>OY970828.1:31084047-33484047 GCA_963853835.1 Calendula officinalis
TTTTAAATGTTACTATTATGTCTACTCTATAAAAATTTCTTTCTTTAAGTTCTTTTTATCGTCTTGTCCCTCATATGGGTTATCCTGAGTTTAAGCGAATTGAGATATATCTATGGTCTACACGCTCTCATTCGTACTCACGTCACTGCCGCTCAGCCTACGACTTTTGAAGATGATGTGAATCTAGCAACAAGACTGATAGATGATGCTTTTAGAAGTGGATAGTTTAAACACCAATTGGTTGTGTCTAGCAAATCATCTGAACCCTCTAGCAACGACAATGAGAAGCGTTACTACAATAACAATCAACAAAACTACAAAGGGAACAAGTATCAGAAGATCAAGAGTTATGGTGCCTCCAACCAGAACAACAACAATCAGAACAACCAATCAAACCCTGATGAAAAACCGTGTGCTGGAAGCAATCCCAAGTGTAACAAGTGCAAATGACATCATGATGATCAGTGTGAGAAGTGTTATATATGTGACCGTTGGGGTCATAATTTCAGAAAATGTACGTCTAATACTCCTCCCAAAATTCTCATCTGTACGAGTATGGTGACCCAAATTACTACCGAAATCGCTGCCTAAAGCTTCAAAAACGACAACAACACCAATCGTAACAACAACTGCAATGCCAACAACAACGATGATCATCAGAATATTCATGGTCGAGCGTTCGTCATTGGTGCTTAAGAAGCTCGCGAAGATCCTAATACTGTTACCAGTACATTTATAATCGACAATCATTTTGCTTCTATTTTATTCGACTCGAGAGCCGATTTGAGTTTTGTATCGACCGACTTTAAAAGATTCTTTAATATCGAATCATCGCCTTTAGACGTCAGTTTTGACATTGAATTAGCAGATGGCAAAGTATTATGTCTAGCGAGATTTTCTTAATAGTTGTAAGCTTAATTTAGACAATCATATATTTGAGATTGACCTTGTGCCTGTAGAGCTAGGTAGTTTTGACATCATCATAGGGATTAATTGGTTATCTAAAAACCATGCTGATATATTATGCCACAACAAACAAATTCGAATCCCTTTAACAAAAACATAAACATTAATATTTCAAGGTGAACAAAGAAACAAAAATATCAAAAATCATAAATGCTATTAAAGCACAAAACATCTTCGTAAAGGATGCCAAGCCTTTCTTGCTCATGTCTTTGGCAAGCAGTCCAAAGATAGTAAGATTGAGGACATTCCTATCGTTCGTGATTTTCTTATTGTTATCCTGGCGAATTGCCTGGACTGCCACCTCAGAGACAAGTTGAATTCCGCATCGTGTTAATTCCAAAAATTCACTCCTATTGTACGTTCTCCATATCGTCCTGCACTGTCTGAAATGCAAGAACTTTTCTCCTCTGTTACAAGAACATCTTGATCTTGGTTTCATTTGACAGAGTTTCTCATCCTGGGAGCTCCGGTCCCTTTTCGTTAAAAAGAAAGACGGCTCAATGAGTATGTGCATTGACTATTGCGAATTGAACAAGATAATATTATAATTCTTCATCCTCTTCCCCGTATTGATGATCTATTCGACCAACTCCAAGGATCGAGTTTCTACTCCAAGATTGACCTTCGTTCAAACTATCACCAGTTGAAGATTCGTAATGAAGATTTACCCAAGACTACATTCAGAACTCGCTATGGTCATTACAAATTCTTGGTTATGCTATGTGGTTTGACCAGTGCGCCTGCTGTGTTTAAAGATCTATTGAATAGAGTGTGCAACCAATATCTCGACAAATTCGTCATCGTCTTCATAAATCATATTCTAATCTATTCGCGAACAAGAGCAGAGCATGAAGAGCACTTATGAATTATTCTTGAGTTGTTGGAGAAAGAGAAGTTGTATGCCAAGTCGTCAAAGTGTGAATTCTAGTTGCGTGAAGTACAATTCCTAGGGCATGTCATTAGCAAAGAAGGAAACGATGTTGATCCTGGAAAGATCGAGGCTATTAAAAATTGGGAAGCTTCAAAGACCCCAACAGAAATTAGACAATTTCTTGGTCTTACTGGCTATTATAGAAGATTCATCGAGAATTTCATGAAGATAGCTAAAGAGTTAATGGTGATGACGCATAAAGATGAGAAGTTGTCTGGGGCGAAAAACAAGAATCGCCCTTCCAAACCCAACAATCCATAATATTTTCTGCGCAAATTCTATCTTTTCCCGAAGGAACCGACAATTTCGTAGTTGTTGTGATGCCTCGCACCAAGGGCTAGGCTACGTATTGATGACAAGGTGATCGCCTACGCTCCTCTACAATTGAAGATTCATGAGAAGAACTACACAACACATAATCTCGAGTTAGGTGTCGTGGTGTTCGCATTGAAGATTTGGAGACATTACCTCTACGGTACCAAGTGCATGATATTCACCGACCACAAGACTCTGCAACATATATTCAATCAGAAAGAACTCAACATGAGACAACGCAGATGGGTAGAGTTGATGAATGATTATGACTGCGAGATCAAGTATTATCCTGGTAAAGCTAACGTCTTAGCTGATGCCATAAGTCGGAAAGAGCAACCCAAACCTCGTCGTATTCGAGCCCTGCCAATTTCCATTCTTTCTAATCTATCCTCCCAAATTCATAAATTCCAAATTGAAGCCTTAGAGATAGAGAACATGAAGAAGGAAGCCGTACGTGTTATGGAGAAGCAACTAGAAGCAAAGGTGGATGGAATCCTATACTTTATGGATCGTATATGGGTCCCTAATCATGGAAGTGTTCGCGATATCATCCTAAATGAAGCTCACAAGTCCAACCATTCGATTCATTCCGGTGCTGACAAGATGTACATAGATAACAAGGAACTATATTTGTGGCCTAACATGGAGAAAGAGATTGAAGTCTACGTCAACAAATGTCTAACGTGCTCACAAGTGAAAGCTGAAAAATCAAAAACCGTCTAGTGTTCTACAACAACAGAGATCCCTGAATGGAAATGGGAACACATCTCACTAGATTTCATAACCAAGTTACCTCTAACGTCTAGTGTCATGATACAATTTGGGTAATTGTCGATCGTTTAACCAAATCAGCTCACATTATCGCGATCAAGGAAAATGATCAAATGGAGAATCTGACAAGAATCTACTTGAAGGAAGTCGTATCTCGGCATGGAGTGCCAATATGGATCATATCTAATCACGTCATTCGTTTCACTTCTTTTTTTTTGGCAATCGTTGCAAAACTCGTCTCGATATAAGTACTGCTTATCATCCACATCTATTTCTCGTTGTCTCTCCTGTTCGTTCTTTGTTTTAGATTTCGGGACGAAATTTCTTCAACCAGTGGAGAATGTGACAACTCGACATTTTGGGTATGTTACTATGTTTCAATTTTTACTTTCTATATTTAGAAAGTTTCTATTTTTAGAAACTTTCTCATTTCGTAACATTTCTAATTTTAGAAAGTTTCTATTTTTAGAAATTTTCCTCATTTCCTATCATTTCTAATTTTAGAAAGTTTCTATTTTTAGAAACTTTTATCGTTTCCTATTATTGCTAATTATAGAAAGTTTCTATTTTTAAAAACTTTCCTCATTTCATATCAATTCTATATTTAGAAAGTTTCTATGTTTAGAAACTTTCCTCATTTCGTTTCATTTCTACTTTTGGCATCCAAACACATGACTAGTTCAGCGAACATTTAACATTTTCACCATACATCAGTGTTTGACTATTTTAGTCAACACAACATCTTATATTACTAATGGTGACCTTTTTACTCCAAATTATTTCTAATAATGATATTTAAGTAATATTTAATCAATAAATCAAAATAATTAACGAAATGTGACTCGTAACGAATTTTATCCAAAACCGACACATCGTAGTGTTGCCCGACCCCATTGTGGCTGGAACCTAGTCCCCTCCTCTTGAAATTTCGTCCAAGTCTCTTTGGGATGTGATTATCCTCTTTTGAAAGTTTAAACTTTGATCCCTATCGTCTCTTGACTACACCTTATCAATATCCTCGATTTAAAAGAGTTCTAATCCTACTCAAACTCCTCTTGAAACCCTAATTATCTACCCTTATAAATACCACACTTAAACCTTCTTTATTCCTTTGTTGAATTCGGCCAAGGGCAGCCCCAAATCGATCTCAAGCTTTCGTTCGTCCCAAGCAAACCGAGCACCCCTTTTGCTCGTCCTTTCTTCGATCGTTCATCCATAGCAAGGTATTATTCGATTCCTTTGTTTTGTTTATCCATTTGTTTCGGTCCCTAGTTAAAACCCGAGACCATGGCCAAGGCCATATGGTCTCGGTATTGGTACATGTTGATCTCGACGTGCATCCTTGCATGCATGTCAAAGGGTTACTCGTTCTAATCGTTTATTGTTACCGTCTTGTTCATTGATTTGTTGATTCATTGGTTAAACCCTAGAACTATTTTGTATGATGACCAAAACGTTAGATTTGTTGATTTTGACTAACCCTAGAACCGAACCACCATCCAAAACCATACGGTGGCCATTCGGCCGAACCCTTGACCGAAACCATAACCCAAAACCGATCACCATGGAACCCTAGTTGACTAATTGACCTAGGTTGGCTAGATTTGACCATCATTGACCCTAACTTATGCGAAACCTAACCCTAATTCTGAAACCCTAACACTAGCCGAAATATAGTTGACTTTGGTTGACTTTTGTTGACTAAATTGACCGTCGTTGGCTACTAGTTTGACCCATAGGTTTTATCGGGTCAAGGCCTGATCTTGACCCAAACCGATTGACCCAAACCCGAATACCTAATCCGGCCAAGGCCAGTACTTGGCCATTCGATCTAACCTAGTCTGTCGGGCCCAAACTTTAGTTGGCCCATTAGTATCCAAGCCCATTTGGACCAAAGCACAAACCTTTGGCCCCCTTATACCCAAACCGAACCCAATTGGGCCCAAGCCCAATCCATGGCCCAATCCAATCGGACCTAAGCCCAATAAGAGGCCCAAGTGGCCCAACCTAGTGGCCCATTAAGCCCATTAGGCCTAATAGGCCCAATCTAAGCCCATTAAGCCTAACCCAAGCCCAATTCATTTCATTTCATTTCATTTCATTTCGGCCCATTAAGGCCCAATGATCCAAGTTCATTCGATGTCACAAAACATTAAACATAACATTAATTTCATATCATAATCATTTATTTAGAGATCGCATGTGTGTTAGCTTAGTGTTAATTAGATTATTATTGCGTTTAGGCGCTAGGAGTCTTTGAAGAGATTCTTTGAGGTTTATCGAGAGCTAAGCTTTGCCCAGGTGAGTCCACATACCCCTTTTACTCTTTTACCGTTTTTATAAACTTAGGGGTGGAAAACATAAACACAATTGCTACTGTTTTACTATGACTGTACAACATCTTTACATTTTCATTATCACGTTGGCATGACAAACAATTATTATACCGGACTAAGGTTGCCAGCAATTATTAACTAGTGGATCTAGACCATGGATATGCAGATAGTACTATTGGCTGACACTTATCCTCCAAAACACTATTTGATCAATACTTGGTATATCCAAGACATCTTTCGGGAGTGTCTATCCATAAAAGAACGATAACATACTGGAGTTGAAGTGTTGATTGTGGACTTAGGGGTTGGTATATTAACTCAATAGACTAGCTACCTGTTGGGGATAACAGTTCATGCGATGTCAAACATAACAACTTGTTCAACACATTTTTATAAACAAAACTAGTAATTGTAGATCTTCTACAGTTACACTTTACTTTTTATATCTATTTCTCATCTTATATGAGTGTTGAACCTTATACATTTTCAGTCATAAACCATTTTCATAACAAACACTTTGGGTAGAAAACACTTTGAAGGGTTTCATTGTAACTGATCGACCCATAGGACCGACCTCCTAGTATACTTGGTTCGAAACCTTGCTGACCAAGAACATGAACTTGTTCTTGATCGGTTAAAACCAACTAGGTGATTTAATCCCTAAAAGCGGAAGTGGGATTAAACCTAATCCTTAAACCCTAAAGGATTGGGATGTTGGAAATCTTAATTAGATTAATAAGAAAGAAACCTTGTACAAAGAACTCGAACACACACACATACTTGTGTGTGTTCGTCGACTACTACCAAGAACTCTAAGGTTCTTGGTTCGACTTCGAACAAGAGGGAGAATAGAAAGAGTGTTCCATGAAACATACCTTAGTTAGAGCTTAAGATAGATCCACTGATGATGAACACGACGAGCGATACTCTAGATGATAGATGATCACTTGCAACGACCCTTGATCTTCGAAACTCGAAGAACACGAAGAACGAACGAAGAACGAATGAAGAACATGAAGAACACAAGACTTGTGTTCTTGCCTTGTTGGTGTTCGGCCGAATGGTGGGAATCGGGGGGGGGGGGGGGGGGGGGATTTCGTGATTAAGGAGGCAAGGAATCAACATTTGGTTTAAGCCATAAGCCTTCTATTTATAATAGAAGATCTTAAACTTAGAACCCTTCTAGTTTAATTAAGATTAACTTCTTAATTAAACTTCCTTTTTACACTTCCATCCCTTATAGTTTAACTAGTTTATTATTGTTGCACTTAACTATTAAATGTCTGATATTAATACATTAATAATTCGGTACCCATATACATGAATTATATATACTTGTATTTATAATTTTAATAATCAATTATATAATAACCTTTATATAATTTATACAACAATATTATCCAATTACTATATGATTTAATAGCTTTAAATCATATCATGGATAACCTTCAATTAACACATTGTATATTTACTCAACTAGTATATGTACAACTACTTGTATTAATTAGTTAGTTAAACTAATCTAGTAATAAGTTAGACTTAATACTTAACTGATTCATAATGACAATTATGAATCATTCCTCTTCGTAGTATCATTGCATATCTTGCTCGTATTACATGCACTCACCGGTGTGGCCCTTAAGTGTTTCGTAGGCATGGATGTATCATCATAGGTTGACTAACTGTGCACATAAATCCTTCACACTTTACTTTTCATAAAACATTAACCCTGTGGATTCACTCAACATTATTTGTTGACCCCCTTTTACCTATGTTTTTACAGGTGATTAGGTGCACAGTGAGACTGGATGATATGAGCGTGGATTGTCGTGAGCCATGAATGGACATTTAAGGTTACAAACAATCATTTCAATTTCAAAACTTACCATTTTAGGAAACTACTAATTTTGGAAACTTTCCATTATTAGAAGGTAATTATATTATTTATCTGGTTGTTTGTTTACTTAATTTTTGCTATGTAATCATGAACGTTTCACCTCTGTTCTTCCGCAAAACATTTTAAATGAAGTAAAACTCATTTTTAGCGGGGTGTGACAACTAACCCTTTTAATGACCTCTTCATGATCACTGTAATAGGTCAACGATAGAATTGGCAAACCGATACTCATAATTTCAAAGAGCAGTTGATGACCAAATTTGCATAATGACACTTTACTAATGAATTGTCAATTTGATTTTTTTGATAAGAGATCATCAAATTGATTAAATAAAAAGCATAAGCTTTGAACGAAAATGTGTAAAGCATAAGCTTTAAACGAAATGTGTCAAACCGGACGATAATTATCCAAAGAAAATTATGAATTGACATTCATGTGACGACAAAATGGACGGGTCGGGAAACGGGTAAAAAAGGCATAATCTTACCCACTTCATATGCGGCAGCACCAACTGTTTTCTTAAATTACCAATACAAATTGTGCAATCATATCCAACAATGTAAAGCCTTGCTCATCTAAATAATTCTGAACCCTGGGTATAAAATTTTAATAGAAAATCTTAGTTTCAAAAATTATAACCGTTTACTTATTAATGTGTCAATTTGGGTTATATTTCAAAATATTCAATCGATTACACATTACTTATCTATTGAAAAAGATGTGGACATAAAGTGCGTCGGGTCAATCCAACCCGGCCTGACCCGTTACATCATAGCAACGACTTCTGCATCTTTGGATTTTAAATTAAGTAATCCAACTCATTTAAAATTGATTCTAAAACATGCAGAAGAATTATATGATTTTGCTAATAAACATAGATGGATTTACAGCAGACATATTACTGATGTTAAATCAAATTTGGTTTTTCTACTTCCATTGACAGCTAAAGCAACTACCAAATATGAAGGAGTTGTTCATTTATTTACCCCTTCAATTACTCCATCATCCTTCATGTTTCCGCAAAATTAAGCATACGAATTTATGTAATTTTGTGAAATTCGCGAATTTGATAAAAATAGTATTAAAGAGGACTATTTTCTTTGTTGAACACATGATTTGTGTCAGAACCTAATTGTAACTATTTTATACGAAACAAAATTATGTAGTTTAAAACTTTTTAAAGAAGTTTCTTGAAATAAACGTTGGAAATCAAGAAAGCTGGAAATTGAACAAATTCTTTTCAAAACTTACCTTCTAGAGAAAATGCAAACATAGTTGCTCTATATCAAATTAAAAAACTGTATAAGCAGGCAATTGTTGGAATATGATTCACGCGTATAACATATAGTTATATGGCTAGTTGTTTGTGTGCCTAAAGGGTCACACACTTAAACACTTAACACCATAAGATATATAGTGTAATTAGGGTAATTACATTATATATTCATATAAGCTACTAGCTTGTATGCAAATTATGTTTAATATTAAGTGTTAATGTTGAAACTGATTGTTAGCTTATAAGAAGAACTAAAGGCTAGGGGCTAGAGTGCAAAATAAACAAAGTTGTTTATGGAAGTAATTAAGAGGGATTAGGGCAACCAACCTCCTCATTCTTGCTCCCCAAGTTCGACGCCCCCTCTCCACATCCTCTCAAGGTTTCTTCCTTCTTGCTTGCTCAGTTGGACTAGCATCCCTTGGTGTTCTTGCTAGAGTGTTGTGTGGATCAACTTTAGAGACATTCCCCATTGGAATCCTAAGTTTCGGCCGTCCATAACCTCCATCCGAATCAATATATTCAAAGGCAACTAGGGTATGAATACTTCTACTATTCTCTTTGATTTTGCTTGTAGTTTAATTGTGTCATTCAATATTAGATCCGTTTATGGTGATAAAATTTTCCGCTGCGTTTTGTTACTTGCTATAACCGAAAATTACCATTAGTGGTATCATGAGTCATTATATTGATGATATAATTAACTAGTTTTTGTAAAAAGTAGCAAAAAAAAAAAACCGACTTTTTTTGTCTCTTTTTATTACCGATCGGACGAAAATATGAACCCTAGGGTTCTTATTTTTTTCGAAACTTTTAAAAGACAAGGGTTAAAAATATGATTTTTCTGGAACCCTACATGCTACTTGTTACAAAAACAACATCAAAAAATTAATGTAGTTATTGTATTTTTTGATTATTTGGCTTGGAATTTAATTTTTAATTTCGTTTTTGATATGGCAAAACATGTATTTTTGCCATATCCCAAGCCAAAGCCTAGTCAATTTTTGATTGTTTGTGCAAACCGATGAAAACCTAGACCGTTTGTGATTGAATGTGATTGTGTTTGGTTGTTTTGGGAAAAGTCGTGTTTTTGGCTAAATTGTTGTAATTGTTTAATTTTTCTTTTATTTTTGGTGCCATTTTTTGGGGAAAATTTCAATTGTATAAGTATTTAGAATAGTTGTATTTTGGTTCTTTTTATTTTGTAATTTGTTGACCAAAGTTGATGAAAAGATGAGGACAAAACAACAATTTTCGGCACCTCCTGCGCAGCTGCACGAAAACCGACTTTCCCGGAGATTGGCTATTCCGTTGGAACTGAAACCACCGCCAAAATTTCCGCCACTCAGAGACCTACAACTTTACAGAAGGCGGGAAGACCACCGAAGATTCCTTTAGTGACTTTTCGGGCCATCAAGACAGGCTGTATTTTCTGGCAGATTGCATTTGTTGCACAAATTTGGTTCCTACTTGCCCATGAATGTCTTGGAGCAAGTGGGAGCCCATTGGGTTTATGTAGGTCCGTTTGGGTTCATGTTGGCCCGTCCCCTAGTTTGACCCTTCGGTCCGTCGTGATGACTCACGTGACCAAACCTAGGATTTCATCGGTCGAGGTTTGCACAAAATATGTTGCATGTTTTTTATTATGTTTGTGGTTGTTTAATTTCTATTAGATACAAATAATAAAATAATTAAAATACAATTTTAGACACAAACATTAAAAACATCCAAATCTTTGATCATCTATGATTACTTATTAATCATTAATGATTAATCTTTAATCTAAAAATGTTTTGAGATTAAACAAAGTTTAAATACGATTTGAAACTTAACCCTTAATAATCGTTAAAAAGTTTTTACTGTTTATTAAACGACTTATGAAGTGGTATGAATGAAGTACATGATTCATTCATATCTTAATAAAATTTTATCTTAAAATTTTCATACCTAAAATATAAGTCACGCCGTCCAATCGGTTGAAATCACTTGCTTCTATTTTTATATTCACGTGAGACGTGTTTTGAATTTAGATCCGAGGTCATTATTCTCTACGCGTGAGACCTAGATCTATTTTGACATGATTTCACATTGGATGACTTAATCGTGTTAACGGTGAGACCTTGATACGAGGCGAAGATGCGCAAAACATGCCACTTGACCCAAGATGCTTGTTCACTAGGTGCCATGAAGTCCCATACCTCTAAGAGTTGCACTTGTAATGCAATTATTGATCGTCACCTACCTATTGGATCTATCATCTCTAGTAGATCAACTAATGGCGGTGATAGAAGCTCAATGGGATCTTAGCTTTTAATTAAAATTAATTGGGTAGTTAATTGATTAAAAGAAATTATTATTGAAAATACTAATTAATGAACTTTGTAATTTTGTAGATGACTTCAAACAATCAAATCCTAACACACACCACCATTCGTTCTGTTCTCGAAAAAGAGAAACTTGATGGAACGAACTTTGTGGATTGGGCTCGTAACCTAAGGATTGTCTTTAGGGCCGAGCACAAGTACCACCATTTGGAAGAGGCGCTGCCCCCTGCCCCTGCTGCTACCGCCACTGCTGCTGCTCGTACGGCCTATACAAAAAGGTTTAACGAACAACAAGAAGTCGCCGCGCTTATGCTAGTGAGCATGACTCCCGAGATTCAAAAGAATCTCGAGGACCTAACTGCATTTGATATGATTTGTGACCTAAAAGACATGTATCAAAAGCAAGCCGAGCAGGAACTCTTTGACACTGTCAAAGCTTTCCACGCTTGCAAGCAAGAGGAGGGTCAGTCTGTTAGCTCTTATCTTTTGAAGATGAAGAGCTATTTAGACCAAATAGAGAAACTTGGCTACCTCATGCCTCATATCCTTGGGATTAGCTTGATCCTAACTTCCCTCAACAAGGATTTTGCATCGTTTGTCATGACTTATCATATGCATAGTATGGGGAAGACTTTCGCCGAATTACATGCTATGCTGAAACAAACGGAATCTGGGCTACCTAAGAAAACTCCTGCCCCTGTTAACCTTGCTATAAGGCAAGGTAAGATCCAAAAACCAAAACCGCAAGTAGTTGCTAAGGGCCAAGGCAAGGGTAAGCAAGTTTACAAACCCAAGCCAAAGGTTCCCCCACCTACTCATAAGGAGCACCCTGCTAAGGAGCTTGCTTGCCATCACTGCGGTGTAACAGGCCACTGGAGGAACTTTCCTGCCTACCTGGCAGAGTTGATGAAGAACAAAGCCAACAAGGTTGGCACATCAGGTAGCTTCACAATAGAACTATATGCTTTCCCTAATAAATCTTGGGTATATGACACTGGTTGTGGAACTCACATTTGTAATACCATGCAAGGTCTAAGGGGAAGTAGAAAGCTAAACCATGGAGCTTTGGACTTGTACGTGGGCAATGGAATGCGTGCATCGTTTGAAGCTATATGAAGCTATGATTTAATCCTTCCTAGTGGTTTAATTATTGTATTAGACAATTGTCACTATGCACCTAGTATTACTAGGGGTATAGTATCGCTTTCATGTTTGTGGAATAATTGTTTTATTCACACTTTTACGGATTATGGTATTTCAGTTTCGAAGGATAGTATTTTTATTTTAATGCTATTCCTCGTGATGGTATTTTTGAGATTGACATGCATAATCGTGTAACAAACAGTAGTTCTATTTATACATGTAGCAATAAGAAATCCAAGAAGAATTTGGATTCTACTTACCTATGGCATTGTCGCCTTTGCCACGTTAACAAGAAACGCGTTTTAGAATTACAAAACGATGGACTTATAAAATCAGATGATTCTGAATCATTTGATAAATGTGTTTCTTGTATATCCGGAAAAATGGCGCGCAAGCCTTTCTCCCATGTAGGCGAAAGGGCCAATGATCTACGTGGACTCATACATACTGATGTATGTGGCCCATTTAGAACTAGGACTATGAAAGGTGCTACCTACTTCATTACTTTCACTGACAACTTTAGTCGTTATGGTTATGTTTACTTGATTAAACATAAACATGAAACCTTTGAAACGTTCAAAGCTTTCCAAAATGAAGTAGAAAATCAACTCGGCAAGAAGATAAAGGCTCTCCGTTCTGATCGAGGAGAAGAGTACATGAGTCATGAGTTTCAAGACCATCTAAAGAATTGTGGGATTGTCTCACAATTCACTCCTCCTTATACACCACAGCATAATGGCGTATTAGAAAGGAGAAATCGCACCCTGCTTGACATGGTCCAATCGATGATGAGTCCTACCACTCTGCCTCTATCCTTTTGGGGTTATGCACTCAAATCGGTTGCTTGAATACTGAATATGGTTCCCACCAAGAAGTTTGAAAAGACACCATATGAGATATGGCATGGGAAAGTCCCTAACTTTTCTTACTTGAAGGTCTGGGGTTGTGAGGCTCTCGTAAAACGAGACACACCGAGCAAACTTGAACCTAGAGCTGTCAAGTGCATCTTTATAGGATACCCTGAGGAAACGATGGGTTACTATTTCTACTATCCACCTGAGCAAAATGTAATTATTGCTCGTTATGCTGAGTTTCTTGAGAGCAATCTCATTTCACAAGAAGCAAGTGGGAGTACAATCGACTTTGACGAGATTCCAAGCGATGAAGATGCACAACCTATTGGAGATACTAGCGAACATCAAAATGAGGCTGAACGTGAATCAGTTCCTGTTGCACCTCAAGATGATGTAATCCCTGTTTGAAGGTCCGCAAGGACACCTCATGCACCTTAATGATATGGTTTCCAAATCGATTCCGAAGAGCTAAGTTTAGGGGATCATGATGAACCCCCTAACTATCGAGCTGCATTAGTAGATTTTGAATTTGACAAATGGCTTGAAGCTATGAACACGGAGATGCAATCCATGAAAGATAACCAAGTATGGACTTTGGTTGATCTTACTCCTAACAGCAAGACTGTTGGTAGCAAGTGGCTCTTCAAGAAGAAGACCGACATGGATGGCAATGTACACACCTATAAAGCTCGGTTAGTAGCAAAAAGTTACACTCAAACCTACGGGATTGACTATGATGAAACCTTCTCGCCTGTTGCTGACGTTAAAGCTATTAGGATTCTCTTAGCCATAACAGCGTACTATGACTATGAGATTTGGCAAAGGATGTTAAAACTGCTTTCTTGAATGGACATCTTGATGAAGATGTCTTTATGGCACAACCTGAGGGCTTTGTAAGTACAAAACACCCAAAGAAAGTATGTAAACTTCAAAGGTCTATTTTTGGACTAAAGCAAGCATCCAGAAGTTGGAACAAAAGATTCGATGAGGAAGTTAAAACGTTTGGTTTCGCTCAGAATCCCGACGAGCCATATGTATATGTGAGAGCTAGTGGGAGCATTGTCGTCTTTCTAATCCTATATGTCGATGACATACTACTCATAGGAAATAACGTTCCAATGCTACAAGATGTAAAATCCTGGCTTGGGAAGAGCTTCGCTATGAAGGATCTCGGGGAAGCGGCGTATATACTTGGTATAAAGATCTATCAAGATAGATCAAAGAGGTTAATCGGATTAAGTCAAAGTGCGTACATTGATAAAGTTCTAAAACGGTTTAGAATGGATGCTTCCAAATGTGGAAATCTTCCTATGCAACACAATGTACACTTGAGTAAGACTCAAGTACCGTCCTCGCCTGACGAGGTGAAGCATATGAGTGAAGTCCCTTATGCCTCGACAGTGGGATCTATCATGTATGCTGTACGGTGCACAAGACCTGATGTAGCGTTCTCTCAGAACCTTACAAGCCGATATCAACAGAATCCAGGTGAGAGTCACCGGACTGCTGTTAAGAACATACTGAAGTATCTTAGGAATACTAAAGATATGTTTCTTGTCTTTGGTGGTGATACTCAAAATGATCTAAGCGTTACTTATTATTTTGATGCTAGTTCTGAGACTGATCGAGATGATTCCAAATCTCAAACGGGGTACGTTTTCTTTATGAACGGATGCGCTGTTGATTGGAAAAGTGCAAAGCAAAGCACTATTGCTATGTCCTCTACTGAAGCCGAATACATTGCAATCGCTGAAGCTGCAATGGAAGCTGTTTGGATAAATTAATTTAAATCTGGGCTTGGAGTTGTCCCCAACAATGAAAGACCTATAGATATGTACTGTGATAACTCAGGTGCGATCATCATTGCCAACGAACCTGGTGTTTAGAAAGGCGCCAAACATTACAGAAGGAAGGTTCACTACATTAGAGATGCTATCTCAATGGGAGATGTACGCTTGCTCAAAGTTCATACAGATGACAACTTATCTGACCCCTTCACGAAGCCAATGTCATGCACCAAACATATTGAGCATGCTAGGAACATTGGGGTTCGACCGACTAATAGTCTCATGTTATCTGTTTTACTATTTGAATAATGGAACATTGAGCAGTTTTTATTGGAATAAATTGATGTATTTGATATGATCATTTTATATGAATATCTACGGTGTTCTATATTTGCATGTTTAATCCTTGAATATTTACTGTGTTTTATATTCTAAATTGTCCATTGTCAAAATTGATAATATGGAAATATTATTGAGACAAATCTGAGAGCATTGATGACATTGTCTTAGTATGACTAAGGATGATGAAATCAAACTCACATGTTGTTCATTGTGATGCACAATTGGACTGACCCAACCCATGAGAAATCACTTCCTGGATTTATGTCACAAGTGAATCTCACAAAGGCTTTGTCACTTATCCTCTGACTTGAGATGCAAGTTGGTTTGTGTATGTAGAGGGGCAAACTTTGATGTGGTTAAACGCTGACCTGACTAAGGCTGCTATAACAACCACTATCGGGTTTGTCATTAAGCATATGGCAAACACATGTAGTCAATAGAATATTTGTTCCTCCACACATGTGGATTAGATACTACTGGGCCCCTCGATGATTTGAATAGATGTATGTGTGGCCACACCCAAAAGGTAATAAAGATGAATCTTGATTGGTTTTGGTAATCTAATTCAATGTATAGATCGAGAAACATAATCGTTGAATTTGTAGATTGACATTAATCCTTGTCTAAAATTCAACATGGTATCAGTAACAAAAGGGTAACTGCTCGAAAAACTTTGAACAAAGATGTTATGAAACTCCTCATGTACTTCTCGGGGCATTGGCGGGTTGCTAGACTCTAACCTTTGCTTGTATAACTACTTGATGTTATCACGTGCGCAATTGGGAGCTGTTGGAATATGCTTCACCCGTATAACATATAGTTATATGGATAGTTGTTTGTGAGCCTAAAGGGTCACACACTTAAACACTTAACACCATAAGATATATAGTGTAATTAGGGTAATTACATTATATATTCATATAAGCTACTAGCTTGTATGCAAATTATGTTTAATATTAAATGTTAATATTGAAACTGATTGTAAGCTTATAAGAAGAACTAAAGGCGAGGGGCTAGAGTGCAAAATAAAAAAAGTTGTTTATGGAAGTAATTAAGAGGGATTAGGGCAACCAACCTCCTCATTCTTGCTCCCCTAGTTCGGCGCCCCACTCTCCACATCCTCTTATGGTTTCTTCCTTCTTGCTTGCTCAATTCGACTAGCATCCCTTGGTGTTCTTGCTAGAGTGTTGTGTGGATCAACTTTAGAGGCATTCCCCATTGGAATCCTAAGTTTCTGCCGTCCATAACCTCCATCCGAATCAATATATTCAAAGGCAACTAGGGTATGAATACTTCTACTATTCTCTTTGATTTTGCTTGTAGTTTAATTGTGTCATTCAATATTAGATCCGTTTATGGTGTTAATTTTTCCGCTGCGTTTTGTTACTTGTTATAACCGAAAATTACCATTAACAATGACATTCAACATACGATTATTTGTTAGATTTCAGGCAAAGATTTATACAAATTCCAAAAAATTGAATTGTAAAAAGACTCACCAAACAATGACATCCAACATATGATCATTTCAATTATATATCTCATTTTTGCAGCTTCATAAATTTAATTGAACCGAAAAAGTCATCGAAGGTCCTGAATGTTCAACATATTTATCAATTACAACATTTTGAAGTCACAAATGGAGGTGTACATACATGAAATCAAATAGCTCAAATGGAGGTGTACGGTGTACCTACTCCACTGTAAGCAGTTAAGAAAACCTATATCCATTTATAAATATAATAATGACTCGATGAATCAGATGATGTTTAGATTGTCAAATGAGACATTTAAATTGAGATTCAAATACTTTTTGAATCATGGTTGCTGGTAGACGACGATGGTGATGTCTGTAGAGACCTAGCGTTTTAAAAGATGAAGATGGAGAAAATACTATAAAAATCCGTTGATCTATTAAATTTAAAATAGATATCTTCCTTCAGAAGATTTGAGATTTACCTTCTCAAGCTTCCTTCGAAGCGTCTCGACGCGTTCTTTCCCCTACGCAAGCTTCCTTCGAAGCGTCTCTCTGGCCCATTTAGTCGTTCCAGCGACTTGTAGGTCGTGTGAATTGGAAGGAAATAATTGATTTTTAAAGGGAAATGGTTTGGTTACCTAGTTACGTGGGTTTGACTGGGTTTTTTATGTAGTTAGTCGGGCTGATGTGGCGCTGATGTGTCAAGGGTAACCACTGAAACAGTAGTCACCCATTACACATAGTCTTAATGTGTTCCCTCTATTCATATAAGTAAGTAGTTAAAAAATATTTTTACACGTTATTGACTTTTCGATTAAGTTTGATTAAATTATCTTATAACTAAAGATATTAGTTGAAGATTTTATTTAGAGTCGGAGGTTCAATTATTTGTCAAAAAGCATTTTGTGTATGGAGTTATCAACGCTCTCATGAGGGTTGGCTCAAAGGGTGTATTAAATACGTATGTGAACAGACTTATTAAAATAAGGGGCTTTATATTTTTTTGCATATGTATTAACTTAGTTTTATTATTATTTCAATTCTCAAGTAATATTAGGTTATTTCGTTATTGATAAAATATTTTGTTGATGATAGAAAGCAAAATTTTGGATAAATTTAATGCAGAAGACATAATTGAAAATTTTATTTCAACAAATATTAGAAGAGTTATTTTATTTCAGATAGAAGTAGATTTTTTTTTTGAACGATCAGTTAATAAGTTAGTGGTTCGAGCCTAAACAGTGACATCCACAAGGGGCAGTATGTCTTCCCTCGAACCCTCCACCCATGGGGAATAAACCCCACCTTTTTTCCACGCCGGGACTTGAATCCATGTCTTATGGGTCATGAACAACACCTTATCTTTTTCACTTATACAACTAGGCTAGAAGCCTTCGGTAGATAGAAGCAGATTATCAATCTTATAATTTTTGATCATACAAGTTTTAGTGCTTATTTTTTAAAAATGTACGGGCCTCCAAAACCTCGGAACTAACCTTAGGCTCTCTTCTCTTATTATGGTTATGGTCAATGTAAAGACCATTAGAACCAGTAAGTTGCTTTCATTTATTATTTAAAGAACCTTCATGATCACGTTGACAGAACTAAAATGTCATTTTCCACAACTTCAATTCGTCCTATTTTGTGTATTAATATAAGAACATTGGAAGGTAAGTTCAACAATGGTGTTCTTTCTTAAACAATTTAATTAAATATAGATAGCATATTGAAAAGTAGTTAAAAAATCTAGCGAGAACAACTTATATCTTATGGTTGAACTAGATTTTAAGATTAAAATATTTGTGCATATGCTATTTTGAAGACATGATGATCTTGAATACTATGTAATTTAGTTTCTTATGCACACAAGTTAAATAGACACGAGCATATCATATTTGTGAATTTTGACAGATTACATTGTTTTTTTATTAAATCTTTTTTACTTATATTTTTACTAATTTAAATAATAAAGGGAAGAGTTCCTTTAATAATTTGAAAAATTGTGAGAAAGTAAGAATTTTGCGCGCGTTAGCCAACTTGGAAATAAGTCGGCTTTTAAAGACGCACTTAATTTTATTTATATATGAATACACATAGTTGATTTTGCACTAATCATATATGAATATAAATAACATTCATGTATGAATAAACATAATTGATTTAGTGCCTTTTAAAAAAAACAATTATGAAATAAAATGTTGTCTATTCGTATATGAATAAAATGTTGTGAATTGATATGTGAATATTAATACTCTAAAATACTCTAAAAATGCCGGCGCTCGTTAGATTGGCGGCTGAGATCTTTATCTCACGTTCTCAACATTCAAAAAATTCTCAGCGGAACCAACTCTTATATACTTGTCTAAATTAAATGATGAAGTTAGAAAATATAATTAGTGAATTCTAAATCAAATTATTATATGGATAGAAGAATAAATTATAAACTTGTAAGTAAAAAACAATATAAATTTTCTATATTTCTTATTGATTGGATGAGGTTGCTTCACCAATATAATATGTGTAGGAAATATTTACTTGGCATGTATTATTGAGTTAAATATTTTATGATTATTTTGTCGAATAATTAATTGTGTCCGTGTAATCTATGGTGTTTTGTTTAATGGTTATATTTCCCGGCTAAAACGAAAAAAATTATCTAATATGTTTTTGTCATAATTGATTATTAACAAAAAAATTTCCACAAATCCTAATTTATTACCTAATTATCATTTATGTACACGATGAAATTTGAACTCATAATCTTAAGGATAAAGGACAAATATCATATTATTACGCGATTGACTTTTTGTTTTCATCTTTCATAATTGAGTATTTAACAAAATGTGACACATAACTTTCATCTTTCAAACTCCATTCTCGAATACAAGAGATATAGCAAACCCAAACTTATACTGTCATAATTATATGAACTACATCATTTATTTCCGCATTTCATGACGTATTATTAAATGTTTATTCTGTTATAAGAGCTCATCCAGTGACGGAGCTTTGCTCATTACGTATGCGAAAAATGCCCGAAATTTTGAATGTGTCGAAAAAGAGAAACAAACCATAAACTGGACATAAAACAAAGTCCAAAATAATAAACAAAAAACATAAAAGATGCAAATAAGCGTCCAAAATAGTCATCCGAATTAAAGGGCCTCGATTAAAACATATCCCTCATCGTTGTGGAACTTTTGACGTGTCACTCGCCTCAAACGGACACCAGAGGCAAAAGTTATTCCCTTTTCAGTGAGCCCCTTTTTTGGACACGATCATGGACATCCAGAAATAAAAGTATTCACTACTTTACATTTGAGCCGGCATCATTATAGACAAAACTGAACCTCAAATTACCAGTGCAGAACCTCAAATTACCAGTGCATCATTATACACAAAACTGAACCTCAAATTACCAGCAGCTTCATCATTAGAAGAATCTCATGATACATGTTTCACGTTCAAAACATCAAAGTGTCGAACATGACTCGACAACTTTAAATGATAAGCATTAAGTTAATTTCCTCCACAATTTCCATCAGGCCAATCTTCTTAGCCAATAACTTATTGTATTCACCCACCGAAAAGGATACTTAGTTCGAACAACCCATAAAAAGTCACCCGATTCAAAATCCACATGTCTCTGTTTCCGATTAACGTCTTGTTTGTACTTGGAGTTGGCTCGAACCAAATTATCTCGAAAAGTTTTATGAACTCATGTAACCCTTCAACAAAATTGTGCACTTTTTTTTAACAAAACAGATTCAGAAGGAGAATTAAGATGCCCACGTGGTTGAGAAGAATAAACTACCTTGAATGTAGTAAACCTAGTGTTGCAATTGAAAATATGACTATGAGAAAATTCAGCATGGCATAACTTATGATATCATGCCTTAACATGATCACCCACTAAACACCTCAATAAATTATCAAATGATCGGCTAACAACTTTAATTTCCAATCAGTTTGAGGATGATAAGATTATACACTTTATTCCATGTAAGAAGACGATAGATGTAGTTAGTGCGGCCCAACTTTTCTTTCGGGATAAATATATTATTACCCTTGTGAGTACGAGGTAAATCCAACACAAAATTGTTGGAATTGTGTGCACAATTAGTCAACCTATGGTGATACATCCATGCCTACGAAACACTTAAAGGTCACACCGGTGAGTGCATGTAATACGCGTAAGATATGTAATGATATACAAAGAGGAATGATTCTTAATAGTCATTATGAATCAATTAATAATTAATTTAAGATTAACTTATTACTAGATGATGTGTTAGATCTAGTTATAAAAATGTCTCCTAAATACTACTACTCTAGATTACCACATTCATAGGCAAGTATACCTAATCGTGGGTAATATAACTTAGGTAAGTATTTCGGGTGATCGTATCCGCAGGGAACAGTTTATGTGATTAAGTAAAAGTAAGCTAAAGAGTTAATTAAGAAAATAGTTTTGATCATGTTTTGATTTTGTTGAATGTAAACAATAAATTTAAATGACAAATAACGTAATTTGGACGTTGATTTGATGATTAAGAGATATTCATTATGTATGGATTCATCTAGTTATAAGTATGGTTATTAAGCACCGATTAATCTAATGTTCTAGAAGTCATGGTATTAGATTTCTCTCAATCCCATTTAATAAACTAATTACAACTAATAAGAATTTCTTCTCTCAAAAGTTATAATTAATCACACTTCTATTTGTTGAAATTACCGACTTAGATTATCTAAGTCATCTAACCTAGAATTCTCATTACTAGGGTTGAATTTCTAGTTTAATCTAACTTATTGGAATCTTGTATCTAATCCTTATTTCTAGTGAATCACCAACTAGGTCACAAGTGAAAAGTTGGGGAAGTAACCAATTAAACCAAGTGTTGTCAATACCTAATTGAATCAATTACCAACGATAAAGAAATGAAAATTCATAGATTAAGCCAAAAGAGTAATTAAACATCAACAATTGTTTGAACATAAACATATTCCTAAAATTAAACCATACTTAACCCTAGAATCATCCAAACACAGCGAATAGAAAGATTACTAGCACATAGACATACTAGGAATCACAAAACCAGAAATTAAGAGTAGAATTACAACCAAAATATTAATCCAAAGTGTTAGAGAATCAATAATTGCTTGTAAGACTGATGAATTCCTTGAAGAAATGCTCTCAAAATCGCCAATTAACTGCCAAAAAACGTACAAGGGTAAAAGATAAGTGATTTGTTAGACCCAATCTGCAATTTAATCAAGTTTCAGACGCAAAGTTCGCGAACGCGAACTAAAGTTCGTGCCGCGAACTCCTAAACATGCAGAATTCCTGATCGCCAACTCTTGCTCCCGATCGGGAAAACCAAACAGAACTTTTGGGTATTGATCGTGAATAGTTCACGATCAGTTCACGTTCGTGAACTTCTTCAGGCGCGTTTTCTTGTATTTTCGGCTATCTTTTGACCCGTTTTCGACCTCTTTTCCGCCATACCACCTGAAATGTAAAACAAACACGAAATTGAGTAATATCACATGCATTTGCTTCTAAAACGTACTCAAAATAAGCGATATTGACGAGGTTGAATGTGTCTAAAAACGTCAATATCAAATCCCCACACTTAAACTTTGCTTGTCCTCAAGCAAATCATCAATTAAATAAATCTCACTAGGCACAGTTAAAGTTCACGTTATTTAACATTTCTTTCAATGTATGACTCAAACAAAAATCGGAAAATTATTTATTTAGCGGATAAAATTTGTTAAGGCTTTTATATTCGGATTTGTGTACAATATTAACCAACTCTATATCACTTTAATCTACTTTCAGTCAACCTATCAATCCTTTGTTAGCCTAAGACCTACTCCTTCTTGCATAACCTAAAATTTTAACTTTTTATGAAAACTTCCCGACCTCAAGGTTTATTGTTGAAAACTTAGTTTACATTTTTTTTTATCAATGCAACTATTCATTCATTTCATGCATTTTTCTGCATTTATTCAGTTTTTGAATTTTTTTAGATAATTGAGCTTGGGTCATCAAACCACTCACTCCGACATTCTAATAAACCCATATAATATTTTTCTATTATAGACTTTGTCCGAATTTACTAGGCCGAAGGGGTTCTCTCCAATGCAAAACTTCCATTCATCAACTTAATATTAATCATCGGCTTTTCACTGATTCTCAGTTTTGTACACAAATGATTTTTCTAAACTAAAAGTCCAATCTCAACCTATTTTTGTCAGGGATTAGCTTTGCCAACTGTAATTTCCTAAAAAGTTAAAGTTTTAACCTATGCAAGACCTATTGTATTACTTAAGCCACGAAAGATTTAATAAATTACTAAAAAGATTTTTTTTTTTAAAATAATAGAAAGCCACAAACTTTGAACATAAAAACTAGAACAAATTTTATCTTTTAAAATGAAATTTTTTTCCGGGTTTGTTTTTCCTCATAACATCGAGAAATGTCTAAAAAAAATAATATTTTGGCTAATGTAAATAAAAGTCATTTACGTGCATTTAGATGATTTTTTTTTTCGAGATTTCACAAAATTTAAATGGTGGATTTTTAAATGCACCCCCTTCCCACACTTAAGTGTTTGCATTGTCCCCAATGCAATAAACTTGACAAAATTTAGGAAATCGAGGTCATAAGAAAGTATACGACCTGAGGGTGTGTTGTGCTCGTTTTCGGTGGATTTTGGAATTTCGGAGCAATCTACAAGTATCCCGCCACAAACAACAATCATGAGGAACACCTAAAAACAAAAACAAAAACAGAAGACGTTTTTTTTTTACGATCTCTGCTGCATTCATTGCGGTGGTGGGTAAGGACGGTACCAAGTATTTGAGTCTTGGTACCAAGCATCGTAATCTGGGTAGTTTGGCGGTGCGGGAAAGCTCGGTGCCCAAGTTGGCAATGTAGAATGATCGTAAGGCGGAGGACGGGGAAATTGATCGGGATACAAATTATAATTGGCAACATCGGTTTGCCAATTCACTTGCAGTCCGACTCGCATCTCATTGTAGTACGACCTTTGCATATGATTTTGAAGATTTGATTGCAAATGGTCGTTGGATGATCGGACATAGGAAACATCAACTTGCATCGCATCCATCCTCTCGACCATTTGATTGTAAGAAAAGTAAGGATCGAAAGAGGATGGGCCCGACAGGGATCCCGAGGCGCCGAATGGCCGAATTGGGGACCCGTTGGTCCCGGTTGACTAAAATCTTGACCCGCCATTGGTAATTCGTCATCCGGCGCGTCTTCCATATTCGCATCATCATCATCATCATCATCATCACTACTACCCTCTACCGCCGGTACTTCTATCCTAGGATGTTCATTCCAAACATATTCACCCGCATGTCTAACAATTACGTCCATACCCATTAACAATGTTTCGTCCATTGAGCCCATAGGTCGATATGTCAAGCTATCCCAAACTCGTTGAGGTATGACAATTGCGGCTCGGGACAAACGTGTAATATAGTGACCTGCACCCATTGGACTATCCGTCCTTAGCCCCTTTGCTACACTACTCAAAAATTTTGCGATCACAAATGGGATATTCGTTGTCGCATTCTTGTCGATCAATTGGTGGAGCAACCACATGTCATATTTGTTGACTTTCTCGGGACCTTGGTTACGGTGGCAGATAGTGTACGAAATCATCCAATGGAGATAAGGATGGGTGCCACTTCGAATGCTTGACTCTTTGGTATGAGCCATTCGGTAATCGCCCACTCCAATTTGGCGCCAATACCCATCAACATTTCGGACTTCATTGGTTGCACAATGCCGCAAATAATGGTTAAAGTTCATAGCAGTGGTTTCCTCGCGGGTATGTATGCCTAAATTCACCGCAAAATCTATAAGGTTAGTGTGGACCCACTGGTTCGCAACCCGATATTGTATGCATAGATCACGAGGATTTTTCATTGCTACACGGGGATCAAATATGATAGTAGAATAGAATTCGAGGAGGAGCTCATCAAAAGTTGGTTCGTTAATAAGAAGAGCTCTCTCCCACGTCCGACACGTGAAAATAACATCCCCATGATGATCCCTGTGATATCGAACCAAGTATTCTGTAATTTCATCCCGTTGGCCTACTTCTTGTAATAAATCCATATCTGGACACCTCCCAACTGCCACATGTCTTTGTGAAATTTTGTCTCTCCTACTTTCACAATCGAGGGCCAATTCTGCTGAAGCTGCTTTGTCAAAATTTTGGAACACATGTGTCCTATTAATTTTTAGCTCAGCCGGGAACCCATCGGCTAAGACTGCGGGTCCCGGTGCAGGTACATGAGAAGGTGAACGGGCACGGGCACGAGCGCGTCCACGTCCACGGCCACCGGCTGATGAAGAAGAAGCGGTCTTTTGTTGTTTCTACATCAAAGACAATCATCACAATGTTAAGAATATAATTATGAAACAATAGAAGGGTGTCCAATTGTGTATAACATGTAATGTAAATGACGTTACCCCTTCCCACACTTAGTTTTGAAAATAGGAAAATTGAAAATAAAATTAAAGATTTGGCATTGTTAATTATATTTTAGTTCAATTTTCTTTAAAAACTAAATGTTCTAAATTTATTAACATTGTAAAAATATTGTCTTTGTTAACATTCTTGACATAATTGAACAACAGACTTGACATGTGGTGTCCAAAATTATCCAACCCAAGTTAATAAACTAGTCATCTTAAAGATTGAAAATTTAAGTATGATAACTAGTTTAACAACTGTAACCTAACTAAAACACTTGCAAAATTCGAAATTTAACCCCAATTATCCCTAAATTCCCCCAATTTCAACAATGTAGGCTATGAAATCTACTAATCTTAAGAAATTTTGACTAACTAAACACAAAGATTGGAGATTTCTACTAGGGTTCAACTAATAATCCAACATTAAGCACAAAGAACTAAGTTTATCAAAAAATCTTCAAGAGAATTGCAAAAATTCGGACTAATTACCGGATTTCTAGAAGATGGCATGAGAAAATTAGAAGAACTAACCTTAGGAGCCATGAGGATGAAGATTTGATTAAGAAATTGGAAGTAAAGGGAGAGAAAAGCTCGAAATTTGCAGAAATCGGAGGTGTTCTGCGCTGGAGGGTTCACGGAAAGAGGCTAGGGTTCACGCACAATGAACGACTGGAACAAAACGCCGTATTTAAACCCTAAGAAGTTCGCGTCGGCAACAAGTTCACGATCGGGAACTAACACGGACCCGAATTGGTCAATCTAGGTCGACCCGGATCCGAAACGTGAACCGGAACGTGAACTGATCGTGAATTCTTCACGAATTGTTGCCAAATTCTCTGTTTGATCTTCCCGATCGGGAAGAATAGTTCGCGTCGCGAACTTTGCACCACATACACACTTACGGATTTTTCCAGGATTGCAAGCAAATTAACACAACAGTCACTTAATGCAAGCATAAATATATACTAACAACTAAACTAAAAGCTGAAAGGAAAGGGAAATAACCACAATACACACGGGTTGCCTCCCGAGAAGCGCTTCAAAGATTATTGAGTCTAGAGCTCGACTCGATGCTACTATTTTCTTACTTACGACTTCCAACCGAGATGAATTGAATCACCTCCACTTCTTCCAACTTCTCCTTCTCACTCTTACCATCTCCCTCATGATAATGTTTCAAACGGTGACCATTTATGCTAAAACGACCACTATCACAAATGAGCTCTACATACCCGGACATTTGTTGTTGAACAACGGTGTAAGGACCGGCCCATTTGGATTTCAGTTTTCCGGGTGAAAACTATGACCCGGGCATCATTTGTTGGTAATGCTTTTGCCTCGGCCCATTTTGACACTTAGTCGACGGCCACAAGAATGTACTTATTACCATAGGAGCTCCGGAATGGGCCCATGTAATCAATGCCCTAAACATCGAACACCTGACAAACTTGAATTCTATGTTGAGGCATTTCGTCTCGTTTGGAGATTCTACCCGCTCTTTGGCAAGCATCACAAGCCTTGACCAATTTAAATGAATATTTAAAAAATGTTGGCCAATAAAATCCCGCATCAAGAACTTTCCGGGTGGTAAGGTTGGGTCCGAAGTGGCCCCCGGTGGGTCCCTTATGACATTCGTTGAGAATAACATAAGCTTCATCACCGGATACACATCGTCTATGAACAAAATCAGGCCCGACCCGGAATAAGTAAGGATTCTCCCAATAATAGTACTTGAGATCCGAAAAAAATTTCCCTTTTTGTTGAAGAGTTAAACCCTTTACAAGGACACCCGTCGCCAAATAATTAGCCATGTCGGCGTACCACGGGTCATTGGAAACTTGTAATGCGTTAACTACTTCAAGGAATTCATCGGGAAATTTGTCATTTATCCCGTTTTCATCACATTCCTCCAAATAAGGATTTTCGAGGCGGGATAAATGATCGGCTGTAAGGTTTTCCGCCCATTTCTTATCCTTGATCTCAATGTCGAATTATTGCAAGAGGAGAATCCAACGTATGAGTCGAGGTTTGGCGTGTTGCTTAGCAAAGAGACGTGATGATAATAAAACAAGCTATCAATCCATTACTTGAGGTTTGATTGTGATTTTGGTAAGAAAATAGGAAGAAGCGAGTTAGGGTTTTAGAGAGAGAGTAGAGAGAAGGAGGAGGTTTTGCTTGAAAGTTTAGATTTGATTAATGGCAAAACTTAGCAATTAAGGCTCACAATTTGGTTTATATACCATGTCCTTAATTGCTTGATTAAACTAAGACTAATCCTAAGACTAATCTATCAACTATACAATTTTGGCAATCTTGCCCCCTAGACTATTACTTACAATCTAAATATGACCTAACAATCTCCCCCTTTGTAAAAATAGTCTAGGTTGCATATCTTTGAAGTCTTCTTTGTTTATAAAGCTGGAACTGATTGACAAATAGTTGTGCAGTTTTGTTGAAGAAGCAGCTCCATCTTTTGAAATTCGGTGATAATGATACTTTTAATTGGCTTTTTGACCAGTAGAAAGTATCTTAGAAGACTTCAACCATATCGATGATATATAGACCCATGGATTGAGCAGTCGGCAGCGGAAGTTTGTTTCTTGAAGTTGTGGCTTTGTCGATTTATTAATGATCCTCGGTTCCTGATATTTGTTGAAGTAGAAGCAGTGCGCTATATTGATTTGATCTGGATTTTCTGACCGTTGTTGATAATATTGGAGTACGGTCATAGAATCCCTTATCTAATGCATTGACTGTTGTTGATAAGAATGAAGTACAGTCATCAGATCCTCTATCTGACATAGTGACTGTTGTTGATAAGAATGGAGTACAGTCGTCAGATCTTCGCACAAAAAAGTATTAGGGTAACCCAGGATCACATAGATTGCCTGTTAACACAACAGTTACAGAAATTGTGTGACCTACGTTCAGTGTTGGCTTTGATGTTAGCACTAGTAGGATTTCCATTCAATCATCGTGTTATACTGTTAAGGCAAAAAGCTTTACCCCATTAGGATCTTAAGATAACAAGACAACCTAGACTAGCTTAGATTAGTTTGTAAAACATTTTAGCTAAGTCTCGGTGTGATACCAAGTGACCAATACTGCCACTCACTATCAGTACTCATATTGGAAAACCAATACTGAGTAGAAGGACTGAGTTACATTTTCATATGTAACTGACTAAGATCAAATCCCTTGATCTTAGTCATTTTCCTTGTCCGGTCCTTCGGTTACTCCTTTGTCCATTATGTAAGATCTCTATATCGTTATAAATAGAGATCACTTGGCAAAGGAGTACTTACCAATTCACTTTACACTTTCATATCATATTGTAATTGATCAGTGGTATTGCTATTCCGCAGCATACCACACTTAGTGGAATTATATATTTGACTATAATCTTGTTTTATACATTATTTGTCTTAAGTATTAATAATTCTATCTATTAACTAAAAAATCCAGGGTTGTTGTGACCTAACAACTGGTATCTGAGCAGGCTAAATATACTCTTATTTAGTCGATCTATTACCCTGGCAGCCATTCCTTATAGAAACCCTTCCCTACCTTCAAAATCAAGAATGTCTTCAATTGTAGCACCAGTTATGTCTGGAAAAGGTGTGCCAATCTTTAATGGCAAAGACTTCCATCAGTGGAAGTTGAAGGCTCAATGGTATCTTGAGTCCATACACCATGAAATGCTCACAGTAATGTCTAATGGTCCCATCATTCCACAAACTGTGGAACCTGTTACAGCTACTGATGATGCTCCTGAGAGCACAAGAACAGTTCCTAAACTGAAGCATACATGGACTGATACCGACAATCAGTTGTACATGTTAGGTCACAACAACCCTGGATTACTTATATAATTGATGTTATAATTATACTTAAGACAATTAAAGTGATAAACACAGTATTAGAGTCAAATGTGTAATTCCACTAAGTGTGGTATGCTGTGGAAAAGCAATACCACTGATCAATTACAAAGATGTTATCGTGTAAAAGTAAATTGGTAAGTACTCCTTTGCAAGATGATCTCTATTTATAATGGTATAAAGATCTTACATAATGAGCAAAGGAGTAACCGAAGGACTGGACTAGGAAAATGACTAAGATCAAGGGATTTGATCTTAGTCCATTACAATACTGACTGTAACTCAGTCCTTCTACTCAGTATTGGTTTTCCAATACTGAGTGCTGATACTGAGTGGCCAATACTGGCCAAACTCAGTATCACACCTAAACTTAGCTAATTTATTCTACTATTTATTCTAAGCTAGTCTAGGTTGTTTTATTATCTTAAGATTAAAAAGGGGCAAGGCTTTTTGCCTTAACAATCTCCCCCTATCTAATGATAATAAAATAATTACAAAGAGAATTCAAAAATAAATAAATACAGGCTGCAAAGTCTTCTTCTTCATCTTTTGTTGATTGACTCAAACTCATAGAAGACTTCTTTCTTCACATGTATGAACTCTTCTCTCTTCTTCAGTTCATCTTGCCTGTTGTTCAGTACAACAACAATCTTCTTTCTAAATCTAGAATCCTCCTTCTTGGTTATCATCCATTTCAATCCCACCAGATGACTAATAGGGACCTTTGGCAGATCTGCTTCAGTAATGAAGCATTCCCTATCTTCTGAGTCAGTGTACATATATCCAGAGGTTGGATATATGGTGCTCTTTTGATCATGAAAGATTAAGTTAGGGGGAACATAGTATGAGTTAAAGATCCTAAAAGTGTTAAGGCACTCAGGCTTGTTGTTCTTTACAGCCTCAGTCATTACACTGAGTGCCCTATAGTCTGCTTGATATAAAATTCCTTGTTCAAAGCATACAACAGAAACAACCCAGATTTCATCCATCATTACTTGGGCTTCTGAGGATCTTGATGGTAACTCTTTGATTAATCTGGCAATCTTCACCCAGTCTTGGAGTCCCATATTCTGAATGTCATGAAGAAAGATCTTCATAGGAGGACTGACTGGTCCAGTGCAGAATGCAACAATGGACTGGTCAACTGTTTTGACTTTTATTATGTTGACATATAAGTTCATCCAGTTTATCTCCTTACATTTGGAAACATCCTATTCCTCAGCATACTCATTCTGGTCTCCCTATATCTTGTTCTTTGAGCAACAATGTTCCAGTATTTTTGAAGAAGTTCATCTCCTGATCTTCTTACAGTATGAGATTTTCTTGGAACATCTGCATCAGACTCAGTGTCAGGATCTTCTTCCTTAACAGGGAAGAATATCTGAGCCTCAATCTCATCCTCAGCATCACTCTTTTCCTCAGTATACTGAGTAGATCTTCTTGGTCTAGAAATTAGAGGAGCTGGATCTGGTTCTTCACTTGATTCTGAGGACATAACCACATTTGACATTCTTCTGGTTATTGGTCTTCTAGGAACTCTAGAAGGTCCTTCAGCTGGAGGAGAAATTGGTCTTCTTGGGGGCTCTTTATCATCTGAGGATGATGATGAAGAGCTTTCTTTATGTGCCACATCCAGTGCAAAGTTTAGAAAGTTTTGAGATGGCACTGAATGTTCTTCATCGTCATCAGCAATAGGCCAGACAAAAGGCCTATATACAATAATCTGCAAGTTTTTTGGTTCTTGAGCAGGAGGCTCAGTATTAACTTGTTGTGGTTGGTCAGTATCAGTCTCCCCTGAGCAGATGGCTCAGATTACTCTTCAAGTAATTCCAGGACTGACCTTCCTCTTTGTCTTCTTCTTTCATACTGAAACCTGAGTGGTTCAGTATGAGGAGTTTGCTGATGTGATTGTTGTTGTTGCTGTTGTGGTTGATCTTCATTTAACTTTCTTCTTTTCTCCCCCTGAGCAGATGGCTCAGGTTTATCAACCTCTTCTTCTCTTTGTCTCTTCTCCCCCTTATTGTTATCATTTGATGGGGAGGGAAAAGGTGCAGTATCACCACCTATGTCCCCCTGTTGATTATCTGGAGTTGGGGAGGGCATAGGTTCAGTAGTAGCATCTTGTTCACCCTCAGTATTGGCATGGGAGGGTGATCTTCTGGGCTCAGTGGCAGGGCCTTCTTCATCATGATTTCCACCAAGTGGAGACTATGGAGGTGGTGGAGAATGTTTTTGTTGTTGAAGGAGTGCCACCGACTGTTTTAATGAGTCTATCTCATTACTCATGGCATCCATTCTGGCCAAAATATTATTCTGAGTGGTCTGCATGGCCAGGATTTGGTTGAGAATAGTTTGTAAAGCCCCCTGCACTTCCTGAGACTGAGTGGCTTGTGCTCTTTGACCCTGCACAGATGGTGCTAAAGGAAAAAAAATGTAAACCGGTTAGAATGAAAGGTTTATCAAATAGAATTGTGGTGTTGTTAAATTCTATAATCATGTAAATAGAATTTAGAAGTCTGTATTTCATCTGGTACATGATGAAATATTGTGAACTTGTGCATAGCATGTGTAAGAAATTGTTAGTAAAAGTGAGTGTGAAAATTTGGGTAGCTCAGTATAGGATATGTCACATTTACTAAAAGGTTTTGGTTTGGGTAATCGAAGCCTGAGATGTGCTTCTGGTTATTTTCAATGTTTATCACTCGGTATCAGAGTGATGACAGAAATGTGGCTTAAACCCATGGAAAATTTTGGCTTATGTGGCTTAAAGGTTTGGGATCATAACCTGAATGATGTGATCTTACTCAAAATAAGTAAGACATCATTCAAGCAGCACCAGTGGGTGTCAGTATGACATCACCACCATTATCTCTTAAAATGTTGAGACAACTGTAGACTGACAATGATCATTGAAGCGCTCAGTGTATGAATTTTGCATAGCAGCAGTGGGCTAACTATGTTGGCCATAAGTGGATATATTTGAAAGTTCGTTTGAGACTTTGGTCAGTATTGAGTTGGTACTGGCCAATACATAGTCTCTATTTGGGAAATATATATATATATATATATATATATATATATATATATATATATATATATATATATATATATATATATATATATATATATATATATATATATATATATATATATATATATATATATATATATATATATATTTAAAAGTTTGAGAGCTTTTTAGAAATTCATACCTGAGACTTTGTCAGATTCCCTTTGAGCATCTGCAGAGGTCGGTGCTGGATCATCTAGATTTTGATTTGAGGCACCAGCACCTTCAGGAGCCTCTTCTCTGCTAACATGAGCACCTTCCATTGAATGTTGCTCAAACTGAATCTCCACATCAAGAGGAACATGAGGTTCCTCAATTTGTTGATCAATAAGTTCTGGTTCAGGACCAGGAAGGTCAGCATTGGCTGCAACTAGACTTTGTGCTTGAAGAGATGCAGTTAGTGATGGAGCATGAGTAGGTTGCACCTCTTCGGATGATAAAGAACCCATTACTACTGGGGATATGTTTCTTCTTCTTCTTTGGATGACCAGTGGTGTGTCTTCTGAGGGCTCAGTATCAGAATCTGTTGCAATATGAGGAGCATCAGGATCCTGTGCAGGTGGAGGAATATGTGGTGGTTCTTGTGCCGGTTCTGGTTGCGCATCCACCATCTCAATATCTTGATCATCATTTCCACCATCACCACTGTCATCATCATTATCATCATCATCATCAGCATTTTCTGATTCAGTATCATAATGTTGTTCATCATTAGTGTGTGCCTGTACAATAGCCCACATAGAGTGACTCAGTACATGTTCTCCTTCCATTGGTCTGTAAAAATAAATCTTCTCATTTAGGGGAGGGAGATCTGCTCTTGGACTGTGAAATTCATCATAAATGTGAGCAGGCATTGAACCCTGAAATATGAGAGATAAAAATCTGCAGAAGGGAACATTGAATTCTCTTGTCTTTGCCCTAACCAGAGTCGCTAGTTCGTTGAATATCAGTCGTGCATAGTCAATATCTCTTCCATGGTACAAGGCATGTACTATCTGCATCCCAAATTCATTAATTTGGTCCAAGGCTCCAGTTTTGTGGGTCATACACCGAATAATTGTGGAAATTAGAACACCCCACATTGGACCAAATTCATTTCGTTTAATTGTGCCTGTGGTTCCTCTGCGACCAATCAAGGGCAATACTGATCGGGCCTCAGTTCTATCAACAAAAGGCTCATACTGAGCGTGAGCAGGAAGCCTCAGCGTTTCTCGAATAATAGCAGTTAATACAAAAACTCTTCTTTGATCCCCGAATAATCCATCCAGTGATCATATCTGGAGAGTCGAGTTCGGCAGAGTACCAGAATTCACACAGCATTTCCGGATAAATTGCGCGAGGAGTGAGAGTTAGAGCTCGAGTGATCGGACAATTCTTCATGTAAGTAACTATGTGTGTGAATTCAGGGAAGGCCCAAGTTGGAGGAATGTTAAAATTAGCGGTAATATTGTTCCTCGGAAACCTTGGTACTTCATCATTTCTAAACTGAGTCGCCGGTGCAACATCGGGTGCGACGAATGTGTAGTTTGCCATCTGCGATTTGAGATTAAAGAATTGCTTGCAAAAAGAAAGTAGAATCGTTAATCGCATAGAGAATTTAGAGAGGAAATATAAAATAACTATTTAGAAAATTTGAAAGAAAGAAAGAAAACGGTTATTTATACTTAATTAGAGATAATTATGGTATTGAGAAGTAAAACCGGCTGATTTGACAGCCTTATCCTGTTCCAACGGTAACTTTCTTATTAAGAAAGGTTACCGTTGGGGAGTATGAGGATTAAAGATCAGTTTTACCACTCCAGGACTCCATTACCGAGTTAAAAAAAATAAAAAAATTAAAAATTATAAAAACATTTAATTTACTCCATAAATTAATAAAAATAATTTTTTTTAACATGTGATAAATCAGACGAGTGATACTGAGCGGGTCAGTATTGGAACCAATACTGAGAGGTACATAAACCTTTCCTTAGAATATTAAGGATTCAGCATACCCAATTGTCCTAGTAGGTACATAAACCTTTCCTTAGAGAGAGGTTTAGTAAATGCATCGGCCAATTGATCATCTGTAGGAACGAAATCTACCTCAACTTTACCCTTTTCCACATTATCTCGTATAAAGTGGTGTTTGAAATCAATGTGCTTTGTTCTTGAGTGATGGACTGGGTTTTCAGTGCATCCACAACAATTGAGCACAACAACTTCCTGCAGCAACATATTCTGCTTCTGCAGTGGAAGTTGCTACTGAGTTTTGCTTCTTGGATGACCAACCAACTAGTCTACCACCGAGGAATTGACATCCTCCACTTGTACTTTTCCTGTCCAACCTACAACCTACAAAATCTGCATATGTATACCCTACAAGGTCAAAGTTTGAATCGTTGGGATACCAAAGACCCATGTTAGGAGTACCTGAAAGATATCTAAAAATGCGCTTAACAGCTTTCATGTGTGATTCTTTAGGATCAGCCTGATACCGAGCACACAAACAAGTTGCAAACATGATATCAGGCCTGCTAGCTATTAAGTAAAGTAAAGAACCAATCATACCTCGGTATGTGGGTTGACATACTGGTTTACCAGTTTCATCTTTACTTATTGTATCCTGAGTACCCATAGGAGTGTGCATGGAAGATAAATTTTCAAATTTGTATTTCTTTAGCATGTCATGCACATACTTACTTTGATTTATGAAAATGCCATCAGGCTTTTGATCAACTTGTAAACCAAGAAAGTAAGTAAGTTCACCCATCATAATCATCTGATACTGAGATGACATTATCTTAGCAAACCAATCACACATTGACTTGTCAGTGGAGCCATAGATAATATCAACTACATATATCTGAATAAGTAAGATGTCAGAACCTTTCCTTTTTGAAAATAATGTTTTGTCAATTTTACCTCTTATAAATTTATTTTCAATTAAGTACTCAGTCAGGGTATCATACAAGGCTCTGGGAGCTTGTTTGAGCCCATACAAAGCTTTATCAAGCTTGAAAACATAATTTGGAAATATAGGATCAACAAAACCTGGTGGTTGTTTAACATAAACTTCCTCTTGTAGTTTTTCATTGAGGAAGACACTCTTGACATCCATCTGATAAACTTTGAAGTTCTTGAAAGCTGCATATGCAAAATACAGCCTAATAGCTTCAATTCTTGCAACTGGTGCAAAAGTTTCATCATAGTCAATGCCTTCTTCTTGCCTTTAACCCTGAGCAACCAGTCTGGCTTTGTTTCTAATGACCACACCATCCTTGTGCATCTTGTTTCTGAACACCCACTTAGTACCAATGATAGTTTTGCCAGCAGGAGGTGGTACTAAGTTCCAAACTTTGTTTCTTTCAAACTCTGTTAGTTCTTCTTGCATAGCTTCTACCCAGTCTTCATCTAATAAAGCTTCATCAGCTTTTTTTGGTTCCATGGTAGATAAAAAACTTGAAAAGAAGCAAAAGTTTGCAGTTGCTTGGGGTTCAAACTCTAATCGTCTTCTTGTTTGGACACCTTGTTCACTAGGACCAATAATATTAGAATGAGGATGATCTATGTGTTCCCTTAGATTGTTTCCTAAAGGAGCATTTGAAACAAGGTCAACAATGTCTTGTTGTACTGATGTGTTGTCTGCCTGATACTGAGTTGAATCCTGGTCAGTATTAGACAGTTCAGGTTGCTGTTCTTCTTGATTTTGCAGATCTGAGGTGGATTCTTGAAATGTACTGGAAGATTCACCTTCTTCATAGGTGGAATTGTTCAGATCAATTATTGGGAACTCAATATTGGGGATCTCAGTGATGAGAACCTCAGGATTTGATGCAGAAGAGTTATACTGAGTTCTTTCTTGATCAGTGTCACTCATACCATGTTGAACATAGCATGGGTGAGACTTGGGCTGTTCTTCAATTGAGTTTTCAGGATTGCATAGAATTTCTATGCCACTGATGTCTTCTTTTGCTGAAGTAGAATGCTCATTCTGATCTTCATCAAATGAAACATGAATGGATTCTACAATCATCTTAGTTGAGATGATATACACTCTGAAAGCTTTAGAGTGTGGAGAGTAGCCCATGAACACACCTTCATTTGCTTTGGGAGCTAATTTGTTGAGATTTTGTTTAGTAGTGAGTACAAAACACTTACTCCCAAAGATGTGGAAGAACTCCACATTAGGAACCTTTCCATTGTACAACTCATAAGGAGTCTTTTGATGTCTCTGGACTATTGTAGCTCTGTTCTGAGTAAAATTTGCACAATTGACAGCTTCTGCCCAGAAATTCAGTGCCAGTCCAGCATGGCACAACAAAGTTCTTGCAGCTTCAATTAATGTTCTATTCTTTCTTTCTACAACACCATTTTGTTGTGGTGTGTATGCTGCAAGGAAGTTTTGTACGATTCCTTTTTCTTCACAGAAATCTGCTAATACTGAGTTCTTAAACTCAGTACCATGGTCACTTCTTAGTTGCTTGACCTTGTTGCGTTTTTGTAGTTCTTCTCTTTTGATAAAGGCAATAATTTCTGTTGTTGCATCAGATTTAGTCTTGAGAAAGATGACCCAAGTATATCTTGAGAATTCATCAACCACGACTAAGGTATAGATCTTTTTGGCCAATGATGGTGTGCTGATGGGGCCAAAAAGATCCTTATGTATCATTGTAAGAGGTTCATTAATGGAATGATTGACCTTTGATTTGAATGAACTCTTTTGCTTGCCCATTCTACATGCTGAGCATAACTTATCTTTTGAATAAGTAATAGTGGGCAACCCTCTCACCAATTTCTTCATACTGAGCTCATTTATGTTTCTGAAGTTTATGTGAGAAAATTTCTTGTGCCATAACCAGTGTAGTTCTGGCTTGACTTTAGACAGCAGGAAAACTCGAATAGTAGGGTCTATTTCAGATAGGTTGACCACATAGACATCCTTTTCTCTTCTAACAATGAGTACAGGTTGCCCTTTATCATTGTAGATGATTCCTGCAACCTTTCTGAAACGAGCTTCATAGTCATCATCACACATCTGACTAATACTGAGCAGATTGTGTTTAAGACCCTCTACATATGCAACTCTTTTAAACGTTATGTTTCCTGCTTTGATTACTCCATACCCTCTTGTTTTTCCAATTGAATCATCTCCAAACTTGACAGAAGGACCCTTCTCTGGTGTATAATTTAGAAGGTACTCCATACTGCCAGTCATGTATCTTGAGCAGCCACTATCTAAGTACCATTTTCTGTCACCCTGCACAAGACACAACATAAGGATTAGTTCTTTTTAGGAACCCATTTTTTAATGGGACCATTGGTAGGAGAAATAGGAGTAGACTTGATCTCTTTTGTTGGAGAGGTCAGTATCACTTCAGGGGAAACCTTGGAGGTTTTCTTTGGTGATACTGACTTAGTTTCTCTCCTTTTCTTTGGTATTGAGTACCTAGGACTTGAGAGATCAGTCCGGCATTCATCTCCTTTATGTCCAGTATGATGACATCTATAACTTTTTCTAGGTCTATTTCTGAACATATTTTCATAAGGAATTTTAGAAAATTGTTTGACTTTTGGTTGATCAGTATGAGTAAGTTTTGCAAACTTTTGACATAAAAATTTAATCTGATGACCAATAGATTTTAAAATCTTATTTTTGTCATTTTTGATGGAGTTTTAATGTTATGTTTGACTGGTTTTGAAGGAGACGGTTCTGGTGTCTTATATTTATTTGGCAAAGAAGTCTTTTTAATATTTGACTTCTTGTTTTTGCCACTTGAAGATCCTGTTGAAGTTGATTTCTGGTTATCATGTTTTAGAATGGCAACTTGAACAGGTTCTTTAGATTCTTGAGTAGTTGACTTTTCTGGTCCTGCAACTTCAGTATTAGATAGAACATTTTTGAGTAGAAGTGGTTTTATTTTCATTATATATCTCAAAAGTAGTTGTGTTAAATAAAAATTCAAATGGAGGAACTGCAGAAGTATCATACTGCACAAACTTCGAGGTCAGTATCAGAAATTTCTTTTTCAGGAAATTCAATACTGAGCTCTTGTAGTTGAATATAGCAGTTAGAACGGATGGAAGGACCAATTGGTTTTTCAAAAATGATTTTATCCTCATCATCTGATTCAGATTGACCTCCAATTTCACAAAAAGTTTTTGCTTTTACAAACTGAATAGGGTTCATATCAGAAAAATTTTCAAATAAAGCAGCAAAATTATTTCTATTTTTTAACTTGTAACATCCTGAATTTTTCAGTAATTAAATACTAATTTTAATTAATTTAATTTACATCTATTCATTAATTTTCTATGTGATAAATTATGAGACGACCTGTAAATAGACGGCTCGTTTTAGTTAGACTTATTATAAATAATTAAGTAGAAGATAATTTAATCAACGTTCTTAAATTATTTAAATATGATTAAATAGTTCGCCTTAAGTTTGGACCGATTAGACCAAGGCCTTTTTATGCTGATACGTTTCGACCCCGAGCATCTTTTTTTTTCTTCTTTTCTTCAGTTTGGATCGAGTATGATAATAGGTGGGCTCGAGAGTGGTGGCCCGACATTCCTTAAAAGCCTTAGACTACACTTAATACTTAAACTAATCCTCCTAAAAACCCCTACCCTAAAATGCCGACATTTTTCCTTCCCTCAAACCGGAAGCCTCCAATTAGAGCATCTCCTTCGTTTCCTTCTTCTCCAATTGAGCAGCTTAATTCCATGGGGAGGTGGCCAGCGAGTGTCATTGAGTTCGAGCAGGAATCAAGAGCACCTCCTGTTCGTCCCTTGTTCCGTCGCAAGAAGCAGCCAAGAGTTGGGCTACTTTGTTTCTCTACAATCGGTAAAACCCCGTCGCCTTCTCTATTCGTTTCATCGCTTTTCTGATTCTAATACTCGATATATTAATGGTGTTGTAATCGCATGACAACAGCAGCCAACGAACGAACGGTGTGGAGCTTTGGTGTCGAGCATTCAGTGAACAAACCTTCCTAGCCGTGCTCCTCTTTCTTGTTTCGGTAGGATTCTTTTCTCTTCTATCCCGTGTACATAAATTCTGTGATTTCCTAATCTCCTGAGTATTAAATTGTTTATTCCTTTGTGTGTTCGATCACGAGCAGAAATGTTTGATCCCGAGCAGGAGGAGTTTTGGTGACAGAGTCGTGTGGTGTTGTTGTTCTAGCCAAATCGGATTGTAGCTTTGTTTCGGTAGCTCATTTTTCCCTTTTGTCCTTTTTGTTTTTCTGTGTTCCGTTGCTAAATTGTTTCTGTTGTGATTTAGTAATTAAGGGTCTAGTTTTGATTCGTTTTTAGCATGCTGTTCGGTTTGAGCAGATTCTGTCTGGCAGGTTCGTGTCTGTTTTTGGATAGGTTAGAGCCGGAATTTGAATTCCCGTCCTTCTCTAATGTTTTAGTTCTTTAAGATAGCTTTCCGTCTCCGCCGACCGCTCGTTAATTGAGTTAACGGTTTGTGAGATACGACCCCTTTTTTGTAACAGACTGCGGTGCTGGAATACTGCACGAATTTGCCTGTTGCGGGCCTGTTTCGGGACCCTTCGGAGCAGAACCGGGCCGAACTTTGTATAGACGGTTTCTAGTGTATTTTGTATACTATATACTGTAAAAATTTGGTGTCATTCGGTGTACCCAGTAGAAAGTTACGGTCGTCCGATTTTGCTTCAAATTGTGTTTTGAATTATGTTGAAATTCAGGTTTTAGAAATTCTAGTTTTACGAAATTACGAGTCTTTATTTTTGTGACTTTGTAGAGTTGTGTTGCGGGTTTAAACCACTGAAATTTATGAGATTCGGTATTTGGTTTGGGTAAAAACCTTTTGTTAATTACATAGACGTTTTATTGACCAAGAACCGGAAAACCGAACCCGTAGGGTTCTTGGTTCCCCAAACCGGAAATTTTCTAAATAAATTAACAGTATTACATACTATGAGCTGCTGTGAGAGAAAGTGGTTTTTGGGACTGTCGGGTATCTCGGGAATAAACGGTTGATGTCGGGAATTAAAACGGGTTTTTAACGTCATGCTGGATTTTGTGCAGAAACTGTAGTCTGGGTTTAAGTCTGTTTTTGTCACACTTAAGATACGTTTATGGATTGTTGGCCCGTGCTGGTTTCTAGGTTTCTGAGTCCTCTTTCCAACGACGCTGACGGCTCGTTAATCTGAGTTACGATTTAAAAGTTATTGATGTTTTAGTAAACCTTCGCTGGATAGTTTTCGGTTCAGCTAATCTGTCTCGCGAGCCTGTTTTGAGCCTTTTCTGTTTGGATCTAGCTTCCGAAGCCTTCTGTAAAATGGTAGTCCTCTGAGTCATTTAACTACTGTAAAAAGTTGAATAATATCTAGTGAGCGGTTTGAGAGTTATAGCCGTTCCCGCGAAAGTGCTGAGTGCTGTGTAGTTTCTGCTGAAACAACCTTTGAGCCTAATCCTAACCCGAGCTTCCTTGTACATTGTAGGACCTTCTAGGACCGGTTAGAGACGCTCTTCAGTGCCGAGGATACTTAGGAGCTTACGGTTATTCGAGGTGGGTAATCTCACTATAAACTTGTACTTACTTTCGATCCATGATTTTGTGCTATGTGTTGTGAATTGCCTTGTTGATTGAGTTTGAGTATTCTCACTGTGTATTCAGTTATAATGATACGTGCATGGCTTAAGTGGTTAACTGTTGATCCGCATTTACTTTCTGTGTGATTGATCCGTTATCTGAGTTGCTAGTTGTTGCATTTACTTACCACTGATCTGAGACAGACGTGCCGAGTATCTGAGCCGGTACAAAGTCATTATGTGTTACTATGTGGTAGGGTGATCTGAGTGGTTTATGTTATAAGTTGAAAACATAACAATAATAACAATTCTGAGTGGTAACCTGAGTGGCAATTCTGAGTGGTAGCCTGAGTGGCAATTCTGAGTGTTAGCCTGAGTGGCAATTCTGTGTGGTAGCCTGAGTGGCATTTTAGTGTAAGGAGGGGAAAGGTTGATCTCTCGACCCGATTTACACAAGCGCGCTATATAAATTTAAAATCTGAGAAAATAAACTTTAGCAATTGAGAATTGAGTGGAGTCTCTAGAGATCACTTATGTGGCTTGAGTTGTTTGTAATTACTTGTTTATTTTGATAATATTCACTCAGCGGTGGATGACCCCAATCACTCCTCCCATTTTATAGGTACTAGCAAGGGCATGGGAAGGTCAATGGTTGATGAGTTGCGTTTCTATTTTTATATTTATGGATTTGGATTAAAACATTTATTTCGAGTCAAACATGTTTTATTTTCAAAACCTTTAATTATTCCGCATTTAAACCACGAGACGGTTTTATATTTTGATTAATGAATTGGGACCTTTGAGTTACTTGTACTTTGAGAAAAATTAATATGTTTTATTAATTAAAAATTTTAAATTTCCTCTGATTTTTGGGATGTTACAAGTTGGTATCAGAGCTCTGGCTTGAGAGAATTGGGTTCACAAGGGGTGGATTCCAAACTCAAGTCGAAGCACGAGTTTTCAAAATGAGTTTTTCAAAAGTGTTGTTAAAATGAGTCCAAATCCAAATCGAGAAACAGCGCATCACGATGACCTTATGCCTCTAGTACTTACTTATGAGATTATTTAGTTATTAAAAACGTCGCGAGTGACATTGATTACTAAGAGAATAAAAGAGAATTAACTCGAGATGAGTGTGAATTGTTCGACTATATATAGATATATATACTATAGTTACTGTTGTGAATTACTTGATTATGTGGATGGTATAAGGATGGGAGATCGTGGAATTTTTGAAACTGGCTCGAAACCATGACAGGGGTAGGTGCGGATAATAATAGAGGGCCCCTATTATTATACGCACAAGACTCATGCCTATGTTTTGAAAAGGATTCAGGGAAACCATTCGTCAAGCATCTGAGTATCATTAAAACCCCCAACCTTTATATATATAATTAGTACTTTATATGCGAGAAAATAAAGAAAATAAATTAAATAAAAGATTATCAATTCGAGTTGATAAGGAGTTATCAAGACAATTAGTGTGAAGAATTATTAAACCAAATTGGGTAAAAATCATTAATGATAGTTTGTTAAAATGAGAATAATTGAGCAATAATATGAAAAGAATTTAATAATGAGATGTTATTTATACCGATCATTATAATGAGTCAATTAAGATTGTTAAATGAGATGGTTGTATTGAATAATACATTTTATTGAGTAAGTGAGAAATCATTAATAAACAAATGAGATCATAAGAGGTAATGAGATATCGCTAATCGCTAAGTTTATATAAACGGGTAAATTATTAACGAGTAAAACTAAAGAGTGTATGTTGAGACCGACTTACCCCTGTGAATAAGAGTTTAATTATCGAAAATTAAATAAGACCTTAAATTAGGTAATCAACAATGCGAATCAATAAACCGAACTATCGAGTGTTCGTAACGAGTTCTATGAGATTTTGAGTGACAATTCCAAACTCGGGGACGAGTTTTCTCCAAGTGGAGTTGAGTAGGAGTAAATTAAGAGATTTACCAAGAGATTTTTTGTTGTTGTGTGTTATTTATAATTGTTATTGTTATGAGCATATATATTCATATTATTGGCTAGAGAGTTTATACGAGTAACTTTTAAATCGAGAAACTATTCATATGAGAAGATAATGAGATGATAAGAGGTTATTAAAATAGGAGAAGTTATTATGAATTATTCAAATCGAGTTAATTGAGGAAAACACTATTATGAGAAAATTATAAAATTCCAGTTGAGAACATTGTGGAGCCAAATTATTGTGTTGAGTAATAGATATATGCGCATGTGATTAGAGTATTTATAAGAATAATGGAGAATAATTAATTTCATGTAATGGTATAATTATCAAGTTGTAAGAAATTCATAAATCGAGAAATTTTAAACTTAGAATAATAAGAATATTGGTTAATGAGTCGGTCATGAGAAGATCGCCGTAATAAATTATGTGGAAAATTTTATTATTACTGAGAAATTACCGAGCTATAAGAAACTAATAAATCAAGTAAACAAATAAATTATTAAAATAAACCAAATGAGGAAAATTTTATTTATAATCGATTTATTAAATTTGAACTAAGGTGATTATCAAGTTAAAATATTAAATTGAATATCACCAAATTTTAATCTTTATTGAGTACTTATTAAATCGAGAATAATTATTAAAATGAGCAAACGAGAAAAATATAAATGTATCAAATAATAAAATTTTATTTAAATACTATGTGTTTCTAAATCGAGAAAGCAATGAAAATATAAAGTAACGAGGAATCTTGATGATGGGAATGAGAATGAATTGATTAATTGAATGCATGAGAATTATCGAGTTGATTAATTAACCATGTGAAGAGAAAATATTAAATGAAAGCATTTGAGACTTAAAAGTAAATGAGATTAATGAGTGGAATTTTTGGACAAACGGATCAAGAGACAATTTAAATGAGATTAAAACGAGAAAATAATTAACGAGCCAAATGATAAAATCATTAATCGTGTTGATAAATACCATTAAAATGAGTTGAGCGAGTAATATTAGAAAGAGCTAACGGGAAATTGTTAAATACGGGTTAACAAGCGAACTAATAACGCGACATAAAAAGTAAGTTATATGTTCTTGTAGTCTGATAATTAAATTTGATCATGCGAGGGATCGCAAAGAGTGAGAAAATGGGCATTTTGTGCGACTTGTGATAAATTGTTAAGTGAGATTTGACTTAAATTGATAATATAGCTTGCGTCGAGTTAAAAGCAAGTTGTGAAAATTTGAGATGAATGCATTCTAAGTATATGCAAATTGAGTAAAAGACATGAGTTGTCTACTATATGAGATTTCTGTATGATAAAAACATTTCTTGAGAATATTGTGCTTGTTTGTGTATGATTTGATAGTGGTGTGAATCACTATATTGTTGCTTATGTTTTAAAACAAACTAATGGCCCATAGAGCAGAGAACCTTGAGATATCATTCTTGGTGAACATTGATAATAATAATAAAAATTCTAGTGTAAATTGTGTAATAGTAATACCTTGTTAAGACCTGTGCGGAAAGTTGTCCCCTAAAAACTTATTTTTTATCGCCGTGACAGGGCCGAGTATGATTGCGCGCACGAGTTGGACGACCGAGTACTTTGCCAAGATCATCTGTCGCCACAAACCAAGCCGTAACAAATCACCAAGTGGAGTTGAATCGGAGTTCAACGCAACTTTAACCGTTCGGTGCAGAAACTGTGTCCAACTACGAGAGCAAGAAGACGTCTTCAACAGTGTTTCTTGAGCTTTCTTTCGTGTTATTTTTGATATCCTGTTTCTTTTGAGATAAACCGAGATTCTTAGAGGGCAATTCTATTCCTATTCTTGTAGCTTATCTTTTTGCGCCGCTAGAGACGGAAGATTTATATGAGCAACTGTGAGAGCCGGAGTTCATCTTGATCGAGTAGGTTACCCCTCATGAGTTTCCTTTATTCATAACCTTATCGTTTTCTTGTATTGCGAATATGGGTCGTTGGCGGGGCTGAGTCTGAGATGCGAGATCGCTACCCTGAGCTTCTACCAAGCAATGACTTTGGGGACGAAGTCTATTTCAAGTGGAGTTGAGTTGTAACATCCTGAATTTTTCAGTAATTAAATATTAATTTTAATTAATTTAATTTACATCTATTCATTAATTTTCTATGTGATAAATTATGAGACGACCTGTAAATAAACGGCTCGTTTTAGTTAGACTTATTATAAATAATTAAGTAGAAGATTTATAATTTAATCAACGTTCTTAAATTATTTAAATATGATTAAATAGTTCGCCTTAAGTTTGGACCGATTAGACCAAGGCCTTTTTATGCTGATACGTTTCGAACCCGAGCATCTTTTTTTTTCATTTCTTCAGTTTGGATCGAGTATGATAATAGGTGGGCTCGAGAGTGGTGGCCCGACATTCCTTAAAAGCCTTAGACTACACTTAATACTTAAACTAATCCTCCTAAAAACCCCTACCCTAAAATGCCGACATTTTTCCTTCCCTTAAACTCCAATCGGCAGCCTCCAATTAGAGCATCTCCTTCGTTTCCTTCTTCTCCAATTGAGCAGCTTAATTCCATGGGGAGGTGGCCAGCGAGTGTCATTGTGTTCGAGCAGGAATCAAGAGCACCTCCTGTTCGTCCCTTGTTCCGTCGCAAGAAGCAGCCAAGAGTTGGGCTACTTTGTTTCTCTACAATCGGTAAAACCCCGTCGCCTCCTCTATTCGTTTCATCGCCTTTCTGATTCTAATACTCGATATATTAATGGTGTTGTAATCGCATGACAACAGCAGCCAACGAACGACGGTGTGGAGCTTTGGTGTCGAGCATTCAGTGAACAAACCTTCCTAGCCGTGCTCCTCTTTCTTGTTTCGGTAGGATTCTTTTCTCTTCTATCCCGTGTACATAAATTCTGTGATTTCCTAATCTCCTGAGTATTAAATTGTTTATTCCTTTGTGTGTTCGATCACGAGCAGAAATGTTTGATCCCGAGCAGGAGGAGTTTTGGTGATCGAGTGGTGTGGTGTTGTTGTTCTAGCCAAATCGGATTGTAGCTTTGTTTCGGTAGCTCATTTTTCCCTTTTGTCCTTTTTGTTTTTCTGAGTTCTGTTGCTAAATTGTTGCTGTTGTGATTTAGTAATTTCGGGTCTAGTTTTGATTCGTTTTTAGCATGCTGTTCGGTTTGAGCAGATTCTGTCTGGCAGGTTCGTGTCTGTTTTTGGATAGGTTAGAGCCGGAATTTGAATTCCCGTCCTTCTCTAATGTTTTAGTTCTCTAAGATAGCTTTCCGTCTCCGCCGACCGCTGATTAATTGAGTTAACGGTTTGTGAGATACGACCCCTTTTTTGTAACAGACTGCGGTGCTGAAATACTGCACGAATTTGCCTGTTGCGGGCCTGTTTCGGGACCCTTCGGAGCAGAACCGGGCCGAACTTTGTATAGACGGTTTCTAGTGTATTTTGTATACTATATACTGTAAAAATTTGGTGTCATTCGGTGTACCCAGTAGAAAGTTACGGTCGTCCGATTTTGCTTCAAATTGTGTTTTGAATTATGTTGAAATTCAGGTTTTAGAAATTCTAGTTTTACGAAATTATGAGTCTTTATTTTTGTGACTTTGTAGAGTTGTGTTGCGGGTTTAAACCACTGAAATTTATGAGATTCGGGATTTGGTTTGGGTAAAAACCTTTTGTTAATTACATAGATGTTTTATTGATCGAGAACCGGAAAATCGAACCCGTAGGGTTCTTGGTTCCCCAAACCGGAAATTTTCTAAATAAATTAACAGTATTACATACTATGAGCTGCTGTGAGAGAAATTGGTTTTTGGGACTGTCGGGTATATCGGGAATAAACGGTTGATGTCGGGAATTAAAACGGGTTTTTAACGTCATGCTGGATTTTGTGCAGAAACTGTAGTCTGGGTTTAAGTCTGTTTTTGTCACACTTAAGATACGTTTCTGGATTGTTGGCCCGTGCTGGTTTCTAGGTTTCTGAGTCCTCTTTGCAACGACGCTGACGGCTCGTTAATCTGAGTTACGATATAAAAGTTATTGATGTTTTAGTAAACCTTCGCTGGATAGTTTTCGGTTCAGCTATTCTGTCTCGCGAGCCTGTTTTGAGCCTTTTCTGTTTGGATCTAGCTTCCGAAGCCTTCTGTAAAATGGTAGTCCTCTGAGTCAATTAACTACTGTAAAAATTTGAATAATATCTAGTGAGCGGTTTGAGAGTTATAGCCGTTCCCGCGAAAATGCTGAGTGCTGTCTAGTTTCTGCTGAAACAACCTTTGAGCCTAATCCTAACCCGAGCTTCCTTGTACATCGTAGGACCTTCTAGGACCGGTTAGAGATGCTCTTCAGTGCCGAGGATACTTAGGAGCTTACGGTTATTCGAGGTGGGTAATCTCACTATAAACTTGTACTTACTTTCGATCCATGATTTTGTGCTATGTGTTGTGAATTGCCTTGTTGATTGAGTTTGAGTATTCTCACTGTGTATTCAGTTATAACGATACGTGCATGGCTTAAGTGGTTAACTGTTGATCTGCTTTTACTTTCCGTGTGATTGATCCGTTATCTGAGTTGCTAGTTGTTGCATTTACTTACCACTGATCTGAGACAGACGTGCCGAGTATCTGAGTCGGTACAGAGTCATTATGTGTTACTATGTGTTAGGGTGATCTGAGTGGTTTATGTTATAAGTTGAAAACAAAACAATAATAACAATTCTGAGTGGTAGCCTGAGTGGAAATTCTGAGTGGTAGCCTGAGTGGCAATTCTGAGTGGTAGCCTGAGTGGCAATTCTGTGTGGTAGCCTGAGTGGCATTTTAGTGTAAGGAGGGGCGAGGTTGATCTCTCGACCCGATTTACACCAGCGCGCTATATAAATTTAAAATCTGAGAAAATAAACTTGAGGAATTGAGAATTGAGTGGAGTCTCTAGGGATCACTTATGTGGCTTGAGTTGTTTGTAATTACTTGTTTATTTTGATATTATTCACTCAGCGGTGATTCACCCCAATCACTCCTCCCATTTTACAGGTACTAGCAAGGGCATGGGAAGGTCAATGGTTGATGAGTTGCATTTCTATTTTTATATTTATGGATTTGGATTAAAACATTTATTTCGAATCAAACATGTTTTATTTTCAAAACCTTTAATTATTCCGCATTTAAACCACGAGACGGTTTTATATTTTGATTAATGAATTGGGACCTTTGAGTTACTTGTACTTTGAGAAAAATTAATATGTTTCATTAATTAAAAATTTTAAATTTCCTCTGATTTTTGGGATGTTACATAACTGAGGATCAACACCAAGTGCAGCCCTCACATTTTCTGGAAATTGTTGATTTAGATATATATTTAATTTAATAGATGCATTTCCCCAAGATTTACACCGATTTTCAAATTTTTCCTTTTCTAATTTGTGTAAATGAGCTTTATCAGCTAATCTTTGGTTAATGTCTTGTAAGTTTAAAAATTTTAGTTCTAAATCTTTAAATTTTGCTAATTTATCTAAGTGTTCATTATTTACCCTTTCAAGTTCAAGAATTGTTAATTTTAAAGCTTTTTCTCTCTGTACTAAAGTTTTAAGATCAACAATCATATGCTCAAAAATATTTTCTTTTTCATTAGCTGAATAAGTTTGAAAAGAACTCACCTTGTACAACTGAGTGGAATCCCAATCAGTATGAACACTAATCCTCTCAGCTTCTTTGATGTCCTTTTCAAAGGAGCTTTTCAAATCATCTTCAGTGAAAGCCATAAATGCTTTGTTTTCAACCTCTTCCTCATCATCACTGAGCTCTTCATCCATCCAAGCTTTAGAGTAAAGTGCTTGATGAGGTGCTCCATTCCCTGCTGCATTCTTGCCCTTGCTCCAGTTCTTTAGCTTGACATACTTGTCTCTATACCGTTTAGCTCAGTATGCAATCTTTTCATTCTGATCAGTTTCAGTTGACTTAGTATGACAATTAGCAGCAATGTGCCCAGGCTTTCTACACCTATAGCAAAGAGCTGATCTTGGGTCAGTATTGGAAGAGCTAACACCAAACCTCTTCTTTTTCAACTGATCCAGCTTCATAGACATAAGAGCCATTTAGGTTTCAAGCTCTTCTACCTCAGCATCAGCAAGATCAACTTCTGGTTCTTCAGGCTCAGTCACAGTATATGCCTGTTGCACAACTAGAGCCATGCCAGTGGAAGACTTGTCAGTTTTCTTCTAGTTGATCAGTCTTGCAGCATTATTCTCCTCATGATTCAACATTAAACCATACAAAGTTTGAAGAGCGTATGACTCAATGTTGTTAGCATCATTGACAGAATTTGTCATGTCAAGAAACTGTTGAGGAAGACTATCAAAGAACTTTTGAACAAGCTCTCCTTCCTCCTTCACAATGCCTACACTGATTAAATCATGGATAACAGTATTGAACCTGTTATAGAGAGTAGTGATGTCTTCATTTGGACTTGAGAAGAAATTTTCATACTTCCTTCTCATGTTGCTCATCCTCTGCAACTTCACCTTTCGTGTGCCTTCATAAGTGACTGATAGGCTATCCCACATAGCCTTTACTGTTGGCAATTTCATGATTGCATTAAGTATTTCTTTGGTAACAGCATTACCAATCACTCCCTTTGCTCTGGAGTCTAGACTGAATAACTGACGGTCAGTATCAGTCCAGGTGTGTTTCAGTTTAAGAACTGTTCTTGTGCTCTCAAAAACATCATCAGTAGCAGCAACGGGTTCCACAGTTTGTGGAATGATAGGACCATCATTCAGCACAATGAGCATCTCATGGTGAATAGATTCAAGATACCACCGAGCTTTAAGCTTCCATTGATGAAAGTCTTTTCCATCAAAGATGGGCAATCCCTTACCAGACATAACAGGTGCTATGATTGTAGACATTTTGGATTTTTGAGTTTTGGTGGGATAAGTATAGGGAATGGCTGCCAAGGTAATAGATCTACTAAATAAGGATTAATTTAGCATGCTCTGATACCAGTTGTTAGGTCACAACAACCCTGGATTACTTATATAATTGATGTTATAATTACACTTAAGACAATTAAAGTGATAAACACAGTATTGGAGTCAAATGTGTAATTCCACTAAGTGTGGTATACTGCGGAAAAGCAATACCACTGATCAATTACAAAGATGTTATCGTGTAAAAGTAAATTGGTAAGTACTCCTTTGCAAGATGATCCCTATTTATAATGGTATAGAGATCTTACATAATGGGCAAAGGAGTAACCGAAGGACTGGACTAGGAAATGACTAAGATCAAGGGATTTGATCTTAGTCCGTTGCAATAATGACTGTAACTCAGTCCTTCTACTCAGTATTGGTTTTCCAATACCGAGTTCTGATACTGAGTGGCCAATACTGGCCAAACTCAGTATCACACCTAAACTTAGCTAATTTATTCTCCTATTTATTCTAAGCTAGTCTAGGTTGTTTTGTTATCTTAGGATTAAAAAGGGGTAAGGCTTTTTGCCTTAACAGTACAGTCTAGACTCCAGAGCTAAGGGGGTGATTGGTAATACAGTTACCAAAAAAATACTAAATGCAATTATGAAATTGCCAACTATAAAGGCTATGTGGGATAGCCTATCAGTCACCTATGAAGTCATAGCTAAGGTGAAGTCATACCTAATGAAGACATCACCACTCTCTATAACAGGTTTAATACCGTTATCCATGATCTCATCAGTGTAGGGATTGTAAAGGAAGAAGGAGAACTTGTTCAAAAAGTTCTGGACAGTCTTCCTCAACAATTTCTTGACATGACAAACTCTGTCAATGCTGCTAACAACATTGAAACATACACTCTTCAAACATTGTATGGTTTAATGTTGAATCATGAGGAGAACAATGCTGCAAGACTGATCAACTGGAAGAAACTGACAAGACTTCCAACTGGCATGGCTATAGTTGTGCAGCAGGCTTATACTGTCACTGAGCTTGAAGAGCCAGAGGTTGATCTTGCTGATGCTGAGATAGAGGAGCTTGAAACTCAAATGGGTCTCATGTCTATGAAGCTGGATCAGTTGAAGAAGAAGAGCTGGGTGTTAGCTCTTCCAATACTGACCTAAGATCAGGTCTATGCTACAGGTGTGGAAAGCCTGGACACATTGCTGTCAACTGTCATACTAAGTCAACTGAAACTGATCAGAATGACAAGATTGCATACCGAGCTAAACGGTATAGGGACAAGTATGTCAAGTTGAAGAACTGGAGCAAGGGCAAGGGTGTAACAGGGAAGGAGCACCTCATCAGGCACTTTACTCTGAAGTTTGGATGGATGAAGAGCTCAGTGATGATGAGGAAGAAGTTGAAAACAAAGCCTTCATGGCTTTCACTGAAGAAGATTTGAAGAGCTCATTTGAGAAGGATATCAAAGAAGCTGAGAGGATGAGTGTTCATACTGATTGGGATTCCACTCAGTTGTACAAGGTGAGTTCCTTTCAAACTTATTCAGTGAATGAAAAAGAAAAGATTTTTGAGTACATGATTGTTGATCTTAAAACTTTAGTACAAAAAGAAAAAGCTTTAAAATTAACTGTTCTTGAACTTGAAAGGGTAAATAATGAACATTTAGATAAATTTGCAAAATTTAAAGATTTAGAATTAAATTTTTTAAACTTACAAGACATCAACCAAAGATTAGCTGATAAAGCTCATTTACACAAATTAGAAAAAGAAGAATTTGAAAATCAGTGTAAATCTTGGGGAAATGCATCTATTAAATTAAATAAATGTCTAAATCAACAATTTCCAGAAAATGTGATGGCTGCACTTGGTGGTGATCCTCAGTTAAAAAATAGAAAGAATTTTGCTGATTTATTTGAAGAATTTTCTGATATGAACCCTATTCAGTTTGTCAAAGAAAAAACATTTCGTGAAGTCGGGTGTCAAACCGAGTCAGATGATGAGATTAAAATTACTATTGATAAACCAATAGGTCCCTCCATCTACTCAAAGTGCTATACTGAACTATAAGAGCTTAGTATTGAATTTCCTGAAAAAGAAATTTCTGATACTGAATTCGAAGTAGTGTAGTATGACACATCTGCTGTTCCTCCATTTGAATTACTATTTAATACAACTACTTTTGAAAAATATAATGAAAATGAAGCTACTTCTACTCCTAGTGTTTTATCTGATACTGAAGTTGGAGGTCCAGAAAAGTCATGTACTGAAGAATCTAAAGAGCCTGTTAAAGTTGTCATTTTAAAATATGATAATCAAAAACCAACTTCAACAGGATCTTCAAGTGGAAAAAACAAGAAGTCTAAAAATAATAAGATTTCTTTGCCATATAAAAAGAAGAAACCAGATCCATCTCCTCCTAAACCGGTTAAAAATAATATTAAACCACCCATAAAAAATGACAAAAGTAACAATTTAAAATCTATTAGTGATCAGATTAAAGTCTTAAGTCAAAAGTTTGCAAAACTTACTCATACTGGTCAACCAAAAGGAAAACAATTTTCTAAAATTTCATATGAAAATATGTACCGAAATAGACCTAGAAAATGTTATAGATGTCACCATACTGGTCATAAAGGAGATGAATGCTGGACTGATCTCTCAACTTCTAGGTACTCGATACCAAAGAAAAAGAGAAAATCTAAGTCAGTATCACTAATGAAAACCTCCAAGGTTTCCCCTGAAGTGATACTGACCTCTCCATCTAAAGAGATCAAGTCAAAACCTGTTTCTCCTACCAAAGGTCCCATTCAAAAATGGGTTCCTAAAAAGAACTAATCATAATTTTGTGTCTTGTGCAGGGTGACAGAAAATGTTACTTAGATAGTGGCTGCTCAAGTCACATGGCTGGAAGTATGGAGTACCTTCTAAACTATACACCAGAGAAGGGTCCTTCTATCAAGTTTGGTGATGATTCAGTAGGCAAAACAAGTGGATATGGAGTAATCAAGGCAGGCAACATAACTTTTAAAAGAGTTGCCTATGTAGAGGGTCTGAAACACAATCTGCTCAGTATCAGCCAGATGTGTGATGATGACAATGAAGCTCGCTTCAGGAAGACTGCAGGAATTATCTACAATGACAAAGGACAGCCTGTACTCATTGCTAGAAGAAAAAAAGATGTCTATGTGGTCAACATGTCTTAACTAGACCGCACTATTCGAGTTTGCCTGCTTTCTAAAGTTAATCCAGAACTGAACTGGATGTGGCATAAGAAACTCGCTCATATCAACTTCAGAAACATCAATGAGCTCAGTATGAAGAAGTTGGTGAGAGGGTTGCCCACAATTACTTATTCTAAAGATAAGTTATGCTCAACATGTGAAATGGGCAAGCAGAAGAAGAGTTCATTCAAATCCAAAGTCAACCACTCAATTAATGAACCTCTTACCATGATTCATATGGATCTCTTTGGCGCCATCAGTACTCCATCTCTGGCCAAAAAGATCTATACTCTTGTCTTGGTTGATGAATACTCAAGATACACTTGGGTCATCTTCCTCAAGACCAAATCAGATGCTACAACAGAAATCATTGCCTTTATCAAAAGAGAAGAACTTCAGAAAGGCAACAAGGTCAAACAGCTTAGAAGTGACCATGGTACTGAGTTCAAGAACTAAGTATTAGCAGAATTCTGTGAAGACAAGGGAATCGTACAAAACTTCTCTACAGCCTACACACCACAACAAAATGGTGTTGTAGAAAGGAAAAATAGAACATTGATTGAAGCTGTAAGAAATTTGTTATGCCATGCTGGACTGGCACTGAAAGTGTGAAAATTTTACACAGAACAGAGCCACCATAGTCCAGAGACACCACAAGACTCCTTATGAGTTATATAATGGCAAGGTTCCTAATGTGGAATACTTCCACATCTTTGGGAGTATATGTTTTGTACTCAGTACTAAAAAAAATCTCAACAAATTTTCTCCCAAAGCAAATGAAGGTGTGCTCATGGGCTACTCTCCACACTCCAAAGCCTTCAGAGTGTATGTCATCTCAACTGAGATTATTGTAGAATCCATCCATGTTACTTTTGATGAAAATCAGGATGTGCATTCTACTTCAGCAAAGGAAGACATTAGTGGCATAGAAATTCTATGCAATCCAGAAAACGCCATTGCTGAATAGCCCCAGTGTCACCCATGCTACGTTGATCATAGTATGAGTGATACTGATCAATTCAGAACTCAAAATGATTCAACTGCAACAAATACCTAGGTTCCCATCTCTGAGAACCCCAATACTGAGTTCCCAATAATTGATCTGAACAACTCCACCTATGAAAAAGGTGAAACTTCCAATACTTCTCAAGAATCCACCGCAGTTCTGTAAAATGAAGAAGAGCAACAACCTGAACTGTCTGATGCTGAACATAATTCAACTCTGTATCAGGCAGACAACACACCAGTTCAACATGATACTGTTGACCTTGCTTCAAATTCTCCTTTAGGAAATAATCTAAGGGAACTTAGAGACCATCCACACTCTAATATTATTGGTCCAATTGAACAAGGTGTCCAAACAAGAAGGAAGTTAGCTTTTGAACCACAAGCCACTGCCAACTTTTGTTTCTTCTCAAGTGTTCTGTCTACCATGGAACCAAAGAAAGCTGATGAATCTTTATTAGATGAAGACTGGGTAGAAGCTATGCAAGAAGAGCTTACAGAATTTGAAAGAAACAAGGTTTGGAACTTAGTACCACCTCCTGCTGGAAAAACTATTATTGGTACTAAGTGGGTGTTCAGAAACAAGATGGACAAGGATGGTGTTGTCATCAAAAACAAGGCAAGACTGGTTGCTCAAGGTTATGGGAAAGAAGAAGGCATTGACTATGATGAAACTTTTGCACGAGTTTCAAGAATTGAAGCTATTAGGATATATCTTGCATATGCAGCCTTCAAGAATTTCAAATTTATCAGATGGATGTCAAGAGTGCCTTTCTCAATGGAAAACTACAAGAGGAAGTTTATGTTAGACAACCTCCAGGTTTTATATGGGCTCAATCAAGCTCCCAGAGCCTGGTATGATACCCTGTCTGAGTATCTAATTGAAAATAAATTTATAAGAGGTAAAATTGATAAAACTTTATTTTCAAAAAGGAAAGGTTTTGACATCTTACTTATTCAGATATATGTAGATGATATTATCTTTGGCTCCACTGACAAGTCTATGTGTGACTGGTTTGCTAAGATAATGTCATCTCATTATTAGATGAGTATAATGGGAGAAGTTACTTATTTTCTTGGTTTACAAGTTGATCAAAAGCCTGATGGCACATTTATAAACCAAAGTAAGTATGTGCATGATGTGCTGAAGAAATACGAATTTGAAAATTTATCTTCCATGCACACTCCTATGGGTACTCAAGATAAAATAAGTAAGGATGAGACTGGTAAGCCAGTATGTCAATCCACATACCGAGGTATGATTGGTTCCTTACTTTCTTAACAGCTGGCAGGCCTGATATCATGTTTGCAACATGTTTGTGTGTTCATTATCAGGCTGATCCTAAGGAATCTTATATGAAAGCTGTTAAGCGTATCTTTAGATATCTTTCAGGTACTCCTAACATGGGTCTTTGGTATCCCAAAGACTCAAACTTTGACCTTGAAGGGTATACAGATGCAGAGTTTGCAGGTTGCAGGTTGGACAGAAAAAGCACAAGTGGGGGATCTCAATTCCTTGGTGGAAGATTAGTTGGTTGGTCATCCAAGAAGCAAAACTCAGTAGCAACTTCCACAACAGAAGCAGAATATGTTGCTGCAGGAAGTTGTTGTGCTCAAATCTTATGGATGCAGTATCAACTCATCGACTATGGGTTCAACTTTCAAGACACCCATTCATTGTGATAACAAGAGTACTATTGCTATCACTGAGAACCCAGTCCATCACTCAAGAACAACGCACATTGACATCAGACACCACTTTATTCGAGATAATGTGGAAAAGGGTAAGGTTGAGGTAGATTTCGTTCCTACAGATGACCAATTGGCTTATGTGTTTAGTAAACCACTCTCTGAAGAAAAGTTTATGTATCTACTAGGGCAATTGGGTATGCTGAACCCTTAATTTTTCCTCAAAATTTTCTGGTATTGTCTGCTCAGTATTAGTTCTAATACTGACCAGCTCAGTATCACTCGTCTGGTTTATCAAAACTAAATATTTTATATTTTTCATTAATTTATAGATTAAATTAAATGTTTTTATAATTTTTAATATTTTTTTAATTTAATTTTTTTAACTCGGTATTGGAGTCCTGGAGTGTTAAAACTGATTTTAACCCTCATACTCCCCAACGGTAACCTTTCTTAATTAGAAAGTTACTGTTGGAATAGGATAAGGCTGTCATTTCAGCCGTTTTTACTTCCCAATACAAAAATTATCGCTAATTAAGTAGAAATAACCGTTTTCATTTCATTTAAAACTTTCTTCAGTTATTTCATTCTTAATTCTACGATTTCTCACTGCGATTTCTCACTGCGATTCGTCGCACCAGAGGCTGCACCGGCGACCCAATTTTGAAAAGATGAAATGCCCAAGTTTGCGAGGAACAACATCACTACAAACTTCAATATTCCTCAGGCTTGGGCGTGCCCTGAATTCACACATATCGTCACCAACTTGAGAAACTGTCCTATCACTAGAGCTCTGACTCTCTCTCCTCGAGCAATTTACCCAGAGATGTTATGTGAATTCTGGTACTCTGCAAAACTTGTCCCTCCAGACATGATCACTGGTTGGGTCGTTCGAGATCAAAGAAGGGCCTTTGTCTCAACTACTATTATTCGGGAAACACTAAGACTTCCTGCCCACGCTCAGTATGAACCGTTTGTTGATCGAACAAAAGCCAGATCAGTATTGCCCTTCATTGGTCGCAGAGGAACCATGAGCATAACTAAAAGAAATGAATTTGGTTCAATGTGGGGTGTTTACATTTCAACAATAATTAGGTGTACGACCCACAAGACTGGAGCGTTGGACCAAATCAACGAGTTTGGATGCAGATAGTACATGCCATGTACTATGGTCGAGACATTGATTATGCAAGGCTGATATTCAATGAGCTAGCTACTCTGGTTAGGGCTCAAATCAGAGAATTCAATGTACCATTCTGCAGATTCCTATCTCTCATCTTCCAAAGTTCAATGCCTGCACACATTTACGATGAATTCAATAGTCCAAGTGCTGATCTTCCTCCCTAAATGAGAAGATATATTTTTACAGACCTAGGGAAGGAGAACCTGTACAGAGTCACTCTATGTGGGCCATTGTACATGCACATTTAAATGATGAAGAAGATGATGATGAAGATGATTCTGATACTGAATCAGATATGATAATGATGATGATGGTGGTGATGGTGGTAATGCAGATCAAGATGTTGAGATGCTGGATGCTCAACCAGATCCAGAACAAGAACAACCACACAGTCCACACCATGAACAGGTCCCTGACGCTCCTCATACTTCATCAGACACTAATACTGAGTCAATCGAGGTGCAGCCTCTTGTTCTAAGAAGAAGAAGACGAAGTTTGACTCCAGTAATGATGGGGACCTTATCATTTGAAGAAGATATGTAGCGTACTGAAATTCCTTCATTAACTGCCTCTCTTCAAGAGCAGAATGTAGTTGCTGCCACCGCTGACCTTCCAGGTCCTGAACCAGACCTGATTGCTCAACAAATTGAGGAACCTCATGTTCCTCTTGATGTAGAGATCCAATATGAGCAACACACACTGGAAGGTGCTCAGGATAGAAGAGAAGAAGGTCCTAAGGGTGCTGGTGGTTCTAATCAACAAACAAATGATCTAGCACCGACCTCTGCAGATGGTCAAGGGAATCTGACAAAGTCTCATGTATGAATTTATATAATACTCTAAAACTCTTGGCCAGTACCAAGTCAATACTAACCAAAGTCTCAAATGAACTTTCAAATATATATCCTTTTATGGCCAACATAGCTAGCCCACTGCTGCTATGCAATATTCATACACTGAGCACCAAAATGATCACTGTCACTCTACAGTTGTCTCAATATCTAAAGAGACAATGGTGGTTGATGTTACACTGACACCCACTGGTGCTGCTTGAATCATGTCCAACTTATTTTTGAGTTGGATCACATGATTTAAGAAGTGATCACAAACCCTTAAGCCACATAAGCCAAATATTTTTCATGGGGTTTTAGCCACATTTCTGTTATCACTCTGATACCGAGTGATAAACATTGAAAATAAAAAGAAGCACATCCCAGGCTTCGATTACCCAAACCCAAAACTTTTCAGAAATTGTGACCAATCCTACACTAGCTACTTAAATTCACACTCACCTTTTACTGAAAAACTTCTTACCCATGCTATGCACAAGTCCACAATATTTCATCATAAACCAGATGAAATACAGACTTCAAAATTCTGTTTAGATGATTATAGAGTTAAACAAACACACAATTCTATTTGATAAACTTTTCTTTCTAACCAGTTTTATGTTTTTGTTTCTTTAGCACCATCTGTTCAGGGTATTCAAGCATCTCAGGCTCAAGAGGAACAGGTGACCCTGCAGACAATCATGCAACATATACTGGTCATGCAGAACACATAGAACAACATACTGGCCAGGATTGACACCATGAGTAGTGAGATTGACTCACTAAAACAGTCAGTCACACTACTCCAACAACAACATCAGCCTCCATCAACTCCACAGTCTCAACATGGTGGAAACAATGAAGAAGATGAAGGAGGCAATGATACTGAGCCAAGGAAATCGCCCCCCAATGCTGATCCTGAGGATGACACTGATGCTGCCACCGAGCCTATGCCCTCCCCTACACATGATGATCCACAAGTGGACATAGGTGGTGATACTGAACCTCTTCCTTCCCCACCGAATGAAAATAATAAGGGGGAGAAGAGACAAAGAGAAGAGGAGGTTGATCAACCCGAGCCATCTACTTAGGGGGGAGAAAAGAAGAAAACTGAATGAAGATCAACCTCCACAGCAACATCCACAGCAACAACAACAACATCAGCAAATCACTCATGCTGAACCACTTAGCTTCCAGTATGAGAGAAGAAGACAGAGAGGGAGGTCGGTCCTGCAACAACTTGAAGAACCATCTGAGCCAAATGCTTAGGGGAGACTAATACTAACTAACCTCAACAGGTTGATACTGAGCCACCTGCTCAGGAAGTGAACAACCTGTAGATTGTGATATACAGGCCATTCATCTGGCCTATTGCTGATGATGAAGATGAAGAACCCAATTCAGTGCCATCTCAGAATTTCCTAAACTTTGCACTGGATGTGGCTGATAAAGAAAGCTCATCATCATCATCCTCGGATGATGAAGAGCCTCCAAAACAACCGCACTCTCCTCATGCCGAAGTGGCTTCTAGAGTTCCGAGAAGGCCAATAACTAGAAGAATGACAAGGGTAGTCATGTCCTCTGAATCAAGTGAGGAATCTGATCCAGCTCCTTTCATGATACTGAGGAGGAGACTGCTCAAGAGATTGAGGATGAGATTGAGGCTCAAAAGTTCTTTCCTATCAAGGAAGAAGATCCTGACACTGATACTGAGGCTGATGTTCCATGGAAACCTCACATTGTAAGAAGAAAAGGAATTGATCTTCTTCAACAATACTGGAACATAGTTTCTCAAAGAACAAGGTATAAGGAGAATAGAATGGGTATGCTGAGAAATAGAACATTTCTCAGTGTGAGGGATATATGCTAGCTAAACATCTACGTCAACAAAATCAAAGTCAAAACTATTGAAAGGTCCATAGTTGCAGTCTGCACAGGACTAGTCAGCCCTCCCATGAAGATCTTTCTTCATGATATCAAGAACATGGGACTCCAAGACTGGGTGAAGATTTCCAGATTGATAAAGGAGTTGCCATCAAGATCCTCTGAAGCCCAAGTAATGTTAGATGAAATCTGGGTTGTTGCTGCAGTATGCTTTGAGAAAGGCATATTATATCAAGCAGACTACAGGGCACTCAGTATGATGACTGAGGCTTACAAGAACAACAAACCTGAATGTCTTAACACCTTCAGGTTTTTCAACTCATACCCTGTACCTCCTAACCTTGTTTTCTACGATCAAAAGAGCACCATATATCCAACCTCTGGATATATGTACACTGACCCAGAGGATAGGGAACGCTTTATCACTGAAGCAGACCTGCCAAAAGCTCCTATCAGTCATCTTGTGGGCCTGAAGTGGATGGTAACCAAGAAGGAGGATTCTTGGTTCAGAAAGAAAATTGTTGTTGTGCTCAACAATAGGCATGATGGACTGAAGAAAAGAAAAGAGTTCATCCACATCAAGAAGGAGGTCTTCTATGAGTTTGAATCCATCAACAGAAGATGAAGAAGAAGACTCTGCTGCCTATGTATTTTTTTTGTTAATTATCTTTGTAATTGTCTTGTTATCATTAGATAGGGGGAGATTGTTAAGGCAAAAAGCCTTACCCCATTAGGATCTTAAGATAACAAGACAACCTAGACTAGCTTAGATTAGTTTGCAGAATATTTTAGCTAAGTCTCGGTGTGATACTGAGTGACCAATACTGCCACTCAGTATCAGTACTCAGTATTGAAAATCCAATACTGAGTAGAAGGACTGAGTTACATTTTCATATGTAACTGACTAAGATCAAATCCCTTGATCTTAGTCATTTTCCTTGTCCGGTCCTTCGGTTACTCCTTTGCCCATTATGTAAGATCTCTATATCATTATAAATAGAGATCACTTGGCAAAGGAGTACTTACCAATTCACTTTACACTTTCATATCATATTTTAATTGATCAGTGGTATTGCTATTCCGCAGCATACCACACTTAGTGGAATTATACATTTGACTATAATCTTGTTCTATACATCATTTGTCTTAAGTATTAATAATTCTATCTACTAACTAAGAAATCCAGGGTTGTTGTGACCTAACAAATACCAATAATTTTGGTATCACTATGAATGTTCCAGAAATATCACTTAGATATGCTTGGTGGAATGCTTGTGTCCTAGAGAAATTTAATTGGGTTCTAGGCTCTATATGTGGACAAACGAAGGCGAGGACTGGAGGTGGGTCCTCTTTTTCAGTTTTAACAATTTCCAAATGAGATGTCGACAGTAGATGTCGTAATCTCTGTGATTTTAAAACAAGTACTTTTTGTACTTGAGTGGTCAGTGGGGGTTGTGCAATGAATCACTGGGTCCATGATGTCTTAATCAGAAAGCAACTTATGCAATTTGATAGAGATGTGGTTACCCGGTCTTTTGTTCGGTTTAGGGAGGGATTTCCATTTTCTTTAACCCTTTCTCACACACTCCTCACTCAACTCACTTTTTCATTTTCAACCACACCATCGTGTTTGTGTTACCATGTGATAAGTTGATTTGCACCCCATACTTCCCTTTAGAATCTTAAGATAACAAGACAACCTAGACTAGCTTAGATTAGTTTGTAGAATATTTTGGCTAGGTCTCGGTTTGATACTGAGTGGGCAGTATTGGCCACTCAGTATCAGTACTCAGTATTGGAAATCTAATATTGAGTAGAAGGACTGAGTTACATTTTCACATCTAACTGACTAAGATCAAATCCCTTGGTCTTAGTCATTTTCCTTGTCCGGTCCTTCGGTTACTCCTTTGCCCATTATGTAAGATCTCTATATCATTATAAATATAGATCAGTTGGCAAAAGAGTACTTACCAATTCACACATTAATTCATACATCTTTGTAATTGTTCACGTGGTCTTGTACTTCCGCTACAAGCCACACCTTGTGGAATAATATACGTTTGACTATAAACTGTGTTTTACACCTTAATTGTCTTAGTAAGTTATAAGTTAACAATTAACAAGAATGTCAGGGTTGTTGTGACCTAACAATTTTTACCTCAGCGCACTCCAATCAAGATCCCACGATACTTGATTCTGCTCACCTAGACCTAGGACCCTCAGTTTTTAGTTCCTATACTGTCGGTGGCTCTGGGGAAGATCATGCTGGATATAGCAGATCATAGGAGTAATTTGAGAGTGGTCTATTACGCTCATGTGCATTTTAATCAGCTTTTGAAAGATGTTGCATTTTAGTAGGTTCACATGGATTTTTCATCAGAATTTGATGTGTTTCCAGTATAAGTTGTTGCCTGAATGATCGTGGATTTTAAGGCACAACAACTTGTTCTTTTACGGTAACACCAGACTCACATAGAGTATCCGTTAGCACACGGTATGAATCGGTAGTCGTTTGCAAAACCGTTGATTCAAATGTGTGACATGCGTTTAGAGTTGGCGTGATTTTAACTCTACCAAGATTTCCACTCAATCCTCGTGACACATCAGATAGTGATGCCACTACAAGTGTTCCGATGGATTCACGGAGATCCATTTTGTTAAGGCAAAAAGCCTTACCCCTTTGAATCTTAAGATAACAAAACAACCTAGACTAGCTTAGAATAAATAGTAGAATAAATTAGCTAAGTTTAGGAGTGATACTGAGTTTGGCCAGTATTGGCCACTCAGTATCAGCACTCAGTATTGGAAATCCAATACTGAGTAGAAGGACTGAGTTACAGTCAGTATTGTAACGGACTAAGATCAAATCCCTTGATCTTAGTCATTTCCTTAGTTTAGTCCATCGGTTACTCCTTTGCCCATTATGTAAGATCTCTATACCACTATAAATAGAGATCATCTTGCAAAGGAGTACTCACCAATTTACGAACTTACATTCACATTTTTTGTAATTGATCAGTGGTCTTGTTATTCCGCAACAAGCCACACTTAGTGGATTTATACATTAACTATATTCTTTTGTTATCACTTTAATATTTCATTAAGTATAATTATCTATCAATTAACATAATAAACCAGGGTTGTTGTGACCTAAACACTGGTATCAGAGCAGGCTAAATTAATCCTTATTTAGTCGATCTATTACCCTGGCAGCCATTCCCTATACTTATCCCTCCAACACTCAAAAATCCAAAATGTCTACAATCATAGCACCTGTTATGTTTGGCAAGGGAGTGCCCATCTTTGATGGAAAAGACTTCCATCAATGGAAGCTTAAAGCTCAGTGGTATCTTGAATCTATTCATCATGAGATGCTCAATATGCTTTTTGATGGCCCTATCATTCCACAAACAGTGGAACCCGTTGCTGCTACTGATGATGTTTTTGAGAGCACAAGAACAGTTCTTAAACTGAAACACACCTGGACTGATACTGACCGTCAGTTATTCAGTCTAGACTCCAGAGCAAAGGGAGTGATTGGTAATGCTGTTACCAAAGAAATACTTAATGCAATCATGAAATTGCCAACAGTAAAGGCTATGTGGGATAGCCTATCAGTCACTTATGAAGGCACACGAAAGGTGAAGTTGCAGAGGATGAGCAACATGAGAAGGAAGTATGAAAATTTCTTCTCAAGTCCAAATGAAGACATCACTACTCTCTATAACAGGTTCAATACTGTTATCCATGATTTAATCAGTGTAGGCATTGTGAAGGAGGAAGGAGAGCTTGTTCAAAAGTTCTTGGATAGTCTTCCTCAACAATTTCTTGACTTGACAAATTCTGTCAATGCTGCTAACAACATTGAGTCATACACTCTCCAAACTTTGTATGGGTTAATGTTTAATCATGAGGAGAATAATGCTGCAAGACTGATCAACAGGCATATACTGTAAATGAGCCTGAAGAACCAGAAGTTGATCTTGTTGATGCTGAGGCAGAAGAGCTTGAAACCCAAATGGCTTTCATGTCTATGAAGTCGGATCAGTTGTAAAAGAAGAGGCTTGGTGTTAGCGCTTCCAATACTGGCCCAAGATCTGGTCTTTGCTATAGGTGTGGAAAGCCTGGGCACATTGCTGCTAATTGTCATACTAAGTCAATTGAAACTGATCAGAATGACAAGATTGCATACCGAGCTAAACGGTATAGAGACAAGTATGTCAAGCTAAAGAACTGGAGCAAGGGCAAAACTGCAGCAGGGAATGGAGCACCTCTTCAAGCTCTTTACTCTGAAGCTTGGATGGATGAAGAGCTCAGTGATGATGAGGAAGAGGTTGAAAACAAAGCCTTTATGGCTTTCACTGAAGATGATTTGAAAAGCTCCTTTGAAAAGGACATCAAAGAAGCTGAGAGGATGAGTGTTCATAATGATTGGGATTCCACTCAGTTCTACAAGGTGAGTTCCTTTCAAACTTATTCAGTGAATGAAAAAGAAAATATTTTTGAGTATATGATTGTTGATCTTAAAACATTAGTACATAGAGAAAAATCTTTAAAATTAACAATTCTTGAACTTGAAAGGGTAAATAATGAACATTTAGATAAATTAGCAAAATTTAAAGATTTAGAACTAAATTTTTTAAACTTACAAGACATGAACCAAAGATTAGCTGATAAAGCTCATTTACACAAATTAGAAAAAGAAAAATTTGAAAACCAGTGTAAATCTTGGGGAAATGCATGTATTAAATTAAAAAAATGTCTAAATCAACAATTTCCAGAAAATGTGAGGGCTGCACTTGGTGTTGATCCTCAGTTAAAAACTAGAAATAATTTTGCTGATTTATTTGAAGAGTTTTCTGATATGAACCCTATTCAGTTTGTAAAAGCAAAAACTTTTTGTGAAGTTGGATGTCAAACTGAATCAGATGATGAGGATAAAATCATTTTTGAAAAACCAATTGGTCCTTCTATCTATTCTAAGTGTTATAATGACCTACAAGAGCTCAGTATTGAATTTCCTGAAAAAGAAATTTCTGATACTGACCTCGAAGTTGTGCAGTACGATACTTCTGATGTTCCTCCATTTGAACTTTTATTTAACACAACTACTTTTGAGATATATAATGAAAATAAAACCACCTCTACACAAGTCAACTACTCAAGAATCTAAAGAACCTGTTCAAGTTGTTATTCTAAAACATGATAACAAGAAAACAACTTCCACAGGATCATCAAGTGGCAAAACTAAGAAGTTGAATATTAATAAAACTTCTTTGTCAAATAAAAATAAGACCCCAGTACCATCTTCTTCAACACCAGTCAAACAAAAAAATTAAAACTCCATTAAAAAATGACAAAAATAACATTTTGAAATCTATTGGTGATCAGATCAAAGTCTTAAGTCAAAAGTTTGCAAAACTTACTCATACTGATCAACCAAAAGTCAAACAGTTTTCTAACATTCCTTATGAAAACATGTTCAGAAACAGACCTAGAAAATGTTATAGATGTCATCACACTGGTCATAAAGGAGATGAATGCTGGACTGATCTCTCAAATCCTAGGTACTCAGTACCAAAGAAAAGGAGAGAAACAAAGTCAGTATCACCCAAGAAAGCCTCCAAGGTTTCTCCTGAAGTGATACTGACCTCTTCAAAAGAGATCAAGTCTACCCCTGTTTCTCCTACCAAAGGTCCCATTCAAACATGGGTTCCTAAAAGGAACTAATCCTTATTTTGTGTCTTGTGCAGGGTGACAGAAAATGGTCCTTAGATAGTGGCTGCTCAAGACACATGACTGGCAGTATGGAGTACCTTCTAAATTATACACCAGAGAAGGGTCCTTCTGTCAAGTTTGGATATGATTCAATTGGAAAAACAAGAGGGTATGGAGTAATCAAAGCAGGCAACATAACTTTTAAAAGAGTTGCATATGTAGAGGGTCTTAAACACAATCTGCTCAGTACCAGTAAGATGTGTGATGATGACAATGAAGCTCGTTTCAGAAAGGTTGCAGGAATCATCTACAATGATAAAGGGCAACCTGTACTCATTGCTAGAAGAGAAAAAGACGTCTATGTAGTCAATCTATCTGAAATACACCTTACTATTCGAGTTTTCCTGCTGTCTAAAGTCAAGCCAGAACTTCACTGGTTATGGCACAAGAAGCTTTCCCACATAAACTTCAGAAACATTAATGAGCTCAGTATGAAGAAACTGGTGAGAGGGTTGCCCACAATTACTTATTCAAAAGATAAGTTATGCTCAGAATGTGAAATGGGCAAGCAGAAGAAGAGTTCATTCAAGTCAAGGGTCAATCATTCCATTAATGAACCTCTTACAATGATACATATGGATCTTTTTGGCCCCATCAGCACACCAGCTTTGGCCAAAAAGATCTATACTTTAGTCTTAGTAGATGAATTCTCAAGATATACTTGGGTCATCTTTCTCAAGACTAAATCAAATGCAACAACAGAAATCATTGCCTTCATCAAAAGAGAAGAATTACAGAAAGGCAACAAGGTCAAGCAACTAAGAAGTGACCATGGTATTGAGTTTAAGAACTCAGTATTAGCAGATTTCTGTGAAGAAAAAGGAATCGTTCAAAATTTCTCTGCAGCCTACACACCACAACAAAATGGTGTAGTAGAAAGAAAGAATAGAACATTAATTGAAGCTGCAAGAACTCTGTTATGCCATGCTGGATTTGCACTGAGCTTCTGGGCAGAAGCTGTCAACTGTGCAAATTTTACTCAGAACAGAGCTACAATAGTCCAGAGACATCAAAAGACTCCTTATGAGTTATACAATGGCAAGGTTCCTAATGTGGAGTTCTTCAACATCTTTGGGAGTAAATGTTTTGTACTAAGTACTAAGCAAAATCTAAACAAATTTGCTCCCAAAGCAAATGAAGGTGTGTTCATGGGCTACTCTCCACACTCTAAAGCTTTCAGAGTGTATATCATCTCAACCAAGATGATTGTAGAATCCATTCATGTCACGTTTGATGAAGATCAGAATGAGCATTCTACCTCAGCAAAGGAAGACACCAGTGGCATAGATATTCTATGCAGGCCAGAAAACTCAGTTGCTGAACAGCTCAAGTCTCACTCATACTATGTTGATCCAGGTATGAGTGATACTGATCAAGAAAGAACTCAGTATAACTTGAATGCATCAAATTCTGAGGTTCCCATCACTGAGAACCCCAATACTGAGTTCACAATACTTGATCTGAACAACTCCACATATGAAGAAGGTGAATCTTCCAGTACGTTTCAAGAATCCTCCTCAGATCTGTAAAATCAAGAAGAACAGCAACCTGAAATGTCTCATACTGACCAGAATTCAGCTCAGTATCAGGCAGACAACACATCAGTGCAACTAGATATTGTAGACGTTGCTTCAAATGCTCCCTTAGAGAACAATCTAAGGGAACTCAGAGATCATCCTCATTCAAATATCATTGGTCCTATTGAACAGGGTGTCCAAACAAGAAGAAAACTAGACTTTGAACCCCAAGTTACTGCAAATTTCTATTTCTTTTCAAGCTTTCTATCTACCATGGAACCAAAGAAAGCTGATGAAGCTTTATTAGATGAAGACTGGGTAGAAGCTATGCAAGAAGAACTGACAGATTTTGAAAGGAATAAAGTCTGGAATTTAGTACCACCTCCTGCTGGCAAAACTATTATTGGTACTAATTGGTCTTCAGAAATAAGATGGACAAGGATGGTGTTGTCATCAGAAATAAAGCAAGACTGGTTGCTCAGGGTTACAGGCAAGAAGAAGGCATTGACTATGATGAAACTTTTGCACCAGTTGCAAGAATTGAAGCTATAAGGTTGTATCTTGCATATGCAGCTTTCAAGAACTTCAAAGTGTATCAGATGGATGTCAAGAGTGTCTTCCTCAATGGAAAACTACAAGAGGAAGTTTATGTTAAACAACCACCCGGTTTTCTTGATCCTAAATTTCCTAACTAGGTTTTCAAGCTTGATAAAGCTTTACATGGGTTCAAACAAGCTCGAAGAGCCTGGTATAATACCCTGTCTGAGTACTTAATTGAAAATAAATTTATAAGAGGTAAAATTGACAAAACTTTATTTTCAAAAAGGAAAGGTTCTGACATTTTACTTATTCAGATATATGTAGATGACATTATCTTTGGCTCCACTGACAAGTCAATATGTGACTGGTTTGCTAAGATTATGTCATCTCAGTATCAGATGAGTATGATGGGTGAACTTACTTACTTTCTTGGTTTACAAGTTGATCAGAAGCCTGATGGCACTTTCCTAAATCAAAGTAAGTATGTGCATGACATGCTAAAGAAATACAAATTTGAAAATTTATCTTCCATGCACACTCCTATGGGTACTCAGGATAAAATAAATAAAGATGAAACTGGTAAACCAGTATGTCAATCCACTTACCGAGGTATGATTGGTTCTTTACTTTACTTAGCAGCTAGCAGGCCTGATATCATGTTTGCAACTTGTTTGTGTGCTCGGTATCAGGCTGATCCTAAAGAATCACATATGAAAGCTGTTAAGCGCATTTTTAGATATCTTTCACGTACTCCTAACACGGGTCTTTGGTATCCCAAAGATTCAAACTTTGACCTTGAAGGGTATATAGATGCAGATTTTGCAGGTTGTAGGTTGGACAGGAAGAGTACAAGTGGAGGATGTCAATTCCTCGGTGGCAGACTAGTTGGTTGGTCATCCAAGAAGCAAAACTCAGTAGCAACTTCTACTGCAGAAGTAGAATATGTTGTTGCAGGAAGTTGCTGTGCTCAACTCTTGTGGATGCAGTATCAACTAATGGACTATGGGTTCAATTTCCAGAAGACACCAATTCATTGTGATAACAAGAGTGCTATTGCTATCACTGAAAACCCAGTCCATCACTCAAGAACAAAGCACATTGATATCAGACACCACTTTATTCGAGATAATGTGAAAAAGGGTAAGGTTGAGGTAGATTTCGTTCCTACAGATGATCAATTGGCTGATGTATTCATTAAACCTCTCTTTGAGGAAAGGTTTATGTATTTACTAGGACAATTGGGTATGATGAATCCTTAATTTTTCTTAAAATTTTCTGATACTGACCTCTCAGTATTGGTTCTAATACTGACCTGCTCAGTAATACTCGTCTGATTTATCAAATAATATAAATTTTAAATTTTTTATTAATTTATAGTTTAAATTAAATGTTTTTATGATTTTTAATTTTTTTAATTTAATTTTTTTAACTCGGTATTGGAGTCCTGGAGTGATAAAACTGACTTTTAATCCTCATACTCCTCAACGGTAACCTTTCTTAATAAGAAAGTTACCGTTGAAACATGATAAGGCTATCAAATCAGCCGGTTTTACTTCCCAATACCGTAATTATCTCTAATTAAATATAAATAACACTTTATTTCTTTTCTTTCAAATTTTCTAACAGTTATTTCATATTTTCTCTTTCAATTCTCTCTGCGATTAACGATTTCACTTTCTCCTTGCGAGCAAATTTCTAAATCACAATCGTAGATGGCAAACTACAGATTTTTCGCACCGGAGGCTGCTCCTGCAACTCAGTTTCGGAACGACGAAGTGCCCAAGTTTGCGTTGAACAACATAACTGCAAATTTCAACATTCCTCAGGCTTGGGCATGCCCTGAATTCACTCACATGATTACATATCTAAAGCATTGTCCGATCACGCAAGCATTGATTCGATCTCCTCGGGCAATTTATCCGGAAATGCTCTGTGAATTCTGGTAGTCTGCTAAACTTGACTCTCCGGACATGATTACCGGTTGGGTTATTCGAGAACAAAGAAGAGCTTTTGTTTCCACAGCTATAATTCGGGAAACACTGAGGCTTCCCGCTCACGCTCAGTATGAGCCCTTTGTTGATCGAACAGAGGCTCGCTCAGTGTTACCGTTCTTTGGACACAGAGGAACCACCGGCATTATTAAAAGAAATGAATTTGGTCCTATGTGGGGTCTGTTAATATCCACACTTATTCGATGTATGACCCACAAGACATGAGCTTTGGATCAAATAAATGATTTTGGGATGCAGATTGTTCATGCCATGTATCATGGTCGAGATATTGATTATCCTAGACTAATCTTTAATGAACTAGCTTCTCTGATTTGGCCTCAAATCAGAGAAATCAATGTTCCTTTCTGCAGATTTCTTTCTCTTATTTTTCAACATGGCATGCCTGCTCATGTTTATGATGAATTCAACAGTCCAAGAGCAATTCTTCCTCCTTCACATGAAAAGATTTATTTCTACAGACCAAGGGAAGGAGAGCCTATACTGAGTCACTCCATGTGGGCTATTGTACAGGCACACATTAATGATGAACCTCACTCTGATACTGAATCAGAAAGTGATGATAATGATGATGAAAGTGAAGATGGTGGTTAAGATATTGAGATGATGGATGCTCAACCAGAACCGGCACAAGGACCACCACATATTCCTCCACCTGCACAGGATCCTGATGCCCCTCTAATTGCAACAGATTCTGATACTGAGTCCTCAGTAGACACACCAATGGTCATCCGAAGATGAAGAAGAAACATATCTCCAGTAATCATTGGTGCTTTATCATCCGAAGAAGCGCATCCTACTCATGCTCCATCATTAACTGCATCTCTTCAAGCACAAAGTCTGGTTGCAGCCACCGCTGACCTTCCAGGTCCTGAACCAGAACCTATTGCTCAACCAGTTGATCAACATCACGTTCCTCTTGATGTGGAGATCCAGTTTGAGCAAAACATACTGGAAGGTGCACATGCTCGAAGAGAAGAGGCTCCTGAAGGTGTTGGTGCCTCAAATCAAAATCTAGATGATCCAGCACCAACCTCTGCTGATGCTAGAAGGGAATCCGACAAAATCTCAGGTATGAATTTCTAAAAAGCTCTCAAACTTTGATATATATATATATATATATATATATATATATATATATATATATATATATATATATATATATATATATATATATATATATATATATATTATTTTATTTTTTCTAAACCTTCCCCAAGCTACAGCCCTCATTGTCAGCTTATATATATATATATATATATATATATATATATATATATATATATATATATATATCTTTCCCAAATAGAGACTATGTATTGGCCAGTACCAACTCAATACTGACCAAAGTCTCAACCGAACTTTCAAATATATCCACTTATGGCTAACATAGTTAGCCCACTACTGCTATGCAAAATTCATACACTGAGCATCTCAATGATCGTTGTCAGTCTACAGTTGTCTCAACATTTTAAGAGACAATGGTGGTGATATCATACTGACACTCACTGGTGCTGCTTGAATGATGTCTTACTTATTTTGAGTACGGTCACATAATTCAAGAAATGATCACAACCCTTTTAAGCCACATAAGCCAAAATTATCCATGGGTATAAACCACATTTCTGTTATCACTCTAATACCGAGTAATAAACATTGAAAATAACCAGAAGCACATCCCAGGCTTCGATTACCCAAACCAAAATCTTTTAGTAAATGTGACCTATCCTATACTGAGCTACTCAAATATTCACACTCACTTTTACTAAACAATTTCTTACACATGCTATGCACAAGTTCACAATATTTCATCATGTACCAGATGAAATACAGACTTCTCAATTTTGTTTACATGATTATAGAATTTAACAACACCACAATTCTATTTGATAAACCTTTCATTCTAACCAGTTTACATTTTTTTTCTTTAGCACCATCTGTGCAGGGCCGAAGAGCACAAGCTACTCAATCACAGGAAGTGCAGGGCACTTTGCAAACTATTCTCAACCAGATCCTGGCCATGCAGAACACTCAGACTAATATTCTGGCCAGGATGGATGCCATGAGTAATGAGATAGACTCATTAAAACAGTCGGTGGCACTCCTACAACAACAACATCATTCTCCACCACCTCCTCAGTCTCCACAAGGTGGACACAATGATGAAGAAGGCCCTGACACTGAGCCTAGAAGATCACCCTCGAAAGCTAATACTGAGGGTGAGCAAGATGTTGCTACTGAACCTATGTCCTCACCAACTCCTGATAATCAACAGGAGGACATAGGTGGTGATACTGAACCTCTTCCCACCCGATCAAATGATAACAATAAGGGGGAGAAGAGACAAAGAGAAGAAGAGGTTGATAAACCTGAGCCATCTGCTCAGGGGGAGAAAAGAAGAAAGTTAAATGAAGATCAACCTCAACAGCAATAACAAAAACAACCACATCAGCAAACTCCTCATACTGAACCACTCAGGTTTCAGTATGAAAGAAGAAGACAAAGAGGAAGGTCAGTCCTGGAATTACTTGAAGAGTTATCTGTGTCATCTGCTCAGGGGGAGACTGATACTGATCAACCACAGCAATTCAATACTGAGCCTCCTGCTCAAGTCCCAAACAACTTGCAGATTATTGTTTACAGGCCTTTTGTTTGGCCTATTGCTGATGATGATGAAGACCATCCAGTGCCATCTCAAAACTTACTAAACTTTGCACTGGATGTGGCACATAAAGAAAGCTCTTCATCATCATCCTCAAATGATGAAGAGCCCCCAAGAAGACCAATCTCTCCTCCAGCTGAAGGACCTTCTAGAATTCCTAGAAGACCAATAACCAGAAGAATGACAAATGTGGTTATGTCCTCAGAATCAAGTGAAGAACAAGATCCAGCTCCTCTGATCTCTAGACCTAGAAGATATACTCAGTATACTGAGGAAAAGAGTGATGCTGAGGATGAGATTGAGGCTCAGAAATTCTTCCCTATTAAGGAAGAAGAACCCGAAACTGAGTCTGATGCAGATGTTCCAAGGAAATCACATATTGTAAGAAGAACAGGAGATGAATTGCTTGAACGGTACTGGAACATTGTGGCTCAAAGAACAAGGTATAGGGAAACCAGGATGGGTATGGTGAGGAATAAAGCATTTCTGAATGTAAAGGACATATACTGGCTAAATGAATTTGTCAACAAAATAAAAGTCAAAACTGTTGACAGATCAATTGTTGCAACCTGCACTGGGCCAGTCAGTCCTCCAATGAAGATCTTTCTCCATGACATTCAAAATATGGGACTCCAAGACTGGATAAAAATTGCTAGACTGATAAAGGAGATGCCCTCAAAATCTTCTGAAGCCCAAGTGATGATGGATGAACTCTGGGCTGTATCTGCTATATGCTATGAAAAAGGCATCCTTTATGCAGCAGATTATAGGGCACTCAGTGTGATGACTGAGGCTATCAAGAACAACAAACCTGAGTGCCTTAATACTTTCAGAATCTTTCCCAAATATCTTGTTCCTCCTAACCTTACTTTTCAGGATCAAAAGAGTACCATATATCCAACATCTGGATATATGTATAATGACTCAGATGACAGGGAGTGCTTCATTACTGAAGTAGATTTACAAACAGCTCCTATTAGCCATCTGGTGGGCTTGAAATGGATGATAACCAAGAAAGAAGATTCTTGGTTCAGAAAGAAGATTATTGCTGTGCTAAACAACAGGCAAGATGAACTGAAGAAAAGGGAAGAGTTCATCCATGTGAAGAAAGATGTCTTCTATGAGTTTGAATCAATCAACAGAAGATGAAGAAGAAGACTTAGAAGCCTGTATTTTTTGAGTTCTCTTTGTAATTGTTTTGTTATCATTAGATAGGGGAGATTGTTAAGGCAAAAAGCCTTACCCCTTTGAATCCTAAGATAACAAAACAACCTAGACTAGCTTAGAATAAATAGTAGAATAAATTAGCTAAGTTTAGGAGTGATACTGAGTTTGGCCAGTATTGGCCACTCAGTATCAGCACTCAGTATTGGAAATCCAATACTGAGTAGACGGACTGAGTTACAGTCAGTATTGTAACAGAATAAGATCAAATCCCTTGATCTTAGTCATTTCCTTAGTTTAGTCCTTCGGTTACTCCTTTGCCCATTATGTAAGATCTCTATACCACTAAAAATAGAGATCATCTTGCAAGGGAGTACTCACCAATTTACTAACTTACATTCACATTTTTTGTAATTGATCAGTGGTCTTGTTATTCCGCAACAAGCCACACTTACTGGATTTATACATTGACTATATTCTTGTGTTATCACTTTAATATTTCATTAAGTATAATTATCTATCAATTAACATAATAAACCAGTGTTGTTGTGACCTAACACATTTTTGTAGTGCAAGTGTCCTATATTGGAAGATTCTTGAGGGTGAGAACTAGACACACTGTGCATACAAAGACACTTAACCCGGGCCAGGAGGTTATTATGTTTCAATACAGACATACTCCGAATGAGTAGTCAGTAGATTTTGTGCTACGTCCCCTAATGAAATGAAACAAATTCCTGATAAGAGGAATTTGAGTAGTTGGTGGTGGCGTGAATTTGCTTCACTTGGCCAGTAAAGTCTAGTGAAACATCCAATGCATGAATGATCACCTATTTGTGTGGTTGCCCGGTTTGTTGACGGTTTGGATGCACTCAAAGGTGTGTTTTCTTAAATTTATGATGTTTTCACATCACCTTGCACTCACGTATTTCTATACCCTAGACGTATACCCTCACATTTACAGTTGGCATAAAATTTCCCTGTGAAGGTAAGGCCGGATCTAGCAAACCATGGGAAGGTATTGTTTTATGAAAATATTTTTCGTTTGTTTATTCCTATTGGGTATTTTTGTTTTGATGTTTCTGAATTTTCTCCCCCTAGAAATAATAATTCTCCTCCTAGAATTAGTATTTCTCCCCCTCGATAAAACAAAAGTATGAAAAAGTTTAGATTTTTGAGGACGTACCTTAAATATTGTTTGAGGGTTGAAGGAGAGTATTTGCATTCAAGGTTGATTGAGCATTGTGCTTTCTTTTAATGATCGGGCTCTGAGTCTATGTTGATCAGAAGCCATTCTTCAGGTGGAATGCCTCCCAGCAATTGAATACTAATGCAGGTCACCTCTCTGGTTTGTTCGTCTAAGAATAACTGGTTCGTCCGGCGACCGTAGCCCATGATATTGGCCAAATTCTTGCGGTGGGTTACGAACATCAGTTGAGTAGGTGGGCGTTTTACTTCGATCTCGAACCCCAGATGAACCTCAAAGTTTCTAATCACTGCAAGCCAGTTCAATCTTTCATCAATGGCAGTGATTAGTTTGGCAATGTTGTTTCGTAAGGAGGTGTTCTCTGGGTTGCTGGGAAGTCTGTTCAAGTGTTTCCCTTTCTTCTCCAACTTTTTCTTCAGGAGTTTTAATGTACCATCACAGTGTAGGGATTTACTACGCACCATGCGACTGATCAATCACTTGGATCGACCACCTAGTACACGAGTTCGAACCTTGCTGACCAAGAACATGAACTTGTTCTTGACCGGTTAAAACTAACTAGCTGATTTAATCCCTAAATGCGGAACTGGATTAAACCTAATCCTTAAATCCTAAAGGATTGGGATGTTGGAATTCTAGATTAGGTTAACAAGAAAGAAACCTTGTACGAAGAACTCGAACACACACATTGCTTGTGTGGTTCGTTCGACCATCAACCAAAGAACCCTAGGGTTCTTTGGCCGAAATTCGTCCAAGAGGGAGAAGGGTTCTTTTTCCAAAACATACCTTGTTGTTTGCTTAAGATTGATCCACTGATGATGAACAAATCGAGCGATCTTCTAGTTGATCTAAGCAATGAACTTGTTCTTCAAAACTTGAAGAACACGAAGAACACAAAACTTATGTTCTTGTCTTAGTTTCGGCCGAAGCCTAGAGGGAGGAGGGAGTGATTTCGTTTAGGGTTAATGAACAACATTAAGGGAACCCCAAGACTTCTATTTATAATAGAAGGACTTTCACTTTGGGCCCTTCTAGTTTAATTAAGATTAAACTCTTAATTAAACTTATCCTTTTACACTTCCATCCCTTATAGTTTAATTAACTTATTATTGTTGCACTTAACTACTAAATGTCTAGTATTAATACACTAATAATTCGGTACCCATATACACGAATTATATACTTGTATTTATACTTATAATAGTTAATTATATTATAACCTTTATATATTTTATACAACAATATTATCCAATTACTATATGATTTAATAGCTTTAAATCATATCATGGATAATTTATAATTAACACATTGTATATTTACTCAACTAGTAAACATACAACTACTTGTATTAATTAGTTAGTTAAACTAATCTAGTAATAAGTTAAACTTAACTTAATACTTAACTGATTCATAATGACTATTATGAATCATTCCTCTTCGTAGTATCATCGCTTATCTTGCTCGTATTACATGCACTCACCGGTGTGACCCTTAAGTGTTTCGTAGGCACGGATGTATCATCATAGGTTGACTGACTGTGCACATAATTCCTTCAGACTCCCACTTGTGCAAGTCTGTAACCTTTGTCTTAATGATACGAGCCACAGTGGCCTTCTAGATGGGCATGTAGGTAACCAACCCCATCAAAACAGCTTACGTAACCCAGGTATAGTTTATGAAAAACTCTTTAATAGCGTCTCCTAGTAAAGAACACTCTGTCTCTACTTCTTGGGCAAACTATGTTCGGCTCATCCCTTGCATCACGATATTTGTGATAAACGAATACGAGCATGGTAGAAATTATCAACTCCTGTATTCGAAATCATTTCATGACTTCTTGATTCAAACTGTTGTGATAAACGACAAAGAACAAATCAGTTCGTTTGGGCATGGCCATGCACTTTCAGTTATATCATCACGTCAAAGGACCTATAAATATCTCTCCTAAAAATGAGGTGCAATTACCAACTTGTATATTTCGATTTAAAATACAACTTCCTCTGTACCCAGTAACGCCTCGTATGACAAACGTATTTCAGTATTGTCTAAGTTGAACCAAAGCACATTAGTCATTGTATCCTAAATCAAATACCTCAGGTTTAAGGACAATCCTAGTGAACATTACTTTTGAACTTTTCAACCACGAAGTATTGTCACGGTGGTCAATCCAATATTCGTTGAGCCTCCAACAGAATATCACCGATATTTGGTTTACACAAAACTTGTGTAGCTATATTCGAAGAACTTCGAATCTACCACCAAATACCGCGATGACGTTAACGTCCCATCGAGGTTCCCACCAAGACGAGTAGTCACGGATTTTGTGTCTTCTTGAATAAATATACTTTATTCGTGGATCTTGTAAAACATACAAAGTCTGAATAAAAATGATACTAACTCATGTACTATTCCTCACTGGACATAGATATTGAATTATTACTGGATCATTACTTATTCCTTTCGTTCACGTTGATTACTTAATGATTCTTACAACCTTGATTGTAACTTTATTACTAAACCAATCATTTCTATTAAACTAAAGACATAAGACGAGTATTTAGGAATACTATTACTTTTGTCTTTGCTAGACATTGTTCTTGCAACAATCTAGAACATATTCTAGTCTTTCGTTTTATGCAATTCGGTAATCATAGGAGGATTGGAAATTTACTCCATAGTTTCTTGAATTCATAAAATTCTCCTTGTAACTAAAGCTACTCTTAGTTACATGATTTGTAGATATCTTTACTAGTTAAAGAAATTTCCTTAAATGATTGTGTTATCCACTTAAGTGTTAACAACCTATTAGATATGCAATAATCAATAACAAGACTTGTGATCACGCTATTTGGTTTGCAATAATCTAATCAAGCATTTATTATTTCTCTTAACTCTTTGGCTAACGACTTGGTAAAACCTTGTTGTTAATGTCTTACTAACTTACTGAAATTCATCAACATCTTTAATGAATTACGTTAGTCTTAGCTCCCACTTACTTTTATGGAACTTAAGCATCTCTTAAACCACTATATTGACCTAGTCAATAACTTGTAGTTTAATCTTTTAAGAATTCTATCAATAACTAAGATCATCCTTTGGATTTGCGAATATCCAACATTCCTTTTATGGGAATCATGATCTTTATTGATTACTGTATCTAACAAGTATGAAACACTTGAAACGATACTATCAATTCTTAAATATATTAGTATTCTTTAAGAACTTCATTTAATGCCAAATTCATCACTTGGATTTGTCAAATATCCATTATTCCTATTAGGGAATTATGACTTGATTAAATTTTGTATTTATTACAAGTATAAAAGACTTGCAATAATACCTTTTAATTCTAAAAGATTTTAATATAGTTATGTCCCTTTTAAGAGTCATTTAATGTCTAAGTCATTTTACTTGGATTATACGAATATCCGACTATTCCTATTAGGGAATTATGACTTCATTAAAACCTTAACTACAAGTATGAAAGACTTGTAATAATACTCTTTAAAGTCTATCTTGATTATATCCAATATAATCATATTATATTAATACTAATACTTTAAAACTTTCTATCATAAGTAATGATTATTACATAAGACGTTTTAACTAAGTTCAATAACCTTTGAACCTTATGCTTCCATAAAACTCTTAAACACTTTCATTAGAAAAACTTTCTAATTACTAGCATCTAAATACCTTGAGCTATCAAGACATTATTTATACAACAATCAAACAAATATATATAAAACATGAAATATAAGTAAATCAAAACTTGACTTACAATCTAGTCATAAACCTTGACTAGTTTAATTATCACACATGCACACAATATAATTCAACCATGGATTCGAAATCTATTTAAAACAAAAATAAAACTTGTTTTAACCTAAGATAAAATTATCCAAACAATAAAGTAAAATTGTTTAAAACGAATCCACTAAAAAAACTGAATTATAAAAACTTGGTGCTCGTGGGATCATCACCATCTCCGGTCATCTCACTTATCATCTTATGCAATAAACGATTGCTAAAGTTGAGTTACTTGTAATAAACTTTTACAAGTAGGAAGCGAGTATCTAGAAGTTGGTCAAGTCAACTAAGGAGCAAGCATTGCCTCCTACCCTTTGACCTTTGCCACAACCAAGACACCGTTTCTCGGTTCTTGTTTCGCTTTACCTTCTTGACCCTTTTGTTTGACTCCATTATCCTTTAGGCACGCCGTGGCTAGGATCGGTTTTATCCTTTCCCTTTCCACTGCGCCTCTTTCTCTGATCACTACCATCATCGGTTACTACGAGATCATTCTTAAACTTGGTCCCCAAATCAACTCAGTAGTCTTGAGCATGGAATGTAGCTCAACAATGGATTGCTCCATGTTATGCATGTTGTAGTTGACTACATAAGATTTATAGTCATCTAACAACGAGTTGAGTATCATTACTGTTGCCAACTGCAACGATACTGGGTGACCTAATATGATCCATGTACTATTTCATTTTCATGACGTGAGTACTTACCGATGATCCCTTTAACCACCTTGCGAGATTTGAACACCCTATAAGCGTAATATGCTTATCCTGGTTCATTTCTAGCATTTGCGGTAGGAGTACTTAGTATTGCTCTTTCTAGGACATTTCCTTTTCTCTCATGTGTAAGCATAATCCGAAGATCATGCTTCCAATAGAGAAACATTGACCCAGTCAATTCGTCCTTTTCTAGAAACAAGCGTAGTGAGAGATTGTTGGTACGTGTCGTTATGGTTGTTGCTGCCATCTACAAATCAAACCCAGTTTAATTAGTAATCATCAATAAACATTCTCTATAATATATTATAAACCCATAATTAATATTTTAGGCCTAGGATCCATATGTCACATTCTCGCCGCAAGGTTTGGGCACTTCCCGACGACACATGTTATTTCTAGTAGGTAACTTCCTTACCGATCGTATCAAGACTTGACACGATACCTAGGGGTCGTAGAATCTTTAGACTTATAACTTATTACAACTTTGTACAATCTAATCGTACATTTCTAAGTTAGTAATAAAGTCTAGTATGTTTATTCTACTCAAGTACTTTTTGGGTCGGGACTCCCGATTATCACCAAAGTAGATCAGACCATCTAAGACAGTGCGATGCTCTGCGCCGGGACTCCCGATTATCACAGAACCTTACGCAACCTAACACTCGCAATGATTTGAATCCATATCTAAGGTTCTTTATCCTTACAATATGAATATCGTTGAACAAGTGAGGTGTTCCATTAGATGGATAGTACTTCGATCTAAGATTTTCTTGGGTTTGTTTAAGTCTTAAACTAAACTTAAACTTTTATTCCAATCTTAATCCTTGTTTAAAAAATGTGTGACTTGAAGAATTGAATGGTTCAACAAGACACCTTTTTTAAAACATAAGAACTATTCTTTAAAACTTATAGTTTCAAGAATTTACACGATTTTACATGTATACCTAAATCGAGGTGTACAAAACATTTTACTAGGGTTTGTGAGAAACCTTATTTCTAATAAAACTTACTTGTTTTATATTACTTGAAAAACTTATAAAATTATGTTAAACTTTTAAGACTTTTATGATTCATAAACTTGAAACGTAAACCTAGTTTTTCATAAGTCTAATAATGAAATTAAACATTTATTTCTTACTTATTAAATTCGACCATAACTTATGCCTTAATGACACACTTATAAACTTTGTGATTTTCTTGTGTAGGTCCCACTAGCTTCAACAACCATGATGAAACTTAAGCTAACACAATCACTGGTTTATACTTGGTGAAAATAATAAACCTATTATATAAAAACTATATATACTGATTCTTTAGTTTGTTTAAACCTTTATTATTTTTAACTTGAACTAATTAAATATAGGTTCTTGTTATTTATACTTGATCATTAATCTAGTATATTACATGACTTGTAAAATACTTATATCATACTTGTATAATTATCTAGTTATAATAACTTATAACTTTATACACCTTGATATATATAACAATATAACTTTGTATATTTCTAGTTAATAATATAATTTCAACTTGTACAATTACTAGTTATAATTAAATCATAACTTTGTACATTCTAGTTTTAATTATATTATAACTTATTCAATAACTAGTTACACTATTATTTCTTTAAAGATCAAAATAACATTATCCTTTTAATTGTTTCATTTTATCTTGTATTTAATATATATATATAAATTCATATATATGTAAATAATAATAAACTTGTAACATTGTAATAAGAATATTACATCTAATTTATACGTATACATTTTAACTTGAACTAATTAAAATGTGTATAAACTTATTATATCTTTTAAAATTCAATTTTACTCAATAAAAAGAAATGAAAAAAGTTTAAATACATATATATATATTTATACATAATTAAATACACCTTGTTAATTTTAGAACTTAAAATTTAACACCTTCTTTATCAATTCTCAAATTAATTAGATGAACCCTAATCTTGTTTTTGATCAATCAAAACTAGGGTTTTGACTTTCTTGATCAAAGACATTATTTTAATTAAAAGATTAATTCTAATCAATCCTTTTAACACAATAAACTTTGTTTAAATTCTAAGATAGATTATAACTTTTAATAAATTTATTTAAACTCTTTAATTTAAACCTTATAGACAATAAACTTTGTCTAAATTACTAGGTTTAAAGAACTAGCTTTAATAAATCTATCAAAATAATAATTAAACCTATTAGACATAAACTTGTCTAATTAACTAGGTTTTACATTATTATCCTAATTAATAAATTTAAACTATTAAACTTAAACTAGTTTAATGTTCTAGGGTTCTTTAGGGTTTTCGAAAATCTTAAGACTAGGATACTTTTCCACCAATTAAACTAGGCTAGTTTAATAAACTTGGTGTCCAAGTAATCCTCTAGATTTCGAAAATTTTAAGGCTTCTAGGAAAGAATCCTTTTGATCAATTAAACAAAACTTGTTTAACATACTTGATCCTAGGGTTCTTTCTAGGTCACGAAAATTCTAGGGTTTATGGAAAGAATCCTTTTGATCAATTAAACATATCTTGTTTAATATACTTGATCCTACGGTTCTTCCATGGTTTCGAAAATTTGCTAGGGTTTTCTAGAAACCTTCTTGACCATTTAAGCTTAGACTAGTTTAATGTTCTTGGTCTTAGGGTTTCTTCCCTTATTTTCAAAGCTATGAAGAAGAAGAAAGAAAGAAAAATACTTGAAACAAAAGAATAATTAAAGTAAACAAACAATCTTTGTTAATCTAGTCTAGATTTCTAAACCAACGCTCTGATACCACTGTAGGGATTTACTACACACCATGCGACTGATCAATCACTTGGATCGACCACCTAGTACATGAGTTCGAACCTTGCTGACTAAGAACATGAACTTTTTCTTGACCGGTTAAAACTAACTAGCTGATTTAATCCCTAAATGTGGAACTGGGATTAAACCTAATCCTTAAATCCTAAAGGATTGGGATGTTGGAATTCTAGATTAGGTTAACAAGAAAGAAACCTTGTACGAAGAACTCGAACACACACATTGCTTGTGTGGTTCGTTCGACCATCAACCAAAGAACCCTATGGTTCTTTGGCCGAAATTCGTCCAAGAGGGAGAAGGGTTCTTTTCCCAAAACATACCTTGTTGTTTGCTTAAGATTGATCCACTGATGATGAACAAATCGAGCGATCTTCTAGTTGATCTAAGCAATGAACTTGTTCTTGTCTTAGTTTCGGCCGGAACCTAGAGGGAGGAGGGAGTGATTTCGTTTAGGGTTAATGAACAACATTAAGGGAACCCCAAGCCTTCTATTTATAATAGAAGGACTTTCACTTAGGGCCCTTCTAGTTTAATTAAGATTAAACTCTTAATTAAACTTATCCTTTTACACTTCCATCCCTTATAGTTTAATTAACTTATTATTGTTGCACTTAACTACTAAATGTCTAGTATTAATACACTAATAATTCGGTACCCATATACACGAATTATATACTTGTATTTATACTTTTAATAGTTAATTATATAATAACCTTTATATAATTTATACAACAATATTATCCAATTACTATATGATTTAATAGCTTTAAATCATATCATGGATAATCTATAATTAACAAATTGTATATTTACTCAACTAGTAAACGTACAACTACTTGTATTAATTAGTTAGTTAAACTAATCTAGTAATAAGTTAAACTTAACTTAATACTTAACTGATTCATAATGACTATTATGAATCATTCCTCTTCGTAGTATCATCGCTTATCTTGCTCGTATTACATGCACTCACAGGTGTGACCCTTAAGTGTTTCGTAGGCATGGATGTATCATCATAGGTTGACTGACTGTGCACATAATTCCTTCACACAGAACTTGGCAATGTCTGAAACACGGAAGAAATGTCTTTCATTGAAGTTGTTCGTGTAGGTCATTCCCAAGTTAGGTTCACCCAGAACGACTGTTCTCCGAGTTTGAATTTCGGAGGGAAGTGATCTGTAAGGTGTAGCCAGGTGAACCTTTTCTGTGCCACTCTGAAAAGCCATTTGTACATCTTCCATTCGAGCAGCAAGAGTTTTGACGAGCATGAAGCGCTTCAGAACAGCATGAGCGAAATTTCTCGCATGATTTTTAACTGGATGTGGGGTGTCTGGAAGAACTCTTACTTCATTGTATAGACATTCTATATCTCGAGGTTCGAGGATATAGAAGTCTCCTTCATCGATCGTGTACACTTGATCATCTTCTCTGCGAATCTTGAAGATGGTGTACCAGTAATAGCCTGAGAAGTGGTTGGTCGTTATATCCAGGAGCTGTTTGATCGGTGATTTGTTGTAGCGATTTGCTTTGCCCTTAAGGTACCACATTGTGAGATAGTACATTCTCTTTTCTCGTGGTGGCAGAATCACCTCTTTGTACAGATCTTGATATATGACAGGTAGCTCTTTTTCCTTAAGATAGCAGAGAAGCTGTCTTCAACTAACGGTAATTTAATTTGTTGGAATAAGAACTTTTTGGAGATTTTTAAACGACGTTTATTAGCTCTATTCGCCGCCCTCTTTTCGCTTTATGATAAGATCGGCACTTCATGTTGTGGGGAAGTAGTTGGTGGTTCCGGTTCTTTGTTTCCGGACGCAACCAGTGATTCATAATTGTAGAAGAATTTATGATAATTTTCTCGAGTGAATGGGACTCGTTCCTCCTCCACTCGTTCCTCATCCTCTGATGCTTCATTGTCAGAGTTGTCATCGGGAGGTGGTTCATTTAAAGCCTCATTCACTATATTATCTTCTTCGGAATCGCTTGGAAGATCAATCACTATATCCGCCTCCTTCCTCAGAAGCTTTTGGACGTTACCCTTGCGTTTATTCTCAACCTCAACATTGATAGATTGGAGATGACGCGTAGATTTCATAGTTTGTTCTTCAATCATCTCTGCTGGAGCGAGTCTGTTTTGTGGCAAGATATCTTCATGTTCGTCCACTCGCCACTGGTTGAGTGGTTCAACGTGCAACACCTGAGAGTAATCGAAGTCAACAACGGCCCAATCATCAATATAATGTTTGACTTGTGGGCCTCGTCCCTGTCCTTGATAAGAGGAGCTTGGGTGTTGTTGTGATTGACTCCCCCCAGCTGTATACTGAGAACTGGATCCTCTTTGTTCCAGTCTCCTTCTCTTTTCCCCTCCATGTGGATCATTTTCAGGGTCCTCCGGCCTCTAGTGGAATGGTATGTCTTGTGAGCAGGGCTCAAGAAATTATCGTTTGCGAAGATTGAGCATCTCTTTGATCTCCTCAAGATTGAACTGACGAGATGCCGAAAGAAGCCACTCAGAGCTCCTTTTTCCGAGTGCCGGAGGAGGAGGAGGGATAGTTTCCAATATACTTTTAAGGTTCGCCAGCTTTGTGTTAACGGTTTCTAGTGCTGAAGCGATATGCGGTATGAGCTGTAGATCTGGAGTTTGGATTTGGGTGGTGGTTGTTGTGGTAGCCTCTGATATTGGAGTCTGTTGTGGGAGGGTCATGACAATTGCAGAAGGTGGAGTTACAATGACCCTCGAGGCAATGCTGGTGGTAATGGAGATGGTTTGAGGAATGAAGGTGGTGGTGGGTGGGATGGTGGTTGAGAGTGATGGTATTGTGGTTATTGTGGGTGGTATTGTAGTTGTGGTTGGTGGTATGGAAGTGGTGGTTGTTGGATGGAAGATGTGACTAGTGGTATTGTAGTGAAAGTTGGCGGGATTGTCGTTATGGTTGGAGGAGTGGAAGAAGTGATTGGTGGGATTGAAGTTGTTGTGGGTGGGATGGTAATTGTGGATGAATGTGGTGATATCGGAGAAGGTGACGAAATTATGGGTGAATGAACGTTTGTAGCAGTAGTTGTGGAAGGTATGGGAGATTGAGGTACAGTAGTGGATGGTGGTTGTATGGGTTGTTGTGATGGTTGATCCAGGAAAAGGGAATCATCGAAGGGATTTGGGGATCCGCGGTGAGGTGGTGAAGGTGGACCGGATGGTGATGGTGGTGAGTCCGGGCGATCAGACTCTGTAGCAGAATCTGATGATGAGGAGGAGGAGGATTCAGTTGGTTGAATGGGTGATGTGACAATGGGTTGGGTGGGTGGAGTTGCTAGCTGTTTAGATGATGGAGTGGCAACCGACCTACTTCTGGAGGCACCGCTGGATGTAATGCGAAGTCGTTTTGAACATTGAGTAGCTGGCCGTTGTCGTTGCTTTACTCGAGCAACTGGTTGACGTGGAGGTTGTTGTTGTTGTTGTTGTTGTGGTTGAGGTGGTTGGTGTTGTTGTTGAAATGGTGGTTGTTGTGGAGCTGCTGGTTGGTCTGGTTGTGGTTGTTGATCCTCTGGTCTCCATTCGGGATAATGAGCATCCCGGTATTGTCTGACGACATCAAGATTGAAGTCACCAAATTTAAGCAGTTCGAGTGGGATTAATGCTGCAGGAACAACGGACGAACCACTATCTCTTCGAAAATACGCAACACGAGGTGGTCTGAATTGATTTTCCGAATCCCATCTGTGAATACTTGGACAACGGTTCATGAAGTGTTCGATTAGGATAGACCAGAACCTTTGGTAGATCAGATATTTCGGATCCTTTGATCTGGCTACCGTGAATTTTTCCCAAAGATGTAGCAGAGGACATGATAGGCATGATGTACGTTTATGGAGGCCCTGTGATGACCAGATGACTTTCCTGTCGGGCATCTGTTGAAAAGGGTGAAGACGTGGGACCAATATTTTGCCATAGCCCCCTTTTTGAGATTTCTGATATCAAGAGAGTCCCGAGGCACGTCAAGACCGAGATTATGATTCCTGTGAGCACCTCGTTAAATGGGAGCTGAGGGTCATGGATAGTGAAAGGTGGTCGAGAATCACCACGAGGAAGCCTGATGATGTCATATAGATCATCTTTTGTGAAGTGCAGAGGTTGATTGTCAATCACTGTTTCAAATTGATGTGGGTCGGTTGATGTCACAAGGAGGAGGTTGCTGAAGAATTGTTGAACATATATCAAAGGAACTTCTGGCCTTGCATTGACCATGTAGAATATCGGGTGACGTTGAAGTACGTCGGATAGGAGCGGATATTCTATGCTGAATGTGACCTCGTCCTCCGGGGCCCAGAAGTTGTTGTTTTCCTTCAGTTGCTTGATCTTGTAAAGTGGAACCAGAGTGTTCTCGTCTAGGATTTGTTCTTCGGCCATCTGAGAATTATATAATAAAAACAGGATGGCACAAGCAACAACCAAGATAAGTACACAGTGTTAGAAAAATAGAGCAATGATAATATTCACTGAACGAGACGACACAATGCTAAGTAATTTTAAGTATATATATATATATATATATATATATATATATATATATATATATATATATATATATATATATATATATATATATATATATATATATATTAGAATAATTTGAGAAATATTAATTTTATTAAAATATTAATAAAAAACAATTTATAAATTATAAACATATAAAATATATATATATATAATAAAAAGGACTTAGAGAAAGAAGAAAAAAATAGAAAAATGTTGAAAGAGTTCGGCCCAGGAACAGTAAAAGCCTCGAGCCAGAATCTTGGAAAAGTGTTTGAGCCGGGAACATGAGAAGAGTTCGGCTCGAGCTCTGTGAATGTGTTGGAGCCGGGAACAGTGAATGTGTTCGAGCCGAAGTTTGTTGAAAGAGTTCGGGTCGGGAACTGTGATCGAGTTGAGCCGGGAACAGTGAAGGTTCTCGGCTTGAGATCTTTGCATGTGTTCAGGCCGGGAACCTTTACGATATTTGGGTTTTTTACAAGTTTTGTGCTCGGATCATACCTAGGACAAGTATTATCGTTTCAAAACAACTATATGCAGATTGATTCAAGTATTTTATCGTCCTAGGCAACTTATTCCACACAGAGAACCCCAGATCGAGCCGGATCATGAACTACTAAACCCTAGACTGAGTATGAACCGCAAAAATCTAAATTAGACTAAATTGGAATAAAGCAAATGAAATTGATGGATAGAGCGAACCAAAATTGGATGAGAAGTGAATTAGAGATGATTTTTAACGGATTTGAGGCGAGTTGATGGAGAATCAGTGGGATCGGGGTGTAACTGTGTGTTTCGCCGGTGTTTGAGTGTGTGTGATCGAGAGAGTGTGAGTCGGTAAGAGGAACAGTGGTACGGAGCCAAGTATATATTTGGGGTAAAGGTTTCCGGGCCGAAAACTTGTGAAACCGACTCATGTACTCGAGCCGGGAACAATAGATATTCCGGCTCGGGTCGGTGAAGTTGAGAACTGTGGCCGAGTGTGGACTTCGAGTCGGGAACAGTGTAGTTCTCGGCTCGAGATGTATATATATATATATATCCGGGAAGAGTTCGGCTCGGGGAAGTGTTCGGCTCGGGATCAATTTGAACCTACTTTGAATCTCGAGTCGGGAATAGTGAAGTGTTTGGCTCGAAGAGTTTTGAAAAAATAAATTTTTGATTTTAAATTTAAAGAAAAATAAAAAGAAAATTTAAAATTAAAATTAAAATTAAAAATTAAAAATAAGGAAAAATCCTAATATTAGCCGAGATTCGGAATGTTGAACATGAGAAACGCAGCATCAGCTCCCCCGTTGCTGATGAGATGAGTAAATTCTCCCCCTTGACCGATGACGACTTTTGACGGCCGGGTTTCAAGACGAAATTCTTGAAAGCCATTACGAGTTTACGGACAATTCAACGACTTAACAAATTGCAAAAATGTGAAATTTTAAACGGTTAATTTTTAAGATTTAGCATACCAAGGTTTGAGACCAGATACTCAAAGTGTTTTTCGTATAAAGCTTTGGTAAATAAATCAGCTAATTTTTAAGATTTAACACAACATTTCCTAGTTCAACGTGATCTTTAATGAAATGGTATCGAAGATCGATATGTTTTGTTTTGGAATGTTGAACTGGATTGTAAGATATTGCGATTGCACTTCGGGAATCACAATATAAAGGAATACGACTATATGAAAAGCCATAGTCCTTCAATAGTGATTGCATCCATATAACCTGAGAAAGACAGCTAGCGGCCGCAACATATTATGTTTCAGCAGTTGATAGTGAGACTCAGTTTTGTTTTCGTGATGACCAGCTGACAAGCTTATCTCCCAAAATTGAACACCTCCAGAAGTGCTCTTCCTATCCAGCATACACCCGGTATCGGCATCCGAGAAGGCTGAAAGATCAAACGAGGTCTCTGGTGCCTTTGAGATAACGATATATTCGTTTGACTACCAGAAAGTGAGATTCTTTCGGTGCAGCTTGATATCGGGCACATATGCATGTTGAGACCATGATGTCCGGATGGCTGGCAGTTAGGTAAAGTAAGGATCCAATCATACACCGATAGTTTGTGACATCTACCGGTTTACCATCGAGATCAGCATGTAGTTTCGTGCCAGGGGACATTGGTGTTGCAATGGGTTTACAGTCGTCCATTAGATACTTTGTCAGCAGATCAGAGATATACTTTGATTGATTGCTGAAGATGCCAGTTGAGAGTTGATGAACTTGAAGACCTAGAAAGAAATTCATTTCTCCCATCATGCTCATTTCAAAGCGTTTCACCATGAGATCGGAAAAACGTTTGCAGTATTTTGAATTTGTAGAACCAAAGATGATATCATCGACATAGGTCTGGATTAATATGATATCTTCCCCTTGACGTTTGATGAACAAAGTGGTATCGACTTTTTCCCTTTGAAAAGCCAGATTCGACCAAGAACTGGGAAAAGACATCTTACCATGCCCGAGGGGCCTGTTTTAAACCATATAGAGCTTTGTCGAGAACATAGTTGATGGACAAACACTTTTTCTTTCAGAATACCATTTAAAAATGCAGTTTTTACATCTATCTGATTGATAGTAAAATTTTGTGAGCTGCATATGCTAGGAAAATGCGAATGGCTTCAATACGGGCAACATGAGCAAATGTTTCTTCATAATCAATCCCGTCCTGTTGAGCGTAACCCTTGGCAACCAACCTTGATTTGATACGAATGACAATTCCATTTTCGTCTTTCTTGTTCTTGAAAATCCACTTAGTTCCAATGACGGATGATCCTGGAGTCTTTGGAACTAAGCGCCAGACTTTTAATCTTTCAAATTGATTAATTTCTTCTTTCATTGCAATTATCCAGTCTGGATCGGAAAGAGCTTCACTGACTTTCTTAGGTTCAGTGGAACTTAAGAATGAAGCGTATTGACATTCGACCACTGAAGCCCGATGGGTTTGGACATATGACTCAGGATTGCCGATGATTAGATGTAAAAGATTTTTTTGCTCCACTTAGTTGAATGTGGAAGTGGAAGTCGACCAGGGTTAAGGTTGGAATTATCTGTGAATGCAGGGTGTGGTATGATTGCAATTTCAGTATTTGCGGGTGGAGGAGGTGGTTGTGGGTCAGCCCGAGGAAGATGAAATTTTGAGAAATCAATCACCAGTGGAGCAATAATATTTGCAGAGGTGGAAGATCATCTGATGTAGATTGAGTTTCCACAGTTGATGCTGAAGGACCGGTATCTGTTGTGGGTATTGGTGAGGTTGGAGCAGGTGAGGTGGGTGATGGGGATTCATTCGTGGATGGAGTGTTGATTTCCGGAGCAGTGATTGATTGAACATCTGCCGCAGGTGGAGGTGGGGGTGGGGGTGGGGGTGGAGATGGCGGAGGTGGATGTCTGACGTTGTGATATTCATCATAGAAATGTTCAAATAGGATTTCAAGATCATTCAGAGATGTTGAATGGTCAGAGGAGGTTGTGGGAAGAGGTCTTTGAATTCAGTGAATGTCAATGAATCAAGCGGAAAGGTTTCATCGAGTGACACATTGACACTTTCTCTGACCAATCTTGTTGATCGGTTGTAAACTCTAAACGAAGCTGATTCCTTTGAGTATCCAACATAGACTCCTTCATTAGCTTTTTTTTTCAAACTTGATCAGTTTATCTTTGTCGTTTAGAATGAAGCATCGACTACCGAAGATTTGGAAAAATTTTACATTTGGTATTCGATTGTTGATGACCTCATATGGAGTTTTGTTGTATGTTTTGTTGATGATTGAGCGGTTTTGAGTGAAACAGGCGGTGCTGATGGCTTCTGCCCATAAAGAAAGTGGAAGTTTTGAAAATGAATGCTTGTACGAGCAGCTTCAACTAAAGTACGATTTCTTCTTTCAACAACACCGTTCTGTTGGGGAGTTCGTGCAGCAGAAAACTGATGAGTGATGCCAGCAGATTCAAGATAAGAGTCAAGAACTCGATTTTTGAATTCGGTTCCATTGTCAGTACGAATTGTTTGAACATTTAATTCCAGGATCACTTGAGTTTTCTTGATGAATGAGATGATGATCTCTGCGGCTTGATCCTTAGAACGAAGGAAATGGACCCATGTGTATCTTGAATAGTCATCAACAATAACTAGGACATATCGTTTACCAGCAAGACTTTGAACTCTCATTGGACCACAAAAGTCCATGTGTAGTAATTCAAGAGGTTTAGAAGTGCTTGGTGCCGGTTTTGGTTTGTGAGACTTTTTAGACATTTTTCCCATTTCACTTGATGAACATTTATGAACTTTGTCAAAAGAAACATCAGGTAATCCAGATATGTGGCTTCCTTTTACGAGTGTGTTCATGGTTTTGAAGTTGAGATGAGACAAACGACGATGCCATAACCATGACTCAGTAGAAGTAGCTTTTGATACGATACATATTTCTTACAGTGGAACAACATCATTAAGATTAATGGTGAATAGGTTTGTATCACGGGTTCCGGTAAGAAGTTGTTCTCCATCATATGTACGAATAGCACACTTTTTTGTGCGAAAGTTGACTTCCATATTTTTAACACAGAATTTACCGATGCTAAATAGATTATGTGAGAGATCTTCAACAAAGGTAACATTTCTGATTATAAGATTTGGACGAATGACGTCACCGAGTCCTAAAATAGCAGCTAAATGATCATTTTCAAATTTGACCATTCCCAAATATCTTTCACGAAAGTTGGTCAATAGATTTTTGTTTCCCGTCATGTGCCTTGAACAGCCCGAGTCAAGGTACCATATATTCTGCATAAAATAAATAAAACATTTTAGGTACCCAATGATGTATGGGTCCAAAACGATTAGTGACATATGTTTTATGTAGATTTTATATGATGATCAATTTAGAGCTTTGGAGATCTGCTAGGAGGCAGTTCAGACTTGATTACCCATTTGAGAGATTTTTCAGAGGATAGAATGATCCAATGAGATTTTTCGTTTTTAATCCAATTGTATTTCACATGAGTAGACGTTTTAGCGGATGGTTTGTCGCACTTTGAGGAAACTGACGGTTTTGGCTTTTGTGTGGGGTTTCCTTGAGAAGACGTGCGACGAGAAGACAAGTGGGAAACAAAAGTTTGTGGATTTTTTGAAGATTTCTTCGATTGTTTGGAGTTCATCTTGTGAGGTTTTGTTGGAGACTCTGAATTACACGATGTTCGTTTAGAAACTTCCCGATACACGAGACGACGATTAGATGAATATTTTTCAGAGGTTGGTTGGTATGAACGTGTAACGGTAGATTTTACTGGTCGAGAGTATATTGTTTTGCATGGATTTGGATAGCAAGTTGTGCAGGACTGAATGATCTCACGAGCTTTACCAAGAATATCGTGTCGAATACCACAAGGAGCATCAATTTTAATAAAATATCGTTCATCGTACTGAGAAATTGGTCCATCAGTCTTTCATAAACAATACCATAAACTTCTTTTGGAGAAATAAATTGTGAAGAGTCATTACATTTATTTTTAACAGAAAAAGACGAAAGTACAGACTTAAATGGACTAGACTTCTTCAGCAGACTAGGCTTCTTAAGCATACTAGATGTCAGGATCGAATAACTCAATAAGTTATTAAATCACAGATCTATTAACAAAGATAAGTTACAGCGGATTAACACTCTTGTTATTGATTAAGAACAATGAATAACTGTAATTTATATAAAGAACAATAAGAACACAATCATCACAAAAAGCTTCAATGTATAATAATAATTGATAATACACACATACGTTTACAATTCGTAAGGAACTATATATAATAGTCCTTGAAGCCTAAAACTTTACCCTAGTTATTCTAGGACTAGATTACCATTCGAATTACAAAAAGAGATACATTCTAAACTAACTCTACTAGAATCTCGGACACGATCAACACCATATATAGACATCAGTAGTATTTGCCATCGTCCGTAGTATATCCAAGATCAAAAGTATTTGTAATTCTGCCCTATCAGTACTAACTCTTTTAGCAGCATCAAATCTTTGTCAGTACCAGCTGCAACATCAGTAATAGATAGTTTATATCCCAACAATTTCCCCCTAAACTTGTTAATTCACTTTGGATCAATCAAGTTTCTTTTTATTCTCTTCTTTCTCTTCTCTTTTACTCTTCTAATAATTTTGCTCTTCGTTCATCACCTTCTTTTATTCTTTGATTTCCAATTCTTCTTTGTTCTGCTATGAATCTTTTGTTCTTTAAACTCAGCATTGCCATCTGCCACTTTATATCCATCTCTTCCAGATCATCAGGATTGATTTGTTCTAAGTCGTCACTAATCAGTGCAGTGTGCACATGACTAGTAAAGAAGGATTCTCTTGCTATATCTTCAGTTTCTTTATGTTTTCCAGTTGTAGCATCTTGACCTGTACATGTACTAGACACAAAAGCAACATTGTTTGAAGGTAAACAAGAAGTTTTCTGACTTACCTCATATTCAATAACTCGTAGTTCATTGTAAAGTTCATCAAGTTCTTTGTCTTCCAATGCATCTCCTTGTCTATATATCACAGTATACATAGACCACTCTTCTCCAAGAGATCTGAGAAACTTCCTGTTGACATCAACATTGTCTGGTTTAACTCCAACTTGATTGAGTTCACCAATAAGTTTATTGAATCGATCAAAAACTTGTGACAAAGATTCATTTTTTTGCCCTTTGAAGTTTTCAAAGTCCTGCTTCAGGACAGACTTCATGTTTCTTTTTGTACTTTTGGTACCAAAAAACCTTTTCTCCAGTGTCTGCCACAGTTTCTTAGCATCATCATATTCAACAAAGAGATGTTGATAGTCATTGGGAATATCAAGTAACAGGGTGCTTAATGTCTTTAGTTCAATTCCTATGTCCTTCTTATCCTTATCACTTTTGAGTTTGTCTGATTCAGTTGATGAGCTAGTGATTTGAATTGGAATGGTTTTGTTGCCTTCAAGTACAAATTCCCACATGGAATAATCAGTAATAAGCATGTACTGCTTAATTCTGTTTTTCCACATCCCAAAGTTGTTGGGAGTGAGAATTGGGATCTTGTTTGACTGCGTGCTTTCATTGTTATTAGACATGATTAACAATTTTAGTTTCGAAAGTATGAAACCTTTTGATGTTCTTAATTCGTAGATCTAGAACCTTAACGCTCTGATACCACTTGTCAGGATCGAATAACTCAATAAGTTATTAAATCACAGATCTATTAACAAAGAGAAGTTACAGCAGATTAACACTCTTGTTATTGATTAAGAACAATGAATAATTGTAATTTATATAAAGAACATTAAGAACACATTTATCACAAAAAGCTTCAATTATATTAATAATCGATAATACACACGTATGTTTACAATTCGTAAGGAACTATATATAATAGTCCTTGAAGCCTAAAACTTTACCCTAGTTATTCCAGGCCTAGATTACAATTCGAATTACAAAAAGATATACATTCTAAACTAACTCTACTAGAATCTCGGACACGATCAGCACCATATATAGACATCAGTAGTATTTGCCATCGTCAGTAGTATATCCAGGATCAGTAGTATTTGTAATTCTGCCCTATCAGTACTAACTCTTTTAGCAGCATAAAATTTTTGTCAGTACCAACTGCAGCATCAGTAATAAATAGTTTATATCCCAACACTAGATCCAGTCTGAATAGACTTCTCTCACTGCTTGGCTCTTGCTTCAACCGACTTCATGGACCTCTTCCTTCGAGATTCTAATTTTTTATCTGCAAGATTCAAAGCAGGTGGATTAGAGCTTCTCTTCAAGATGGTTGGAACTAGATTAACTGGTGCATGTCCTAATATAGAGGATTTAGAATTTTGAGAAACATTTTTATTAGTTTTCGATATTAATTCTAAAATGGTGTCCCCTAAATTATGTATTTTGTTTTGAAGTTTTTCTTTTTCTTTATCAAAAGCCTTTTGAGTTTCATCAATTTCAGATTCTAATTGGACAATTTTCTTTTCTAAAATTAATGGTGGAACATAAAGCTCTGGCTCTTTGATTTGTTTTAAAATTTCATTTTCAGTAATGGAAAATTCAGCTGGTGTGATGATTGGAAAATATTCGTTGTGTTCAAATTTTGCTTTCTTCTTTTCGTATGTTGAGTTTAAGGGATCATAATTAGAGCTCATTTGAGCATATTCTTCATTTTTCCTGTTGAACTTTTCAAATTCTGCTTCTTCATCTGGCTTATGAAGGAAGCTTTGCCAGATTCCCAAGTTCATATAGTGTAGTTATACAACGTAGGAAGAACATCTGCAGCTTTTTCCGGATAGCGGGTGTTTTCTTCTCCGGGACCCACTTTTGACTTGTACGATCTGAACTCTTTTGGCTCGTTGAATTTTATCGGTTGTTCTGTATGACCGGCATTGACAATCGTCTGCTCCACTTTAGAAATGTGTTCTTTAGCATTTTCTTTTCTGACAGTGAGACTGTGTATGGTTGCTGATTGTTTGTCGATCTCCTTTTTTAAAATTGTTCGTTATATTTTTGATTTTTTCATTTAATTTTTGAATTTCGATGTCAGCCGTCTTCAACTGATCTTGGTAGTCTTTCATCTTTATGTTTGCGGTCTTTATCCATGTTTGTTCTCTATGTAGTTGAATCGCCAAGTCATTGATCAGCTTCTTAGAGTCGTCGTTATGACTTGACACCGTTTTCATGTTTTTAAGGTTTGAAATTTCAAGATTTTTTGCATTGATAATTTGATTTAGTCGATTGACCTCATTGGTGTGACCAACATGAAAGGATGAAAACTGTTGTTGTAACTCTTGTGTTTTTTGATTTGAAGGATTATTTTGATTAACTTGAGGAACAAGTGTTTCAAGTTGACGACGAAATGTCAAATTTTATGCCTTTAAGTTGGTGATTTGTGCATTTAATTCATTAGTTGTGTTTACTTGTTTTAGTAAACTTTCTTGTAATTCAGAAATTTTAAATTGAAAAGCAGATTTTGACGTAAACAGCTGATTTTGTAATTCCTTGTTTACTTGTGTTAGTTGAAGAGAACATTGACTTAAATCACTTAAATCATTTAAAATTTGTGCTTTTTCGGATTCTAAAATAGTAATTTGTTTCATCAATTGAGATTTCTCATCAATTTTAAGTAAAAGTTTTTCATTAAACAAGGAATATTCTGATTCATCAGTGTCTGAGTCAGATAGAAAAGAATCAAAAGAAGAAGAATGTACCTCATTTTTATCGTTCACAGGGATACCCAGCTCAGCTCTTAATTCGTTTGATCTAGCCATAAGAGCCAGCTGGCAGTGCATTCCTCTTCCTCTTGATCATCTGAGTCTTCCAACCACTGCATGTCCTCAGCTAGAAGGACTTTGCCATTTTCAACCTGCTTAGCCCAGGAGCATCTTTCTTTTTAAGTATTCAGAGTCCTTAACCTTCAGCTTTTTGCATTCTTTGGCGAAGTGCCCCATCATGCCACAGTTGTAGCATTTTTTAGGTGGCTCAGTGGTGGAAGAAGATGTTTTGTTGTTCGGGGTTTGAGAAGAGTTAAATTTGAAGTTTGAGGAAGATCGGAGGTTGTTGTTTGTTGGCTTGTTATAGTACTTTTTGTTGTAGCTTGATATTAAAGCTATGGCCTAACGAACCGACTCAATTTATTCGTTTGTCCCCTCATGGATCAGAGTCTCTGGTTCATATTTAACTTCCTCTTTTGATTGAGCTATCATGCGTGCTTCATTGATTCCTTGGTTGAGAGCTTGGTTTTGTTTGGCCAACAGTGCAAGTGTGTCAGCATTATCTTGCCTAGATTTGGCAATTCCTTTCACAATAGGTTCATTCTGATGTAGATAGTCATATAATTCATGAACGTCTATGAGGCTTTAGTCTTTGTGCTGCATCGCACTGTTGCCAAACATTTCCCATTCTGGGAGAAGAGATTGAATGAATTTGATATTGATATCGAGATTCCCTTTGTTCAGGTTGTTCTTTCGAAGTTCATTAAGCATGTTGCAAAACCTATGGTAGGTTTTTTCCAATTCTTCTCCGGAGTTTGCTTTAAACTGACCATACGTGTTAAGGGTAGATACCATTTTAGCCTTGTTTCCTAGGTCAGTTCCCTCCATCTTCTTGCGGATTTCATCCAAGAGCTCTTTATCAGTGGAGAAGCTATCAAGACTGCTGTACATTTCATTTGTAAGGCCTTGCAACATGTATGAATGTGCATATACATCAGTCCTTTCTCTTTCTTTCTGTTCTTAAGTGTATTCCGCCGGGGGAATTTCTACTACACCTCCAGTTACTGGTGGTTGAGAGTTTGGGGTAGCTACCACAGCACGATAGAATTTTTCTGGTCCGGTTTGGAGGGATTCAAGGATTTGTGGACCTGCATGTTGACTTAGGATAAAATGGAGAAACCTTTTCTTCCATTGACCATATTATCCATGGTAGAGAACAGGTGCTTTGGTATCCAAACCGATGTACAAGGCATCCTTGGAAGTCATGTTTAAGTGGTAAGGTTAAGATTACGATGAGGTAAAAATTTGAAGTGTTTGAGAAAGTTCTCGAGCCGAGAAGTGTCAAAGAGTTCGGGCCGAGAAGATTTGCAAGAGTTCGGGTCGAACTGGGAAAGATCTCGGGCCGAGATGTTTTAAGTGTTCGGGCCTAGAAGTTCAGAAAGAGTTCGAGTCGAACTGTGTAAAAAGTTCGAGCCGAACTGTGGAAAGTGTTCGGGCCGAGCTGTGGGAAATGTTCGGGCCGATAAGTTCAGAAAGAGTTCGAGCCGAACTGTGTAAAGTGTTCGGGCCGAACTATGGAAAATGTTCAGGCCGATAAGTTCAGAAAGAGTTCGAGCCGAACTCTGTAAAGTGTTCGGGCCGAACTGTGGAAAGAGTTCGGGCCGAGGTGTTGCAAGTTCTCGGGCCGGGAAGTTCACTATTCTCGAGCCGAGAATGTTCTTCATCTTCGAGCCAAGAACAGTGGTGTTGTTTCTTAACCAAAATGGATGATTCTTTTTGCAAACTGACCCAAAAACGTTTTCCTTCAATGCATTCCAAAAATATTCACGAAAAACAACCTAGATCTAATCTAAAATTTGAATTTTCAAGGTTTTTCAAGGTTTAATGGAGTTTTCTTATGTAAGATTCGTCCCACATTGGTTGGAGAGGGGAACGAAACACTCCTTATAAGGGTGTGGATACCTCTTTTAGCATGAGGCCTTTTGGGTGGAAGTGGTCCATACCTAGAACAAAACCGTGCGCTGGTGGGCAAAGCGGACAATATTGTGCTACGGGGTTATGGGATGTTACAAGTGGTATCAGAGCCAGACCCGTGCCGATGTGCACAACGAGGGCGTTGTGTCCCAAGGGGGGAGAATTGTAAGATTCGTCCCACATTGGTTGGAGAGGGGAACGAAACACTCCTTATAAGGGTGTGGATACCTCTCTTAGCATGAGGCCTTTTGGGTGGAAGTGTTCCATACCAAGAACAAAACCGTGCGCTGGTGGGCAAAGCGGACAATATTGTGCTACGGGGTTCTGGGATGTTACATCTTAAAATCACGATTTCATCATCAATATGGATTGGATATGAACGAAATTTGATTCTAAGCTTAATATAATCACAAGATGAACAGATTTAACCCATAAAAACAAACATTAGTACCTTAAATTCTGATTTTGATTTCTTGACCCTTTTTCTTCAAAAACTCAAAAACCCCAAATGATCTTCTGTTCTGGACTGTAAGCAATGGATTTGGATCGAATTCCTTGAAGGATTATGCTCTGATACCAATTGATGATAATCATACAAGCTATCAATCCATTACTTGAGGTTTGATTGTGATTTTGGTAAGAAAATAGGAAGAAGATAGTTAGGGTTTTAGAGAGAGAGTAGAGAGAAGGAGGAGGTTTTGCTTGAAAGTTCAGATTTGATTAATGGCAAAACTTAGCAATTTGGTTTATATACCAAGTCCTTAATTGCTTGATTAAACTTAGACTAATCCTAAGACTAATCTATCAACTATAAAATGTTGGCAATCTTGCCCCCTAGACTATTACTTACAATATAAATATGACCTAACAAGATGTTTTAATGTGGAATGATCGGTGTAGACAATGTTTTTCGACAACACAAGATAGGGTCGAAATTTGTCAAAAGCGAACACAACCGCAAGTAATTCTTTTTCGGTGGTTGTATAGTTCACTTGAGCACCATTTAGTGTTCGGCTAGCATAATAAATGGGTTGAAAGTGGTTGTTCTTTTGCTTCCCCAACACCGCACCGAGTGCAAAATCACTCGCATCACACATCAACTCAACTGGTAATTCCCAATCGGGAGAAACCATGATCGGAGCCTCGGTTAGTTTTTCCTTTAACAAATTAAAGGATTCCACACATTCATTCGAGAAAAATAATGGTATATCCTTCTCAAGTAAATGGGTCATGGGTCGGGTGATTTTTGAAAAATCTTTTATGAACCGACGGTAAAAACCCGCATGACCAAGGAAACTCCTAATGGCTTTCACATTCGAGGGCGGAGGTAGCTTAGGCGTGACATCTATTTTGGCTTTATCTACCTCAATTCCCTTCTCAGAAATTTTATGCCCTAACACGATGCCTTCACGCACCATGAAGTGGCATTTTTCCCAATTTAGCACTAAATTGGACTACTCACACCTACTCAGAATTCTCTCTAGATTTGCTAGACATGAAGTAAATGAGTTCCCGAAAACCGAGAAGTCATCCATGAACACTTCCATACGATCCTCTATCATGTCTTGGAAATTAGCCGTCATGCAACGTTGGAACGTGACCGAATCGTTGCATAAACCAAACGGCATTCTCCTATAAGCAAATGTGCCAAATGGGCACGTGAATGTGGTTTTCTCTTGATCTAGGGGGTCGATTGGGATCTGAAAATAGCCGGAAAAGTCATCAAGGAAACAATAGAAGTTGTTTCCCGCGAGTCGTTCGAACATTTGATCAATGAATGGTAAAGGAAAATGATCCTTACGGGTGGCGTCATTTAGCTTGCGGTAATCAATACACACTCGCCAACCCGTGACAGTTCGAGTAGGGATTAGTTCACCCTTCTCATTCTTGATAACTTTCATACCCCCATTTTTAGGTACAACTTGTACCGGACTCACCCACGGACTATCAGAGATAGGGTAAATGAGTCCCACATCAAGAAGTCTTTGAACTTCTTTCTTAACCACATCTTTGACATTGGGGTTCAATCTCCTTTGCCTTTGCACACTGGCTTGAAATTTTCCTCCATGAGGATTTTGTGTGTACAATAGGCGGGATTGATACCCGGAATGTCAGCTATTTTCCAAGCATTGGCTTGTCTATGAATTTTGAGAATTTTTATTAATTCGGCTTTTTCGGTGGAGGATAACTTAGATGAGATTATGACTGGAAGATCGGAAGTGCCGTCTAAAAAGGCATACTCTAAATGATTTGGTAACAGTTTTAGCTCTAGAGCAGGTGGATCTTCTAACGATGTTTTGATTCTAAGGTTGTCTTTAGGGTCAATTTTCTCAAAATCTACATCTCCTACCTCGGATTCCTCATCATCTACATGAAGCAAATCCTCGAACTCTTGGAGATCGCGGATTATTTCATCGGAACTAATGGTGAAATCAACTTTTGTTGTGATATCATCACAATCGAGGTCTAGAAAGGAAGTAACCTCCTCATCGATACATGAAACGATAACATTAATGAAATAACAAGCATCATCGGAATTGGAGGTGTGCTTCATGGCTTTCTCAATAGAAAATGTAACCCTATCATCATCAATACCGAGACTTAGTTGTTTTTTAGACACGAGGATCATGGCATCCGCTGTGTTCAAGAATGGTCTTCCTAGAATTAGTGGGACTTTTGGGTCCACATCCATTTTTAGAACAAAAAAGTCCGCGGGAAAAACAAATTTGTCAACCTTAACAAGGATATTTTCAGATATGCCAATGGGATATGTATAAGAAAGGTTTGCTAATCCTAAGATCATCCTAGTCGGCTTAAAATCGGTTAACCCTATTTTGGTGGCAACTGACAAGGGCATCAAATTAATACCAGCTCCTAAATCTGCTAGTGCATTACAAACTGGTAAATTATTAAAAAGACAAGGGATTATGAAACTCCCTGGGTCTTCTAGCGTTGGTGGCATTTTGGATTGTATGATCGCCGATCATTCTTCACTCAACACAGCTGAAGATGCTTCCTCCATTTGTACTTTGTTAGACACCAAATCTTTAATAAATTTTCCATAATTTGGCATACATGCCAACATATCAACCAAAGGCACGTTAATGCGTACCTGTTTAATCATATCAACAAACTTACGGTATTTTTTTTTAAGTTTCTCCTTCCTCAACCGTTGAGGGAAAGGAACTTTAGGTAGTTAAGAACTTGTTATGGCTTCCTTCTTGGATTCACTCTTCTTCTTTTGATCAATCTTCTTCGGTTCATCTTTCTCTACATTCTTTTCAACAAGTACGTCTTCTTCATTGAATGGTGTCCCATCTTCTACAATTACATGTTCACTAGAATTATCAACATTAATTTTAATCGTAGGTGAACTTACCTCTTTACCACTTCGTGTGGTAATGGCTTTGACATCCCTTGAATTGTTGAATTCTCCTTTGGGATTGGCTTGAGTAGAAGGGGGTAGATTTCCTTGTGGTCTTTCGGTTAAGGATTGTGCAATCCTCCCAATATCTCTTTCTAAGTTTTGAATGGTTGCTTTTTGGTTTCGGATACTTTGCTTCATCTCTTTAGAGTCTTGTTTGGTTTCTTAATTTGTTTTGGCTTCGCTAGCCATAAATTATCCAAACATACTCTCTAGAGACATTTGTTCTTCGGGTTTAGAACTCGATCTGGGATTGTTAGTATTATTTCGAGGAGGGTAGTTGGATTGGTTATTTTGAGGGACACCGGGTGGATGTGATGGTCTAGGGGGGATAATTGTTGTTATTATTGTTGTTGTTTTGACCATAACCTTGATTCAAATAGTTGACCTCCTCTTCATGAAGGATTTATGTGCACAGTTAGTCAACCTATGATGATTCATCCTTGCCTACGAAACACTTAAGGGTCACACCGGTGAGTGCATGTAATACGAGCAAGATAAGCAATGATACTACGAAGATGAATGATTCATAATCGTCATTATGAATCAGTTAAGTATTAAGTTAAGTTTAACTTATTACTAGATTAGTTTAACTAACTAATTAATACAAGTAGTTGTGTATTTACTAGTTGAGTAAATATACAATGTGTTAATTATAGATTATCCATGATAAGATTTAAAGCCATTAAATCATATAGTAATTGGATAATATTGTTGTATAAATTATATAAATATTATTATATAATTAATTATTAATAGTATAAATACAAGTATATATTTCGTGTATATGGGTACCGAATTATTAGTGTATTAATACTAGACATTTGATAGTTAAGTGCAACAATATATAAACTAGTTAAACTATAAGGGATGGAAGTGTAAAAGGATAAGTTTAATTAAGAGATTAATCTTAACTAACCTAGAAGGGCCCTAAGTGAAAGTCCTTCTATTATAAATAGAATGCTTAGGGATCACTTATGGGGTTACACCAAAAAGCCGAAACCCTCTAGCCTCACTTCCTCCATTCGGCCGAATAGAGCAAGACACCAAGTCTTGGTGTTCTTCGTTCTTCGTGTTCTTCGTTCTTCGTGTTCTTCAAATTTTGAAGAACAAGTTCATTGCTTAGATCAACTAGAAGATCGCTTGATTTGGTCATCATCAGTGGACTAATCTTAAGCAAACAACAAGGTATGTTTTGGGAAACATCTTTCTCCCTTCTCCCCTCATGGACGAACTCGACCAAAGAACCCTAGGGTTCTTTGGTTGATGGTCGAACGAACCACACAAGCTTTGTGTGTGTTCGAGTTCTTCGTACAAGGTTTCTTTCTTGTCAATCTAATCTAGATTTCCAACATCCCAATCCTTTAGGGTTTAAGGATTAGGTTTAATCCCACTTCCGCTTTTAGGGATTAAATCAGCTAGTTGTTTTTAACCGGTCAAGAACAGGTTCATGTTTTTGGTCAGTCATGGTTCGAACCAAGTAAACTAGGAGGTCGATCCTATGAGTCGATCAGTCGCATGGTGCGTGTGAAACCCTACACTTCGGTCATCAATTGTTGATGTTGTTGGCATTCTTTTGCAAGGTGTGGTCCACCGCATTTGTCGCATCCAACCTGTATAGCATGCAAAGAAGATGATTTTATCTAACTTACGCTCTAACATGACTTGGTTGTTTTTTATGGCCGCAACTTCATCACTTTGCCTATCATCAACCGCATTCAATGAACTCGTTTGTTTCCCGGCTCTTCGATCGGTATCCCATTCCGCATTATGCATAGCCATATCTTCCAAGAGTTGGCAACCTTCCGTAGGGGTCTTATACATGAATATGCCACCACTAGACGAATCGAGGGTGGATCGTGCATTGTTGGATAAACCCCTATAGAAGAGATGAACGATATGGCTCTTTTCAAACCTGTGATTTGGGCATCTTTTCAACATACCTTTGAAACGTTTCCATGCTTCCGTTAAAGTTTCCCCTGCTTCCTGTTGAAAAGCCATAATGTCAGTTCTTAATTTATCCGCTTTCGCGGGTGGTAAATAACGGTGAATAAATCGACTTCGAAGTTCTTCCCAAGTCGAAATAGAGTTTGGCTCGAGAGACTTGATCCAAGTTCTCGCCTCTCCAGTTAGACTAAAAGGGAATAGTCTAAGTCTTATCGCATCTTGCGAAACGGTAGGTATTCTAAATAATTGACAAATATCATTAAAACACTCGATATGATGATTTGGGTCACTTGTGAGCCTACCATCGTAACCCAAATCACGAACCATAACGAGGAATTGACTTTTAATTTCAAAATTTATGCCATTTATTTCCGGGAGTCTAATTGTCGGAACGGAATCAACCGGGGCTGTTTGCCACATCGGACGTTCCGGTGGTGGTTCTCGTTCACCCATTAGATTATCAAGAATCGGCTCTTGATTATCGACTATCGGTTCCGGTGTAACAGGAATCGGCTCCTGACTTTCAAAACTTTGGAGTTGAACTTCAAAAAGTGGATTTTGATTTTCAAGACTTGGTTCTCCAATATTTTGAGATTTCTTTATGGTTGTGTTATATCTTGCTTCTAATTGAGTCCTCTTTCTCCTTCGAAAAAATTTCTCTAGATCGGAAGACGGTGAGAGTAGATCAGGTTTAGACTTTTTGCCTCTAGGGTTATTCTTGTTGTTCATACACCTGCAAAACTCAAAGCAAAGGATTAACACGCAACTGATAAACAAAATAGAGGAGAAACATAAATTACAAAAAGTAACTTGTTCAAGAATAGATTCCCAAACAAGGATCAATTAACTAATTAACTTTCAAAAACCTAAGTACATAAAACCACTCCCCGGCAGCGGCGCCAAAAACTTGATGTGTTAGATCTAGTTATAAAAATGTCTCCTAAATACTACTACTCTAGATTTCCACATTCATATACAAGTATACCTAATCGTGGGTAATATAGCTTAGGTAAGTATTTCGGGTGATCGTATCCGCAGGGAGCAGTTTATGTGATTAAGTAAAGGTAAGCTAAAGAGTTAATTAAGAAAATAGTTTTGATCATGTTTTGATTTTGTTGAATGTAAACAATAAATTTAAATAACAAATAACGTAATTTGGACGTTGATTTGATGATTAAGAGATATTCGCTATGTATGGATTCATCTAGTTATAAGTATGGTTATTAAACACCGATTAATCTAATGTTCTAGAAGTCATGGTATTAGATTTCTCTCAATCCCATTTAATAAACTAATTACAACTAATAGCAATTTCTTCTCTCAAAAGTTATAATTAATCACATTTCTATTTGTGGAAATTACCGACTTAGATTATCTAAGTCTTCTAACCTAGAATTCTCATTACAAGGGCTGAATTTCTAGTTTAATCTTACTTATTGGAATCTTGTTTCTAATCCCTATTTCTAGTGAATCACCCACTAGGTTACAAGTGAAAAGTTGGGGAAGTAATCAATTAAACCAAGTGTTGTCAATACCTAATTGAATCAATTACCAACGATAAAGAAACGAAAATTCATAGATTAAGCCAAAAGGGTAATTAAACATCAACAATTGTTTGAACATAAACATAATCCTAAAATTAAACCATACTTAACCCTAGAATCATCCAAACATAGCGAATAGAAAGATTACTAGCACATAGACATACTAGGAATCACAAAACAAGAAATTAAGTGTAGAATTACAACCATAATATTAATCCAAAGTGTTAGAGAATCAATAATTGCTTTTAAGATTAATGAATTCCTTGAAGAAATGCTCTCATCGCCAATTAACTGCCAAAAAACGTACAAGGGTAAAAGATCACTGATTTATTTGACCCACTCTGCAATTTAATCAACTTTCGGACGCAAAGTTCACGAGCGCGAACTAAAGTTCGCATCCCGAACTCCTAAACATGCAGAATTCCCTATCGCCAAATCTTGCTCCCGATTGTGAAAACCAAACAGAACTTTTGGGTATTGATCTTGAATAGTTCACGATCAGTTCACGTTCGTGAACTTATTCAGGCGCGTTTTCTTGTATTTCGGCTATCTTTTGACCCGTTTTCGACCTCTTTTCCGCCATACCACCTGAAATGTAAAACAAACACGAAATTGAGTAATATCACATGCATTTGCTTCTAAAACGTACTCAAAATAAGCGATATTGACGGGGTTGAATGTGTCTAAAAACGTCAATATCACTAGATTAGTTTAACTAACTAATTGATACAAGTATGTGTACATTTACTAGTTGAGTAAATATACAATCTGTTAATTATAGATTAACCATAATATTATTGTTTAGATTATATGAAGCTATTAAATCATATAGTGTTTGGGTAATATTATTGTTTAGATTATATAAAGTTTATTATATAATTAATTACTAAAAGTATAAATACAAGCATATATTTCGTGTATATATAATACCGAAATATATAAGTGTATTAATACTAGACATTTAATGATTAAGTGCAACAATAATAACTTGATAAACTATAGGGGATGGAAACGTAAAAGGTAAAGTTTAATTAAGAAGTTAATCTTAATTAAATTAGAAGGACCTAAAGTGCAACGTGTTTAACTATAATTAAGAGGCTTAGGGTAACCCTTATTTGTTCCTTGTTTCACACGAAAATCCCTTCCCTCTCCCTTTGATTTTCGGCCGAACACAAGGAAGAACACAAGCTTGTGTTCTTCAATTGTTCTTCGTTCGTTCTTCGCATTCTTCAAATCTTGAAGTACAAGAATCGTTACAAGTGATCAATTATAGGATCACTCATCGTGTTATCATCAGTGTACTTACTTAAGCAAGATTAAGGTATGATTTGGAAAACCCTTTTCAACTCTTCCTCTTGTTCGAATTCGACCACCAAGAACCCTAGGGTTCTTGGTTGGTGGTCGACGAACACCCACAAGCTTGTGTGTGTGTTCGATTTTTTCGTACAAAGCTTATTTCTTGTTAATCTAGTTTAGATTTCCAACATCCTATAATCATTTAGGGTTTAAGGATTAAGTTTAATCTCAGTTTCGCTTTTAGGGATTAAACTAGCTAGTTGGTTTAACCGGTAAGAACAAGTTCATGTCAGCATGGTTCGAACCAAGCATACTAGGAGGTTGACCCAATGGGTCGATCAATGTTATGAAACCCTACAAAAATATCAACCCATGACGGCAAAGGAACAAGCAAAGGCATATAGAGTCATGCATTAGTAGCCGACTACATTGAAAATTTGAAAATACGAGATCGCTTGACATAACGCTCCACTTCTTTCCTCATAGTAGGCCAAAAATAAGAAACTTAAACCAATGATAAAGTGCTACCACGACCAACATGTATTTCACCATGTAATTCCTTAAAACTTTTCAAGCGAAGACTGGATCAAGAACCTATAGTTGATTCCCTTTGAAAGAAACCCATTTTGCAGTGGAAAATCAGATTTTTATCCAGATTGGACATCCTACATAATAATGTGGATCAATAGCAAACTACTCCAAATTAACATCCAAACCCGGAACATCAACTCGCATAGATACGAGAAGATTACTTCTCCTACCTAAGGTATCGCTAACTCGATACGAAACACTAGTTTTGTGTTTGACCACAAAAGTAAACTTTTCAAGAAATGTCAACCAACGTCCATGCTTATGTGACACCTTCTCTTGAGTGTGGATATACCTTAAAGAATCATGACCATTAAACAATTTTTTTTTATCAAATCAATAATGACGTCAATGCTTTACAGCTTGGACCACATCATAAAAGATCATAAGTACTGCACCTCAACTTTGGACCCGTCAATTTTTAAAATAGGCAACATGTCGAACACCTTGACTGAAAATCCGACCAATTCCAACCTTTGAGGCATCCATATGGAGTTAAAAAAAACTTGAGAAAAATCTAGAAATACCCAAATTGGTGTGGTAGTAAGCTTTTCTTTTATAACCTGAATAACCAATTCTACTCCTTATGTCCATACATATGTCTTTCCCATCATACAATTTGTCACTAGAGCCATAAGGGAACTAAAATTTGGGATAAACCTCCTGTAAAAATAAGTAAGCCCATGAAAACTATGAACGTCAGTAATGGTGGTTGGAATTGGCCATTCTTGTACAACTGCTACTTTAGACTCGTCCACCTGTATTCCTTTATCAGAAACAACATACTTTAAAAATAGAACTTTAGGGTGTAACACCACATTTTTGAAACCATTGTTTTTTAATAACCATTTAAATATTACTACTAAGTTACATAAGCATTTAGTTTAGTTCGTAATTACGTTAAGTTTACAAACCGTGGTCCCACAAAATATTACAAACCAAAGTGTTAGTTAAAAGATGGTATTACAAAAACTAAGCTCTTTAAACAAACACTTTTTAAAAAGCACGGTCAAACGCCCCGTCCAAATCCCGGCCAGTTTCTAGCCTTCCAACTTGAAATGTGTTAATAAGGGAGGGATTAGCACAAAAGCTAAGTGAATGAATAAGACTACTAGCTATGCTAAACACTAAGCACTTAAGAAAGTATCATCTCCGATGAGGTAACCACAATTAAGAGGATCGGCGGCTCTGCCGAACCCTAAACCATGGTTGGCCATAACCATGGTAACCGATAGCGATGTATCCAACACCCCGGTAAACCCCCTTACGTGTAACGTATACAGGTAAGGTCCGAATACCATGTTAGTCAATACACTATGCCCAACCGTTATCCATCCGACACTGACCTCGTCCCAAATGTGCACATTTTCATGTATAGTAATCCTCTAACACTAGGTATGCATACCAAGTAGGCTAGCTACAAAGAACCACGATAAAAAACGACACAGGGAGTTCACGCCGCGAACCATGCATGTTCGCGTGTCGTGAACTTGGATTCGCGTCGTGAACTCGATCGCGAGCCAGTTCACGTTTCGTCCCCAAATTCTTTGTTCCATGTCCGCGATCGTCAGGAGGAGTTCAAGACGTGAACTTCCCAGGTCAGCCAATTTCCTGCGATTTTACTACTATGCAAATACCAAATGGAAATAATCGATACCCGAGTCGTAGGTTAATCCACTCACCTTTCAACCTTCGATTCCTTAACTCAGTAAGCTAGTATCACTGAGTCTCCTTCCCGGTTTCTGTCAACAAATGTACCGAGTTAGTGATCGGTCCACCGAATTGTCAAAATCATCAAACTTAACAACTAACCACACATGATCCATAAAACACACATTTTATGGCATTACCAACTAGCACAATTCCACCAACATAACAATTGACCATTTATGACCATTTAGCAATTCATCTCAACTAGTTGATCCAAACGGGCCCAAAAACCCGAATATGGCTATAACACTTCCAAGTCTCCATCAACTAGCACATATTCCCAAGATTATCAAGTCATAACCATTTATTAATTCATCGATTTCTTAACTACTATGAATTCAAGCGTTTTAGTTCCAAAATCACTAGTTACCCATTTTGACCCAAAAGCATCCAAACACTAGCTAGTTTAGATCATCAATCCATCAATACAAGGTTTTCATCATCCATAACTTACTAAACATGATTTCTCAGCCTAATGAACAATTCCAACCATTCAAACATCAAGAAATCCAAGGTTTGTCAAAACCCACCTTCAACATCCAACATTAATGGAGGTTGAAGGTGATTTTTCACCAAACCAAAGTTTCTTCCAACAATCAACCATACATTACATGTCAAACCTTGTATAAACATATAAAACAACATCCCTAACAAGATTTACTAACAAATCATCAAAATCCATAAACCCTAGTTCATGTTAAAACTCAAGAACTTCAAGACAAACCACAAGAAAGTGAAGTACTTACCACTAAGCTTCCTTTAACACAAAAGCAAGTAAGAATTCGGAATCTAGGCAAGAACCACCACAAAATACTCAAGATCAAGCAAGAACAAGCAACAAGCTAGAGAGAAAATGACTTAGAAGATGGATGAATGGAATAGTAAAAATGAAGAGGATGAGGGTTTAACCCCTTTTCCAATATCGGCCAAAAGAAGAGGGTGGGGCCCTCCCACCAATTCAAATCATACACTTTCAGTATTCGTCTAAAAAGTCTCGTTCGTAGTTAATTTATTTAAAAATAGCAAACGGTCCCCAATTTTGAAAACGAGTATATATTTGGAAACGAAATTCAACAAAGAATCTAAAGATATAAAAATCACATTTTCATTTCAAATATATCACAAGTCGGGTATTAAATTTAACCCCTTGGTTAAAATGCCGGAAAAGACAAAAGGCTAATTAATTCCACCTAGCATTTGATCAGATAATCATTTATTAAAATACCTTAAGGTCAATAAACTACTAGGACAGATTTTGGGATGTTACATAGGGGGTCATAAATACACAATTGTTTGTGGTTTCATAGAAACTATACATGCGGAGTAAGATCAAGACCCATTTCACATGGATGTCATGCTCATAATAGAAACACTATAAATGAGAATATCATCAAAGTAAACAACTACAAAATTCCTAATAAAAGGCCTTAGTAATTGATTCGCCACATGAATAAATGTGCTAGGTGCGTTTCAAAAAAAGACGATTACTTAAGGTTTATATTTCTTTGCTAATAAACATAATGTTTATATTTACTAGAAATCATAAACAACAAAAAGATGCGTAAAAGATTGGTTTTACTGTGTAAGATAATCATGATTAGGTTTTACTACATTTGTAATACATTAAATCATTCGAGGATGAAACGTCCCAACTATATTGTTTAAGATAATCATGATTATGTTAAATTAACTAAATCGTTAATTAATTCCATAATCTAAAATATACATATAACAAATTCAAACAATAAATAGAATTTAACAAAATTAAATATAACTAGCAATTCTAAAAACAAATCTAGACTACATAACTCGCGAGTTCAAAATGACCATGCATTCGGATACGACTGACGGGAATTGGTGGTTCCCCTGGACGTGCTCTGGAATTTTGAATGTGTCGAAAAAGAGAAATAGTCCATAAAATGGACATATAATAAAGTCCAAAATAATAAACAAAAACATAAAAAAATTGCAAATAAGCGTCCAAAATAGTCATCCGAAATTAAAGGGCCTCGATTAAAACATATCCCTCATCGTAACTCGAGCAAAATCTGTGTTCTACCACCAATCAATCGAGAGCTTTGACTCTCGGGTTTCTCATTCTCGGACTATCGAGCGAATGAGAAAAAACAAGGGGGTTACGGCCAATCGGGAGTGAGGAGGGAGGAGGAGGTGGCTAGGGTTACGGATTATGCATTAGTCTTTTGCCCAAAACCTAAGCCTCTTTTAAATAGATTATCTCTATACGAGTTAAGCCTAATGCCTTATTATTTAAATGGGGCTCGGAAACTATATGTTTCCATATAAATTTTCGGCTCATTCCTTTAAAATTAATTGGCAACATTCGTATATTATTGTAAATGTAAAAATACATTTATCACGAATATTTTTTAATTGATATTACATATTTATTCATCCAAATAAATATGTAAACCTAGTAAACTAATAACCCATTGTATAGCACATAATTGGTGTGGGTTATACTTGAATTTATAATCATAATTACAATGTATATCTCCTTAATTAAGGGAAGGAGACAAGTACAACATATACAAAGATATTATGAATATAATACAAAGATAACTATCTAATATCCCCCTGTAGCGAATAGGTGGTCGACCAAGACGCACCATAGCATGAAAGTGTTCAAATTGCGGTCGCGGAAGACTCTTGGTAAAAGTAACTGCCACTTGAAGCTTTGTAGAGACTAACTTGGTGTAAAGCTTTCGAGAGGTGACAAGTTCTTTAATAAAATGATAATCAAGATCAATGTGTTTAGCTCTTTTGTGAGAGACCGGGTTTTGAGTCATAAATAACGCGCTTTTATTGTCACATAAATAACACACTCTGCCATGTAAGTTTTGTGGGGTTCCATCTTAAAACCAATTGGTTGTAAGAGGAATAGCTCAGGACCCTTATAAGCACATTACACGTTCAATAGTTGTCCAATGTGGGACATTACTCAACACTCCCCATCCGCCTAACACGTGGATATTTTTATGGGTTATGTGTGGTCCGTGTGGCCGTGTGACCAACTACGTGTGAACCTTGCTCTGATACCATGTAGAGGATTAACCACATATAATTAGCGTGGGTTATACTTGTATTTATAATCATAATTACAATGTATATCTCCTTAATTAAGGTCAGGACATAAGTACAACATATACAAAGATATTATCAATATAATACAAAGATAACTATCTAATACCCATTAATAATTCTCTCGTTGCATGTTAACTCACTGTAATGTTGTCCGTAAGAATTATACGAATCATCTCTTAGAGTGTAGTTGTAATTACTACTCGATTTACATGATCACACATATGTGACTCTTGAGTGCCTTGTAATGTTGAATCGTCATCATAGGATGCTAACTATGCTCATAAATTTTAACAAGAGGATCATCTTATATATGAAGGAAAATCCGAACTTTTAGTATTGACAAATTTGATGACTTCATAGTTTTCATGTTTTTCACCAATTGTCATGAATTTTGCTACAAGAACAAGAAACTATTCAAAAAGCAATTCATTGATTTTTTAAGATGAAGAAAAGAGAGGCTCTATTACTTCCACCAACACATCAGTTTATGAAGAGAATCAAGAGATCACTCTTGAGGGTTATGGAGGATCTTTTTAAGAAGCTCTTCGAAGAATACTGTCAGGATCGAATAACTCGAACAAGTTATTAAATCACAGATCTACTAACAAAGAGAAGTTACAGCGGATTAACACTCTTGTTATTTGATTAAGAACAATGTAAACTGTAATCGAATACGAAAACATTATGAACTCAGCTTATTACAAAAAGCTTCAATGTATATTAACGATGAATCAATACACACGTACGTTTACAATTCGTAAGGAACTATGTATAATAGTCCTTGAAGCCTAAACTATTAACCTAGTTATTCTAGGAAACGATTACAATTGAATTTACAAAAGATAAACATTCTAAACTAATTCTACTAGAATCTCGGACACGATCTGCACCATATATGAACATCATTTTTAATGGCCATCGTCAGTAGTAACTCCAAGATCAGTAGTAATACATGTTTCTGCATCATCAGTAGTAATCAGTAATCAGAATTAATCAGTCATAAGTAATGACTTGATTATATCCCAACAATCTCCCCATAAACTTGTTAATTTACTTTTAATTAATCAAGTTTCTTCTCTTCTTCTTCCTTCTTCTTCAGTTCTTCCAACAGTTTGGCTCTTCTTTGATCACCTTCTAAAGTCTTTTTGTTTTGTTGTTTCCTCTGTGCAATGATATATTTACTATTTCTTTTAACAAAGTAATTATACTTTTCTTGAAACATTGCAAGGTCATGTGGTCTCATGAATGAACATGTGGTGATCTGATACATGGTTTCTTCTGAGTGTGGATATTCTTTTTCATATAAGTACAATTCACACTTCTTGCTTGTTCTTTCAAAGAAGTACATATGTACTGTTGGTAGCACATTCCAAGCATATACATTTTTTGTAGTTGTGAAATTTTCAGGATAGTTGTCTGGATAGAAAGCAGCATCAATCATTTTAGTCAAGTATCCAGCTCCTGAGTTTCTCCAAGAATTCTTTGCCATCCTTGGTTTACCAATAATTAAAACTTTGATAATGTCACTTCTGCTACAGGACATAATCATTGGTTTCCAAGCATTAAACTTCTGAGTTGTTTTGTCTTCTCTTATAACTTCTATGACATCATTAACAACTCTCCAACTGATAATTGGATTATCTTGTAGAGGAGCAATAGGAAGATCAAGTACTTGTACATCCTGTTCTGTTTGTTTTGATTTCTTCCTAGCCTCTTGTTCTGCTTGAAGAGCCTTTCTCTTTTTGGGAGGTTTTGAAGATTCACCAGACATGGGTGTTGTGGAGATTACTAGATTGGGATCAATCTCAACCAATACTTTTTCTTTCACTTCTTCTTCTTCAGATTCTGCTAATTCCCTATTCTTAGCAGTACAATATTTATCAAAAATTGTTATCATTTTCATTCTGCCAAAGGACTTAGCACTATGGCCTTTTGATTTTAAGAAATCAAACATTTTGTTCTTTTGTTCAAAAATTTCATCTGGCAGATCAGCTTTTTCTCTTTTGCATTCAGCTACAAGATCTTCAAGGAAATTCAAATGTTCTTCTTCTATTTTTCTTCGTTTATTAAACTCTGCTTGTTGATCTTCTACCAGGAATTCTTCAATCTCTTGAATGGCTGCATTTTTTAGTCTTTCTTTTTCAGCTATTCCTTTATCTTAAAGAGCTTGAGTCTTTACAACTTTCCTCAGATACCTCATTCTATTCACCTTCCACTTATCTTGCTTTGCAGGTCTGACACCGTTTATCTTGTTTACCATATGGTGACCTAAAGCTCTGTGTGGGTAGTCATCATCAAATTTCTCTTTACCTTTACCAACACACTTTGAAGGTGGAATGAATTTCATATCAATAACTTCAGGAATAATTATTGATGGAGAGAATGTACGAATTTTGTTCATTGGAAGTATCTTGGGGTGAGGAGGAAGTGCACATTCATCAACATCATCCCAATTCACATTATCATCAATGTCAGGTATGATAAGTGGCTTAAGTTCTGGAGTTGGAGGCCTTGGGATGATCACAGCTGGTTCAAGGAGTTCTGGTATATCTTCTTCATCTTCCGTAGTAACCAAGGTAGTTACTACTGGTGTTGTTTCTGTTGTAAATACCACCAACTGTTGTGAGGAGTCTACTACTGGTGAGGTTGTTGTTGTAGTTACTACTCCTAGGGTATCAGTAGTAGGAATCATATTTTTTGTTGTTGGGTCATTTACTACTGGTATTTCTTCTTCTTTAATAGGATCAGTAGTAACAACCTCTTGTTCCTTGGCATCAGTAATATCCATATGATCAGAAGTTTCTATAACTTCAGTAGTAACTGGAGAGTGTACTTGTTCTGCTGTTGGGGATTGATTTGCAGACACAAATATATCTTCATCCATACTTTTTACTCCTCTGTACAGGTCTTCGCCATAACTTTGACATGTTTCACCATGAGCTTCTTTAAGATTCAAGGGGGAGGCTGCTGCTGCTCCAATTGAATGATCAATCATTCCTTGAATTTGATCCTTCTCCCCCTAGTGATCTCAACTTGTTGAGCCTCACTATTTTCAATCTTTTTCTGTAACTTTCTGATGATAGTTATTATCTTTGAAGCCTGTACTCGAACCTCTTATGTCTTCTGTTCAGAGTATTGATATAATGCTTCATGTAGCTCATGGTCTTTCCTTGAGAGTTTAAAAGATTCAGGCAATGTTGTACAGTGGTTTTAAGGTTTTCCTTCCTATCCATCAATTTGGTTGGTTTAATACTGCCCTCAGCCCCTTTGGGTAGATCATTGGGCTCATTTGGTACATTGGCTTCTTGGTACCGGGGTCCTCTTAGTGCTGCCTCAAAAGATGAGTCATCAATTAGAGTTTCCGAGGTCTGGGTCCTAATGATGTTCTCACTAGCATGTGCACCCACCTTTGGGGCATCAGTAGTGAGAGCCCTTTCCTCATGCCCTCTCTCCTCCTTGGAGGACAACTCTTGGAGTCTGGGGTCTGACTCAATTGGTCCCCTGGTGTCCTTTAAGGAAGTTTTCTTCCTTTTATAGATTTTAGAAATTTGTCTGGCTATAGGTTGGTCTTCCACAAAGTGAAGAGTAGCACTCTGTGGATTATCTTCATGAACCCGGGACACATTCAGGACATCTGTTTGTGAAGGTAATTGAGTGGACTGTTTGGATTGTGTTTGGGTTGTATTTAGTGGTGGAGTGGGTTGGGGTTCAATGGGGTGGTTTGAACCTTCTCCAGTTGGGGGATGATCATAGATCATGTTTTGGAACAGTGGAGCCTCTTTACCAGAAAATTAAAATTGTTTTCTCATGTTTGAGTACACCTTTTTATTTAATTCAGGTGTAGGAAAAATGTTCTTTGTAATTGAAAGATTTTGAATTTCACAGTTTAAAACGTGTGCAAGGAATCTTGGGTACATTAAAAATTTTGAAGATGATATATTTGCAAGCATTCCTTCAAAAATCATGTTAGAAAAACTGAATAATTGGCATGTGCACAAACAAACAACAGCAGATGCTATTGATTTGTTGAACTCATTCCATGTACTCTTTTTGGGAGAGATACATTGTTGAATAGTATGAACAAGAAATTTCCATTGGGGTGAAAAAAGACCTTTTTGAAAAGTGACTGTGTGCAGTCTTCCCTCATACCCCATATTTTGAAGAGTTTCAACAAGATCCTCCTTAGAAAGTGAAAACATACCTGATTCATCATTCAGTTGTAGATGGTGTCTTACTGATTGTTCTATGATGATGATATCCCTCCCATCAACTCTGGATTTGATTTTAGACATATTTATATCTTCAATCCTTTCAGCGTTTTCCCAGAAGTGAACAAGGTGTTGTTCATAGGCTTTGGGATTGACAGTCAGACCAAATTTGATGTTTGAGTTTTTTTAAAAACAGGACTATGGGACGAAAATCCTTTGTTCCATCAGGATTTCTTAAGAATGCACACGTATTGTGGAATTTTGAATATTTGAGATCTGTTTGAGTTTCAAGAGACTTTAGTGTAGCCATTTGTTTGATTTTGAACTTGAGTTTTTGATTTCAAAGAGAGTTTTGATCTTTTGAATGATTTGGTGAATGAGTTTCGTTGTTACTGATGCAGGGTTTTGATCGAGATTTGTAGAGATTAGGGTTTATCGTAGGGTTTATCGAATCGAGGTGTGGATAATGCTAAATTAATCACAATCAACTATTTATATTTTTCGAATTAATCTGCAAAATGACCGAAATACCCTTCGAATCATAACCCAACGGCTATTTTCATGGGAGTTAGTCTGGTAAAATGTCGTCTTTTACAGATAACGGTCGATCAGTAGTAACTAAGTATCAGTAATAGAAACATCAGTAGTAACGATTGTTTTTATACTTAACCTAATTCTAAAGAAAAACCCTATCGGTACTAAATTGTAAGAGTAACTCATGATCAGTAATAATGAATAACCAGTAGTAAAACATACTTATAAATATAAAAAATTGTACAAAAACTTTACATATGATTTTAATTGTGCAATTAATTTATTAAAATCATTCTAATACTGCTAACCAAGAAGCTGAATCTTCCTACATCAAATGCTTTTGTAAAAAGATCGGCTAATTAATTGTCAGTATGAATTTTCTCTACTTTTATTAATTTCTTTTCATTGCAATCCCTTATGAAATGAAATCTGATTTCAATATGTTTGGTTTTTGAATGTTTTACTGGATTATTCACAATACTAATAGCACTTTGATTATCAATAAAAATGGGAGTTTTAAGAATAGAGATACCAAAGTCTAGTAGTTGATTTTGAATCCGTAGAAGTTCAGCACAGCAAGCAGATGCGGCTACATAATCTGCTTCAGCAGTTGATGTTGACACATTTGTTTGTTTCTTGCATTGCCATGACACCAATCTTGATCCAAAGAATTAACATCCACCAGTAGTAGATTTTCTATCTTGACATTCACCACCATAGCCACTATCTGTGTAGGCTATGAGTTCAAATGGTGAGTCATGTGGATACCATAAACCAAGACATGGTTTGCCCTTCAAGTATCTGAATATTCTTTTAACAGCCTGCAATTGTAGTTCTTTAGGTCTTGCTTGATACCTGGCACATACACAAACACTATACATAATGTCAGGTCTTGATGCAGTAAAATACATTAAAGAGCCTATCATTGATCTATAAGATGTTCATCTACATCCTCCCCTCAATATCAGGATGTAGGTGTTTTGAGTTTCCATTGGTGTGCTTGCACTTTTGCAGTCTTTCATTGCAAACTTTTCCAAGATGTCTCTGACATATTTTGATTGATTAATCAAAATCCCATCTGATCTTTGATTGATTTGGAGTCCAAGAAAGAAGTTCATTGGACCCATTGAGCTCATCTTGAATTTGATTTGCATTAATTATTCAAACTCTTTGCACAGTTGATCATTTGTTGATTCAAAGATGATATCATATACATATATTTGGACCGGTGGTATATCATCTTTGACCTTTCTTGTGAACAGAGTTTTGTCAATTGCACCTCTTTTGAAATTATTCTTCAGTATATATGATGATAATGTGTCATACCAAGCTCTTGGTGCCTGATGAAGGCCATATAGAGCTTTGTCTAGTTTGTACACATAGTCATCATGTTCAGGATCTTCAAATCCTGGAGGTTGACACACATATACTTCTTCTTCAATTTTCCCATAAAGGAATGCACTTTTAACATCCATTTGATAGACTTTTATTTTCTTGTATGAAGCATATGCCAGAAATATCCTTATTGCTTCAATTCTAGCAACAGGTGCATATACTTCATCATAGTCTATACCTTCTTCTTGAGTGTATCCTTGGGCTACAAGTCTGGCTTTGTTTTTTATCACTATACCTCTTTCATCTTTCTTGTTTCTGAAGATCCATCTTGTTCCAATGGGTCTTTTTCCTTTTGGCAGAGGTACAAGAGTCCATACAGCTTGTAATTTGAATTGAAGAAGTTCTTCTTGCATTGCTATAATCCAATTTGAGTCTTTCATAGCTTGTTGAATCTTCCTAGGTTCCTCCTGTGATAGAAAGCATTCATACACACATTCATTAGAAACTAAACTTATATTACAAACGTTTGTATTTAATGATGAATTAATTTTGCTTCTTGTCCGCATGTTTGAGTTGACATCACTTAGGACTAGGTCCAAAGGATGATTCTTTTCAGTTCTGGTGCCGGGAAATTTGTCAACAAGTATTTGACTATCAAGGTTTGACTCATTGGATTCAGGGATTTGAGCATTTGTCCATGTCTCTTCTTGATTGTCTGGATTTTGTGAAGATTCTTCATTGCTACTGGTATCAGTAGTAACATTTTCTTCATTTGATTCATTTGTTTCATTGTTAGTACTGACATCATTATTGATTGGTTCATCATCATTTGTTTGAGTTTCTAAGTTACTACTGTTAGTGATTTACGGTTTAATCAAAGAAAACGCAGCGGAAATATAACATAAATCACTAATAACGGATCTACATATTGACAATCTAATTAAGCTTTAAATAACAAAGAGATTAGTATGTAGAAATCATACCGTTGAAGCCTATGATTACACCAACGAACAAGGATGAAGAACTCCAAGAATTCAATGTAGAATTCCTCTAATGGTATCCATACTACACCATGTCTAGAACACCAATTGAGACGCTAGTCCCTGGGACAAAGAATCAAAACTAAGAAACCCTTTATTAATTTGATTCGGACGTAAGCTGTTCTCATAAAGAGAATCTCTTTTACAAAACCACAAAACCAAAACATGAGGCACGTCTGTAAACGAAAAAAAAGGAGGAAGTATTTTGTTGATTATCTGTGTGGGATTACCAGCCACAAATCACAACCACCACACCTTTTTTTCTCTTGGTTTTTAGAGGTGCGGCCGTAGGTTGGGTGAGGGAGAGCCTATGGTTATTTTCTTGCTCCCTAATTTAAGTGTATCCATAATACAAGTTATGAGATATGACACTTACCCCCTTGTCCTTTTGATTCTTTATAATTACTCACTAATATGTTTTAACTTAACAATTAATTAAAACATAACTAGCCAAGTAATGATAGTTTATATAAATTATATAATTACCCTAATTATATTATATATATTAAATGGTGTTTGGTGTATAAGTGTGTGACCCTTTAGGCTCATATACGTCTAGCCATATAACTATATGTCATGAACGTGAAGCATATTCCAACAGCTCTCACTTGCGCACGTCATAACATCAAGTAGTTATACAAGCAAAGGTTAGAGTCTAGCAACCCGCCAATGCCCCTAGAAGTATATGAGTGAGTTTCAGAAAAGTCCAGGTTCAAAGTTTTTCAATCAGTTATCCTTTTGTTACTGATACCATGTTGAATTTTAGACAAGGATTAATGTCAATCTAAAATTTCAACAATTCTGTTTCTCGATCTTTACATTGAAGTAGATTACCAAACCAATCAAGATTCATCTTGATTACCTTTGGGTACGGCCGTACAAGCATCTATTCAAATCATCGAGGGGCCTAGTAGTATCTAATCCAACATGTGGAGGAACAAATTCTTTATTGACTACACGTGTTTGATATATGCTTAATATCAAACCTGAAGATGGTTGTTATAGCTGCCTTATTCAGGTCAGTTTTTAACCACACAAAGTTTGACACTCCACATACACAAACCAACTTGCATCTCAAGTCAGAGGATAAGCGACAAAGCCTTTGTAAGATCCGCTTGTGACATAAATCCAAGAAGTGATTTCTCATAGGTTGGGTCAGTCCAATTGTGCATCACAATGAACAACATGTGAGTTTGATTTCATAATCCTTAGTCATACTAACATCATGTCATCAATGCCCTCAGATTTGTCCTAATAATATTCCCATATTATTAATATGACAATGGACAATTTAGAACATAAAACACAGTAAATATTCAAGGATATAAACATGCAAATATAGAACACAATAGATATTCATATAAAAAACGATCATATCAAATACATCAATTTATTCCAATAAAAACTGCTCAACGTTCCATTATTCAAATCTAAAACAGATTTACATGAAACTACTAGCTTGTCGAAGTCCAATGTTCCATCCACATTCAATATGTTTGGTACAAGACATTGAGTTCAATAAAGTGTCAGCTAGTTAGTTATATGTTTGAACTTTAAGAGTACGAATTTCACATACCTCGATAAATCATTCGAAAGTAGTGAACCTTCGTAAATAGGATCCAGCCTCATCACGACCTATTTCAAAACCATCATAAGTATAGAAAGTATACTTAGTTTCAGTTTGGTATCTCCACCATAACCAAGGAACATATATCCAGTATTTCAAAAATACTTCAGTGTTCTTAACAGAAATCAAGTGACTCTCTCGTTGATTCTGTTGGTATTTTCTAGTAAGGTCCCCTAATGACGTTACATTTGGCCTAGTTCTCCTTACAGCGTACATGATGAATGGTATAGCCGATTCATAGGGGATTACATTCATTCGCTTCACCACATCAGGTGTGGAAGGTCCTTGAGTCTCACTCAAGTTTACATTGTGTGGCATACGAGGACATCCTCGTTTGGGAGTACCATTCTAAACCGTTTAGAATTTTGTCAATGTAAGCACTTTGACTAAAACCAATTAACCGTTTTGATCTATCATTATAGATCTTTACTCCAAGTATGTATGTCGTATTCTTATCATCCTTCATGTCAAAACATTTTCCAAGCCATGATTTTCATCTTGTAGCATAGGTATATTGTTTCACATGAGTGACATGTCATCAACAGGTATGACTTGAGAAACGACAATGCTCCCACTAGCTTTCATATATACACATGCTCAGTTTGGGTTTTAGGTGAAACAAACGTTTTGATTTCATCATTAACCAAATCTCATAGTCAAAGTACACTACTTTGGCTATAAGAATCCTAATGTCTTTAGTAACAGGCGAGAAGGTTTCATCATTGTCAATCCAGTAGGATTGAGTGTAACCTTTTGTTACTAGAAGAGCTTTATAGGTGTGTATATTTTCATCCATGTCAACAGTCTTACTGTTTTGAGAAAGACCAACTGAGTTTAAAACTTGATTGTCTCTTATGGATTTCATTTTCGCATTCATAGCTTCAAATCATTTTTCGAATTCAAAATTCGATAATGCAACTTGACAGTTAGGAGGTTCATTATGATCCTCAAAACTTTTCCCCTCAGCATCGACATAAATCTATATCATTCAGGTGCATGAGGTGTCCTTGTGGCCTACGAATGGGAACAACATCATTCTGGGGTCCAACATCTATATGTCCAGCGTCATAATGAGATTTGCTAGTGTTACCAGAAGGTTGTGCATCTTCGCTTTGAATCTTGTCAAATTCTATAGTGCTCCCACTTGCTTTGTGAATTGAGATTGTTCTCAAGAAACTCAGTATACCGAGCAACAACAATTTGTTCTCAGGTGGGTCGTAAAATAGTAACGAAGATACAGTTGATAGATATGGGCTCAAGTTTGTTCGGCATGTCTCGTTCCACGAGATCCTCACAACCCCAGATCTTCAAGTAAGACAAATTAGGGACTTTCCCATGCCATATTACATATGGTGTCTTTTTAACCTTTTGGTCGGAACCATATTTAGTATTCGAGCAGCACACTTCAGTGCATGCCCCTCAAAAGGATAGAGGAAGAGTAGTAGGACTCATCATAAATCAAACCATGTCAAGCAGGGTCCGATATCTCCTTTCAGACACACCATGATCTTGTGGAGTGTATGGAGAAGAGAATTGTGAGACAATCTCACGTTGGGTTGGATGATCCTGACACTCTTGGCTCATGTACTTTCCTCCTCGATTAGGACGGAAATCCTTTGTTGTCTTGCCGAGTTGATTTTCTACATCACTTTTGAAAGCTTTGAACGTTTCAAAGATTTTATGTTTATGTTTAATCAAGTAAACATAACCATAACTACTGAAATCATCAGTGGAAGTGATAAAGTAGGTAACACCTTCCTAGTCTTAATTCTAAAAGGGCCACATACATCAATATGTATGAGTCTAAGTAGATTTTTAGCTCTTTCGCCAACATGGGAGAAAAGCTTTCTTGTTATCTTTGCGTAATATACAAGAGAGGCATTTAAATGATTCATAATCATTTGTTAAGAAGCCCTTCGTGTTGTAGTGTCAAAATATGTTTCTTGTTTATGTGGAAAAGATGACAATGCTCTAGGTAAATGGAATCCAAACCGTTTTGGATTCTTGAGTGCTACATTTCTATATAGAACTATCGTTTGAATCTGGATGATGCATATCAATTTCAAGCATACTATTACAATGAATAGTTATAAAATATGTTATTTTTCATAAAACAAAATATCATAATCCATAATAGTTTGAATAAGTCATTATTCAACAAACGATAAAGCTAAACAATGCATGATTGACAATTGTTCAAAACTATAATTAACGCATTAGGAAGGATTAGATCACAGCTTCCATTATTTTATCTTTATACTTTACTTTTAATCTTGCACATTTGTGTAAATGTGAGTTCCACAACTAGTGTCATACACTCAAGATTTATTAGTAAACGTATAGAGTTCTATAATGAAGATACCTAATGTGCAAGCCAGAACACATTTGTCCTTCATCAACTCTGCCAAGTAGGCAGGACAGTTCCTCCTTCAATGACCGGTTTCATCTCAATGATGGCAAGAAATATCCTTTGTAGGGTGCTCCTTTTTAGCATGTGGGGGAATCGTAGGTTTGGAAAAGTAAACTAGTTTACCCTTACCTAGACTCTTGCCTTGTGCTTGCGGTTTTACCTTCCCTGATTGCTAGAAAAGAATTGGGTAACCTTTGCTCAACCAGTTTTACTATAGCAGGTTATTCATTAATTGTCTTCCCCATGCTATGTACTTTAAAACTCTTTCAAACTGGTCATAGTCCTTGGATAGTGAGGTAAGAATCAAGCTCATTCCAAGAACTTGTGGCAATGGGTAACCAAGACGTTCTATTTGACCAAGATAGCATTTCATATTCAAGATGTAAGTGCTAACTGATTGGCCGTCCTCCTGCTTCTAAGCGTGGAATGCTTTAACTGTTTCGAACAGTTAATGTCCTGCTTGTTGTGAAATATCGTTTTCAACTCGCTTATCGTGTCATATGCTGTGAGTTCCTCGAAGTTCTTTCGAATCTCGGGGTTCATGCTCACAAGCATAGGAGTAGCGACTTCTTGGTGTTCGTTAAATGTTTCAGTAAAGGCTTGACGAACAGCAGCAGAAGCATTCGCAGGAGGTGCCTCAGGTAAGGCCTCTTATAGGTGTATCAACTTTCTCATTTCTAAGGACAATCCTTAGAGTTCGATACCAGTCGATAAAGTTGATATTAGTCAGTTTCAGTTTTCAAGAACTGATTTTGGAGTGGAGATACTTAGGTTTTGATTTGTTGTTGTTATCTGTATAACACACAAAGTTCAAAAATTAGTATTTTCAATAATAATTTCATTTAATAAATTGACTACCCAATTAATTTTAATTAAAAGCTAAGATCCCATTGAGCTTCTATCATCGCATCAGTTGATCTGCTAGAGATGATAGATCCAATAGGTAGGTGACGATCAACAATTACATTACTAGTGCAACTCTTAGAGGTATGGGACTTCATGGCACCTAGTGAACAAGCATCTAGGGTCAAGTGGCATGTTTGTCGCATCTTCGCCTCGTGTCAAGGTCTCACCGTTAACTCGATTAAGTCATCCAATGTGAAATCATGTCAAAATAGATCTAGGTCTCACGCGTAGAGAATAATGACCTCGGATCTAAATTCAAACCACGTCTCACGTGAATTCAAAAATAGAAGCAAGTGATTTCAATCGATTGGACGGTGTGACTTAAATTTTAGGTATGAAAAATTTTAATTATAAAATTTTATTAAGATATGAATGAATTATGTACTTCATTCATACCACTTCATAAGTCGTTTAATAAACGGTAAAAACATGTAACGATTATTAAAGGTTAAGTTTCAAATCGTATTTAAACTTAGTTTAATTTCAAAACAATTTTAGATTAAAGATTAATCATGAATGATTAACAAGTTTTGATGTTTTAATGTTTGTGTCTAAATTGTATTTTAATTGTTTTATTACTTGTATCTAATAGAAAATAAAACAACCACAAACATAAATAAAACATGCAACAAATTTTGTGCAAACCTCGACCGATGAAATCCTAGGCTCGGTCACGTGAGTCATCACGACGGACCGAAGGGTCAAACTAGGGGACGGGCCAACATGAACCCAAACGGGCCTACATAAACCCAATGGGCTCCCACTTGCCCCAAGACATTCTTGGGCAAGTAGAAACCAACATTTGTGAAAAAATGTAATCTGCCAGAAAATTCAGTCTGACTTGAAGGCCCGAAAAGTCACTGAATGAATCTTCGGTGATCTTCCCCCGCCTTCTGTAAAGTTGTAGGTCTCTGAGTTGTGGAAATTTTGGCGGTGGTTTCAGGTCCAACGGAATAGCCAGTCTCCGGGAAAGTCTGTTTTTGTGCAGCTGCGCAGGAGGTGCCGAAAATTGTTGTTTTGTCCTCATCTTTTTTCCAACTTTGGTCAACAAATTACAAAATAAAAAGAACAAAATACAACTATTCTAATTACTTTTACAATTGAAATTTGCCCCAAAAATGGCACCAAAAATTAAAAGAAAAAAAAAATTAAACAAATTACAACAATTAAGCCAAAAACACGGCTTTTCCAGAAACAACCAAACAACCAACAACAAACACATTCAATCACAAACGGTCTAGGTTTTCATCGGTTTGCACAAACAAGCAACAATTGACAAGGTTTTGGCTTGGTATATGGCAAAAATACATGTTTTGCCATATCAAAAACAAAATTAAAAAATTAAATTCCAAGCCAAATAATCAAAAAATACAATAACTAAATTAATTTTTTGATGTTGTTTTTGTAACAAGTAGCAATTAGGGTTCCAAAAAATCAAATTTTTAACACAATTTTATAAAAAAAATTGCTACTTTTTACAAAAAAAACTTGCTAATTAAATCATCAATATGATGACTCGTGATACTACTGTTAGTGATTTACGGTTTAATCAAAGAACACGCAGCGGAAATATAACATAATCACTAATAACGGATCTACATATTGACAATCTAATTAAGCATTAAATAACAAAGAGATTAGTATGTAGAAATCATACCCTTGAAGCCTTTTATTACACCAACGAACAAGGATGAAGAACTCCAAAAATTCATTGCAGAATTCCTCTAATGGTATCCACACTACACCATGTCTAGAACACCAATTAAGATGCTAGTCCCTTGGACAAAGAATCAAAACTAAGAAACCCTTTATTAATTTGATTCGGACGTAAGCTGTTCTCATAAAGAGAATCTCTTTTACAAAACCACAAAACCAAAAACATGAGGCACGTCTATAAACGAAAAAAAAAAGGAGGAAGTATTTTGTTGATTATCTGCGTGGGATTACCAGCCACAAATCACAACCACCACACTTTTTTTTTTCTCTTGGTTTTTAGAGGTGCGGCCGTAGGTTGGGTGAGGGAGAGCCTAGGGTTATTTTCTTGCTCCCTAATATAAGTGTATATCCATAATTCAAGTTATGAGATATGACACTTAGCCACTTGTCCTTTTGATTCTTTATAATTACTCAGTAATATGTTTTAACTTAACAATTAATTAAAACATAACTAGCCAAGTAATGATAGTTTATATAAATAATATAATTACCCTAATTATATTATATATATTAAATGGTGTTTGGTGTATAAGTGTGTGACCCTTTAGGCTCACATACGTCTAGCCATATAACTATATGTCATGAACGTGAATCATATTCCAACAACTACTGGGATCAGTAGTATCGTGAGAATTTGAGTTGTTACTGGTATCGAGATTGCTAGGGTTATCTGAGTTACTACTGTCCTCAGTATTAACTGTGAGATCAGTATTAACTAGGATGTATTTCATTATGTCTTGACTACCATTGAATGATGATGATCCTCCTTGTTGTCTTTGATTGTTTGAATCTCCTGCATTGCAATCATAATTAACATCAAAAGATTTGGTTAGATTATCAATGTTAAATAACCAATCTGGACCATTACCCTGTTCATTCATCAGATTTTCATTAAAGGATACATTTACACTTTCTTCAATGATCCTTAGCCTTTTGTTGAATACTCTGTATGATTTGGTTTGAGTTGAGTATCCTACAAAGATTCCATCATCTGCTTTGCAGTCAAACTTACCAATTTGTTTTCTTGTAATTAGAATTGTACAAGGACAACCAAATGATTTTAAAAAACTTATTGAGGGTTTTCTTTTATTAAAAATTTCGTAAGGTGTTTTAAAAAGAGGCTTAACTATTAATACTCTGTTCTGAACATAACAAGCAGTATTAACAGATTCAGCCCAAAAAATTATTGATAATTTTGAATCTGCAAGCATGGATCTGGCTGCATCAATGATTGTTCTATTTCTTCTTTCAGCTACACCATTTTGTTGTGGAGATCTTGGTGAGCTGTACTGCCTGTCAATGCCCTTAAGAACACATAAATTAATTAGATTAGTATTTTTAAATTCTGTGTCATTATCACATCTAATGGCTTTCACTTTCAGATCTTTTGTATGTTCCAGTTTGACAATTAGATTCTTTATGATCTCACTTGTTTCATCTTTGGTTCTAGAAAGAAAACCCAAGTATATCTGGAAAAATCATCAGTAATAACAAGACAGTATTGTTTCTTTCCAATACTCATTACATTAGTAGGTCCAAAAAGGTCCATATGTAAGAGTTGCAAAGGGTTAGAAATAGAATTAATTGCTTTGGTCTTATGAGAAGTCTTATGTTGCTTACCTTTTAGGAATGCAACACAGTGATGATCACACATGAATTCTTTTTGTGGTAATCGAACTACAAAATTCTTTTTAACTAAGTTATTCATATTATTAAAATTTGTGTGACACATCCTTCTATGCCAGAGTTCTGATTCATTTGTGTTTGCCTTGGATATAAAATAGTTGATTTCATTTGAAGAAATGAGTTCTCCCCCGATATCTAGGCAATACACATTATTTCTCCTTCGTGTTCTTAAAACAACAAATTTTTCATCTAAAATAAAATCATGAGAAAGAATGATGCACTCTATATCTGTAAAAAGAATTTTGTTCTTTTTATCACATACTTGTGAGACACTAACCAGATTATACTTAAGCTCAGCAACATAAAATACATCATTAAAAGTAATCTTACCATTAGATACTGTACCTTTACCTGTAATCCTACCACCTCTTGGATTTTCACCAAAAGCAACATATCCACCTTCAAAAGACTTGAAATCTCTAAGAATTTGAAGATTTCCTGTCATGTGCGTAGAGAATCCACTGTTAATGTGCCATGTTCTTCCTTCTTCAGGCATCTAAATGCTCTGCACATAAAATAAATGGATTAGTTAATTTTGGGAACCCAAGCTTGTTTTGTCTTGGGTTCATCCTTTGAAGAGTAAGATTTTCGAAATAGATGAGCTTTGTATGCAATTTTGGTCTTCATTTGATGTTTATTATTGTTGGTTTGTTTTACTACTGACCTAGGTTTATACCCGTAGTTTTTGGTTTATGAGTATTTTACTACTAATGGACCAGTAGTATTTGGGTAATAAGAGTTTTTAACATAGTCAGTAGTATTTTGATAATTGTGTCTGACAGCATTGTAATTAGGGTTTTTACCAGTAGTAAACCTGGAATAGTTCCTACTGATGTTTGAAAACTTTGAGTATCTTGGAAATTGATTTTGTTTTCCATTGTTTTTGAAATAATTACTTCTGCTTGGACTTCCATGCCTGATATTTTGCACAAATCTTTGTGCAGTTCTCCCAAATTTAGGAACCTCAACATGAGGATTTTTAATTTCTGCAGTTTGTTTCAATTTCAATGTTTTTACTTTTTCTTTGTTTTCTTTAAATTCTTTGCAGTTAATTGGATTGAAGTGACAATCCTTTGCTATGTGGTTAACTTTGTTGCAAATTAAACATGTTAGTTTTGTGGGTTTAGCACCTTCAGGCTTTCTTTGTTCTTTTAACTGGTTTAAGTTTCTTTGATTTCCCCTTCTTAAAATGGTTGGTATATTTTCTGAGTTATACACCCTCCGCCCCACAAAAAACTTCCCATTTCACTCTAAATTTTTGTCCCACAAAAAACTTCCCATTTGCTACATATGATGGGCTCCACATAATAAAATACTATTATTACTAAGGACCCCACCACTTATTATCCACTAACTATCTTTCTCTCTCCAAATCAATCTTATATTTTAATCAAATATATTATCAATACCCCACCACTAACTATTACCTTAAAACTTGTGCAAAAGTGAAATGGGAAGTTTTATATGGGACAGAGGGAGTATTTAGGAGATTCAATTTGACTTTGTGTGGTATGAAAACTTGTATTAGTTGAATTTGTTGTTTGATCATCATCAGATGAATCATTACTGGTTTCAGTTTGATTTTCTATTTTTAATTGATAAAAAATTCTTTCTGAGCTTGACTTTAAAGGAGGAATAAAATTAGATGGAGGTGGAACTGCATGATATCCAACTCCATGAACAACTTTCTCAGTGGTTTGATTACTGGTTAATTCATCAACTATTTTAGAACTTCTTTCAAACTTTTTAATAGTTAATTTATTTTGTTCTAATTCCATTTGACATTCTTCTAATTTAACTAGAGTTTCTTTTAATTTTAACTCAGCATATTCTTTATCATAAGTTGTTTGTAATAGTTCATCTTTTATCTTTTGATCTGTTATTTTATAGATTTTAATTTGATTTTCAAGATCTGCTATACAACCATTATATTCAATTCTCCTATTTGTGTTTAAAATCATCTCATCAAGAGTTTCTTTGTTAAGTTTTTCTAATTCTTTATATGCTTTAATGCATTCGGGAGTGCAAGATTTAGAATGTACATCAGTAGTAGAATCAGTGAAGGCCATAAGAGCTTGGTTTTGAGCATGTTCCTCTGCTTGAAAGCTCCAATCATAACCTTGACCCTCTTGAGATACTAATGCACTTGAATTTGAAGTGATGTTTTTGTTGTAGTTTGATCTTTGGTCTTTGCTAGGACATTCTCTGGCAAAGTGACCAAGATTATTGCAGGTGTAGCATTTGACTTTGGTCTTGTCAAATCCAGCACGATCACCTTTGTTGTAGGTCAGATTTTGTCTGCCAGTTCTTTTGAGAAACCTTTTTGATCTTAAGCTCAGCATTGCCATCTGCCATTTGATGTCCATCTCTTCCAGATCATCAGGATTGAGTTGTTCCAAATCTTCACTAATCAATGCAGTATGCACATGACTAGTAAAGAAGGATTCTCTTGCTACATCTTCAATTCCTACATTCTTTACAGCATCTTGACCTGTTCCTGTAATGGACACAAAAGCAGCATTGTTTGAAGGTAAATTAGGAGTTTTATTACTTACCTAAGATTCAAACACTCTTAATTCATTGTACAGTTCATCCAGCTCTTTTTCTTCCAATGCATCTCCTTGTCTATATATGACTATATACATAGACCATTATTTACCAAGAGATCTAAGGAACTTTCTGTTGACATCATCATTGTCTGGTTGAACACCAACTTGGTTGAGTTCACCAATAAGCTTGTTGAATCGATCAAGGACTTGTGACAATGATTCATTCTTTTGGCCTTTGAAGTTTTCAAAGTCTTGCTTCAGAACAGACTTCATGTTCCTTTTGATGCTTTTGGCGCTTTTGGTGACAACAAACCTCTTCTCCAGTGCCTGTCACAGCTTCTTAGCATCCTCATATTCAACAAATAAATGTTGATAGTCATTGGGAATAGCAAACAAAAGAGTGCTTAAGGCTTTCAGTTCGATTCCTCTGTCCTTCTTTACTTTTTCACACTTGAGTTTGTCAGATTCAGTGGACGAGCTTGTTAATGGTGTTTGAATGGTTTTGTTGCCTTCAAGAACAACTTCCCACATGGAATAATCAATAATAAGCATTACTGCTTAATTCTGATTTTCCACATCCCAAAGTTGTTGGGAGTGAGAATTGGAATTTTGTTTGCCTGTGTGCTTTCATTGTTATCAGACATGATTAACAATTTTGATTTCGAAAGTATGAAACTTTTTGGTGTTCTTAAATCGTAGATCTAGAACCTTAATGTTCTGATACCACTTGTCAGGATCGAATAACTTGAACAAGTTATTAAATCACATATATACTAACACTCTTGTTATTTGATTAAGAACAATGTAAACTGTAATCGAATACGAAAATATTATGAACTCAGTTTATCACAAAAAGCTTCAATGTATATTAACGATGAATCAATACACACGTACGTTTACAATTCGTAAGGAACTATTTATAATAGTCCTTGAAGCCTAAACTATAAACCTAGTTATTTTAGGAAACGATTACAATTGAATTTACAAAAGATAAACATTCTAAACTAATTCTACTAGAATCTCGGACACGATCTGCACCATATATTAACGTCAGTAGTAATGGCCATCGTCAGTAGTAACTCCAAGATCAGTAGTAATACATGTTTCTGCATCATCAGTAGTAATCAGTAATCAGTATTAATCAGTCATCAGTAATGACTTGATTATATCCCAACAATATTCTTCCAAAGAAAGAGGCATCGAGATTGATCAAAATGATCATCCAAGTGAAGATGTACCAACGCAAGATCAAGAGGTCAAGGTCATCTTCAAGTGAAGCTCAAAATTCAAGGATATACGCAAATTTGATATTTAGGAATGTAGGATTAAATATCAAACTAGTGTTAATAGTATTAAAACAATTATTATTAGTACTATGTAATATGTAAATGCCTCCAGATCAGAAACGTTGGTTGACCGAAATTGACCGGTACACATTTGCCCATAAACGCCTCCAACCACCAACCTAAGGGGTGTGGTGGTTGGCATTTCACCCGTTAACTTAGTATAAACATTGATGCAACATGTACATAATCAATTATCATAAAATAAGAAAGTTTTTGTGTTACTCTATGTGCAAAACACAGTCACACATACATACTCTGTGTCTGTACTCTGTTTCGTTTTAAAAATGCACCTTTCAAATATTTCTAAGGTCAATCTCTAGCTAACGTATGTGTTATGTATGTTTAACAATTGTTGTGTAGGGTTCACTTTCCTTCTCATAAACAAAAGATTAATTAGGTTTTCTCATCATGTCAAAATCTTCCAATATAAAGAATCTGAAGATGTATCACTTTTGTTAAACCATGTGCTTTAGCATCCCATCATTTTGTCCATCTTTTGAGTTAAAAAAAGAAAAGAAAACCAAAAGTCTCAAAATACAAAATTTGAAAGTGCAAATGAAGTGAAGGTGGGCCAATACAACTGGCACAAAGAACATAGACCATGGGGAGAATCGGTCCTTGCTTTTACTTGCTGACACACAATTTTTTATTCCTAAGATTTGATTCCCTTTTGATTCCAGGTTACAAGATTAATGTTCCATATATATATATGTGACTTTTTAGAAAGAGGAAAACCATAGCTATTGACTTTGGAATAAATTATAGATATTAGATTATGCTTTGATTGCTTTCTGTTTTGTTTTGTGCATGGTATCTCTGAAATTTGTAGCAAAAGTTGATTCCATTTTCTTTTATTATCTAAATCTTTCCTTTCCTCTTTTGTGCTTTTTAATATGTATATCCATCTGCATAATCTTCATCATTTCATGTGCGCCAATTCTCTTTCTCTCTCTTTTAATTGGATACTAAGAGTAAAATATGTGGTTCTAAGTTAAAATCACGTTAAAGTCATTTTTGACTCTTTATGTGTTATTAATGTTAAACACTTACCTTTAAAATTATCATTTTTCTATAGCATTTCTAAAATATTTATTTGGAACTACCAAAAATATCACAAACCAATCATAATTAATTTAAGGGGGAAAAAAGTTTAATGGATCGCCAAAGGCATAGAGTATCACTGTTGGCGGTCCTTTGGCGTTGCCCACGGTGTAGGTTGGTGGCGCGAAATGATTTCTAACGCCTGATTAACAGAATGACACCGCATGTCTTATAAAGAAGTATACAAGTAGAAGTTGGATCGGGTGAAATATCAAAATTTTAATTTTATTATTATGATCTAATATTTTCTGGTAATGATCCATATTTTCTGGTAATGATCTAGTTTCTCCTGATAAAAGAAAAATGAAGATCTAATATTTTTTTTATAATAATCCAATATCTCTTAAACTATTGGCTGAGAATTGATCTCGCGTCGTCACCGAATTTTCAGCGCACACATTGTAACACCGTAAAATTTAGAAAACGTTTTTTTTAAGGGTGTGCGGAAGCATAAAGATAATGAATAGTTTAGGTTTAGGTTTACAAACCAAACGTCCCAAATTAAACTCCAAAACAATGATATTTAAACGGTGTCACTTAACGACATGTCTCATTTTACAAAACATATCCATTTGAGCTTGGTCACCCATTCCGTCCAAAGCGCCGATCAACCTGTAAAGATTCAACGAATGAGGGATTAGCACAAAGCTAAGTGAATGAACATAATCTACAAATTGTGTAAAACTCAACAAGCAAACACCAACATCTCCACGGTCGTTACTCCTCGTAACCACTTAACTATTGAACCTCTTAACCACTGTTCCACAGAATCACTGTTCCACTGACTGTCTAATCACTAAGCACGGAAGTAATTCTACATCTCTGATTGCTAAACACGGAAGTATTACTACATCTCCGCGTTGGGTAATCACTATCACTGAGGAATGGTGGCTTTGCGGGCCTTAAACCGTGGTTGGCCAAAACCATAATAACCGTTAGCCTGTACCCAACACCTCGGGTAAACCCCCTATAACCATGCAACAAATACAGGTAAGACTCGAATACCCTGTTAGTCGATACACTATGCCCAGCCGTTATCCATCCGACACTGACCTCTTACCTATCCTCGATTGCCACTAACCGAGTTGTCACTACTATTCCAGTAGAAACCCTTCATCTATGTGCACATATCCTATCTCACTTAACCCGATCAAACAGGTACCAACAAGCAAGCTTGTTACGAAAGACTGCGTCAAAAGTATCCCAGTCAGAATCCCCTAACCCTAGGCATACATAACGAAATAGGCTAGCTACGAAAACACCGCGAAAAACGTCACAAAAGAGTTCCCAGTCGCGAACTCCCGTTCGCGTTCGCGAACTTGAGTTCACGTCGGGAACTCCATCGTTAAGAACTTCGCGATGAACAACCATAATCTCTGTCGCTACTTCCCGATCGTGAACTGGAGTTCACGGCGTGAACTTTCCCCGTCTGGCAATTTTCCTGCATTTTTCTAGTATAGCATATACCAAATGTATAAACCGAAACCCGAGTTGTAGGTTAAATCCACTCACCGTTACTTCCACTTGTCGAACTCAGAGGTCTAATGTTTCTGAGTCTCGATCCCGGTTCCTGTACACCAAAAGAATACCGAATTAGTATATAATTCCACCAAATTATAAACAATGTTAAATATATATTTAACACTAAGCTCAAGCTTACCTATCAAGCTCAAGCTCACTTCTCAAGCTTACCTCTCAAGCTTACCTCTCAAGCTTACCTCTTAAGCTCACTTCTCAAGCTTACCTCTCAAGCTTACCTCTCAAGCTTACCAATACTAATACTAACACATAAACATGACAAGAATACCAATACTTACACAATTCAAACTACTAATTCACTTTTATCCCAAAATGGTCCAAACAGGTCAAAACCCGAATATAGTTATTACACCTTCAAAATCAACCAACTTTCACATAATCACCACATCTAGCAAGTCATAACTAATTAATCAATTCAACAAGATCATAACTTCCCTAAACCAAGTATTTTACCCATAAATCATTATTTCTATCTTTTGACTCAATTAGCCAAACACTAGCTAGCATTTCATCAACCTCATCAAAACTTGACATAATACAACTAACACATTTAACATGTCATTTTAACATATACAAGCAACAAAACCCATAAAACCTATTTTTGACATAATCACACCAACTTGTCACAAAAACCCATTTACTAGCTTATAATTTAGACATAAATTACATACAACCTTTTAACTAACAATTTCATCATTTCAAGTCATAATCCACCGATCAACATAAATAACTCATCAAACATATTATCATAACATAATGAACAACAACAACCCTCAAAACCTTAAGAAATCCAAGGTTTGGTAAAACCCATCTTCTCCAAACCTCCATTAATGGAGTTTGAAGGTGAGTTCCACCAAAGCTTAGTTTCTTCCAACAAATAATCATATATTACATGTCAAAGCTTGCATAAACATGAAATATAACATCTACAACAAGAATCACTAACAAAACATCAAGAAACTCAAACCCTAGCTTAATCAACTTGCATTAAATCAAAAACGAACACATATAGGTTGAAGCTTACATCAAGAGCTATCCACAAACAAGATTAGATTTGTGATAGAGCAAGAAACAAGCTAGCAATCTCTCTTGGAGCTCAAGAACACCAAGAAGAAGTTATGGGGTTTTTTAGAGAGAGAGGGAAAGAGATAATGAAGAGAGAGAGAGAGGAGGAGATGACAAAATGAGGAGGAAGGGTTCCCCTTCCCTCCTTTGGCTGCCGAAGACCCTCATTAGGGGGCCCCACTTGACTTTTATTACTTTTAGACAATACAATATAAAAGTCCCTTTCGTAGTTAATTTATTTAAAATAGCAAACGGACTCCAATTTTAAAAACGAAAGCCTTTCCGGAAACGAAATCCGATAAGGAATCTAAAGATACAAAAATCACAAAATCGTTTAAACATTTCAGAAACCGGATATTTTAATCCCTTGATTAAAATATCACAAAAGGACAAAAGGTCAAACAATTCAGTTAACATTTAATCAATTTATTCCACATATGGTAAAATAGATATTTATTATATATCAAAATATACCTAAAACTACTAGGCCAGTTTTAGGATGTTACAACTCTACCCTACTTAAAAAGGATTCTGTCCTCGGAATCCAACAACAATATTCAAATAATCAAGAATTTATCACAATAAGTCTACAGCTCTATTCCAATCAATTTCCGTCTTAATAATTTAATTTCAAAAATACACTTTCATGAGCTAAAGTCACTTAAATTTTGCATACTAAGCACAAACGGGTCAAAATCGAGCAATTCATCGTGACACTATCAAAGTCCTTAGTTAACCATACTTCTAACAATCATATACTATTTCATGCATAGTTGGCCATATTACAAAAATGTCAAAATTGTATAAAGACAAATTGCACGTTTTGACGAAACGAGTCAAAGTTTCACAATTCAAGTCTACACCACATATCTCATTACAAATCTGGTAATATAAATAGCAATATCCTTTATACTCGATTAGTCATACTCATGACTTTTCAACCTATATGAAGGTCAAAGTCACTTATCAATTAGGCATTTATCAAATTCTTAACACTTCATGACCATACGGATCAAACAAGTTATATAGACAAAATTGTTTTACTACTTCCATAACATGTTAAACTATTTACCAACACTAACTCATGCAATCATCAAACGATTATCATCATAATCAAGGTCTAGCAACTAAAAATGCATTCAATCAAGTTTTGACACTAATTACCTTTAACGGGTCAAAGTTGAGAAATTTATCATAACAATTCCAAACATACAACTAACGATTCATTAACCATGTCAAACTCATGTTATGACTAATAGCTTTTTCAATTAAATGTTAACTTTCACTTATACTTCAGTCAACTAATTACAATTCAACTAGTTCTTGACTCTTACCTATCAACATCCAAATAGCAAGGTAAATTCATCAATTCGATTCACAATTAAGCATAAGCAACATTTGTCATTCTAACATGTTATTTGATTTGGAGACATATTTCTTAAGGCATGAAACCTCGTGACTTTAATTTGACAACTTCTCTTACAATCAATAAAACATCATCATCACTTTGAGTAATTTAAAAAAAATCACCAATTTAAACTATGATCAATTCTTATTAACATAAATCATTTTAATAAAATTTATCCAATCTAAACACTAGATTTAAGTATAAATCATCAATCTCCAAACTTTTCTTAAATAATTTCATAACTAATGCAAATCATTTAACAAACTCATTTATCTTCAATTATTACTATCTCAAGTCATCTCAAAAAGAACTACACACAATTCATTAGTCACCTTTCAGACTCCAAATTCAACATATGAAACAATTTGGTAATTTATCATAAGCATTTCAGGTCATTCAGATATTTAACACTGACTAACTGTCATAATTAATGTCTATAACAATAAATAACATCAATTTATTCACCTTGGACAGACATTTCTGATTCTCCGTATACAAGTCACTACATGTGACCCGACATGTCACAATAAAAATTTCAACTTTTTCACATAACAAACACTAGCCCTACTTGGACGATTCAATTCACGTCTATGATTACATCTATCATAATTATAAGCCTTACATTAACGATATCCACAACAATCACTATCATACTCAATTTGTCTATGGTCACATATATTTTGACCGAAACCGACATACCACCTATCATCTTCACTTCTCCTGAAGCGAAGGAACAACCAAGACATTTACAATCAACTTGTCACCAACTTGCACAATACATAAATGGACAACTTACACACACGAGGCACTATGTGTGCGCCAACAACCAGAAAAGAAAACTATCTTTTATAACACACAAGAATAACTTTGATTCAACTAGAACAAGCCACACATCAGATCACACTAACCTAGTCCAGGTTCCAATAATAAAGAGACTAGAAAGCATGCATCATTTATATTTATATAAACTCCTGACACAGATGATGTACCCTAAATCAATAATCAATCAATTATTCCACTTCAAGTGGCATAAAACACCAAAGGTACGCAGTTCAGTTCATCATATCAATTCACAAGTCCTAATTAAGCGATCTACTCAATTATCAATTTTACATAAACACAAGTATTGAGTTTATAAAAAACATACCCGAGCTATCAATGTCGGTCTAACGTTGGTGAAAATTCCCCGACCGCCCCCGTCCTTGACCCACAACCCATTTTCTTTTCTCAAGGCCAATTTCCATCTTGCCCAAATTAACCACCTCTAATGCACTTCATTTCCCAACGTGCGTATATATGCTCCTCAGGTAGTTCCCGCATTGTTACTTGAGGTACCAACGTTTCCTAGAGCCAAGGGGGTCGGGCTCTTCTTTCCTGTCATATCTATAACAATCACAACAACTCACGAAAGCTTAGTTCAAATCATTAGTAACTACTTACTAACTACAACTAACTTCATTCACCGTTGCTCTAATCCCACTCGTCCGGAATGCTTGACCAAACTCGAGCTACGACTTGGGAATGAAACACCTATCAGTGTATCCATCGTCAAACCGAAGCTCTGATACCAAGTTGTAACACCGCAAAATTTAGAAAATGTTTTTTTTAAAGGGTGTGCGGAAGCATAAAGATAATGAATAGTGTAGGTTTAGGTTTACAAACCAAACGTCCCAAATTAAACTCCAAAACAATGATATTTAAACTGTGTCACTTTGTTAGGTCACAACACCCCTGGTTTGATTGTTAATTGATTAGATTAATTATACAAAAGACAATTAAAGTGTAAAACACAGTATTAGAGTCGGTGTACAAATCCACTAAGTGTGGTATGCTGCGGAAAAGCAATACCACTAATCAATTACAAGATATGAACGTGAAAGTATGAATTGATGAGTTCTCCTTTGCAAGATGATCTCTATTTATAATGATATAGAGATCTTACATAATGGGCAAAGGAGTAACCGAAGGACTAAGTAAGGGAAGTGACTAAGATCAAGGGATTTGATCTTAGTCCGTTACTATACTGAGTATCACTCAGTCCTTCTACTCAGTCCTTGTACTCAGTATCACTATCTGATACTGAGTACTAATACTGAGTTCCAATACTGATCACTCAGTATCAGACCTAAACTTATCTATATTATTTTACATATTAATCAAAGCTAGTCTAGGTTGTTTTGTTATCTTAAGATTCAAAAGGGGCAAGGCTTTTTGCCTTAACAATCTCCCCCTATCTAATGATAACAAAACAACTATAAAAAAAATAAAAAAAAACTAAACACAATAAGCTACAGGCTGCAAAGTCTTCTTCTTTAGTCTTTGTTGATTGACTCAAACTCGTAGAAGACTTCTTTCTTCACATGGATGAACACTTCTCTTTTCTTCAGTTCATCTTGCCTGTTGTTTAGTACAGCAACTATCTTCTTTCTAAACCAAGCATCTTCTTTCTTGGTTATCATCCATTTAAGGCCCACCAAATGGCTGATAGGAGCTGTTGCCAAATCTGCTTCAGTAATGAAGCACTCCCTGTCATCTGAGTCAGTATACATATATCCAGATGTGGGATATATGGTACTCTTTTGATCCTGAAAGATAATGTTAGAGGGAACAGTATATGTGGGAATTATTCTAAAAGTATTAAGGCACTCAGGTTTGTTGTTCTTCATAGCTTCAGTCATTACACTGAGTGCCCTGTATTCTGCTGCATAAAGAATGCCTTTTTCATAGCATATAGCAGATACAGCCCAGATTTCATCCATCATCACTTGGGCTTCAGAGGATCTTGAGGGCATCTCCTTTATCAGTCTAGCAATCTTTATCCAATCTTGAAGTCCCATGTTTTGGATGTCATGGAGGAAAAACTTCATTGGAGGACTGACTGGTCCAGTGCAAGTTGCAACAATTGATCTATCAACAGTTTTGACCTTTATTATGTTGACAAATTCATTTAGCCAGTATATATCTCTAACACTTGGAAATGCTTTATTCCTCAGCATACCCATCCTTGTTTCCCTATATCTTGTTCTTTGTGCCACAATGTTCCAATACTGTTCAAGTAATTCATCTCCAGTTCTTTTTACAGTATGAGATCTTCTTGGAACATCTTCAGACTCAGATTCAGGTTCTTCCTTAACAGGGAAGAAATTCTGGGCCTCAATCTCATCCTCAGCATCACTCTTTTCCTCAGTAAACTGAGCAGATCTCCTAGGTCTTGAGATCAGAGGAGCTGGATCTTGTTCTTCTCTAGATTCTGAGGACATAACCACATTTGTCATTCTTCTGGTTATTGGTCTTCTAGGAATTCTAGAAGGTCCTTCAGCCTGAGGTGAGATAGGTTTTCTTGTAGGCTCTTCATCATCTGAGAATGATGGTGAAGAGGTTTCTTTATTTGCTTCATCCAGTGCAAAGTTTAAAAATTCTTCTGATGCCACTGGTTGTTCTTCATCTTCATCATCAGCAATAGGCCACACAAAAGGCCTATAGACCACAATTTGCAAGTTATTTTCTTCTTGAGCAGGTGGCTCAGTATAAGCTTGTTGTGGTTGGTCAGTATGAGTCTCCCCCTGAGCAGATGGCTCAAGTGGGTCTTGAACTTGTAAAGATGACCTTGATCTTTGTCTTCTTCTCTCATACTGAATCCGAATTGACTCAGTATGAGGGCTTTGCTGATGTTGTTGTTCTTGTTGTGGAGGTTGATCTTCATTCAATCGTCTTCTTTTCTCCCCCTGAGCAGATGGCTCAGTTTGATCAACCTCAGTATCTCTTTGTCTCTTCTCCCCCTTTTTGTTATCATTTGATGAGGAGGGAAGAGGATCAGTATCACCACCCATGTCCCCTTCAGGTTGTTCAAGAGTAGGGGAGGGCATGGGCTCAGTTGCAGCATCAGTTTCACCAGCACCTCCTTCTCCTTCTCCTACTTCATTGTGGTTACCATGTGAACATGGTGGAGTTTGTGGAGGCTGATGTGATTGTTGAAGTAGGGAGACTGACTGTTTTATGGAGTCAATATCACCACCCATCTTGTCCATTTTGGCCAGTATTAGATTTTGAGTATGTTGGATGGCCAGAATTTGCTGCATGATTGCTTGCAGAGTCAGTTGTTCTCCTGCAGCCTGTGATGCCTGAATGCCCTGCACAGATGGTGCTAAAGAAACAAAAAATATAAAACTGGTTAGAAAGAAAGGTTTATCAAATAGAATTGTGGTGTTGTTTAATTCTATAATCATATAAACAGAGTTTGTGAAGTCTGTATTTCATCTGGTTTATGATGAAATATTGTGGACTTGTGCATAGCATGTGTAAGAAGTTTTTAGTAAAGGTGTGTGTGTAAGTTTAAGTAGCTCAGTATAAGATAAGTCACATTTACTAAAACGTTTGGGTTTGGGTATTCGAAGCCTGGGATGTGCTTCTTGTTATTTTCAATGTTTATCACTCGGTATTAGAGTGATAACAGAAATGTGGCTAAACCCCATGGAAATTTTTTGGATTTTGTGGCTTAAGGGATTGTGATCATTTCTTGAATTAAGCTACCCAACTCAAAAATAAGTTGGACATAATTCAAGCAGTACCAGTGGGTGTCAGTTTGACATCAACCACCATTGTCTCTTTAAATGTTGAGACAACTGTAGACTGACAATGATTCATTGTGAGTGCTCAGTATATGAATTTTTCATAGCAGCAGTGGGCTAGCTATGTTGGCCATAAAAGGATATATATTTGAAAGATCGTGTGAGACTTTGGTCAGTATTGAGTTGGTACTGGCCAATACTTAGTCTCTATTTTGGAATGAAATATATATATATAAGTTTAAGGGTTTATTTGAAATTCATACATGAGACTCTGTCAGATTCCCTTCTAGCATCTGCAGAAGTCGGTGCAGGATCATGTGTTTGTTGATGTGCAGCACCCACATCTTCAATACCGACTTGTGTTTCTTGCTGAGCACCTTCCAGTGTAGTTTTCTCATATTGTATTTCCACATCAAGAGGAACATGAGGTTCCTCAATTGGTTGAGCTGTTGAAAGTAGTTCTGGACCTGGAAGGTCAGCGGTGGCTGCAACTAGACTTTGGGCTTGAAGAGATACAGTTAATGATGGAACATTTGCAGGCTGCACCTCCTCAGATGATAAGTTTCCCATAATGATAGGGGAAAGATTCCTTCTTCTTCTTTGAAGAACCAATGGTGTGTCTTCTGAGGACTCAGTATCAAAAACGGTTTCAATATGAGGAGCATCAGGATCTTGTGCAGGTGGAGAGATAGGTTGTTGAGGCTGTTCTTGAACTTGTGGGACATCTGGCATCTCAACATCTTGACCAGCCTGTGATCCATTACCACTATTATCATCATTATCATCATCATCATCATTGTCTGACTCAGTATCAGACATGTCTTCTGCATCATTTATGTGTTCTTGTACAATGGCCCACATAGAAGGACTCAGCAAAGGCTCTCCTTCTCTTGGCCTGTAAAAGAAAATCTTCTCACTGAGTGGAGGAAGATCAACCCTTGGACTGTGAAACTCATCATAAGTATGTGTAGGCATGGAGTGTTGAAAGATGAGTGATAAAAATCTGCAGAAAGGGACATTGCATTCCCTTGTGTTAGCCTGAACCAACGTAGCTAATTCATTGAAAATTAGCCGAGCATAATCAATATTTCTTCCATAGTACAGAGCATGTACTATTTGCATCCCAAATTCGTTTATTTGGTCCAAAGCACCCGTCTTGTGAGTCATGCACCGAATGATTGTTGTAATGAGAATACCCCACATAGGACCAAATTCGTTTCTTTTGATGATTCCTGTTGTTCCTCTTCGACCCAAAAATGGCAGTACTGAGCGTGCCTCTGATCTATCAACAAATGGGTCATACTGAGCTTGTGCTGGAAGCCTCAGTGTTTCACGAATGATTGCAGTAGAAATAAAAGCTCTTCTTTGATCCCTAATTACCCATCCAGCAATCATATCTGGAGAATCGAGTGTGGCAGAGTACCAAAACTCGCATAACATTTCTGGGTAAATTGCTCGAGGAGATAAGGTTAGTGCACGAGCAATTGGGCAATGCTTCATAAAAGTCACAATGTTCGTGAATTCTTGGCATTCCCAGGCTTGAGGAATAGTGAAATTTGCTGTGATGTTATTCCTTGCAAACCTGGGTACTTCATTATTTCGGAATTTGATTTCCGATTCAACTTCTGGAGCAACAAAAGTGTAATTCGCCATCTGTGATTTTGATTTGAAAAAGTTTGCTTGCTAATAGAAAGTGAAATCGTTAATCGCAGAGAGAATTGAAAATGAAAGAAAGAAATAACAGTTAAAAAATTTGAAGTCAAAATAAACGGTTATTTATAGGAGATTTGAAAGATAATTAAGATATTGGGAAGTAAAAACGGCTGATTTGACTGCCTTATCCTCTGCCAACGGTAACTTTCTTATTAAGAAAGGTTACCGTTGAGCAGTATGAGGATTAAGCTCGGTTTGAGCGCCGTAATACCCCAATACTGAGTAAAAAAAAATATTTTAAAAAAAATAATAAAAATAGAAAAACAATTAATTTACTCTGGAAATAAATAAAAAAAATAAAAATTTCAAATTATGATGATAACAGACTAGTGATACTGAGTGGTCAGTATCAACATGAGTGATACTGAGCGTTAAGTATTAAAGATTAAGGATTCAACATACCTAATTGCCCTAGTAAATACATAAACCTTTCCTCAGGGAGAGGTTTAGTAAACACATCGGCCAATTGTACATCTGTTGGGACATAATCTACCTCAACCTTACCTTTTTCCACATTATCTCGAATAAAGTCGTGTCTGATATCAATGTGCTTGGTTTTGGAGTGATAGACTGGGTTCTCTGTGATAGCAATAGCACTCTTGTTATCACAATGAATGGGAGTTTTATGAAAGTTGAACCCATAGTCTAAGAGTTGATACTGCATCCATAATAATTGAGCACAACAACTTCCTGCAGCAACATATTCTGCTTCTGCTGTGGAAGTTGCTACCGAATTTTGCTTCTTGGATGACCAACCAACTAGTCTTCCACCTAGGAATTGACAGCCTCCACTTGTGCTCTTTCTGTCCAATCTACAACCTGCAAAATCTGCATCTGTGTACCCTTCAAGGTCAAAGTTTGAGTCTTTGGGATACCAAAGACCCAGGTTAGGAGTACCTGTAAGATATCTAAAGATGCGCTTAACTGCTTTCATGTGTGATTCTTTAGGATCAGCCTGATACCGAGCACACAAACATGTTGCAAACATGATATCAGGCCTGCTAGCAGTTAAGTAAAGTAAGGAACCAATCATACCTCGGTATGTGGATTGACATACTGGTTTACCAGTTTCATCCTTACTAATCTTATCCTGAGTACCCATGGGAGTGTGCATGGAAGATAAATTTTCAAATTTGTATTTCTTTAACATGTCATGCACATACTTACTTTGATTTATAAAAGTGCCATCAGGCTTTTGTTCAACTTGTAAACCAAGAAAGTAAGTAAGTTCTCCCATCATACTCATCTGATACTGAGTTGACATTATCTTAGCAAACCAGTCACACATTGACTTGTCAGTGGAGCCAAAGATAATATCATCTACATATATCTGAATGAGTAAGATGTCAGAACCTTTCCGTTTTGAAAATAATGTTTTATCAATTTTACCTCTTATAAATTTATTTTCAATAAGGTACTCAGACAGAGTGTCATACCAGGCTCTTGGAGCTTGTTTGAGGCCATATAGAGCTTTATCAAGCTTGAAAACATAATTAGGAAATTTAGGATCAACAAAACCTGGTGGTTGTTTAACATAAACTTCTTCTTGTAGTTTGCCATTTAGAAAAGCACTTTTGACATCCATCTGATAAACTTTGAAATTCTTAAAAGCTGCATATGCAAGATACAACCTAATAGCTTCAATTCTTGCAACTGGTGCAAATGTTTCATCATAGTCAATGCCTTCTTCTTGCCTGTAACCTTGAGCAACTAACCTTGCTTTGTTTCGGATGACAACACCATCCTTGTCCATCTTGTTTCTGAACACCCACTTAGTACCAATAATAGTTTTGCCAGAAGGAGGTGGTACTAAGTTCCAAACTTTGTTTCTCTCAAACTCTGTGAGCTCTTCTTGCATAGCCTCTACCCAATCTTGATCTAATAAAGCTTCATCAGCTTTCTTTGGTTCAATGGTAGATAAGAAACTTGAGAAGAAACAAAAATTTGCAGTTGCTTGGGTTGGAAATTCTAATTTTCTTCTTGTTTTGACACCTTCTTCAACAGGACCAATAATGTTTGAGTGTGGATGGTCTCTGTGTTCCCTTAAATTGTTTCCTAAGGGAGCATTTGAAATAGGATCATAAATGTCTTGTTGATTTGGTGTGTTTTGTGTCTGATACTGAGTAGAATTTTGGTCAGTATTAGACAGTGCAGGTTGCTGTTCATCTTCATTTTGCAGAGTTGATGTGGATTCTTGTGAAATGTTGGATGTTTCACCTTCTTCATAGGTAGAGAGGTTCAGATCATTTGTTGGAAGCTCAGTATGGAGGTCCTCTGTTATGGGAACCTCAGTATTAGCCTCAGATGAATGATACTGAGTTTGAACTTGATCAGTTTCATTAAACTTATTAGGAATAAAGTGTGGATGAAACTTGGGCTGTTCAGCAATGGAGTGTTCTGGATTGCATAGAATATCTATGCCACTTATGTCTTCACTTGCTGAGGTAGAATGCTCATTCTGATCTTCATCGAATGTGACATGAATGGATTCTACAATCATCTTGGTTGAGATGATGTACACTCTGAAAGCTTTAGAGTGTGGAGAGTAGCCCATGAACACACCTTCATTTGCTTTGGGAGCAAATTTATTGAGATTTTGTTTTGTACTGAGTACAAAGCATTTACTCCCAAAGATGTGGAAATATTCCACATTAGGAATCTTGCCATTGTATAACTCATATGGAGTCTTCAGATGTCTTTGGACTATAGTGGCTCTATTCTGAGTGAAGTTTGCACAATTTACAGCTTCAGCCCAGAAACTCAGTGCCAGTCCAGCATGGCATAATAAAGTTCTTGCAGCTTCAATCAGTGTTCTGTTCTTTCTTTCTACAACACCATTTTGTTGTGGTGTGTAGGCTGCAGAGAAGTTTTGAATGATTCCTTTTTCTTCACAGAAATCGGCTAATACTGAGTTCTTAAACTCAGTACCATGGTCACTTCTAGGTTGCTTGACCTTGTTGCCTTTTTGAAGTTCCTCTCTTTTTATAAAGGCAATGATTTCTGTTGTTGCATCTGACTTAGTCTTGAGGAAGATGACCCAAGTGTATCTTGAGAATTCATCAACTAAGACTAGAGTATAGATCTTTTTGGCCAAAGATGGTGTGCTGATGGGGCCAAAAAGATCCATATGTATCATAGTAAGAGGTTCATTGATGGAATGATTGACTTTGGACTTGAATGAACTCTTCTTCTGCTTGCCCATTTCACATGCTGAGCATAACTTATCTTTTGAATAAGTAATAGTGGGCAACCCTCTCACTAGTTTCTTCATACTGAGCTCGTTGATATTTCTAAAGTTGATGTGAGAGAGTTTCTTGTGCCATAGCCAATGCAATTCTGGCTTGACTTTAGAAAGCAGGCATACTCGAATAGTTGGGTCTATTTCAGATAGGTTGACCACATATACATCTTTTTCTCTTCTAGCAATGAGTACAGGCTGGCCTTTATCATTGTAGATGATTCCTGCAACCTTCCTAAATCTAGCTTCATTGTCATCATCACACATCTGGCTGATACTGAGCAGATTGTGTTTAAGACCTTCTACATAGGCAACTCTTTTAAAAGTTATGTTGCCTGCCTTGATCACACCATAACCTTTTGTCTTTCCCACCGAGTCATCTCCAAACTTAATCGAAGGACCCTTCTCTGGAGTATAATTTAGAAGGTATTCCATACTGCCAGTCATGTGTCTTGAGCAGCCACTATCTAAGTACCATTTTCTGTCACCCTGCACAAGACACACAATAATAATTAGTTCCTTTTAGGAACCCATTTTTGAATGGGACCTTTGGTGGGATAAACATATTTTGACTTGATCTCTTTATGTGAAGAGGTCAGTATCACTTCGGGGGAAACTTTAGAAGTTTTCTTTGGTGATACTGACTTAGTTTCTCTCCTTTTCTTTGGTACTGAGTACCGAGGACTTGAGAGATCAGTCCAGCATTCATCTCCCTTATGACCAGTATGATGACATCTATAATATTTTCTAGGTCTATTTCTAAACATATTTTCATAAGGTATTTTTTAAAAATGTTGCACTTTTGGTAGATCAGTATGAACAAGTTTTGCAAATTGTTTGCTTAAAGATTTGACCTGATCACCAAGTGTTTTTAAAATGTTATTTTTGTCATTTTTAATAGGTGTTTTAACATTTTGTTTTACTGGTTTAAAGGGTGATGTATCTGATTGCTTCTTTTTATTTGGCAGAGAAGTGTTTCTAATATTATTAGTGGTAGACTTCTTGTCTCTGCCAACTAAGGACCTAGTTAAAGTTGGTTTTTGTTTATCATATTTTGAAGAAACAACTTTAACAGGTTCTTTAGATTTCTCAGTATATGATGTTTCTGTTCCTGCAACTTCTGTATTAGATGAAACATGTGAGATAGAAGTTGTCTTATTATCATTATATAATTCAAAAGTTGTTGTATTAAATAATAATTCAAAAGGTGGAACAGCAGAAGTGTCATACTGATCTATTTGGAGCTCAGTATCATAAATTTCTTTTATAGAAAATTCAATACTGGGTTCTTGTAGCTCAGTATAGCACTTTGAGCAGATGAAGGGACCAATAGGTTTTTCTAAAATTTCATTTTGACATCCAACTTCACATAAAATTTTATTTTCCTCATCATCTGACTCAGTTTGACATCCAACTTCACATAAAATTTTATTTTCATCATCTGACTCAGTTTGACATCCAACTTCACATAAAATTTTAGCTTTTACAAAATTAATAGGGTTCATAGTAGAAAACTCTTCAAATAAATCAGCAAAATTGTTCCTATCTTTAAATTGAGGATCAACACCAAGTGCAGCTCTCACATTTTCTGGGAATTGTTGATTTAAACATTTATTTAATTTTATTGAAGCATTTCCCCAAGATTGACACTGTTTTTCAAATTTCTCTTTTTCAAGTTTGTGTAAATGAGCTTTATCAGCTAATCTTTGGTTGATGTCTTTTAAATCTGAAAAATTTAATTTTAAATCTTTATACTTTGCTAGTTTATCTAAGTTTTCATTATTTACCCTTTCAAGTTCTTTTATTGTTAATTTTAAGGCTTTTTCTTTTTGTACAGAAGTTTTAAGATCAACAAGCATATACTCAAAAATCTTTGTTTTTTCATTCACTGAATAAGTTTGAAAGGAACTTACCTTGTACAACTGAGTGGAATCCCAATCAGTATGAACACTCATCCTCTCAGCCTCTTTGATGTCCTTTTCAAAGGAGCTCTTCAAATCATCTTCAGTGAAAGCCATAAAGGCTTTATTCTCAATCTCTTCTTCATCATCACTTAACTCTTCATCCATCCAGGCTTCTGAGTAAAGTGCTTGATGAGGTGCTCCATTCCCTTCTGCCCTCTTGCCCTTGCTCCAATTCTTCAGCTTGACATATTTGTCTCTATACCTTTTTGCTCGGTATGCAATTTTGTCATTTTGGTCAGTCTCAGAAGACTTGGTATGACAATTTGCAGCAATATGTCCAGGCTTTCCACACCTATAGCAAAGACCTGATCTTTGGTCAGTATTAGAAGAGCTAACCCCAAGCCTCTTCTTCTTCAACTGATCCAGCTTCATGGACATAAGAGCCATTTGGGTTTCAAGCTCTTCTGCCTCAGCATCAGCAAGATCAACTTCTGGTTCATATGGCTCAGTCACAGTATAGGCCTGTTGCACAACTAGAGCCATGCCAGTGGAAGACTTTTCAGTTTTCTTCCAGTTGATCAGTCTTGCAGCATTATTCTCCTCATGATTCAACATTAGACCATACAAGGTTTGAAGAGTGTATGACTCAATGTTGTTAGCAGCATTGAAAGAGTTTGTCATGTCAAGAAATTGTTGAGGAAGACTATCCAGGAACTTTTGAACAAGCTCTCCTTCCTCTTTCACAATGCCTACACTGATTAAATCATGGATAACAGTATTGAACCTGTTATAGAGAGTGGTAATGTCTTCATTAGGAGTTGAGAAGAAGTTTTCATATTTCCTTCTCATGTTGCTTTTTCTTTGCAACTTCACCTTTGTTGTGCCTTCATAGGTGACTGATAGGCTATCCCACATAGCCTTTGATGTTGGCAATTTCATAATTGCATTAAGTATCTCTTTGGTAACAGCATTACCAATCACCCCTTTAGCTCTGGAGTCTAAAGCATACAACTGACGGTCAGTATCAGTCCAGTTGTGCTTTAGTTTAGGTACTGTTCTTATGCCCTCAGGAGCATCATCAGTAGCAGCAACAGGTTCCACAGTTTGTGGAATGATGGGACCATCATATAGCACAGTGAGCATCTCATGGTGAATAGATTCAAGATACCACTGAGCTTTAAGCTTCCATTGATGAAAGTCTTTTCCATCAAAGATGGGTACTCCCTTTCCAGACATATTTGGTGCAACAATTGTAGACATTTTGAATTTTTGAGTGTTGGAGGGATAGATGTAGGAAATGGCTGCCAGGGTTATAGATCGACTAAATAAGAGTTTATTTAGCCCGCTCTGATACCAGTTGTTAGGTCACAACACCCCTGGTTTGATTGTTAATTGATTAGATTAATTATACAAAAGACAATTAAAGTGTAAAACACAGTATTAGAGTCGGTGTACAAATCCACTAAGTGTGGTATGCTGCGGAAAAGCAATACCACTAATCAATTACAAGATATGAACGTGAAAGTATGAATTGGTGAGTTCTCCTTTGCAAGATGATCTCTATTTATAATGATATAGAGATCTTACATAATGGGCAAAGGAGTAACCGAAGGACTAAGTAAGGGAAGTGACTAAGATCAAGCGATTTGATCTTAGTCCGTTACTATACTGAGTATCACTCAGTCCTTCTACTCAGTCCTTGTACTCAGTATCACTATCTGATACTGAGTTCCAATACTGATCACTCAGTATCAGACCTAAACTTAGCTATATTATTTTACATATTAATCAAAGCTAGTCTAGGTTGTTTTGTTATCTTAAGATTCAACAGGGGCAAGGCTTTTTGCCTTAACACACTTAACGACATGGCTCATTTTACAAAACATATCCATTTGAGCTTGGTCACCCATTCCGTCCAAAGCACCGATCAACCTGAAAAGAGTCAACGAAGGAGGGATTAGCACAAAGCTAAGTAAATGAACATAATCTACAAATTGTGTAAAACTCAACAAGCAAACACCAACATCTCCACGGTCATTACTCCTCGTAACCACTTAACCATTGAACCTCTTAACCACTGTTCCACAGAATCACTGTTCCACTGACTGTCTAATCACTAAGCACGGAAGTAATTCTACATCTCCGATTGCTAAACACGGAAGTATTACTACATCTCCGCGTTGGGTAATCACTATCACTGAGGAACGGTGGCTTTGCGGGCCTTAAACCGTGGTTGGCGAAAACCACAATAACCGTTAGCCTGTACCCAACACGCCGGGTAAACCCCCCTTAACCATGCAACAAATACAGGTAAGGCTCGAATACTCTGTTAGTCGATACACTATGCCCAGCCGTTATCCATCCGAAACTGACCTCTTACCTATCCTCGATTGCCACTAACCGAGTTGTCACTACTATTCCAGTAGAAACCCTTCATCTATGTGCACATATCCTATCTCACTTAACCCGATCAAACAGGTACCAACAAGCAAGCTTGTTACGAAAGACTGCGTCAAAAGTATCCCAGTCAGAATCCCCTAACCCTAGGCATACATAACGAAATAGGCTAGCTACGAAAACACCGCAAAAAACGTCACAAAAGAGTTCACGTCGGGAACTCCATCGTTAAGAACTTCACGATGAACAACCATAATCTCTGTCGCTACTTCCCGATCGTGAACTGGAGTTCACGGCGTGAACTTTCCCCGTCTGGCAATTTTCCTGCATTTTTCTAGTATAGCATATACCAAATGTATAAACCGAAACCCGAGTTGTAGGTTAAATCCACTCACCGTTACTTCCACTTGTCGAACTCAGAGGTCTAATGTTTCTGAGTCTCGATCCCGGTTCCTGTACACCAAAAGAATACCGAATTAGTATATAATTCCACCAAATTATAAACAATGTTAAATATATATTTAACACTAACACTTGCACCACATGAATAACTAAACACTTGCAATATCATATAAACATGTCATGACCATATCAGACATATCCAACAAGTCAACTAACCATTTTACACATTATCCATCCAACAGGTCAAACTAAGTTGTCGAGTTGAGTTCTAAAGCTAACTTCTCAAGCCCACTTCTCAAGCTCACTTCTCAAGCTTACCTCTCAAGCTCAAGCTCACTTCTCAAGCTTACCTCTCAAGCTTACCTCTCAAGCTTACCTCTCAAGCTCACTTCTCAAGCTTACCTCTCAAGCTCAAGCTCACTTCTCAAGCTTACCTATCAAGCTCAAGCTCACTTCTCAAGCTTACCTCTCAAGCTTACCTCTCAAGTTCACTTCTCAAGCTTACCTCTCAAGCTTACCTCTCAAGCTTACCAATACTAATACTAACACATAAACATGACAAGAATACCAATACTTACACAATTCAAACTACTAATTCACTTTTATCCCAAAAATGGTCCAAACGAATATAGTTATTACACCTTCAAAATCAACCAACTTTCACATAATCACCACATCTAGCAAGTCATAACTAATTAATCAATTCAACAAGATCATAACTTCCCTAAACCAAGTATTTTACCCATAAATCGTTATTTTTATCTTTTGACCCAATTAGCCAAACACTAGCTAGCATTTCATCAACCTCATCAAAACTTGACATAATACAACTAACACATTTAACATGTCATTTTAACATATACAAGCAACAAAACCCATAAAACCTATTTTTGACATAATCACACCAACTTGTCACAAAAACCCATTTACTAGCTTATAATTTAGACATAAATTACATACAACCTTTTAACTAACAATTTCATCATTTCAAGTCATAATCCACCGATCAACATAAATAACTCATCAAACATATTATCATAACATAATGAACAACAACAACCCTCAAAACCTTAAGAAATCCAAGGTTTGGTAAAACCCATCTTCTCCAAACCTCCATTAATGGAGTTTGAAGGTGAGTTCCACCAAAGCTTAGTTTCTTCCAACAAATAATCATATATTACATGTCAAAGCTTGCATAAACATGAAATATAACATCTACAACAAGAATCACTAACAAAACATCGAGAAACTCAAACCCTAGCTTAATCAACTTGCATTAAATCAAAAACGAACACATATAGGTTGAAGCTTACCTCAAGAGCTATCCACAAATGAGATTAGATTTGTGATAGAGCAAGAAACAAGCTAGCAATCTCTCTTGGAGCTCAAGAACACCAAGAAGAAGTTATGGGGTTTTTTAGAGAGAGAGGGAGAGAGATAATGAAGAGAGAGAGAGAGGAGGAGATGACAAAATGAGGAGGAAGGGTTCCCCTTCCCTCCTTTGGCTGCCGAAGACCCTCATTAGGGGGCCCCACTTGACTTTTATTACTTTTAAATAATACGATATAAAAGTCCCTTTTGTAGTTAATTTATTTAAAATAGCAAACGGACTCCAATTTTAAAAACGAAAGCATTTCCGGAAACGAAATCCGACAAGGAATCTAAAGATATAAAAATCACAAAATTGTTTAAACATTTCAGAAACCGGATATTTTAATCCCTTGATTAAAATATCACAAAAGGACAAAATGTCAAACAATTCAGTTAACATTTAATCAATTTATTCCACATATGGTAAAATAGATATTTATTATATATCAAAATATACCTAAAACTACTAGGTCAGTTTTAAGATGTTACACACATGATCCTAACCCTATAAAAGTGTGTGTGTGTGTGTGTGCAGGGGCGGTACCAGAAAAAATTTCTCGCGGGGGCAAACTTTTAGAGTGTAGGTCGAGTGGGTCTTCGAGTTGACTTTTATTCCTTTGATGAACATATAGTAATAATGAAATGTTTTAAAACTAATAAACTTAGTATAGTTAAAACTAATAAACTTAGTATAACTATATATAAAATTATAAAATTTAGCAATTTGAAACTTAAAAACATATGTTATGTGTTACCTTTAAAAGGTTAACTTATTTAAAAAGTTTGGTATTTCTTGATTAATAGCTAGAATTGTCTAAACTAATTTATATAATTAGATTATATGATGAATAATATTAATAAAAGTTGTTAGGATTAAAATATAAATATTTATAATTTTCACTAAAAATAAAGAATGCATATAAATTAGATAAAAAGAAAGAGAAAAGAACAAGAAAAGAGAAAAATAAATGATATGGAAAATATAAGAGAATTAAAGGAATAGGAAAATGAAAACTAAAATATAAAATATAATGCATGGTAGTATGGAAAACAAATGACACTGTCACCTATTATCATAATATAATAAAATGCATGTTTTTATAAATTATAAAAAATTGGCTACTGTTAGAAAACTTGGAGTGGGCAAGTGCCCACCTTGCCCCCACTGTAGTACCGCCCCTGTGTGTGTACCATTTGAATGAGACCGGTGCTAATGGAGACTTCGATTGGCAACACAAGCCCTTCGGTTTTCTTGGACCTTTGGCACGCCCCTTCGGTAGGGTGCCTTCGGTTATTTGGGTAGGCTAGCCAAAGCGTTCAATGGAGGGGAGTGGGGGCCAGCTTAATTAAAATCAATTTAGTTAATCATTCTTCAAAAAATGGATAATATATATGTTACCCATTAATAAATTAAAATTAATATGGTACCCGCTTTTTCCAATTCTTTCACCCTTATATATATCCTCTCAAAACACGTCATTTTCACACAACATTATAAAATTCTGTCACTCAAAACACTTCATTTTCACACAATTAATTTTCACCAAATCACATTCTACCCATTTAAAACTGTACACCACTCATGGGATTTGTATATGAAAATGTATCAAAATATATGAAAATAAATTACTACAAGACACACGGAATATAATTATATATACATTTTCATAGGATTTAGAGTTGTTCAGTACGGGTAGCAGTTCAGGTTCGGGTTCGTTAACGCAAGAGCAAGATGATGAAGAAGCCGGCGATGATGAAGACGACGACGATGATGAAATATCGGAGCAGACTAGTTTTCTTTTAATTAATTGCATGTTTTTTTTTAATTATTGTCTTTTCTTATTTATTGCAATGTGTTTTTATTAATGTAATGATTTTATTTTAATTATGGTTTTGACATCTTGTCCTATTAGATTTATGCTCTCTGATGTAGAACCGAAAAGATAGAAAAGATTAGAATCTGTTGATTCAAAGTAATACCGGATTAATCTAACACAAAACACGTTGATTCAAAGAATACCGTGAATTGGTCTTCAAAAGCTGTTCAACACAAAAACAAATTTTGGGAGAGAAAAATCAATTTTCAGAAAATATTCAACTGATTATTCCAAATGACAAAATACACTTTAAATATGGCTCAGATTTTCGAATGGGCCTAAAACGACAAACGAGCCAAAAACTGGGCCTAAACTTAGTTCAGAAATTTAACGAAAAAAACCCAAAAACGTAAATAAAGTGTCCAAAACAAGGCTTTTTGGGCCGGGAAGTTGGTTACTCGTGGGCCCGAAACGGAGACCCGAGTTGAAAGTTATGCCTATTTTACTAAATCTCATTTTCTCGCGCGATCATGTGCCTTCATAAACATCAAGGCCCGCTCCTCTGTCATTGGGCTTGCATCAGTCTCTCATATGTCTTAGTAGAGACGAAGCAATTTGTAAAGCACAAGCCGAAAAAGGTGAAATTAAAGGGCATTACCTGAATGCTACTGCGGGTACATGCGAAAGGAAAAAAGAAAACCCCCGAATGAAGGACAACTCGAAGGGATGCTAGGTACGCGTCTGGATCTGCGTCTGGCCTTGTCTTTGTTTCTATAGGATCTGCCTGTTTAGTACTTCAGGTGCTTCTGTTGCGTATAATGTAAATCCAGTAGCGGATCAATTCCCCTTTCTCTAATAATCAGGTAAGCTCTCAAGCCCCTTGACTTTCTTTAGATTAGTTTAGTCAAGGGCACAGTGAATTGGACATATATGAAATGGAATACAGATGGACCAAGCTACTTATGGATGTAACCACAATCAACATCACTACGGCTTTCCTAGCTCGCCTTCGCTCATATCATAGGGTTGTGTTTAGTACGATCTTTAGCCTTTCTTCGTTAGTTAGTTAATAATATATTTTAAATAAATAAAGTAAAATAATTGGTTGGGCCTAAAAAATATTATGTATACTTGGTGGCATGAATGAATCAGTTGAGTGTTAATTAGCATTTAATACACTTATTACGAAACATTTAGCATTTAATACACTTATCGTTCATACATTGAATGCTCGATTGACCTCACGTCATAAATAAACACTAACTTGAGCGTCGGAGTGTTCTCACGAGGATAACCCTTGGGGAGCAACTGACCTAGAGTTTCAGTTGATTTTAGGTTTCTTCCGGAAGCTATCATTCGGCGCAGCTTCCAGAATCCGGGTCTCAACAAGTAGAGTGTCACTTGAAGGGACACTCATATAATAAAAATTGAAGTTGTTAGTTGGAATCACGGTTGACACCAATATTAAAATCTAGCATCGCTTTGGGCACAACCGAGCAATCCTCCGTATCTTTCTTTGCTTATAAAAGAGGGATCTTTATTGGCAGTATAAAGTGGACTCCATGTTCTATAGTTAACTATAAACTGAAAGTTATGTAATCATGTATAAAGTTCAACCAATATGCATTCATGATGCTCTCTTCCTCTTTATTTTGCTTGTTTTACTTTTTAAAACATCATCAATGATCTACATGGAATATATTCTGTAATATTCATAAATTTGGTTATTTTATTTTTTGGGTAGGATGATCTAAGCTTAAAATTCCAATTTCAATCAATCAAACAGCCAAGTGCACAATTATAGATGATAAAGACATAATTGAATGAACGATGTAGATGAATAATTTTTGCATTTAAAGGCATTAACTTCCAATTCGTTTCACTTGAATTATTTGTATAGAAAAGTTTATTAACAATAATTTTTTGGGTAAATTACAGTTTTTGTCCCTGACCTATGGCTGATTCGGGGTTTTTGTCCCTAATGTTTTTTTGTCGGTTTTTTTTCCCTTAACTTTTTCAAATTCTGGAAATTTGTCCTTCCGTCCAATTTTGGCCGTTAACTGACGGTTTTTTTGTCCATTTTACCAAATTACCGCTATCATCATCATCATCAAAAAACCCTTTCAACCCATTGATTCATCACCACCGCCACTGGTTCATCACCACCACCGCCACTGGTTCATCACCACCACCGGCAGCACCTTCCGATGACTTCAACCATAATACCTCACCACCATTATTACGACTACATTCTTTTTCTTTTAACCCTCTTTCTTTTTTCTTTTCTTAAATCTTTCTTCAGCTTAAACCCTTCTTCAGCCCTCTGCTTCATCGTCATCACCATCTTTTTCAAGAGCCACAAATCAAGACATTAAATCGGAAAGTAGAAGAACACCTACCACCGGTCACTACATTCCTGCGACGTCACTCCCCATGGTCTTCTCCAGCTTCTAGATCTGGATATTCCAAGTATTACTAGTCGGAGGAGGAGCTACCGGAGAAAGACACCACCCCTCCACCCTCTCTGTCGGACGCCGCCACCACCATCCGACTATCGTTACGTCACCACCACCATTTTTCCGGCTACCCACGTATTCTCCTGTGGATACCATTTTTTTCTGGCGAATATGAATCAGAATCGAAATCTTAAGGTGGAGTTCGTGTTATTTAATCTTGTCATCAATAATTCAATATTAAGCTAATTTCTCGGTTTTTCGATTTAGAATCCAAGTAAGGATCATAATTTGGTTCTCTAATTATAGATTTGGGATTTGGGATTTCAAGCTAAATTGCGTTGCTTTCCATACAATCCCATGACCCCTTTATATGGGTTCATATATAGTCTGAATGTCTGATTTATGATTCCAATCTGGCAATCTAAAACACATATTTTCAAGATGCGTTCGATTTGTGATTTTAAAGACGCTGGTGGCTCACCACCATTATTATGACTTCAACCGTAATTGGTACGTCTACCACCACCACCGCCACTGGTTCATCATCATCCCGACATATACATTCTTCACCACCACGTTTTCAGTCCGCCGCACAAGGTTTCCGGCGACTGGAAGGGTGGTGCTGGTAGGGGTTCTGGTCGGAATCATGAGGGTAACAAAACCCCTAAGTTAATTTCGGGTTTGGGAAAGGTTTCAGATGCTGATTTGGTAGCAGGTGGTGGTGTTGGGGGTTTAGGGTTTGTGGTTGTTGAGGGAGAAGATGAGTAGATGAAGAATGGTGAAAAGGACTAAAATGCCCTTAATTTTTTTGCATTTTTTGTCACTTAACGGCCAAAATTGGACGGAAGGACAAATTTCCAAAATTTGAAAAAGTTAAGGGACAAAAAAATCGATAAAAAAATATTAGGGACAAAAACCCCGAATCCGCAATAGGTCAGGGATAAAAAGTGTAATTTATCCTAATTTTTTTTAACCTTTATAATAGATTTTGATGTACATATAATTTTAAATGGGAATTTTAAGTTTAAAAGATATCTTGAAATATGTTTTCACGAAATATGTTAGAAAATAAAAAAGAACAAAGAAAAAAAAAAAAAACTAACTCGCATTAATTAGAATTTTAGAAGCATTTAAAAATTATAAAAAAAGTTTGAGTTTATTTAATTGTGAACAATCATTTCGTAGACATTTGCACTTAAGAGTATTAGGTATGGTGATTCAAACCAAAAGTCACCTAAGCGACAACTCAATGTTCCCCTGTTAAAATTCACAATCCAAAATACTCATTTACCCACAACTCAAATCGTTACCTCACTTAAATTTCAGAAATATAATCGAGCTCAGTATGAAGAAACTGGTGAGAGGGTTGCCCACTATTACTTATTCAAAAGATAAGTTGTGCTCAGCATGTGAAATGGGCAAGCAGAAGAAGAGTTCATTCAAATCAAAGGTTAATCATTCCATTAATGAACCTCTTACAATGATACATATGGATCTTTTTGGCCCCATCAGCACACCATCTTTGGCCAAAAAGATCTATACATTAGTCCTGGTTGATGAATTCTCAAGATACACTTGGGTTATTTTTCACAAGACTAAAGCAGAAGCAACAACAGAAATCATTTCCTTCATTAAAAGAGAAGAACTTCAAAAAGGCAACCGGGTCAAGCAACTAAGAAGTGACCATGGTACTGAGTTTAAGAACTCAGTATTGGCTGATTTCTGTGAAGAAAAAGGAATCGTACAAAACTTCTCTGCAGCCTACACACCACAACAAAATGGTGTTTTAGAAAGAAAGAATAGAACCTTGATTGAAGCTGCAAGAACTTTGTTATGCCATGCTGGCCTGGCACTGAGCTTCTGGGCAGAAGCTTTCAATTGTGCAAATTTTACACAGAACAGAGCTACAATAGTCCAGAGACATCAAAAGACTCCTTATGAGTTATATAATGGCAAGGTTCCTAATGTGGAATACTTCCACATCTTTGGGAGTAAATGTTTTGTACTCAGTACTAAACAAAATCTCAACAAATTTGCTCCCAAAAGCAAATGAAGGTGTGTTCATGGGCTACTCTCCACACTCTAAAGCCTTCATAGTGTATATTATCTCAACTAAGATAATTGTAGAATCCATTCATGTCACATTTGATGAAGATCAGAATGAGCACTCCACCTCAGCAACAGAAGACATCAGTGGCATAGAAATTCTATGCAATCCAGAAAACTCAATTGCTGAACAGCCCAAGTCTCACCCATACTATGTTGATCATGGTATGCTTGATACTGATCAAGAAAGAACTCAGTATAACTCAAATGTATCAAATTCTGAGGCAGACATTCCTGAGAACCTCAATACTGAGTCCCCAATACTTGATCTGAACAATTCCACCTATGAAGAAGGTGAATCTTCAAGTACATTTCAAGAATCCTCCTCAGATCTGCAAAATCAAGAAGAACAGCAACCTGAAATGTCTAATACTGACCAGACTTCAGCTCAGTATCAGACAGACAACACATCACTGCAACAAGATATTGTTGACCTTGTTTCAAATGCTCCCTTAGGGAACAATCTAAGGGAACACAAAGATCATCCTCATTCTAATATTATTGGTACAATTGAACAAGGTGTCCAAACAAGAAGAAAGTTAGACTTTGAACCCCAAGAAACTGCAAATTTTTGTTTCTTCTCAAGCTTTTTATCTACCATGGAACCAAAGAAAGCTGATAAAGCTTTATTAGACGAAGACTGGGTAGAAGCTATGCAAGAGGAACTGACAGAGTTTGAAAGAAATAAAGTTTGGAACTTAGTACCACCTCCTGCTGGCAAAACTATTATTGGTACTAAGTGGGTGTTCAGAAACAAGATGGACAAGGATGGTGTTGTCATCAGAAATAAAGCAAGACTGGTTGCTCAGGGTTACAGGCAAGAAGAAGGCATTGACTATGATGAAACTTTTGCACCAGTGGCAAGAATTGAAGCTATTAGGCTGTATCTTGCATATGCAGCTTTCAAGAATTTCAAGGTTTATCAGATGGATGTCAAGAGTGCTTTTCTTAATGGAAAACTACAGGAGGAAGTTTATGTCAAACAACCACCAGGTTTTGTTGATCCTAAATTTCCTAATTTCGATTTTAAGCTTGATAAAGCTCTTTATGGGCTCAAACAAGCTCCCAGAGCCTGGTATGACACCCTGTCTGAGTACTTAATTGAAAATAAGTTTATAAGAGGTAAAATTGACAAAACATTATTTTCAAAAAGGAAAGGTTCTGACATTCTACTCATTCAGATATATGTAGATGATATTATCTATGGCTCCACTAACAAGTCAATGTGTGACTGGTTTGCTAAGATAATGTCATCTTAGTATCAGATGAGTATGATGGGAGAACTTACTTACTTTCTTGGTTTACAAGTTGAACAAAAGCCTGATGGCATTTTCATAAATCAAAGTAAGTATGTGCATGACATGCTTAAGATATATAAATTTGAAAATTTATCTTCCATGCACACTCCTATGGGTACTCAGGATAAAATAAGTAAAGATGAAACTGGTAAACCAGTATATCAATCCACATACCGAGGTATGATTGGTTCTTTACTCTACTTAACAGCTAGCAGGCCTGATATCATGTTTGCAACTTGTTTGTGTGCTCGGTATCAGGCTGATCCTAAAGAATCACATATGAAAGATGTTAAGCGCATTTTCAGATATCTTTCAGGTACTCCTAACATGGGTCTTTGGTATCCCAAAGACTCAAACTTTGATCTTGAAGGGTATACAGACGCAGATTTTGCATGTTGTAGGTTAGACGGGAAGAGTACAAGTGGAGGTTGCCAATTCCTCGGGGGCGGATTAGTTGGTTGGTCATCCAAGAAACAAAATTCAGTAGCAACTTCTACTGCAGAAGTAGAATATGTTGCTGCAGGAAGTTGTTGTGCTCAACTCTTGTGGATGCAGTATCAATTAATGGACTATGGGTTCAATTTCCAGAAGACACCAATACATTGTGATAACTAGAGTGCTATTGCTATCACTGAAAACCCTGTCCATCACTCCAGAACAAAGCACATTGATATCAGAGACCATTTTATTCGAGATAATGTGGAAAAGGGTAGGGTTGCGGTAGATTTTGTTCCTATAGATGATCAATTGGCCGATGTGTTTACTAAACCTCTCTCTGAGGAAAGGTTTATGTACTTACTAGGACAATTGGGTATGCTGAATCCTTAATTTTCCTTAAACTTTTCTGATTCTGACTGATCAGTATTACATTCAATACTGACCATCTCAGTATCACTCGTCTGATTTATCAAATTTTATAAATTTTAATTTTTTTGTAATTTAAAGTTTAATTTAAATGTTTTTATAATTTTTAATTTTTTTTAATTTTTTTTAACTCGGTATTGGAGTCCTGGAGTGATAAAACTGACTTTTAAACCTTATACTCCCCAACGGTAACCTTTCTTAATAAGAGAGTTACCGTTGATTCAGGATAAGGCTGTCAAATCAGCCGATTTATCTTCCCAATACCGTAATTATCACTAAATTTAGTATAAATAACCATTTTTTTTCTTTAAAATTCCTTTTAATAGTTATTTCTTACTTTCTATTTCGATTCTCTCTGCGATTAACGATTTCACTATCTCTTTGCAAGCAAATTTCTCAAAATCAAAATCGCAGATGGCTAATTACAGATTCTTCGCACCGGAGGCTGCACCGGCAACTCAATTTAGGAACGACGAAGTGCCCAAATTTGCGAGGAACAACCTTACAGCAAACTTTAACATTCCTCAGGCTTGGGCGTGCCCTGAATTCACTCACATGATCACATATCTGAAGCATTGTCCCATCACTCAAGCACTGATTCTTTCTCCTCGTGCAATCTATCCGGAAATGCTATGTGAATTCTGGTACTCTGCTAAACTTGACTCTCCGGACATGATTACCGGTTGGGTCAATCGAGAATAGAGAAGGGATTTTGTCTCCACTGCTATAATTCGGGAAACACTGAGGCTTCCTGCTCACGCTCAGTATGAGCCATTTGTCGATCGCACAGAGGCTCGCTCAGTGTTACCTTTATTGGACGCAGAGGCACCACTGGCATTATTAAACGAAATGAATTTGGTCCTATGTGGGGTTTGTTTTTATCTACACTTATTCGGTGTATGACCCACAAAACAGGAGCTTTGGATCAAATAAATGAATTTAGGATGCAGATTGTTCATGCCATGTATCATGGTCGGGATATTGATTATGCTAGACTGATCTTCAATGAACTGGCCTCTCTGATCCGGGCTCAAACTAGAGAAATCAATGTTCCTTTTTGCAGATTTCTTTCCCTCATTTTTCAAAATGGGATGCCTGCTCATATCTATGATTAGTTCAATAGTCCAAGAGTGGACCTTCCTCCTCTTCATGAGAAGATTTATTTTTACAGGCCAAGAGAAGGAGAGCCTGTATTGAGTCACTCCATGTGGGCTATTGTACAGGCACACTTAAACGATGAACACCATTCTGATACTGAATCGGACAATGATGATAATGATGATAGTGGTTATGGTGGAAATGATGATCCAGATACTGAGATGGTGGAAGCTCAACCAGAACCAGTACAAGAACCACCACTTATTTCTTCACCTGCACAGGCTCCTGATGCTCCTCATATTGCAACAACTTCTGATACTGAGTCCTCAGAAGACACACCAATGGTCCTCCGAAAAAGAAGAAGAAACAAATCCCCAGTTCTTATGGGAAACCTATCATCAGAAGAGATGCAACCCGGAAATGTTCCTTCATTAACTGCATCTCTTCAAGCACAAAGTCTTGCTGCAGCCACCGTTGACCTTCCAGGCCCTGAACCAGAACCTATTGCTCAACATATTGAGGAACCCCATGCTCCTCTCGATGTAGAAATTCAATATGAGCAGCATACACTGGAAGGTGCAGATGTCCGAAGAGAAGAGGTTCCTGAAGGTGCTGGTGCCTCAAATCAACATACAGAAGATCCAGCACCGACCTCACATGATGCAAGAAGAGAATCCGACAAAGTCTGAGGTATGAATTTCTAAAAAGCCCTAATCTTTTATATATATATAAACTTTTCCCAACTAGAGACTATGTATTGGCCAGTACCAACTCAATACTATCCACAGTTTCAAACGAACTTTCAAATATATCCACTTATGGCCAACATAGTTAGCCCACTGTTGCTATGCAAAATTCATACACTGAGCACCTCAATGATCATTGTCAGTCTACAGTTGTCTCAACATTTAAAGAGACAATGGTGGATGATGTCAAACTAACACACACTGGTGCTGCTTGAATTATGTCCAACTTATTTTTGAGTTGGGTCACATGATTCAAGAAATGATCACAAACCTTTTAAGCCACATTAGCCAAAATTTTCCATGGGTTTAGCCACTTTTCTGTTATCACTCTGACACCGAGTGATATACATTGAAAATCATATGAAGCACATCCCAGGCTTCGATTTCCCAAACCAAAACCTTTTAGTAAATGTGACCTATCCTATACCGAGCTACTTAAAATTTCACACTCACCTTTACTAAAAAATTTTCTTACACATGCTATGCACAAGTTCACAATATTTCATCATGAACCAGATGAAATACAGACTTCACAAATCTGTTTATATGATTATAGAGTTAAACAACACCACAATTCTATTTGATAAACCTTTCTTACTAACCAGTTTTCTATTTTTGTTTCTTTAGCACCATCTGTGCAGGGTCAAAGGGCACAAGCCACTCAGTCTCAGGAAGTACATGGAGCTTTACAAACTATTTTAAATCAAATCCTGGCCATGCAGACCACTCAGAATAATATTCTGGCCAGGATGGATGAAATGAGTACTCAGATTGACACATTAAAGCAGTCAGTGGCACTCCTACAGCAACAACAACAACAACCTCCACCACCTCCACAAACTCCAACTGGAGGAAATAATGATGAAGCAGGCCCTTATACTGAGCCTCGGCGATCACCATATCCTGCAAATTTTGAGGGAGCACAGGATGCTGCTACTGAACCTATGCTCTCCCCAACTCCTGAAGATCAACAGGGGGACATAGGTGGTGATACTGAACCAATTCCCTCCCCCTCCAATGATAACAATAAGGGGGAGAAGAGACAAAGAGACCAAGAGGTTGATCAACCTGAGCCATCTGCTCAGGGGCAGAAAAGAAGGAAGTTAAATGAAGATCAACCTCCACAGCAACAACAAAAACAACAACATCAGCAAATACCTCATACTGAACCACTTAGGTTTAGGTATGAAAGAAGCAGACAAAGAGGACGGTCAGTTTTGGAACAACTTGAAGAAGAACCATCTGAGCCATCTGCTCAGGGGGAGATTGAAACTGGCCAACCACAGCAAGCTGTTACTGAGGAAAACAACTTGCAGATTATAGTGTATGGGCCTTTTGTGTGGCCTATTGCTGATGATGAAGATGAAGAACATCCAGTGCCATCAGAAAAAAATTTAAACCTTGCACTGGATGAAGCAAATAAAGAAAGCTCTTCATCATCATCCTCAGATGATGAAGAGCATCCAAGAAAACCAATCTCTCCTCAAGCTGAAGGACCTTCTAGAATCCCTAGAAGACCAATAACCAGAAGAATGTCAAATGTGGTTATGTCCTCAGAATCAAGTGAAGAACAAGATCCAGCTCCTCTGATCTCAAGACCTAGAAGATCCACTCAGTATACTGAGGAAAAGAGTGATGCTGAGGATGAGATTGAGGCCCAGAAATTCTTCCCTGTTAAGGAAGAAGAACCTGAATCTGAGTCTGAAGATGTTTCAAGAGGATCTCATACTGTAAAAAGAACTGGAGATGAATTGCTTGAACAGTATTGGAACATTATGGCACAAAGAACAAGGTATAGGGAAACAAGGTTGGGTATGCTGAGGAATAAAGCATTTCTGAATGTAAAGGACATATACTGGCTAAATGAATTTGTCAACAAAATAAAAGTCAAAACTGTTGATAGATCAATTGTTGCAACTTGCACTGGGCCAGTCAGTCCTCCAATGAAGATTTTTCTCCATGACATCCAAAATATGGGACTCCAAGACTGGATAAAAATTGCTAGACTGATAAAGGAGATGCCCTCAAGATCTTCTGAAGCCCAAGTGAGGATGGATGAAATTTGGGTTGTATCTGCTATATGCTATGAAAAAGGCATCCTTTATGCAGCAGATTACAGGGCACTCAGTGTGATGACTGAAGCTATCAAGAATAACAAACCTGAGTGCCTTAGTACTTTCAGAATATTTCCCAAATATACTGTTCCCCCTAATCTTATCTTTCAGGATCAAAAGAGTACCATATATCCTACATCTGGATATATGTATACTGACTCAGATGACAGGGAGTGCTTCATTACTGAAGCAGATTTACCAACAGCTCCTATCAGCCATTTGGTGGGTTTGAAATGGATGATCACCAAGAAAGAAGATGCTTGGTTCAGAAAGAAGATAGTTGCTGTGCTAAACAACAGACAAGATGAACTGGAGAAAAGAGAAGAGTTCATCCATGTGAAGAAGGAAGTCTTCTATGAGTTCGAATCAATCAACAAAAGATGAAGAAGAAGACTTTGCAGCATGTAGTTATGTATTTTTTATTTCTCTTTGTAATTGTTTTGTTATCATTAGATAGGGGGAGATTGTTAAGGCAAAAAGCCTTACCCCTTTGTGAATCTTAGGATAACAAAACAATCCAGACTATCCTAGATTAAAATGTAGATTAAATTTGCTAAGTTAGGATTGATACTGAGTTTGGCCAATACTGGCCACTCAGTATCAGTACTCAGTATTGAAAAAAACCAATACTGAGTAGAAGGACTGAGTCATACTCAGTATAGTAACGGACTAAGATCAAATCCCTTGATCTTAGTCATTTCCTTTAACTTAGTCCTTATGTTACTCCTTTGCCCATTTATGTAAGATCTCTATAACACTATAAATAGAGATCATCTTGCAAAGGAGTACTTACCAATTTACACTTTCACGAATATCCTTTTGTAATTGTTTAAGTGGTCTTGTATTTCCGCTACAAGCCACACTTTGTGGAATATATACGTTTGACTAAATTACTGTGTTAATCACCTTAATTGTCTTAAGTAAATTATTAATTTAAACAATTATCAAACAAACCAGGGTTGTTGTGACCTAACAGATATTGAAAAAGAGGACCCACCTCCAGTCCTCGCCTTCGTTTGTCCACGTATAGAGTCTAGAACCGAATTAAATTTCTCTAGGACACAGGCACTCTACCAAGCATATCTTTGAGATATTGCCGGAACATTCATAGTGATACCAAAATTATTGGTATTCCACGATGATTGAATGGAAATCCTACCAGTGCTAACATCAATGCCAACACTGAACGTAGGTCACACAGTTTCAGTAACTGTTGTGCTAACAGGCAATCTATGTGATCCTGGGTTACCCTGATACATTCTCGTGCGAATATCGGACGACCGTACTCCATTCTTATCAACAACGGTCACTATGTCTGATAGAAAATCTGATGACTGTACTTCAATCTTATCAACAACAGTCAATACATCATATAAGGGATTCTATGACCGTACTCCAACATTATCAACAACGGTCAGAAAATCCAAAACATATCAATATTCCGCACTGCTTCAACTTCAACAAACATCAGGAACCAAGGATCTGCCGCAAATCGACAAATGCCACAACTTCAAGAAAGGACTTCCGCTGCTAACCGCTCTATCTATGGGTCTACATTCAGTCGATTTGCATGAAGTCTTCTGGAATACTTTATATTGGTTGAAAAGCCAATTAAAAGTATGTCTGTCACCGATAATCAAAGGCTGATGCTGTTTTATCAACATAACTGCTCAACGGTTCAAATCTCAGCTCCAGCCTTTCAAACACAGAAGTTTTCAAAGATATGCAACCTAGACTACTATTACAAAGGGGGAGATTGTTAGGTACTAAATATATTGTAAAAGATAGTCTAGGGGGTATATTGAAACATTGTATATAAGTTTAGAAAAGATTAGGATTAGTCCTAATTAACCAAGGAATTAAGCCATGGTATATATAATCCCAAGTGTAAGGCTTAGTTCCTAACTTTTGCACATTAATCAAATCTTCATTTCCAACATTTGTTATCTCCCTTCTCTCTACCTTTCTCTCTCTAAAAGCCCTAATCACCATATTCACTTTTCATACCAAAAATCATCATCCAACACCTTGTATGGATTGATTCAGTGTTTTTATGCTTTTCAGTATGAAAGTGACGATGTTGGAATTTCTATGTCCACCCTAGATAATCACTGTCTAGTGTTGGAATATTTTTGCATTAGTTTGCAAGGACCAGTCTTCATCCATAGACAATTGTACGTTTATCACGTCTTAAAAGTAAAAAAAAGATAATAATAAATAAAAATAAAATTAAGGGTACTTAAATGCGAGACGGAAATATATCAACTAAACAGATTTTTATAAACAAGTGATACAAATGTTATGAATAATACACTGTAACATGTTACTACATGTATATATGTATAAACTTTAGAGTTAATTGCAAGAATGATCCATGTCATTTGGTCAAATTGAACGTTTGGTCACCGTGATTCAATAATTGTAGGCGAGGTACTCATGGTCCCATACAGTCACATGTATTTATTTTTATTGTTGCAATAACTGTGGCTAGGCTATTTAAAATAAACTGTGGCTATAGGCTATTTTTGTATTAGTACAAGACGACGCTCCTGCGAGTAAACGGATTTTCAGGCTTCATCGACGGATGTTTTTAACCGGAAAACCCGCCACCATTGTGTGTGTGCGCGCGCTTTGTTTTCAGGCTTCATCGAACCTCCGGCGAGTAAACTCCTTCCAGGCTACAACAGCACCATTTATGGAATGTTTTTCTTCACTCCCCTCTCTCTCTCTATCTTTCTCGCGCGTAACCCCACTATACACACATAATGACTAAAATGTCCTTCAACTAATGGACATTTTTAACGATGTTATGGGACGGGGGCCACGAGGGCACAAAAATGCAAACGATGGGTATTATGCCTGCACTTATTGAACCATAATGGCTAAATGTGCGATTTAACTAAACCACAAGGATTAATCTTGCAATTAACTCTAAACGTTATATATTGATAAAACAAATTATAATAATAATGTGTATCACGTTAACAATAATTATATAAAAATCGCCACAATATTTGGTAAGACTTATAATAATTCAAGACAACTACTTAATTGGATGGGAGATGGTTGTTGGGCCTGTTGTGATGCTCACCTACAGCTTACAGTTTTTGTTGGTTATGAACAAGTGTTGAATACGTCCAAAACTAATGTTGGTTAAAACTTATTAATCATTTAACAAAAAATTATAAAAAAGAAAGATAAAGAGGACATATGGTGGGTTTTGATTGGTGGTATATGACTATTAATTAGGTCATTTGAATGTGACAATGTCCCTCCCCATGCATGCAAAATGTGACGAGAATAAAATCCAAGACCAAATCTCTAGGGTTCATATTGGAAGCTTTTAGGTTAAGAAAAGTTCTAGTTGTAGAGATGCAAACGGGTACAGGTAATAGTGGGTACTGCAAAACCCGTACTCATACCTGACCCGCTATTCCATACCCGTACTCGCCCAGTGCCCGGTCAAATCTCCGTCAGGTTCGGGTAGAAAAATCCCCGCCGGGTACGGGAAACCCGACGGGTACCCGTTCAATAAAAAAATTAAACAAAATAGCTAAAACATTTAATACTCTCAGTTCGTTCAGGCTTTTCGTTCAATTCGTAATGAAATAACGGGAGACGGACAAGATTTTAACCATTATTAGATTGGGCTAATGAGAGATTAAGAGTTGGACTAAGTTTGGATAGTGAGTAGTGGGCTACACATGTATTAAAAAATTACACATTAACATATATTCGGGTCGGGTATAAACGCCGCAGATATTATAAAGCCCTCACCAGACCCGTCCCCGCTCTCGGGTATGAAATTTAAACTCATCACCGACCCGTTACCCGTTTAGACGGGTAATACCCGCCCCGTAAGACTCGGGTACCCGCGGGTACCCGAACCCGGGTGTCAAATTTGCATCCCTATCTAGTAGAGTCTACGCCTAATAAATTAAGAAAGATGTCAAGAAAGAGGAGTTTAAAACCGGTTTCAACCGTCACACATATTGACATTTTATTTTTTAGAGCTACGTCAGTTGACACTTCAACTGATACTAAATTGACACATATATGTCATTAATATCCCTTCATTTTTATTTTCACATCTCACACATTATAAAATATACAGATACAAAATACTCATATATTTTATTTAAATATCCCACCTTTTCGTCACTTTTCACTTCGCCTAGCTGATGCTTATTATAGGGGTGCCCAAAGGGTCAACCCGAACCCGATAATACTAGTCCGGTGTAATCGGGTCATGTGGTGATATCGGGTTTTTTTAACCCAACCCGACTAACCAGTTTTCTTATAAGGTCGGGTTTTGGGTTATGATTTTTATTATTTCCGGGGTTTGGGTTGACCCGATTAGAGTTAAGGCTAAAATTCAAATTTTAAAGTTTCAAAATATCTTTACCTTAAATATATAAAAAAAAAAGGATAAAAAGTCACAACTATTAACCACCAAAAGTGTTTACATATCAGCGTCGTCGTTTGATTTTTTTCTTTTCGATGTTTAATATACAGAGAACTAGAGGAGCCTAGTTTGCTAATCTTCAAAATCCATCGTCTGATGTTAGCTGCCTCCCTGCTTGTTTACAAAAATTCACATTTGATATTATGGTTGAAAAGCACCGTTTCCTATTTGCTAATATACAAATATATTTTTTTTCTTTTGGTTGTACTTGTGCGACACACAATGTTACAGTAAGTTCTTTGGATCTGATTCATGTTCTTATTTTTCTTTTATATAATTATTTTAATCTCACTTTTGCTTTTGTACATTATCTAATCAGGTTTGGATTTTCGGGCACCCCTACTTATAACTGAATAACTGATGCCGATCACTGAAGGAGGCCTGCCCAGTGGTCTAATGGCCAGCCAAGTACCATAACTTATTTAATTTGTGAAACTAGTTTTTCCCTTTTTAGATTTTAGATATTTTAAATTTACATATAATTTGAATCTAAATTTCAGGGAAAAGGGGAAAGAAAAGAAAGTCCAACATAATTAAAAATTACATATTTAATATACAAATATACAACTAAAAACGAAATGACATAATTATCGGTCATTTTATGTTTATACGCATCGGTATATTTATAAGGTATACATAAACCATCACAAGTTCATGCAAGACTTGTATCCCAGTGGTATTGATGTATATAGTGTTGTCCATAGACCTAATGGTCATAGTTTCAAGCCCCAATAGGAGCAAGTGGAGTAGATTAATTGCCGTTTGGTTATTCCTAACTGAGAAGTGATATTTTGTCCTACATTTTTTTCCTACCCATAAGCCTACTCACTTCTAAATATGACATATCCCTTGTTTTTGACACTTATGATGATCAAATTGGTAGGCACATGTGTATGACCAAATGATAGGTACCAATACCATTACTCTTCCTAATTTTATCCAAATTTAGTTGTCATTTTTTTAATCTAGAATAAGTTTGTCATTTCTTCAAAACTCAGGGTTACTTTGATAAATATTATTAATATACTATTTTAAATGTATATTAAATGATAAATGTATATTTAAAACTCAGGGTTAGTTTAAATGATAAATGTGTATTATGTAGAACGAGTAGTTGCGGCCGCGCTTCGCGACGGGTTGCTAAGATACCCATCATATTTTTCAATTAACATGTTATTAATTTCACTAGGGTAACTTGAACAATTATTACACTATTCAAACACTATAAGAAAATATTAAAAGGACACTGTTTGAAAAAAGAAAGATAAAACACTAAAAAAAACTATTCATGTACTTCATCCCCCGGTAAATGTTATTATATAAGGGAAATACTAAACATTGCCCTTAGGGCAATGGTTAAGAAATTTTTATTGGCTTAAAATCATTGTACATTAACTAATAAAAAAACCACCCCATTAATTTCATTAACCACCTTTGAGTAGTTATCCATTTTTAATGGTAGATAAACTAATATATCCATCCTTAACCATTGCCTTTAGGGCAATGGCAATGGTTGGTTAGCAAAACTCATTATATAAATATCATTGGCCTACTATGTAATATTGAATTATAAGCTATTATATTATGACAGAATAGGCCCATTTTCTGTGAGCCTTTTTAGTTAGTGTGAATGCTATTGGGCGAACTTTGTAATTTGTACTGTATGGTATGATTTGTTGGCCCATTTATTATACTCGAAACCTTCAACATTCACGGTAATGGGACCATTAGTTTTATTTAATAGTATTTCGTTTCATTGGATCATTGAGTTAGGGTTGTTTAGGATTGATTATTGAAAATAGATTATGTGTTTTAAAAATGAATAATCAGATAATCGGTGATTACAAAACGTGATTCTGAAAAGTAGTGTTTGAATTTGATTATGCTGTTTGAAATCGCAATAATCTGATAATCTGTTTTTTAGTGTTTGGCAAACTTGATTATTTGTTTAGTTAATAGGTAATATTCAAAACTCCATTTTTAAAACGCAAATAAGTAGGTACCAACCTACTTTTTCAAAACTTCATTTTGAAAGCTCCAAAACGCAAATAAGTGATTATTTCATACCTTTTGCCAAACACTAGTTTTAGATTATTTGCGTTTTCAAAACACAATAAGCAGATATCTACTTCGAATCACAATCCCAAACACCCTCTTAATCTAGAGTGATAATTTGTGTCATGTTCGGATTGGTGTGTTAATAACACTAATCCAAACATATACTTCATCCGATTCAAAATAAGTGCTACACTTTCCTTATATGGGTGATTCAAAATAATTGCTACACTTTCTTATTTGGTATATTTTTGTATATAAAATTACCATTTTATCCTTAACTTTATTAAACATCATTAAGATTTTCTAATTTACTTTCTCTTTCTTCAATAAAGCCAAATGTGGGACTCTTCTTCACTAATTATCCCTTGTAATCTATCATAATCTCTATTACAATATTTTGTATCAAAAAACGTGAAAGTAAAAGTGTAGCACTTATTTTGAATCGGAGGAAGTATGTATCTAATTGGTTAGTGAGTTGACTTTGATGGCTTGGTGTTACCTAATCAGAACATAATCTTTAAATTTTGATAATGACAGTTCTTGCAACTTTATTAAAACGTTAAGACATGTATAAAAAACTTGTAAATTCATCTATAACAAACTTCTGAATTTTATGAATTAGTCCCTCATAAATTAATGTAATTTGTAATGCATATAAATACAGTCTTAAGAACTGTCATTATCAAAACTCTTTATATAAAGTCACAAATATGTTGATGGGTTAATAGCCTTGTAAATATGTTCAACCACGTTAGCAAGTTGTAGCTCGATACGAATCAAGGTAAGCGAGATGAATTTAAAATACATATTACTTTATTAGTTAAAGAGTTGGCGGCGGGCCCATTTATCCACAACCTAACCCGAACACGACTCCTTTACTAAATGATTAGACGGTCTACTTGTTAATTACTCAAACCTATTTAAACTTAACCGTAACTCATTTATTTCTGAATCATGTCAAGAATTACAATCCCTAGCTAAGCATTATAGTTATTCACCAAGTTCCGTAAAGAGAATATTATAACTCTAACAATATAAAATTAAAATTAAATTTTCAATTTCGTAGGCGAATTCGACAAAATTATGCCACTATTTGTGATGTTCATTTTGCTATAAAATTCCTTTAGAACCCACAAAATATAGCTCAACACAATCACAATTTTAAAAAATAAAATAATATAGGGGAAAACCATTGCCTTTAACGTCCGCCAATTAGCATCATTTTGGCGAGCTAGATGAATTTGGCACCCCAAATGCCTCTTAACAACATTTTGGCGAGGGCGAGGGCTCTAGCTAAGACTCTAGGGGTATGTTTGATATAGATATTTGAAAGTGAGAAAGGGAAATAAAGATAAAGTCTCTTGTTTGGTTACATCTATATATACTTAAAAAACGAGTTCCAAAAATGAAGTTGTATGTAATTCGGTTGCCATTAGTACTACATTTAAACCAAAAATCTTTAATGTTTATAGCTTGAAACGCTTGCCTTTGAATCGGTTCTACATATACTCTGTAACGGATCCAAAGTTCACTATTGTTTTAAATGCAACTTTTAAGTTTCCATACTTCCCCAATATTAATTCCATGTACACGTTAATTGGACATTTTGTTTTAAATGCAAATTTAAGTTTTCAAATTATATTCCATATACATGTTAATGCAAATTTAATACAGCCTTTTCAATACATCCAATATTCATACCTATGTAACGTTAATTCAAAACATATATAAAACGTATTGCTCATATGTAAAGTATTGTTTAACATCTCATATTTAGATTGGATGTTTATTGATGTTGAAATATATAAAGCTTAAAAACTAACCTTTTTGTGTTTTGTTTCGGTTTTTAGAGAAGATATTTCAACATTAGAAATGAAAGAATTGAAACAACTTGAACGTCAACCGAGGACCGGAGTTGATATGTACGTTATAAAAAGTTATTGTTTATTCTACTCAACTCTTACTTTATGATTTTGACTATTAGTACTAATTTCATATTTTTTTAATTTTCTTTTGAATTAGATTCTTAAAAGGTACAGATTTAATGATGACAAATATAAAGCTTAAAAACTAACTTTTTTGTGTTTTGTTTCGGTTTTTAGGCATTTGACTAGAGAAGATATTTGAACATTAAAAATGAAGGAATTGAAACAACTTGAACGTCAACTGAGGACCGGAGTTGATCATGTACGTTCTAAAATTATTCGACTCAACTCTTACTTTATGATTTTGACTATTAGTACTAATTTCATATTTTTTCTTTCAATTTTCTTTTGAATTAGATTCTCAAAAGGTGAAGATTTGAGAAATAAAAATGGAGTATTATAGTGAAATTGAAGATATGATCTTTTGACATATTTGTGAAAATTGCAAGATAAAACTCTCTACTATTAATTTCATGAGGATTTATCATTTATGTTTACTTTTAAGTAACTATATGAAAATTTCGTTGGGATCATCACATTGCTTTTCATCAACTCGTCAATTAGCTTTGTATATGAAAACGAATCTACTACTGCAGTAGCAACTAATGGGTCATCTTCCACACAATGAAAAAGCATTACTGAAATTGATGTGTACATATTAATATTTAGTGTTGTAATTTTTTTATATACACTATTAACAAATGTAAGTGATATGTTTTACCCCTTACGTGTCAAATGGTTAAAAAAAATTGCATAAAAAAAAATCGGGTCAAAAAATTGGAACACGTCAAACGGGTCAAACTTGATCCATATTGTTTTCATATTAAATTAACTAGCCTATAGCCCGTGATAAATCACGGGTGGCTCATAGAAACTTTCATAATATTTTATAAAGTCACAAAAGCTGAGTTAAATGAACGGCCAAATGCATAAGAAAACCCTGCGACTATTGAAAGACTATTGAAGGAGACTTTTTGTTGCTTTTTCAAAAACTAAATACAAAAAATCTTACTTGATCTTTAGCCTAACTTTTGTTGTCATACACCTTTTTCAAGAAATCACTCTCTGCTAAACCTATTAATCTGAAAGTCAAGCTGTTTAAGTGAATTGATGCCACTAAAAGTACACAAATCAAAATTCAAAATAGAAAAATAATAATAATACGGAATTCAGGTAAGATACTTTCTGGACATGATTCTGTTTACAAAAATGTATAAACCAGCAAGTGCCGGCCCACAAGCCATTCCAAGAGCACCTTCACGAACATGTAAAACCTGCATTCGGATCTTTAAAGGGACGCAATCACTTATATATCTCCCGTTCATTGCTCTAGAAGACCCCAAACTACAAATTTTCAAAAAAGAGAAAAAAAAAAGGTAAGTAAATTTTTTTAATAATGTTGCATTCTTGAAAATTTTAAGAGGCGGTAGGGATAACATAGTTTGTAATAAATGTGAAGATTCAAAAACATAAAGTAAGTAAATTTGACCTAAAAAGGTCAACTTGCCCACAAAAAAGTCGAGTGACTAAAAGCAATGTTCTAAAACCCGGGTTGACCCGGCCGGTTCAACCGGTTAAATCGTGACACCGTTAAAAAGGTGAGTCAAAAGTATCTGGAATTTTTGCTCATGTCTAACCTGTTTTAACCCGGTAGGTTTTGTAAAACCTGGTAGCCCGGACGACCAGAAAATCGTTTGTGACTTGGATGTAGCCCAAAAATCGTTAAGTGGCATAAGCAAAAAGATTTATAAAAGTAGAAACAGAAAATGGAAGGTATGAAGTGAGTGGTGAAAGCACCTGAGCAAAGTTGCCCTTATTTATAAAAAAAAAAATATACAAAATATGTTTATTAAATATTCTACAAAACATATTTTGATAATTTGATTCGCAAACAGTAAACACTACTTATTTATAAAAAATCTACAAAATATGTTTTGATAACTTGATGTAATCACCATTATACGCAAGTGGCTTCCAAATGAGGCAGAAGCTGCTTGTAAATCGGGATCCATAGGGTCATAGCCCTGTATCAGTCTTGTATACATTGTTGGAACCTAAAAATAAATTATTATAATATTTTTTTTTTGTGCAGAATATTATTTTATTAAATAAAAAAAGGCATACCCCAATAAATACAGTTATTGCATCATGAAGTTTAGTACCATCTTTTGGATATGATTCACACCATCTTTGTCAAACTTTGCCACAAACTCAACCTGTAAAAACATAAATATTATTAGAATTTAATTATTTAAATCAACTGTATACAAAATATAAATTTATAGCACTCACCATGGACCCTGAATAAAGAAGAGCAAACAACACTTTAAACTGAGATTGAATATGTAAATATAGTTGGGGATCAAGACAAAAATCTAGGATAAAATTACTTGTGCTAAAATGCTACTATGTGTATAAATGTAAATAGATAATGAAATTATTTTTTTTAATATTAAATAAATATAATGATTACTGACCTTTTGATATAATTTTTGTAGCAGCAATAGTATACTGCTCGTGAATATTATAATTTTGGTAGCAGCAATAGTATACTGCAGTTTAACTATAAGTGTCAAGGCTAATAGCTTCAAATTCAAAACGTTTATGTAAACCTCAAACTGTACATCACCATAAAATTTTGGTTTTATGTTCTACAATTTGATACAAAAACGCCCAATTCCAAGTATAAATCAGACACGGGAACTGAAAAAGAAAGAACCATTGGGAAGCTAGAAGCATCGTGAATATTATAATATTCACCATCGATTCGATATGCCCAAAACATTTAAGCCCTAATTCAAGTTTTAAAATTGGCATAATTGAAATTTTTAAAAGTTCGTTAAACTGATTCCTTTTTATTTGATATAAATCGCATAAATTGAAAGATTTATAAGGATTAACTTACGTGGATTTAGAAAAAATTCCAGTTGTTTCGAATGTTCTTCGACCGGCGATTTTGAATTTAGTGTTCTTAGGAAGAGTTTCGGCCGGTTTCGAATTTAGGGTTCTAGATGAATCTGCAATTGGTTGACTGTCGATTGAATGGCAAAATGAGTTGAATGGGAAATCGTCATTTTTAATCAGCAATTGGGTGAGCACCTCCATATGGCAATGGGGAGAAAGAAACAACTGATGGATGAGAATAGAGAAACCACGTATGGTGGGAGTTGAGAAACACCGGATCTCAATTTTGGAGTCTCTGGCTATCGCAGAAATCGAAAAATGTCCCAGCATCCAAAACGACAGACCCACAAAACTCAGATAAAAAAGCTTCGACCTTTAACTAAAAAATCAAGAATTGGGTTTCTTGAATTTGATCTTACCAGCTCCAGAAAATAAAGAAACCCAAGAAACACAGACTGAAATTTTTCATTGAATCCCATCTTTAAAATCATTGAAGATCTGAAACGATTTTGAAGAAATTAAGGATGAAACGGTTTGCCTCTACAAAGACCCTAGCATACGAAGATGCCATGTGGACTTCCATGTGGCTTTATCCATGTGGCATAAATTCAAAAAAACCCTTCCTTTATTATATATAGAGATAGATGTTGGATCCCAACAACACAACCGTGTTGCGTTATTACCGAGTAACGAAGATACGATAAGTAAATAACAACAAGATTTCAATGATTAAGAGTTTTATTAAAAACAGCTTAATACAATACAGAGTTTGCGGAAATAGATAGTATACACTACCTAAAACTCTATACTTGAGTTGACACTTTAGACCGCTCAAACTAGAAGAGATATACACTGAGAGTTATATCAGCTGATACTAACAGCTGATATTAATGCCTTAGTAATAACTATGGAGGAGTTAATACTTAGAAAATAACTAACTCTCAGAGAATGTTCTTGTGCTTATGATTTATAAGGGTGCTCTAAAGGTGTTGTAAATGCAAGCATTTACTCTCAGAGACCATGATTCACAAATCTTTTTAATTGCTTCAAGTTCTTTAACTTTTTCACTTAGATCATGTTGAAGAACTGAGTTAATAAATTTCGTTTCAGAAAGTTCTTCTTTTAAAGTTTTGTGGTCAATTAAACGTTCTTTTAAAAATGCATTTTCACGTAGAATAGCATTATTTTTATCCAAACATTCACCTTTCAGCTGATCAATGAAGTGCAAGTCACAAATAATAGAATCAACAATTTCTTTAGCTTTAGTAGCCTCAGCGGAGATTAGAGAGGTTACCTTTTTGTGAACAATGTTGACCCATTTATAGGAACTAGCATCATCAGTTGTAATGCTTTCATCGTCATCAGCACGAGCCATCAAACACATTGTGGCCATTTGTTCATCGTCATCAGATGAGCTGTCACCAGAGTCAGCCCAATCATGAGTTTCAGCTACGAGACCCTTGTCAGCAGATTTGCTTTCAAGTGCCTTCTTTTCTTCTAGAATCTTTTTGGGGAAGGCTTGTAGCTTTTTGTATTTTTCTTCAATGGACTCACCAGTTGAAGATGATGACCTAGCTTTCTTCTGCTTTCAGTCGTTTGCATAGTGTCCCTTCTTGTTGCAGTTGTAGCAAGTTATCTCAGAGATGTCAGGTGTACTTCCAGAGGGTCTGGAAGATACAGCTGATGAGATAGATATGCTACTCGAGCCTCTAGCTGAGGAGCCAGACTTGTTTTTGAAGAATTTTCTATTTTTAACAAGTAAGGCCAACTCAGATATAAGGGCATCGTTGTCTTCATCTTCATCGACTTCTTCAATGCTGACTTCTGGCATGTTGAACAAACCAACAGCTGAAGTGTTTTCAGCCTCATCATCTGATGGTGGATATTCGATTCTGCTAGGCTTGTTTAAGGAGACAAGAGCAGTCGAAGATCCAGCGGAACTCACTTTAGAGTCCTTTGGAGGTTGAAATTTATTGAGTACAGTTCTCTCATGGCTTAAGAACATACCATAGAGAGATGAAAGAGTATAAGCTTTCAGAGTAGGAGATGTACTCATGCAAGTTATGATGGTAGCCCATTTAGAAGGTAAAGCTGCCATAAACTTACACATTTTGGACATATCGTCCTTATCAACCCCATGAGACTTCAGCTCGTTTAACAGAATGTTATAACGATTGAAAGTTTGAGCTATAGTCTCACTTGGCTTGGCTTTAAACAGTTCATAATCATGTATGAGCATGTTTTTGTTATGTTTACGCACAACAGATGTGCCTTCATAAACTTCAGCCAGCCGTTCCCACATCTCTTTAACTGAGTCACAAAATTGAATATTGTGATACAGTTCATCACCAACTGCTTGAAAAAGCATATCTCTACCCTTGTTCTCAAGATGAACAAGACATTTTTCAGCGTCTGTCCACTGAGCCTCAGACTTCACCACATAGTGTTCTGGTATTTCAGAATTACCAGGAATGAGGGTTTTGGGAACATATTTTCCTATCGTGATGTTATCTTGGAGTTTTGGGTGATAGGTAACCATGTGGGACAACATACGGGTTTTCCACATGGGGTAGTTGGTTTGAGTGAGTTTGGGAGGTTTTCCAGATGATGGAAGATCTGATGATGTAGGTTCAGCCATAACAGATGCTCAAAATTGATGGAAGATAATTTTGACACCCGCTCTGATACCAGTTGTTGGATCCCAACAACACAACCGTGTTGCGTTATGACCGAGTAACGAAGATACGATAAGTAAATAACAACAAGATTTCAATGATTAAGAGTTTTATTAAAAACAGCTTAATACAATACAGAGTTTGCGGAAATAGATAGTATACACTACCTAAAACTCTATACTTGAGTTGACACTTTAGACCGCTCAAACTAGAAGAGATATACACTGAGAGTTATATCAGCTGATACTAACAGCTGATATTAATGCCTTAGTAATAACTATGGAGGAGTTAATACTTAGAAAATAACTAACTCTCAGAGAATGTTCTTGTGCTTATGATTTATAAGGGTGCTCTAAAGGTGTTGTAAATGCAAGCATTTACGTCTGCATTTATAGCCCAAGATCCATGTTCCTTAGTCCACAAGTTTGACGACGTGTAAACATATTATTCGTCGATGTAGACTTGCCATGGATCATTAAATGCGATTGCACAAGTTATTGTCCCGAGTGTACTTTGTGTCCACTTCTTCCGGTACCTTTTCTGACGCACAGTGAAAGGTGTACTACATAAGTACAGAAGTTGTTGACTTTCTCTTTACATACTTGAGGGACAAACGATAAAGTTGTACTGACATTATCTTCTATTCCAAAATAGAAGATCTTCAGCGTTTTCTTCTTCTTTGAGCGGGAAAGGGAAATGTTCAAGGTGTCAATGAACATTTCCTTTAAGTCTTCATCTGCAGCAGGTACTTTCAGCTGATTCCACAATCAGCTGAATAATCTTCTTCTTGTCTTTGTCTTTTGGTCATAGACTTCGAATGAACTCTCGTTAATAGCTGCTGATTTGACTTGTATCCTAAAGCTAAGTACGTACTCAGCTGAAGGTTTATTGTATATACTTGTTTCAGCTGAGATACATACTTCAGCTGTTATTTATTCTTCTTGGCTATCGAGCATCAAATCTTATTTACTTAGTCTTGGGACTAAGAATCTCCCCCTATTTGATGCAATCGAATAGCCGTATAAGTGTAACCCTGTAATGATTAAGCTGAAAGAAGTCAGCTGAATACTTATGTACTTTGACCCTTAGGGTTCTTTTGTATATGTTTATCTTTTTACAATTTTTACAAGTATATTACAAAGTTTTGATTTTCTATTGATAAGGAAATTAAAGTACAAGGAAAAAAAAAAACTACAATGCCTAGGATATAGCTGATCCAAGGACATTGCGACACAGTGAGTTGAAGGATGAGCTTATTAGTTTCTTCATTTATCTTCCCTCTTCAGTAGAGGAACTCAGCAGCTTGTGATAGAGCATCAGTTGATCCACATCACATAAGTTCAACTCATCTACCCGCTGGAACCAAGGCAGCTTCTTTTTCTCCAGATAGCAAAAGCCATAAACTGGTTCTTTTACGATCAGCCCAGGGACAAAGTTAACTCCTGTGGGGATGGCTTTTGTGATATTGGGTTTTGGTCGTTTTGCAAATATAATGGACGACCCAATATCCAGTGATCTGGAGTCAGCAAGAGGCTTAAGGAGAACGGACTTACGTTTCTCCCCTCTCGCTGAGGAGCTTTCACCAGCAGTTTCTCTGACAATAGCAGCTTGAGATTCACACAATTCAGGAGGTATGCGATATACCAACTCAGGAGCTTGTTTCCTGATTTTATCGCATAGATTATTGAAGGAGTAGATTGCGACTTTTATCTCGCCTTCCAGATCTGTTATAAGCTGCGATGGTTTCGCATGTCTGGCAGCTGCTTCAGCCTCTTTCCATTCATCGTAGTTGAGAACGAGGCTGATCTTGTTCAGAGGGAACTTTTCATGGAGCACCGCACTCCCAGCCCTTGTTATTACAATTTCATCAGGGCAGCTGGGATCGAATTTGGGGGCCCTTACGCTGGTGATCTTTGCTTCTTGCCTACGCTGATCAAGAACTTTGTTGAACAACCTAATGTTCTCAGCTCTTTGTGCTTCAGCTTTTTGATACAGCTCTTCATGGGCTTTTCTTTGAAGGGCTATGGCTGTATCAAGATCAGCAGTGGTTCCAACTTCATTTAAAATGAGGTTTTCAACCACAGTATATGTAGGCTCCCCCTCAGCAGGATGAGGAATCTCCTGTGAAATAGCTGAGGGTTTTGGATTTGCGGGGCTTGGACTTTTGGGACCTCAACTGATCAAAAGAATCAACGATTTTAGTAAAACCAGTTGAGGTTTCAGCTTCTTCTTCTAATGTTCCAGCAGAGGTGATAGGTGGATTTCTTGAGTTGTCACCTGCTGGAACGTCTTCAGTATTGGCTCCAACAGTAGAGGTGATTATAAGTTGTGAACTTTCTTGTTCACCATGTTGTTCACCTACTGAAGTGGCCACTTTCTCCCCCTCAGAGAGTGCCCGAAGAAGAGGGGTACTCTCTGGCGCTGAAGCAGGATGGACATCAGCAGCACCCTCATTAAGCTTGGCGAGAATGAGGTTGAGGGTGCCTTGGAGACCAGCGACTTGGGAAGTCTGCGAGCTGACTTCAGTCTCCATTTTGTCCAACCTGGTGGACACAGCAGCTGCGGACTCATCAATAGCCTTAGAGAGGTGGCTATGAGTGAGCGTCAGCAGGGACTCTTGCTTTGATTGGGCAAGAGCCAGGCTGTCCCGAACTTCGGAGAGAAATTTGTCGCTTTCAACTCTGTCAGAATCGCGAAGGAAGTTCAGCTCTTGATGCACGTAGTCGTTGAGAGAGATGAACCCGCTGGTGTTGAGGCGAATCTGATCAGAAAGAAGAGCCAGCTGAGGAGTCTGAGTGTGGACCTCAGCTTGCAGAGAAGTTATGCTGGAAGAGAGGTTCTCAACAGTTTTGGCAAACTTCTTTGGAACATCCCTGCGAAGGGAGTCCATCTGCTTCCTCAGCGTGGCCATCCCAGGTCGAATCTGGGATGTAACAACACTAGACATCAGAGCAGCAGCGGCTCTTATGGGAATGCTTCCTCCAGCTTTGCTGGATTCAGCATGGGACACTTGGACGCTTTTGGGGAAGGGGTCCGGCATGTCTCCAGCTTGAGGGGTAACCTCAGCTGTGGAAGAAGGTGTTCCCGAGGTAGGAAGAAGAGTTCCTATGGGATCCTCAGAAACTATGGGGGGTGAGTTGGGTCCAACTAAAACTTCTGGGGTTAAAACAGAAGTGCCTACTTCAGTTGTCAAAACAGTTTGAAGCCCAAATTCTTGCATCTCTTCATCATCTGAAAAGGTGTACTGCTGAATGGGGATATCAGCAGAATCAAACATCATATGAAATGCTGTTTGAGAATCTGGTGCTTCGGTCTCAATAGTCGGCGAAACTGTTATGGAGACTGGAGGAAGAATTCCTCTGGGTGGTGGGTCAACTGCCTCACAGCTCAGTTGGCGAAGACGTTCGCGATCACTGGCGGCTTGGGTGGTTGCCTCATTAACAACTTGGTCTAAAGTTGTCTCTTCATTGGCGGTGGTGGTTTCCTCAATCACCAGCTGGTTTGAGCTGGTAACGTTGTGGGAAACAGAAAGAACAGCTTCAAGATTGACTTGGTTTCTAGTCAATCTATCATCAGCTGATGACTCAGTAAGTGATGAAGAAGTTGGGGGTGGTGTGTGTGCAGCTGACACTCGGGTGGCTTGGGATGAGCCAAAAACTTCACCAGCAGTCTGTTAAGAGACTGAGGTTGCTTGTGGAGTTTGTTCCCTTGTTACAACGACAGATAATGAATCGGTCGAGGAGCTACGCAGAGGTGTGGAGCCGGTACTAACTCCTAAAGAACGAAATTTCCGTTTTGAAGTCTGCTGACTTGTTGAGAAATCAGCAGAGAGAGAGTGGATGAAAGGAAAGGGAAAAAGAGAGTCAGCCGGAAGTGTCTGGACAGGAACTCCAGTTGTTGGTAGAGTTCCTGGAAAAACACTGTAAGAGTGAAAATGAGAAGGACTGCATTCAGATGCTGATACAGCTTCTGATTGTAATCCTTCCAATTGGGATCTCGAGTGAGAACCCAACGGATTCCGGCTGAATCCTGATGATGCTGCGATCGCCAGCTCAACATCATCAACAACATCATCATCTCCACAAGTAGCAGACCCTCTTACCCTCAGCTGAGGAGAAAAAGGGGCGCTGGAAGTGGGAGAAGATGATAAAAAGAATGAAGAGGAAGAATCAGGGCGGTGAGCAGATCGCTTCACACGCTTCTTCCCACCACGTGGAATATCACCCGTTTCCACAATTTCCACGTTAATGGGCATTGAGATCCCAGTGGAAGTGGTGGTATTTCCATCAACAGTTTGTGTGCGATCAGTTGATGGAAAACACTTCAGATGAGGAAAGGACGTACCTTCTTGGAGGGCAGATTTCTTCGATGTTGCGCCCTTCTTTCGATCCCTTTTGGATCTGACTCGATCATCTATGATCTTCAGCATGTACGAGGTGAGGGGAAAAGCCTTTTCATCATCCTTCTTCTGGAAGATGATGCTGGAAATGGAACAGACCATCACCGATTCCCCAGGGATGTCCTCATAATCTATATGCAGCTTTTCAAGCATCACATGTGCAACGCACAATGTGAAAAAGCGAAGATAGGAGATATGATTTCCCTTGCTTTTCAGCTTCGTCTTGACCTCCTCGTACACCAGTTTCCCGTAGTCGATCCGCTGACCAGTGACTAGGGCTTCAGCAAAGACTTGCATGCTGGAGTTGCACTGGTTGAGAGACCCGGAATTGCCTCCGATACCCTGAATGATGTGGGTAAAGAAATAGGCCCAGTGTCTCGTCAGCTGAGACTTCTTGAAGATCGACACCTGATCTTTTTCATTTTCTAATCTGTATCCAGTGATATTGATTAGACTCGCTTTAGCTTCATCAGCAGACTTAGTCTGCTGATATTCTTCACCAGGTTGCAGATAATCGAATCCGCAAGCAACTCGGAAATCATCAAGAGAAATGGTGATTTGATGAGTTCCAACTTGCGCAGTGATGTCGTCTCCAGAAGCGGAGGCGGACATCCAGAAATCACGCAAGAGTTCAATGATACTCTTGGTGACTCTGGTAAAGGCACCACGGCTGGGGCAGTGACGCACAAACGTCACAACCGGTCGATAAATATCGACAAGATCATCCGGTGGGGAAACGTTGCCTACTAGGTTTGAGTTCTGAGTGAACCCAATAGCAGCCCTAGTAAGAGAAACCTTTGGGGCTTTCTTCGACATTTTGGGGAGAGAGGGAAGAAAGATAAAGGTTTAGAAATAGAGGGTTTTTGGAGAAAGAATTGTGGAAGGGATGAGGAAAAATGAGGAAGAGAGGTGGGTATTTATAGGGGTTTTATGGGTCGGTTTGGGTAAAGTTTGAGTTCAAACCGGGTCATAATTGGATAGTTACAAACCAACTATACACACGTTGGCTATCGTGCAAAGGTGGTTGGATGTGACAGTGTGAGAAAGTGGAGCCGTTTCTGTGTCAGGGTAGTGGAGCCATTTCTGTGTCAGAGGTCTTGTCCCTCATAAATGCCAAATATTTCCACTCGAGTGGAAATATTTACCACAGAGAACGTGTGGATAGGTTAAGAAGATGCCTTTTTAGGAGAATCTAACGTTTTAACTTATAAAACTTGATAAGTTATCATTTAAGAGATTTTATTCAGCTGACTGATATATTCAAAAGATTTTAGTCAGCTGAATGTACTAAGTGACAAGGTGAATCTTATCAGCTGCTGATAGTACTTCAGCAGTTGATTCAAGCATTCAACATACCTAGCTCGCTGATCAAAAAGTTGAATCGTTTTTCATCTAAAGGTTTAGTGAATAGATCAGCCAGCTGAAGGTCAGTTGAAATGAAGTGGAGTTCCACATCACCTTGTTCAATGTGATCTCTAATAAAATGATACCTTATGTCGATATGTTTGGTTCTGGAATGATGAACTGGATTGTTGCTGATTGCAATAGCACTCGTGTTATCGCAATAGATAGGAACTTTGCAGAAGTTCATGTCGAAATCAACAAGCTGATTCTTCATCCAAAGGACTTGAGCACAAAAGCTTCCAGCAAGCAACATATTCTGCTTCAGCGGTGGAGGTAGAAACAGTGCTTTATTTCTTGCTTGTCCAGCTGACTAGCTTTCCACCAAGCAGCTGACATCCTCCAGTGGTGCTCTTTCTATCCATTTTGCAACCTGCAAAGTCTGAATCTGAATAGCCAATTAGATTAAGCCTAGAGTCTTTGGCATACCAAAGACCTAGGCTTGGAGTACCCTTAAGGTACCTCAAAATGCTTTTTGCAGCTATTAAGTGAGATTCTCTAGGATCAGCTTGATACCTAGCACACATGCAAGTAGCAAACATAATGTCTGGTCTGCTGGCGGTGAGATAGAGTAATGATCCAATGAGTCCTCTATAGAATGTGACATCAACTGACTTACCAGTTATGTGAGCATCTAAATTGTTTGGAGGAGCCATTGGTGTTTTCATGGATGATGATGAATTCATATCGAATTTCGTTAAAAGATCTTTGATATATTTTTCTTGATTTATAAAAAAATCCATTTTTAGATTGCTTAACTTGTAAGCCAAGAAAATATGTCAATTCACCCATCATGCTCATCTCATACTTTGTAGACATAAGTTTTGAAAAACGTCTACAAAGTTTTTCATCAGTAGCACCAAAAATTATGTCATCCACATAAATTTGAACAAGAATGATATCACCTTTGATTTTTCGAATGAATAAGGTTTTATCAATCTTTCCCCTGTTGAAATCATTTGCTATGAGGAACGTGGAGAGTGTATCATACCATGCACGAGGAGCTTGTTTCAACCCATACAGCGCTTTATCCAGCTTAAACACATAGTCTAAATACTTAGGATTTTCAAACCCTGGTGGTTGTTTAACATACACTTCCTCTTGCAGCTTCCCGTTTAAGAAAGCACTCTTCACGTCCATCTGAAAAACTGTGAAGTCTTTGTAAGCGGTGTAGGCTAGAAATATTCTAATAGCCTCAAGCCTAGCCACTGGAGCAAATGTTTCATCGAAATCGATTCCTTCCTCTTGTCTGTATCCTTGTGCAACAAGTCTAGCTTTGTTGCGAATAACTACACCTTCTTCATCCATTTTATTCCTAAATACCCATTTAGTACCAATTATAGTCTTTCCAGCTGGTGGAGGCACCAGCTGCCATATTTTGTTGACCTTGAATTGGTTAAGTTCTTCCTGCATCTCCTGAATCCAGCTTGAGTCTTCTAAAGCAGCTCAAATATTTTTCGGTTCTTCAGTTGCTAGAAAACAAGACCATAAGCAAAGATTGCATGATCCTTTACTTCTAGTGACTACTCCCTGCTGTGGATCTCCAATGATTAACTCAATTGGATGTTCTGAGGTCCACTTAGATTGAGGAGCAGCAGTAGAAGAGGAAGATTCAGCAGAATTAGATCCTTGTAAAGCGGCTGACTGCTCAGTAGGATGAATTACTTCATTTTGAACTGATCTTCTTGAAGTATGAAGAGGTGGCTTAGAAGTAGCCTTGGATGATGCTCTAACTGTTGGAATCTCTTGTCGAACAGCTGCAATGTCCACAAGATATGTAGGAGCATCATGGAATGTCTCATCTGATTCATTTACGGGAACATCAAAGAGATTCAAAGCATCGGAGAATGCTTCAGTTGTATCATCAGGAGATGATTCAGCTGATCTCTGAAAGGCATCAGACGAGTCAGTAGAGGAGGGGTTCAAAGCTTTTGAGTGTTCTTCAAAAGTAACATTTATGGACTCTTCCAATGTTTGTCTTCTTTTGTTAAAAACTCTATATGCTTTGGATAGAGTGGAGTATCCCAAGAAAATGGCTTCATCAGCTTTAGAGTCAAATTTACTCAGCTGATCTCTTGTGTTTAACACAAAACACACACAGCCAAATACGTGAAAGAAACCGATGAAAGGTTTCCTCTGACGAAAAATCTCATAAGAAGTCTTTTTGTGTCTCTTCACATAGAGAGACCTATTCTGAGCTGTGTTAACAGCCTCTGCCCAAAATTGCTTAGACATGTTTGACTCGGCAAGCATTGTTCTTGCAGCTTCTATAAGGGTTCTATTCCTTCTTTCAGCAACACCATTCTGTTGAGGTGTTCTTGCAGCTGAAAAGTTTTGGGAGATCCCAACATCTGAACAGAAGTCTTCCAAAGTCTTGTTTCTGAATTCAGTACCGTTGTCTGATCTCAGCATCTTGACTCTAGACCCGTTTAGAAGTTCCATCCTTTTGATGAACTTGATGATTTCATCAGCTGCATCACTTTTGTGGCGTAAAAATATAACCCAAGTATATCGTGAGTATTCATCAACGATAACAAGTGTATACTTCTTTCCACCTAGACTTTCAGTGCTCATGGGACCAAAGAGATCCATATGGAGCATGTGAAGGCAGCTGTCGATGGAAAAACATTGCTTTGATTTGAAGGAGCTTTTGTGTTGTTTACCTTGTTCACATGCAGAACAAAGCTTATCCTTTTCATATTTGATTTGTGGCAGACCGTTCACCAGCTGACCTCGCGCCAGCTTCGATATATTTTTGAAGTTCAGGTGCGATAGCCTTTTGTGCCGCAGCCAATTCAGCTCTTCAGTAGAGTGAGAGAATAGACAGACTTCTTGATTTTGAGGATTCATGTCAAGGGTATAGACATTCTTGGTTCTAGGAGCAACTAATACTACCTTTCCATTCTTATCTGTCACCGTTCCTCTGTATTCGTTGAAGTTCACTGAGAACTTTGCATCACAAAGTTGGCTAATGCTGATAAGATTATGTTTCAGCCCATTTACATAACCAACTCTTGTGATTTTTATGGATCCATTAGAGATGGTTCCATAACCTTCAGTTGAGCCTCTACCATTATCACCAAAAACTACTGAGAGGCCATCACAAACTTCAAACTCATCCAGCAGGGATTTGTAACCAGTCATGTGTCTTGAGCAACCACTGTCTAGGTACCAGACATGTTTGCTTTCATCACCCTGCACATAAGATAAAAGAGTTAGTTCTTTTTGGGAACCCACACTTCGATGGGTCCTTGTGACTTCCCGCTGGGACTCACAGACGTTGGCTTTTCAGTAGGCTCACATACTGAAGTTGGGGAAGGTCTCAAGCATGTGCTGTCACACTCACTTGCCATGTGCCCACGATCTCCACACTTATAGCATTTTATGTTTCTTTGCAGTGGAGTAGAGGGCGAGGCAGTAGGATTGGGAACTGGTCCCAAAATACCTTTCATTTTCTGATTATCAGAGATAGTCAGAGTTTGAACGAGTGATGTCAGCTTGCTGACCTTTCCTTTCAGCCGTCTGACAGACACGACCGAAGAAGGACTTGGAGTGTTCTTAGAAACACTCTTACCTTTGTTCTTTGCAGCTCGAGTACGAACTCCAACTGGCTCACCCTTGGAGGGTGTAAGAACAGTTTTATTTCCTGTTGTTCTTCTAGTCTTCTGCTGAGATCTAGCAGAAGATGCAGCAGGTGCTGAACCCGAGACAGATTTTCTAGGTTCAACAATGACTACAGTGGGTGTCCTAACTACCATGGCAGAGGAGTCAGTTGATGACTCTTCAACAGTAGCCACAGAAGGATCTTCTGAGGACATCTCAGTAGCATAGGTTTTGGTAGACCTAACAAAGGAACCAAAAACCAATTCTTCAGCTGGCACAGAAGCATCAGCTGACGAATAGTACAGATCGTCTGTACTTCTGTCAGGTACAGCGGCTGCAGCTAGGAAATCTCCTCCTAGTATAGCTTGTACTTGGTTAACACATTCACTCACACGTTTGGATGAACGAGACCATGATTCACAAATCTTTTTAATTGCTTCAAGTTCTTTAACTTTTTCACTTAGATCATGTTGAAGAACTGAGTTAATAAATTTCGTTTCAGAAAGTTCTTCTTTTAAAGTTTTGTGGTCAATTAAACGTTCTTTTAAAAATGCATTTTCACGTAGAATAGCATTATTTTTATCCAAACATTCACCTTTCAGCTGATCAATGAAGTGCAAGTCACAAATAATAGAATCAACAATTTCTTTAGCTTTAGTAGCCTCAGCGGAGATTAGAGAGGTTACCTTTTTGTGAACAATGTTGACCCATTTATAGGAACTAGCATCATCAGTTGTAATGCTTTCATCGTCATCAGCACGAGCCATCAAACACATTGTGGCCATTTGTTCATCGTCATCAGATGAGCTGTCACCAGAGTCAGCCCAATCATGAGTTTCAGCTACGAGACCCTTGTCAGCAGATTTGCTTTCAAGTGCCTTCTTTTCTTCTAGAATCTTTTTGGGGAAGGCTTGTAGCTTTTTGTATTTTTCTTCAATGGACTCACCAGTTGAAGATGATGACCTAGCTTTCTTCTGCTTTCAGTCGTTTGCATAGTGTCCCTTCTTGTTGCAGTTGTAGCAAGTTATCTCAGAGATGTCAGGTGTACTTCCAGAGGGTCTGGAAGATACAGCTGATGAGATAGATATGCTACTCGAGCCTCTAGCTGAGGAGCCAGACTTGTTTTTGAAGAATTTTCTATTTTTAACAAGTAAGGCCAACTCAGATATAAGGGCATCGTTGTCTTCATCTTCATCGACTTCTTCAATGCTGACTTCTGGCATGTTGAACAAACCAACAGCTGAAGTGTTTTCAGCCTCATCATCTGATGGTGGATATTCGATTCTGCTAGGCTTGTTTAAGGAGACAAGAGCAGTCGAAGATCCAGCGGAACTCACTTTAGAGTCCTTTGGAGGTTGAAATTTATTGAGTACAGTTCTCTCATGGCTTAAGAACATACCATAGAGAGATGAAAGAGTATAAGCTTTCAGAGTAGGAGATGTACTCATGCAAGTTATGATGGTAGCCCATTTAGAAGGTAAAGCTGCCATAAACTTACACATTTTGGACATATCGTCCTTATCAACCCCATGAGACTTCAGCTCGTTTAACAGAATGTTATAACGATTGAAAGTTTGAGCTATAGTCTCACTTGGCTTGGCTTTAAACAGTTCATAATCATGTATGAGCATGTTTTTGTTATGTTTACGCACAACAGATGTGCCTTCATAAACTTCAGCCAGCCGTTCCCACATCTCTTTAACTGAGTCACAAAACTGAATATTGTGATACAGTTCATCACCAACTGCTTGAAAAAGCATATCTCTACCCTTGTTCTCAAGATGAACAAGACATTTTTCAGCGTCTGTCCACTGAGCCTCAGACTTCACCACATAGTGTTCTGGTATTTCAGAATTACCAGGAATGAGGGTTTTGGGAACATATTTTCCTATCGTGATGTTATCTTGGAGTTTTGGGTGATAGGTAACCATGTGGGACAACATACGGGTTTTCCACATGGGGTAGTTGGTTTGAGTGAGTTTGGGAGGTTTTCCAGATGATGGAAGATCTGATGATGTAGGTTCAGCCATAACAGATGCTCAAAATTGATGGAAGATAATTTTGACACCCGCTCTGATACCAGTTGTTGGATCCCAACAACACAACCGTGTTGCGTTATGACCGAGTAACGAAGATACGATAAGTAAATAACAACAAGATTTCAATGATTAAGAGTTTTATTAAAAACAGCTTAATACAATACAGAGTTTGCGGAAATAGATAGTATACACTACCTAAAACTCTATACTTGAGTTGACACTTTAGACCGCTCAAACTAGAAGAGATATACACTGAGAGTTATATCAGCTGATACTAATAGCTGATATTAATGCCTTAGTAATAACTATGGAGGAGTTAATACTTAGAAAATAACTAACTCTCAGAGAATGTTCTTGTGCTTATGATTTCTAAGGGTGCTCTAAAGGTGTTGTAAATGCAAGCATTTACGTCTGCATTTATAGCCCAAGATCCATGTTCCTTAGTCCACAAGTTTGACGACGTGTAAACATATTATTCGTCGATGTAGACTTGCCATGGATCATTAAATGCGATTGCACAAGTTATTGTCCCGAGTGTACTTTGTGTCCACTTCTTCCGGTACCTTTTCTGACGCACAGTGAAAGGTGTACTACATAAGTACAGAAGTTGTTGACTTTCTCTTTACATACTTGAGGGACAAACGATGAAGTTGTACTGACATTATCTTCTATTCCAAAATAGAAGATCTTCAGCGTTTTCTTCTTCTTTGAGCGGGAAAGGGAAATGTTCAAGGTGTCAATGAACATTTCCTTTAAGTCTTCATCTGCAGCAGGTACTATCAGCTGATTCCACAATCAGCTGAATAATCTTCTTCTTGTCTTTGTCGTTTGGTCATAGACTTCGAATGAACTCTCGTTAATAGCTGCTGATTTGACTTGTATCCTAAAGCTAAGTACGTACTCAGCTGAAGGTTTATTGTATATACTTGTTTCAGCTGAGATACATACTTCAGCTGTTATTTATTCTTCTTGGCTGTCGAGCATCAAATCTTATTTACTTAGTCTTGGGACTAACAATAGAGATTTGGATACAACAATCACATTTGACTGTTACATTACTGTTATCACATATCACATCATTTTATAAAGAAGTTCTATAATATTTTTAATTTTTTACATTTAATGATTACATGTGTTGAATGGTGTTGGATGCACAACACGAATCAAATGCTCTTATGTTGTTTTTTGTATCAACAATGTTTTTATGAACAATATTAAAATGTGTAATAAAAAAACTAAAAAATGATAAACATTTTATACTGCTGGTCCAAATTTGTTAGATTGAAATTATAACTTACGATTTTGTTTTGCATGAGCTAATTATCTTCCAGATGTAGTTGATTGGTATATCAATCTCACTACTAATAAGATTAGGGGTTAAAAAGTTTAAACTCCATTTAAAAGCTAAACATGTTAATGATCATGTTATGGATACTTTTACCGTAACACCGTTTCAATATATACGATTTAGCTTCAAAGTTGTTTATTGTGAACAAACCCCGTGTATCGCACGGGCCATGTTGCCTCGTTAAGAAAAGAAGATGGAGAAAAAAAAATTTCCTTTTCCCTAATTTTAATTCCATATTAAATAAGGGGAAAATGAGGGAAATATATATCGAAAATTAAAAAAAAAGACACGGAGAATCAGAAAGCCCACAAAGCACTCTTATTTTCTCTATACGTTAGCGCAGAAACCCTTCGTCCTCAATTTCCTCCGCTGCACTCTTCGTCCACTGCAAATCCGTCGTCAATTTTGTCTGCCGCAATTTCGTCCAGCAACAATTCGTCCGCCACTTCTTCTTGGTTAATCTCGTTATCTGTCTCTTGAACTCTATGTATCTCTCTCTCGATCTTTATCTTTCGTTAGACTTGTGCAAACCCATAGCTATGTCTCTCGATAATTAGCATCAATTATGTATCTATTATACATAATTAAATGTATCACATGGTTCCCTTTGATTGTATCTATGATACACATGTTTTATGTATCTGTTATGTATCAATTTTGTATCTTTTTGTTTTTTTGAACAACATCATATTTGTATCTATTATACATAATTTGGTGTCTCAATATCTCTGTCACAGATTTGGTGTATCAATTATGTATCTTTTATAAATTCCATATTTTTCAATAGGGCTTAAGTATTATGTTGCAGGTTATAATAATTTGGAAAAGTACTTTCAATTTACTGTTGTATGAATATTGTGTAATTGAGATGGCAAGATTACCATTGTGTAGACCTAATGGTCTTAAAATAAGTCATGATATGTGATATATTGTCTTCAGTTAATATAATGGACAATTATATATCTTAATTAACATATAGTTTATAGTTAATTGTAGGAACATACTATCTTTGTGATGACGTTTATACGAATGGTGAACATTTTTAAGTCCCTTATCGTGGTCAACGTTATCACGTAAATGATTGGTCTCGGCCGCCTACGACTGCCAAGGAGTTATTTAATAAGAGACATTCGTCGGCAAGGAATGTCATAGAAAGGTGTTTTGGATTAATTAAAGCTAGATGGGTTATTTTGCGTGATAACTCATTTCATCCACTAGAGTCCATGCCATGTATCATCATTTCTTGTTGTTTGTTACACAATTTCATACGAACAACAATGAGCGAAGACCCTATTGATAACGAAGTCCCGACAAATCACACACAACCTGGAAACGATCATGACAATGTTATTTCTACGGTTGAGCCTTCACAAGAGTGGACCGATCATAGAGACCTTCTTGCTAATGAAATGTTTACCGATTGGAATGCGAGGCAAAAAAATATTTAATGTTTAATTCATACTTTTAATGCACTCTTTAAGCACTGTTTATGAACTATTTATTTGTTGAACCCAGAATTATGATTAACAATGTTAATTATTCATTTTTGTTTAATATTATCTGCGTTCGTTGTATAACCATGAATTATGCATTTGTATATATATAGGCATGGAAAATTTAAATGTAGTGGGAGGTGTCGGTAGGAGCAAACATAATTGGACAAAACCAAAATACGGATTTATAAAAACTTTTGGTATTAAAATCAGAGTATTAAGTTTGGTGTTACAAAATATATCAAAACCAAAGCTAAGCATAATTACGTTATAATGTTCTTCTATCCTAGGCCACGCACGTCTCCATCCGTATGCACCTAAACCTTCGATCCGGAACCTGAGTACATAGCAAAACAACCAAGGAGTACATGAGACAAGAAAGTCTTGTGAGCTACATGGGTTTAGACCCGATAATATCAAGTATCACAATATATATAAACATATATTTATATCTCATCAACTTAGTCTAGTCACCCTATTTCTATAACTATGTACTCTGTAAAGTCCACACGTACTCACCTTAGCAATTCTTTCCAACAAGATAGCACACTTTCGAGAATCCACCAAAAACCCTAATATGACAATCACAACTTGTTCAACAACAAATAATATTAATAATAAACCCTTTTATTATTAGAAACCCTTTGATAACACTTTCCCCCAATTTTGATGATTTCCAAAACCCTATGGTAATGACCACAAGGGAATGAGAATGGAATGCTCGGTCGAAAGTGGGTTGAAATATTTCTAGTGATTCCGAGGACGAAATCCTTTTAAGTGGTGGATAGTTGTAACGACCTGAATTTTTGTGTAAAATAAATTATGAAAAAAATATGATAAATAAGGATAAATCATTTAAAGAACGTAGGAATTGGTTTCGTGTCATTTGGACATCGTATGAGAAAGTTATGGACGAAACGGGTCGAACCCGGGTAGTAAACGAGAAGGAAACGAAATTCGATTCAGTTAGTACTGATTTCGTTAGTACTGATCAGTTAGTGCTGATTTCCGTTAGTGCTGATCAGTTACTGCTGATTTCCATTAGTACTGATCAGTTACTGCTGATTTCCGTTAGTGATGATCAGTTACTGCTGATTTCCGTTAGTGCTGATCAGTTACCGCTGATTTCCGTTAGTGCTGATCAGTTACTGCTGATTTCCGTTAGTGCTGATCAGTTACTGCTGATTTACGATACTGCTGATCAGTTACTGCTGATTTTCGTCTGGAACACCTTAAATACGGGTTTTTGGCCATTAAGTGTCAAACTTGAAACCTTAACTCTCTCTCTAAGTTCTTATACATATTTTGAGTAGAAAAGGTCATCCGAAGCCGATTTTGGGGTCCGAATCAGCTGATTTTGCTTCTATTGTCGAAGATTAAGGTAAATCTTCACTCCTTGATGTTTATTACTTTAGATCCATGGAAGTAAAAGCTTGGATCTCGAACCCTAGTTCTTGGGGTTTTCTTAAATGGTGAAATAAAGGTTGTATACACTTGGTAGATGGTATTTTAACAAAGGAAACAAGTGTATGGTTAAGATTTGTAAGAATCTTAAGATTGGTTAAACATAGGGTTTTGCATGTAACCAAAATTTGGGGAAAAGGGTGTTGGTGGCTAATTAGTGTTATGAAAATAATAATGGAGACTAATGATGTCGACCTTGGGTTGTGATTGGGTTTGGGTTTCGTTGGTGAAACCTTGGAACTAAGATTTTGGGATTTCCACCAAGTTGGATGAACTTGGTGGTTAAAGATGAAATTAGAAATTATGTGTTATCTAGTTATTAAGGATAACTAGAAATGTGATTATTATGTTGATAGGTTGCAAGAACCTAAAGGTTGGAGATATTCCAAAGGCGGGAAGCAAGGATTCGTGTTGATGAGCACGATATGTATTTAGCTATCGCCAAGGTGAGTACATGAGACTTTTAAACTGAGTACATAGCAAATAGTTTTGAAAATACATATGATATTATATGGGTCTTTATTAATAGATATTTTGATAAAGATAGTGATTGAAAATGTATGAAAGTATGTAGAATGTGATACTAGAATATGTCTAGTATGATTGATGAATTTGAAGGAAAATACGATAAATTAAAGTAATTATGGAATCTATGTTAATGAACCATAATAATGAAGTAATTGATTAAAAGTATGTATAATGAGCCTTTATTATGGATATGTATTAGTAAAGCAACTGTGAATGATTTTATAGTGATGAGTAGCTATTGGTAAGATTTACTTATAGAAGTAAAGAACGCATATATATGAAATGAATATGATGAGACTAATAATAATTGTGTATTATAGTCAACGAAAAGATAAAAGTATTATGATATCGATAAAATGAGAAACGTATCTTATGAAGTGAGTAGATATGGACCTCCTAGGGTTCATAGATGTGAATATAGATGTGGGTTGCTTATGATCGAGTCCATGGGACTATACAGGTACGTTCACATTATGTTGAACTAGTTATATATAGTTATTATTAGATAACTAACTTGTTTGATGATTGATGTGATAGCCGAGAGCTAGATTGACATAACTGTTGAGTTATGGTAAGATTGAGATGATGTGATGTCACGGGCGATTCCCGGACATGAGGTGTGGATTGAGGGGCAGTTGGGTGGATTCCCATCGACTCATCCACATTAGTAGTCTTGCTAACTGGACGTATTCCGGCGAGTAAGGTAGGTATCGGTAGATTGGGCGATTCCCTCTTGCCGGTATCTTGAGCTTCTAGTTAGTTCGAGGGCAACCCGATAACTAGATACGTGTACTTCTAGCTAGTTCGGGGGCAACCCGATAGTTAGATATGTTTGTGCTTCTAGTTAGTTCGGGGGCAACCCGATAACTAGATATGTTTGTGGTTCTAGTTAGTTTGGGGGCAACCCGATAACTAGATATGTTTGTGCTTCTAACTAGTTCGGGGGCAACCCGATAGTTAGATACGTTTTGCTAGGAGAGCATAATCGATAGGGTCACAATAGGGTGACTAGACGGAATTGATGTGGTATATATATATGTTTATATATATATTTATGAAACGAATATTATTATTATTTGGGTCTAAAACCCATGTATCTCACGAGACTATTTTGTCTCACGTACTACGTTTGTTTTGTGGCTATGTACTCAGGTACAGGTTTGAAGTGATAGAAGGTTGCACTAGAAGTGGCCTAGAGATGTTTAGCTCGGGAGCTCTTAGGTAGATCCTGTTTGCCTATGGTTTTGATATACTTGGTAACACCGTAATTTTTGTAAACTCTGATAAAGTTTTGAAGTTTTTGTTAAACTGTATTTTGGACAATATGTCAAATATTGGAAAAATGTATTTTAAATGATTTAAACGATGTTTTAAAAATACGGGTGTTACAAATGCTTCCACTTGACCAACACCAACTCGATCTCTTTATTCTGAAGCTTCTTTGTTTTTGTCTCTAATATAGAATTGGCCTCCTCAATCAACCGATTCGGGGCATCACCCGCAACTCTTGCAATGGAATGATATTTTCCATTTCACCAATGAACTTCTTCAAATAACTTACGTGAAAGGTGTCATGCACACCTTGAAGCTCGGGTGGAAGTTCCAATTTGAACGCTTGAAGACCAATTCGTTTCAAGATCTTGAATGGCCCGACATATCTCGGACTCAACTTTCCTTTCTTTCCAAACCGCAGCGCACCTTTCAAATGTGACACTTTCAAGATTACCATATCCCCAATATCCAAGTCGTATGGTCTCTTTTTCAATCCCGAATAACTTCTTTGTCTATCTTGAGCGGCTTTCATATTGGCTTGAATCACACCAATCTTCTCGTTATTCACTATTACAATCTCAGGACCCGTGAACTTCGTGTCTCCCGCTTCTAGCCAACAAGATAGAGTTCTACATTTTCTCCCATACAATGCCTCATACGGTGGCATTTTAATATTAGAATGATAACTATTATTATACGAGAACTCGACTAACGGTAAATGTTCATCCCATATACCCCCGAAATCTAACACACACGATCTCAACACACACGATCTCAACATATCTTCAACCGTTTAAATTGTTCTTTCACTTTGACCGTCGGTTTGCGGATGATAAGTCGTACTCGACCGCAACTTTGTACCCAACTCTTCTTGCAACGATCTCCAAAATCTTGAGGTAAACCTCGCATCTTTAACGGATACTATCGATAACGGAACCCCGTGTATGACTCAATTGATTGGCAAGGATGTCCAAAATATCGAGTTAAACCTCGCAAGGAACTTCTCCAATTGATCCTCATGACTTAGATTTCGTTGAAGAGGCCGCTCAAGATGACGGTCGACCTGAAGTACCAACAAACAAAGGTAAACGACGCAAAAGCATGGATGGAGATGAATTATATTGTGAGTCGTGCAAAGAGATGAAAGAAGTCATTGGTAAATTTGGAGACATTGTGGGCAAACATTTGAGCAAAGAAGGTTTTAAGGCTCGTGAAATTTATGAGAAGGTTTGTGATGACTCAATTGAAAGAATTGTTAGACAGGAGGAGAAAATTTCCATGGTAGAATTGCAAGTTTTTGAGGCTCGTGCAAGGTTTTGATAATCAATGGGATAATTGTGATTGACACAAGAGGATAAAATTTCCTTATAAGATGGTCATTTCTTGTGATTGACAAGGTTTGTGATTGAGGCTCAATGAGATAATTATGATTGACACAAGAATTGTGATTGACATAAGAGGAGAAAATTTCCATGGTAGAATATTACACCGATAGCTCAATGGGATAATTGTTTACGGTTCAAATATTGATCTTGGTTACAATATGGTTTACGTATTTAGAACGGCTTTTTTTCGTTGTTACATTTTGATTGAACTGATGTTTTTGAATGTAACAATGGTTTATGGTTTTGGATGCTAATGTTGATTACGGTTTATGTTGGAATTATGTGCACAATTAGTCAACCTATGATGATACATCCATGCCTACGAAACACTTAAGGGTCACATCGGTGAGTGCATGTAATACGAGCAAGATATGCAATGATACTACGAAGAGGAATGATTCATAATAGCCATTATGAATCAGTTAAGTATTAGGTTAAGTTTAACTTATTACTGGATTAGTTTAACTAACTAATTAATACAAGTGTTTGTGTATTTATCAGTATGTGTTAATTAAAGATTATCCATGATATGATAAAACAAGTAAGTTTTATTATAGATAAGGTTTTTCACAAAACCTAGTAAAACGTTTTGTACACCTCGTTCTAGGTATACATATAAGTCGCGCAACTTTTGAAACTATAAGATTTAAAGAAAAAGTTCTTAAGGTTTGAAAAGGTGTCTTGTAGAATTATTGAATTCACAAGTCACACATTTTAAACAAAGATTAAGATTGGAATAAAGGTTTAAGTTTAGTTTAAGACTTAAACAAACCCAAGAGAATCTTAGATCTAAGTACTATCCACCTAATGGAACATCTCACTTGTTAAACGAAATTCATATTGTAAGGATAAAGAACCTTAGATATGAATTCAAATCATTGCGAGTGTTAGGGTGCGTAAGGTTCCGTGATAATCGGGAGTCCTAGCGCAGAACAGCGCACTGTCTTAGATGGTCTGATCTACTTTGGTGATAGTCGGGAGTCCCAGCCCAAAAAGTACTTGAGTAGAATAAACATACTAGACTTCATTGCAACTTAGAAATGTACGGTTAAAATTGTACAAGGTTGTAGTAAGTTATAGGTCTAAAGATTCTATAACCCCTAGGAATCGTGTCAAGTCTTGATACGATCGGTAAGGATGTTACCTACCAGAAACAACATTTCTCGTCGGGAGGTGCCCAAACCTTGCGGCGAGAATGTGATATATGGATCCTAGGCCTAAAATATTAATTATGGGTTTATAATATATTCGTAAATCCAAAGGATGATCTTAATTATTGATAGAATTCTTAAAAGATTAAACTACAAGTTATTGACTTGGTCAAAGTGGTAGTTTAAATTGATGCTTAAATTCCATTAAAGGTAGTGGGAGCTATGACTAACATAATTCATTAAAGACATTAATGGATTTAGTACGTTATTGAGACATTAACAACAAGGAATTACCAAGTCGTTAGCCAAAGAGTTAAGAGAAATAAATTATCATTGATTAAGATTATTGCAAGCCTAATAGTGTGGTCACAAGTCTTGTGATTAATTATTACAAATCTAATAAGATGTTCACACTCCAGTGAACAAGTTAATCATTTAAGGAAATTCTTTTAACTAGTAAAAGTATCTACAAATCAAGTAGCTAAAAGAGATTTAGTTACAAGACAAGTTTTATAGATTCAAGAAACTAAAGGAGTAATCTTTCCAATCCTCCTATGTTTACCGAATCATAAAAAGGGCAAGACTAGAATATGTTCTAATGTTGCATGAACAATATCTAGCAAAGACAAAAAGTAATAAGTATTCTTAAATACTCGTCTTATGTCTTTAGTTTAATAGAAATGACTAGATTGTAATTAGTAATAAAAGTTACAATTAAGAGTCATTGAGCAATCAACACAAACGCAAAGAATAAGTAATGATCTAGTAATAATTCGGTATCTATGTCCAGTGAGGAATAATACATGAGTTAGTATCATTGTTATTCAGACTTTGTATGTTTTACAATATCCATGAATAAAAGCCTCTTTATTAAAAAAGATATAAATCCGTGACTACTCGTCTTGGTGGGAACATAGATGGGACGATAACGTCATCGCGATATTTGGTAGTGGATTCGAAGCTCTTCGAAGATAGCTACACAAGTTTTTGTGTAAACCAAATATCAGTGATATTCTGTTGGAGCTCAACGAATATTGGATTGACCACCGTGATAATACTTCGTGGTTGAAAAGTTCAAAAGTATTATTCACTAGGATTGTCCTTAAGCCTGAGGTATTTGGTTTAGGATACAATGATTAATGTACTTTGGTTCATCTTAGACAAGCCTGAAATATGGTTGTCATGCGAGGCTCTACTGGGTACAAAGGAAATTGCATTTTGAATCAAAATATAACAAGATGGTAATTGCACCTCCTTTTTAGGAGAGACATTTATGGGTCCCTTGACATGATGAAAAACTGACAAGTGCATGGCCATGCCCAAACGAACTGATTTGTTCTTTGTCGTTTATCACAACAGTCTAAGTCAAGAAGTCAAGAAAAGAATTCGAACACAGGAGTTGATAATTTCTACCATGCTCGTATTCGTTATCACAAATATCGTGCTGCAAGGGATGAACCTAACAAACGTGCCCAAAAACTAGAGACATAGTGTTCTTTACTAGGAGACGCTATTAAAGAGTTTTTCAAAACTATACCTGGCTTAAGGCTCCCTTATTTGGGTACATCACATCACACGAAAACCCTAGCCTCCTCCCTCCTCCACTCGGTCGAGATCAAGGAAGAACACGAGCTTGTGTTCTTCGTTCGTTCTTCGTGTTCTTCGAGTTTCGAAGAACAAGTTCATTGCTTGGATCAACTAGAAGGTCACTCGATTTGTTCATCATCAGTGGACTATCTTAAGAAAGCAATAAGGTATGTTTTCGGAAACCCTTTTCTCCCTTCTCCCCTCTTGGATGAATTCGACCAAAGAACCACACAAGCTTTGTGTGTGTTCAAGTTCTTCGTACAAGGTTTCTTTCTTGTTAATCTAATCTAGATTTCCAACATGCCAATCCTTTAGGGTTTAAGGATTAGGTTTAATCTCAGTTCCGCTTTTAGGGATTAAATCAGCTAGTTGGTTTTAACCGGTCAAGAACACCTTCATGTTCTTACCAGTATGGTCGAACCAAGCATACTAGGAGGTTGACCCAAGTGGTTGATCAGTGTTAATGAAACCCTTCAGTTTATGGTTTTGGATGCTAATATTGATTTTATTAATGCACTTTTATTATTAATTTACCCATAAATTTTGTATGTTTTATGTTTTAATAATAATTAATTATTGTGGCAAAAAAAAGTTATGTTTGCTAATTATAAAGTTTGAACAATTCTCTATTAATTTTTTTGTTGTACCAAACAAGAGAAATGATTATCTGTTGCAATTATCTGTTGAACTCTCTATTCTACCAAACAGAAGAGTCAATTCTCCTTATCCAGACTAATTTTCTTTCTCTGCAAGTATTTCTCTGCAATTCCATTCTCTATACCAAACGTACCCTAGAATCTATTGGTCATGCCCTAATGAAGATAAAATCTCGAAATCGTAAAGATACATAGATATATGCTTTCATTTTACTAAACCAAATGATGGGGCAATTGATTTTCAATACATATTTCACCACTGAAAATTTGTTGGGCTTAAATTTAATTTCCTTACCATTTTGTCAAATATCATCTGAAAATCAGTATATACCATATTTGAAAACTAGCTAAGTCGTGTACAAATCTGAGTAGATTAGGTGACGTTAAAAAAATAATAATAAAAATAAAAATAAAAAAACCCAAAAGCATGAATCAAATGTTGGCATAATGATACTCGGGTTAGGAAGATATGAACATGAGCTCAATCATACTTAGGAGCCATTTGATTTGTTTCGGACTCGGCCTAAGTCGGCATGTTTGTTTCCTCAATTTCGTCTAACTTAGTCCGCATATCGAACTCAGTCCAAACAATTTTGTTGATCCGGAGTCGGAGCAGCCACGTGGGTGAACCTCTGTGGCCAGAAATGTGATTTTTTTTAGCTCCTAATTACAAGGATTAAACCTGAAACATCATGTGAACTATCATTATGAAAACTAAATTTAACCACTAGGTCACCATCTTGAGGTTAAAGAAGCGAAATCTTACCTCATTGTTTTCTAAGTTTATTTTTAGGATTGACTAGGGGTGAGCATTTTGTTGGTGATTTGTATCACCAACATTATTTAAGTGTAATGGGATAAACTTGTTAACCAAATGTAATCTTAATAAATATTGAACAATTAAGGAATGTGTGGAGCGCACAATTGTTTGAATTTATTCTGATTAAAATACACTGATTCAACGGAGGTCCAAGGGGTAGCGCCCCTGGCGGGGGTCCAAGGAATTAATGTGTAGAAAAATTGAATTCTAAATTAAAACCGAGTTTTTCAACCCGTTAGATCTGAACCGAATTTGACCCGATTTTGGGCGGTTTTGGGCGGTTTTGAAACTGCCATTAAGCAATTCCTGGTGGTTTTCGATGATGGAAATAGCCATTGTTTTTGGTCATTTGAACTGGTACATTTTCCATATCAAAATAACAATTCTCCGTTCTTGAACACACTGTGATTTCATCCTATTAGAGGATTCGAGAGTACCCCCACTTTGATCTGATAGTGAGAACACGACTTTACAGCGATCCAAGTAACTTGAAATCAATATATTATCTAACACATTTGGGGCGAAAAACCGAACCGAACCGAAATCCCACCAAAACCGAACCGAAACCGATAACATGTTATTGGTTTGGTTTCGGTTTTGAAAATTCATTGTTTTCGGTTTTGGTTCTAACGGTTTCGGTTAGGCACGGTTCAGTCATAAGATAAGGATGAGCATTTGGCCCAAAAAACCGAACCAAAATCGAACCGGGCGAAAATTGAACTGAACTAAAACCGAAAACATGTAATTGGTTCGGTTTAGAAAATTCATCGCTTTCGGTTTAGGTTTTATTGTTTCGATTTTTTGATCGCGATCACTTGTAGGATTGACTATTTAAACATCCTAAATAGTATAATTGTTTAATAATTAACCATTTATTACTTTATTAATTGCCCATAATTTAATCATTTGGCTTTCAGAATTGAAATTAATTTGTTTAAAACAACTAATGTAAAATTGTTTAACATTTAAACTTTTATAATTCTGTGTCATTTTTTTTTATAACTAAGACCTAAAGGTCAAACAACTTTAATTCAACTTGGATGAAATCTATCTATATATTAAATCAAAAGATTTCAAATTCATTTCTAACTTTTAAATCCATGTCATTGCTGACTTGTAATGCCACGTGCAGTTTCCTGCCAGCTGTACACCATCAGTTTACAAATCACATATGCAGAAACGGTTACACGCAAATCAGTTTCTTTGACGTGGGTTTCTCCTCCTCTGACTGACCGATTCAACCGAGATTGTTAAACAAGGAACATTACAAGAAAAGGAAACTATATATTCTTACCTCCAAATGACAGCAAGGTCCAACCATTATCTAGCCGTTGTCTCTTATTCCTCATTCAAAGAATTATTCTATCATTACTCACATTCCTTGTATAGTTGATTTCCTAGTCTTTAAATACCAATGCTCCCTGTAATGGAAATATACACGAATATACAATATATACAATACAGTTTCTTATTCCTTCTCTTTACAAACAGTTTTATATTTCGTGCTAGTTATCATGGTATCAGAGCGGTGTTAAGATCATCATTTACCAATTCTTTCATCTAGCATAATCGATCAAACCCTCCGAGCCCAGCCATGCCCGAAGGCGGCGACTCGAATGCAAGTTTGTCGTTGCAAATCGCTAACCTTCTCAGAAACAATATCAACCCTCAAAATCAAAATCCCAAACTGTCTGATAATCTTCAGATTAACCTCAAACTGAATAATCAGAATTATGCCCTATGGACCCGAATGATTCGTGTCGCCATAGGTGGAAAATCCAAGGCTCTATTGTCCCATTTAACCTCGAATCCTCCAGACCCAAGCCACGAATCGTTCGAGCAGTGGGAACAAGAAGACCTTATCGTTTTTTCATGGCTAATTCAGAACATAGAACCAACACTTGCTGGAAATTTGACCGAGTATCCCACTGCAAAATGCTTATGGGAGGCACTTGTGGTTACTTACAGCAGTGGAAAGGACAAGCTACAAACTTTTAACCTCCATGTTAAAGCAAATGAAATCAAGCAAAACAACAGCTCGTTAGAAGAACTCTGGATTACACTTCAAGGAATTTGGGGAGAGATCGATAGAATCGATCCAAACCCGATGAAGTGTACAGAAGATATCAAAACATACTCAAACATCAGGTCTGAACAAAAATTGTTTCAATTTTTGAATTCCCTTGATCGAAAATATGAGCCAATTAAAAGAGAAATACTTCGATTGGAAAACCTACCTTCTGCGGAAGCAGCATACGCTGCAGTTCGTAAAGAAGCTGCTCACCAGATTATTCTGGGAGCAACTAATCACGATACACAGGGCATCGCTTCAGGTCTCGTAGCCGCTGAAACAGAAGGATCGGGTTTCGCTACAAAGGGATATCGGCGGCCAGAAGGCAGGAGAAACAACCCTGTAAACAGAGATGATAAATCGCATCTACAGTGTGAAAAGTGTGGCATGAAAAGGCACACAAAGGAGCAGTGTTTTCAACTCGTAGGGTATCCCGATTGGTGGAACGATGGCCACAAAAAGGGCTCAAAGAACCTCGGATCGGGAAGTGGGAAGAGCGACGGAAACCATGGTGACCGGAAAACAGCATCTGATTCCGGATTTGGTGGTGTCGCCGCAGCAACCATTGACGATGAGGAGCGTTCTACGATCGGAGGAGGTACAGGGGTTGAGAAGATACAAAATTCTCAAACCCCCCCTTTCTTTTGTGATTTTCAAACATCTGCCCATAAATTATCTACTTTAAATGAGGCCCCCATCAACTCTTTAAAATTTAAAAATGGCCCCACAAAACTTACATTTAACGAAAAGAATTCTGAATCAACCTTTTTTGATGGGGACCCACGTGATAATTTTTTGGCTGATATAAAATTGTATCATGATACCAATTTGTCATTTACTTCCTTTATTAGTAAAAGCTTTAAAAATTGTAAAAAAGAAAATAATAAAAAGGGGTGGGTAAATATTGCTCAACATAATCAAAAAGAAAGGTCATGGATTTTTGATTGCGGGGCTACAGACACTATGACCTACGATTTGTCTGATTTCACATCTACAAATAAACCAAATAAAGCGTACATAAAAACTGCTAATGGAGAAAAGTTAAATGTGAAAACAGAGGGGTATATTGAAATATCTCCAACTCTTAAACTTTCTAAATGTCTCTATATTCCTCAACTCTCACATAAACTCTTGTCCATTAGCCATGTTACAAAAGAATTGAATTGCACAGTCCTCATGCATCCAATTTTTTGTATATTACAGGATATCAGGACGGGAGCGATAATTGGGCGTGGCACTGAAAAAGGTGGACTATATTATGTGGATGAAGTTGCTCAAACTGGAAATGCAATGTTATCTCATGGAACAACTGAAAGAGAAGCATGGTTATGGCATAGAAGGCTAGGTCACCCATCCACCAACTATTTACATACTTTATTTCCTAAACTTTTTCCTTTAAATTGTAAGTCACATTGTGAAACATGTGTGTTTGCTAAGAGTCATCGAAAAACTTTTAAACCCAATAATACTAGAGTTGATATACCTTTTTCATTAATCCATTCAGACGTATGGGGTCCAGCACCAATTAATGGTGGACAAAATTATCGTTATTTTGTCATGTTTGTTGATGATTGTACTCGTATGACATGGATTTATTTATTAAAAAACAAAAACGAAGTCTTTGAAAAATTCACTATTTTTTACCACATGGTACAAACACAATTCAAAAAACCCATCCAAGTTCTTAGGTCAGACAACGGTGGAGAATATATTAATTCAGAAATGAAATTTTTTTGTCAACAAAAAGGAATAATTCACCAAACCTCTTGTCCTCATACTCCTGAGCAAAACGGTGTCGCTGAAAGGAAAAATCGTATTTTGCTAGAAATCTCTCGGGCACTCTTAATAGAATCTAAGGTCCCTCAATCCTTTTGGCCAGAAGCCCTTGCTACCGCAGCATACCTCATCAACCGCCTTCCAACCCATATTTTAAAATTTAAAACCCCACTACAAATTCTCACAGAATATACAAAACCTCCATCCAACCTCACACTTGAACCCCGCATCTTTGGCTGTACCGTATTCGTTCACATACCGAAATCTACGAGGTCCAAACTTGATCCATGTGCCGAAAAATGTGTCTTTGTTGGGTATGGAGTGAACCAAAAGGGATACCGATGCTATAACCCAAAAACCCGACGAATGTTTACCACTATGAACTGTGATTTTCTCGAAACAGAATACTATTATACCTCCAACGTCAGTAGTCAGGGGGAGAATACAAATCAGGATAATGACAACCTGAGTTGGCTCGAAACCATAGACAAACCCATAGACATTAATCAACAAGATCATGATACATCTTCAACAGAACCACTTCAAGAAGATGAAGACAGTGCCCCCCAAGAATCGACTCCTGACCTGATAACTGAGGTAAGTACTCCATTTCCTATACCTATTGATACTAACGATCTGCCAGCAGATATTCAAACTCAAGATTTAGGTAATGAAGATGGAGTCACCGACAATTTGCCAGAAGAGGAACCTCCACAATATACTTTACCCCCAAGGTCAAACAGAGGTATCCCACCTAACAGGTATTCACCAGAAAGAGAGACAAAGAAATGCAGGTATCCTATGGCAAATATAGCCAAAGGAAATCTATCTGAAAACGCCAAAGCATTTGCATTGGCTATATGTTCCGAAGAAGTTCCCACAAGTGTTGATCAAGCCCTAAAATCACAACATTGGAAGAATGCAATGGAAGAAGAAATGAAAGCCTTAGAAAAAAACAAAACTTGGAGTAAATGTACTCTACCACCAGGGAAGAAGGTCGTTGGGTGTCGATGGGTATTTACAATCAAATATAAACCAGATGGAACCATTGAAAGACACAAAGCAAGATTGGTGGCAAAAGGCTATACACAAACATATGGTATTGACTACTCAGAGACTTTCTCTCCGGTGGCAAAAATCAATACCATCAGAGTTCTCTGCTCCATAGCTGCAAATCAGGGATGGCCTCTACATCAGTTTGATGTAAAGAATGCATTTCTGCATGGTGAACTTCGGGAAGAGGTGTACATGGAAGCTCCCCATGGATTCGCAGCAAACTTTAAAAAAAGGGAAGTGTGTCTCCTTAAAAAATCTCTTTATGGTTTAAAACAATCTCCTAGAGCTTGGTTTGGTAGATTTACCATAGCTATGAAAAGCTATGGATTCAAACAAACCAACTCTGATCACACCCTCTTCCTTAAACGAAGAGGAAAGTTGATAACATGTCTGATAATTTATGTTGATGATATGATTATTACAGGCAATGATAATGAAGAAATCACAAAACTGAAGAAAAACCTATTTTCAGAATTTGAAATGAAAGATCTTGGAAATCTCAAATATTTTTTAGGGATTGAAGTGCTAAGATCAAAACAAGGAATCTTCATGCATCAGAAAAAATATATCCTCGATCTATTAGCAGAGACCGGCATGATTGATTGCAAGCCAGCAGAAACACCAATGATTATGAACCAAAAACTTCTCAATGACGAAAAAGAAGATCTTGTCGACAAAATGAGATACCAACGAATGGTAGGAAAACTTATATATCTGTCACATACTCGTCCAGATATTGCGTATGCTGTAGGTGTTGTAAGCCAATTTATGCACCAACCTCAAAAACCGCATATGGAAGCAGTCATAAGAATCTTACGATACCTCAAAGGAACAGTAGGACATGGAATCATGTTCAAACCTAATGGGCATCTAGATACTCAATTATATACCGATGCAGACTGGGCAGGAGACAAAAACAATAGACGATCAACTGCTGGATACTTCACCCTAGTTGGTGGAAATCTCGTAACATGGCGTAGTAAAAAACAAAAAGTAGTAGCACTATCCAGTGCAGAGGCAGAATTCCGAGGTATCGCAAGGGGAATAACTGAAATATTATGGGTAAGACACCTTCTAAAAGAGTTAGGGTATCCTTCACAGAAATCTAGCAAAGTGCTTAGTGACAACGAAGCTGCGATTCAAATCAGCGAGAACCCAGTACAACATGATAGAACAAAACATGTAGAAGTTGATAGACATTTCATTAAAGAGAAGCTAGAAGCAAAAATCATCACACTTCCATTCGTTTGGACTGAAGACCAACTAGCTGATATCCTAACTAAAGCTGTTAGTGGAAGATCCTTGAAAGAAGTCCTTGACAAGTTAAATTTTGGTGATCCCACTATTCAACTTGAGGGGGAGTGTTAAACAAGGAACATTACAAGAAAAGGAAACTATATATTCTTACCTCCAAATGACAGCAAGGTCCAACCATTATCTAGCCGTTGTCTCTTATTCCTCATTCAAAGAATTATTCTATCATTACTCACATTCCTTGTATAGTTGATTTCCTAGTCTTTAAATACCAATGCTCCCTGTAATGGAAATATACACGAATATACAATATATACAATACAGTTTCTTATTCCTTCTCTTTACAAACAGTTTTATATTTCGTGCTAGTTATCAGAGATTATCTCAATTAACGGTTTCCATAAATTCAGGTATACGTGATTTCATCAAATATCTATCAGTTTTCTTCACGATTGAAGATTTGAATTCCTAAATCGTGTGGGACTGTTTTCGTTTTTAATGTAGATTTGAATTCCTTCTAAGCCTAATTTCTCACAGATTAATTATGGCTGCTCAAATTTGAAGGATTTCAACAGCCGGTTGGCAGGTAATTTCAATTTTAATTATATATTATATGTATGTGTATGTGTATTTCGAATTCCAAATTCTACAATCAATTTGCCTATATGTATATTGCTCCATTTATTATAGATCATGAGTTGCAAGGTGCTGCTACTGAATCACATTAATATATCTGATTTGTTGGTTTTGTATCAAGTTATGCTGTTGCTACTGAATCACACAACAAAGTTTCAAGGTAATGAATTTCTTTCTTCATAATACATAATTGTGATAAACATCAGGTCTTGATTGTGATAAAAAAACAGTTTGATACTTAGGTATTTATGTGTAGAAAAATGTATATGGTAAGGAGTGGAGTTGAGCCATTTATAAATGACACTACTATTTTGACCTGTTATAGCCATATATTTGCATACAGATCTGATCAGCTTTATAGCCTTTTATATATTATATTTTTAAGCAGCATTGTATTGATGTATTTCGTCATTGACCCTCGGCTTTTCAATCGACTGCGTGTTGGGTTTTTAATTTTATTTACTGTTACTTTATTTTGTTTTCGTCTCAATGTGCAGGTTATGCTAGCGTTATGGGCTTATGGCTCATTATATGATGTTGACTTTCTTAGGTGTTGAAGAGTTGGTCACTGTAAGCAAAAACATCAAAAGTACAGCTTCTTCAATACATAAGGGTGAAGAAGAAGGTGATGTACCTAAGGGTTAAAATGGGTAATTTTGGAACGGGTCAGGAATACTTTTTATCCAAAAATTATGAGATATTAAAAAAAAAGGGGATGAAATTGAGATCTCGTGGCAATTCCTTCAAATACAAATAATTCAGTATCAATTACCCATTAGAGAGTTGTTAGTTTGACCAGAAGAGTCAAAGTGTCACTATATTGATTTATGTGTATCTTTAGATGTGAAAAGGGCAAAAAGGTCACCTTTCTAATTCACAAAAATTTATGTTTATGTATGCAAACAGATTGAACAAAGAAGCAGATAGTAGCTCCTTCATTTCGGGGTATGCAAAGTTATCGGGGATTGAAATAATTCATTTCTCATTTGTTTGCTATGTAAAAGTGGCACATTGGGTATGTCAGGGTTGGGTTATGGGTCAAGCGGGCTCTGGTCAAACTGGTATTTTTTGGTACGGGCCAGGTTGCTCCAAAGCCCTTTTTGTCTGAATTATTTTTTATTTTTATAATTAGTTATCGAGAAATATGGCTACAAAAGTTGTAATGTACAGTGATTATTATTTAATTGAATAGCAATATGCAATGTGAATATACACTTTGGGTGACGTTTGGCCTCATGATCTAGCCTTAATTTTATATTAGTTTCATGATTATTGTATGGGTATAAGATAACTATCTCTTATATTTAATTAACCTTTTTTAATAACTTATGTTGTAATGTTGGTTTGCTAATATGAGATGTTGTTCAGGAATTTCAGAACAGCATGGACATTAGAAGCATTGTATGTAGTTGTATATGAAATTAGGATTCTTGGGCATAATAACTAACCTAATTTAGTGATTTTTGTTAATGAAATTTGTTTAGGCACTTTTGGGCAAGTTTTGGACAATGAAAAGAAAGAATCAGTAACAATTAAAATTGTTATGCATTTTAGGGTACCTTCGGGCTTTAGATATATTATCTTATACAAACTTCTTGACACATTTCTTCCATAAACATCTTTAGTTTTTTTTAATACCGAAGACGTACAAATTTTTTAATGATTCAAGTTTTCTTAAAAAGGTATTACATTATGAAAATTTATACTAGCCACCCGTGATTTATCACGATTTATAGGCTAGTAATAGTTGAATTGAACAAATAAAAAATCTTCCAAATACAAAAAATAAAATTTTATATTAATATATTAAAAGCCTGATTATTACTGTATAGTTTAAAATTGTATGTAGTAGCCACATTTTAAAATGGGTTTTGTTGATATGTGTCTAATGGGCATATGGTAACAACAGTTTAATAAACCAAATTTCTATAATTAGAGTACAATGATGTTAATGAGTTATTAATATTTTTATATTATACTGATTTTAATCTTATCATAATTATAAATTAGTTTTTAATGAATTAAATATAAGGATATAAAAATATTTAATATTAATATGATGTGCTATATCTCTCACCTATATATGGAGCAATGACATGATTTTAGTTTGATGACATGTACCAATAACATTGCTTCTTAATGATAACATGGACGCTGACTCAAAGGGCATAATAGGCAATTAACTTCTTCTTTATATGGAAACATATTCATGTCTTCTCTCGCTTCGTTTTTCGCCCATAGCTTTGTTTTTTATTTGTAAACAAAAAATTTTAAGAAAATCAAAGTTCTTAAAATTAAATTATTTACGAAATGAGTATAGTCATAGAAATTTAAAAAAAAATGTCATGGTTGTAGATTGTGAATTCAAATGATTAATTCATAGATTAAGCATAAACAAATGATAATATAGGAAGATTAAGATGGATGAAATATTTGAACACTTTGCTATTGATGGGGGCTGCTACAATTTGGGCAAATGTTATGCAAATTAGGTTACTACTTATTATATATACATAGCCAAAGTTTCGATTAAATACAAAATGGTCCCTAGACTATTGGTTACAATAAATGTGACCCAACAATGGTTCAAACATTTTACGAAAAAAAATCTTATCATCTAAAAATGTAATTTAAATTTATTATGATCACAAAATGTTATAATCTCAAAAATTTTAAGAAAATCAAAGTTCTTAAAATTAAGTTATTTACGAAATGAGTATAGTTATAAAAATTTGGAAAAAAATGTCATGGTTCAAACATTTTACGAAAAAAAATCTTATGATCTAAAAGTGTAGTTTAAATTTATTATGGTCACAAAATGTTATAATCACAAAAAATTTAAGAAAATAAAAGTTTTTAAAATTAAATTCTTTACGAAATGAGTATAGACATAAAAATTTTAACAAAAAAAAGTCATGGTTCAAACATTTTACGAAAAAAAATCTTATGATCTAAAAATGTAATTTAAATTTATTATGGTCACAAAATGTTATGATCACAAAATGTTATGATCCAAATTTATTATAATCCAATTTTATTATGATCGAAAGTTATAATAATCAATGTTTAAAAATATTATGATTCAAAAATATTATAGTCTAAACATATTATTATCAACACTCACGCATGAAATTGTTGATGATACTATATATGTTTAGCCTCGATCTTTACACCACATAATTCTTGTATACTATAAAAATGTCAAGTGTCGCGCATCATATATTGAAGTTAAAGATAGATGCTCCTGTAATGTGTATGCAAAACATTGATCAAAAATTGGATTTATGAAATAGAACTAGGTTAATATAATTGAAGGTAAGATCGTGACAAAGTTTGTACAATTTGTTCTATCTCACGTATGATTATTAGTCCTTACGACAAAACTATGTCTTTCAAATTGAGCCGAAGACAATTTCCTATTTAAGTACGTTTTTCAATGACTATTAAAAAACCATGGGCGAACATTGTCACGGGTTGATTTGTTTGTCCAAATATCAGTATTCTCACATGACCAGCTATATGTTGATGTATCAAGAGTAAAAGAGAAACAAATGCTTGAAAATTATTTGTTGCGACCAAGATGGTAACTATACAAACTCAACAACAAACGTCTTATACAATTAAATTTTGTTTTCTTTTTTGATTTATTTTTACCGATTATTCATGTACAACAAAACCTTTAATCATCATTTTAATAATAGTTGACCATATAATTTCTTACATTTTTTTCATCATTATATATTATATTTCTTACAGCTAGCCCGCCCATCGGGCGGGTTATGAAACTAGTAGCATATATTAGAAAATCTCTTTCAAAATTTGGGTTTTGATAATAAAGACCTAAGGAGTGTCTCTACAACTTATGTGCTAACTAATTAACGTCTAAAACTTGTGAGACATATAATAATTTAATTATAACGTCTAATAATAACGAACCGTCTAACTACAGGTCGTCTAAATAATTTAAGACGACTGACTATTAACGTCTACTGATATGAACCATGTAACTTCATTATAATTAGTTTACCAATGCATTAAAAATGATACAAATGAGTAATTCATAAAATTCAGGAATCGGTTAGTATAAATCATTTATGCATATCTTGTGACAGCCCTTAGAATATCATTATCAAAACCCTTAAAATTTTATATCTATTAAATATAATAAAAGGAGCTTTAGGGTGCCACGTGGCATCTTTTAGTGAATCGGAATGACACGTGTCATCTTACTATTGGTCAGTTTTTTAAAATTCCCACTCATTCGAAAATGTAACTAGCCATTCTAATCGAATACATTCTAATCGAATACATTCAAATCTCATATAAGGAAATGAGTTATGATACGTTCAATAAGGCAAAGCATTTAATATGGTTTTTATTATGGTCAATATATAAAACATTATTAATAGTCAATCGGTTTTTCAAAATAAATCAAAACAGCCACCATTAAAACTAATTACTTTGAATAAGCCAGCATTTAAACTCCGATTTTATATTGAACTCCGATAATTTTCGTATATTTCGGAGTCGACCAATGAAGAACACCCATATGATTTCCGGCCAATCTTCTTCTCTGATCAGTGTTTCTAACCCTACTTTGCATTCATCGTTTTCATTCTGCAACAACATCGTGTATTACAACCATTAATTTCAAATGTTATTTTTTTAAAGACTTTTGGTTTGTCTTTATAAATTTACTAGCTTCATAGCCCGCCCAATCGGACGGGCATGTTTCAAAATTTATATTATAGAAAATATCAATAAATATTAACAATTTTAAAAACAAATATTAACAAAATTTATTATTAACCAACAGTTTATCCCATTTATCAACTTTTTTAAAGATCATTGTTGAATTTGTTTTAAACATAAAGGACCATTGGTGAAAGTTATTTTAAACTTAAACGACCATCCATAAATGACCAAAATACCCTTACGTGCATCATACGTGAGGTCACTTAACGTGAAAAATAAACTATCATTTTTGTAAAGGACCATCGGTGAAAAACCTTTTAGAAATAAGGACCATCCGTGTAATTTTTGAAACTAAAGGACTACTGGTGAAATTTATTATAAACCTAAAGGACCCTCGGTGTAATTAACTCTTTTTTTGTAATTTTTCTATTTCATGTTGGTATTTTATTACATTATTGTAATGAGTTTTGATAATGAGAGTTTTAAACGCTTTCTCTAAGCGCATAAAAGTTGTACATTAAATCATGTAAACAAGTGGTTCTTAAAATTCAGAGGGTAGTTATAGATTGACGTACAAGCTTCTGATGTGTGTCTATTAACAGCCCTTAAGGCTGTCATGATCAAAACCCTATTGTAATCATCATAAATTTAATAAAATTTAATTGTATTACATATTAGAGCATTAGGTGTGGTCACACCAAGTCGGAGTGCCACATCTGCGCCACCTATGCGCCACATCATTATTTCACATTTCACATTCAAAACCCCAAATACCCCCTCTACCATAACTTAACTTAAAATATATTTTTTGGACCCATTAAAATACCCCTTACCCAATAAAAACACCTCAAAAACATCATCTCTCCTCCCTATTGGGTCGTTGCTTCCGCCACTGGTCTGACTTGGGCTAACACTCACACCACTTGCGGTGTGGTGGCGAGCTCAAAGCGGTGATGTGGCATCCGACGGATGCCTCTCTCGTGATTGCACCCCTCTCTCTAAATTAATATTCAGCGCGTAACAAATGACAAGCCGTGAAAGTTTTCTAATAAAATGAAAGTAATTGGCAAAATTAGGTTGCATTTTGGAAGCAAAATCATGACATTTTCCATCCCCATAGACGCCTTGCAAAGTTCATTTTGCAAAAATAACAAGAAGCCCGTCGTACAAGCGATTAAAATTTCCAGCTATAATCTTCGAATCAGAAAGAAACCCGTCCTACAATGGATGTCGATCCGAGACAGTACGAACAAATTGTAAGTTTGATTAATTGATTCTACTTATTTCTGATATCAATAATCGATTTTATGCACTGAAATCTATGAAACCGTATGATTCGTTAGTCAACGATGTAATTTTCAACTGTTTGTGGTTGATTTTAGCCAATGATTATGGTTTTCGCGATGATTTTGTAGTTTTTTGCTATTCTAGGGTTCATAATATATAATTGTAGGTTCGATTAATCGTTCTGTTAGTGAATTCACTCGAACTGTTGAAGATGAAACCTTAATATTCAAAATTGCAAGTGTAATCCTCTGAAATTAGATTGGATATTTAGCTGCGGTTGAAATCCCCTTTGTTACCGAAAATTTTCTTAATTCAATTTGTGGTTCTCCAGCATAACTGCATCTCTGACTGCTTCCATCTAACTGTACACCAAATTAGATGTGAACCAAATTAACTGCATCTATCCTTTTTATAATTAAATTTAATTATTTCTTTAATATATATATGGCAGAAAATAAATGAGAAAGACAGCCACAATATCATCCTATCATATCTAATACATGGTTGTTATAAAGAAACTGTTGAATCACTTGTTACTTCTGCTGGATTAAACACATCTCCTGCTCAACTGGAACACATGGAAAAAAGAAAACGTAAGCCTGTTTAATTGTCATTATCAAATTCCAAAAATAATTAAAATATGTTGCATTTTTCCAACATTTTCAGGAATTTTACACTCTGCATTAGAGGGAAATGCATTAAATGCTATCCGTCTAACAGACGAAATTTCACCTAATCTATTAAAAAATAACCAAGACCTGCTTTTTGATCTTTTGAGCCTTCATTTTGTTGAGCTTATTCGCTCAAAGAACTGGTGAGAAAAAAAAAAACAATAATATTCAATAGTTATTTTGAATTCTTTAATTTAATTTAATTTAATTTAAGTATGACGTGGCAGCACAGAAGCTCTTAATTTTGCTCAGGCCAAGTTGGCCTGTTACGGGAAAGTGCAAAAATATGTCGAAAAACTCGAAGTATGTTGTTTTTTATGGAAGAATATAATTTTTTTAAACTTTATATTATATTTATGAGTTTTTTTATTGAATAATTTCGTTTTCATGCAGGATTTTATGGCTCTACTAGCTTATGAGGAACCAGAAAATTCACCAATGTTTCATCTACTTAGTTTGGAGTACCGACACCATGCTGCAGATAGTTTGAACAGAGCAATTTTGGGTATGTATTTTTTAAGATTTATAAAATAATCTTATTGTTACATAATTCCACATTTAGTTTTAGTTTTTATTTTATTCTTAATTGTGTGATTATTGATGTCAGCTGATGCAAACATGCCAAGTTATTCACAGCTAGAAAGGATAATACAGCAGACAACTTTAGTTAGAGAATGCTTGAGTGAAGAACTCGGAAAGGTAAATTTTCTCAAATTTATAAGGTTTTTATATATTGATTAAATAATTAATACGTTTGTTGATTAATGTTTATAATGATAATTGGTTAATAGGACTATTTTATTATTCCTAGCTTGTTTCTTGACGATAGTCAGGATACACAATCTAATTAACAATTTGTCATTTTTCTTAATTATATTTAATCATTGGAGTGATTATATTATTTGAATAATAATAACATAGTTTTTTGAACACTTATTTTACAGGATGTAGTATCAGAATTCTGTTTAAAGGATTTTCTGAGGAGTTAAATTTTGTTTTTTTTAGTGAGTATGATGATGTTTGATAGGATTTGGTATGTTGTAATAGCTTCCCATAAATCACCGAATTCAATTTCAACTCATGAATCTTTTATGTAAAAATATTTGTTAATTCGAATGGTCTTGAAATTGAAATTGTTAGCAGCAGCCAATGTAAAGATTCTTTTGTAAGAACAAATATTAGTCTCTATAGCAATGAATCTTTTTCTTTGATTTTGGTGGTTGTTGTGCAGCATTCCTTGAAGCTAATAAAGTGCGAGTTTGGATCTCTTCTAGATCTGAAACTGTAGTAGATCTTTGATATATAGATCTACCAAATCCAACTCATTGTAATTTTAGTGTTTTTTTTATGATTTCTTGCTACCAGCTAATATAATTTCTTTCTATGGTTACCTTGTAAAGAGACTGATCCCAGGGTGACCACGCGATATGCGAGTAGGCTGGAGTCGGCACGGGTGAACATTCGTGGACACAGTGAGGTTATTTTTTGTTCTTTTTTTAATTTACGTTTTTGCTTCTAATCTAAAACCTTTCAGATTATCACTCTTTTAGAGATTAAATCTAACCATTAAGTCACCACTCTCGTGAAAAACCAAAATACTAAAAGCTATGAAATTGACCAATGGTTGGCCTTCGTTTCTTTGCTTTTGTCTAGCTTTGGAGATTTGTCAATATAGTGTTATTGATATTCTTAATTATCTTATTTAGAAATTCCATTTTACATATAAAATGTAGAAATAATTACTAATTTACAATCTCAAACTTTCTCAAAATACTAAAACTGATAGACTTCAACTTTCTCAAAATACTCCGTGCGACTGGGCAACTCCATAGAACAACACTAACTTTGAGCAATACTAAGGGGTGAGCATCACTAACTGGAGCAGCACTAAGTGTTGAGCACTACTAACGAGCAATTGTAACAAAGTTGAGCAGTACTAACGAGCATTAGTAACAAGGTTGAGAGTAGTAGTAAAAATGTTGAGCAGTACTAACGAGCAATAATAACAGGATTAAGCAGCACTAATGAGCAATAGTAACATGATTGCGTAGTACTAACTCGGACCACAAACCATATTTTGTGCTTTTTAACATTTTTGTTTTCACAAAAATTAGAATCAGATATTTACATCATCATTTTTTACGTTGTCAAGTGCTTCTTTACATTTTCTAAAGCCAAAGCTAAAAATTTGTTCAGAAAATCATCTCCGGCGTGATTGCCTAAATCTGAGATTATAATTTTAAAAAGAAAAAAAAAATCATCAACTGTTGCGCAAATTTAATTTAGAGTATGCTAGATAACTAACCCGAACCGAAAACTAAGACTATCCGTAACGCGTGACCCGACCTCCACTCTCGACCGTCCACCTCACCCTCGGCGACGCGTCGCCGCCGTTACGGGTTCGAACCTCCGACGCGTCGGGGTGCTCCAACGGTCGACTATTCGACCGTTCGAGTCGACCGTTCAACGGCTGAATTCCTCTTCGAACGGCTATAATTCTTCAAACAAACACCTCATTTTTTACCTTATAAATACCCAATTCTTTTACCAAATAATTCACAACTTTCATTTCTCTCTAAAACTCAAACACACACTCATTTCTCTCAATCACCATCTCCAAAAATGTCTTCCTCCAAGAACAAAGGCAAGGCTCCAAAATCTCGACGCCAAGCAAACACTCCCACACCCTCTCAATCACCCTCGATCAACTTTCAACCACCAACTTTCGTACACCAAACAAATCAACCAATCCCACAAGGTTATCAAAATAATCCATTTGCTCCCCCCTACTACCCACAACCATACCGACCATACCCTCCACAACAACAACAACAACCACAATATCAACAAGGTTATCAAAATTATTTTGGTGGGGAGCAATACGACCACCAAAGTTTTGATCCTTTCGCCGGGCTCGACCAATACGACTACCAACCACGAACACAAAGTGGTTCCCCCGCCACTCCCACCGCGCCCCTCGACGTCGAGTCTTCCGAGTCGTCCGACGAGCCCGAGCCCGTTGAAGCGCCAACACAAAAGAAGGTAGCAAAAAGGCGTCAACCACCGATAAAGGGGGTGACCGGCGGAAGCGCGACATGGACGAAACTTGAAGAGATAGGCTTATGCAAGGCTTGGATCGACACTTCCGAAAATGTCATCGAGACGAACTCCAGGGCCAAAGTTGGATTTTGGCAGGATGTGTTAGTTCGCTTTGCGAGCGAAATGGGTGGGACGAACCGAACATACGACTCCCTCAATTGCAAGTGGAAGAATAGGCTTCGTCCTAAAATTACAAACTTTTGTGCGATCTATGACAACCTCGTACAAAGAAACCCAAATGGGGCGAACGACCAAATTTTGTACGAGCGTGCTTGTGGTGAATATAGTGCTCAACATGTAGGGGAGTTCACAGAGGTAGAGTGCTGGAGAATTTTGAAGGACCATCCAAAGTGGAAGGAAATTGAATACCCAAGACAGTTGGCGATGTTCGCGAAGGCTAGGGGGAAAAAATCAAGGACTTCGTCATCATCAGCTGCGCAAGGTTCAGGGGTTGGTCCAGAAGAGGTGGATCAATATGATGAAGAAGTGGAAGTTCCACCCCCTCGACCAATGGGGCGGGATAAGGCGAAGAAGAAAGCAGCGGCATCGTCATCAGCTGCTCAAAGTTCGGAATACGGTGCCCCGCCGCCATCATCGGCTCAGGAATTAGTCGGGCATTGGAAAGACGCCACGAACGAATTTTTTGACTTCCGCAAAGCGAACATATCTGATTTCATGGAGATACAAAAAGATGCCCAAGAGCTCAAGCACATGGAATTCTACAATTCGTCCCACGATCACCTCACCGGCAGAAATCTTGAGTGGGTTTTGGCAAAGAAGGCGAAAATCAGGGCCAAATATAATTTGGACTGATAGTTTATTTTTTTTAGTATTTATTGTAATGTTATTTTTATTTATGTTTTTTTTTAATTATTAATGTAATGTTTTTTTTTTATTATTAATGTATTTGTTTTTTATTTAAATTAAATTTTTTTTTTCCGAACGGTCACCCATTACGGGCATTTGGTCGCTGTCTGGTCGTGTGGTTGATCAGGAGAGAGAAAGCTGATGTGGCGCAGAGGTGGCAGGGGTGACCAAACTGCGAATGGTCACCCATTACGCCCAGTCTAACATCTGAATATTCATGTTTTAATTTGCTAATATTTTATTGGGTAAATTACAGTTTTTGTCCCTGAACTTTGTCCGATTCGGGGTTTTTGTCCCTAAACTTTTTTCTTCCGTTTTTTTGTCCTTTAAGTTTTTAAAATTCTGCATATTTGTCCTTCCGTCTATTTTTGGCTGTTAACTGACGGTTTTTTTGTCCATTTTACCAAATTACCTTTATTTTAACTATTTTTATTTTTATTTTTATTTTTACATCTTCTTCTTCTTCCACAAAATTCAAAATCAAAATCAATCACCCACAAAATCAATCAAGAACCCTAAACACTGCGCGTGGAGGATGACAGTACTAGATGTTAAAATGGATCTTCTACTCTCCGGCCCCCTAACCGCAGTCTCTTCAACTTCAAAGTTCAAACCCCATTCAATCATCTGTTAGTATATCGTTTAATTTTGATCTTCAATTCACAAAAAACATGGCCGATTAGCTCACAGATGATCAGATCTCGGAATTCTAGGAAGCTTTCAGCTTATTCGATAAGGATGGAGATGGTCTGTTTTTTCTCCTAAATCTATTGTTTTTACATCTATTTTATGAATCAATTTGTTGTGTACGTACGATCAGTTCAAATATCGTTAGTTTAGATGTGATCATTTCCTTATATTGAGATCTGAGTTTTTATTCGATAAGGCTCAGATTTAGGATGCCGCCGGTCAAGATTTGGGATCTCACTGGTGGATTCGCCGGATATGGTGACGTCGCCGGAGATGGTGGCGGGAGAGATCTTGATGCTAGTTGATATACAATAGGTTTATGTTTTTGATTTTATTTTGGTTTCTCCAGATTTTTATGAAAACGAATAAAAGAATGGGTCATTTGGTTTTGTTTTGGTTTATCCAGATCTTGATGCTAGTTAACATACCTGCGTAATTTTGTTCTATCTCCTCCATATTTTTTAATTTGGGTTTTGGTTTCTTCAGATTCTGAAAATCAAGGTATGATTTTTAGGGTTTTAGTTTGTAAAGAAGATGAAGAATGGTGAAAAGAACAAAAATGCCCTCACATGCCTTGCATTTTTCGTCAGGCTAAAAATAGACGGAAGGACAAATATGCAGAATTTTAAAAACTTAAAGGACAAAAAAACGGAAGAAAAAAGTTTATGGACAAAAACCCAGAATTGGGCAAAGGTCAGGGACAAAAATTGTAAGTTACCCTATTTTATTTGACCTGGTCCAAACAGAAAGAAAAAAAAAAGTTGGACTCGGTCTAAACTTGTGTCTAACTTAATCCTAACTCATTTTTTATCACTCATCATTGTCATTTAAAAATATAACCGATCAAAATGATCTTAGTCAGAAGTTCTGACTCAGTCATCACACTCAGTCACAAACTATCAAACAATCCCTCGACCAATTGATGAAACTGCTTTTCAGAACCGAATAGTGTAGTTGGTACGGTTTGGGAAAAGGGTAAAAGGTGGAACCGACACCCCCCTTAAATTTCATTAATCACATTTGAGTAGTTACACTTCCTTAATTGTACACTAACTATTTTAATCATGCTTAACCATTGTAAACTAACTAATAAATAACCACGCCTTAAATTTCGGTAACCAAATTTCATTAGTTATGCTTCCTTAATTGTACACTTACTATTTTAATTATCCTTAATCATTATCCTAAGGCAATAGTCGGCAAATCTCCCAACTTATATTAGCAGATCATGAAATACTTTTATTAGGACAATTTTTTAAAATAAATATTATGATATTATAGGTATACAAATCTACGGTATATTAATATACAATTTAAATCACCATTAATAATCATTGGTCCCAATTTTGAGGAACACTTATCATCACATTCCTTCCTCTCACTTTCCCTTTTTCTCAAGTGGAAGGGCATGCTACCATCATGAGTCATTAATATACACACCATATATTTTTAGAATTAAAAGTCATAAAATTTAAAATATTATACAAAGACCATACAATATAATATATACATGTTATATATAATATAACCGAGTTGTATCATAATATTCGGTTTTGAAATGAAAACAAAGAGGCATAATATTGTAGTTTCAAATCTAATCATTCCAACACTAAAAACAAGCATAAACACACCAAACTCTTTTCCCCTCACATAATAGATGCATAGTAACTTCCATAGAAGTCCCGACGGCACACAAAAAACATTTATGTGTTATGTTGATCAAACGGTTGCGGTTGATTGAGGGAGTAGTGGTTGAGTGATCAATGACTTGGCATGGCCCGTTATCCTTGGCGCACCATTGTCCGTGGGGGCTCCCGCCATTTGTAGCATAAACTTTCTCTCTTCATTCTTTCCCCATAACACGAGATACAAACCCGTTATGATCAACACCGCTCCTATTATCCTGCAAACCCGAATATATAAAATTAATGCTTATAATCTTTGACCATGTACGGTTATCATAAAGTAGGGTTCCACAATAATAGTTGTTGAGTTCATGTGTATGGTTTGACCCACAATACAGATAATCTAATGACTAAGGGTTGTGTAACTGCATGTGGGTTTGTCTCCAACTACATTACTACTATCTTCTATATTTATTTCCCTTTAATTAAAGGGACGCATATACTCGCACTCGTTTTTTGTTACAGGTCTTTTTAAGATTAGTCTCTCTAATTTCAGGCAGATATATGACTGTTTACAATTACTTCCCTTATATTCCCCATTTGAAATTATTAGGTATCATTGTCGTTGTATTTAATTAAGTCTTGATCGTATTAATGGGTTGTCATGAAGAATGTGTTATTTTCTTGTGTGGAAAATGCTTGTGATTGATGTTGAATGTGTGCGTGCAATGCACGTGTATAGTGGGGTTGTGATGGTTAGCTAATTACCCTCCCAAATAAAACTCTTCGCCTAAAGCGACCGAAGCCATGAGAGCCACAACAAGGGTCTGAACCGGTTGATACAAGGCAACAAAAACCGGGCCACCTCTGTCAATGCACCATATCTGTACAGCAAATGCAATTCCTGATGCAACCACACCCTGTAATCAATATAACACGTTCACATTAAATTCCTACCTTTTCCCATTCATATTGAAAAGAAATTAAATACAAAAAAATAAAATTGATACATGTTTAAACCGGCCAATTTTCTAGATTAGGTTTAACCGGTAAGATTGGATTAGTCTACCGGCTGAATCGGATGACAACATTTTTAGTATCTATAATAAGGTGATTAAGCCAAAAAAGCTAGAAAAAACAATACAAACATCATAAAAAATTGAAAATTTTCCGAAACCTATTTTTCAACTAATTTTGTTTTTTTTTTCAGTAACAAAACCTATATAAAAAAAGTTAATGTCTATTTTATTTATCTAATTTTCTAAGAAAAACTGCCTTTTTCAGTTTGACCGCCCGGTTCATCCGAATCTTTATGTCCAACTGGCCAGTTCCGACCGAATTATAACTATAGATCTAACCAACTATCTTCCCGTTTTCTAGTCGCCGACCAGTTCAACCGTACTTTTAAAAGACTGTTTGGTAGAGTTGGTGTTTGGATGGCTTAAGGAGTAAAAAAAGTAACACATTAAGGGGTTGTAATTTGCGAAAACTTGTTTATAAGACTTTTAAGTTTATTAACTTACTAAACCTTAATTAACTTAAATTTTCAATCTTATTAATGCTTAATAAGCTAATAAACTCATTCATGAGTTCGACATGAGTTGGAGTTACTAACCGCATAAAAAACACTAAACAGCTCGGCACCCGAGTGAATAAACCAAGCATTGATATCTCTTTCCATAAAGGCAGCCAAAACAAGAAACTGCAAGATCCCAAAGAAGAGTTGGTACGATGTGAAAGAAAGCCGAGCCGGATACTTCTTTAGAACCGGTGCTTGTAGCACGAGCCAGCCGGACCATGACAAACAATGACCGATCAAAAACACGCACCCGAGGGTCCAGCTTTTCCCGTTTGCATCGCCTAACGAGTGCAACACGGGTGAAGCTGCTCGAATACTGGTTAGAGATGGTGATGGGCTGTATATCGTGGGACCCTTGTAAAGAGTGATCACCGATGCTCCGGTTATGCAGAATAAAGTTCCGGCCACTTTTGATATGCCGTCTTTTCTGTTTAGTCTCACTTTTTCTATCCTGCGGTTGATATATCAATTGTTACAATTTTTCTAGTTCAAGAAAGAAAAATTAATTACACGCATATGGTTGGATCGAGAGCTTGCCCGCTAATGGCGGCCATAAGGAATGTGATGGCGGGAACCGAGTTTTGAAGGGCGGATGCGAATGTTGGAGAAGTGTTGTCCAAACCCAACAAGTAGAAAGCTTGATTTGCAGTAATCCTGAGGCATTACACAACTTTAAGTTTGAAAAACAAATCACCGTGGATTCGGTAGGGATGAGCATGAAAACGAAAAACCGATACCAATCTTTAAGACCGACAAAACCGAATCGATAAAACCGAAACCATTTTCAAACCAACAGTTTGGTTTTAAATTTTGGAAAAAACCAATATGTTCCCTTCGGTTTCGGGTTTAAGTAGAAACCGTCCCATTAAGAAACCACCCAAATAGTTATGGTTTGTATTATATGTTTATTTGATATTTTTTGTATTTGTGGGCTAAAATATGAACTGAGTGTTGAAATATGTTATTAGACATTAAATTTAATGTTGTAAATTAAATATTGTTGGTAAACATTGTATGAAATATTGGAAAAATGGTGCAGAAAAATTATATATGGGGTATTAATGTTGAAACCAAGTGGGCTCGGTTTTTAAACCGAAACCAAACCGTTAATGCATATGGCTACAGCCCTTTAAAACCAAAACCGACGGAAATCGAGATGATTGGGTTTGAAAATCTTAAAATAGAAATTAGCAGATTGAGTTTGGTGCCTAAAACCGGCCCATGGCACACCGCTAGTGAATTGTACTTTTTAAGTATTGAGTGTTAGCAATACCCAACGATAGCAAGAAGGAAGAAGTGGACAAGTAAGTGAAGGTTAATCGGCGGCCTCTCCTTCCTGGTCCAACAAAAAACATGTCAGTAATCCTTAAACACCCTATAATTAAGTTAACGGCATTTTTATTCGATTAAAATAATACTTACTTTTCAAGGAAATATGCGAAAGGTAGAAGAAGGACAAAAGCAAGAATGTTTCGATAAACGGGAAAGACGATTTTAGAGATGCCCATATTAAGGGCAGCTCTAGAGACGACATGAAAACCCGCATAACCAAATTGCAAAGCAAGCATGGCTATGTGGAGTTGAACCCGTTCTGGGAACCATCCCTTTATTTTGTCGGTGACAGTAACGCCACCACCAGTTTCCGCCATTGGAAGTAGTCCGGTGACCTGACAAGAATTTGGATGGGAGGAGGTGGTGAAAAAGGGAAGTATTGGGGAGATATAAATATAGCACCACAAAGTCTCTGTTCATATATTCCAGTTGGAACAAAGGTGGGCCCGTAAATTATGAGGGGTTTCAAAAATCTTCAAGTGTAATATTGTAGATTACCAATGTCAACTTCTAATACTACCTCCGTGTTATACATTTTAAGAAATACGATTTTTAGATAAAAGATTAAAACGTAGTTTAAGATAGATTAAACTAAGGGTGTGTATGAAAACCGGAACCGAACTGGCACCGAACCGGGACCGGCTTAAGCAGTCCAGCTCCCGGTTCTTATATTCAATCAAAAACAACAAACCGGGTTTACCAGTCCCGGGCCGGATCGGTTCAGGTTTAACCGGGTTTAAGACCGGTATTTTAAAGGGCTTTTTTAAAATGGTATTGTCTCTATTTTAAGAGTCCATTCACATTCCATAATCCATAATATGTGTAAATCTGCAGAAAACATAGTAGTCAAACAACATAAAACAATAGTAGAAAAAAAGCATAAAAAATTGCAGTCAAAATGCAGTTAATTCACTGCAGCCAAAAAAACAGCAGAAAGATGCAGTGAAAATGCAGCAGAAAAACTGCAATAAAAAACCTGCAGTAAAAAAACTGCAGTAAAACTTGCTCTAAAATGCTAGAAAAAATTGAGCAAAAAACTGCAGAAAACAACAGGAAAATAGCAGAAAAATTAGGCGGGTCTACTGGTTCCGGAACCGCTTGAAGACCGACCCGACCCGGCACCGAACCGGAACCGGCACCGGTTAAACCGGTCCGGTCTTCGGTCTTAGGATTTTCAATTTTCATGCAACCGGGTTTACCGGTTCCGGTCCGGTCCGGAACCGAACACACCCCTAGATTAAAGTAAATAATTAGTAGAGAATGAGTCCCACTTCTTTTGAATAAAATGATATTAATGATGTTTAAAAGTATAAGTAAGGATAAAAGGGTAATTTCATTTTATTAAAGTATATAGTTAGTGTAGAAGGGGCTCACTTTTCTACCAAATAAGGTAAGTTTTAGAAGTGTATCACTTATTTTGTTTCACCCATAAATAGAAAATGTATCACTTATTTTCTTTCTCTTCAACTCACACAAAAAAACGATAAAAGTTCTCTTTTTTTTCTATCTAATTCGGAAACACAAAAAAGAAAAATATTTTCTTCTTAAAATCTATTCTTTTTTTTCTTACTTCTTTTACATTCTTCACTTTTCTTTTCTTTTTAAAACTCTATAACAAAGCACTAGAGTGCAAATTTGTCATTTTGGCTATTTTTTCATTGATTTTGTTTACATACTACTAGTTACTCAATTTTGTTGTTGTTGTGAATATGACTCTCCACTGCCCTGTTCTAAATGCACATTAAAGATTTTGATGGAAGGTTATGTGGGTATATATTTACAACAAGAAGCAAAGGTCACGGATTCCCAATAGCCAGAACAGTTGGGTGAGTAAGTTATGCCTTCATATTAAAGATAAGTAGTTTATTATAGATTAGTTGAAGATTCTTATAACAGACTTTCTGTAACAAATTTTGATGAAATCACTAGGGAATAAACGGTTGGTCCACCTTTAGAAACATAAGGCGACACCACTTAATTTCATGACTCGACCACTATATGGTTACTCTATAGCTAATTAAAGGTACAACCCAACACATGGAATCTTCTTTTCAAAAACACTCACTACAACCAAGTAGTGAACTATAATAAGAAAAACAATAATTTCTATAAGTTGACCAGAAAAAGCGGGTAACCAGAATTGGAACTAAAATCGCTTTGGAATCGCCGGTTCCAGTTTCTAAAATTATGGAACCGCCCTAAAAGGTTCTGGTTCTTAAAATTTAGGAACCGCTAAAATATTATATATATGAGAAATTCAATGCCAAATTTAACAATATGAGAATTTTGGTGTAATTTTGAATGAGTTTAGACATCATCTAGTCTAAATATAGTGTTTTGGCGATATAATAATTAAACAATCATGTGTTTATGTATTTAGAAATTTTGATTATTCAAGAGGTCAAGAAATGATTCCGAATACAAGAGTTGATACATTCTATTATGCTCGTATTCGTTATCACAAATATCGTGCTGCAAGGGATAAACCTAACATGTTAACCCTAGAAGTAAAGACATAGTGTTCCTTACTAGACGCTATTAAAGAGTTTTTCAAAAACTATACCTGGGTTACAAAGTTGTTTCTATGAGGTTGGTTACCTGCATATAGAGGGCCACTTCAGCTAGTGTAATCAAGTTAAGGTTACGAACTTGCACAAGTGAGAGTCTGTTGGAATTATGTGCACAGTTAGTCAACCTATGGTCATACATCCATGCCTACGAAACACTTAAGGGTTACACTTGTAACGAACCGAATACTGTAAATAAATAAATTATGTAAAAATATGATAATTATGGATAAATCGTATAAAACACGTGAAATTGGTTTCGTGTCATTTGGACATCGTACGAGAAAGTTACGGACGAAACCGGGTCGAAACAAGGAACAAAAGTTGCAGCCCTGCCTCGGAAGCAGAGTTCGCGACGCGAACGGTGGTTCGCGAACGCATTAAAGACTCGTCAGAGATTTTTGGGTTATGAGACATGAAGTTCACGACGAGGCTCGCGACGGGTTCGCGATCACGAGAAAGCTGGACGCGGGAAGTTCACGGCGCGAACTCGTTAGACACAACATTAAATATGGGATTTCAGCCATTAATGCCATTTGCAAACCCTAGTTTCTCTCCTTGGCGATTTTTGAGTGCAAGTGCTAGTTTTGGTTGATTCCTTCATCAAATCTTGGTTGATTTCACTCCTAGTTGAAGATTTAAGGTAAATCTTCACTCCTTGATCATTGTAGCTTTAGATCCATGGATTTTGAGGCTTGGATTTGGAACCCTAATTCTTGGGGTTTTCTTAAATGGTGAAATAAATATTGTATACACTTAATAAATGGTATTTTAACAAAGGAAACAAGTGTATGATTAAGATTTGTAAGAATCTTAAGATCTGGTTAAACCTAGGGTTTTGTAAACCATCAAAATTGGGGGAAAGTGTTATTAAAGGGTTTATAATGATAAAAGGGTTATTATTAGTAGTAATTGTTGTTGAAAAAGTTATGATTGTTATATTAGGCTTTTGGAGAAGTCTTAGAAGGTGCTAGCTTGTTGAAGCAAAAGGATTGTGTGTAGAGAACACATTTGGAGCATTATTTGCTAAGGTGAGTACATGTGGACTTCACTGAGTACATAGCCATGAAAATACATTTCGTTTACTTATGTTGAGTCTATTTGATTATTGTAGAATTTTAGTGTATGGAGTTAATTATATATTGTTGAATATAGTTAACTAACTTGTTTGATTATTGATGTGATAGCCGAAGGCTTTGATTGAAAAAACTATTGAGTTATAGTAAGGATGAGACGATGTGATGATGCAAGGGATCCCCGGTCATAAGGATATGGAATGGGGAGCATTTGGGCGGATCCCCATCGGCCCATTCCATGATAGTAGTCTTGCTAACTCGAAGTAGTCCGTCGAGTAAGGCATGTATAGGTAGATTGGGTGATTCCCTCTTGCCTTTGTTGAATATGTTATATCCTGTAACAATGTTAGTAATAATCAAATAACCAAAATGAACATGCAAACCTGAAAATTGACGTGAATCAAACTGCACGGAATCAAATTCCTGCCCTGTAAGGTTTATACATGCTTTATACGCTGTAAGCCTCAAACGTACACACCCAGGATTTGATGCAGCAAAACGGTATGTTCCACAGCAAAGAAAATACCGTTTAACAAAAAGTGATACTCAGAAACGTAGGAAGAACGAGCAGAGAGCAAGGAGCTATTTTCGTGAATTTTGGTGTGTTTCAATCTCTGCCAAGTGAGTCCCTTTTATAGGGAGACTAGAGGGTTGAGAAGAAAAATGCCCATGCAATTAAATCCTCTTAATCACCATTATTCTTTGATAGAAAACATCCAGATCATAAATTCGATGGTCAAAAAATGGTAGAGGTATTAACAACCCTCTTAACACCCGACCGTTACGTTTGACTATTACAATACTGGCCAAAAAGAAAGCTGCTCAGCTCCCAGCGAAGTGCAAAGTGCACCTAAATCACGCCATTTCGCGTCATCAGTCTCGACTCGGCGCGCATGTGGGTCTAGCCTTTAATCCTCCACTAAAGCCTTTGAAAGCTTAAAGAATAAAATGCCTTATAAACCCATTTAATATTCTTCCTCCCACCAATGTGGGAACTTGCCAACTTGTAAGTTATTAATTAATATTACTATTAATTAATATTTCCAACACTCCCCCACTAAGTTGGAAAGTTTCATTTCATTATGACATATGTTGTCACCTAGGTGTCACGGAGATTAAACCCAAGTTTAATGTGAGCAAACAAAAGGAGATTGATTCAATGGTATCCTAATCGGTTTAAACCAAGAACCTTAATAACCTCTCCGGTTTACCCCCACACAACATATGTCGTCTTTGTGTTCTCCCTAAGAACTAATATGGCCATGTGCTAATATCCTTTTCATGACCCTTTAGAAGACAAACCAACAATTTTCATTTGAGGCGGCACCACCTCTAGATCATATAGGAAATTTTTTACAATATCATCGTTGCTTAGATGTCTCCAAAATTTTGTTAAGAATATTAAATCATCCTCGTTCTCGGCAACGATGTACTATCCTACCTCACACGGATCTATCTCGATTGATAGTACCTTCTATCGTTAGTAATTTCGTTGTTACCCATTAAACTTGAAAATAGGAGCACTAAGTTCAAGTTGGGTTTCCATTACTAACGATTCTAGTTTGGTTTTAGACCCATGACTCTAGCGGTAGATGTTACCAAATCTCTTGTCAGAGGTTTGGTAAAGGGATCTGCCAAGTTCTTCGATGTCTTGACATAAACAACTTTGATGATACCACTATCAATTAGTTGTCTCACAGAATGATGACGGAGACCTACGTGTCTCGTCTTCCCATTATATACAGAATTATATACTTTAGACAGTATGGCATCACTGTCACAGTACATGGGAATTGAAGACATCGGAGTATCCCATAAACGGATATCCAAGAGTAGATCTCTAATCCAATCAGCCTCTTTTGCCTGCAGCGGCTAAAGCTATAAGCTTAGCTTCCATCGTTGAGTAAGCTATACATGACTGTTTCTTGCTCGCCCAAGAAATAGCCCCACCAGCTAGTGTATAAATACATCCACTTGTGGATTTAGAATTACTCCTGTTATCAATCCAGCTGGCATCTGAATACCCCTCTAGTATACTAGATTTTGACGTGTAAGTCAACTCAAGATTACTAGTCCTTTTCAGTTATCCTAGTACTCTTCCTAATGCCTTCCAGTGCTCTGTACCGGGGTTGACAGTGTATTGACTTAGTTTGCTTACTGCAAAAGCAATGTCAGGTCTAGTGCAGTGTGTAGCATACATCATGCTTCCAATTGCACTAGCATATTCTAGTTGAGCCACTGCTCTACCAGAGTTCACTTCAAGTGTTACACTAGAATCGAAAGGAGTGTTAAATTCCTTAATATTCAAGTGTTCAAACTTTGTCAAAATTTTCTCTATGTAATGAGATTGACTTAGAGAAATCTGACTACTTGTCCTTTTAACCTTAATACCAAGAATGGTATCGACTTCCCTAAATCTGTCATTTTAAAGTTCGAGGATAGGTATTTATTCGTATCAAGAATACATTGTAGGTGAGTGCCAATGATCAACATATCATCAACATAAAGTCAGATAACTACGGTGTATTCAGGTGTGCATTTAGTGTAGATACATCTATGAACACTATTATGCTTAAAACCAAATGCAGATACAGTGGTGCCAAACCTCTCATGCCACTGTTTTGGATCTTGCTTCAAACCGTACAATGATTTAATAAGTCTACAAACTTTGTTTTCCTGTCCGGATACAATGAAGCCTTCAGGTTGCTCCAAGTATATCTCCTCCTTGAGATATCCATTTAGAAAGGTTGTCTTCACATCCATTTGATGAATGTATAATCCTTTCAATGCTGAGATTTCTATAAGAGTTCTAATAGAACTAATTCTAGCAACCGGTGCATATGTATCGAAATAATCAATACCTTCTCTTTGTCTATAACCTTTAGCGACTAGTCACGCTTTATAGGCAGATATTGATCCATCTGGATGATACTTCCTCTTGAAGATCCTTTTAGATCCTATGGGTCTCTTTCCCTTGGGAAGATCAGCTAACTCCCAAGTTCCATTTCCCATAATTGAATCCATTTCATCATTAATGGCATCCTTCCAGAAAGGAGCATCTCTTGATGTCACAGTTTTAGTAAAAGTCTTAGGATCATCATCTAAATTAATAGCTAAAATGACCGCTCTCGTCACCTTATATTGAGATCCTTCAACCAAGTATGATAGAAAATCATCTCAAAAATTCTTTTCCTTTCTCACCCTTGTACTTTTCCTTGTCTACAATAGAAGATGGTGGTTCTTCTATAACAGTAGAAGGTGTAATAATCTCTCGAGAAGTACTTGGTGCTGGAATGGGATTAGAGGTTGAATTGGAGTTTTCATCATCTCCTATTAGCTTATCCTCGAAGAACTCCACATCTCTGGATTCTACGATGACACCTGATTCTTTATCCACCAATCGACATGCCTTGCTATTATGAGCATATCCAATGAATATATTTTTTATAGCTCGAGCTCCCAACTTGGATCGTTTAGGATCAGGTGTACGATAATAAGCTAAACACCCCCACACTCTTAGATAATCTAAGTTAGGTTTTCTACGTTTCCATAACTCATATGGACTGGAGGGAATCACACGACTAGTGATTCTGTTGTGCACATAACATGCAATCAACAATGCTTCCCCCACAGATTGTGTGGCAAACCCGAATGATTGAACATACAATTGACCATCTCAATAAAGGTTCTGTTCTTTCTTTCTGCCAAACCATTCTGTTGGGGAGTATAGGGTGAGGTTCTTTCATGCTTGATACCATTCTCTTCACATAATGTATCAAACTCATGATTAAAGTATTCTCCGCCTCAGTCCGAGCGAAGAATCTTAATATGTTTTTCATGTTGATTTTCAACCTCGACCTTATATAGTTTGAATGCATTAAAAGCGTCATCTTTTGTATGCAATAAGTAAACATATAAGTAACGGCTCGAGTCATCACAAAAAGTTATGAAATACCTTTTTCCTCCACGAGTGAGTATTCCATTCAGTTCACAAATATCTGAATGTATTAATTCTAGTAATGTTGTATTTCTCTTAACGCTTGGAAAAGATTTCTTTATAAACTTTGATTTTACACAAGTTTCACATTTGTTAAAGTCTTTATTATTTAATTTTAACATGCCTTTAGCTTGCATTTTTTCAATTATTTTAATATTAGTGTGAGCTAAACGTTTATGCCATAAAGAAATTGAACAAGCAATATAACCAGAAAACATTATTTCATTGAGTTCAAAACCAACAACATTACTAGTGGTACCGTCACCATCACTAGTGGTACCTTCACTCTCACTCTCATAAAAACCAACACTTAAAGCAGATTCACCTCAAGCATTACTACCCACACCCCCCTCAAACAGTTCAAGCCGATACATACCACGCGTATTAACGGCTTCTCCCACATACACCCCATCTTTTGAAAACAAGATCCTACCACCCTCAATCACCAACTTATAACCATTCTCATTAAACTTGGCCGCCGACACAAGCCCCTTCTTAACACCAGGAACATGCAACACATCACGAAGGGTAACCACACTTCCATTTTGGAAATTTAGTAACACAGTGCCAATTCCATGAACATGCACCTTGTGACCATCAACACACGAAACTACCATTCCTTCTTGAACCGGGCCATATGTTTGGAAGCTACTACGGTCACCACAAACATGAATAGTAGCTCTAGAATCAAGAAATCAACCACGAGCAGTTATCACACGATTCAATGAGGAAATCATATTGGTTTCCCCAAGATCCACACTAGCCACCAAGTGAGTTAGGTCTGCAACAACATTTGCAGATCCACCAACGGGCCCAGATTTCCGCAGTGGACATTCTCGTGCATTGTGCCCTGTTTCTCCACAAACATGGCATTTTCCTATTTTCTTGGATTGGTTGTGTTGCTGATGATGATTAGGCCTCTTGAACTCCTTCTTTTTAGGTCCCATGTTCTTGTTCATTTTGAACCCTTTCTTGCCTTTGTACCCAGAACCAGAACCCGAACCAGATGCATAACCATGACCCCCACCTGACACGTGGTGAACACTCATTCTGACTTTACCCCTTTTGTCCCTGTTGCGAGTTTCCTCCTCAATACGGAGGTGTTTTAACAGGACATCCAAAGAGTTGTCCTCAGATTTGTGCATCATTCTTTTGGAAAAGTCATTCCAAGAAGGTCGTAACTTGCAAATGATTGCTCCAACCTGAAAAAGCTCTGGAAGATTAATAAATAGAGAATTCAACTTATTCACTATCACCTGGAGTTCATGCACTTGCTCCATAATCGGCTTATCATCCACCATTTGAAACTCGAAGTATTTTGACACAAGATACTTGTTGGTACCTTCTTCATGTGCCTTGTACTTGAGTTCAATAGCTTTCCACAACTCTCTAGGATCTGTATAGGAGCATACAGATCATAGAGTCGGTCAGACAAGGAGTTCTTGATGTGTCCCAAGCATAAGTGTTCAGACTCTCTACGCAGAGCCCTTTGCGTGTCAAGTTCAGCAATTGCTTGCACATCAGGAGCACCTCCTTCAGCAGTTACTGGATTAGCAGGAATTGGTGTTGGATTTATGTGCACAGATAAGCACACGTGTCATCGTGTCCAATGTTACGAGACACTAAAGGGTCACACCACTACACACCCAATAATGGACAACCGAATATAGTAAGTTGTGTGGAATAATTAACTAGTTAAGTTAATTATAAAGAAGAGAATAAATAATAATAGTCTAATTATTATTTGTGAGGAAGGTTAAATATTAGGTTAAGTATGTAACAGACAGTTAATTAATATTCTATTAATTAACTAGTAAAAGTCCAAGGGTTTAAAGTGTTAATAGGAAGTTTAATTATAAGGTTAATTATAATTAAACTACACGGACTTAACTGTAACTTGAGTCCTTATAAATAAAGGCTTAAGGTTAAGGGTTTTGGCTAGTCACTTTACACACTCAAAACCCTAATCCCTCCCCTCCCTCTCTCAGCCGATCGAATGAAGGAAGAACCCCAGTTTTCTTAGAGATCGACTAACACACACACATACATGAGTTCGTGGATTGCTTTGTTGGTACAATGCGGTCTTGCAGCGTGTTCAGGTGGTGCACTAGAGGTGGATCATTCTTTAGCAATCTAAAGGTAATGTTCTTATTCATCTCCTTCTTGTGATCCCATTGTATAGTAGAGATCCGATATGTGGGGTTCAAGGTCCCCCATGTGAATCCTACAAGGTATTCCTACAGTGGTATCAGAGCTTCCTATTAAATCAATGGGATTCAGTTTAGTTTCTTTTTGTCTAGAAAAGAACCCTAGTAATTTTTGAAAAATCCAAGCATGTGTTCTTAAAGTTTTGAATGAGCATTGGATTGAACAGGTTTCAAGATAAAAAGAATTAGGTTTTTTTTTTGGTCTAGTAAAAACCGTAGAAAAATTAGTCCAAGTAATTGATTAACCAAGATTTGGTAGATCATTGGACAAATTAGGCTTTAGACAAAATAAGGAAAGTTGTGTTATTCTTAGTATTAGAATAACACATTATATTTATTTATTATTATTATTATTTTCGGTAAACATAAAATTAAATAAAAAAAGGAAAAGGGGATAGGGTTCGGTCGAACCTGGTTTAGACGAACGGACCAATCGGACAAGCCGGACCGAGCCACATTTTCGGTCTTCGTCTAAATGATCCAGTTTTTCCCTTGATGTATATTTGATCCAATTTCGTTTACCTAAGGCTCAGTTTCGGGCACATGGGTATGTAGGATCAAATCGGGTGTCAAAAGTGTATTCTTTTGACAAGTTTTATTATTTTCGACTATAATAATAAAGTTAATAACATTTAAATTAAAACTGATTTTAATAGTCTATTAAAATCAAGATAGTCATAAAAATAAGGGGGAAATTAGAAATCAATTTATGGATAATTTAATTATTATCAGTTTAATTAATCTTTTTAGAATGACATAACCTAAAAGTCGTGACATTGTGTTTTATTTTAAATTTTCAAAAATCTTTATGTATTTTTCAATATATTAATAAATTTTTATTTTTAAATATACAAAACACAAAACCAAGTCTTTGCGGTTATGGCATTGCAATTATTTGAAATTGCACTTTTATTTTTATTTCTTTAAATAAAAAGATGGTAATTATAAACAGTTTGTTTAGAAAACCAAGTTTTAAATTAATAATGGCGAAATAAACAGTTTGTTTATGAACCAAGTTTTAAAAGACAAAATTAAATGTTGAATTTATAAACAGTTAGTTTATAAAACCAAGTAATTTTTTAAATTAAAAAAACTGGCTAACGTTTTTTGAACAAAGGAAAATCCTTTTTAGAAAATCTTAGATCAGAGTGCAATCCACCTAATGGAACACCTCACTTGTTCAATGATATTCACATTGTAAGGAGAAAGAACCTTAGATGTGAATTCAAATCATTGCGAGTGTTAGGGTGCGTAGGGTCTTGTGATAATCGGGAGTCCCGGTGCAAGGCATCGCACTATCTTAGGTGGTATGATCTACTTTGGTGATAAGCGGGAGTCTCGTCCCAAAATGAACTAGAGGGATTAAAACATGTACAAGTTTGTTGTTCAACCTGATATCCCAAACATCTAGGAATCGTTTCTAGTTTAGAAGCGATCGGTATGGCTATACCTACCAGAAATAGCATGGCTCTAATGGGAAGTGCCCAAACCTTGAATTAGAGGGCGTGAAATATGGATCCTAGTCTAATTATTATTCTTAAAAGGTAATAATATTAGAAGTTATTTATTTATCTAATCATACTAACTGTTTGTTGTTTTTCTTATAGATGTCTGTACCGTCAGAAATTCCGTTTTACTCACCAAACGAATTGCGAAAGTTCATCGCTGGAAAATGGAAGCTTACTGGTCTGAACTACAAAGCTTGGAAAGTGCATTTTAGGAGTTACCTAAAAGCACAAAATCTGCTGTATGTGATAGACGAGGTGCCCAAGGGACAACCAGGGCAAGATGCCCAGGATGATGAGCTTAATGCTTATTATCAGTATCTGGCTGATGAAATCACAAGTTATGTCGATTCTCATTCTTACTTCATTGTCAGAGCTAACTGATAATCTACGTAAGAATCCGTGGTATGAGTTTGTCTAGTATCTTGAGGAGACGTTTAAAGATAATACAGAAGAAAGTAAGCAGTTCGTTTTGCAAGAGATCTTCTCGTCGAAGATGAAAGATGATCAACCATTGAGTGACCATCTTACTAACATAAGAAGGTTACTAGATTGTCTCACCCTGGTTATTGGCACATCAAACCAACATGAACATGTATTGTTCTTGTTTGGATCTCTCACCAATACTATCAGGATAAGGTAGTACGTTTAGTTGGGAATTTTGATTTGACTGTCGCAGGTCTACACGAGAATTTCTTGTGTATACGCGATGTTCAAAGGCTAGAGGAAGAATCTCTCCCTGAGGTTCAGCTAGATGAGTTCGATGATTGGTTGAGAGACTTTGCTGATTTGTGTTGCCCAACTTGTGGCAGCAAGGATATTTGCAGCACACGTCCGATGTGGGACTCTTGGACGCTGACTTTGTCAGCGATTCAGGTATCTTTATGATTGATTGTCTCGTTACTTCTAGTAAATCCTAGGTATTGGATACCGGGTGTGGTCATCACATTTGCAATCATTTGCAGGGATTTAAGAAGGACAAGAGATTGGGTCCACGAGATGTTGAACTACGAGTAGGCGAAGGTACCAAGGTTGGAGCTAAAGCTGTAGGAACATACCTTCTCAAGTTGCCTTCAGGAAGAGTTTTGGAACTTAAAGATTGTTATTATGTCCCAAGACTTAGTAAAAATGTTATTTCTTTTGATTTACTTATAGGTAGTGGTTTTTATTATGAGTTTAATGGTAAAACAATTTCGTGTTTAAAAGATGATGTTTTATATTTTAAAGCTAATTCTCATAATGGTCTATATACGTTAAATCTAAATAACATAGAACGAGACGTTTATCATATAAGTAAAAGATCCAAGAGTAACTTGAATCAAACTTATCTTTGGCATTGTCGTTTAGGTCATATAAACGAGACTCGCATAAAGAAGCTCCATGATGATGGAATTCTAGAGCCATTTGATTTAGAATCATTGCGATATGCGAAGCTTGTTTATCTGGCAAGATGACAAAAGACCCTTTCAACCATTTCAATGAAAGGGCAGGCGAGTTGTTAGGGATTATACACATCTGTGTGTGGACCCTTTACTCTAGAAGCCAGAGGAGGATACCGCTACATCATTACCTTTACTGACGACTTCAGTAGATATGATTATGTCTTTCTTATGAGACTAAAGTCTGAGAGCTTTGGCAATTTCAAAGAATACCAGAATGAAGTAGAGAACCAACTGGGCAAGAAAATAAAGTCACTTCGGTCTGACTGGGGAGGCGAATATTTGAGCCAAGAGTTCGACGATCATTTGAAAGAACGTGAGATTGTTTCACAACTCACACCTCCGTATACACCTCAGATGAATGGTGTATCAGAAAGGAGGAATCACATCTTGTTAGACATGGTACATTCAATGATGTGTCGCGCTCCCCTACCACTATCGTTTTGGGGACATGCACTCGAGACTGCAGCATTCACACTGAATAGGGTTCCAACCAAGTCGGTAGAAAAGACTCCGTTCAAGCACTCGACGGGCAAAAAGCCAAAATTGTCTTTTCTCAAGATTTGGGGTTGTGAGGCGTACATTGGACGTAACTTCACAGAAAAACTCAACCCCAAGTCAGATAAGTGTATCTTCGTTGGATATCCAAGGGAAACCTTAGGATACTATTTTTATCATCAAGAAGACAACAAAGTTTTTGTTGCTCGGAAAGGTGTCTTCTTGGAGGAGAAGTTTCTCGGAACTAAAACTCCAAAAAAGAAATAGAGCTTCAAGAAATTGAAGAGAATGAAGATCCACCGACGACTTCAGTCGAACCTGTGGTTCAACAAAGAATTGTTGATCCCCAACCAGAACCACCGGTTGAGGAAGAAGAAACACGCAATCCGCGTAGGTCCAGTAGACAACGCCAAGAACCATATAGGTATCTTGGATTGATGATCGATGAAGATGATGGAAGTCTGCTAGAACCATTGACCTACAGCGAAGCTGCTGACGGTGTAGAGTCTGAAAGATGGCTCGAGGCTATGCTGCAGAGATGCAATCCATTTATGACAACCAAGTCTAGGTGTTATCAGACTTGCCACCACAATCTATGATACAACCGGATGGTTTTACTGATCCAAAGAATCCTAATAAAGTATGCAAATTGCTAAAATCCATTTATGGATTAAAGCAAGCATCTAGAAGTTGGAACTTACACTTTGACAAAAGAATCAAAGAATTTGGTTTTGTCAAGAGTGAGTTCGAGGCGTGTGTCTACACAAAATTCAGTGGGAGCATAGTAATCTTCCTAGTGTTGTATGTCGACGACATACTGTTTATAGGAAATGGTATACCAGCATTACAAGGAGTAAAATCCTGGTTAGGTAAATGTTTCCATATGAAAGACTTGGGAGAAGCCGTGTTTATACTGGGTATAAAGATCTACAGAGATAGATACATACATTCACAAAGTACTGAAGAGATTCAGTATGAATGATTCCAAGAGAGGATTCATTCCAATGATACATGGCATTACAATGAGTAAAACTCAGAGTCCTACATCTAGCAAGGAAATAGCTAGGATGAGTTTGATTCCATATGCTTCGGCAATTGGATCAATAATGTATAACATGTTATGTACTAGGCCCGATATTGCTTACTCGATAAATCTTACGAGCAGATATCAAAAGAACCCTGGTGAGGCCCATTGGGTGGCTGTCAAGAACATTCTCAAGTATTGAGAAGGACGATAGAAATTTTCTTGGTCTTTGGAGGTTCGATGGAAGAATTGCGTGTAACTGGATACATAGATGCAAGCTTCCAAACCGACAGAGACGATTACAAATCACAATCGGGATTTGTGTTCACACTAAACGGAGGAGCTATATCTTGGAAGAGTCAGAAACAAGATACGATAGCAGATTCGACTACAGAGGCTGAGTACATTGCCGCAAATGATGCTGGAAAGGAAGCCATTTGGCTTATGAATTTTATCGAGGATCTTAGAGTTATTGCCAGTATTTCTAGACCCATCGTAATATTCTGTGATAACATTGGTGCAATAGCGCAAGCTGTTGAACCAAGAGAGCATCAAAAGACCAGGCATGTATGCAAGAAATATCACCGAATACGCGAGTATGTCAGGGAATGTGATATTGTTATTAAGAAAATACCAACTGATGACAACGTCGCTGACCTGTTGACAAAACCACTAGCTGGACCAAAGCATGAGAAGCATGAAAACGCTATAGGCATGCAGTACCTAGAAGTTGGTAGCTAGTAATTTTGATTACGATCCATAGACATGTTTGAAGGCGATACATTATGTAATAACATTTCGTGGGATTGAAATAGGAAGTTTTACGTAATATTTTCACATTGTCTATTCTTAACATGTTTTAAACCTATCCCTGATACGCAAAGTTTTTGAGTATCTAAATGTATGTGGTTGCTTGAATTTAATGGGAGCTAGATTCAGGAGTTAATACCGTTATGAATATTTATCTATTCATAGTTATTGAATAGAGAAACAAGTGTTGTTAAAATAAATATTCGTAGATGTTTACAGAGTTTGCTAAACATTAGACGCGACCAAAAGATCGAGATTACTTCATGGAGCCCAAGCATGAGTAATTTCGTGTAGATGTCCTCTGACCTGATATTTTTGGTTTGAGACTCGATAACTTCTGATCTTTAGCGCTTATCTAACGTCACACCGTAAAAGGTTGATCATAAGGAACTTGACTAAGACAGCGAAAGTCGTGTTCGAAAATGCAAGACAGTCAAGATGGGATTTGCACATTCTTTAACGGAACTCGTGTTCGAACATTGTGTGCTCTCCATAGAATGAGACGCGCTCGTATCATAGTCTGATTAACGGAACTCGTGTGGTTAACCGGTACGTTAATTGTGAGATTATTTAATGAGTGAAACGATTCTCGCGATACTCAAGCGAACTTGAGCCGAGAAGTCTACGTGGGTGGTCCATGGTTGTTTCACCTTCTAATATATGATCCACGGTATCCCTGTCATATAGATTAGAATGAGCATTGATTTGAGATTAACATGCCATTCTCCTCGAGAATGAATCTCAAAGAACTAGGGATTTCATAATATTGAAATTGACAATAGTTTGCCTACGACACGAAATTATTCGGTGTGAAATACGGCATCCCTCTTCACATCGTATAACTAAGTGGTCGTATCCTAGCCTTATGAATAAAGATTGGGAAAATTATTATAAGGATTAATTAATGAATTCACTAACAAAGAAATTGTTTCTTTTGTAGATGGGTTCAAACAACAATGACAACACAATCCCTCTTCCTCCTCCACCTCCACTTCCACAAGGACCACAAAGCTTTGCTCTTATCTCCACCTTGAATCGTTAAAAGCTCATTGGACCCAACTACATTGATTGGGTACGTACGCTTTGAATCACGTTAAGATACGAGGGCAAGGAGTATGTCCTCGATAACGAGATTGCTGAGTTGACTGACGATTCGAGTGACATAGACAGAGCTGCCTACAATCTCCATCGTTCAGAGTCGGAAAAGGTTGCTTGCCTGATGCTAGCCACTATGTCTTCTGATCTCCAAAAGAATTTTGAGAAGATGAGTGCCTATGACATCAATCAACAGCTCAAAAAAATGTTTCAAAACCGAGCTAGGCAAGCACGTTTCGACGTGGTAAGTTCCCTAGTAGGATGCAAACTACAAGAAGGACAATCTGTGTGTAGCCACGTCCAAAAGATGAAGGGCTACATAGACAGACTAGCGAACTTGGGTGTCCCTTTACCGAAGGAGTTGACCACTGATATGGTCTTGAACTCGCTTCCACCATCCTATTCACAATTTATAGTTAACTATAACATGAGTGATATAAATAAGACACTCATGGAACTGCATGGTATGTTGAAAACTACCGAGGCTAGCTTGATGAAAGCTAAAGGTTCCGCTCCTACAGCTCCTGTCTTGTCTATTCGTTGTGAAGGTGTTAAAAAAAAAACGCCGTCCTCCTCCTAATGGCAAAGGCAAGGCCAAAGTAGGTCAAGCCAAACATGGCCATAAGAGGAAGGCTGATTCTGACATAACACCTACGAAGGATCCGAAAGATGCTGTTTGCTACTACTGTCAAGGAAAGGGTCACTGGAAAAGAAGCTGCCCAAAGTACTTGGATGATCTGAAGAGTCAGAAAGTCCAAAAGTCACATTTGCACTGATATGCAGGGACATAAGAATAGTAGGAAGTTGAAGCATGGAGAGCTTAATCTGATCATGGGAAACAGAGTCTCGACTGCTGTCACCAAGATAGGAGATTACGAGCTCATGCTTGGGAATGGATGTTCTTTACTTTTATTAGATGTTTGTTTTTCGCCTTCTATGGCACGCAACATTATTTCATTTTACGCATTGTTTAAGGATGGTTTTAATTTCGTTTTTAATGAGAATGGTTCTATTTTGGTTTATAAAAATGATGTGTTTTACTTTAAAGCTAATCCTTATGCTGGTATATATGAAATTGATGGTTGCGTAAACAATAGAAATCTAATATTGAATGCTGATTCATCCAAAGGTGTATTGGATAAGTCATGTCTATGTCATTGTCGCTTAGGACATATAAACAAGAAACACATAGCTAAACTCCAAAAGGATGGAGTATTAGAATCATTTGACCTCAAATCGAATGATGTTTGTGAGTCTTGTTTACTTGGCAAGATGACAAAGGCGCCATTCACATGGTCATGTGAAAGAGGCAAAGACTTGTTGGACCTCATACATACTGATGTGTGTGGACCGTTCAAGTCTAACACTAGACATGGTGAACGATACTTCGTCACGTTTACTGAGGATTTCAGTAGATATGGATATGTTTATTTGATTAAACATAAGTCTGATACTTTTGAAATGATCAAAGAATATCAGAAAGAAGTAGAGAATCAACTGGGCAAGAAGATTAAGATGCTCCGTTCTGACAGGGGCGGAGAGTATCTTAGTCAAGAGTTTATCGACTATCTAAAGAATTGTGGAATAGTATCCCAACTCTCACATCCTCGAACTCCACAACTTAATGGAGTGTTGGAAAGGAGAAATCGAACCTTTCTTGACATGGTACAATCAATGATGAGTCGATCAACAATTCCAGTGAGTTTCTGGGGATATGCCTTAGAGACTGCAACACATATCGTTAACCTTGTACCAACAAAGAAGGTTGCCAAAACTCCCTCTGAAATGTGGACAGGGAATCCTCCCTCCCTTAAACATTTGAAAATCTGGGGTTGTGAAGTTTATGTAAGACATGAATCTCACGACAAGCTAGATAACAAATTTGAGAAGTGCTACTTCATTGGCTACCCACGACATTCTTTTGGATATCGGTTTTATAATCCGAAAGAGAACAAAGTGTTCGTATCTCGAAGAGGATTCTTCCTCGAGAGAGAGAGCTATTATCGAAAGAATACAGTGGGAGAAAAATTGATCTTGAAGAGTGTCAAGAGTCAAGCAGAGGATGAGACTCCTGTTGAACAAAATGATGTAACTCCTACCGTTACACGTAGATCCGCTAGAACTGTTCGCCCTCCTGAGCATTTTGGTGATTATTATGATTTCCATATTGCTGAAGGCGATGCATCTTCTGGTAATAGTTTACTAGTTGATGACAATGAGCGATCGAGTTATAAGGAAGCTATGGAAGGCCCTGAGGCCGAAAAGTGGAAAAGGGCTATGGAGAGTGAGATTCAGTCCATGTATGACAATCAAGTATGGAACTTGATTGAGACTTCTCCGGTATTAAAACCGTTGGATGCAAGTGGATCTTCAAGAAGAAGATTGATATGGATGGGAATGTGCACACCTATAAGGCTAGGTTGGTTGCAAAAGGTTATACTCAAACTCATGGGATTGATTATGATGAAACCTTTTCACCAGTAGACAAGATAAAATCTATCAGAATATTGCTTGCCATAGCTGCGTTTCATGACTATGAAATTTGGCAGATGGATGTTAAAACTGCCTTCCTTAACGGAAGACTTACTGAGGATGTCTATATGGCACAGCCAGAAGGTTTTATCAATAAGAAATATCCTGATAGAGTGTGCATGCTTGAGAAATCCATTTATGGATTGAAACAAGCCTCTCGAAGTTGGAATATTTGCTTCCATGAGAAAGTCAAGGAGTTTGGTTTCTCTAGGAATGAAGATGAGTCCTGCGTTTACACCAAAGCTAGTGGGAGCGTTGTAGTCTTCCTAGTACTGTATGTGGATGACATACTCCTTATAGGAAATCATATTCCTACACTGCAAGATGTGAAGTCTTGGTTGGGAAAGTGTTTCGCTATGAAGAACCTAGGAGACGCAGCGTACATAATCGATATAAAGATATACAGAGATAGAGAAAGACGTCTAATTGGATTGAGCCAGAGTATATACTTGGATAAAATACTAAAACGTTTTAGTATGGTTGATTCCAAGAAAGGGTATCTACCCATGAATCATGGCATAACATTGTCTAAGAGTCAATGTCCCAGTATTGAGCAAGAACTGGAGAAAATGAGTCGAGTCCCTTACGCCTCGGCGATTGGATCGATCATGTATGCCATGGTATGTACTCGCCCGGATGTCTCATATGCGCTGAGCATGGTGAGCCGGTTCCACGGCAACCCTGGCAACGATCATTGGACTGCGGTGAAAATGATTCTCAAGTACCTAAGGAGAACAAAGGATATGTTCTTAGTGTATGGTGGGAAAGACGAACTTGTTGTGGAAGGTTATTGTGACGCGAGTTTCCAAATGGATAGAGACGACTCGTGCTCACAAACTGGGTGGGTGTTCTTATTGAACGAAGGAGCTGTCACTTGGAAGAGTTCCAAGCAGGAGACAGTTGCTGATTCAACTTGCGAATATGAGTATATTGTTGCCTGTGAGGCATCAAAAGAGGCCACATGGTTGAAGAATTTCATTGGTGATCTTGGTGTCATAACAAGCATCAAGGAACCAATGAAAATCTTCTGCGACAATGAAGGTGCAGTCTCACTGACTAAAGAATCTAAAGATCATAGTCGAACCAGGCATATACTCAGAAAGTTTCACTACGTGAGAAAGCGAGTTGAGGAAGGGGACGTGATAGTGACAAGAGTATCGTCGGAAAACAACCCGGATGATCCTTTCACAAAAGCACTAAGTCGTGCCAAGCATGATGCTCATGCGAGGACGATAGGAATTAGATTTCATAGTGACTTATCATAAAATTGTTATTCATTTGAAATTGTAGAGAATATTGAATTGTATGAATTGATGATTTATTTATGGAGATTAAATAATTTGCAAGTGTTCTATCATTCATATAGTATTTAATTATTCCATTTAAACCCTTTTGCATGTTTAGAACCTATTCCAAAGGAACCTAAGAGATTACTTAAACGTCCACAGTCGATCGTTCTTATTAAGAACTGAATTAAGATGTCATGGGAGAGTTAGTAGATTGTTCAAAGGTATGAACATTGCATAGAGATTGCTGCTACTCTCATGAGCATTTAAAAGGTGTATTTAAATGTTGGACTAACCCACGCTCAGAGTATTACCCCATGGACTTCATCATGGGTAATAGTGAGGCGATAATATCGTATGAGTCTTCAAACCAAGATGCATCATTCCCAAATACGATTTCGTGATGCATTGGTCTAACTCCAACGCTATTCGTAACTGGTAGCTATACAGATTAGTTTCATGTATCATGTGATGACTATAAAGGAGATGGTGTAGTTAAGGTTTATTCGTTCCCTATGATCAAAGTGATAGAGGAGATATCCATGGGTCCCCTGTTGATTTGATGTCACACGAAAGTACCTGCGCATGTCATGACTAAATTGAAAGTTCAATTATGTAGTCAAAACGTCATCATAAATCTCGAATCATGAAACATAATCGTAACTAGAGTGATTGACATGTCCTTATCACTAGTTACATGATATCGCGCAACAAAGGACATATGATCACTTATCATAGGATTGTTTCTGATAGTTCAGAGTTCAGCAGCTACACTTGCTATGCACACTCTAAAGGATACACGAATGCGTACCGTTTATAGTTGATAAGATGTCCGAGTGGGAGACTGTTGGAAATAGTGTCCAACACATCAAATAAACCAGTATTCCGGTTCGGGTATTTTAGAGTCATATTCGGGTTGCCCTCGTGGCGTCAACGAACACGAGAATTAACAAAGTATTTAATTAATAGTTTAATTAAATGACTGTCGGGCCAAATGGACTAGTGTAGTTAATGGGTAATTAACTAGCTATTGAAATCGATCCATAGACTATGGATCGGATCGGGCTTGTGGAGCGGGCTTAGACTAATTAGAGTTTGACTCTAATTAGGTCTACATAACTATATGTAGAGGGTTAAGGGTATAACCTAAACACACTTAATACTTGTTGTGCAATACCCCATTCGGCCGAATACCCTATTCGACCGAAACCAACACCGACCGAACCTCCACCGCCGCTGCCCCGCCATTCGACCGCCGTGCGCCGCCACCGCCGTCGACCGAAAGTGTTTTCGGTAGTGTTCTTCGGTAGTGTTCTTCGGTGCTCGTTTTCTCAAGGGTGCTTTGTACTACCTCGTGGTACATCGTCTCGTTCGTGACCAACCTTGGGTGTGATACGATAGAGGGATTCTTCCTTGAATCCTAGTGCATTGTTTGATCTGGCTCGTACTAGATCACATGGTTTACATAGTTCTCCAAATCGCGAAGAACAAGTAAGTCATTCGAATTGTTCTGTTTAATTCTATTAAATATCTAGTTGCATTAGAGTTGTAAACCTAACGGTCCAAATATTTTTTAATCGGGTCAATGTTCTACCAAGTTGTTTTTGATTTCCGCCTTAAACAAATTGTGGCTAGATGCATAGAAAACCCTAACAGCTATTAGGTATGAGTCAATACTTCTACATCGAAAAATTTGCCATATCAGATGTCACCTAAGTAAGTAACACCAAACCACTTTTCAGGAAAACTCACCACATCATATCACACCCACTTACACACCACGCCATTTGAAGGATGTGCCCATACCGAAGGTAAAATATTAGACTATGCGTAATGGATGACCTTCTGTTTCAATGGTCACCCCTGACAAATCAGCGTCATGTCAGTTTTTTGTCATGTGACCAAACACATGAAAAATCCCGACCAAACCCACGTAGCGGGCGATCAAACTCATTCCTTTTAAAAATACTCAGTTCCCCTTCGAAAAATGGCCACCCACAATGGTTGCCTAGACGACCCTTTATGCTTGGGGACGCGTCCCGGAAGAAATGTCGTAACAGTTAGAACGCGTCCATAAACAATCGAATAGAATTATCATACTAAGTTTCCGCATTAATCCAATTAGAAAAAGTTGAGGAATTTTGTTTAGCAGCCTATACATTAATCGATTTCAGAAATAATAAATACATTAATCGACTGGTGTCTTCACATTAATAGAGGTTGGGCTAAGTTTGGACTAATGACTAGTTAGCTAAACTTATACTAAAAAAATTATACATTAATATATATATTCGGGTCGGGTATTATAAAACCCGTACCCGACCCGTCCTCACTCACGGGTATGAAATTTAAACTCATCTCCGACCCGTTACCCGTTTAGACGGATAATACCCGCCCCATAAAATTCGGATACCCGGGTATACGTAGCCGCTGGTAAAATTTGCATCCCCTCTACGTTACATATAGTCTTATTACTATGGTGATCCTTTTCACCAATTTATTTATTTACTTTTTTTTTTGAAGATTATTTGACACATCCAAATAATATGTTATACATACAATAGATTTTATTCTTCTATAGTATTTTAGTCGAACTAAAAACAGGTTAATAGTTTGTCAATCATTTATCTATGCAAATATTAATTTATATCAACAGGATATAAATAATTATATTATAAACAAATTAATCAATTCAACGTGACAGATTGACCACATGAATTATAAATATATTCTTTATTAATCGTACAAAATAACACAAAAGTATATCATTTTATTGTTAAGAAAATTGCAAAATTTTATTAAGTTAATTTATATTTCTACATCAACCAACACGTTTATTAACAATAGCTATAAGGTATTATAATTTTGATGGATACCGACAATATCTTAATATTCTGCTATTATATGATATATGGTGATTTTAAGATTTTTATGGAATTATATTTTAAGCCAAATATGAAAATTATAAACAAATATATTGATAATTAAAAGAAAAGTAATGGTATTTAGGCCTACTATTTAGACCTACTCATAGGTCTACTTATTAGATAAAGACACGTGTCAAAATCAAGGGATAACATTATAAGAAAGAATTAGTTGAATACACATGTCATCCTATCAAGTAAGTATCCGTATAAATATGTTTAAAAGGTCGGACTAAATATGATTTCTCTTAAAAGAAAGAAAAAAGTAAAGAGTATGTGAAAAGGAAAAGCATGGAGTGTAGTGGAGAATATTGGGTACGGAGAGATTAAACAGATGGAAGACCACGCCAGGTTGTGCGAACTAATCTTCTTTAATTATCTCACCTTTCCTCCCTTCCACTAAACATATCACTAATTACCAATGTTTTAAAACCTGAGGTTCCAGGTTATTATCCGGTCCCGTAAGATGCCCGGGTCACAGATCAACGGTTCAACCGGCGGGTCAAACGGATCAACTAACAAGACATAAAATGTATTATATAAAAATTGTATATATCATGCAGTAAATTGTGTATATTATTATACATTTAAAATAAAAAGATTAAAACAGGTCAACTAACAACATATAAAAAATATTATATAAAAGATGTGTGCATTATGCAGTAAAGTTTGTACATTTAAATAAAAAGATTAAAAACCGGATCAACTCGGGTTACTGGGTTGCCGGTTTTCACAATACCCGATCGGGTCAAACCAGATTGGTTCTAAGCAAAAACTCGGTCACGGTTGAACCACCTCTTACACCGGGTCACGGTTTAACCGATTGAACTGACTAACTCAACCCGGGTTTTAAAACCCGATTGACGGAAAGTCCAACTGTCATGATCGAATAACTCAAACGAGTTATTAAATCACAGATCTACTAACAAAGAGAAGTTACAACGGATTAACACTCTTGTTATTTGATTAAGAACAATGTAAACTGTAATCGAATAAGAATTATAAAGAACACAGTTTATCACAAAAAGCTTCAATGTATATTAATGATCGATCAATACACACGTACGTTTACAATTCGTAAGGAACTATATATAATAGTCCTTGAAGCCTAAACATTTAACCTAGTTATTCTAGGATACGATTACAATAGAATTACAAAAAGATATGCATTCTAAACTAAATCTACTAGAATCTCGGATACGATCTGCACCATATATGAACATCAGTAGTATTCGCACCCATCAGTAGTAGATCACTAGTCAGTAGTATTCTTGCTTTTCTGCCCCATCAGTACTAACTTGATTAAGTCTTCATCAGTACTAACTTGATTAAGTCTTCATCAGTACTAACTGCAGCCTCAGTAATAGAATGCTTATATCCCAACAATCTCCCCCTAAACTTGTTAATTCATCTTGAATTACACAAGTTTCTTTTCTTCTTCCTCTTTCTTCTTTTTCTCTTCTAACAGTTTAGCTCGTCTTTGATCACCTTCTATAGTTTGTTGATTTTGTCTTTTCCTCTGTGCAATGATGTATTTACTGTTTTTTTTCACAAAGTAATTGTACTTTTCTTGAAGCATTGCAAGATCATGAGGTTTAATAAATGAACAAGTGGTGATCTGGAACATAGTTTCTTCTGAGTGAGGATATTCTCTTTCATATAGATATAATTCACACTTTTTACTTGTTCTTTCAAAGAAGTACATGTTCACAGTAGGAAGTACATTCCAAGCATAAACATTTTCTGTACTTGTGAACCTCCCAGGATAATTATCTGGATAGAATGCAGCATCTATCATTTCTGTTAAGTATCCAGCTCCTGAGTTTCTCCATGACTTCTTTGTCATTCTTGGTTTACCAATAATTAGAACTTTAATTATGTCACTTCTGGTACAAGACATAACCATTGGTTTCCAAGCACTAAACTTCTGAGTTGTTTTATTTTCTCTTATTACTTCTATAACATCATTAACAACTCTCCAATTGATAATTGGATTATCTTGTAGAGGAGCTATTGGAAGATCAAGTATTTGTATATCTTGTTTTGATTTTCTTCCTTGATTCTTGTTCTGCTTCTATTGCTTTCCTCTTTTTTGTTGACAGAAGGTTTTAATGATTCACCAGACATTGGTGTTCTGGTGATCACTAGTTGGGGATCAATGTCAACTAACACTTTGTCTTTCACTTCTTCTTCTTCAATTTCTGCTAATTCCCTCTTTTTAGCAGTACAATATTTATCTACTATTGTCAACATTTTCATTCTGCCAAAAGATTTAGCACTGTGACCCTTTGTCTTTAAATAATCAATCATTTTAGTTTTCTGTTCAAAAATCTCATCTGGTAGATCATCCTTTTCTCTTTTACATTCTGCAACAAGATCTTCAAGACAGTTAAGATGTTCTTCTTCTATCTTTCTATGTTTATCAAATTCTGCTTGTTGATCTTCTACCAGGATTTCTTCAATCTCTTGAATTGCTGCATTTTTAAGTCATTCTTCTTCAGCGATTCTTTTATCTTCAAGAGCTTTAGTCTTAGCAACTTTTCAGAGATATCTCATCCTCTTTACCATCCACTTATCTTGCTTTGCAGGTCTGATACAATTTATTTTGTTCAACATAAACTGGCCTAAAGCTCTGTGTGGGTAGTCATCATCAAACTTTTCTTTTACTACATTCACACAATCTGATAGTGGGGTATATTTCATGTCTATAACTGGGTTGATCACAATTGATGGAGAAAATGTATGAATTTTGTCCTCAGTTAATACATTGGGGTGAGGAGGTAGTGCACATTCATCTTCATCATCCCAATTCACATTATCATGAATGTCAGGTATGATAAGTGGCTTTAATTCTGGAGTTGGAGGCCTTGGGATGATCACATCTGGTTCAAGAACATCTGGTATTTCTTCTTCATCTTCAGTAGTAACCAAGATAGTTACTACTGGTGTTGTAGCTGTTATATATACCACCAACTGTTGTGAGGAGTCTACTACTGGTGAGGTTGTTGTTGTAGTTACTACTGCTAGGGCATCAGTAGCAACAGGAATGTTTGTTTCTGTCATAGGGACATTTACTACTGGTGTTGTGTCTTCATCAATAGGATCAGTAGTAACAACCTCTTGTTCTTTATCATCAGCAATATCCATGGGATCAGTAGTTTCAATGACCTCAGTAGTAACTAGAGACTGTATTTTCTCTGCTGTTGGAGATTGATTTGCAGACACAAAGACATCTTCATCCATACTCCTTACTCCTCTGTACAAATCTTCACCAAAACTTTGACCAGTTTCACCATGAGCTTCTTTAAGATTTAGGAGGGAGGCTGCTGCTGCTGCAATTGAGTGATCAATCATTCCTTGTATTTGATCTTTCTCCCCCTTAGTGATCTCAACTTGTTGAGCCTCACTATCAGCAATCTTCTTTTGTAATTTTCTGATGAGATTTGATTGCCTTTGAAGCCTATAATCGAACCTCTTCTGCCTTCTGTTCAATGTATTGATATAATGCTTCATGTAGCTCATGGTCTTTCCTTGAGAGTTTAAAAGTTCCAGACAATTTTGTACAGTAGTTTTTAGGTTTTTCTTCCTATTCGTCAATTGAGTTTGTTTAATTTTTCCCTCACTCCTTCTAGGTGGATCATTGGGCTTGTCAGGTACATTGGTTTTAAGGTTTTCCATCTTATCCGTCAATTCAGTTTTGTTCAATCTACCCTCATCACTGCTTGGTGATGATTTCGGTTGTTTAGATACTCTCTTCTTCCTAGAACAAGCAGAATTACCTCCCCTTGTGGTTTCTTGGAACCGGGGTCCTTTAAGTGCTGCCTTAAATGATGAGTCATCACTTAAAGTTGCCTAGGTCTGGGTCCTAATTATGTTCTCACTAGCCTGTGCACCAACATTTGGTGCATCAGTAGTGAGAGCCCTTTCCTCATGCCCTGTCTCCTCCTTGGAGGACAACTCTTGGAGTCTAGGGTGTGACCCAGTGGGTCCCCTGGTGTCCTTTAAGGAAGTTTTCTTCCTTTTATATGTTGTAGAGATTTGTTTGGCTTTAGGTTGGTCTACCTCAGAGTGAAGAGTAGCACTCTGAGGTTTATCTGCATGTACCTGGGACACATGCATGCCATTTGTTTGTGTGGGTGATTGAGTGGACTTATGGGATTGTGTTTGGGCTGTTTTGAGTGATGGAGTGGGTTGAGGTTCAATGGGGTGACTTGAACCTTCTCTAGTTGGGGGATGATCATAGATCATGTTTGCAAATAATGGTGTTTCTTTGCTAGAAAAATTAAACTTTTTGTTCATGTTTGAGAAAACCTTTTTATTGAGTTCTGGTATTGGAAAAGTGTTTGTAGTTTTAATGAGATCAGGAATCTCACAATAAAAAATGTGGGCAAGGAATCTTGGATACATTAAAAATTTTGAGACTGATAGGTTTCCAAGCATCCCTTCAAAAATCATTTTAGAAAAATTTAACACTTGATCTGTGCTCAGACATACAACAACATATGCTATTGATTTGTTGAACTCATTCCAAGTGCTCTTTTTAGGTGACATACAATGTTGAATTGTATGTACCAAGTATTTCCATTGAGGAGAGAGAAGACCTTTCTGAAATGTTTGAATATCTGTTCTTGCCTCATACCCCATTTTTAAAACATTTTCGATTAAATTTTCTTTAGATAAAAGAGAAATACCTGACTCATCATTGAGTTAAAGATGATTTCTGATGGATTGTTCTGAAATTGTAATAGGCTTTCCATCAATTTCGGATTTGATTTTCACTGTGCCCTGTTCTTCTATCTTTTCTGCCTTCTCCCAAAATTGAACAATGTGTTGAACACAAAGTTTAGGTTGTACAGTCAAGGCAAAGCGTATAGAAGAGTTTTTCAAGAACATAATTAAAACTTCTTGTTCCATCTGGAATTCTGAGAAATGCTAACATATTGTGAAATTCTGAGTACATAAGATCGGTTTCAATAGCCAAAGGTTTCTTCATTGCCATTGTTAGGATTTTGAGTTTGAAGTTTCACAGAAAATGGTTAATTTTTGAAGTGGATTGATTTGTTACTGGTTCAAGATTTTGATCGTATTTGAAGAGATTAGGGTTTATCGTAGGATTTATCGGATCGAGGATTGGATAATGCTAAACTAATCTCATTCAGCTATATATATTTTTCGAATTAACCTGCAAAAGGACCGAAATACCCTTCGAATCGTAACCCACCGACTATTTTCATGGGGTTAGTATGGTAAAATATCGTATTTTACATATAACGGTCGATAGTAGTAACTAAGTATCAGTAATAGAAACGTCAGTAGTAACTGTTGTTTTATACTTAACCTAATTCTAAGAAGGACCCTATTAGTACTAAATTATAAGTGCAACTCATAGTCAGTAATAATGAACAACCAGTAGTAAAACATACTTTTAAATATGGATATTGTACAAAAAAACTTTACATATAAGTTTAATAGTGAAATTAAGTTATTAAGATCATTCCAATATTGCTAACTAAAAAACTGAATCTTCCTACATCAAATGCTTTTGTAAAAAGATCGGCTAATTGAGTGTCAGTATGAATTTTCTCTACTTTGATTAATTTCTTTTCATTACAATCTCTTATAAAATGAAATCTTATTTCAATGTGTTTGGTTTTTGAGTGTTTTATTGGATCATTCACAATACTAATAGCACTTAGATTATCAATAAAAATGGGAGTTTTAAGAATAGAGATACCAAAGTCTAGGAGTTGATTTTGAATCCACAGAACTTGAGCACATCAAGTAGATGCAGCTACATACTCTGCTTCAGCAGTTGATGTTGACACATTTGTTTGTTTCTTGCATTGCCATGACACCAATCTTGATCCAAAGAATTGACATCCACCAGTAGTAGATTTTCTATCTTGACATTCACCACCATAGTCACTATGTGTGTAGGCTATGAGTTCAAATGGTGAGTCATGTGGATACCAAAGACCAAGAGAAGGTTTTCCCTTCAAGTATCCGAAGATTCTTTTGACAGCTTGCAAATGTAGCTCCTTAGGTCTTGCTTGATACCTTGCACATACACAAACACTATACATAATGTCAGGTCTTGATGCAGTTAAATACATTAAAGAGCCTATCATTGATCAATATAGATGTTCATCTACATCCTCCCCCTCAACATCAGGATGTAGGTGTTTGTGTGTTTCCATTGGTGTGCTTGCACTTTTGCAGTCTTTCATCGCAAACTTTTCCAAGATGTCTCTGACATATTTTGATTGATTAATCAAAATACCATCTGATCTTTGATTGATTTGGAGTACAAGAAAGAAGTTCATTGGACCCATTGAGCTCATCTTGAATTTGATCTGCATTAATTCCTCAAACTCTTTGCACATTTGATCATTTGTTGAACCAAAAATGATATCATCTACATATATTTGGACCAGTAGTATATCATATTTGACTTTTCTTTTAAACAAAGTTTTATCAATTGCACCTCTTTTGAAGTTGTTCTTCAATAAATATGATGATAATGTGTCATACCAAGCTCTTGGTGCCTGATGAAGGCCATATAAAGCTTTGTCTAATTTGTACACATAGTCATCATGTTCAGGATCTTCAAATCCTGGAGGTCACACACATAGACTTCTTCTTCAATTTTCCCATAAAGGAATGCACTTTTCACATCCATTTGATAGACTTTAATTTTCTTGAATGAAGCATATGCCAGAAATATCCTTATTGCTTCTATTCTTGCAACATGTGCATATACTTCATCATAGTCTATTCCTTCTTCTTGAGTGTATCCTTGGGCTACAAGTCTGGCTTTGTTTTTGATTACTATACCTCTTTCATCCTTCTTGTTTCTGAAGATCCATCTTGTTCCAATGACTCTTTTTACTTTGGGGAGAGGTACAAGTGTCCATACAGCTTGTAATTTGAATTGGAGAAGTTTTTCTTGCATTGCTATAATCCAATTAGAATCTTTCATTGCTTGTTGAATCTTTTTAGGTTCCTCCTATGATAGAAAACATTTATACATACATTCATTAGAGATTAGACTTATATTGCAAATGTTTGTATTTAAAGATGAATTGAATTTGCTTCTAGTCTGCATATTTAAGTTCACATCACTTAGAACTAGGTCTAAGGGGTGATTCTTTTCTGTTCTTGATTTTGAGACTTTATCAGCAACTAGTTGACTATCGAGATTTGATTCAATGGATTCAGGAATTTGAGCATCTGTCCATGTTTCTTCTTGATTTTCTGGATTTTGTGGAGATTCTTCATTGCTACTGGTATAAGTAGTAACATGATTTTCATTTAATTCATGTGGTTCATTGTTAGTACTGACATCATTATTGTTTGGTTCATCATCATTTGTTTTTGAGTTTCTAAGTTACTACTGTGATCAGTAGTGTCGTGTGAGTTTGAGTTGTTACTGGTATCAAGATTGCTAGGGTTATCTGAGTTACTACTATCCTCAGTAATAACTGTGGGATCATTATTAACTAGAATATATTTCATCGTGTCTTGACTACCGTTGAATGATGATGATCCTCCTTGTTGAATTTGATTGTTTGAATCTCCTGCATTATAATCATAATTAACATCAAAATATTTGGTTAAATTATCAATGTTAAATAACCAATTTGGACTATTTCACTGTTCATTCATTAGATTTTCATTTAAGGATACATTTAAACTTTCTTCAATGATCCTTAGCCTTTTGTTGAACACTCTGTATGATTTGCTTTGGGTTGAGTATCCTACAAAGATTCCATCATCTGATTTGCAGTCAACTTTACCAATTTGTTCTCTTGTAATTAAAATTATACAAGGACAACCAAATGATTTTAATGTAACACCTCAAATTTTAATAAAAAACATTTGCCCAAAATAAATCATTTTCATAAATAGAAGACCAGTTCCAAAACACGGATTTACAAAAACCTTTGATATGAAAATCAGAGTATGAGGTTTGGTGTTACAAAATATATCAAAACCAAAGTTAAGCATAAATCCGCTCTAATGATCTTCTACTCTAGGCCCCGCATATCTCAATCCATGCGCACCTAAGTCCTCAATCCGAACCTGAGTACATAGCAGAACAACAAGGAGTACGTGAGACACAAAAATGTCTCGTGAGCTACATGGGTTTAGACCCCAATAATATCAAGTATCACATCGTATATAAATACATATTTATATTTCACCAATACATCCTAGTCACCCTATGGTGACTCTATCGGTCCTGCTTTCCTAGCATACATATCTAGTACATAAACATATATGTACCAGAACACAGTCATATCTAATACATAAACATATATGTATTAGAACACAAGCGAACCCTATACATAAACATATATGCATTAGATTCCTAGATCACCTAGTACGCAAACATATGCGAACTAGAAGAACCCGTGTGCTTAGTGTACAAACATATGTACACTCGTCTCAGTGACCGGGGTCACCCCCGCGTCACCACCATCTATCTCTAATCATAACTCTATCAGTTATGCTAGTCAAAGCCTTCGGCTATCACATCAGTCATCAAACAAGTTAGTTAAATATTATCAATAATATATACTAACTCAACACATAATAAATCTAGACAAACATTAAATAGAGCGTTCATAAGTAATCAAAATACTTCATATAGCTATGTACTCAGTAAAGTCCACACGTACTCACCTTAGCAATAAATTGCTCCAGTCGCGTTCTTTACGTCAATTTCCTTGCTTCATAATTCGGTCAACCTTCTAAGACCTCACCAAATGCCTAATACAATAATCACAAGATTATAAACATCCCATACTACTACCAATGTGTCCATGTATCTCTAGATAACACTTACTAACACATTTCCCCCAATTATGGTGATTTACCAAACCCTAGGTTAAACCAACCCTTAAGATTCTTACAAATCATAATCATACACTTGTTCCCTTTGTTAAGATACCATTCATTAAGTGTATACATCACTTATATCACCGTAACCCATAACCCCAAGAACTAGGGTTTCAAACCCATACATCAAAATACATAGATCTTAAGCTACAAAGATCAACGAGTGAAGATATACCTTTAATCTTCAACTAGGAGTGAAAGCTACCAAAGATTTGTGAAGGATTCGACCTCAATCAGTCCTCAAGCTCGAAAATCGCCAAAGAGAGAGACTAGGGTTTGCACATGCCATTAATGAGCCAAAACCCGACTTTAATGCTGCTCGACCAAAGTTCACGGCGTACACTAAGTTCGCGTCGCGAACTCCCATCCTACTCGCATTCTTCGCGATCGCTAACTGGTCGGGAACTACTTCACGCTCGATGGTCCCAATATCTGTTGACTGTTCCCGATCGCGAACACGGGTTCGCGTCGCGAACTCCATACATAGCTAGGGCTGCACTCTTTCATCCTTGTCTCGGCCCGGTTTCGTCCATAACTTTCTCATACGGTATCCAAATGACACGAAACCACTTTCTACGTTCTTTAAACACTCTATTCTTATTTATCATAATTTTACACAATTTATTTATTTAAAATTTTCGGGTCGTTACAACTATCTACCCCTTAAAAGGATTCCGTCCTCGGAATCGCTAAGATTTCCAGCCCACATCCGACCGAGCATTCCGTTCTCATTCCCTTGTGGTCATTATCATCAAACTTCCCTCATTCCGGTTCCGTTAACATTACATTTCCAAACGTTCACTTAACTCTGTTAAGTCCGAACGGTCAAAACCCAATTTAAAACTCATAATACTTGAACAGGTCAAAGTTTCACAATTTGACCATAACACCGACACTCTCTCGCCCGATCATTTTATCCCCATAACAATGGTATGACACAATCATACAATTACTAGCCGATTAACACGAATGTCAAACTCTAATTTTGACAAAGTTGTTGTAGGGTTTCATCGTACACTGACCGACCACTTGGGTCAACCTCCTAGTATGCTTGGTTCGACCATACTGACCAAGAACATGAACTTGTTCTTGATCGGTTAAAACTAACTAGCTGATTTAATCCCTAAATGCGGAACTGGGATTAAACCTAATCCTTAAACCCTAAAGGATTGGGATGTTGGAAATCTAGATTAGGTTAACAAGAAAGAAACCTTGTACGAAGAACTCGAACACACACATACTTGTGTGTTCGTCGACTACTACCAAGAACCCTAGGGTTCTTGGTTCGACTTCGAACAAGAGGAGAGGAGGAAAGAGTGTTCCATGAATAATACCTTAGGTTAATGCTTAAGATAAGTCCACTGATGATGAACACGACGAACAATCCTCTAGATGATCACTTGCAACAATCTTGGATCTTCATGACTTGAAGAACACGAAGAACGAACGAAGAATACGAAGAACACAAGACTTGTGTTCTTGGTGTTTCGGCCGAGATTGAGAGGAGAGGGGGCAAGGAATTCGTGTGGTGTTCTAAGGGGTTTTAGGGTTACCTTAAGCCTCTTATTTATATACAAATAAGTTACGCTTAGAACCCTTCTAGTTTAATTAATATTAGAACTTTAATTAAACTTCATTTTAACAATTCCATCCCTTATAGTTTAACTAGTTTATTATTATTGCACTTAACTATCAAATATCTAGTATTAACACACTATAATTTCGGTACCCATATACACGAAATTATTCACTTGTATTTATACTTTTAATAGTTAATTATATAATAACCTTTATTTAATTTGCACACTAATATTATCCAATTACTATATGATTTAATAGCTTTATATCATATCATGGATAACCTTTAATTAACCCATTGTATATTTATTCAACTAGTAAATGTACAACTACTTGTATTAATTAGTTAGTTAAACTAATCTAGTAATAAGTTAAACTTAACTTAATACTTAACTGATTCATAATGACTATTATGAATAATTCCTCTTCGTAGTATCGTTGCATAACTTGTTCGTATTACATGTACTCACCGGTGTGACCCTTAAGTGTTTCGTAGGCATGGATGTATCATCATAGGTTGACTAACTGTGCACATAATTCCTTCAGACTCCCACTTGTGAAAGTTTGTAACCTTTGTCTTAATGATACGAGCTACAGTGGCCTTTCTAGATGGGCATGTAGCTAACCAACCCCATAAAAACAATTTATGTAACCCTTGGTATAGTTTTATGAAAAACTGTTAATAGCGTCTCCTAGTAAAGAACACTCTGTCTTTACTTCTTGGGTAACGTTGTTAGGCTTATCCCTTGCAGCACGATATTCGTGATAACGAATACGAGCATGGTAGAAATTATCAACTCCTGTATTCGAAATCGTTTTATGACTTCTTGATTCAAACTGCTGTGATAAACGAAAAAGAACAGATCAGTTCGTTTGGGCACGGCCATGCACTTGCCAGTTTCTTATCAAGTCAAAGGACCTATAAATATCTCTCCTAATGAGGAGGTGCAATTACCATCTTGTTATATTTCGATTTAAAAATACAACCTCCTTTGTACCCAATATCGCCTCGTATGACAAACGTATTTCAGAATTGTCTGAGTTGAACCAAAGCACATTAGTCATTGTATCCTAAACCAAATACCTCAGGCTCAAGGACAATCCTAGTGAACAATACTTTTGAACTTTTCAACCACGAAGTATTGTCACGGTGGTCAATCCAATATTCGTTGAGCCTCCAACAGAATATCACCGATATTTGGTTTACACAAAACTTGTGTAGCTATCTTCGAAGAACTTCGAATCTACCACCAAATATCGCGATGACGTTAACGTCCCATCAAGGTTCCCACCTAGACGAGCAGTCACGGATTTTGTATCTTTTTGAATAAATAGACTTTTATTCATGGATGATGTAAAACATACAAAGTCTGAATAAAAATGATACTAACTCATGTATTATTCCTCACTGGACATAGATACTGAATTATTACTGGATCATTATTTATTCCTTTCGTTTGTGTTGATTACTTAATGATTCTTACAAACTTAATTGTAACTTTATCACTGAACCAACCATTTCTATTAAACTAAAGACATAAGACGAGTATTTAGGAATACTATTACTTTTGCCTTTGCTAGATATTGTTCTTGCAACAATCTAGAACATATTCTAGTCTTGCCTTTTATGTAATTCGGTAAACATAGGAGGATTGGAAATTAACTCCTTAGTTTCTTTGAATTCATAAAATTATCCTTGTAACTAAAGCCTCTTTTAGTTACTTGATTTATAGATATTCTTTCTAGTTAAAGAAATTTCCTTAAATGACTATGTTATCCACTGAAGGGTTAACAATCTATTAGATATGCAATAATTAATCACAAGACTTGTGATCACGCTATTAGGTTTGCAAGAATCTAATCAACGATAATTTATTATTTCTTTTAACTCTTTGGCTAACGACTTGGTAAAACCTTGTTGTTAATGTCTTACTAACTTACTGAATTCATCAACATCTTTAATGAATTACGTTAGTCATAGCTCCCATTTACTTTTATGGAACTTAAGCATCTCTTAAACTACTTTGACCTAGTCAATAACTTGTAGTTTAATCTTTTAAGAATTCTATCAATAATTAAGATCATCCTTTGGATTTGCGAATATCCAACATTCCTGTTTAGGGAATTATGATCTTTATTGATTACTGTATCTAACAAGTATGAAACACTTGAAACGATACTTCCAATTCTTAAATACATTAGTATTCTTTAAGAACTTTATTTAATGCCAAAGTCATTACTTGGATTTGTCAAATATCCATTATTCTTATTAGGGAATTATGACTTGATTAAATATTACATTTATTACAAGTATAAGATACTTGGAATAATACCTTTTAATTCTTAAATGCTTTAATATAGTTTTGTCCCTTTTAAGAGTCATTTAATGTCTAAGTCATTTTACTTGGATTATGCGAATATCCAATTATTCCTATTAGGGAATTATGACTTCATTAAATCATTTACTACAAGTATAAAAGACTTATAATAATACTCTTAAAGTCTATACTTTAAAACTTTCTATCATAAGTAATGACTATTACTTAAGATGTTTTAACTAAGTTCAATAACTCTTGAACCTTATGCTTCCATAAAACTCTTAAATACTTTCATTAGAAAAACTTTCTAATTACTAGTATCTAAATACCATGAGCTATCAAGACATTATTTATACAACAATCAAACAAATATATAAAACATGAAATATAAGTAAATCAAAACTTGACTTACAATCTAGTCATAAACCTTGACTAGAGTAATTATCACACATTCACATAATATAATTCAACCATGGATTCGAAATTTATTTAAAACCAAAATAAAACTTGTTTTAACAGAAATAAAATTATCTAAACAATAAATTAAAATTGTTTAAAACGAATCCACAAAATACTGAATTATAAAACTTGGTGCTCGTGGGATCATTATCATCTCATGCCGGTCACTATCACTTTCCATCTCCTCCTGCAATAAACGATTGCAAAAGTTAGATTACTCGTAATGTACTTTACAAGTATCTTAAAGTGATTAAGAAGTGTGGTTGTGTTAACTGAGGAACTTGCGTTTCCTCCACTACCACTTGCACCCTTTGGACAATTCCTTTTCCAATGCCCAGCCTCACCACACTTGAAGCACCGGTCTCGGTCCTCGCAGTGTTAGGCTTAACCTTCTTGACCTTTTGTTTGACACCTTTACCATTTGGCACTCCTTGGTTAGGATAGGTTTTACCCTTTCCTTTACCACCATGCCTATCCTCATCGCTGCCATCAGTTATGCGACCCCTTTTAGAATTGGTCTCAATATTCAACTCAACAGCCTCGAGCATAGATTGTAGCTCGGGAATGGAATTATTCATATTACGTTTGCTGTAGTTGGCAACAAAAGACTTGTAGTCATCAGACAATGAGTTGGGTATCATGTCAATTGCGAACTGCAATGGCATGTGGTGACCAAGTCTAGTAAGGTGATCAACGTGCACTTTCATTCTCATGACATGTGCACCTACTGATGCTCCCTCAGCCATTTTGCAAGAAGCGAACGCCTTACAAGCATAAAACGCTTGTCCTGGTTCGTTTTCTTCATCCTTGGCAGGGGTTTTCAACACGTTTCTTTCTCGGTAAATCCTATCCCTCTCTTGTCTGAGCATGATCTTAAAATCACGCTTCCAATTGAGGAAATTTGACCCAGTATTTTCTTTCTTTCCTAGAAAGAAACGTCGCGAGAGTTTGTTGTAGGTTATCGTTGTGTTTGTTGCTGCCATCTACAAATCAAACCCAGTTTAATTAGTAATCATCAATAAACATTCTCTAAAATATATTATAAACCCATAATTAATATATTAGGCCTAGGATCCATATATCACATTCTCGCCGCAAGGTTTGGGCACTTCTCGACGAGACATGCTATTTATGGTAGGTAACATCCTTACCAATCGTATCAAGACTTGACACGATTACTGGGGGTCGTAGAATCTTTAGACTTATAACTTATTACAACCTTGTACAATTTAATTGTACATTTCTAAGTTAGTAATAAAGTCTAGTATGTTTATTCTACTCAAGTACTTTTTGGGCCGGGACTCCCGATTATCACCAAAGTAGATCAGACCATCTAAGACAGTGTGATGCTCTGCGCCGGGACTCCCGATTATCACAGAACCTTACGCACCCTAACACTCGCAATGATTTGAATCCATATCTAAGGTTCTTTATCCTTACAATATGAATATCGTTTAACAAATGACTTATAACTTTATACATCTTAATATATATAACTTTGTATATTTCTAGTTAATCATATAATTTCAACTTGTATAATTTCTAGTTATAATGAAATCATAACTTTGTACTTTCTAGTTTTAATTATATTATAACTTATACAATAACTAATTATAATATTATCTTTAATGATCAAAATAACATTACCCTTTTTAATTGTTCCATTTTATCTTGTATTTAATATATATATTTGTATATTTGTATATTTTATAATAAACTTGTAACATTCTAATAAGAATATTACATCTAATTTATACATTTGTATTTTAACTTAATGTAATTAAAATATGTATAAACTTATTATACCTTTTTTTTTAAATTCAATTTTACATAATAAAAATTCCGAAAAATTAAATACATATATATAAATAATTAAATACACCTTGTTAATTTTAAAACTTAAAAATTAACATCCTCTTTATCAATTCCCTAAATTAATTAGATGAACCCTAATCTTGTTTTTGACCAATCAAAACTAGGGTTTTGACTTTCTTGATCTAAGACATTATTTTAATTTTAAAAGGTTAATTTTAATCAATCCTTTTAATCAATAAACTTTGTTTAAATTATAAGATAGATTATAACTTTTAATAAATTTAAACTCTTTAAGTTAAACCTTATAGACAATAAAACTTTGTCTAAATTATTGGTTTAAAGAACTAGCTTTAATAAATCTATCAAAATAATAATTAAACCTATTAGACATAAACTTGTCTAATTAACTAGTTTTAGATTATTATCCTAATTAATACTTTTAAACCATTAAACTTAAACTAGTTTAATGTTCTAGGGTTCTTTAGGGTTTCGAAATTCTTAAGCCTAAGAAACTTTTCCACCAATTAAACTAGGCTAGTTTAATAAACTTGGTGTCTAAGTATTCCTCTAGATATTTCAAAATCTCTAAGGGATTAGGAAAGAATCCTTTTGATCAATTAAACAAATCTTGTTTAACATACTTGATCCTAGGGTTTTCCTTGGTCTCAAAATTTTAAGGGATTATGGAAAAAATCCTTTTGATCAATTAAACATATCTTGTTTAACATACTTGATCCTAGGGTTCTTTCTATATATTTTCGAAAATTTGCTAGGGTTTCTAGAATCCTTCTTGACCAATTAAACTTAGACTAGTTTAATATTCTTGGTCCTATGGTTCTTACCCTCTTTTTTTTCGAAAAACATGAAGAAGAAGAAGAAATACTTGAAACAAAAAAAACTTAAAATTAAAGTAAACAAACAATCTTTGTTAATCTAGTCTAGTTCTCTAAACCAACGCTCTGATACCACTGTAGGGTTTCATCGTACACTGATCGACCACTTGGGTCAACCTCCTAGTATGCTTGGTTCGACCATACTGACCAAGAACATGAACTTGTTCTTGACCGGTTAAAACCAACTAGCTGATTTAATCCCTAAATGCGGAACTGGGATTAAGCTTAATCCTTAAACCCTAAAGGATTGGGATGTTGGAAATCTAGATTAGGTTAACAAGAAAGAAACCTTGTACGAAGAACTCGAACACACACATACTTTTGTGTTCGTCGACTACTACCAAGAACCCTAGGGTTCTTGGTTCGGCTTCGAACAAGAGGAGAGGAAGAAAGAGTGTAACATGAATCATACCTTAGGTTAAAGCTTAAGATAAGTCCAATGATGATGAACACGACGAACAATCCTCTAGATGATCACTTGCAACGATCTTGAATCTTCAAGACTTGAAGAACACGAAGAACGAACGAAGAACACGAAGAACACAAGACTTGTGTTCTTGGTGTTTCGGCCGAGATTGAGAGGAGAGGGGGCAAGGAATTCGTGTGGTGTTGTAAGGGGTTTTAGGGTTACCCTAAGCCTCTTATTTATATACAAATAAGTTACGCTTAGAACCCTTCTAGTTTAATTAATATTAGAACTTTAATTAAACTTCCTTTTAACAATTCCATCCCTTATAGTTTAACTAGTTTATTATTATTGCACTTAACTATCACCGGTACCCATATACACGAAATTATTCACTTGTATTTATACTTTTAATAGTTAATTATATAATAACCTTTATATAATTTACACAATAATATTATCCAATTACTATATGATTTAATAGCTTTAAATCATATCATGGATAACCTTTAATTAACACATTGTATATTTACTCAACTAGTAAATGTACAACTACTTGTATTAATTAGTTAGTTAAACCAATCTAGTAATAAGTTAAACTTAACTTAATACTTAACTGATTCATAATGACTATTATGAATTATTCCTCTTCGTAGTATCAGTGCATAACTTGCTCATATTACATGTACTCACCGGTGTGACCCTTAAGTGTTTCGTAGACATGGATGTATCATCATAGGTTGACTAACTGTGCACATAATTCCTTCAGTTGTCATATTCCAACGTCGTCTAACCTTTGACTTAAGAGCAAAGTCAACTATACTTTAATAATTTCTTTTCTCGTTAAGGTTCTATAAATCCACCCTTTCCTATACAGTCGACCTTTAATTCATGATACATTTATGATCGTATACTCGATCCTCAAGTTCAATCTTAAGAGCACTTAAACGAGTCAAAGTCGTATAATCCAACCATAATTATTTCAACTATCCCATTAACACTTTCACATACATACAACCGATCCATTATGCTCTCGACATTCACTAGTCAATCAAACAAGAGTCAATGCCCATCTTTGACCAAATTCAACCAATCACAAATTGGTTAACCTTGACTTTTGCGTGAAGTCAATCATACTCTTCCAAACTAACAAATTTCATACTCACGGGGCACCATCACTAATTTATCACTTCCGGTTCTACTCGTTATTGTTCCCTTAATAATTGTCCCCGTTTTTTCACACTTTCAATTTTCTCCCCAATTATCCGGTAGTCGTACATTTATATAAGGTCACACCGACCTTTACCGAATCTTGACCATCATTTGGTCACTCATGCCATCATTTTGTATTCTTTCAACCATTTCTTTTTCATCACATCGATCAATTTCATAACTCTGTAACATCCCAAAAATCAGGGGAAATTTAAAAAAAATTTATCAATGAAATATTACATTTTTCCCCAAATGTACAAGTAACTCAAAGGCCCCAACTCATATATAAAATATAAAACCGTCTCGTAGCTTAAATGCGGAATAATTAAAGGTTTTAAAACAAAACATGTTTGACTCAAGATAAATGTTTTAATCCAAATCCATAAATATAAAAAATCGAAACGCAGCTCATCAATCATTGACCTTCTCTTTGCCTTGCTAGTACCTGCCAAATGGGAGGGAGTGTTTGGGGTCAGCCACCGCTGAGTGAATAATCAACACAATAAACATACACATACAAACAATCCACGGCACATAAGTGATCCCTAAAGACTCTACTCAACTCTCGATTATTAGGCCTTTTATTAAATCTCATTAGGTTCGCCGTGGGTTGTGACGATGCTCAACGTACGCCCACCGCCATACGCTCATCACAACAACCTCTTCCAACACCCGTCCTCTAGGTGCGCCGCAGTACCACGTTGACAGTCGTGTAGTGTACTTTGGCAACTCAATCGGGAAGAGTTGGCTCTCGCCGTCGCCTCTTGCGATCGGTAGTTAAAATCTCATAGTTATTAGCTTAGTTTTATTAACGTGTTGACTCAAACAACATGTACTCATATAATACAAACCATCTCATACTCAACACATATCATCTCAACAGATATGTAATCAACTAGCACATCTCACATGCATATAACTCATAAGCATAACTCATGTACGCAGATCAACACATAATGATATGGTACTTAGCTTGGTTACTCAACATCCATATCTCAGTTCAGGATGTATTTAAAATAAACCACACTTAGCACATTATCAAATAAACAAGCTTATCTCAAAGCAATAGCAATTCATGACACATAGCACATAATCATGAAATGAAAGTAAAAGCAAGTTACAGTGAGATCACCCACCTCAATCATCGTAAGCTCCTAGAAGTGTCCTCGGCAAGTACAAGTCGCAACTCAGTTCCTAGAAGATCCCTACGGACCAACACATGATAAATGGTAAATCCCGAAACACTAACCCACAACACCACCAAAACTCACGATTATTTCTTTGTCACTCGATCTTTTCTGGCCAAAATATGGCTGTTGCCCCTTCATGTGCTACAAAGATAAAAAAAAAAAGAATAAAATAAGAACAACCTCACCACCACAATAATTCAAGTAGCCCTCAGATTACAACCGTACATTGGACTGAACAAAGAGGTTGAACACAACGGAAGTTTGGACAGTGAAAACGAGAAAACGATTACTACCGGCTCGGCGATTCAGTCCCGTGATCTGCCTGATTACACAACACCACTTAGAGAACAGCAACTCCTTCCTAACTTGTCAAATATCGTGGACATTAAAGGCCCGAAATACAATAAAAAAATCAGTAATCAGTGATAGCAAAGTGGAATGAAATAAACGAAGGAATACCATAATCAAGCCCTACCGGTTATCACGAACGTGTGGCTAGTAGCGATGTCCATCGTATGCTTCTGCTTGACATGAACGAACAAACCCGTACACAATCTATTTGGATCGAACAGGAACAAGAAGGAACTAGAAACCTGCTGCTCAGCACACCCCCTTCACCCGCAAGGAGTTTAAAGCTTGAAACGAAATTAAGAGAAAGAAAAAGGGAAAGTGGCGACTGGCGATGGTGTTTAATCTTGACAGAAATCAGAAAAAGAATTGAAAACAATGGCGATGGTTCTTTTGGTTTCATCCGGAACAATAAAAAACACGAGGGGTGATTGCTTCTCAATTGATCGTCGTTGAGGATGGAGAGAAGCGGCTAGAATAGGACAAAAGGGGAGTTTGGGATTGTTGTTGCACCGAATAAAGACATGGAAAAATAGGGTAATTATGGTGAGATGGAATGAGAAGTCTCACAACCCTCGCTCCTTAGTCCCGCTCAAGGGTATCGGGACCTCAAGCCCGGAATCACCAAGTCTAGGGCCAATGTCACAATACACTATAGAGCCCGGTACTAAGCCATTGTGGCCGAACACCCACTAATCAACTCAGCCTCATTAACGGAACTTACTACACAATCGGCAAGAGAGAAAATCACCAGCTGATTAATAAAAGAAATGAATCGGGTCGGCCTTGGCCTTTGGCCGCCCTCAACTCAGACACTAAACTAACAAACTTTGAAATAGGAATAACGGCTCGGGTTTTTAAAAGAGTTAATGCGAACGGATAGCACGCATTAATAATATTATCACAGAATTAAATAACACGTCTAAGTTATTAACTCGCCACACATAATTATTTAAACGGTTAGTTGTTTCATTAAAGTAAAAAGAATTCTCATAATTATTTGGGTATGAAATAAATAACACTCCAGTTATTTATTCGAAGCGTCTCATATTTAATTTATCCATAATAAGTACACAAAATTTGCACATAATATAACATATAATCTCAAGTAAATAATTATCACATAATTTATTTAATAAAAAGTGAATAATTTAATTACAATAAATTTTAGGGCGTTACAAACTCTTATTCTCATTTATCGGAATTAGATTTCCTATTGCTACGTATTCCACAATTTCGTACAAGTTTACCATATCTTGGTTACTAAATAGCAATTTTCTCACTAGGAGTTTCTCTTTCCTCCCATTCTATACATCGTAGGCATCCCCTACACATACATGACCTAGATGCAACCCGCATTTCGAACCAGGTCCTCATTTACCATAACATATTAGTAATACATCATTAACTACATTGTTCTACATTCGTTATACCTACTCATGGGCGCCTACATACATGTATATACATATTTATCCCGCTAGTTCCAGCTAAGCACCTCTACCGTGCACACAATACCACCCAACATCTCAACCGTGCACATATACAAACATATGCATATGCCACACCAATAACATATAAACATCTCCATTGTGCACATATACAAACATATGTATATGTCACACCAATACCATCTAAACATCATTATCGTGCACATATACAAACACATGCATATGCCACACCAATAACATATAAACATCTCTATTGTGCACATATACAAACATATGTATATGTCACACCAATACCATTTGACATCCATTTTTTCGCATCGTGTAGCCTTGCTACTTTCTTACCCCTTCAATCGTCTAATTATTCATCATGCATTCTAGCACCTCTCCCATAAAAATCACATTATCGTTTTCTTTCCTATTCATATATCTCCCATTGGACATACTACTTAGCACATTTCATACCACATTATCTTTCCATTATCATATGCCTTCAAAGGTCATCGCATAATGCACATTCAATGTACCCCGCGGGTAACTAATAACATCCTCTAATTGCTATTTATCGTTTCACTTACACATTAACCGTCCTTAACCGGTTCATTTCCTTAACAATTTCCAAGTCTTTTGTCACCGCCGGAGTAGCTACCCACTACATTCCATTAGCCATAAATCACCGGCCAATCCAATCATCCTTGAGTCAAACAATCGACTCCGGTTCACACTCGCAACCAATAGTCCAACACTCGATGTTCTACCTTTACACATCGTGGGACTCAGAAATATTCATTTTCAAATCGTAGTCTTACACTACACTATGACATACATTATCACACTATTACTATGGCATTTTACCAATAATTGTCTTTTCACCCTTGACATCGAATTTATCAATATTTTCACGAAACTTGCTATGGCTATGCGCCAACTTTTACTCAACCGTTTTCAACGATCAAAATCTTTCATTCCCGACACTCATTCATTTCTACATGGTTTCCATTTATAAATTATCTGGCATCACTACATGCTAGCCGATCTTTCCCTCACCATACATTTATAAAATTTTACACTACTTATCCGGATTCCCGTCGGATACCCAACTTCCATGACATTCCTTACCAAGACGTAGTACTTCATTATACTATCCTTGCTTGTTACCGACATTCACCGACCTCGCGGTTCAACCTTTTATACTTCTTATTGACATTGTCCCTTATTTCCTTACACAATGCGACACTCCGGTCCCTAATTCTTTCCAAAAATATAAATTTTCCATACACATAACTAACCGGGAAGACTATTCCCTAAATAATATCCACTTCATACAACTTATTTCTAATTTCTTTAAGCACTAATTCGTGAGACAACTCAACCGTTAAGTATGATCACATAATAACTTGGCTTGGTGCGTACCCAACCAATCCATACCGATAACCACGTCAAATTTCCTTTATTCCCATGGGCAATAAATCGCCCTTAAACTTTTCCCCATCGATTTCTAACTCCCAATTTCTAATAACACATTCGACCGTTGAGGTTTTCCCATTTACTTCTGTTTCACATTTTTCATCTAACCCCTAGGTCGACACAATCTATCTTTCTACCACACTCATGAGACACAAACAAATAAGTAGGACTCGGTTCAACGATGTATATGAGTTGACAAGAAGTTAACGGATAAGGTACCTGACACCACATCGTGCGCCTCCTTCGCTTCCTCTCGGGTGAGTTGGAAGGATCGTCCCTTCACCTTCGCCGGTTCCACCTTCTTTTGCGCCGTGGACACAAGTGATTCGGTTTTCTTCTCCGGGCACACGTTGCTATAATGCCCTTTTTCATGGCACGAGTAACACTCGACCTCGGCCGCTGGATTGGATCTACAATCCCGGGACAAATGCCCCGTCTTGCCACAATCATGGCAAATCTTTGGTTCCCCTCGGCATTCGCCGGTATAATTCTTCCCACACTTCTTGCATGAAGTTACACTTCCTTGCCTAGAGAAGTTCGACGTGAACTTCCCTTTCTTGAAAATACCCGAGCCACCCTCAGCTTTCTTCTTCTCGCCCACATAGGCCCTCTCGGCGGCACTAATGGCCTCATCTAGCGTGACCGCCCTCTTTACCTCCAATTGATAATCCCAAGGTAGCCCACTAGCATACCTAACCACTCTCAACCTCTCCTCGGAGTAGGTCTTAGTAACAAACGGAAGTAATCCCGTGAATTCCCTCGAGTACTCCTCGACCGTCATATCGCCCTTCTTTAGGGTCACAAAATTCTCGTGCATCTTCTCAAAATCCCTTTCGGGATAAAACTTCTTTCTCAATCTCGCGGTAAACTCTTCCAACGACATTCTCTCTATCACCTCCTTCCCGAGGGTCTCATAAACTATGTCCCACCAAACCATAGCATCCTTTTTTAGCAATTATGACGCATACGTCACCATATCGGCTTTCTTGCACTTGCTATTTCCGATGACCTGCTCGGTCTCTCGGATCCACCTCATAGTCATCTTCGGGTCCGAACTACCCGTGTATACATTTGGCTTACAAGCCATGAAAGTCTTAAAAGAACAACCATCTTTTTCATCGGGCCTTGCCCTAGCATCACTACAACCACCCGCAGAGGATTTCTCCCCTCGAGTGCCACCACCACCGGTTCTCTCATCCGACCTAGCCTCGGATTCACGATCTCCCCCCGACCTCTCACGGTCTCCGATAATGCGGTGCACTTCATCGGCCACCATCCCTTTGATTTGATCAATAAAAGTTTGGAGATCCGCCATGGTTACCGGAGTCTTATTAGCTCCGACCTCCGATTCATCCACACGACGCATCGACTGTTGACTTTCTTGCTCAACTACCCTCTCGACATGAGGTATCTCTTCCTCCCGGTTTTCCGGGGCTTTCCCACTTCGACGAGTGTTCACCATTTCTTTCGATCAAGACTATACGAAAGAAATTAAACATTTAGTACCTCTTGTACAATCCATTAGTCTCATAAGACTCAATATCCATAATCACATCAACTTTCATAGGTCTCCTAGGTTCAACCCTAAACTTAACATAAAGTCTCTAGGTCAACCTATCGATCTCGGGGAATCTTACATTCCTAATGCTACAGTCTAAGACTGGGATGGACATCCAACCTAATTCACTTAAACAGTAGCTCTGATACCAAGTTGTAACACCTCAAATTTTAATACAAAACATTTGCCCAAAATAAATCATTTTCATAAATAGAAGACCAGTTCCAAAACACGGATTTACAAAAACCTTTGATATGAAAATCAGAGTATGAGGTTTGGTGTTACAAAATATATCAAAACCAAAGTTAAGCATAAATCCGCTCTAATGATCTTCTACTCTAGGCCCCACATATCTCAATCCATGCGCACCTAAATCCTCTATCCCGAACCTGAGTACATAACAGAACAACAAGGAGTACGTGAGACACAAAAATGTCTCGTGAGCTACATGGGTTTAGACCCCAATAATATCAAGTATCACATCGTATATAAATACATATTTATATTTCACCAATACATCCTAGTCACCCTATGGTGACTCTATCGGTCCTGCTTTCCTAGCATACATATCTAGTACATAAACATATATGTACCAGAACACAGTCATATCTAATACATAATCATATATGTATTAGAACACAAGCGAACCCTATACATAAACATATATGCATTAGATTCCTAGATCACCTAGTACGCAAACATATGCCAACTAGAAGCACCCGTGTGCTTATTGTACAAACATATGTACACTCGTCTCAGTGACCGGGGTCACCCCCGCGTCACCACCATCTATCTCTAATCATAACTCTATCAGTTATGCCAGTCAAAGCCTTCGGCTATCACATCAGTCATCAAACAAGTTAGTTAAATATTATCAATAATATATACTAACTCAACACATAATAAATCTAGACAAACATTAAATAGACCGTTCATAAGTAATCCAAATACTTCATATAGCTATGTACTCAGTAAAGTCCACACGTACTCACCTTAGCAATAAAATGCTCCAATCGCGTTCTTTACGTCAATTTCCTTGCTTCACAATTTGGTCAACCTTCCTAGACCTCACCAAATGCCTAATACAATAATCACAATATTATCAACATACCATACTACTACCAATGTGTCCATCTATCTCTAGATAACACTTACTAACACATTTCCGCCAATTATGGTGATTTACCAAACCCTAGGTTAAACCAACCCTTAGCATCTTACAAATCATAATCATACACTTGTTCCCTTTGTTAAGATACCATTCATTTAGTGTATACATCACTTATATCACCGTAACCCATAACCCCAAGAACTAGGGTTTCAAACCCATACATCAAAATACATAGATCTTAAGCTACAAAGGTCAAAGAGTGAAGATATACCTTTAATCTTCAACTAGGAGTGAAAGCTACCAAAGATTTGTGAAGGATTCGACCTCAATCAGTCCTCAAGCTCGAAAATCGCCAAAGGGAGAAACTAGGGTTTGCACATGCCATTAATGAGCCAAAACCCGACTTTAATGCTGTTCGACCAAAGTTCACGGCATGAACTAAGTTCGCGTCGCGAACTCCCTTCCTACACGCATTCTTCGCGATCACTAACTGGTCGGGAACTAGTTCACGCTCGATGGTCCCAATATCTGTTGACTGTTCCCGATCGCGAACACAGGTTCGCGTCGCGAACTCCATACGTAGCTAGGGCTGCACTTTTTCATCCTTGTCTCGGCCCGGTTTCGTCCATAACTTTCTCATACGGTGTCCAATTGACACGAAACCACTTTCTACGTTCTTTAAACGATTTATCCTTATTTATCATAATTTTACACAATTTATTTATTTATAATTTTCGGGTCATACATTTAAGAAGCTTATTGAAGGTTTTCTTTTATTAAAAAGTTCATAAGGTGTTTTAAAATGAGGCTTAACTATTAATACTCTGTTTTGAACTTAATAGGCAGTATTAACAGCTTCCGCCCAAAAAGTTATTGGTAATTTTGAATCTGCAAGCATGGATCTGGCTGCTTCAATGATTGTTCTATTTCTTCTTTCAGCTACACCATTTTGTTGTGGAGTTCTTGGTGAGATGTACTGGCTGTCAATGCCCTTAAGATCACAAAAAGTAATTAAATTAGCATTTTTAAACTCTGTGCCATTATCACATCTAATTGCTTTCACTTTGAGATCTCTTGTATTTTCCATTTTGACTATCAGATTCTTTATGATCTTACTTGTTTCATCTTTGGTCCTAAGAAAGAAAACCCGACTATACCTAGAAATATCATCAGTAATAACAAGACAGTATTGTTTTTTTCCAATACTCATTGCATTTGTAGGTCTAAATAGGTCCATATGTAAGAGCTGCAAAAGGTTATAAATAGAATTAATTGCTTTGGTCTTATGAGAAGTCTTGTGTTGCTTACCTTTCAGGCATGCAACACCGTGATGATCACATATAAATTCTTTTTGAGGTAATCCAACTACCAAATTCTTTTTGACTAAATTATTCATATTTATAAAATTTGTGTGACACATCCTTATATGCCAGAGTTCTGATTCATTTGTGTTTGCCTTAGATATAAAACAGTTGATCTCATTTGAAGAAATGAATTCTCCCCCTATATCCAGGCAATACACATTATTTCTCCTTGGTGTTCTTAAGACAACAAATTTTTCATCTAAAATAAAGTCAGGAGAAAGAATGATGCACTCTATATCTGTAAAAAGAATTTTGTTCTTTTTATCACATACTTGTGAGACACTAACCATATTATACTTAAGCTCAGCAACATAATATACATCATCAAAAGTAATCTTACCATTTGATACTGTATCTTTACCTGTAATCCTACCACCTCTTGGATTTTCACCGAAAGCAACATATCCACCTTCAAAGGACTTGAAATCTCTAAGAATTTGAAGTTTTCCAGTCATGTGCCTAGAGCATCCACTATCAATGTGCCATGTTCTTCCTTCTTCAGGGATCTGAATGCTCTGCACATAAAGTAATGGATTAGTTAATTTTGGGAACTCAAGCTTGTTTTGTCTTGGGTTCATCCTTTGAAGAGTAAGATTTATGAAGTTTATGAGCTTTGAATGCATGTTTGGTTTTCCTTTGTTGTTTATTACTGTTATTTTGTTTTACTACTGACCTAGGTTTATACTCGTAGTTTTTGGCTTTTGAGTATTTTACTACTGATGGACCAGTAGTATTTGGGTAATGTGATTTTTTAACATAATCTGTAGTATTATGGTAATTGTAACCGACAGCATTGTAATTAGGGTTTTTACCAGTAGTAAACTTGGAATAGTTCCTACTGATGTTTGAAAATTTTGAATATCTTGGAAATTGATTTTGCGTTCCATTATTTTTGATATAATTGCTTCTGTTTGGACTTCTATGCCTGGTATTTTGCACAACTCTTTGTGCAGTTCTTCCAAATTTAGGGACTTCAACATGTGGATTTTTGATCTGTTTAGCTTCTTTAGTTTGTTTTAGTTTCAATTCGTTTAATTTTTCTTTGTTTTCTTTGAATTCTATAAATTCTTTGCAGTTGATTGGATTGAAGTGACAATCCTCTGCTAAGTGATTAACTTTGTTGCAGATTAAACATGATAATTTTGTTTGTTTAGCACTTTCAGGTTTTCTTTGTTCTTTTAATTGGTTTAAGTTTCTTTGATTTCCCCTTCTTAAAATAGTTGGTATATTTTCTGAATTGTATTTAGGGGATTCATTTTGACTTTGTGTGGTATGAAAACTTGTATCAGTTGAATTAATTGTTTGATCATCATCAGATGAATCATTACTGGTTTCAGTTTGACTTTCTAATTTTAATTCATTTAAAATTCTTTCTAAGTTTGACTTAAGAGGAGGAATAAAATTAGTTGGAGGTGGAACTGTATGATATCCAACACCATGAACAACTTTCTCAGTGGTTTGATTGCTGGTTAATTCATCAATTATTTTAGAACTTCTTTCAAACTTTTTAATAGTTAATTTATTTTGTTCTAATTCCAATTGACATTCTTATAATTTAATTAAAGTTTCTTTTAATTTTAACTCATCATGTTCTTTATCATAAGTTGTTTGTAATAATTCATCTTTTATCTTTTGATCTGTTATTTTATAGATTTTAATTTGATTTTCAAGATCAGCTATACAACCATTAAATTCAATTCTTCTATTTCTGTTTAAAATCATCTCATCAAGAGTTTCTTTGTTAAGTTTTTCTAATTCTTTGTATGCTTTAATTCATTCAGGAGTGCAAGATTTAGAATGTACCTCAGTAGTAGAATCAGTGAAGGCCATAAGAGCTTGATTTTGAGCATGTTCCTCTGCTTGAAAGCTCCAGTCATAGCCTTGACTCTCTTGTGATACTAATGCAGTTGAGTCTGAAGTGTTGTTTTTGTTGTTGTTTGATCTTTGGTCTTTGCTAGGACATTCTCTAGCAAAGTGACCCAGATTATTGCAGTTGTAGCATTTGACTTTGGTTTTGTCAAATCCAGCACGATCACCTTTGTTGTAGGTCAGATTTTGTCTGCCAGTTCTTTTGAGAAATCTTTTAGTTCTTAAACTCAGCATTGCCATCTGCCATTTGATGTCCATCTCTTCTAGATCATCATGATTGAGTTGTTCCAAATCTTCACTAATAAATGCAGTGTGTACATGACTTGTAAGGAAGGATTCTCTTGCTACATCTTCAATTTCTACATTCTTTGCTGCATCCTGACCTGTTCCTGTACTAGACACAAAAGCAGCATTGTTTGAAGGTAAAGTAGGAGTTTTATGACTAACCTCAGATCTGAAGGTACAGTTCATCTAGCTCTTTCTCTTCCAATGCATCTCCTTGTCTATATATAACAGTATACATAGACCATTTTTCACCAAGAGATCTGAGGAACTTTCTGTTGACATCAACATTGTCTGGTTTAACTCCAACTTGATTGAGTTCACCAATAAGCTTATTGAATCGATCAAAAACTTGTGATAATGATTCATTCTTCTGTCCTTTGAAGTTTTCAAAGTCTTGCTTCAGAACAGACTTCATGTTTCTTTTAGTACTTTTGGTGCCAGCAAACCTTTTCTCCAATGCCTGCCATAGCTTCTTAGCATCATCATATTCAACAAATAAATGTTGATAGTCATTGGGAATAGCAAGCAAAAGAGTGCTTAAGGCTTTTAGTTCGATTCATCTGTCCTTCTTTTCTTTGTAACTCTTGAGTTTGTCAGATTCGGTTGATGAGCTTGTGAGAGGAGTCTGAATGGTGTTGCTGCCTTCAGGAACAACTTCCCACATGGAATAATCAGTAATAAGCATGTACTGCTTGATTCAGTTTTTCCACATCCCAAAGTTGTTGGGAGTGACAATTGGGATTTTGTTTGCCTGTGTGCTTTCATTGTTATCAGACATGATTAACAATTTTGTTTCGAAAGTATGAAACTTTTTGATGTTCTTAATTTGTAGATCTAGAACCTTAATGCTCTGATACCACTTGTCAGGATCTAATAACTCAAACAAGTTATTAAATCACAGATCTACTAACAAAGAGAAGTTACAGCGGATTAACACTCTTGTTATTTGATTAAGAACAATGTAAACTGTAATCAAATAAGAATTATAAAGAACACAGTTTATCACAAAAAGCTTCAATGTATATTAATGATCGATCAATACACACGTACGTTTAAAATTCGTAAGGAACTATATATAATTGTCCTTGAAGCCTAAACATTTAACCTAGTTATTTTAGGATACGATTACAATAGAATTACAAAAAGATATGCATTCTAAACTAACTCTATTAGAATCTCGGATACGATCTGCACCATATATGAACATCAGTAGTATCCGCACCCATCAGTAGTAGATCACTAGTCAGTAGTATTCTTGCTTTTCTGTCTCATCAGTACTAACTTCATTAAGTCTTCATCAGTACTAACTGCAGTCTCAGTAATAGAATGCTTATATCCCAACACCAACACACCGAAATAATTTTCAATCCCGCCCAATATATAGATTGATATCGATAACTAGGCATACTAATATCGAATCAACATCTCGATGTCCTTTTATCTCGCTTTCAAGGGTCTAAAATAGCCTCCCTTCCTATGTTTAAGGAAAATACAAAGTATAAAATCTAAACATAACCCGACAAATTCACATATAAGCAGAATTTCACATTCAAGATTGACAATACCACAAAAAATGTTAAATGAATTGACTACTTTATCAATAGAAAAAGAATTACCGAGCTTCGGTTGAATTACGTATTTGGCAGATACCTTTTTGTCTAAAATAAAAAAAAATGCAATGGGTATTTGACTTCGACAGAGATCCATCTTTGAAATGCGTACGCTCATGGAAAAGGGCAATTATTGTGAATTTGTTCTACTATTCTTAGAATTTTTCAGCTAGATTTTTTTATCATGTATTTTAAGAGCATATGGTAAAATATTTAATTAAATTAAAATAGTTAAATAGACATTGATAAAACTAAAATGTATTAAATGCAGCATTTTCATATCATAAATTATGTGGTCTAACTTTAAATCAAATTCTCATAAGATAAATTATATTTATTGGATCAATAATAACTAATAATTTAGACTAATCACATGTTTTATATATAGGAGTAGTGTTGATATTTGATTATCACAAAAAATTTAATCCAATTTATGTATTATTATTAATTTTTTTATTTTTTTCGTTCAAAAAAACAAAATATGTGATAATCACATGAGATCATATACTTGATCACATATAATTGTATGTTTGATCACATGTTATGTTTTTTTGTATAATTACATGTGGACAATTATACAATAACATATGATTATCACAAAATATTATTTTTCTTAATAAAAATTATAAGTGATTAAATATAATTATTATAAATATATGTAACGATATATAATAACGAACAAACTAGAATGGGAAATAAGTAAACAGGTCTTGTCCATTCTCAATTGGTATAATTCTTCTTGACCTGTATGGGCGTTTGGCTGCTACTTTGTAGTTTTATTTACCGGCTACTGACGCACGCACCACCCACCCAAATAAACCATCTTTGCTTTTGGCTCCTTTATACCACTTTTACATCCACCACCACCTATCCCTTCCAATAGCAACTTCACAATCTACAAAAGTCTTTAGGATATTTTCTGTATGCTTCTAATATTCAATGAAAACAACCAATAATGATTAGGGGTGGCAATTTCTAACCCGACATGAAACCCGATCTGAAAACTACACGAAGATAAACATGTTTGGGTGGAGGTAAAAAAGTTTTTAAGTCAGTCTCGGATCGACCCAATTGACCCGTTTATTAAACGGGTTAGGTTCAGGTCAATTATAATTTAACTGGATCGACACGCCAATCCGTTTAATTACTAAAATATATTTAAAAATATATATATTTATACATAGTTTATAGTTTACTAGTTGTGGAATAATAACAATATTTTGAAATGTTTGATCCGTTTAACTTGTTTGACCTATTAACTTGTTTAACTTCTTTAATTAAGCGGGTTATATGGATCAGATCCGGGTTGAAGATAAACAGTTTAGGGTTGAGTTACCCATCAACCCGAACTGAATTGTCACCCCTAATAATGATACACAATCCCTTCCAAAGAAACGTGTGAAAAATATAAGATTTAAATAATCATACATTTACTTATAGGTAAAAAGATTTGTAGAGAAATATTCGAGAAAAATGAATTTAAGAGTGTATGTATTTATATGAGAGAATATTCAATAAAGAAATTAAATTTTCTTCCAAAATAAGTTGTCTACTTTTAACCTGAACACTATATATATATAACATATTTAATTAAACGAGTTAAATAAGTTAGCGTTTTGAATAAATCAAACGGGTCAAATATATTGACTTTTTTAATGTGTATGCAAAACCTATTAAAGTGAATCTTGTTACCCCATTAAAGGACACACTAAACGATTGGCTTTCCCACTACAAGTTGCTCTTTTATTTCAATATCATGACCTTTTCAATTTATCTGTCTAACTCTAACATTTGACACACACGCATAAAAAAGGAACTCCCACAATATTAAACTTAGTTAGTGTTTGGGTCGCATAATGTTTTAGAATGAAATGAAATTTGTTAAATAATTGAAATCCTTCGCGAATTTAAATTGGAATCCAAAAGTTATTTAGTTGATACAAAATAGAATTTGAGACCAGTTCCAGTTTTGTTTTATTTGATCGAAATGAAATTGGAAGGCCAAAATATATCTAAACGTTTGTTGTCTATAAAACAAGGGTAGTGAAACCCGCGTTTAACTGCGGGATTTTTTTTCCATTTATTTGATTTGTTACGATTAAGAGTTTATAATAGGAATTTATGTGTTTGGTTACGCTTCCTCACTATTATTCATCGAATCATATCTTTTCACTACTCTCTCTTTAGTAATTAAAATATGTTTTTATTTATAAGAGAACATTATATATTCTTCATAGTCTACATAAATGAGATTATATATATATTTTGTAGTGGTTTGTTGAAGGTAGTCCAAATATTTTATCAAGTCCCAAGAGACAATTAATAGTCCTTTGATAACAAAAAAGTCAAAGGTCAAGATCAAGATTCAAACCACTACTATCACTACAAACACATGTGATTTAATACATCATTGATGGAGTAGTAATCTTAAAATCCAGGAGACGGTTTTTACTTTGATTTTGCTTTCTTATTGACAGCCCTTAGGGCTGTCATTATCATTTTCCTATTTTATATATGTTAATGTTTAAAACGATTAATTAGGATTAACATCATTGGAGATAAAAAATAAGTATATGTCAAAAAAATTTAAAAAATCTACCTATATAGTGTTTCAATTACCCACTAAATAATTAGATAGTGTACTTCTCCCCACGTGATATCCTGCCACATTTCCTTCCTGATAACCATTTTTCAATAAATTTAAACGGAATGGACTTTTAAAACGGAACGGATTTTTGGTTTCTTAGTAGTTTTGTATGAAGATTATATATATATATATATATATATATATATATATATATATATATATATATATATATATATATATATATATATATATATATATATATATATATATATATATAGTGTACTTCTCCACACATACATGCACCGAAACATATATGTTTTCGTGCATGAATAACATACATGCATGAGGTCCCTCGTTAAATCAATTCATGTATCTTCCATGATCATTTCATTTTGGAATTTAATTATTTAGATTGAGTTATGCGGGTTCTGTAGCCTAAAAAGGGTTCTGTAACTAGCCCTTCACTATATATATATATATATATATATATATATATATATATATATATATATATATATATATATATATATATATATATATATATATATATATATATATATATATATAAGTGAGTTCCATTGAGAATTAATATACTAGGTGAGAATGTGAGAGTAGATCTCAGCATCTCATCTCCAAACATCCCTCACGCGCGCTTTCTAAATGATCAAGGGCAAGACAGTAATTTGTCCTGCTGGAGATACTCTTTTAGTTACGTCAAAGATTCATTATCGCTCTTCTGAATCATAAATCGATCTCTGATCACAAATCGCTCTCTGAATCATAAATCGCTCTCTTAATCAACGATTCATAATAAACTTTGTTTTTCGTCTGAATCATAAATCGCTCAGGTAAACTTAATGAAAATCTATTCTATTCTTCTAATTTAGTTGTCGTTTTCATAGTTTTAGCCGAATCAAATCAACGGAATCGATCATTGCGATGTATCAAATCATCGCAATGTATCAAATCATCGCAATGTATCAAATTGTCTAATCTGATTTCGTTTTTTTAGGTTTTTTTTGCTCTTAAAACTATTTTAGTTGATCAGTTATCGCAAATCAACTCAATCGATCATTGTCGCAGTTTAACTTAATTTTGTTTTTATGAAATCCGTTTTCCAGCTTAATTGCTAATTTTTTTACTTAATTATTGCAGGTTTGTTTTTTGAAATGACGTCTTCATCAAGTTTTATGAATGCTTCTGAATTCAGTTCGTATCACAATTTTGAGATTTCAACAGAAAATTGAAATGTTCTTCAAGGTAATATACATTCAGTATTGATTAACGTTTTTAATCTCTTATGATTAACCTAGTATGTGGTTACGAAGTTTTCGTAAGATCATTAGATGGTGTGTTTAATCATGGATGATTAAAGTATTCTGTGTAATCATTTATGATAAAAAGTGCATTTTGTTAGTCTTTGAAGTGAAGTAAAATCACAGTTTAGTTTAATCATTCGTGATTAAACATCATATGATGATCTTACACAACTTTGTAAACAGTTTAGTCAGTTTGATCATAGATCATTAAACAGTTTCTTTACATCATAGTGTTTAATCATGCATGATTAGTCGTCATTGTGAAATATTTTTGTAAATTCAACAAATGATGTGTTTAATCATCTATGATTAAACAAACTGTTTAATATTCGGAAACAGTTTAATTAGGTTAGTCATACATGATTAAACATGTTTTTTGTTTTTAATCATAGATGATTAGACGTCATTCTGAAATATTTTTGTAAAATCAACAAATGATGTGCAATGTTTAATCATGCTGATATCCCAAGTCTCCAAGTAGGCCCTCTTGGCCACCCGCGAGATTGTTTTTAATTTTCGATGACTAAACTTTTTTTTTTTGTGTTTAATCATCGATGATTAATAAAACAATTCTGTTTTTAAAATCAAAGATGATGTTTAATCATCGATGATTAACCTTGTCTCCATTTTTTAGAATCTTAATTCTCTATAAGATGTTGTTTAATCATCGATGATTAATCTTATCAATTAAACTTGAGGTTGGGTATAATCATCTATGATTAAACAAACTGTTTAATCTTCGGAAACAGTTTAATCAGTTTAATCATAAATGATTAAACATATCTTTTGTTTTTTTATCATATCTGATTTAACTTTATTATTTTTATACTTTATTTATCCCCATGTTTATTAGATGAAGTTTCAAATTCTACAATCGAATCACATGCAAGCAATTTTATTGGAGAGTCCTCTTATAGGCCTGATGTAGATGTAGATTTTATTGACAAAAAAATAATATGTAATTGTCAGCAAAGTTGTTTACTTTTTTTAATCCATCTCTTTTCCATTCCCATTCAAGAGTTCTTATGTGTTTCCACGCTCCTTTGAGACCCCGAAAAATGGACAAACTCCCTGTCATTCTTTCCACCTTCCCAACGTTAGATCTTGGCATAAAAAAATACAGTGATTATGCAGTGATTGCTGGTTTTGGGATTCGGTTGAGTACTCAATCCAAGTTTCGTGATAACCGTATAAAAGAAAAGCATGTTTTATGTAATAAGGCTGGTATTGGTGTATCTAAGGATAAGCCTTATGATACATTGGTTTCTGGTTCTGTTAGAAGAAAGAAGTATTCTAATAGGACAGTTACTGGTTGCAAAGTAAAGATTATATTTGAAGCTGTACCTGATTGTAGCTCTTATAGAGTTAAGAACTTTGTAGTTGTCCATAACCATCCTTTAGAAAGTATGGAAGATAAATGTTATTCTAAGAAAGCACGTATGATGTCATTTACTGAAAAAAGAGTATGTAGTTCGTATGTCGACATAAAAAATGGGTACAACATTGGCTCATAAAATAAGAGCAAGTATGAGTGGTGGTTATAGGTATATGCTTGCAAAAGTAAATGATTATAAAAATCTTAAGAGAGGTTTAAATAGGATTTTAGCCTACAAGGATGCCCAAATAACAATTAATAAGTTGGAAGAACGAAGACAGAATTGCCCATATTATTCTTTTGAATATCTTTCTGAAGGAAGAGTTTTATCTGCTATGTTTTGGGCAGATGAAAGAGAGAAGGCGTATTATTCTGAATTTGGAGATGTCATATCAGTTGATAAATATATTTTATTTATTTATTTATATTTTTTATTTGCTTTGTATTCTAATTTTTTCTAGTTATGATTACATAGATATAAAATGGTATTTATTCCATTCACTGCCATTGATCATCATACAATTCAGTTACTGTTGGAGCAGGGCTGCTCAGTAATGAGAGCATTGATTCTTATTGCTCGTTGTTGAGAGCTTTTCTTAAAGCTCATGGTAAAGAACCAGTTATTGTTCTAACTGACCAAGATCCAGCAATAAAACAAGTTGTTCAGATTGTATTTCCTAATTCAAGACACAGACTATGCATGTGGCATATAATGAAAAAATTACTGGCAAAGGTATTATTTTTTGTATGAACAGATTAATCATACATAATTAAATACCAAGTTTAATCATTTATGATTCAACAGCATCTGTGATTTTAAACAAAATAGTTTATTCATGAATGATTAATTCCAAGTTTAATCATTTATGATTAAACAGCATCTGTGATTTTAAACAAAATAGTTTATTCATGAATGATTAATTCGAAGTTTAATCATTTATGATTTTTGCAGCATCTTATGACGCCACACAACATAAAAAACACTAGTTTAATTATTCATGATTAAAACTGCATTTGTGATTTTAAACAAAATAGTTTATTCATGAATGATTAATTCGAAGTTTAATCATTTATGATTTTTGCAGCATCTTATGACACCACACAACATAAAAATCACTAGTTTAATTATTCATGATTAAAACTGCATTTGTGATTTTACACATAATAGTTTAATCATCGATGATTAAATATCAATGTTTAAACATTCATGTTTAATTAACCAGTATCTTATAATTCATTAATGCCAATGAAATTCAATTGCATTATACACTGTTTTCTTTAATTTTTTTTTTATCATAGGTTAGTGTAGATGTGTTACAGAACACAGATTTAACAAGCTTGTTTGGGACACGAATATTTCACCTGCTGATTTTGAAATGAAGTGGGAAATAATTATTAATGAATTTGGGCTTGAAGAAAAGAGATGGTTTAAAGATATGTTTGAATTACGTAATTCATGGATACCTGCGTATTTCAATGACATCCCTATGTGTGCATTGATGAAGATAACTTCAAGGTCTGAAAGTCAGAATTCTTTCTTCAACGCATATTCTCAAACTGGAAATTTGCTTTTAAATTTCATAATGAATTATGACAATGACATTCAAAAGCAAAGAAATAAACAACAACACTTTGACCGTTTAACAAAGACTGCACAATATATTTTTAGAACTCCTCGAGATATAGAAAATCATGCTGCAAAAGTTTATACAAGTACTATGTTTGGTAAAGTCGAAACTGAAATATACAAAGGATCTTTTTCTATTACTACGCTCTTGTTGGTACTGAAAATGGATGAGACGTTTACAATGTGGATCATGTGAACAAGAATAATGAAATTGTATATTCAGTAAAGGTAAGTTAATTACTCTTTATATTTTATTCAATAATATTCAATTATATGATTAACAATGTCTATAATTTTATATTTAACCCCAATTTTAATCAACAATGATTAATCAGCAATTTATAAAAATCGTAGACTAGTTTAATCATAAGTGATTAAACAGCATCTGTGATTTTAAAAAGAATAGTTTAACTAATCATGGATGATTAAACATCATCTTATGTTTTTTACACAGACCTGTTTAATCATTGATGTTTTTAAACAGAATGTTTAATTTTTTTTTGTTTGATCAGGTTCAAATTAAAGTTGTAGAAAAAGAAATATCATGCAGCTCTGAAAATTTCAAGTGTATTGGTTATTTATGCAGACATGCTTTTGCTATATTGATGAGATGCGGTTTTAAAGAAATTCCTGAACAATATATTTTAAATTGTTGGAGAAAGGATGCTATAACAAGACATTACAACTTTAGCAGGCTAGATCATAATACATTGGCCAATGACAAGGCCAAATTAGTAAATGAAGCATATTACAATTTTGAATCATGTTTGGATCTTGTAAGAGAGGACAATGAAAAATTGGCAGCTTTTGTGAACATAACATCAAGCATGCTGAAGGAGTATGAAAATGAAACTTCATATACATTTTCGACAAATAGGATTGATGCTGCTAGTGCGAGCAAACTTATGGATGCTTCTATTCCAACATATGTTGAAGTTGAAGTTCCTAGAATTTAACGTAACAAAGGTTGTGGTCGATACAAAAAATTCCTAGTGCTGCTGAAATTGCTCAAAAGAAAAAAGGACCTGAAGAGCACAGATTATGTAGCGGATGTAATCTAAGGGAACCTCACAATGTACGGACATGTGCCATTGGACTTGAGAAAGCAAAAGCGATAAGATTAGAGAAAGTGGCAGCGGCACAAGAAAAGAATCATGTTTGATATTTAGTTAGCAAAAAAAAATTTCTCATTCTTTTTATATTTTTAATTGAATAAACAGTTAATAAACGACTTACTTTGATACATGAATTAATGATATTGTTTCATAAAGGTACTTAAAAGATCGATGGGTTTTTTTAATCATGTTTTGATTAAACAAGTTGTTAAATCATTGATGATTAAACTTTCAGATTGTTTTTAATCATTGATGATTTAACTCTGTGTTGTGTTTAATCATTGATGATTAATAAAACAATTCTGTATTTAAAATTAAAGATGCTATTTAATCATCGATGATTAACCTTGTCTCCGTTTTTTAGATTCTTAATTCTCTTTAAGATGCTGTTTAATCATCGATGATTAATCTTGACGATGTGTTTAATCATCGATGATTAAACTTGAGGTTTGGTTAATCATCGATGATTAAACCGTGTTTTGTGTTTAATCACTAATGATTAAACTTTGAGATTGTTTTTAATCATCGATGATTAAACTAGTCTAAATGTTTTACAAAATGCTTTTTAATCATACATAATTAACTTTGAGATTGTTTTTAATCATTAACGATTAAACTAGTTTGAAATATTATTTTGGTTAATCATCAATGATTAAACCTGATGTTTTAGTCTAATCATAGATGATTATACTTGGCTGTGTAAAATGATAAGATGGTAAATCATTGATGATTCTACCCTGTATTTTTTTTAATCATCGATGATTCTACCCTGTATTTTTTTTAATCATCGATGATTAATCTTGACGATGTGGTTAATCATCAATGATTAAACGATGATTAAACCTTGTTTTGTATTTAATCATTAATGATTACACTTTTAGATTGTTTTTAATCATCGATAATTAAACTAGTCTGAATTTTTTACAAAATGCTTTTTAATCATACATGATTAAACTATTTAATCACTAATGATTAAACTTTGAGATTGTTTTAATCATTAATGATTAAACTAGTTTTAAATATTATTTTTGGTTAATCATCAATGATTAAACCTGATGTTTTTAATCCAATCATAAATGATTATATTTTGGCTGTGTAAAATCATAAGATGGTAAATCATAAATGATTCTACCCTATATTTTTGTTTAATCATCGATGATTAATCTTTGACGATGTGGGTAATCATCGATGATTAAACTAGAGGTTTGATTTAATCATCGATGATTAAACCTTGTCTTGTGTTTAACACTAATGATTGTTTTTAATCATCGATGATTTTACATGGCTGTTTAAATTACAAGACGGTTAATCATCAATGATTAAACCTGGTATTAAACAATATGATATTGTTTTTAGAACCGAATGATGACCAGTTTTCGAGCATTTTAGATTTGGTTTTTATGATTTTAATTAAACTAGTGGTCTGATTCAATCGAAATTGAATCTAAACCTAGAAAAGAGGAAACTAGTGAGAAATCAGAGGGTTTATGTGAAGAAAAGATTGTAGAAGAGATGAAGATTTATGGTGAAATAAAGAAGGGTAGCTTTAAGGCTAGACCTGTACGGATGTCAATATTCATTGCCCTCACATGGGTATGATATGTTTGTTTCATCAAAAGGTAGTGTGATCCTTTTGGCAGTGAAGAAAACATATATGCAGTTTTTCTAAAATTAGAAATCATGTGAGTTGGTCATTTGGAGTCTTATTTGCAGTTGATCAGACCTCACATGGGCATTGTGTACAAAATTACAGCTAGTCTTACAGCTACTTTTTAATACTTATCTTCATTTCTCTCTAAAACGACAAATATGATATGCAGTATTTACTCGATGCATTTAATTTACGCGCTTAAATTTGAACTGACGATTGATTTTCCCTCTTCAATTTGGCATTTATTGCCTGCATCTTTCGAGGCCCTTGGTTATTATATAAAGTTAAAAATATTCTTCTAAAATGGTAACCTTTGATCACAAGAAAATTATTATCAAAAAACTTTACTTGTTATTAAGCATGAGTTCCCAAAGCGATAACAACTATCCTGCTGAATATATTGAAATCGACTCTTCAACCGACGATGAGATTAGCAACTATCGAAGTGAAGATCCTATAGATAAAATCCATTTCTTTACTGTGAAATGGATTTCTCAGATAGTTGATCATTCTGAAATAGTATGCATATATATATTTGTGTATTTTTTTTCTTTCTTTTTTTATAATGATTAAATGTATTTTGTTTTGATCTCGAAATTTCAGACTATACCAGCAAAGGTGGTTCATGATCACATGCTCTACAACTACGGCCCTGGTTGTGTCTTCCAGAGAGGAGAAATGAGTGAAAGGTTTGTGATGAATGATCCCTTTCGTGGTCGAAAGAAAAAATATGAAGAAAGACCCTATGGACCAATGACCATTCATGGGAATTTTGAAAAGTTAAGATTGAACTGGGATATTAAATGGAACCAAAGGGTTGTTTTCACAATTGATCTCGAGAAAATGAAGCCTTCTGGAGGCCGACTTTATTTGAAAGTTACTTTGTTTTAATTAGTTTGTTTGATTTTTTAATTTTGTGACATTTTTAATTTTTCGTTGTAGTGTACGCACTTTTATAATATAATTTTAGTATTTTTAGTTAATCATCTATCTTCAAAGTGTCGGGTCAAAAAAAAAAATCGATCTAATTTCAAATTTAGAATGTCTAATTTCAAATAAGTAATAGATTAATAGTAATATTTTAGTTGATTAACTTATAATATTTAACAAATTTAATCTGAAATCTTTTAAACATTTATGATGATTTCCAAGATATAGTAGTTGGCAATTAATCATCTATATTTAAAGTCTACTAATTTAACTTCATACCATGTAAACAAGTTTTATTTGTAAAACGCGATGATGACCTCTTTGAAAATGACGAATATTTACTACGAGTAAATATTAATCCGTTTTATTATTGTGGTTATAATTAATTTTTATAAACTTGGTCTAGTGTTTAATAATCGATGATTAAACTGCGTTTTGTAAAATAAAAAAGACTTTTAATCATCGGTGATTAAAACTGAGTGTTTTTGTGTTTAATCATCAATGATTAATAAAAACTTTTTTTGTTTTAAAATTCACTGATGTTGTTTAATCATCGATGATTAAACTGGTGTGCATAAAAAATTAAAGCATAAATGTTTAAACAACATATAGTTTTAATCATAAGCGATTAATTTCAATGTTTCCATGTTATGACTACTATGATTAATTCTAGTTTATCCTAAACTACAACACAAAAACTTAAATATTTTCCACTTCCATAACAACTTCATCTTTATCAGCAGCTTCATTAACTAATTTGAGAATACTTTGTTTTCCACCTTTTAAATGTTTCATTATTTGGGTACTTCGAAACAACATCATTCAAAAGCTTATTGGATCTTTCATTAAGACTGTCCATTTTTTCAATCATTTTTTTTTTATTTTTCTTTCAATTTCCTGCAAAATAATATATTTATTAAAATGTTTATATCAATGTGTATTCTTCTAAATTTTACGTAAATATTATATGAATAACTAATATTACAATTGTTACCTTCTCAGATTCATCATTGACATGAGGATATAAGTCACCATCACCTAAGCACTTTGCTAATATCTCTGTGTTCTCTACAATTTTTATTTGCTCACTTGTCCAATGACAAATAACTGGACGTTCTCTAGAAGCTTTTAAATAATCAATTTTTATATGATCAACATACATTAATTGCATATAAAATTAAATATTACATAAGTTAATTAAATCAAAATTGAAAACACGAATTTTATGTTATTTAATAATGTACTAAATATTAAAAATATGTCACTTGCAACTAGATATGCTGATGGCCCGAAGAAGAAAGAAGTTTCTGATTTCGTGTTGAATTTATTTTTTGTTGTGACAAGACAGTCGAGAAGATAAGCACACCAATCTATTGTTCTAGGATCTGTATTCTTTCTAATACTGTACAAAGGATAAAGATTGCATTTCCCCATTGGTGTATTCTAACATAAAGTATTTATAAACAACGCAAGGAAGTTCATTTTGAAATTAAAATCTGCTTCAGTTGTTTTTAAAATCTTATGTTTCAGTTCAGTCAATCTTAAATCCTCAACCATTTCAAATTGTTCGCTCCATTCAGACATGAAACTTTCCTCATCATCCTCTTCAATAGGTGGAATGTTACAGATATTTGTTTTTCCCATTGGTATTCCTAACATGTCATGAACAGATTGCAATGTTACCTTAATATTTCCTTTTTTTAGTTCAATAGCCATCTTATCACTATTGAACTTGGTTAAAACAAAAGAAGCAAGTTTTAGAGGCACATCAGTCATTTTAATTTTTAAAATGCTTCCAAATCCCATCTCTTTCACTGTTTTTTTTTTGTTCTATACTTAATAAGTTTACAATTATAAACATCGATTTAGGAGAACATCGATTTTTTAAAGTGGTATATTCTACTACCTGATTTTTTGTGTCTTTGGATGTTTTAATTCTCTTGCTACTTTCCTGTTTTTCAGTTTTCGGGATCCTTCGTTTTTTAGTAGCTAACATTTTTAGTCTTGATCGAGGGACTTATTGAATAGTTCCCTGCTCTGTTTCTTCAGTTCTCATATCTGCATAAATTAACAAAAAAATAGATTTTTTTTATCATATATATTCATATGATGATTTAACACAACTCTAAAAAAGAAAAGTCTTGTTTAATCATTCATAACTTAAAAAAAAAAAAATTTATTAATGCATGAATTAAACTACGTTTTCATAAAAAAAGGAAGTCAATATACTGTCTATTTTATACAGTTAATTTAATACTAACAATTCTGATGCGCTTTTGAAAAAAAAAAACGTGTATTATAACTGCGAAACCATTTATAAACTGACAGGTGTTACCTTTATTTGTTGATGGGTCTTGAGTTTTTTCTTCATCCGAAGATATTGTCCTCTTAGACGAAGTGATATCAACAAAAATCTCCTCATCAACTACATTCTTTGCACTATTATCAACAACATTATGCGTATCCAAGTTTTCGTCTAACTCTTGAATTTGTTCCTCAATTTTAGTATCCCCAATCTCAACAAAAACTTCAATTAGTTTGTAAGTTTCAACTACTTTAATTAGGGTTCTAATGTGATCATCACAATTCAAAGGTTTCAATCCATAATCAAGATTACTTTTAGGGATTTTATAATTGCAATACTTCCTATCACATGTAGAATATCCCAATTCTTGCAAATAATAGTACATTTCGTGTACAGAAAACTCATCGACATCAATTTAATCAACGTATGAAACTTTACCTTCAATGTACTTCCTATTTGGGAACTCTGTGAACTTTTCCATGATAGTTTATTTTTATAGAAAACATGTTCTTTAAGCCCGCTGTTGAATTAAGAAAATGACATTATTAGGGCATGTTTGGGAAAGCTTATTTAAGGGGCTTTTAAGCTTATTAGTTTATTGAGATCCAAAATTACACTAATTTTCGAGCTTAATAAGCTAATAAGCTTTAAAATTGCCTTAAATAAGTTTTCCCAAACATGGGCTAATTTTAAAGTAGCTATGAAATTAAAGGAAATCACAGATATGAATTTACTGTATATTTCGTTTGTATCAAACTCAATATCTTCGTTCTAAAAATAAATTTTTCATACATTTTGCTGAGTGAAATTGATTGACGGACGGAATAACACAATTTGCAGAGAACGAATCGTTTTTTCTGTGTGTTTTATTTTTCTAGGTCAAACAAGCATTGTGAAAAACAAATCAATAAATAAGAAACAAATCAATAAATAAGTACAGTACTAGAATTCGTTCAAAAAAAAGTACAGTACTAGAATTTTTTATTGAACTGTCTCACACTAACTGAATAAGTGTCAACATTAAATCAAGTGTCTCAGGCTTGGGTGTGGTTTACTAGGAGACGAACAATCATTTTTCATTTAATTTGCATATGTGCTTTCAAAAAGGTCATCATTATGCCTATTTACAGTTGAGCCTAAAAACCTCTGCAACTCTCTTCGCCTTCAAAAAAGATCATCATCGATGATTAAAGAAATTGTTGGGTAATGAAAAGAAATTGTTGGTTAATCATCGATGATTAAAGTTGTTTTTTTTATTTAATCATCAATGATTATTCTTGATGTTTTAGTTTAATCATAGATGATTTTTCTTGGGTGTGGAAAATCTTAAGATGTTTGATCATCAATGATTAAACATGTTCTTTTGTTTAATCATCGATGAATAAACAATATCTTTGATTTTAAAAATAGAATCGTTTTATTTATCATCGATGATTAAACACAACACCAAGTTTAATCATTGATGATTAAAGAGCATCTTATAAAAAATTCAGACTAATTTAGTCATTAATGATTAAAATTCTTTCTATTTTACAAAGCCCTAAATAATCGATGATTAAACGCAAAGCCAAGTTTAATCGTTAATGGTTAAACATATCAGCTTCTTTTAATCTTCGATGATTAAACATCATCGATGATAAAGCTTGATGCTTAATCATAGATGATTATACTTGACTGATTAAATCAAAAGACGGTTAATCATCAATGATTAAACCTGGTCTTATTGTTTAATCATCGATGATTAAACTGGTTTGCATAAAAAATAAATCATAAATGATTTATTTCAATGTTTCCATGTTAAGACTACAATGGTTAATTCTAATTTATCTTAAACTACAACACAAAAATTTAAGTATTTTCCACTTCCATAATATCATCATCTTTATCAGCAGCTTCATTAACTAATTTGAGAATACTTTGTTTTCCAGTTTTTAAATGTTTCATTATTTGGGTACTTTGAAACAACATCATTCAAAAGCTTATTGAATCTTTCATTAAGACTGTCCATTTTTTCAATCAAATTTTTTATTTTTCTTTCAATAACCTGCAAAATAATATATTTATTAAAATGTATAGATCTAAATTTTATGTAAATATTATATGAATAACTACTATTACAATTGTTACCTTCTAAGATTCATCATTGACATAACGTTTATTTAAGTCACCATCACCTTTGGGTTTATACCCATATAGGCTGCATGTCGTGATTTCGAATCCCTTTGGGAGCGTTGCATTTGCGTAATTTAACTCATACCTCACACTGGCACATATGGGGAATTTTCCTTGGAAATCCCTTTGGGGGCTGGGTTTGCCCGCTTATGCGGAGCTCGAACTCGTGGTGCTCGCTGAAAAATTGTGAGTAGGCTTCCGTTATTTCATTTGCCGTTTCAAAAAAGAAAGTCACCATCACTTAAGCATTTTGCTAATATATCTGTGTTTTCTACAACTTTTAATTTCTCAGATGTCCAATGACATATAACTGGACGTTCTCTAGAAGCTTCTAAATAATTAATTTTCATATGATCAACATAATTTAGCTGAATATAAAATTAAATATTACATAAGTTAATTAAATCAAAATTGAAAACATAAATTTTATGTTATATAATATAATATTCTACTAAATATTAAAAATATGTTACTTACAACTAGATATGCTGATGGACAGTAGAAGAAAGAACTTTCTGAATTCGGGTTGTATTTATTTTTTGTTATGACAAGACAGTCGAGAAGATAAGCACACCAATATATTGTAGTAGGATCTGTATTCTTTCCAATTCTGTACAAAGGATAAAGATTGCATTTTCCCATTGGTGTATTCTGACATAAAGTATTTATAAACAACGCAAGAAAGTTCATTTTGAAATTAAAATATGCTTCAGTTGTTTGTAAAATCTTCTGTTTCAGTTCAGTCAATCTTAAATCTTCAACCTTTTTGAAATTGTTCACTCCATTCAGACATGAAGCTTTCTTCATCATTCTCTTCAATAGGTGGAATGTTACAAATATTTGTTTTTCCCATTGGTATTCCTAATATTTGATGAACAGATTGCAATGTGACCATAATATTTCCTTTTTTTAATTCAATAACCATCTTATCACTATTGAACTTGCTTAAAACAAAATAAGCAAGTTTTAGAGGCATATCAGTCATTTTAATTTTTAAAATGCTTCCAAATCCCATCTCTTTCACTGCTTTTTTTTTGTTCTCGACTTAATAAGTTTACAATTGTAAACATCGATTCTGGAGAACATCGATTTTTTAACGTGATATATTCTACTACCTGATTTTTTGTGTCTTTTGATGTTTTATTTTTCTTACTACTTTCCTGTTTTTCAGTTTTAGTGATAATTCGTTTTTTAGTAGCTAACATTTTGACTCTTGATCTAGGGTCTTTTTGAACAGTTTCCTGCTCTGTTTCTTCAGTTTTCATATCTGCATAAATTAACAAAAATTAGATTTCTTTTATCATATGTATTCATATGATGATTTAACACAACTCTACAAACAAAAGACATGTTTAATCATACACAACTTCAAAAACACGCAAGTATTCTCCTCATCAACTTCATTCTTTGAACTATCATCAACTACATTATCCGTATTCAAGTTTTCGTCTAACTCTTTAATTTCAAAGGTATACGTGAAAGGTTTGATTCGGTGCTTAATTTTAGTTTTCCCAATCTTAACAAAAACTTCAATTAGTTTATAAGTTTCAACTAATTTTATTAGGTTTCTAATGTCATCATCACAACCCAAGGGATTCCGTAGTCAAGATTCTTATTAGGGATTCTAGAGTTGCAATACATAATATCACTTCAGAAATAACTCAATTCCACCAAATAATGATACATTTCGTGTACACAAAACTCATCGACATCATTGTAATCAACGTATGAAACTTTACCTCCAATGTACTTTCTATTTTGGAATTCTGTGTAGTGTCCACCATAGTTTATTTTCATAGAAAACATGTTCTTTAAGCCCGCTGTTAAATTAAGAAAATGACATTAAATTTAGAGAATATATGAAATTAAAGGAAATCACAGATATGAAATTACCGTATATTTCGTTTGCATCAAACTCAATATCTTCGTTTCTAAAAATAATTTTGTTATACATTTTGGTGAGTGTAGTTGATTTGAAGGAGGAAATATCGCAATTTATAGAGAGATAGAGAGAGAGAGAGAGAGAACGAATCGTTTTTCTCTGTGTGTTTGATTTTTGTAAGTGACACAAGGATTGTGAAAAATCGCGCTCCGTTGTGGAATAATAATCACCTTTTTATTTTATTTATTTAATTTTTGAAGTTTATAAGAATCAATCAATAAAAAATTATTTTTGTTAAATACATTTTTTAATGATTTTAAATATTTAACCTTTAAAATTATTTTTGTTAAATACATGTTTTAATGTTTTAATTTTTGTGTGTTTGTTTTAATGACGTGAAAATGGTGGATATACAAATAAGTAAGCATGGATACAAATTTTTGATTAAACTCTAAGATTAGTAAAAGTAATTATTATTATAACAATAATCATATGTATTAATAAGCATTCTTTCGATTTTAAACGATCATTTAAACCAATATATTTATGGGTGAATTTAATTGTGAGGGTGAGAAGTGTTAACAATAAATGAAGTGTCTCATGCGTGGGTGTGTTTTACTAGGGGACGAAAGATTATTTTTACAATTACTTTGTATATGTGCAATTTTCAAAAAGGTCATCATTGCGTCTATTTTACACTTGAGCCTAAAAACCTCCGCAACACTCTTCGTATTCAAAACAGATCATCATTATCCCCTAAACCAATTTTTATCTTAATATAAATATAGAATATTAAGTTGAAAGTTTTTCAAGAACACTCGAAAGCAACAATTTGAAATATCTATTTTTTAGTCCGTCGAGGTCCACTAAATCAAGCAAGGTATATTTTTCATAATGATTTCCATATGCTTTAATTTTTATATTTTTTCGTTTGTTTACAGGAAATAATATCCCCAATGACATCCTACAAAAGACGCGATCGTGTTGAAGTTATCAACAAAGAAGTTGATATTATTGGAACATTGAAGTTTATATGCTCGAAGTTACTGGTCGTGAAGATATTGTGTGCTATTAATCATCGATCAATAACTGTTCTTAATCATCTATGATTAACAACTTATTTGACCTTCTTTGTACCCCATGCTCCAGAGTCTGTTTCGTCTTTCTTTTTCAACCTTCTTGTGCACCACATGCTTCATCCGTTTTTGTAAGAAGTTGAAATTATTGAGAGTTTAAGATCAAGATTTTACAAAACTTAGAGTCTCATGAAGTAGAAGTAAATGATTTGCAACAGCTAACTGTAAATCATTTACTTCAACTTCAAGAGACTCTAAATTTTGTAAAATCCTGATCTTGAACTCTTGATAATTTCAATTTCTAACAAAATCGGATGCACCATGGAGTTCAAAGAATAAAAAATAAGAACCAAAAAGTCGAAATAGGGTCTGGGTCATGGCGTAGAAAGAAGTTCAAACAAGTTGTTAATCATTTTCTTCATTAATCTGCTTAGTGTGTTTTGAAGTAGATGTTTTATTAAACATCTTTTGTTTGAAGTTATAACATGTTGTGTTTAATCAGTGATGTATATCTCGGATGTGTTTTTGAATTGTTGTGCCGTTTAATAATCGATGATTATCTTGTCTGTGTAAATTTATAAAATGATGGTTAATTACCATTGATTAACAAATAACCGATATTTAACCACTTTTTTCATCTTCAGTGATTTGACCTTATCAAATAATGCATGATTAACAAAACTTTGAAAACTAAGACAAGTTTAACATCGATGATTAATAAATTGTTTAATCATAAGTGATAAAACTTGGTTAATCAAAATAAATTGTTGGATAATCATCGATGACTAATAGTTTGGTATTTGTATTTAATCATCAATGATTAAACTTGATGTTTTAAATTAATCATAGATGATTACATTTGGGTGTGTAAAATATATGTAGTTAATCATCAATGATTAAACATGTTCTTTTTGTTTTAATTATCGATATTTAAACTGGTGTTCATAAAAAATGAAAGCATACATAAATAAACAACATATATTTTACTGATAAGTGATTTAAAATTAAAGCATTCATAATTATATAACATATAGTTTAATCATAAGTGATTAAACATGAGTTCACATAATCAAGAAACAAACACAATTAGACTACATAATTATGCTTTAACCTAATTAAAGCATACATGATTAAACACGAAAATATGCTGAATTAAAGCATACATAATCAAACTTTGTTCATCAAAAGCTTTGATTCTAATCTTTGATAACTTAAGTCTCATTCTTTGAGAGTAACCCAACGACCATCAACCCAATCTTGATGAACTCTTAAGAGACTTAAAGGGTAAGAAATTTTTTCATTAACAAAATCAAAATACACAGTGTATTTTGAACCTTTTTTCTTGATTATTTTGCCAACCCACCATCCATCAATGTCTTATGCATCAACCACATCTCCAACCGAAAATCGATTCACCAAAATCTCAGGAGGAACCGGCTGAATTTGTTGAGCAGAAACTACCTCTCTCAAGAGCGCTGAACCGTCTTCTGTTATAAGGGTTTTGTACTGCACAATATAGTAAGCGTCAGTAAGCTTTGAGAGTATGTTTGCTGTGTAATATGAACCCTTGAATCATTCTTCTTTGTTCATAACTTCGACACGATCGCCTCTTTTGAACGACGTCAATGGGGATATTATTGTCTGAAATTAAAAGGAAAAATATAAAATCAGAAATGAGATGAAACAAAAGTAAACTACTGAAATAAAAAAATTAAGGCATCATGAAATATATATGAATATATAGTTAATCAAAATTCTACCTTTGTTTTTGAAGAACTTCCGACTTCCATCTTTTTTTTAGAGAGAGATAAGTAATTGATTTTAGATACGAATGATGATTTATTTTTGAAGGGGTAGAGTGTTGCAGAGTTTTCTAGGCTGAAATGTTTCAGAGAAGCAATGATGACCTCTTTTGAAAATTGCACATATACAAACTAATTGTAAAATGACTTCTTTGTCCTTATAATAAAATGCCTTGTGTGTTTATCAGATGTCTTTTAATTTTATTATGAAAATGTATTATTATTATTATTATTAAATTAAATGTTATTTAATCATCTATGATTAAAAAGTATATTTTTAATTTTTTTGATGTCTATAATGCAAGTTATTTTAAATAAGTAGGAAGTCATTGATGGGTTATTAATCATCGTTGATTAAACAAAGTTTTGTGTTTTCTGAAGTTATATTGTGTTTTGGCGCATTATCGCATACTGATTAATCATCGATGATTAAGGGGTCTTATTTTTAATAAAACTCAACAGTTATTTTAATTTGAAAATACGATATAAATTTTAGACGCGGGTAACTCCAAAAACACATTCACTCACAAAAACACATACACACACAAAAACAACTCATTCACCCCTCTCTCTCTCTCTCTTGAAAATTTCGATGGTTAATCATCAATTATTGAAGATGTTCTTTTGTTATATCATCGATGATTAAATGGTGTTTATAAAAAATTATAGCATACATAATTAAACAACATATAGTTTAATCATAAATAAATAAAAATGAGTTCATATAAAATAGAGAAACACTATTAGAGTACATAATTATGACTTAACAAACGTACATAATCAAACACAAACATTTGCTAAAATTAGACTACTTCAAAATAAAAATAACTTTGTTCATCAAAAGCTTTGATTCTAATCTTTTGATAACATAATCTCATTCTTTGAGAGTAATTTTTGACATTTTTTTTAATCATCGATGATTAAACAGTTTAAACTTGAGGTTTGGTTTAATCATCGATGATTAAAACTTTGTTATGTGTTTAATCACTAATGATTAAACTTAAAGATTGTTTTTAATCATCGATGATTAAACTAGTCTGAATTTTTTAAAAATGTTTTTTAATCATACATAATTAAACCTTGTTTTGTATTTAATCACTAATGATTAAACTTTGAGATTGTTTTTAATCATTAATGATTAAACTAGTTTGAAATATTATTTTGGTTAATCATCAATGATTAAACCTGATGTTTTAGTCTAATCATAGATGATTGTACTTGGCTGTGTAAAATCATAAGACCGTTAATCATCAATGATTCTACCATGTATGTTTGTTTAATCATCGATGATTAATCTTGACGATGTGTTTAATCATCGATGATTAAACTTGAGGTTTGGTTTAATCATCGATGATTAAAACTTGTTTTGGGTTTATCACTAATGATTTTAGATACGAATGATGATCTGTTTTTGAAGGGTAAGAGTGTTGCAGAGTTTTTAGGCTGAAATGTACATAGAAGCAATAATGACCTCTTTTTGAAAATGGTGCATATACAAAGTATTTGTAAATTGACCTCTTTGCCCTTGTATAATTATTCTTGTATTGAAAAACAAATATTATTTTATCACTTAAATTTTATCTTGTTTGTCTTTTATAATTTGTACAATAAGATCACAGATTTGTTCAAAATATTTTACGCATGTAGCTACTTTTGTTATTAAATGCTAAAATATACAGAGAAGCAATGATGACTATAATAGTCAAGATTATATTGTTGCTACTTTATAATCGTGATGTGGTTCCTAAAGCTGATTTTGGTGATGAAGCAGCTGGTAATTCTATTGTTGGAGATGAAGTTTGCCCTTATATAATTATTCTTGTATTGAAAAACAAATATTATTTTATCACTTAAATTTTATCTTGTTTGTCTTTTATAATTTGTACAATAAGATCACAGATTTGTTCAAAATATTTTACGCATGTAGCTACTTTTGTTATTAAATGCTAAAATATACAGAGAAGCAATGATGACTATAATAGTCAAGATTATATTGTTGCTACTTTATAATCGTGATGTGGTTCCTAAAGCTGATTTTGGTGATGAAGCAGCTGGTAATTCTATTGTTGGAGATGAAGTTGATGATGGGAATGGGAAAGGTGATGATATTGGTGGAAATGTTGATATAGTTGTTGATGGTACAGGTGTTGATGGTAATAATGTTGGAGGTGTTCATGAAGAAAGTTATGTAATTGATGAAGATCGAAAAATTCAACTTCATGATATGGGTGGAGAAATTAACAATTCAACAAATATAATAGTCAAGATTCAATTAATTCAAGTGATGAGTACTGAAATGATCCAACTGTCATAGAAATAGCTGACAAACTTGAAGCATGTATTCATTAAAATTTTATAATAAATATATAGTGGTATATTTAAAGTTTATCTAATTCAAAATGTTGTAGGTGTGTTAATTAGAATTAATCAACGTGTTGGAGATAACGTATCTGGTGATGCTAATCGGTTTGATGCAGTTGATGTAAATGTTGTAGATAGCGTGAAAGAGGCAAATGTCTATACAAGCTTTGGTAAAGAGAATGAAAACATAATTGAAGGTATTCACCGTTAAATTAAATATAGTTAATATTTTTAATATTGTATTCATATATGAATAAAATTTGAAATGTCCATGGATATAATTAATAGTTGTATTCATATATGAATTTGTTTTGTTACTCAATTATGATTAAGGAATGAAATGTCCATAAAAATTATTAATAATTATATTTTTAATAAATGATTTTGTCTATTGTAGATGATGGATATTATACAGATGAATTCTGGAATGATCCATTAGTGAGGTTGCTGAAAAGGCAGAAAAAGAAAATTCAGAAAAAAAAGAAAAAGAAAAAGAAGAAGAGAAGAAAAAAGTTACTTTATGAAATGAACCAACATTTTTCTTAAGCCCAGATGAAATTGAAAAAGCAAAAAATCAAAAAGAAAAAGAAGAAAAGACTAAAATCGTTAGTTTCTGCGATGGACCATCATTCTCCTTGGGGATAGATTTAAGCCCAGATGAAATTGAGAAAGAAGAAGTTCAAAATGAATCAAACAAAACAATACAACTAAGGCAACAATATGCTCCAATAGAAGAAAAAAGAACTCTAGAAGATCAAAAGAGTTCAAATGAAAGATCACCATTAAAGGATTCAATCACTAACGCTAAAAGTAAATTAACAGATGAAGAAGATATCGTTTCTGATTGGTTATTCAACTTTAATGGATCTACCACGTATGCACTAGATTTTTATTTATTATTTCGTATACATATTTTTACTAAAAATAGGAAACTAAGTATGTGTGAATAATAAAATTCAGTGAATTAGTTATAAGCACCAACACTGGACAAAGAATTCTAAGGAGACAATTGAAAAGCTTATACCCGAAAATGCATGTATATTCAATTGTCATTGATGATGGGCTGATTTAATGAATCAATACGAACAACAAAGGGACCCATCACTGTCTCCTTTCAGGTTGTTTATGAAGATGGAAATGACAGTAAGAAATATTTTATATAATTAATACATATGAATAAGAAATTTTGGTTATAATCATCTATGATTACTAATTATAAACTAATATATTATTTAAATATTTTTAGAAATTTTTATCTGAATGCTCAAGGAATTTCTGAAGATCTTAGATACAACACGTTCAAAGAAAACTTTGCTTTGTCTGTTAATAATGACAAAGACAAATTACAACTCAAAAATGTTGATCTGGTATGTTAGCTTAATCTTTATATTTGTTTTTTATTTTTTATTTTTTTACAATCTAATATTGTATTATTAAAGAATAGATTTTCTTCCCTGTCGCTAACAAGGAGCATATATATTTGATTGTCATCAACTTGAAAAAAGCTTCTTACGAGATTATCGACAATAAATTTATTTTTGACGAAACTGTGAACAAAAGATATGGGAAAATATTTAATGTTCTGGTAAGCATCAATAATTAAGCAAAAACATATTTTTAAAAATATCATATATGTTTTTAATAATTATTCGTATATGATTAACAAAAATCTTTGATCTTGAGATATATGGATGAACTAAATTATACGAAGCTCAAAGATATGTCTAATAAAAGTCTAATCCCAAAAGTAATAGAAATGCCATTGTGGACAACAGATAATGAAGTTGATTCTGGTATTTTTACAATGAGGCATATGGAAACATATGTAGGACAATCAATTTCAACATGGAAACCAGGATTTGGAAAAGAAAGTATTATTCAAGATAATTTTATTGAAAAACTCAGGAAGAAGTATGCAGCAAGAATGCTAACTTCAGAGATTAACAACATGAAAGAATATGTACATAATAGTGTTTTAGAATATCAAAATCAAAAAATAACACAAAGTTTATCACTGTGACAAAACAATGTTTTTGTGGACATCCTTGAGAATTTGGTTTTATATAATTATCATTCTATTACTTTGGTAAAATATATGTATTTTAAAAAAGGTGTTATGCATATTCATGTGTGGTTAAACTACTCTTCAATTTTTATAACATTCTGTTTTAATCCTCGATGATAAACTTGGTGTTGTGTTTAACCATCGATTATTCATTTATTATATTTAAAATTACAGATGCTATTATTATGATAAACTTGCGTGAAATTATTGGATAATGTTTAATCATCAATGATTAAACAAGTTTGTATTCTTTTATGTTGTTTAATCATCAATGATTGAACACTCAGTGAGGGTTTAACCATCGATGATTTAGACTGCACTTTTTAAAATATACAGAATTATAATAATCAATGGTTAATCTTTGAGATTGTTTCGAATCATCGATGATTAAACTTGGTATCGTGTTTAATCATCAGTGATTAATAAATCAATTCTGTTTTTTTAAATCCCAGTTGCTGATTAATAATCGATAATTAAACTTGTCTATGTTTTTTAGATTCTTAATTCTTTTATAAGATCTTTTTCAAAAATACAAATCCGTTTAAATATAAATGATTAATAAGTTGATAAATAATACATCAACTTTAATAACATACCACATTTTAATACTTCCTCCGATTCAAAATAATTGATACACTTTAAATTAAAAAGATCAAAAATACAAAAAAGTTTAATGACTAGACTATTATGTTTTAGATGCATGATTCTTCTGATTGATTGCATAATAGGCTCGATATCTGTAATAAAGTAATTCTACTACTGAAAGCCTTATGACTATGTTTGTTCATTGCATAAATTGTTTCTTGTCTTTTGGATTCTATCTCCTTCTCCGAATCCAACCTTTCAAGTCTTGGGATGTGGAGTTAAACAGACCAAGTCTTTTGGCTTCTATCTCCTTCCCCAAATCCAACCTTTCAAGTCTTGGAAGGTGGAGTTAAGCAGGTCAAGTCATAATGTTAAGCATTTGGGAGATGACAATGATGAAGGAGTCAAAGAACAAGTTAAGAAATTTGAGGATGAATTAAAAGAAAAAAAATGGAGCAAAGGGATGGACTTGAAGATTTAAATCAAACACTTATTGATCATTGCATAATAGTGTAGTTAAGGAGTTGTGAATTTCCCCATTGGTGTACTCACAGAAAGTATTACTGTGAGGGTACATCAATGGGGATAAAAGATAGGTAAGCAGACCAAGTCTTTTGGCTGCTATCTCTTTCTCCAAATACAACCTTAGTTGTGCGTTGATAGTATATTAGTTGTGCAATAATAATAGACTCTATATCTGTAATAAAGTAATTCTACTACTGAAAGCCTTATGACTCTGTTTGTTCATTGCATAAATTGTTTCTTGTCTTTTGGCGTCTATCACCTTCTCTAATAAGATAAAGGATGCATTTCCCCATTGATGTACTCTAACAGAAAGTATTACAGTGAGAGTAAATCAATGGGGACATAAGATAGGTAAGCAGATCAAGTCTTTTTGGCTCTTATCTCCTTCTACAAATCCAACCTTAGTTGTACGCTGATCCAGTAACTTGTCTGTTGGATCCCAACAACACAAACGTGTTGCATTATGACCAAGTAACAAAGATAAGATAAAGAACACACAAGATTTCAATGATTAAGAGTTTATTAAAACAAATTTATACAGTACAAAGTTCGCGGAAATAGATAGTACACACTAACTAAAACTTTCTACTTGAAATGACACTTTTGTTTTCTCAAACTAGAAGACTATGCAAGGAGAGTTTTATATCAGCTGATACTAACAGCTGATATTGAATGCCTGAGTAATAACTATGAAGAAGTTAATACCAGACAATAGCAACTCTCAGAGAATGTTCTTGTGCTATGAATTCTAAAAGGTGTATTTAAATGCAAGCATTTACGTCTCTATATATAGCCCAAGATCCGTGTTCCTTTATCCACAAGGTAATCGACGTGTAAACATATCATTCGTCGATGTAGACTTGTCCACGGAAACATTTAATGCTCTTGCATATGTTGTAGTCCCAAGTGTATTTTGTGTCAACTCCTTTTGCTACCTTTTCTGACGCACAGTGAAAAGGTGTACTATGATAGTACAAAAGTAGTTGACTTTCCGTTTATATGCTTGGAGGGACAAACGATGATGTACTGACATATTATCTTCTATTCCAAAATAGAAGATCTTCATCGTTTTCTTTTTCTTTGAGCGGGAAAAGGAAATGTTCAAAGTGTCAAGAAAATTTCCACTAAGTCTTCATCTGCAGCAGGTACCATCAGCTGATTCCACAATCAGCTGGATCGTCTTCTTCTTGTCTTTGTCCTTTGGCCATAGACTTTGAATGAACAATCTTCTATAGCTGCTGATTTGACTTGTTTTCCTAAAGCTAAGTACATACTCAGCTGAAGGTTTATTGCATATAAAAGTTTCAGCTGAGATACATACATCAGCTGATATTATTCTTCTTAGCTATCTATCATCAAATCTTATTCACTTAGTCTAGGGACTAACAATCTCCCCCTATTTGATGCAATCGCATAGCTGTATAAGTATGAACCTGTAATGATTCAGCTGTTTGGATAAGCTGAATGTTTATGTGCTTTGACCCTTTGGGTTCTTTTGTATCTTTTTACAATGCGTTTACAAGTATATTACAAAATTTTATTTTCTATTAAATGTAGCTGAAAATTACAAGGAAAAAAAAAATTACAATGTCTTAGGCATTACTTCCCAGTGACATTGTGATACAGTGAGCTGATGGCTGAGTCGATTAATTTCTTCATTTGTCTTCCTTCTTCAGTGGAGGAACTTAGCGACTTGTGATAGATCAAAAGTTGATCAATAACACACATATATAACTCATCATCCCGTTGAAAGCAAGGCACCTTCTTCTCCAGATAGCAAAAGCCGTAGATTGGTTCTTTCACGATCAGTCCAGGGACAAAGTTTACTCCCATGGGGACAACTTTTGTGATATTGAGTCTTTTTCATTTTGTAAATATGATTGATGACCCAATATCAAGTGTTCTGGAGTCAGCAAACGGGTCAGGAAGAACGGACTTACGTTTCTCCCCTCTTGCTGAGGAGCCTTCACCAGCAGGTTCTCTGATAGCAACTTCTTGAGAATCACGCAATTCAGTAGGTATGCGATTTGCCAACTCAGGAGAGTGTCTCCTGATATTGTCGCATAGAGTTTTGAAGGTGAAATTTGCGATTCTTATCTCACTTTCCATATCTGTTATAGCATCTGACGGTTTTGCAGATCTGGCAGCTGCTAGCAACTCATTCCACTCAGCATAGTTGAGTTGAGTGCTGATTTTAATCAGAGAGACCTTTTCAGTAACAACAAGTCCTCCAGCTCTAGTTATTATTACTTCTTGTGGGGAGTTGGATGAAGACTTGGGGGCCCTTACGCTGGTGATTTTTGCTTCCTGCCTACGTTGGTAAAGAACCTTGTTGAACAACCTAATGTTCTCAGCTCTTTGTGACTCAGCTTTTTGATACAGCTCTTCTTGGGTCTTTCTTTGAAGGGCAATAGTTGCATCAAGATCAGCAGTGGTTCCAGCTTCCTTTAAAAGGAAAGCTTTAACCACGGCAGACGTAGGCTCGCCCGCAGCAGGTTGAGGATTCACCTGTATAATGGGCTGAGGGGTTCGGATTTGCGGGGCTTGGACTTGTGGGCCTTAAACTGATTCAAAAGAATCAACGATTTTAACATAATCAGTTGAGGGGTCTCCTGTCCTGAGGCCTTCAGCAGCGGTGAGTGTTGATTGCATGGTAGTCTCACCTGCTGAAGTAGTTACCTCAGGTTTTCAGTAGTGACGAGTGATGTTGGAATTTGTTTCTCGTCTACTGAAACGTCTTCTTCTTCTGGTATCCCAGCAGAGGTGATATGTGGAGATCTTGGGGTCTCACCTGCTGGATTATCTTCTACATTGGCTCCAACAGCAGAGGTGATTATAGATTGAGAAGCAATTTGTTCACCTTGTTGTTCACCTGCTTAAGTAGCTTGCTCTTTCACCCCTCAGAGAGTGCCCGAAGAATTAAGGTACTCTCTGGTGCTGAAGCAGGACGGACAGCAGCGACACCCTCATTTAACTTTTGAAGAATGAGGTTAAGGGTGCCTTGGAGACCAGCGACTTGGGAAGTCAGCGAGCTGACTTCAGTCTCCAATTTGTCCATTCTTGTGGACACAACAAAAGCGGACTCCTCAATAGCCTTAGAGAGATGGCTATAAGTGTTGGTCAGCAGAGACTCTTGCTTTGATTGTGCAGGAGCCAGACGATCGACAGCTGGTTGGAGAGGAGATACCTTGGAGGACAAGGTATTCAACTGTTTTTCCACTTATGCTTCTGTTGCCCGGACTTCAGAGAGAAGCTTGTCTTTTTCGACTCTGTCAGACTCGCGAATGGAGTTCAACTCTCGATGAATGTACTTTTTGAGGGTGTTGAACTCGCTGGTGTTGATGCGAATATCCTCATAAAGAAGAGCCAGCTGAGGAGTGTTAGGTCACAACAACCCTGGTTTATTATGTTAATTGATAGATTATTATACTTAATGAAATATTAAAGTGATAACACAAGAATATAGTCAATGTATAAATCCACTAAGTGTGGCTTGTTGCGGAATAACAAGGCCACTGATCAATTACAAAATATGTGAATGTAAGTTCGTGAATTGGTAAGTACTCCTTTGCAAGATGATCTCTATTTATAATGGTATAGAGATCTTACATAATGGGCAAAGGAGTAACCAAAGGACTAAACAAAGGAAATGGCTAAGATCAAGGGATTTGATCTTAGTCAGTAACAATACTGACTGTAACTCAGTCCTTCTACTCAGTATTGGATTTCCAATACTGAGTGCTAATACTGAGTGGCCAATACTAGCCAAACTCAGTATCACTCCTAAACTTAGCTATTTTATTCTACTGTTTATACTAAGTTAGTCTAGGTTGTTTTGTTATCTTAAGATCCCAAAGGGGAAGGCTTTTTGCCTTAACAATCTCCCCCTATCTAATGATAACAAAACAATTACAAAGAGATTTCAAAAATAAATAAATACAGGCTGGAAAGTCTTCTTCTTCATCTTTTGTTGATTGACTCAAACTCATAGAAGACTTCTTTCTTCACATGGATGAACTCTTCTCTCTTCTTCAGTTCATCTTGCCTGTTGTTCAGTACAGCAACGATCTTTTTTTCTAAACCAAGAATCCTCCTTCTTGATTATCATCCATTTCAATCCCACGAGATGACTAATAGGGGCGTTTGGCAGATCTGCTTCAGTAATAAAGCATTCCCTATCTTCTGCGTCAGTGTACATATATCCAGAGGTTGGATATATGGTGCTCTTTTGATCCTGAAACATTAGGTTAGGGGGAATAGAGTATGAGTTAAAGATCCTGAAAGTGTTAAGGCACTCAGGCTTGTTGTTCTTTACAGCCTCAGTCATTACACTGAGTGCCCTATAGTCTGCTTGATATAAAATTCCTTGTTCAAAGCATATAGCAGAGACATCCCAGATTTCATCCATCATTACTTGGGCTTCTGAGGATCTTGATGGTAATTCTTTGATTAATCTGGCAATCTTCACCGAGTCTTGGAATCCCATATTTTTAATGTCATGAAGAAAGTTCTTCATAGGAGGACTGACTGGTCCAGTGCAGAATACAACAATGGACTTGTCAACTGTTTTGACTTTTATTTTGTTGACATAGAGGTTCAGCCAGTTTATCTCTTTTACATTTGGGAATACTCTATTTCTCAGTATACTCATTCTGGTTTCCCTATACCTTGTTCTTTGAGCAACAATGTTCCAGTATTGTTCAAGCAGTTCATCTCATGTTCTTCTTACAATATGTGATTTCCTTGGAACATCTGCATCAGACTCAGTGTCAGGATCTTCTTCCTTAACAGGGAAGAATCTCTTAGCCTCAATCTCATCCTCAGCATCACTCTTTTCCTCAGTATACTGAGTAGATCTTCTAGGTCTAGAGATCAGAGGAGCTGGATCTTTTCTTCACTTGATTCTGAGGACATAACCCCATTTGACATTCTTCTGGTTATTGGTCTTCTAGGAACTCTAGAAGTTCCTTCAACTGGAGAAGAGATTGGTCTTCTTGGGGGCACTTCATCATCTGAGGATGATGATGAAGAGCTTTCTTTATGTGCCACATCCAGTGCAAAGTTTAGAAAGTTTTGAGATGGCACTGGATGTTCTTCATCATCATCAGCAATAGGCCAAACAAAATGCCAATATACAATAATCTGCAAGTTGTTTGGGACTTGAGCAGGAGGCTCAGTATTAACTTGCTGTGGTTGGTCAGTACCAGTCTCCCCCTGAGCATATGGCTCAGATAACTCTTCAAGTAATTCCAGGACTGACCTTCCTCTTTGTCTTCTTCTTTCATACTGAAACCTGAGTGGTTCAGTATGAGGAGTTTGCTGATGTGGTTGTTGTTGTTGTTGAGGTTGATCTTCATTTAACTTTCTTCTTTTCTCCCCCTGAGTAGATGGCTCAGATTTATCAACCTCTTCTTCTCTTTGTCTCTTCTCCCCCTTATTGTTATCATTTGATGGGGAGGGAAGAGGTTCAGTATCACCACCTATGTCCTCCTGTTGATTATCAGGAGTTGGGGAGGGCATAGGTTCAGTAGCAGCATCTTGCTCACCCATAGTATTGGCATGGGAGGGTGATCTTCTTGGCTCAGTATCAGGGCCTTCTTCATCATTGTATCCACCTAGTGGAGACTGAGGAGGTGGTGGAGAATGTTGTTGTTGTTGTAGGAGTGCCACCGACTGTTTTAATGAGTCTATCTCATTACTCATGGCATCCATCCTGGCCAGAATATTAGTCTGAATGTTCTGCATAGCCAGGATCTGGTTGAGAATAGTTTGCAAAGCACCCTGCACTTCCTGAGATTGATTAGCTTGTGCTCTTTGGCCCTGCACAGATGGTGCTAAAGAAACAAAAAAAAATGTGAACTGGTTAGAATGAAAGGTTTATCAAATAAAATTGTGGTGTTGTTAAATTCTATAATCATGTAAACCAAATTTAGAAGTCTGTATTTCATCTGGTACATGATGAAATATTGTGGACTTATGCATAGCATGTGTAAGAAATTGTTTAGTAAAAGTGAGTGTGAATATTTGAGTAGCTCAGTATAGGATAGGTCACATTTACTAAAAGGTTTTGGTTTGGGTAATCGAAGCCTGGGATGTGCTTCTGGATATTTTCAATGTTTATCACTCGGTATTAGAGTGATAACAGAAATGTGGTTTATACCCATGGATAATTTTGGCTTATGTGGCTTAAAAGGTTTGTGATCATTTCTTGAATTATGTGACCTTACTCAAAATAAGTAAGACATCATTCAAGCAGCACCAGTGAGTGTCAGTATGACATCACCACCATTGTCTCTTAAAATGTTGAGACAACTGTAGACTGACAATGATCATTGAGATGCTCAGTGTATGAATTTTGCATAGCAGCAGTGGGCTAACTATGTTGGCCATAAGTGGATATATTTGAAAGTTCGGTTGAGACTTTGGTCAGTATTGAGTTGGTACTGGCCAATACATAGTCTCTATTTGGGAAAGATATATATATATATATATATATATATATATATATATATATATATATATATATATATATATATATATATATATATATATTAAAGTTTGAGAGTTTTTTAGAAATTCATACCTGAGACTTTGTCGGATTCCCTTCTAGCATCGGCAGAGGTCGGTGCTGGATCATCTAGATTTTGAGTTGAGGCACCAGCACCTTCCAGTATGTATTGCTCAATCTGACTCTCCACATCAAGAGGAACATGAGGTTCCTCAATTGGTAGAGCAATAGGTTCTGGTTCAGGACCTGGAAGGTCAGCGGTGGCTGCAACAAGACTTTGTGCTTGAAGAGATGCAGTTAATGATGGAGCATGAGTAGGTTGCACTTCTTCGGATGATAAAGCACCCATGATTACGGGAGATATGTTTCTTCTTCTTCTTCGGATGACCATTGGTGTGTCTTCTGAGGACTCAGTATCAGAATCTGTTGCAATTAGAGGAGCATCAGGATCCTGTGCACGTGGAGGAATATGTGGTGGTTCTTGTGCCGGTTCTGGTTGAGCATCCATCATCTCAATATCTTAATCATCATTTCCACCATCACCACTGTCATCATCATTATCATCACTTTCTGATTCAGTATCAGAATTATGTTCATCATTAATGTGTGCCTGTAGAATAGCCCACATGGAGTGACTCATTACAGGCTCTCCTTCCCTTGGCTTGTAAAAATAAATCTTCTCATGTAAAGGAGGAAGATCTGCTCTTGGACTGTTGAATTCATCATAAACATGAGCAGGCATGCCATTTTGAAAAATAAGAGAAAGAAATCTGCAGAAAGGAACATTGATTTCTCTGGTTTAAGCCCGAATCAGAGAAGCGAGTTCATTAAAGATCAGTCTAGCATAATCAATATCTCGACCATGATACATGGCATGAACAATCTGCATCCCAATATCATTTATTTGATCCAAAGCTCCCGTCTTGTGGGTTATACACCGAATAAGTGTGGAAATTAAAAGACCCCACATTAGACCAAGTTCATTTCTTTTAATAATGCCCGTGGTTCCTCTGCGTCCAATGAATGGTAACACTGAGCGAGCCTCTGTTCGATCAACAAACGGCTCATACTGAGCGTGAGCGGGAAGCCTCAGTGTTTCCCGAATTATAGCTGTGGAAACAAAAGCCCTTCTTTGTTCTCGAATAACCCAACCGGTAATCATGTCCGGAGAGTCAAGTTTAGCAGAGTACCAGAATTCACAGAGCATTTCCGGATAAATTGCCCGAGGAGAACGAATCAATGCTTGCGTGATCGGACAATGCTTCAGATATGTCATCATGTGAGTGAATTCAGGGCACGCCCAAGCCTGAGGAATGTTGAAATTTGCGGTTATGTTATTCCTCGCAAACTTGGGCATTTCGTCGTTCCGAAACTGAGTTGCAGGAGCAGCCTCCGGTGCGAAGAATCAGTAATTTGCCATCTACAATTTTGATTAAGTAATTTGCTTGCAAGGAGAAAGTGAAATCGTTAATCGCAGAGAGAATTGAAAGAGAAAATATGAAATAACTGTTAGAAAATTTTAAAGAAAGAAAAGAAACTGTTATTTATATTTAATTAGAGATAATTACGGTATTGGGAAGTAAAACCGGCTGATTTGACAGCCTTATCCTGTTCCAATGGTAACTTTCTTATTAAGAAAGGTTACCGTTGGGGAGTATGAGGATTAAACGTCAGTTTTACCACTCCAGGACTTCCAATACCGAGTAAAAAAAATTAAATTAAAAAAAAATAAAAAATCATAAAAACATTTAATTTAATCTATAACTTAATAAAAAATTAAAATTTATAACATTTGATAAATCAGACGAGTGATACTGAACGGGTCAGTATTGGAACCAATACTGAGAGGTCAGTATCAGAAAATTTTAAGAAAAATTAAGGATTCAACATACCCAATTGTCCTAGTAAATACATAACCTTTCCTCAGAGAGAGGTTTAGTATACATCGGCCAATTGATCATCTGTAGGAACAAAATCTACCTCAACCTTACCCTTTTCCACATTATCTCGAATAAAGTGGTGTCTGATTTAAATGTGCTTTGTTCGTGAGTGATGGACTGGGTTTTCAGTGATAGCAATAGCACTCTTGTTATCACAATGAATATGCGTTTTCTGGAAATTGAACCCATAGTCCATTAGTTGATACTGCATCCATAAGAGTTGAGCACAACAACTTCCTGCAGCAACATATTCTGCTTCTGCAGTAGAAGTTGCTACTGAATTTTGCTTCTTGGATGACCAACCAACTAGTCTACCACCGAGGAGTTGACATCCTCCACTTGTACTTTTCCTGTCCAATCTACAACCTGCAAAATCTGCATCTGTTAACCCTTCAAGGTCAAAGTTTGAGTCTTTGGGATACCAAAGACCCATGTTAGGTGTACTTGAAAGATATCTAAAAATGCGCTTAACAGCTTTCATATGTGATTCTTTAGGATCAGCCTGATACTGAGCACACAAACAAGTTGCAAACATGATATCAGGCCTGCTAGCTGTTAAGTAAAGTAAAGAACCAATCATACCTCGGTATGTGGATTGACATACTGGTTTACCAGTTTCATCTTTACTTATTTTATCCTGAGTACCCATAGGAGTGTGCATGGAAGATAAATTTTCAAATTTATATTTCTTGAGCATGTCATGCACATACTTACTTTGATTAATAAAAGTGCCATCTGGCTTTTGATCAACTTGTAAACCAAGAAAGTAAGTAAGTTCACCCATCATACTCATCTGATACTGAGATGACATAATCTTAGCAAACCAGTCACACATTGACTTGTCAGTGGAGCCAAAGATAATGTCATCTACATATATCTGAATAAGTAAGATGTCATAACCTTTTGAAAATAAAGTTTTGTCAATTTTACCTCTTATAAATTTATTTTCAATTAAGTACTCAGACAGGGTATCATACCAGGCTCTGGGAGCTTGTTTGAGCCCATACAAAGCTTTATCAAGATTGAAAACATAATTTGGAAATTTAGGATCAACAAAACCTGGTGGTTGTTTAACATAAACTTCCTCTTGTAGTTTTCCATTGAGGAAGGCACTCTTGACATCCATCTGATAGACTTTGAAGTTCTTAAAAGCTGCATATGCAAGATACAGCCTAATAGCTTCAATTCTTGCAACTGGTGCAAAAGTTTCATCATAGTCAATGCCTTCTTCTTGCCTGTAACCCTGAGCAACCAGTCTAGCTTTGTTTCTAATGACAACACCATCCTTTTCCATTTTGTTTCTAAACACCCACTTAGTACCAATGATAGTTTTGCCAGCAGGGGGTGGTACTAAGTTCCAAACTTTGTTTCTTTCAAACTCTGTCAATTCTTCTTGCATAGCTTCTACCCAGTCTTCATCTAATAAAGCTTTATCACCTTTCTTTAGTTCCATGGTAGATAAGAATCTTGAGAAGAAACAAAAATTTGCAGTTGCTTGGGGTTCAAACTCTAACTTTCTTCTTGTTTGGACACCTTGTTCAGTTGGACCAATAATATTAGAATGTGGATGATCTCTGTGTTCCCTTAGATTGTTTCCTAAGGGAGCATTTGCAACAGGTTCAACAAGTTCTTGTTGTACTGATGTGTTGTCTGTCTGATACTGAGTTGAATTCTGGTCAGTATCAGACAATTCTGGTTGCTGTTCTTCTTGATTTTGCAAATCTGAGGTGGATTCTTGAAAGGTACTAGAAGATTCACCTTCTTCATAGGTGGAATTGTTCAGATCAAGTATTGGGAACTCAGTATTGGGGTTCTCAGTTATGGGAACCTCATAATTTGATATATTGGAGTTAGACTGAGTTATCTCTTGATCTGTGTCACTCATACAATGATCAACATAGTATGGGTGAGACTTGGGCTGTTCAGCAATTGAGTTTTCTGGATTGCATAGATTTTCTATGCCACTGATGTCTTCAGTTGCTGAGGTAGAAAGCTCATTCTGATCTTCATCAAATGTGACATGAATGGATTCTACAATCATCTTAGTTGAGATGATATACACTCTGAAAGCTTTACAATGTGGAGAGTAGCCCATGAACACCCCTTCATTTGCTTTCGGAGCAAATTTGTTTAGATTTTGTTTAGTACTGAGTACAAAACACTTGCTCCCAAAGATGTGGAAGTAGTCCACATTAGGAACCTTGCCATTTTATAACTCATTAGGAGTCTTTAGATGTCTCTGGACGATTGTAGCTCTTTTCTGAGTAAAATTGGCACAGTGTACAGCTTCTGCCCAGAAAGTCAGTGCCAGTCCAGCATGGCATAACAAAGTTCTTGCAGCTTCAATTAATGTTCTATTCTTTCTTTCTACAACACCATTTTGTTGTGGTGTGTAGGCTGCATCGAAGTTTTGTACAATTCCTTTTTCTTCACTGAAATCTGCTAATACTGAGTTCTTAAACTCAGTACCATGGTCACTTCTATGTTGCTTGACCTTGTTGCCTTTCTGAAGTTCTTCTCTTTTGATGAAGGCAATGATTTCTGTTGTTGCATCTGATTTAGTCTTGAGAAATATGACCCAAGTATATCTTGAGAATTCATCTACTAAGACTAAAGTATAGATCTTTTTGGCTAATGATGGTGTGCTGATGGGGCCAAAAAGATCCATATGTATCATTGTAAGAGGTTCATTAATGGAGTGATTGACCTTTGATTTGAATGAACTCTTCTTCTGCTTGCCCATTTCACATGCTAAGCATAACCTATCTTTTGAATAAGTAATAGTGGGCAACCCTCTCACCAGTTTCTTCATACTGAGCTCATTTATGTTTCTGAAGTTTATGTGAGAAAGTTTCTTGTGCCATAACCACTGAATTTCTGGCTTGACTTTAGACAGCAGGCAAACTCGAATAGTAGGGTTTATTTCAGATAGGTTGACTACATAGACGTCTTTTTCTCTTCTAGCAATGAGTACAGGTTGCCCTTTATCATTGTAGATGATTCCTGCAACCTTTCTGAAACGAGCTTCATTGTCATCATCACACATCTGACTGATACTGAACAGATTGTGTTTAAGGCCCTCTACATATGCAACTCTTTTAAAAGTTATGTTGCCTGCTTTGATTACTCCATACCCTCTTGTTTTTCCAATTGAATCATCTCCAAACTTGACAGAAGGACCCTTCTGTGGTGTATAATTTAGAAGGTACTCCATACTGCCAGTCATGTGTCTTGAGCAGCCACTATCTAAGTACCATTTTCTGTCACCCTGCACAAGACACAAAATAAGGATTAGTTCCTTCAAGGAACCCATTTTTGAATGGGACCTTTGGTAGGAGAAACAGGGGTAGACTTGATCTCTTTTGAAGAGGCCAGTATCACTTCATGGGAAACCTTGGAGGTTTTCTTGGGTGATACTGACTTAGTTTCTCTCCTTTTCTTTGAAACTGAGTACCTAGGACTTGAGAGATCAGTCCAACATTCATCTCCTTTATGACCAGTGTGATGACATCTATAACATTTTCTAGGTCTGTTTCTGAACATGTTTTCATAAGGAATTTTAGAAAACTGTTTGACTTTTGGTTGATCAGTATGAGTAAGTTTTGCAAGCTTTTGACTTAAGACTTTGATCTGATCACCAATAGATTTCAAAATGTTATTTTTGTCATTTTTTAATGGAGTTTTAATGTTATGTTTGACTGGTTTTAAAGGAGATGGTTCTGGGATCTTATTTGTATTTGACAAAGAAGTCTTTTTAATATTCAACTTCTTGGTTTTGCCACTTGAAGATCCTGTGGAAGTTGTTTTCTTGTTATCATGTTTTAGAATGACAACTTGAACAGGTTCTTCAGATTCTTGAGTAGTTGACTTGTATGTTCCTGCAACCTCAGTATTAGATATAACCTTTTGAGTAGAGGTGGTTTTATTTTCATTATATATCTCAAAAGTAGTTGTGTTAAATAAAAGTTCAAATGGAGGAACAGCAGAAGTATCATACTGCACAACTTCGAGGTCAGTATCAGAAATTTCTTTTTCAGGAAATTCAATACTGAGCTCTTGTAGTTCAGTATAGCACTTAGAACAGATAGAAGGACAAATTGGTTTTTAAAAAATGATTTTATCCTCATCATCTGATTCAGTTTGACATCCAACTTCACAAAAAGTTTTTGCTTTTACAAACTCAATAGGGTTCATATCAGAAAATTCTTCAAATAAATCAGCAAAATTATTTCTATTTTTTTAACTGAGGATCAACACCAAGTGCAGCCCTCACATTTTCTGGAAATTGTTGATTTAGACATTTATTTAATTTAATAGATGCATTTCCCCAAGACCTACACTGGTGTTCAATTTTTTCTTTTTCTAATTTGTGTAAATGAGCTTTATCAGCTAATCTTTTGTTCATGTCTTGTAAGTTTAAAAAATTTAGTTCTAAATCTTTAAATTTTGCTAATTTATCTAAATGTTCATTATTTACCCTTCAAGTTCAAGAATTGTTAATTTTAAAGCTTTTACTCTCTGTAATAATGTTTTAAGATCAACAATCATATGCTCAAAAATCTTTTTTTTTTCATTCACTGAATAAGTTTGAAAGGAACTCACCTTGTACAACTGAGTGGAATCCCAAGCAGTATGAACACTCATCCTCTCAGCTTCTTTGATGTCCTTTTCAAAGGAACTTTTCAAATCATCTTCAGTGAAAGCCATGAAGGCTTTGTTTTCAACCTCTTCCTCATCATCACTGAGCTCTTCATCTATCCAAGCTTCAGAGTAAAGAGCTTGAAGAGGTGCTCCATTCCCTGCTGCATTCTTTCCCTTGCTCCAGTTCTTTAGCTTGACATACTTATCTCTATACCGTTTAGCTCGGTTTGCAATCTTGACATTCTGATCAGTTTCAGTTGACTTAGTATGACAATTAGCAGCAATGTGCCCAGGCTTTCCACACCTATAGCAAAGACCTGATCTTGGGTCAGTATTGAAAGAACTAACACCAAGCCTCTTCTTTTTCAACTTCTCCAGTTTCATAGACATGAGAGCCATTTGGGTTTTAAGCTCTTCTGCCTCAGCATCAGTAAGATCAACTTCTGGTTCTTCAGGCTCAGTTACAGTATATGCCTGTTGCACAACTAGAGCCATGCCAGTGGAAGACTTGTCAGTTTTCTTCCAGTTGATCAGTCTAGCAGCATTATTCTCCTCATGATTCAACATTAAACCATACAGATTTTGAAGAGTGTATGACTCAATGTTGTTAGCAGCACTGACAGAATTGGTCATGTCAAGAAATTGTTGAGGAAGACTATCCAAGAACTTTTGAACAAGCTCTCCTTCCTCCTTCACAATGCCTACACTGATTAAATCAAGGATAATTGTATTGAACTTGTTTTAAAGAGTAGTGATGTCTTCATTTGGACTTAAGAAGAAATTTTCATACTTCCTTCTCATGTTGCTCTTCCTCTGCAACTTCACCTTTGGTGTGCCTTCATAAGTGACTGATAGGCTATCCCACATAGCCTTTGCTGTTGGCAATTTCATAATTGCATTAAGTATTTCTTTGGTAACAGCATTACCAATCACTCCCTTTGCTCTAGAGTCTAGACTGAATAACTGTCGGTCAGTATCAGTCCAGGTGTGTTTCAGTTTAGGAACTGTTCTTGTGCTCTCAGGAGCATCATCAGTAGTAGCAACGGGTTCCACGGTTTTTGGAATGATAGGACCATCATTAAGCATAGTGAGCATCTCATGGTGAATAGATTCAAGATACCACTGAGCTTTAAGCTTCCATTGATGAAAATCTTTTCCATCAAAGATGGGCACTCCCTTATCAGACATAAGAGGTGCTATGATTGTAGACATTTTGGATTTTTGAGTGTTTGAGGGATAAGTATAGGGAATGGCTGCCAGGGTAATAGATCGACTAAATAAGGATTAATTTAGCCTGCTCTGATACCAGTTGTTAGGTCACAACAACCCTAGTGTATTATGTTAATTGATAGATTATTATACTTAATGAAATATTATAGTGATAACACAAGAATATAGTCAATGTATAAATCCACTAAGTGTGGCTTGTTGCGGAATAACAAGGCCACTGATCAATTACAATATATGTGAATGTAAGTTCGTGAATTGGTAACTACTCCTTTGCAAGATGATCTCTATTTATAATGGTATAGAGATCTTACATAATGGGCAAAGGAGTAACCGAAGGATTAAACAAAGGAAATGGCTAAGATCAAGGGATTTGATCTTAGTCAGTTACAATACTGACTGTAACTCAGTCCTTCTACTCAGTATTGGATTTCCAATATTGAGTGCTGATACTGAGTGGCCAATACTGGCCAAACTCAGTATCACTCCTAAACTTAGCTATTTTATTCTAGTGTTTATACTAAGTTAGTCTAGGTTATTTTGTTATCTTAAGATCCCTAAGGGGTAACGTTTTTTTGCCTTAACAAGGAGTCTGAGTGTGAACCTCAGTGTGCAGAGAAGTTATGTTGGAAGAGAGTTTCTCAGCAGTTGTAGCAAACTTCTTTGGAACATCCATGTGAAGGGTTTCCATCTGCTGACTCAGCTTGGCCATCCCAGGTCGAATCTGGGATGTTACAACTCTAGACATCAGAGCAGCAGCGGCTCTGATGGGAATGCTTCCTCCAGCTTTGCTGGATTCAGCATGGGACACTTGGACTCTTTGGGGGAAGGGGTCCGGTATGTCTCCAGCTGGAGGGGTAACCTCAGCTGTGGGAGTGGGTGTTCCTGAGGTAGGAGGAATGGCTCCTATGGGATCCTCAGAAACTATAGGGGGTGAGATGGGTCCAGCTGAAATTTCTGGGATTCTAACAGAAGTGCCGTCATCAGCTGTCAAAACATTTTGAAGCCCAGTATCTACTTCTTCGTTAGCGAAAGAATAGTAGTGCTAAAGGGGTTCTTAAGCTAACTCAAATAGCACATGCAATGCTGTTTGATTTCCTTGGACTTTAGTCTCACCAGCCGGCGATACTGGTATAGAGACTGGAGGAAGAGTTCCTATGGGTGGTGTGTCAGCTGCCTCACAGCTCAGTTGACGAATACGTTCGCGATCACTGGCAGCTTGGGTGGATGCCTCAGTAACAACTTGGTCTAAAGTTGTCTCTTCATTGGCGGTGGTGGTTTCCTCGATCACCCGCTAGTTTAAGCTGGTGACGTTGTGGGAAACAGAAGGAACAACTTCAAGATTGACTTGGTTTCCAGTCAATCTATCATCAGCTGATGACTCAGAAAGTGATGAAGATGTTGGTGGTGGTGTGTGTGCAGCTGACTCACGGGTGGCTTAGGTTGAGCTGAAAACTTCACCAACAGTCTATCGAGAGACTAAGGTTGCTTGTGGAGTTTGTCCCCTTGTTACAACGATTGATAATGAATCAGTCGAGGAACTACGCGGAAGGTTGGAGCCAGCACTAACTCCTGAAGAACGAAATTGCCGTATTGAAGTCTGCTGACTTGTTGAGAAATCAGCAGATGGAGGTTGATGAGCAAAAGAGAGAAAAAGAGAATCAGTCGGGAGTGTTTGACTAGGAACTCCGATTGTTGGTGGAGTTCCTTGATAAACACTGTAAAGTGAAAATAAGAAGGATTATTCTCTGCAGCTGGCATAGCTTCTGATCGTAATCCCTCCAATCTGGGACTCAAGTGACTACCCAGAGGATCACGACTGAATCCTGATGATGCTGCTGTCGCCAGTTCAACATAATCAACCACCACACTTTCTCCATGGGTAGCAGACCCTCTTACCCTCAGCTGAGGAGAAGAAGGAGCACGTGAAGTGGGAGAAGATGGTAAAAAGAATGAAGAGGAAGAAGGAGAGCGATGAGCAGATCGCTTAACTCGCTTCTTCACCACCAGTGGAATATCACCCGTTTCCACATTTTCCACATCAATGGGCATAGAGATCCCAGTGGAAGTGGTTGTATCTCCATCAACAGTTTTTGGGTGTCCAGTTGATGGAAAACACTCCAGATGAGAAAAGGACGTACCTTCTTGTAGGGCAGATTCCTCCGATGTGGTGCCCGGTGATCGATCCCTTTTGGATCTAGTCTGACCATCAATGATCTTCAGCACGTACGGGGAGAGGGGAAAATCCTTACCAGCTTCCTTCTTGGTGTTGAAGATGGTGTTGGATAAGGTACGTACCTCAATCCATTCCCCTGGAATGTTGCCATAATCAACCTTCAGCTTCTCAACCATAACATGTGCGATGCACAATGTGAAGAAGCGAAGATAGGGAATGTGATTTCCCTTGGCCTTCAGCTTGGCCTTGACCTCCTCGTACACCAGTCTCCCATAATCAATCCGCTGACTGGTGATTAGGGCTTCAGCAAAGACTTGCAAGCTGGAGTTGCACTGGTTGTGAGACCCGGAGTTGCCGCCTATACCCTAAATGATGTGCGTGAAGAAATAGGCACAGGGTCTCGTCAGCTGAGACTTCTTGAAGATCTGCACCTTGTCGTCTTCATTTTCTAATCTGTATCCAGTGATACGGATTAAACTCTCTTTAGCTTCATCAGCAGATTACATCTGCTAATAGTCTTCGTCAGGTAGTAGATAATCGAACCCGCAAGCAATTCGGAAATCATCAACAGTAATGGTGATTTGATGACCTCCAACCTGCGCAACAATGTTGTCTCCAGAAATGGAGGCAGACATCTAGAAATCACGCAAGAGTTCGTAAATACTCTTGGTGAATCTGAAGAATGCACCACCGATAGGACAGTGACGCAAGAACTTTCCAACCGGTCGATATACATCGATGAGTTTTTCCGGCGGAGAGGTGTTGGCTACCAGATTCGAGTTCTGAGTGAACTCGATGGCAGCTCTAGAGAGAGGAGCTTTTGTGGATTTATTCGACATTTTAGGAGAGGGAAGAAAGATAAAAGCTTGAAGATAGAGGGTTTTTGAGAGAGAAGATTGGAGAGGGAATTTGGGAGTGATGAAGATGAAGTGAGGGAAAGGATGAATATTTATAGGGGTGTTTGGGACAGTTTGGGTAAACATTTGAAATTAAATCGGACCATTAATGGATAGTTACAAACCAACTATGGAAATGTTGGTTTTCGTGCGAAGAAGGTGGTTGGATGTGACAGAGAGGGGTAGTGGAGCCGTTTCATGTGTCAGGGTGTCTTGTCCCTCATAAATGCCAAATATTTTCACTCGAGTGGAAATATTTGCCATAGAGATCGTATGGATAGGGATAAAAGATGCCTTTTTGTGGAAGAACCAAACGTTTTTACTTTAAAAACTTGATAAGTTATCATTTTGAGAAGTTTTATTCGGCTTACTAATGAATTCAAAACATTTTTAGTCAGCTGAATGTACTAAGTGACAAGGTGAACTTATCAGCTGTTGATAGTACTTCAGCAGTTGATTCAGGCATTTAACATACCCAGCTCGCTGATTAAAAAATTGAAGCGTTTTTCATCTAAAGGTTTAGTGAATAAATCAGCCAGCTGAAGGTCTGTTGAAATGAAATGAAGTTCCACGTCACCTTGTTCTATGTGATCTCTAATGAAATGATACCTTATATCGATATGTTTGGTTCTAGAATGAAGAACTGGATTGTTGATGATTGCAATAGCACTTGTGTTATCGCAGTAGATAGGAACTTTGCAAAAGTTCATATCAAAATCAACAAGCTGATTCTTCATCCAAAGGGCTTGAGCACAACAGCTTCCAGCAACAATGTATTCTGCTTCAGCTGTGGAGGTAGAAACAATATTTTGTTTCTTACTTGTCCAGCTGACTAGCTTTCCGCCAAGCAGCTGACATCCTCCGGTGGTGCTCTTTCTATCCATCTTGCAACCTGCAAAGTCTGAATCTGAATAGCCAATTAGATCAAACCCAGAGTCTTTTGCATACCAAAGACCTAAGCTTGGAGTACCTTTGAGGTACCTCAAAATTCGTTTAGCAGCTATTAAATGAGATTCTCTAGGATCAGCTTGATACCTAGCACGCATGCAAGTAGCAAACATAATGTCTGGTATGCTGGCGGTGAGATAGAGCAAAGATCCAATGATTCCTCTATAGAACGTGACATCAACTGATTTCCCAGTTGTGTCAGCAACTAGATTGTTTGGAGGAGTCATTGGAGTTTTCATAGATGATGATGAATTCATATCAAATTTCTTTAAAAGATCTTTGATATATATTTCTTGATTTATAAAAATTCCATTTTTAGATTGCTTAACTTGTAAGCCAAGAAAATATGTTAATTCACCCATCATACTCATCTCATACTTTGTATACATAAGTTTTGAAAAATGCCTGCAAAGTTTTTCGTCAGTAGCACCAAAAATTATGTCATCCACATAAATTTGAACAAGAATGATATCACCTTTGATTTTGCGAATGAACAAGGTTTTATCAATCTTTCCCCTGGTGAAATCATTTGCTATGAGGAACGTGGAGAGTGTGTCATACCATGCACGAGGAGCTTGTTTCAACCCATACAGCGCCTTATCCAATTTAAACACATAGTCTAAATACTTAGGATTTTCAAACCCTGGTGGTTTCTTAACATACACTTCCTTTTGCAGCTTCCCATTTATAAATGCACTCTTCACGTCCATCTGAAAAACTGTGAACTTCTTGTATGCAGCATAGGCTAGAAATATTCTAATAGCTTCAAGCCTAACTACTGGAGCAAATGTTACGTCGAAATCGATTCCTTCCTCTTGTCTATATCCTTGTGCAACAAGTCTAGCCTTGTCGCGAATAACCACACCTTCTTCATCCATCTTGTTCCTAAATACCTATTTAGTACCAATTATAGTCTTTCCATCTGGTGGGGGCACCGGCTGCCATACTTTGTTGATCTCAAATTGGTTAAGTTCTTCCTGCATCGCTTGAATCCAGCTTGAGTCTTCTAAAGCAGTTTTAATATTTTCTGGTTCTTCAGCTACTAAAAAGCACGACCATAAGCAGAGATTGCATGATGCTTTACTTCTTGTGACCACTCCTTGTTGTGGATCTCTGATGATCAGATCAACTAGATGTTCTGAGGTCCACTTAGATTGAGGACCGGCTGTAGAAGAGGAAGATTCAACAGAGTTGGATCCTTGTTGAGCGGTTGAATGCTCAGCCGGATGATTTACTTCATTTTGAACTAATCCTTTTGAAGTATGAAGAGGTGGCTTAGCATTAGATCTAGCCTTTGATGATGCTCTTGCTGTTGGTATTTCTTGTTGAACAGCTGTAATATCTACAAGATATGTAGGAGCATCATGGAATGTCTCATCTGATTCATTTATGGGAACATCAAAGAGGTTTAAAGCATCGGAAAATGCTTCAGCTGTATCATCGGAAGATGGTTCAGCTGATCTCTTAAATGCATCAGACGAGTCAGCAGAGTTGGGATTTAAGGCCTTTGAGTGTTCTTCAAAAGTAACATTGATGGACTCTTCCAAAGTTTGTCTTCTTTTGTTGAAAACTCTGTATGCCTTGGATGTAATGGAGTATCCCAATAAAATGGCTTCATCAGCTTTAGAATCAAACTTGCTTAGCTGATCTCGTGTGTTTAACACAAAACACACACACCCAAACACATGAAAGAAACCGATGAAAGGTCAACTTTGACGAAAAATCTCATAAGAAGTTTTCTTGTGTCTCTTCACGTAGAGAGACCTGTTTTGAGTAAAACAGGTTCTGTTAACAGCCTCTGCCCAAAATTGTTTAGGCATGTTTGACTCAGCAAGCACTGTTCTTGCAGCTTCTATTAGGGTTCTATTTCTTCTTTCAGCAACTGAAAAATCTCATAAGAAGTTTCTTGTGTCTCTCCACGTAGAGAGACCTGTTTTGTTGAGGTGTTCTAGCAGTTGAGAAATTTTGGGAGATTCCAACATCTGAACAGAAGACTTCCAAAGTCTTGTTTCTGAATTCAGTACCATTGTCTGATCTCAGTATCTTGACTCTTGACCCATTTAGAAGTTCCATCCTTTTGATGAACTTGATAATTTCATCAGTTGCATCACTCTTGTGACGAAGAAATATGACCCAAGTATATCGCGAATATTCATCAACGATAACAAGCGTATACTTCTTTCCACCTAAACTTTCGGTACTCATAGGACCAAAGAGATCCATATGGAGAATGTGAAGACAGCTATCGATGGAAAAACTTTGCTTTGATTTAAAAGAGCTTTTATGTTGTTTACCTTGTTTACAAGCTGAACAAAGCGTATCCTTTTCATACTTGATTTGTGGTAGACCATTCACCAGTTGACCTCGAGCCAGCTTCGATATGTTTTTGAAGTTTAGGTGAGATAGCCTTTTATGCCACAACCAATTCAGCTCTTCAGTAGAATGAGAGAATAGACAAACTTCTTGATTTTGAGGATTCATGTCAAGTGTATAAACATTCTTGGTTCTTGGAGCAATTAATACAACTTTTCCACTTTTATCCGTCATCGTTCCTCTGTATTCATTAAAGTTCACTGAGAACTTTGCATCACATAGTTGGCTGATGCTGATTAAATTATGTTTCAGCCCATTCACATAACCAACTCTTGTGATTTTTACGGATCCATTAGAAATGGTTCCATAACCTTCAGTTGAGCCTCTACCATTATCACCAGCACACACTTCAAACTCTTCCAGTAGGGATTTGTATCCAGTCATATGTCTCGAGAAACCACTGTCTAAGTACCATACATGTTTGCTTTCATCACCCTGCACATAAATTAAAAGAGTTAGTTCTTTTTGGGAACCCACACTTCTGTGGGTCCTTGTGACTTCCCGTTGGAACTCACAGAGGTTGGTTTTTCAGAAGGCTCGCATGCTGAGGTTAGGGAAGGTCTCAGGCATGTGCTGTCACATTAACTTTCCATATGCCCACGATCTCCACACTTGTAACATTTTCTATTTCTTTGAAGTGGAGTAGAGGGAGAGGCATTAGGTTTGGGAACTGGACCCAAAATCCCTTTCATTTTCTGATTATCAGAGATAGTCATAGTTTGAACTAGTGATGTCAGCTTGCTGACCTTTCCTTTCAGCCGTTTGACAGACACAGCTGAAGAAGGACTTGGAGTGTTTTTAGAGACACTCTTACCTTTGTTCTTTGCAGCTCGAGTACGAACTCCAACTGGCTCACCCTTGGAGGTTGTAAGAACAGTTTTCTTTCCTGTTGTTTTGCTAGTCTTCTGCTGAGGTCTAGCAGAGGAAACAGTTGGTGCTGAACCCAAGATAGATTTTCTTGGCTCAACAATTACTACAATTGGTGTCCTAACTATCATGGCAGAGGAGTCAGCTGATGACTCTTCACCAGTAGTTTCAGAAGGATCTTCTGAGGACATCTCACTAGCATAGGTTTTGGTAGACCTAACAAAGGAACCAAAAACCAACTCTTCAGCTTGCACAGAAGCATCAGCTGACGAGTAGTACAGATCATCTATACTGCTGTCAGGTACAGCGGCTGCAGCAAGGAAGTCTCCTCCTAGTATAGCTTGAACTTGACTAGGAATTTGTGAGTTAACACATTCACTCACACGTTTGGATGAACGGGACCAAGATTCAAAAATCTTTTTAATTGCTTCAAGTTCTTTAACTTTCTCATTAAGATCATGTTGAAGAACTGAGTTTATAAATTTTGTTTCAGAAAGTTTTTCTTTTAAAGTTTTGTGAACAGTTAATCGTTCTTTTAAAAATTCATTTTCATGAAGAATAGCACTATGTTTATCCAGACATTCACCTTTCAGCTGATCAATGAAGTTCAAGTCACACATAATAGAATCAACAATATCTTTGGCTTTACTAGCCTCAGCAGAGATTAGAGAGGTTACCTTTTTATGAACTATGTAGACCCATTGATAAGAACTAGCATCATCAGCTGTAATACTTTCATCATCATCAGCACGAGCCATCAAACACATTGTGGCCATTGGTTCATCATCATCGGATGAGCTGTCACCTGAGTCAGTGCTGTCGTGAGTTTCAGCAACAAGACCCTTGTCAGCAGATTTACCTTCAAGTGCCTTCTTTTCTTCTAGGATCTTTTTGGTGAAGGCTTGTAGCTTTTTATATTTTTCTTCAATGGACTCACCAGTTGAAGATGATGAACTTTCTTTCTTCTGCTTGCAGTCGTTAGCATAGTGTCCCTTCTTGTTACAGTTGTATCATGTTATCTCAGAGATGTCAGGTGTACTTCCAGAGGATCTGGAAGAAGCAGCTGACAAGATAGATCTGCTACTTGAGCCTTTAGCTGAGGAGCCAGATTTGCCTTTAAAGAGTTTTCTATTTATGACAGGTAAGGCAAGCTCAGATATATTGGCATCATTGTGTTCGTCTTCATCGACCTCTTCGATGCTGACTTCAGGCATGTTGAACAAACCAATAGATGAAGTGTTGTCAGCTTCATCATCTGATGAGGGATATTCAATCCTGCTGGGTTTGTTTGTAGAAACAAGAGCAGTTGAAGATCCAGCGGGACTCACTTTAGAGTCCTTTGAGGTTGAAATTTGTTGAGTACAGTTCTCTTATGGCTTAGAAACATACCATAGAGAGAGGAAAGAGTGTAATCTTTTAATGTAGGAGATGTACTCATGCAAGTTATGATGGTAACCCATTTAGAGGGTAAGGCTGCCATAAACTTACACATTTTGGACATATCGTCCTTATCAACTCCATGAGACTTCAGCTCGTTTAACAGAATGTTATAACGATTGAAAGTTTGAGCTAGTCTCACTAGGCTTGGCTTTAAACAGCTCGTAGTCATGGATGAGCATGTTTTTGTTATGTTCACGCACAACAGATGTGCCTTCATAAACTTCAGCTAGCCTGTCCCACATCTCTTTGACTGAGTCACAAAATTGTATATTGTGATACAGTTCATCACCAACTGCTTGAAAAAGCATATCCCTTCCCTTATTCTCAAGATGAACAAGACGTTTTTCAGCTTCCGTCCATTGAGCTTCAGATTTAACAACGTAATGTTCTGGTATTTCTGGAGTACCAGGAATGAGGGTTTTAGGGATATATTTTCCTACCGTGATGTTATCTTGGAGTTTTGGGTGATAGGTAACCATGTGTGATAACATGCGAGTTTTCCACATGGGATAGTTGGTTTGGGAGGTTTTCCAGATGATGGAAGATCGGATGATGTAGGTTCAGCCATAACAGATGCTCAAAGTTGATGGAGAACAACTTTGACACTTGCTCTGATACCAGTTATTGGATCCCAACAACACAAACGTGTTGCGTTATGACCAAGTAACGAAGATAAGATAAAGAACACACAAGATTTCAATGATTAAGAGTTTATTAAAACAACTTAATACAGTACAAAGTTTGCGGAAATAGATAATACACACTAACTAAAACTTTCTACTTGAAATGACACTTTTGTTTGCTCAAACTAGAAGACTATGAAAGGAGAGTTTTATATCAGCTGATACTAACAGCTGATATTGAATGCCTGAGTAATAACTATGAAGAAGTTAATACCAGACAATAGCAACTCTCAGAGAATGTTCTTGTGCTATGAATTCTAAAAGGTGTATTTAAATGCAAGCATTTACATCTCTATATATAGCCCAAGATCCGTGTTCCTTTGTCCACAAGGTAATCGACGTGTAAACATATCATTAGTCGATGTAGACTTGTCCACGGAAACATTTAATGCTCTTGTATATGTTGTAGTCCCAAGTGTACTTTGTTTCAACTCCTTTTGCTACCTTTTCTGACGCAGAGTGAAAAGGTGTACTATGATAGTACAAAAGTAGTTGACTTTCCGTTTACATGTTTGGAGGGACAAACGATGATGTACTGACATATTATCTTCTATTCCAAAATAGAAGATCTTCATCGTTTTCTTCTTCTTTGAGTGTGAAAAGGAAATGTTCAAAGTGTCAAGAACGTTTCCACTAAGTCTTCATCTGCATCAGGTACCATCGGCTGATTCCACAATCAGCTGGATGATCTTCTTCTTGTCTTTGTCCTTTGGCCATAGACTTCGAATGAACACTCTTCTATAGCTGCTGATTTGACTTGTTTTCCTAAAGCTAAGTACATACTCAGATGAAGGTTTATTGCATATACTTTTTTCAGCTGAGATACATACTTCCGCTGATATTATTCTTCTTAGCTATCGATCATCAAATCTTATTCACTTAGTCTAGGGACTAACATTGTCTACTAGTGAAAGGACGGTTTTGTCCAACTTATCACTCTCATTTTCAGTCGACTTAAACGAAACATCTTCATCATCTTCCATAGACTGAAATGAGCCTGCTTTCGTATGAGTTTGACTTTCTTGATGAAATTTGCAGGATAATTCAAGATCTTCATCAACTTCTGTTAGATTTTAAGAGTTAGGAAAATAAAATAAAGATCCATTATGAAAAAAATATACCTTGTTTGATGCATGATTCTTCTGATAGATTGCATGATAGGCTCATTATCTGTAATGAAGTAATTCTTCTACTGAAAGCCTTATGCCTCTGATTGTTCATTGCATAATCTTTTTTTCAAAACTGTGACGTTTCTTTGTCTTTTGGCTTCTATCTCCTTCTCCAAATCAAACCTCTCAAGTCTTAAAAATGATCTATAAAAACATCAACTGAACAAGTCCAATCTTTGTCTATTCTTTTGCAAAACTTGTAAATCTGATGATCTAATTTTCTTCTTTCAATAAGATCAACTTCTAGATTTTTAATCACTACTCTTGAGTACACAGCTTCGTTCATGGTTTTATTAACCTATAACGCAAACACCCCCAAAATTAATATATAATAACATCGAAAATACAAAATAAGTATATGAAATAGACTGATTTTGTAGAACAAACTTACACTAATTTGAAAATGTAAATGATCGGAAATGATAGAGATGTGTGATGATCTGTATTTTGGGGAAGAGTATTTGTAGAGGTTTTTAGGGGGGCACTGAGAAGACGTGCATTTATGAACTGATGACGTTAAATGACGCATATACATAAGAAAAATATCTTTGATTATTTTTATTTTTATTATTATTACTCCTATGTTTTTAATTTAAAAATAGTAGCATGTATTTTTCTGAAATATGGCATGTATAATCATCGATGATTATACGATTTGTTAATTATCGATGGTTTAACTATTGTGTGTTTTTAAATTTTTGTGATCAACAGGTACCGTTTAAATCATAGATGAATAAAGTTATTATTCATTTCTATAAACGTATAATCCTGATTATAATAATAAAATAATTCTGGATTATATAATTAGTAATATTACTAGCTATGAAAATTTAATCCTCGGATTAAAACGTTTAAAGTACAGGGACAGATTTTAAATCCAAAACAGTATGAATACTTTTATTATACAGAGTACTTTCAAAGAAGAAACGCTACTAAAGACAATGAATTATTCATTTATTTCTATTTCAATTTTCAACTTCAAATACAAAAAAATTAGTTTAAAACAATGGCTTTTTAATTTAACAATTTTCAAGGCGAATGAAGTATTCATTTATTTGTATTTCAATTTTCAACTCTAATGCGTGTGTTTGGTTTAGTAGGAGAAGAAATGTGATAGAAAAGATGATTTTTTTTTCGGTGAAGATTTTTTGCAGAGATTTTTAGGGGGCACTTGAGAAGACGTGCATTTATGAACTGATGACGTTAAATGACGCATATACATAAGAAAAGTATCTTTCATTATTTTAAATCTTATTAGTATTACTCCTATGTTTTTAATTTAAAAATAGTAGCATGTATAATAATCATATCCATGATTATACGATTTTGTTAATCATTGATGGGTTAACTAATGTGTGTTTTTAAATTTGTGTGATCAACAGGTACCGTTTAACCATAGATGAATACAGCTATTTATTAGTTACTATAAACGTATAATAGTGATTATTTATATTTCAAGTTTGAAATTCCTTCCTACACAAAATATGTATTTTAAAAATAATGGCTTTTTAATTTTAAGAAATTCCAAGGCAATGAAGTATTCATTTATTTGTATTTCGATTTTCAACTCTCAGACGTGAGTTTGGTTTTCTAGGGGACGAAATGTGATAATAAAGATGACGTTTTTTTGGGTGAAGATTATTTGCAGAGATTTTCAGGCGGCGCTGAACAAAACTGCAATTATGACCTCTTTTTTGAAAATGGCTCTTATTCAATACAGTAATAATTAATGTGTATTATTATTATTATTATTATTGTTAAATTGGAAATATTTTAAACCGTTTCTGTTATTTTTAATATACGCTATTTTTTACGTCATAATTTATTCACCGCTAATAAAACAATTTTGTTTTAAAATCGGTGATGCTTTTTTAATCTATAATGATTAATATAGTCTCAATTTTTACTATTATGTTGTTTAATCATCGAATAATTAAACTTTTGATGTTGTGTCTTCTTGGTGTTAATTATCAATGATTATACTTGTTGTTTAAATCAATGTTTAATCATCGATGATTAAACTAGTTTGTGGAAAAATCATAAAACCGAGTTCACATAAAATAAAGACAAACACAATTAGAGTACATAATTAGCTTTAATAAACATACATAATCAAACACATTTTCTAAATAGTTTAATCTTCGATGATTAATAAAACAATTTTGTTTTCAAAATCAAAGATATTGTTTAATCATCTATGATTAATCTTGACTATATGTTTAATCATCGATGATTAAACTTGAGGTTGGGTTTAATCATCGATGATTGAACTAGTCTGAATTTTTTATAAAATGCTCTTTAATTACTAATGATTAATCTTTGACATTTTTTTTTAATCATCGATCATTAAACAGTTTAATCATCGATGATTAAAAAAAATGTCAAATATCGATGATTAAACAGTTTAATCATCGATGATTAACCTTGTCTCCGTTTTTTAGATTCTTAATTCTCTATAAGATGTTGTTTAATCATCGATGATTAATCTTGACTATATGTTTAATCATTGATGATTAAACTTGAGGTTGGGTTTAATCATCGATGATTGAACTAGTCTGAATTTTTTATAAAATGTTCTTTAATTACTAATGATTAATCTTTGACATTTTTATTTAATCATCGATGATTAAACAGTTTAATCATCGATGATTAACCTTGTCTCCGTTTTCAGATTCTTAGTTCTCTATAAGATGTTTTTTAATCATCGATGATTAATCTTGACTATATGTTTAAATCATCGATGATTAAACTTGAGGTTGGGTTTAACCATCGATGAGTGAACTAGTCTGAATTTTTTATAAAATGCTCTTTAATTACTAATGATTAATCTTTGACATTTTTTTTTAATCATCGATGATTAAACAGTTTAATCATCGATGATTAACCTTGTCTCCATTTTTTAAATTCTTAATTCTCTTTAAGATGTTGTTTAATCATCGATGATTAATCTTGACTATATGTTTAACCATCGATGATTAAACTTGATGTTGGGTTTAATCATCGATGATTGAACTAGTCTGAATTTTTTATTAAATGCTCTTGAATCATAAATGATTAAACTAGTTTGTGGAAAAATCATAAAACTGTTCAAAAAAATTCAAATACATTAATTAGTAAACATCAAAGTTTTCTAATATATAAAAGCATAAAACTGTTCAAAAATCTGGAAATTATTTATACGTATTCAAAGGTTGTTGATCATCCATCACATATGACACATAATTGTAACCAAAAATATCAGCAAATCTACCGAAAAACACATCCCACATACAAACTTCACACTTCACTTCCAACGCCCAATCTATCATCTGATCTAAACTCATCTTGGCGAGATAGCCATGAATCATACATTCATGCTCAAAGTAACCAGTGTACAAAATAAACAAATCTCCCCATCTAGACATCAAAATATCATACACTTTCTCCCAACTTTCTCTCAGATTCCATGATCCTTTTGATCGTTTGAACTCTTCATTCAGAAAGTTTAAACCTTCTTCTTTTTTATCATGCGACATAATGAAACAGCCTCTTCCAATAGATGCATTCCTTCTTCTTGGTCCTCAAATAAATATTTTTCCTAATTAAGCACATAAAACAAATGAAAAATGAATCATGAAAAATGAATTGTATTTAATCATGAAAAATTAAATTACATAACTGAATCATTTTTATCAAAATGTCATGAAAATCATATTTTGAAAAATTACTTATAGACATGAAAAAGAATTTAGATTTTGGAAATATGCATAAAACAGAGGAGTACCATGCCATCTAAGAATATCAGGTTTGGGTTTCCAGCATCTTTGCAACTTTGGATAATTTTGTGAAATTCAGGATTTAATCTTTCTCTTCCAATAAGATCAAGTTCTAGTTTTTTAAACACTGATGTTGAGTATACTGCTTTATTCATGGTTTTACATCTACGACGAAAATTAGAAACTAATAACGTCGAAAATACAAAATAGTTATAACAAATAGACTGATTTGTACAACAAACTTACACTAATGTGCAATTGAAAACTTGTTTGGCAGATTCAGACCCAACAAACGATAAAATTTGTTCCAACATCGGAGTAGTTAAGTCAACCATACGTGCAGAGGAGTATGAAAAACTTCATGTTTCCATCTTGGTTCTTTTGAGTGTTTTTAAAGAACTTCCGACTTCCATCTTGTTTGCTTTCGAGAATGATAAGAATCTATTTTTGAGGGGTTAAAGTTTATTTTTTAGAACCGAATGACGATCAGTTTTTGAGAGGTTAGAGGTGATGATCAGTTTTTGGGCGGTTAGGTGAACTGAAAAGACGAGCAATGATGACTTCTTTTGAAAATTGTGCATAATTACTACGAGTAAATATTAATTCGTATTATTATTGTTATAATAACTTTTTTTTATTAATATTAGAGCTTAATCTCAAAAATCTAACCAATGCATACTTATTTGTATAAGCATCAATTTTTTATAAGATGCTCTTTAATCATAGATGATTAAACTTATTGTTGTGTTTAATCATAAATGATTAAACTTTGAGATTGTGTTTTAAACATCGATGATTAAACTTGGCGTTGTGTTTAATAATCAATAATTAAACTTGAAGTTTAATCATAGATGATTAAACTAGTCTGAATTTTTTATAAAATGCTCTTTAATTATAAGTGATTAAACTAGTTGAGATTGTTTTTAATCATCGATGATTAAACTAGTCTGAATTTTTTTTTAAAATGCTCTATAATCATTAAAGATTAACATTGTCTTCGTTTTTTAGATTCTTAATTCTCTTTAAGATGCTATTTAATCATCGATGATTAATCTTGTGGACGTGTTTAATCATAGATGATTAAACTTTGAGGTTGGGTTTAATCATCGATGATTAAACTAGTCTGAATTTTTTATAAAATGCTCTTTAATCATAGATGATTAAACCTTATTTTGTGTTTTAGCCACTAATTATTAAACTTTGAGATTGTTTTTAATCATATATTTTAAGATCATGTTTAATAATAGATGATTAAACTTTGAGATTATATTTAATCATCGATGATTAAACTAGTTGAGATTCTTTTTAATCATCGATGATTAAACAGCATTTTGTAAAAACCAACTACATGACATTAAATAATAAATAGCAAAGTGTACATATATATAGAAGTTAATTTTACAAAAACATAAAGTTGTTCAAAAACCAGAAAATATTTATACGTATTTAAACATACATACACCACACGTCCCACACAATTAATTAGAACCAAAAAGCTTAGCAAATCTACGGAACATCAGATCCCATATACAATCTTCCAACCCCCAATCTAACATCTGATAAGGCTCAAAGTCAGATAAATTAATACTTAAGATTTCGTTCCATCTAGACATCAAAATATCATTTACTTTTTCCCAGGTGTAACTCACAATCCATATTTACTTTGATCGGTTGAACTCTTCATTCAGAAGGTTTAAAGCTTCTTCCCTTTTCTCCTTCGACATCAACAACATCCCCTTCACAAAAATGGCATCTTATTGTCCCAATGAAACAGCCTCTTCCAATAGCAACATTCCTTCTTCTCGGTCCTCAAAAAAGTATTTGTCCTAATTAAACACATAAATCAAATTTTAATCAACAAAATGAAATATTTAAAACTCGTGAAGTATTAAGCAATATGATTTATCCATTTTTTTATTAAACTAAAGGTTTAATGTGTGATTATCACAACTAATGAAGTATTAAACTACATAATTTAATCAATTTTTGTCAAAATGACGTGAAAATCAGATTTTCGACAAATTTCTTATGACATACAAAATAATTTATATTTATTATTAAAAAAATGCATAAAAAAGGAGAGTACCATGCCATCTATGAACATCAGGTTTGGGTTTCTAGCATCTTTGCATCTTTGAAAAATGTTGTTATATTCAGAACTGATTCTTTGTCTTCGAATAAGATCAAGTTCTAGTTTTTTATACACATCTCTTGAGTGTACTGCTTCCTTCATGATTTTACAACTATGACGCAATCATTCAAAAAATTTCAAACTAATAATGTCGAAAATGCAAAATAGGTATATGAAATAGACTGATTGTAAAACAAACTTACACTAATGTGCATTTGAAAACTTGTTTTGCAGATTCAGCCCCAACAAATGATAAAATGTATTCTAACAACGAAATACTTAAGTCAAAAATACGTGTAGAGGAGGACGAAGAATCACCTGCTTCCATCTTGTTTCTTTTCAGTGTTTTTGAAGAACTTCCTACTTCCATCTTCTTTCCTTTCGAGAATGATAAGAATGTGTTTTTGAAGTGTTAAAGTTGATTTTTAAGCACCAAATGATGATCAGTTTTTGAGAGGTTAGAGTTGATAATTTAGAGAAGAGTGATGATCAGTTTTTTGGCGGTTAGACTTTTAGTAGCACTGAACAGAAGAGCAATGATAACTTTCTTTTGAAGATTGTGCATATTTACTACGATTAAATATTAATTCGTATTATTATTTTTATAATAATTTATTTTTATTAATATTAGAGTTTAATCACAAATATTTAACTCATTTTCACGTCATAATTTTTATTTTAACAATCATTGAACTTTTACTAATAATGTTTAAAATCATTCATTATTAAACTATTCTTTTTTCAAAGCATAAATTCTATTTAATCACTAATGATAAAAATTAAGTTGGTGTTTTAATCATTAATTATTAAACTAATCTGAATTTCTTATAAGATTTTGTTTAAACAATAATTATTAAATTTGAGATTGTTTTTAATCATCGATGATTTAAACTGGCTGTTGTTTTTAATCATTTTATAGTGATTTACCCTATATTTTTTGTTTAATCATCGATGATTAAACTTGAGGTTGGGTTTAATCATCGATGATTAAAGTAGCCTGAAAATGCTCTTTAATCATCTTTATACATATTAAAAGAAAGTTTTGCCACCTAGATAATGACATGTCATAATAGCACCTCATCAATGTATCATGACATCAGCCACATCATCAGTCCACATCAATGGGATTATATCATAATAAAGTGACATTAACCCATCAATTAAAAGCTTACTTATGTGTATCATATATTGATGCAATAAATCATCAATTAAAAGCTTATTATGTGTACAAAAGACGGGTTATACGATAGAAATTAAACAGTTTCAGGAATTATAAGACAGCACAAATATGTGTGTCGATAAAAGTCTTTTGCTACAGTGATTATGTTTTTATTGTATTAATAGTGTAATGACATCACAGTTTTCAGTTTAACCGTTATTATTCATTTACTAAATTTATATAACATCGAAAACAAGGTGAACTTCATCACAAACTTAACTCAATTAAATGATGGATGGTTTATCAAGGTAATAATCATACGGCTATGGAAACTAACTTCTTTCAAGAATCCTTTGTAGATGTGGAAAATCAAAATGGTTCTACAAGACTAACATGTAATAACCAATTTAATGCTTCAAACGTAGAAGACTAGAAGTCCCTTCACTTCGGAAAGCATTATAGAATGTGAGGATTAGTGTTAGGTGCAAGAAATTTTTTATTTTACATTATTGGCCAAGGAAAGATTTCGGAGAATATAAAATACTATGAAAATATGATTGTTAAAAAAGCTACAGGAAGCTTAAAATTTTTTGAATTTTGGTTGATGATCTTTAAAAAAATTAGGAAGCTTATTAAATGTTGGAGGCATTGTTCCGAATCCACAATAATGTTGGCGCTTTTGAACATTGAACATGCCTTTATGCATGAGGATAATGACAGGGAAAACCAAAGGTGTATTTTTTATTTTTTGGTCATTATTTATTTCTGATATTTATTTTCATAAATGATGTATGAAAATTTGCAGCTAGCAAGTTGGAGGTCAAAAAAAGAGTATTAACTCTTGGTTGGCTCTGCTTGGTATGTTCCATTCTGATTATTTTCCAACATTGTTTCTCTAGGTAGTTTCGATCCATTAGGAAATGGGTCAAACGGGTTGAAAATGGCGGGAACTCTATTTTCGGAGAATATAAAATACAATGAAAATATGATTGTTAAAAAAGCTACAGGAAGCTTAAAATTTTTTGAATTTTGGTTGATGATCTTTAAAAAAATCAGGAAGCTTATTAAATGTTGGAGGCATTGTTCCGAATCCACAATAATGTTGGCGGTTTTGAACATTGAACATGCCTTTATGCATGAGGATAATGACAGGGAAAACCAAAGGTGTATTTTTTATTTTTTGGTCATTATTTATTTCTGATATTTATTTTCATAAATGATGTATGAAAATTTGCAGCTAGCAAGTTGGAGGTCAAAAAAAGAGTATTTACTCTTGGTTGGCTCTGCTTGGTATGTTCCATTCTGATTATTTTCCAACATTGTTTCTCTAGGTAGTTTCGATCCATTAGGAAATGGGTCAAACGGGTTGAAAATGGCGTGAACTCTATTTTCGGAGTATATAAAATACAATGAAAATATGATTGTTAAAAAAGCTACAGGAAGCTTAAAATTTTTTGAATTTTGGTTGATGATCTTTAAAAAAATCAGGAAGCTTATTAAATGTTGGAGGCATTGTTCCGAATCCACAATAATGTTGGCGGTTTTGAACATTGAACATGCCTTTATGCATGAGGATAATGACAGGGAAAACCAAAGGTGTATTTTTTATTTTTTGGTCATTATTTATTTCTGATATTTATTTTCATAAATGATGTATGAAAATTTGCAGCTAGCAAGTTGGAGGTCAAAAAAAGAGTATTTACTCTTGGTTGGCTCTGCTTGGTATGTTCCATTCTGATTATTTTCCAACATTGTTTCTCTAGGTAGTTTCGATCCATTAGGAAATGGGTCAAACGGGTTGAAAATGGCGTGAACTCTATTTTCGGAGAATATAAAATACAATGAAAATATGATTGTTAAAAAAGCTACAGGAAGCTTAAAATTTTTTGAATTTTGGTTGATGATCTTTAAAAAAATCAAGAAGCTTATTAAATGTTGGAGGCATTGTTCCGAATCCACAATAATGTTGGCGGTTTTGAACATTGAACATGCCTGTATGCATGAGGATAATGACAGGGAAAACCAAAGGTGTATTTTTTATTTTTTGGTCATTATTTATTTCTGATATTTATTTTCATAAATGATGTATGAAAATTTGCAGCTAGCAAGTTGGAGGTCAAAAAAAGAGTATTTACTCTTGGTTGGCTCTGCTTGGTATGTTCCATTCTGATTATTTTCCAACATTGTTTCTCTAGGTAGTTTCGATCCATTAGGAAATGGGTCAAACGGGTTGAAAATGGCGGGAACTCTATTTTCGGAGAATATAAAATACAATGAAAATATGATTGTTAAAAAAGCTACAGGAAGCTTAAAATTTTTTGAATTTTGGTTGATGATCTTTAAAAAAATCAGGAAGCTTATTAAATGTTGGAGGCATTGTTCCGAATCCACAATAATGTTGGCGGTTTTGAACATTGAACATGCCTTTATGCATGAGGATAATGACAGGGAAAACCAAAGGTGTATTTTTTATTTTTTGGTCATTATTTATTTCTGATATTTATTTTCATAAATGATGTATGAAAATTTGCAGCTAGCAAGTTGGAGGTCAAAAAAAGAGTATTTACTCTTGGTTGGCTCTGCTTGGTATGTTCCATTCTGATTATTTTCCAACATTGTTTCTCTAGGTAGTTTCGATCCATTACGAAATGGGTCAAATGGGTTGAAAATGGCGGGAACTCTATTTTTTATGTATATAACTTCATATAATTGTTTTATTAAAAAAACTAAATTATTTTGTAATGATGTTGTTTCTTAATCATAATTAGCACAATGTACGTAAAAATTTGATAAATTTGGACTAAAAAAGTATTAATGGGTTATCCTAACCCGACATGTTTTGACCAACACAAAAATGACCTGTTTCATCCTGATCGTATTGGTACATGTAATACTATAAAATGAAATTTATTGCTATATCATAACCAAATATTATTTTGCATGTTATTCGGGTATGTAGGGCAGTAGGGCACTCGAATAAGAGTTTCCTCCCAATTCCATAAAGCTGCCAAAAGACGCTTATACCCGTGATGTCATAACAGCATCACATTGTATGCTTGGTTAGTGATAGAATGTTTATTCAATATAGTTGTAATAATTATAATTATCAATGAATGTTTTATTCTTTATTGTACACCCATGCATAATATTTGGATTTATTAAATAGTGATATTAGTTATCAATGAACCCCTTATTCTTTGTTGTACATTATGCATAATATTCAAAGTTATTAAATATGTTGTAATTCGATTAATAATTTTACATGTATGATAGATTAGTTTAATATCAACAAATATTCAAATAGTTACATAAAATTATAAAGTAATTTAACAAAAAAAAATTATAAGCCGCCCGTGATTCATCACGGGTTATAGGCTAGTAGATGATTAAACCTTTGTTTTGTTTTTAATCATCGATGATTAAACTAGTCTGAAGTTTTTATAAAATGCTTTGAGATTGGTTTTAATCATCGATGATTAAACAACATCTTATAAAAACCAACTACATACATTAATTAATAAACATCAAAGTGAACTTATATATAGAAGTTAATATTACAAATAACATATAAAATGTTCAAAAACCTGAAATTATTTATATGTCTTTATTAATACATTCATCACACGACCAACACGATTAATCAAAAGCAAATATATTAGCAAATCTATAGAACACCACATCCCACATACCAACATCATCCAACCCCCAATCTAACATCTGATAAGGCTCACAGTCAGAGAAATTAATACTTAACAATTCCTTCCATCTAGACATCAAGATATCATAAACTTTTCTCCAGCTGTCACTCAAATTCCATGGTCCCTTTGATTCTTTGAACTCTTCATTTAGAATGTTTAAAGCTTCTTGTTTCTTCTCCTGCGACATCAACAACATCCCCTTCACAAAAATGGCATCTTTTTGCCCCAATGAAACAGCCTTTTCCAATAGCAACATTCTTTCTTCTCGGTCCTCAAAAAAGTATTTGTCCTAATTAAACACATAAATCAAATTTTAATCAACAAAATTAAACATTGTACAACTCATGAAGGATTAAGCAATATGATTATACATGTTTTGATTAAAATCAAGGTTTAATGATAAATAACTAATTAATAAACGTATTTTTTATTTTGATTTAGTCTAATATCATCAGGTTTTTAAAAGGTAATAATATAAATAATTATCACAACTAATGAAGCATTAAAATACATAAATTAATCATTTTTTTTCAAAATGACATGAAAATAAAATTTTCGACATAATTACTTATACATATAAAAATGACATGCAGATGAAATTATATTTTCTTGAAAAAATGAATAAAACATAAGAGTACCATGCCATCTCTGAACATCAGGTTTGGGTTTCCAGCATCTTTGCATCTTTGGATGATTTTCAAATATTCAGGATTTAATCTTTCTCTTCCAATAAGATCAAGTTCTAGTTTTTTAAACACTGATGTTGAGTATACTGCTTCATTCATGGTTTTACACCTATCATTCAATCATTCCAAAAATTAGAAACTAATAACGTCGAAAATACAAAATAGGTATATGAAAATTGACTGATTGTAAAATAAACTTACACTAATGTGCATTTGAAAACTTGTTTGGCAGATTTAGCCCCAACAAACGACAGAATGTGTTCTAACAACGGAGTAGTTATGTCAAGCATACGTGTAGAGAAAGATGAAGAACCTCCTGCTTCCATCTTGTTTCTTTTGAGTGTTTTTGTAGAACTTCCGACTTCCATCTTCTTTGCTTATGAGAATGATAAAAATCTGTTTTTTTAAGGGTTAAAGTTTATTTTTTAAGCACCGAATGATGATCAGTTTTTGAGAGGTTAGATTTGATATTTTAGAGCCGAATAATGATCAGTTTGAACAGACGCCAATGATGACTTTCTTTTGAAAATTGTGCATATTTACCAACGAATAAATATTAATTCGTATTATTATTGTTATAATAATTTATTTTTATTAATATTAGAGTTTAATCACAAATATTTAACCCATGAATACTTATTTGTATAAGAATCATCTACACGTCATAATTTTTATTTAACGATGATTGAACTTTACTATTATGTTTTAAATCATTCATTATTCAACTTTGAGATTGTTTTTAATCATACATGATTAAACGTGGTGTTGTGTTTATTCATTAATGATTAAACTTTGAGATTGTCTTAGATCATCGATGATTAAACTTGGTGTTGTGTTTTAATCATCGATGATTAATTCTGTTTATTTTTTTTAAATGTTACTTAATCATCGATGATTAACCTTGTCTCTGTTTTAAGATTAACCTTGTCTCTGTTTTAAGATTCTTAAATCTCTATAAAATGCTGTTTAAGATTAATCTTGACGATTTATTTAATCATCGACGATTAAACTTGAGGTTGGGTTTAATCATCGATGATTAAACTAGTCTGAAATTTTTTTTAAATGCTCTTTAATCACAGATGATTAAACCTTGTTTTGTGTTTAATCACTAATGATTAAACTTTGAGATTGTTTTTAATTATCGATGATTAAACTTTGATGTTGTGTTTTAATCATCTATGATTAACCTTGTTTCCGTTTTTTAGATTCTTAATTCTCTATAAAATGCTGTTTAAGATTAATCTTGACGATTTATTTAATAACCGATGATTAAACTTTTGAGGTTGGGTTTAATCATCGATGATTAAACTAGTCTGAATTTTTTTAAAATGCTCTTTAATCACAGATGATTAAACCTTGTTTTGTGTTTAATCAATAATGATTAAACTTTGAGATTGTTTTTAATCATGGATGATTAAACGTGGTGTAGTGTTTAGTCATTAATGATCAAACTTTGAGATTGTTTTTAATCATTGATGATTAAACTTGGTGTTGTGTTTTAATCATCGATGATTTAATTCTGTTTTTAAAATAAAAAATGTTGTTTAATCATCGATGATTAACCTTGTCTCCGTTTTTTAGATTCTTAATTCTCTATAAAATGTTGTTTAGTCATCGATGACTAATCCTGACGATTTGTTTAATCATTGATGATTAAACTTGAGGTTGGGTTTAATCATCGATGATTAAACGTGGTGTTGTGTTTATTCATTAATAATCAAACTTTTAGATTGTCTTTAATCATCAATGATAAACTTGATGTTGTGTTTTAATCATCAATGATTAATACTTTTTTTAAAATCAAATATGCTGATTAATCATTGATGATTAACCTTGTCTCGGTTTTTTAGATTATTAATTCTCTATAAAATGCTGGTTAATCATCGATGATTAATCTTGACGATTTTTTTAATCATTGATGATTAAACTTGAGGTTGGGTTTAATCATCGATGATTAAACGTGGTGTTGTGTTTATTCATTAATGATCAAACTTTTAGATTGTCTTTAATCATCAATGATAAACTTGATGTTGTGTTTTAATCATCGATGATTAACCTTGTCTTCATTTTTTAGATTATTATTTCTCTATAAAATGTTTTTTAATCATCGATGATTAATCTTGACGATTTTTTTAATCATCGATGATTAAACTTGAGGTTGGGTTTAACCATCGATGATTAAACTAGTCTGAATATTTTAATAACAGATGATTAAACCTTGTTTTGTGTTTTAATCACTAATGATTAAACTTTGAGATTGTTTTTAATCATAGATGATTAACCTAGTCTGAAATATTATTTTCGTTAAACATCAATGATGAAACCTGAAATATTATAATCACTAATGATTATTATACTTGGCTGTGTAAAATCATAAGATGGTTAATTATCAATGATTCTACCATGTATTTTTTGTTTAATCATCGTTGATTAAACTGGTGTCCACTAATTTTCAAGTATATCAACATTCTGAACAAAGGAATCGTGTAAAAAAACTACAAAACATCAAATTATAAACAACACGTTATTTACTAATAATATTTGAATAACAAATCTGTTCTATTAGAACCTTAACATATATTTTTCTAACAAGTTAAGGATTTATATTCATTTGAGATCTCTTTGATGACATATTTGAACTCATCTTTTCTTTCTACCCCGTCATTTCTTTTCCAAAGTACTTTAATAATCTGATTTTTGAACCACGAGTCTTCTTTCTTAGTTATCAGCCATTTTATACCAACCAAGTGACTAATAGGAGCTTTCATAAGTTGTTCTTGTGGTAGGAAGCACTCTTTTCCTTCTGAGTCAGTGTACATATATCCAGGTAATTATATTGCGTGGCTTTGATCTACGAATTTTAAATTATTAGGTACTTTTTGAATAAATGTATTGAACTCTGAGCAGGCATGAATGCACTCTGGAAGATTATTTATGTAAGCCTTTGACATCACACAGAAGTCTCTATACTCGGATTGTTCCAAGTTTCCTCTTTCATAACATGTGTGCATTATAACAAGGATTTTATCAAAAACAACCTTTGACTCGGACGTTCTAGATTGCATATCCAGAATCAACCTAATTAGCTTTTTCCAGTCTTGTAACCCAAGATCTTTTATAGTATTTAATGGAATTCTCAATGGATCTTTTCGGTACAAACTAGTACAAGTAGTCATTATGGTGTCTTCTTCTTGTTGAATTGTAGAATTTTGTACCTCAAAGTTTATGGAGCAAATATCTCTTAATCCTCTTTGGTACGAATATCTTGGTTTTATGGGCTTTTGAATCCTCTTTTGCTTCTTGTAACTTCTTTTAGCACCAATTTTTGAGTTTATCCATGTAGAAAACAGAGACGAAGATGGAATCTCAGTTGGAGCAGGCACATCTTTCTTTTTAATGTCGGCAAACTGAATGGTTTGTTCCATTACAGTTTCTGCTCGAGTCCTTTTTGGGATTCGTTGCCCATCATCAGTGTTTGTTATTATTTGAGGATTTTGATCATCTTTTGATTTAGATGAAATATCTACATTTACCCTCGCCCTTTTGAATTTAGATATTGGAATATTATCTTCTGGATCTTCTTCAGGTAAAAGTTTTGGAATGTGTTCATTATCATCTGTTGAATCAGATGACTTATCTGTTTGTTGTCTTTTTGTTGCTTTTTCCAATGCAGCTGTATATTCCCTTTAACGAGAGGTTGAGGAACTTTAATTGTAGTTTGTTTTGGTTGAGGTTCATCATCAGAGATGGAGATTTGTGGTTTTGTTAGTGATGGAGAGTTTTTTGGACGTATTTCGGGGGTTTGAGGTCGGCATTCTTGTTGTCTTATATACCTAGTCCTTTCATAAGTTTTTAGAAAAGAACTTGAACTCTTCACCCCTTTGGCAGCTTGATCTCCTACAACATTATTACACGACATGAATAATCATTTTATGGTTAAACTATAAGTTTAATAAATAATCATATATGATTAAACATTTTTGTGTTTAATCACTAATGATTAAACTTGGTGTTGTGTTTAATCATCGTTGATTAAACTTTTGGGTTGTGTTTAATCATCAATGATTAAACTAGGATGTGTATGATCCTAAGATGGTTAATCATCAATGATTAATAAAATAAAACAATCATTAATAAAACAAGTCTGTTTTTAAAATCACAAATTCTGTTTAATCACTTATGATTAAATTAGTATCAGTTTTTAATATTATGTTGGATAATCATCTATGATTAAACAATTTTGTTTAAAATCACAGATTCTGTATAATCACCTATGATTAAACTAGTAATCTAGTATCAGTTTTTAATATTATGTTGGTTAATCATCGATGATTAAACTTGGTATTGTGTTTAATCACTAATGATATAACTGAACTTGGTGTTTTAATCACTAATTACTAATGATTAATCTTTGATGCTCTTTAATCATAGATAATTTAACTTGGTGTTTTGTGTTTAATCATTAATGATTCATCTTTGAAATCGTTTTAATCATCGATGATTAAACTAGTAATCTAGTCTGCATTTTAAATAAGATGTTGCTTAATCATCGATGATTAAACTTTGTATTGTGTTACAAACAGATCGAACGATTTGTTAAATCATCGATGATTAATTACAAACAGATAAACCAGAATCATATGAACATCAAAATCGCTAATTCATGTGAAACATAGTCTCGTTTAATTACAAAGAGATAAAACAGCACTTTATTAACATCAAAATCATCAGAAACATTGACTCGTTTAATTATACATGATTGGACATATTTTATTGATGTTTCAGTATTCAAAAACCTCAAACTTTGATGTTTAATCATGTATGATATAACTTAAATTTTCAAAATAAGATTGATTTAAAAAAAAGTTTATGTTTGTTAAAAAAAAATTTGAAAGAAAACCTTCATTCTCATCATGCTCTACTTCTTCAACAGTATCATCCTTGTGAACAGCACCGTCAACTAATTCAGAAAACCTTTTTTTCCACCTTTGGAAACTTTCATTATTTGGATTCATTGAAACAGCATCATTCAAAGTCTGATTGAAACTTTCTTTAAGAATCTCTTGATTCTGAAACAAATTTTCTAATATTCTTTCAACTTCCTGCAAAATAAGATATATTAAAAATGTATATTTTTATTTTTTTTTGTAATTTAAGTAATTAATTTTTCAGTACTTGACCTGCACAGATTTATCTTCAACATAAGGTTCATGTAACTGCCCTTAACCTAACACTACCTCTGTGTCTTCTATAAGTTTAATTTTCGCAGATGTCCAATGACAAATAACTGGACGTTCTCGCGAAACAGGCATGTAAGTAAATTTGAAATGATCAACATACAATAGCTGCATATAAAATTATATATTAAATAACATCATTTAAATCATTTTCATGAAACTATGTTATATAACAATATTTTCATAACGTAATCATTTGTGAATTGACTAAAGATAAATTTTTATAAAATATTAGAATTATGTCACTTACAACTAAATATGCTGTTGTACCAAAGAAGTAAGAGCTTGGTGAGTTTTGATTGTATGTTTTCTTTGTTTTGACAAGACAGTTGAGAAGATAACCACACCAATCAATTCTGCTAACATCAGTATTATTGTTAAGGCAAAAAGCCTTACCCCTTTGGATCTTAAGATAACAAAACAACCTAGACTAGCTTTGATTAGTATGTAGAATAAAATAGCTAAGTTTAGGTCTGATACTAAGTGATCAGTATTGGAACTCAGTATCAGAGCTCAGTATCAGATAGTGATACTGAGTACAAGGACCGAGTAGAAGGACTGAGTAAACATTTCCATGTTTACCTTGCCAGATCAAATCCCTTTGATCTCGGCAACTTTCCTTATTCTAGTCCTTGCATTACTCCTTGCCTAACTTGTAAGATCTCTATAACATTATAAATAGAGATCATTTGGCAAATGAGTATTCACCAATTCACTTTACACTTTCATATCTATTGTAATTGATCAGTGGTCTTGTTATTCCGCAACAAGCCACACTTAGTGGAATTATACATTTGACTCATATCTTGTTCTTATACAATATTTGTCTTGAGTTATAATTATCCAATCAATTAACCATCTAAACCAGGGCGTTGTGACCTAACAACTGGTATCAGAGCAGGCAAAATAAACTCTTATTTAGTCGATTCATAACCCTGGCAGCCATCCCTTATACTTATCCTTCACATACTCCAAAATCAAAAATGTCTACCATTGTTGCACCAATTATGTCTGGAAAGGGAGTACCCATCTTTGATGGTAAAGACTTCCATCAATGGAAGCTAAAAGCTCAGTGGTATCTTGAATCCATTCATCATGAAATGCTCACTATGCTAAATGATAGTCCTATCATCCCACAAACTGTGGAACCCGTTGCTGCTACTGATAATGCTCCTGAGTGCATAAGAACTGTACCTAAACTAAGGCACAACTGGACTGATACTGACCGTCAGTTGTATGCTTTAGACTCCAGGGCTAAAGGGGTGATTGGTAATGCTGTTACCAAAGAAATTCTCAATGCAATCATGGAATTGCCAACAGCAAAGGCTATGTGGGATAGCCTATCAGTCACTTATGAAGGCACACCAAAAGTGAAGTTGCAAAGAAAGAGCAACATGAGAAGAAAGTATGAAAACTTCTTCTCAAATCCAAATGAAGACATCACCTCTCTTTACAACAGGTTTAATACTGTTGTTCATGGTCTAATTAGTGTTGGCATTGTAAAAGAGGAAGGGGAACTTGTTCAAAAGTTCCTAGACAGTCTTCCTCAACAATTTCTTGACATGTCAAATTCTGTCAATGCTGCTAACAACATTGAGTCATATACTCTTCAAACTTTATATGGCCTAATGTTGAATCATGAGGAGAATACTGCTTCAAGACTGATCAACTGGAAGAAAACTGACCAATCTTCAAATGGAATGGCTCTCATTGTGCAACAAGCATATACTGTGACTGAGCCTGAAGAACCAGTAGTTTATCTTGCTGATGCTGAGGCAGAAGAGCTTGAGACTCAAATGGCTCTTATGTCTATGAAGCTGGATCAGTTGAAAAAGAAGAGGCTTGGTGTTAGCTCTTCTAATACTGACCCAAGATCAGGTCTTTGCTATAGGTGTGGAAAACCTGGACATATTGCTGCAAATTGTCATACCAAGTCTTCTGAGACTGATCAGAATGACAAGATTGCATACCGAGCAAAGAGGTATAGAGACAAGTATGTCAAACTGAAGAACTGGAGCAAGGGAAAGAGGGCAGAAGGGAATGGAGCACCTCATCAAGCACTGTACTCTGAAGCTTGGATGGATGAGGACATAAGTGATGATGAGGAAGAGGTTGAGAATAAAGCCTTTATGGCTTTCACTGAAGATGATTTGAAGAGCTCCTTTGAAAAGGATATCAAAGAGGCTGAGCGGATGAGTGTTCATACTGATTGGGATTCCACTCAGTTGTACAAGGTAAGTTCCTTTCAAACTTATTCAGTGAATGAAAAAACTAAGATTTTTGAGTATATGATTGTTGATCTTAAAACTTCTGTACAAAAAGAAAAAGCTTTAAAATTAACAATTCAATAACTTGAAAGGGTAAATAATGAAAACTTAGATAAATTAGCAAAGTATAAAGATTTAAAACTAAACTTTTCAGATTTAAAGGACATTAACCAAAGATTAGCTGATAAAGCTCATTTACACAAACTTGAAAAAGAAAAATTTGGAAAACAGTGTAAATCTTGGGGAAATGCTTCAATAAAATTAAATAAATGTTTAAATCAATAATTCCCAGAAAATGTGAGGGCTGCACTTGGTGTTGATCCTCAATTTAAAAATAGGAATAATTTTGCTGATTTATTTGAAGAGTTTTCTAATATGAATCCTATTAAATTTATAAAAGCTAAAACTTTTTGTGAAGTTGGATGTCATACCGAGTCAGATGATGAGGAAAATGAAATTTTAGAAAAACCTATTGGTCCCTCCATCTGCTCAAAGTGTTATACTGAGCCAGAAGAACTCAGTATTGAATTTCCTGTAAAGGAAATTTCTGATACTGAGCTCCTAATAGTTCAGTATGACACTTCTGCTGTTCCACCTTTTGAATTATTATTTAATACAACAACTTTTGAATTATATAATGATAATAAGACTACTTCTATCTCAAATGTTTCATCTAATACAGAAGTTGCAGGAACAGGAACATCATATACTGAGACATCTAAAGAACCTGTTAAAGTTGTTTCTTCAAAACATGATAAACAAAAAACAACTTCAACTAGGTCCACAGTTGGCAGAAACAAGAAGTCTTACACTAATAATATTCGAAAGACTTCTCTACCAAATAAAAAGAAGCAATCAGATCCACCACCCTTTAAACCAGTAAAAAAATGCTAAAACACCTATTAAAAATGACAAAAATAACTTTTTAAAAACACTTGGTGATCAGGTCAAATTTTTAAGAAAAAAATTTGCAAAACTTACTCATACTGATCTACCAAAAGTGCAACAGTTTTCTAAAATACCTTATGAAAATATGTTTAGAAATAGACCTAGAAAATGTTATAGGTGTCATCATACTGGTCATAAGGGAGATGAATGATGGACTGATCTCTCAAGTCCTAGGTACTCAGTACCAAAGAAAAGGACAGAATCTAAGTCAGTATCACCAAAGAAAACCTCTAAAGTTTCCCCAGAATTATTACTGACCTCTCCAAATAAAGAGATCAGGACAAAATCTGTTTATTCCACCAAAGGTCCCATTCAAAAATGGGTGCCTAAAAGGAACTAACTTTTATTTTGTGTCTTGTGTAGGGTGACAGAAAATGGTATTTAGATAGTGGCTGCTCAAGACACATGACAGGCAGTATGGAGTACCTTCTCAATTATACTCCAGAGAAGGGTCCTTCTGTTAAGTTTGGAGATGACTCGGTGGGAAAGACAAGAGGTTATGGTGTGATCAAGGCAGGCAACATAACTTTTAAAAGAGTTGCCTATGTAGAGGGTCTTATACACAATCTGCTCCGTATCAGCCAAATGTGTGATGATGACAATGAAGCTCGATTCAGGAAGGTTGCAGGAATCATCTACAATGATAAAGGGCAGCCTGTACTCATTGCTAGAAGAGAAAAAGATGTGTATGTAGTCAACCTATCTGAAATAGACCCAACTATTCGAGTATGCCTGCTTTCTAAAGTCAAGCCAGAATTGCATTGGCTATGGCACAAGAAACTCCCTCACATCAACTTTAGAAATATCAACGAGCTCAGTATGAAGAAACTGGTGAGAGCGCTGCCCACTATTACTTATTCAAAAGATAAGTTATGCTCAGCATGTGAAATGGGCAAGCAGAAGAAGAGTTCATTCAAGTCAAAGGTCAATCATTCCATTAATGAACCTCTTACTATGATACATATGGATCTTTTTGGCCCCATCAGCACACCATCTTTGGCCAAAAAGATCTATACCCTAGTCTTGGTTGATGAATTCTCAATATATACTTGGGTCATATTCCTCAAGACTAAGTCAGATGCAACAACAGAAATCATTGCCTTTATAAAAAGAGAGGAACTTCAAAAAGGCAACAAGGTCAAGCAACTTAGAAGTGACCATGGCACTGAGTTTAAGAACTCAGTATTAGCCGATTTCTGTGAAGAAAAAGGAATCATTCAAAACTTCTCTGCAGCTTACACACCACAACAAAATGGTGTTGTAGAAAGAAAGAATAGAACATTAATTGAAGCTGCAAAAACTTTGTTATGCCATGCTGGACTGGCACTGAGTTTCTGGGCTGAAGCTGTAAATTGTGCAAACTTCACTCAGAATAGAGCCACTATAGTCCAGAGACATCTGAAGACTCCATATGAGTTATACAATGGCAAGATTCCTAATGTGGAATACTTCCACATCTTTGGAAGTAAATGCTTTGTACTCAGTACAAAACAAAATCTCAACAAATTTGCTCCCAAAGCAAATGAAGGTGTGTTCATGGGCTACGCTCCACACTCTAAAGCCTTCAAAGTGTATATCATCTCAACCAAGATGATTGTAGAATCCATTCATGTTACATTTGATGAAGATCAGAATGAGCATTCTACCTCAGCAAGTGAAGACATAAGTGGCATAGATATTCTATGCAATCCAGAAAACTCCATTGCTGAAGAGCCCAAGTTTCATCCACACTTTATTCCTAATAAGTTTAATGAAACTGATCAAGTTCGAACTCAGTCTCACTCAACTGCGACTAATACTGAGGCTCCCATAACAGAGAACCCTCACACTGAGTTTCCAAATAATGATCTGCACCACTCTACCTATGAAGCAGGTGAAACATCCAACACTTCACAAGAATCCACCTCACCTCTGCAAAATGAAGCTGAACAGCAACCTCCGTTGTCTAATACTGACAAGAATTCCACTCAGTATCAGACACACAACACACCCAATCAACAAGATAGTGTTGATCCTACTTCAAATGCTCCCTTAGGAAACAATTTAAGGGAACACAGAGACCATCCACACTCAAACATTATTGGTCCTATTGAAGAAGGTGTCCAAACAAGAAGAAAATTAGAGTTTCAACCCCAAGCAACTGCAAATTTTTGTTTCTTCTCAAGCTTTCTATCTACCACTGAACCAAAGAAAGCTGATAAAGCTTTATTAGATGAAGATTGGGTAGAGGCTATGCAAGAAGAGCTCACAGAGTTTGAGAGAAACAAAGTTTGGAACTTAGTACCACCTCCTACTGGCAAAACTATTATTGGTACTAAGTGGGTATTCAGAAACAAGATGGACAAGGATGGTGTTGTCATCAGAAACAAAGCAAGGTTAGTTTCTCAAGGTTACAGGCAAGAAGAAGGCATTGACTATGATGAAACTTTTGCACCAGTTGCAAGAATTGAAGCTATTAGGTTGTATCTTGCATATGCAGCTTTTAGGAACTTCAAAGTTTATCAGATGGATGTCAAGAGTGCTTTTCTAAATGGAAAACTACAAGAGGAAGTTTATGTTAAACAACCACCAGGTTTTGTTGATCCTAAATTTCCTAATTATGTTTTCAAGCTTGATAAAGCTCTATATGGCCTCAAACAAGCTCCAAGAGCCTGGTATGATACCCTGTCTGAGTACCTTATTGAAAATAAATTTACAAGAGGTAAAATTGATAAAACATTATTTTCAAAATGGAAAGGTTCTGACATCTTACTCATTCAGATATATGTAGATGATATTATCTTTGGCTCCACTGACAAGTCAATGTGTGACTGGTTTGCTAAGATAATGTCAACTCAGTATCAGATGAGTATGATGGGAGAACTTACTTATTTTCTTGGTTTACATGTTGAACAAAAGCCTGATGGCACTTTTATAAATCAAAGTAAGTATGTGCATGACATGTTAAAGAAATACAAATTTGAAAACTTATCTTCCATGCATACTCCTATGGGTACTCAGGATAAGATAAGTAAGGATGAAACTGGTAAACCAGTTTGTCAATCCACATACCGAGGTATGATTGGTTCCTTACTTTACTTAACTGCTAGCAGGCCTGATATCATGTTTGCAACATGTTTGTGTGCTCGGTATCAGGCTGATCCTAAAGAATCACACATGAAAGCAGTTAAGCGCATCTTTAGATATCTTACAGGTACTCCTAACCTGGGTCTTTGGTATCCCAAAGATTCAAACTTTGCCCTTGAAGGGTACACAGATGCAGATTTTGCAGGTTGTAGATTGGATAGAAAAAGCACAAGTGGAGGGTGTCAATTCCTAGGTGGAAGACTAGTAGGTTGGTCATTCAAGAAGCAAAAGTCGGTAGCAACTTCCACAGCAGAAGCAGAGTATGTTGCTGCAGGAAGTTGCTGTGCTCAATTATTATGGATGCAGTATCAACTATTGGACTATGGGTTCAACTTTCAAAAGACTCCAATTCATTGTGATAACAAGAGTGCTATTGCTATCACAGAGAACCCAGTCTATCACTCCAAAACTAAGCACATTGATATCAGACACCACTTTATTCGAGATAATGTGGAAAAGGGTAAGGTTGAGGTAGATTATGTACCAACAGATGAACAATTGGCAGATGTGTTTACTAAACCTCTCCCTGAGGAAAGGTTTATGTATTTACTAGGGCAATTAGTATTGTGGTATGACGGCGCTCACACCGAGCTTAATCCTCATACTGCCCAACGGTAATCCTCATACTGCCAATTTCACTATTCCTCAAGCCTGGGTATGCCAAGAATTCACAATCATTGTGACTTTTATGAAAAATTACCCAATTGCTCGTGCACTGACTTTGTCTCCTCGAGCAATTTACCCAGAAATGCTATGCGAGTTTTGGTACTCTGCCACACTCGATTCTCTAGATATGATTGATGGGTGGGTAATTAGGGATCAAAGAAGGGCATTTGTTTCTACTGCCATCATTCGTGAAACACTGAGGCTTCCTGCCCAAGCTCAGTATGACCCATTCGTTGATAGAACAGAGGCACGCTCAGTATTACCATTTTTGGGTCGAAGAGGAACAACGGGCATAATCAAAAGAAACGAATTTGGTCCTATGTGGGGTATTCTCATTACAATGATTATTCGGTGTATGACCCACAAGACGGGTGCTTTGGACCAAATAAATGAATTTGGGATGCAATTAGTACATGCTTTGTACTATGGAAGAAACATTGATTATGCAAGGCTCATTTTCAATGAATTAGCTGCTTTGGTTCGGGCTAACACAAGGGAATGTAATGTCCCTTTCTGCAGATTCTTATCACTCATCTTTCAACACTCAATGCCCACACATACTTATGATGAGTTTCACAGTCCAAGGGTTGATCTTCCTCCTCTTAGTGAGAAGATCTTCTTTTACAGACCAAGAGAAGGAGAGCCTCTACTGAGTCCTTACATGTGGGCCATTGTTCAAGAATACATAAATGAGGAAGCAGACATGTGTGATACTGAATCAGACAATGATGATGATGATGATAATGATGATAGTAGTGGTAATGGAGGACATGCTGGTCAAGATGTTGAGATGCAGGATGTTCCACAAGTTCAAGAACCGACTCAACAACATATCTCTCATACTGAGTCGACCGAAGCCACACCGCTTGTCCTAAGAAGAAGAACAAGAAACCTCTCACCAGTCCTTATGGGCGTGTTATCATCTGAGGAGGTGCAGCCTGCAAATGTTCCATCATTAACTGCCTCTCTTCAAGCCCAAAGCCTAGTTGCAGCCACCGCTGACCTTCCAGGTCCAGAACTAGTCCCAACTGCTCAACCAATTGAGGAACCCCATGTTCATCTTGATGTGGAGATTCAATATGAGCAAACTACACTGGAAGGTGCTCAGCAAGACAGACAAGTCGGTATTGAAGATGTTGGTGCTGCAAATCAACAATCACATGATCCTGCACCGACCTCTGCCGATGCTAGAAGGGAATCTGACAGAGTCTCAGGTATGAATTTCTAAAAAGCCCTTAAACTTATATATATATACATATATATATATACATATATATATATATATATATATATATATATATATATATATATATATATATATATATATATATATATATATATATATATATATATATATATATATTTCATTCCCAACTAGAGACTAAGTATTGGCCAGTACCAACTCAATACTGACCAAAGTCTCACACGATCTTTCAAATATATATCCGTTTATGGCCAACATAGCTAGCGCACTGCTGCTATGCAAAATTCATATAATGAGCACCCAATTGATCATTGTCAGTCTACAGTTGTCTCAACATTTAAAGAGACAATAGTGGTTGATGTCAAACGGACACCCACTGGTGCTGCTTGAATAATGTCCAACTTATTTTTGAGTTGGGTAGCATAATTCAAGAAATGATCACAAACCCTTAAGCCACAAAATCCAAAAACTTCCCATGGGGTTTAGCCACATTTCTGTTATCACTCTAATACCGAGTGATAAACGTTGAAAATAACAAGAAGCACATCCCAGGCTTCGAATTCCCAAACCCAAACCTTTTAGTAAATGTGACTTATCCTATACTGAGCTACTTAAATTTACACATTCACTTTTACTAAAACCTTCTTACACATGCTATGCACAAGTCCACAATATTTCATCATAAACCAGATGAAATATAGACTTCACAAACTCTGTTTATATGATTATAGAGTTAAACAACACCACAATTCTATTTGATAAACCTTTCTTTTTAACCAGTTTTATATTTTTTGTTTCTTTAGCACCATCTGTGCAGGGTATTCAGGCATCACAGGCTACAGGAGACCAAGTGACTCTGCAAGCAATCATGCAGCATATTCTGGCCATCCAACATACTCAGACTATGATACTGGCCAGAATGGACACTATGAGTAGTGATATTGACTCAATGAAATAGTCAGTCTCACTACTTCAACAACCACATCAACCTCCACCAACTCCACCATTTTCACATGGTGGACACAATGAAGAAGGAGAAGGAGATGATGATGATACTGATGCTACCACTGAGCCCATGCCCTCCCCTCTTGAAGAACCTGAAGGGGACATGGGTGGTGATACTGATCCTCTTCCCTCCCCATCCAATGATAACAATAAGGGGGAGAAGAGACAAAGAGATACTGAGGTTGATCAAACTGAGCCATCTGCTCAGTGGGAGAAAAGAAGAAGATTGAATGAAGTTCAACCTCCACAACAAGAACAACAACATCAGCAAAGCCCTCATACTGAGCCACTTCGGATTCAGTATGAGAGAAGAAGACAAAGAACTAGGTCAGCATTACAAGTTGAAGACCCACTTGAGCCATCTGCTCAGGGGGAGACTTATACTGACCAACCACAGCAAACTTATTCTGAGCCACCTACTCGTGAGGAGAATGATTTGAAAATTGTGGTCTATAGGCCTTTCATCTGGCCTATTGCTGATGATGAAGATGAAGAACCAGATTTAGTGAACTATGCACTAAATCTGGTAGAACTAGAAAGTTCTTCATCATCATCCTCGGATGATGAAGAACCAGAAAATCTGGTGATTAGAAGAAGGAGTTCCTTATCAAGAAGACCCATCAATGCAGTTCTCACTTCTTCTGAATCAAGTGAGGAACCTGCTCCTTTGGTAACAAGACAAAGAAGACCTGTTCATACATTGGACAGTGATACCGAGCAGGCTCCAAGACTGACTTCTCAACAACTCTGTGCAGAACAAGAGGGATTTTTATATGAGCAAGAGTTGGGAATCAAAGATGAACCAGAATCTGACCCAGATACTGATACTCCTGGTCCTTCACATAGAATCTCAAGAAAGGGTCCAGATCATATTCAACATTATTAGAATATGGTTGCTTCTAGGACTCAGTATAAGGAGGGAAGGAAGGAGTTCTTGAAGACCAAAACATTTCCAAATGTAAGGGGGATACATTGGTTGAATCTGGATGTCAATAAAGTAAAAGTGAAGCTCAAAGAAGGAAGAATCACTATCACTTGTACTGGCTTAACCAGTCCTCCCATGAAGATATTTCTTCATGATATTCAAAGAATTGGTCTTCAAGACTGGGTGAAGATCACAAGACTGATCAAAGAGCTTCCAAAGAAATCAACTTATGATCAAATAGTCTTGGATGAGATCTGTGCAGTAGCTGCTGTATGCTATGAGAAGGGCTTGCTTCATGAGATAGAGTATAGAACACTCAGTGTGATGACTGAAGCTTACTCAAACAACAGACCAGAATGCCTTCATACATACAAGTATCTTAATAAGTACCCTCTTCCTCCTAACCTTGTTTTTCAGGATCAAAAGAGTGTCATATATCCAACTTCTGGATATATGTATACTGACTCAGAGGATAGAGAGTGCTTCATTTCTGAAGAAGATCTGCCAAGAGCTCAAATCAGTCACCTTGTTGGACTGAAATGGATGATCACCAAGAAAGAAGACTCTTGGTTCAGAAAGAAGATTGTTGCATTTGTTAATTGTAGAAGGGATGAACTCAAGAGCAGAGAAGAGTTTGTCCACATCAAACAAGAAGTCTTCTATGAGAATGAAGCCATCAACAGCAGATGAAGAAGAAAATTTTGCTACATATGATGTTGTATTTTTTATTTCTTTTTATCTCTTTGTAATTATTTTGTTATCATTAGATAGGGGGAGATTGTTAAGGCAAAAAGCCTTACCCCTTTGGATCTTAAGATAACAAAACAACCTAGACTAGCTTTGATTAGTACGTAGAATAAAATAGCTAAGTTTAGGTCTGATACTGAGTGATCAGTATTGGAACTCAGTATCAGAGCTCAGTATCAGATAGTGATACTGAGTACAAGGACTGAGTAGAAGGACTGAGTAAACATTTCCATGTTTACCTTGCCAGATCAAATCCCTTTGATCTCGGCCACTTTCCTTATTCTAGTCCTTGCATTACTCCTTTCCTAACTTGTAAGATCTCTATAACATTATAAATAGAGATCATTTGGCAAAGGAGTATTCACCAATTCACTTTACACTTTCATATCTATTGTAATTGATCAGTGGTCTTGTTATTCCGCAACAAGCCACACTTAGGGGAATTATACATTTGACTCATATCTTGTTCTTATACAATATTTGTCTTGAGTTATAATTATCCAATCAATTAACCATCTAAACCAGGGCGTTGTGACCTAACAATTTTTCCCAATTCTGTACATTGGATAAATGTCGCATTTCCCCATTGGTGTACCCTCACAGAAAGTATTTACAAACAACAAGAGAAAGTTCATCTTAAATTTAAGATCCGCTTCTGTTGTTAGTAAAAATTTCTCTTTCAATTCTTTCAGTCTTAAATTGTCAATTGTTTCAAATTGTTCACTCCATTCATTTATGAAGCTTTCTTCATCATCCTCTTTAATAGGTTTCATCTTACAAATATTAATGTCTCCCATTGGTATTCCTAACATGTCATGAACAGATTGTAATGTGACATTAATATTTCCATTTTTCAATTCAATAGCCATCTTCTCACTATTGAACTTGCTCAAAACAAAAGAACCAATTTTTAAAGCTATATCAGTCATTTTAATCTATAAAATGCTTCCAAATCCAATTTCTTTGACTGCTTCTTTTTGTTTTGTACTTAATACTTTACAAATATAGTACATCGATTCAGGAGAACATCGATTATTAAACGGAATGACTTTATCTTCATCAATATCAGCAGATTTTGTTTGACTTTCATCGGTTGTTCACATTCAAGCATGAGTTAGTTCAGAGTCGGCAAGGGGAATCTTTCTTAGATGATCCTTCATTTTTAGATTTACTTTTAGGTATCTTTGGTTTTTTAGTAGCTATCATTTTCACTTTTGATCCAGGAACCTTTTGAACATTTTCCTTCTCTGGTTCTTCAGTTTTAATATCTGCATAAATGAATTTTAAAATAAACAAAAATTAGATTTCTTTTAATCATGGATGATAAAATCCAAAGTTTAATCATCCATGATTAAACAGCATCTTAAGATTGTTACACAGATTAGGTTAATCATTTTATGATTAATTCCAAGTTTAATCATTATTTTACATAGAATAGTTTAAATCATCGATGATTAATTTCAAACAGATAAAAACACTAGGTTTTAATCACAAATGATTGATCAGCATCTGTGATTTTTACATAGAATAGTGTAAATCATCGATGATTAATTTCAAACAGATAAAACAACATGATTCAAACATAATCTAACGATGTTTCAGTATTCAAAAATCTCAAACGTTTATTATCATACAACAAATGGTTACGTTATACAACATAATTTCGATTAATCGTAGGGTTTTCAACTAATACCTTTGTTTGTCAATGGTGGTTGCTTTTTTTGCTCATCGGTAGACATTTTCTTATAGATGAAGAGATTTTGACTGGAAACTTAGGGTTTTGGAAGATCGATCGATCGATCGATTGGGTAGAGAGAGAATGACGTTGATGTTTTTTGACGCGAAGATTTTGACGGAAGATCTAATTCAAAACTGCATTGGAATTTTGACGATTTTGCCCTTCAACCAGCGCGTGGGACATAAAAGTTCAACTTAATTACAAAAATGTCACCGCGCGTCTTTTGGGCTGATTCTCACATTCTCACATTTTTTGCAATTCTCAAAGGAACTCCCCCTATATATATATATATATATATATATATATATATATATATATATATATATATATATATATATATATATATATATATATATATATATATATAGAAGTGGGATCCTGTGAGGACTCTTTTTTCGGAGAGGAATCGCGAGGACACCTCATAAAAATTTCAAAAAATTCCGAAAAAATATATATATAACCCACCATGATTATTACTACATTTGACAAAAAAAAATCAAAAAACAAATTATGATCCACTTTTTTTAGCGAATCATAACAATGATCCATATTTTTTTTGTGGATCATTATTATGATCCATATTTTTTTTTTTGATCATTTTTGGAAATTTTTTTTTTTGGATCTTATACATAGCGATTTTAATGTTTAAAAAAAAGAATTTTTTGAAAAAAGTTTGTTTTGGATCATTTTTAGAGTTTTTTTTGGACTCCTCACAGTCCTCGCGAGGAAAAGAGTCCTCACCGGATCCGGGCACTATATATATATATATATATATATATATATAGTGCCCGATTCAACGCAGAACCGTTTAAAGCTGCAGAACCGCAGAACCATCCTAACATCCAATGTTTTCTATATTATACATAAGCTTTAAATTTTCATAAACGCTGTAACCATCCTAACATCCAATGTTTCCAATTTTTTATACAAATAATATATAAATATATTTATATATCATGTGTATAAAAAATTGAAAACATTAAATGTATAAATGTGTTATAGCGTGTATAACAATGTACACCTTATGTATAACATAGAAAATATTAGATGTTAGGATGGTTCTGCGGTTCTGCACCTTTAAACGGTTCTGCGCTGAATCGGACTATATATATATATATATATATATATATATATATATATATATATATATATATATATATATATATATATATATATATATATATATATATGAAAAACTAATAATTGATTATTTGCGTTTACCTGCCCTTAAAAACACGTTTTGAAAAAACAAGGGGCCACCTGCTTTTTGTAAACACCATTTGAAAACCATGCCCTCAAATAATAAAATAGCCAAGCTACCCTTCTCTTCCCCCGACATTTGAAACGCATGCCTTCAATTGTTGTTGTATTTTAATGTCCAGTTTAGTCATTTTACATACTAATTAAACAAGTAATCAGGTTTGCAAAACACTAAAAATCTTGATTATCTTATTATTGCGATTTCAAACAACATAATCAAATTAAAATGCTATTTTTCATAATCAGGTTTTGTAACCAATAAGCAATTCCAAACACCCCATAGTCAACATAACGAAAACAACACCGAAAAATGGAACATGATAATCTATTCCAGATGTAAAGATGATCAAGATAACTAGAAATATCAATCTATGCAATACGATTCACATGTGATGATGACACATTTTATCTCTTCATATTGGTTAACCCATTTAGATTCTAGCTTTACCTTCATGGAATCCTAAAGTGTCCATTAACATTTGCGTCAAAGCTGCACCATATGTTCACCACGGTCCCTTTGGAGGTAGGATAGCCTACGCGTACCAAACATTTACACGCCGACCCAAATGTGGAGGGATATGCACTTTTGCTACTTGAGACCTAAAACCGTGTAGAAAAATGAGTTACACTAAAATGGGCGTACGGTCACCCAAATTGTAGCTTCCGACGAGGATTACGCCCTAGTGTACAACCATAGGTGGTTTACGAACCTTGCGTTGTATTTGGAAGTATTTTTCATATTTAAGTTTTATGTTTAATTTTTGGAGTTTGTTTATGCTCAATTTTCTTCTTGTTTGTGTTTTTTGGCACATTAAAAAATATAGGCCTAATGTAGGATTTGTTTGACACACTTGAACTTTTAATTTTAACTTTTATAAAAGTTAATTTTTCTTAGTTGAATAGAATTTTAAGATAAATTCTACGAGATTTCTTTAAATTAAAGTGGTTCTTGGATTAAACTGTCCCGGAAATTTTATAAACTAACAAAATCAATCTGCGTTCTTTTTTTTTTTTTTTTCGCTCTACATCACGTTCCTTGTGACGTGTATCTAGACAACGTAACCTTCCCTATATAGAAGATGGTTTACATGTGTATTGGGCCCAAAGATCCTTAAAAGAATCTTCCATACCGGAAAACAGTCAAGGTACCAATTAGTTGCTATTTTCAAGATCCACGTAGGTAATATTGGCATGCGGTCGACAAACTAAGTGGAATAGTAGTAGCTCTTCATGATCAATAAGTGCCCATTAGTTGACGTTTGATCACTTGATGGTTTACATTCTTGATCAACATGATGTGATGATAATCAAGAAAATTCACAAGAATATTCTTTTCTTGATGCCCCATTTGCAGTAGTGTAGGTATTATACATAAACTCGTTTTTTATGCGTTCTTAAGGTATGTTTTGTTCACGTACGCATATAAATCGTCACACGAGGACAAAATAGCAAGTTATGTAAAGAAAACAAAAAAATCATAAAGCGAGGCCATATTATGCACCAATGGATTCATGGACAGGTAGCTTTCAAATTCTCTTCACAATAATGCGGCTTTTTTAGTAACTACGTTAATGTTAGGGTGGCAATTCCCGACACGAGCCGAAACCCGATACGCAAGTAATCATGTTTGGCTGAGCCTAACTGGGTCCGGGTCAAAAAAAGGTCAATCTTTCCGATCCTTTTTATAGATCGGGTTGGATTCGGTTGGCTTATGTGCAAACGGGTTGACCCGCCAACCTGTTTCGTTTTATAAAGTTAATTTGTTTAAAGAAAAATTATGTAGAACTATAATATTCCTAAACCCCGCCTAAAACATCATTGAATCTTTGTTTCACCTTTCAGTTCGTCACGATAAGCATTGTATTTGGACACATTTTTTTATTTTTGAACCGCCAACCTGATTCTAACTCGCTAGACCATTTGACCCACCTACCTGTTAAGTTACATGGGTCAGACGAGTTGTATCTGGCTTTGCCATGGTTTAAATGTGTCCAGATTACGGTTGAGTTTTTTAACTTCAAATTTTAAACTGGCCGGGTTTGGGTTATATGTTTGGGTTACATGATTCCAACCCGCAAACCTACTAACCCAAACGCGACTAGATTGCCATCCCATGTTAATGTTAAAGGACAAAAGATTGTAGTCAAACATATATATGTGCTAGAGAATCAAAAGGGGCTCACCTATTTGAAGACTTTTAAACATGATGGAAACATATCATATGTGCAGTACTGAAAATATACACTTATAACTGTTCATATTACTTGACTGATGTTAATGGCGCATTATCTGAATGCGCGTAAATCATTAAATTCATGAAAGTTGTAAAAGCGGCATATTAATGAATCTAACGCATAAACCGTCTCTAGATGAGTCTGTGATTGAAGTATTCTTAAATTTAGGAGAATCAAGGCTCATGTATGATGTAACTTTCTTGATCTTTTTATTCCAACTTTAATAAATAAATGAAATAAAATAAATGTATGCAATTATTTAAAATTGCTTATGTCATAACCCCAAAGACTTGGTTTTGTGTTTTGTATATTTTAATAAGAAATTAATTTCCGAAAATTAAAATAAATAAAAAAAATTCGGAATTTTTAAATAAACACAATGTCACGACTTTTGGGTTATGTCATATTAATTAAATAAATAAATTAAACTGATAATTTTTAAATTATCAAACTAATAATTATTTTTGGGGAGAAAAATAGGGAATAATCGCTTCGTTCAAAAATTATTGATCAAGGAATATAAGTATGACAATAATGACCTTGATGTTACTTGAAAGCAACAACGTTGTGCGGTTGCTAAGAAGAATACAGATTTACATGAAATGTTAACTATAGTTTGGTGTGTATATGAAGCAAAATTTGTGGTAAATAAATCATATCCTTAACTAAATACTGGAGATTACATGTTTCATTACACTTGTAACATCTACATATACAGAACGCAAGGAAACTCATACGGTGTGTGTGGTAATCGAGGACAATCGCCATATATTTTGTAAATGGATATATATAATTTGGCACAAACTAAAATAATATGATGGACAAAGTATGAATCAAGTAATAGTTTTCTTACTAAATGATTTATTTTGCTCGACTAAAAAATAGGGAATTAATCGGTTTCTATATTGTTAAGCCCTAATCTTTAATTTGGGCCCAGGCCCATGACTACCCAAGTTGGGGAACGAAAATATGGTCAAATCAAGTAATCAGCCACCATCGATTTCCAAGATACACAAGACACAAGGAGTAAGTGTAGCCCTAGAACGTTGTAACTAACTTAACTGATTGACAACTAACTTAACCAACTTTAGCTTCCTCTTCATCGCATGCTATTGTGTTTGTTGCTAGTACGGAATGAGATGTGTTTTTGTTAAATTTAATGCGACGTTCATAAAGAGTTAGGATAAGAAATCATTAATGTGGATAGAAGCTAGACACAACGAATTAATTCTAACAAACAAAAGTAGATAGAAGCGATTGGTTGGCTAAAATACAATAAAATGCCCATGGATTCCTACAACGACCTATCGATATGTCCCATTACAAGTCATCAAAAACTGATAGAGACTTTGTTTGGAAATATTGTTAAAACAAGATGCCTATTGCTATTCCCATGCTTCATATTGATAAAAACAATAATATTGAGCCAAACTACTGGTAAGATCGAAAAATATTAATTGGCGGAATATATAATTGTTTAAGATCTAAAAATATAATAAAGCCTATCATTCTTTATTAGTTAGTCCATTAAAGGGGCCTTTTTCTATATAATGAATCATCATTGAAGTCTTATAAATTTTCTTAAATAAAGCTTTGTTTAGTTGAGAGTTGAAACCAACTTCTTAAGAATGCTAAAATCAAAAGAAAACACAGAAAGAAAATAAAAAGTCAAGGGCTAAAATTGTAATTTCCTGAAACTGGATATTATTCTATATATGCTAATGTTAAAACATCATCTTCTCAAGCTGATTCCTACTTGGGACAAAAAAATGTGATGGATTTGTTAAATCCATGCTAAACTATGACCTTTGAAAACTGCAACCTTGATTTGGACTAAAATGTAAGACACTTTTCATGCCATTGGCTTATTCTTAAGTTTTTAAAATCCTGCATACTGCTAAAATAACATGTTACAGTAAATATTTTTCTTTTGATTATTCTATAATCAAATACAATATAGATATTTTCTTTTATTTTCTCATTATATGATGGTAAAATTATCTAAAACAAAATATTTGTTTGGTGCAAACTATATTTATATCTCTAGTTGTACAAAAAAATGTATCAAATTTTCTATTTCAAAAAAAGTATTGAGAAATTTGGAAACATTTTTAAGACGAAAATTTGAAAGATAAAAATTACTCCCTCCGTCCCACAAAAAAATTCTCATTTCTCCCAAATCTTTGTCCCACAAAAAAGTTCTCATTTCTCATACTTGATAGGTACCACATAATAAAATATTATTATTACTAAGTCCCAACCATTTATATCCACTAATTATCTTTCTCTCTCCAAACCAACCTTATTTTTAATCAAATTTATCACCAATTACCCCACCATTAACTATCACCCAAAAACTTGTGCCACTCACAAATGAGAACTTTTTTATGGGACGGAGGGAGTATATTGCAATTACTGAGTGACGTTCATTGATGTTTTAGAAATTTCCGGTTGAGCCAGCCGCTCGAAATGAGCCATTTAGATGAGTGGTTATAACTCGTTCAGCTTCGGCCGGTTGGGACATAAATATTTGGTTGAACAACCGGTCAAACCGGAAAAACAAATTTTTCTAAAACAATTCTTAAAATTTAGTTGAAAAAAATGATTTTTGGATTTTTTTTTTATAAATTTTTTACTGTATTTATTTTGTAGTTTTACGGTTCTTTATAGAAGATCTATGATTCTATGAAAAATACCTTCAACTAAACAAAACACGGTGGCTTGTTCAAACCTAAATAACCAAAGTTATTCTTTTTATTTTTATTTTTATTTTTATTTTTCCTTAACCCAATTCACATCTTCCTCTCCGGGTGAGTGGACCCGGTTTTGAATGTGACCCGCCAACCATTCCCATTATTGGAATCATTGAGCTTCATTTCAAACCGACACCATAAGTCACGAGTTTGCCCCAGATATATTTTTATGAAATTAATTACATTTTAACAAATGCAATTAAAATAAAGGGGTAAATTACAGAAGTTGTTCCTGAGGTTTTCCAGATTCTGAGTTTTTGTCCCTAAACTTTCTTTTCCTGTATTTTTATCCTTAAGGTTTTTAAAATTCCGCAGTTTTGTCCTTCCGTCTACTTTTTGCCGTTAACTGATGAAAAATGCAAGGCATGTGAGGGCATTTTGATCATTTTCACCATATCTTCTTCATCTTCTTCAACAACCTCTTCATCGTCATTCATGAACATCACCACAAGCAGCACAAAAACACACAGATCTGTCACCAGAAACACAACATCATCTCCGGCGAACGGTCGTCTTCTCCAGCGAATGGTCGTTTTCTCCGCTGATCTCTGCTCCTCCGATGGTCACCAGAAACACCTAAAACACAAGATCTCTGCTCCTCCGATCCCCTATTTGGTTCGCAACAACCACGTGCCGCCTCGGTGGTGGTTCACCGGCCATTTCTCTCTCTAAACCACTCTCTTCTCTCTCTAAACCACATGCCGTCAATGGAGGTTTATTTCTCTCACTGATTTAAGCTTCAAAGGGAACGCCAGTATCAGCGTCAATTATGGAAGCTTATATAAGTGATTTTAGAATTAGGGTTTAATTGGGGAAGAACACATAAATGAGGAAGATGATGCAAGGGTAATTTGGGTAAATAGACAAAAAAAAAATCGTTAGATCACAGCAAAAAATGGACGGAAGGACAACAATATGAAATTTTAAAAACCTCAAGGACAAAAAAATAGAAAAAAAAAAGTTTACGGACAAAAACTCAGAATCTAGAAAACCTTATGTACAATTTCTGTAATTTACCCAAAATAAAGAAGTTCGATTTACCTTGGAATCTCTGTTGAACACCTTCGAAACCCTAAGGGGGCGTTTGGTTTGCTGGAATCATTGGGAATTTGAAGGAATTGGAATCCAATTCATATGGATTCCTATGTTTGGTTGGACGGAATTGAAATCCTTGGTTGGAAAACATTCCATCAAACAAGGGAATGTGAATTCCATCCAAAGTTGGAAGGATTTTCAAATCCCATGAATGAAGGAATGTATGTATTACCATATTACCCTTAAACACCTATGAACCTTAAACCAACCACCACCTGCCGCCGCCACCAGACGCCACCGCCACCATCCACCACCGCCACCATCCACCACCGCCACCCGCCGACGACCACCACCCACTGCCACCTACCATCACCACCCGCCGCCCACCACCACTACCGCCACCCACCATCACCACCCACCGCCACCTACCATAACCACCCGCAGCCCACCACCGCTACCGCCACCCACCATCACCACCCGCCGCCCACCACCGCTACCGCCACCCACCACCACCACCGCCACCCACCACTACCGTTGTCGGCACCCACCACCACCACCAGCACCCGCCGCCACCGCCCACCAGCACCCGCCGACTACCACCGCTACCCATCACCACTACAACCACCCTCCACCACCACCCCCACCCACCACCTCGACCACCACTCGCCACCACCACCTCCACCACCACCTGCCACCACCACCACCTCCCGCCACCACCACCCACCAACACCGCCACCCACCGGCGCCTCATCCAAATGAGACTTGGAAAGCGAGATATCCGACTACCCTCCACCACCACCCACCAACATTGCCACCCACCGCTACGACTACCCTCCACCACCACCCACCAACACTACCACCCTCCACCACCACCTCATCGCCGCCGCCTCCACCACCCACCCACCACTACCACCGCCATCCACCGTCTCACCTCCACCACTACTGTTGTCGCCGCCACCACCACTACCTATACTAATAAGGGCAAATTCGTCTTTTTATTTCCAATTCATTTCCTGGCAACCAAACATAATATTGAATTGGATTTCAATTCCATTTCCATTTCCTGCCAACCAAACATAGTACGGAATTGGAATCCAATTTCTGACAATTCCAATTACTTCCTGGATTCCATTTCCATCAAAAACATTTCAGCGAACCAAACGCGTCCTAACTTGAATTCGTCCTCAGGCCCGCATAACACAGACCAAACTTTTCAAAATTTGCATAGGGTTTTTCTTAAGATCAATACATAGATTGCATATGTAGAACCAATCGGAAGAATCCTCTACGAATTGCTTGGATCATTTAGGTCACGTGTAATCCGTTGTCCTAGCCATCCATTGCGTATACTTCGTTTTTCACTATTTCTGAAAACTTTACAAATAGGTACCTACTCTTTAGGGAATACACAAAACTAACCCATTAAATATTTTCTCAAAATCTCAAGATTTACCTTTCAGAAGGAGAAATCTCAAGGTTAGGTAAACAATATGTTGCTTATAAACTTGGGTTAGTTTGAAGACAGCAAGAATTATTCTTCAGTTTCCAATCAAAACTTTGTTTCTTATATTTTGACTTTTTCTAATTATTGTCTAAAATTAATAACTTTTTTTACTTATAACTTCACTATTTTATCTTTAAAAATATGAGTATATATGTCAAATTAAATAAGTTATTGTTTTAAAGGAATAACATTAGTGCATGTAGTGTCATGACGCAAGAGCCACGCCACACTAATGTTGGAAATGGTGTACAACGTCATCAAATAAACGGTTTGATTTGGTCAACGTAAATTAAAGTCCTACTGGGGTTGCTCTTGGGGCACAACTGAACATGAGAATAAACGAACCGGCCTTTGATTAAATGTATAATCAAATGTGTAACGGGCTAGGTGGACTGGAATAAGTTAATGGGTAATTAACTAGTTATTCCATATCGGGCTTGGTTTAATCAATGGTTTAATTAAACAAGACGGACTTAGGTTAATTTGAGCCCGACTCCAATAATGAAACAAGTTTTTCCCAAAACCTATCAATAGGGTGCATGGGGGTATTGACCTAATACACACCTTCTTTTGTTTTGCACCCTATTCGGCCAAACCCTCTCCATCCCTCCGTCGGACCGCCGATTGCCGGAACCACCGCCGCCGTCGTGCTGCCGATGTGCCGCCGCCGTCGACCGAAAGTGTTTTCGGTGGTGTTTTCGTTTGGGTTTTCTCAAGGGTACTCTACACTACGTTGTGGTGTATTGTCTCGTTCGTTGTCAACCTCGAGTGTCATCAAGTAGATGGGTTCTTACTTGAATCCTAGTTCGTTGGCAAGTTCTGGCTCACACTCGTTCGCAAGGATTAGCATCTCCGAGCACCGCTAATGTAAGTATTTATTTATTACTAGTTGCCCTGGATTCGTAGATCTAAGCGATCCTAATCTTCGTAGTTTATCGTATTAATTGTTTGTAATTCCTCGACAAACATAGCGACGGTAAATCTGTACGAAACCCGACAGTGGAATCAGAGCGTTGATCTACGAATCTAAGTGCGTTAGATCCGAAATTCGAAAAAGTAAAAATTAAATTTTTGTTTTTGTTTATTTCGGAATTTCCGAAATTCGTAAATTTAATAAATAAATAAATAAATAAATAAATATATATATATATATATATATATATATTTTAATTTGTAAAATTCGTTTTTAATTAAAATAAGGAAAGTAGATAACTGTTAAAAGGTTTTAAAATTATCAAGATATTTTTCCAATGATTATCTCACCAATTATTTAAAATAAGATTAAATAAAAGATTATGTTTATATATTTAAAATTTCGGTTTTAATATATAAATGTATATTTATTTAATGTTTTAAATAAATCAAAATTTATTATACATGTTTATTTTTCGGAATATATGGATGTATTAGAATAAAAGATTTGAAAAGATCATATTTGTTTTTATATATATATTTTTCTGTATGTATATATTTAAATAAACAAGATTTGGTAAATATAGATAATTATTTATAATGAGTTTTTAAATAAAGATATCAAGTTTACATTAGGGATATATACAAAGTGTATATATCCGAATTTTTATAAAAGTATTAGGGATTTCGGATTTTATTGTTATCTTGATTTGATTTTTGTATTTACATATTGTAATATAAAATATCTCCAAAGAGATAAAAATCTTAAATCTAAAAGGATAATTATATATATATATATATATATATATATATATATATATATATATATATATATATATATTAGATATATGTAAACTAATAGTATAATTTAATATATGTATATATATATTTCGAAACTCCAATATGTCAAAATATTTTTTGATGGATTCCTCCTTTATAATATTATGTAAATTAAAGTATATTTAATTATTATAATTAGATATAATCACTTAATTATTAAAAGGTGCGTCCTCGCATTTCAATAGAATTAAAAAGATTATATATATATATATATATATATATATATATATATATATATATATTACTTTGGTTAAAATAAATTAAAAGTTTAATTTAACATATAATAGAAGTTTATATATGTATAACTAAAGTAAACACATTAAACAAAATTCCCGTTTAATATTAAATGTGAAATATTGTGCTCTCCACGAGAGACACACACTCAAGGTATGATATGATTAACGAAGCGCGTGCAATTGAGCCGGTACGTTAATTTTGAGATTACACTTATGGGTGAAGAGATTCTCGCGATACCCAAGCGAACTTGAACCAGGAATCTTCGTGAGTGCTTTCATGGTAGATTCACCGTCAAATTCATGATCCACGGTATCCATGTCGTGAATTATGTGACGAGCATTGAATCGAGATTAACATGCCATTTTAAAAGTTTAAAATGAATCTAAAAGATCTAGGGATTTCATAGTAATTTAAATTAACAATAGTATGTTTCCTTATGAAATTATTCGGTGTGAATTACGGCATCCCTCTTCACATCAAATAACGTAATGTTGGATCCTAGCCTTAGTTTGATTATTGGGTAAATAATGTTAAGGATTATCTAATAAATAAACTAACAAAGAAATTATTTCCTTTGTAGATGGCCAATCCTCCAAACTACAACATCAATCAAAATCTTCCACCTCCACCTCCACTACCACCACTTTTCTCTGGATTGTCCATAACCACAATTCCACGTTGTGGGAGAAACACGGATTTGGATTTTCTGGAATATATGGACAACACTCGAGCTGTTCATAAGAACCTAAAACTCATTGAGACATGTAAAATGCAAGAAGGGGAATCGTACACAACTTCATCGAAATGATGAGAGGATACACAAATAATTCAGAAAGTCTGGGTTTGACCATCTCTAAGAAGTTAGCCGTTGACATGATGTTATACAAGCTAACTCCTAAATATTCCTCATACGTATTAGATTACGAGAGGAATAAGATAGATCTTACAAGCTTAAAGTTATGCAAAGAATTGATGGTTGTCGAAAAGAACCTGTTATTCGCATGTGACTGTGATTTTGTAACTCCCATCTTGAATATTGAATCAAATGATGCTATAAGAGATATATGTTCTAATCCAAATAAGAAGAGAAAATCTAATGAGGGGTATGCCCCACGTAAGCTCAAAAGAACCTCTTTGATAGCACCTAAAGATTCAATGTGTTTTTACTTCAATGAGATGGGTCACTGGAAAAGGAATTGCCCCAAGTACCTTAGTGATTTGAAGAATCAAAAGATCCAAAGGTCTGGTATCTTAGGTACGTTTATGATCGAACTTCATAGTACTTCTATGTCTAATTCTTGGGTTCTTGATACAGGGTGTGGTACTCACATTTGCACTGATATGCAGGGACTAAAGAATAGCATGAAGCTGAAGCATGGTGAGCTGAATCTAATCATGGGGAACAAAGTCTCGACTGCTGTCATCAGTGTTAGTCCCTAGACTAAGTGAATAAGATTCGATGATCAATAGCTAAGAAGAATAATATCAGCTGAAGTATGTATCTCATCTGAAGCAAGTATATGCAATAAACCTTCAGCTGAGTACGTATATGCAATAGAAGATATTGTGTCAGTACATCATCATTTGTCCCTCCAAGCATGTAAACGGAAAGTCAACTATTTTTGTACTTTCATAGTACACCATTTTACTGTGCGTCAGAAAAGGTAGCAAAAGGAGTTGACACAAAGTACACTTGGGACTACAACATATGCAAGAGCATTAAATGTTTCCGTGGACAAGTCTACATCGACGAATGATATGTTTACACGTCGATTACCTTGTGGACAAGGTAACACGGATCTTGGGCTATATATAGAGACGTAAATGCTTGCATTTACACACACCTTTTAGAATTCATAGCACAAGAACATTCTCTGAGAGTTGTTATTGTCTGGTATTAACTTCTCCATAGTTATTACTAAGGCATTAAATATCAGTTGTTCGTATCAGCTGATATTAAACTCTCCTTGCATAAGTCTTCTAGTTTGAGCGAACAAAAGTGTCATTTCAAGTAGAAAGTTTTAGTTAGTGTATACTATCTATTTCCGCAAACTTTGTACTGTATTAAGTTGTTTTAATAAACTCTTAATTATTGAAATCTTGTGTGTTATTTATCTTATCTTCGTTAATCGGTCATAACGCAACATGTTTGTGTTGTTGGGATCCAACAACTGGTATCAGAGCAAGTGTCAAATTATTTTCCATAAACTTTGAGCATCTGTTATGGCTGAACCTACATCATCATATCTTCCATCATCTGGAAAACCTCCCAAACTCACCCAAACCAACTATCCCATGTGGAAAACTCGCATGTTATCCCACATGGTTACCTATCACCCAAAACTTCAAGATAACATCACGATAGGAAAATACATCCCTAAAACCCTCATTCCTGGTACTCCTGAAATACCAGAACACTACGTTGTTAAATCTAAAGCTCAATGGACGCTGAAAAACATCTTGTTCATCTTGAGAATAAAGGAAGGGATATGCTTTTTCAAGCAGTTGGTGATGAACTGTATCACAATATACAATTTTGTGACTCAGTTAAAGAGATGTGGGACAGGCTAGCTGAAGTTTATGAAGGCACATCTGTTGTGTGTGAACATAACAAAAACATGCTCATCCATGATTATGAGCTGTTTAAAGCTAAGCCTAGCGAGACTATAGCTCAAACTTTCAATCATTACAATATTCTGTTAAACGTGCTGAAGTCTCATGGAGTTGATAAGGACGACATGTCCAAAATGTGTAAGTTTATGGCAGCCTTACCCTCTAAATGGGCTACCATCATAACTTGCATGAGTACATCTCCTACCTTAAAAGATTATACTCATTCCTCTCTCTATGGTATGTTTCTAAGACATGAGAGAACTGTACTCAACAAATTTCAACCTCCAAAGGACTCTAAAATGAGTCCCGCTGGATCTTCAACTGCTCTTGTTTCTTTAAACAAACCCAACAGAATTGAATATCCACCTTCAGATGATGAAGCTGACAACACTTCAGCTGTTGGTCTGTTCAACATGCCTGAACTCAGCATCGAAGAGGTCGATGAAGAAGAAGACAATGATGCCCTTATATCTGAGCTGACCTTACTTGTTAAAAAAAGAAAATTCTTTAAAGGCAAATCTGGCTCCTCAGCTAAAGGCTCAAGTAGCAGACCTATCTCGCCAGCTGCCTCTTCCAGACCCTCTGGAAGTACACATGACATCTCTAAGATAACATGCTACAACTGTAACACGAAGGGACACTATGCTAACGATTGCAAGCCGAAGAAAGCTAGTTCATCATCTTCGACTGGTGAGTCCATTGAAGAAAAATATAAAAAGCTACAAGCCTTCGTGAAAAATATCTTAGAAGAAAAGAAGGAACTTGAAGGCAAAGTTGCTGACAAGGGTCTAGTAGCTGAAACTCACGACTGGGCTGACTCAGGTAACAGCTCATCCGATGATGATGAACCAATGGCCACAATGTGTTTGATGGCTCGTGCTGATGATGATGAAAGTATCACAGCTGATGATGCTAGTTCCTATCAATGGGTCAACATAGTTCATAAAAAGGTAACCTCTCTAATCTCAGCTGAGGCTACTAAAGCCAAAGATATTGTTAATTCTATTATTTGTGACTTGCACTTCATTGATCAGCTGAAAGGTGAATATTTGGATAAACATAGTGCTATTTTACGTGAAAATGCTTTTTTAAAAGAACGATTAATTGATCACAAAACTTTAAAAGAAGAACTTTCTGAAACAAAATTTATAAACTCAGTTCTTCAACATGATCTTAATGAGAAAGTTAAAGAACTTGAAGCAATTAAAAAGATTTGTGAATCCTGGTCTCGTTCATCCAAACGTGTGAGTGAATGTGTTAACTCACAAATTCCTAGTCAAGTACAAGCTATACTAGGAGGAGACTTCCTTGCTGCATCCGATGTACCTGATAGCAGTACAGATGATCTGTACTACTCGTCAGCTGATGCTTCTGTGCAAGCTGAAGAGTTGGTTTTTGGTTCCTTTGTTAGGTCCACCAAAACCTTTGCTACTGAGATGTCCTCAGAAGATCCTTCTGAAGCTACTGCTGAAGAGTCATCAGCTGACTCCTCTGCCATGGTAGTTAGGACACCCACTGTAGTAATTGTTGAACCAAGAAAATCCATCTTGGGTTCGGCACCAGCTATTTCCACTGTTAGACCTCAGCAGAAGACTAGCAAAACAGCTGGAAAGAAAACTGTTCTAACACCCTCCAAGGGTGAGTCAGTTGGAGTTCGTACTCGAGATGCAAAGAACAAAGGAAAGAGTGTCTCTAAAAACACTCCAAGTCCTTCTTCAGCTGCGTCTGTCAAACGGCTGAAAGGAAAGGTCAGCAAGCTGACATCACTTGTTCAAACTCTGACTATCTCTGATAATCAGAAAATGAAAGGGATTTTGGGTCCAGTTCCCAAACCCATTGCCTCGCCCTACACTCCACTACAAAGAAACGGAAAATGTTATAAGTGTGGAGATCGTGGGCATATGGCAAGTGAGTGTGACAGCACATGCCTGAGACCTTCTCCAACCTCAACTTGTGAGCCTTCTAAAAAACCAACCTCTGTGAGTTCCAGCGGGAAGTCACAATGACCCACAGAAATGTGGGTTCCCAAAAAGAACTAACTCTTTTCATTTATGTGCAGGGTGATGAAAGCAAATATGTCTGGTACTTAGACAGTGGTTGCTTAAGACATATGACTGGATACAAATCCCTGCTGGAAGAGTTTGAAGTGTGTGCTGGTCCTCCTGTAATTTTTGGTGATAATGGTAGAGGCTCAACTGAAGGTTATGGAACCATCTCAAATGGATCTGTAAAAATCACAAGAGTTGGCTATGTGAATGGGCTGAAACATAATTTAATCAGCATAACCCAACTATGTGATGCAAAGTTCTCAGTGAACTTTAATGAGTACAGAGGAACCGTGACGGATAAAAGTGGAAAAGTTGTATTAATTGCTCCAAGAACAAAGAATGTCTATACACTTGATATGAATCCTCAAAATCAAGAAGTTTGTCTATTCTCCCATTCTACTGAAGAGCTGAATTGGTTGTGGCATAAAAGACTCTCTCACCTAAACTTCAAAAACTTATCAAAGCTGGCTCGAGGTCAGCTGGTGAATGGTCTACCACAAATCAAGTATGAAAAGGATAAGCTTTGTTCAGCTTGTGAACAAGGCAAACAACATAAAAGCTCTTTCAAATCAAAGCAATGTTTTTCCATCGACAGCTGCCTTCACATGCTCCATATTTATCTCTTTGGTCCCATGAGTACTGAAAATTTAGGTGGAAAGAAGTATACGCTTGTTATCGTTGATGAATATTCATGATATACTTGGGTCATATTTCTTCGTCACAAGAGTGGTGCAGCTGATGAAATTATCAAGTTCATCAAAAGGATGGAACTTCTAAACCGGTCTAGAGTCAAGAAGTTGAGATCAGATGATGGTACTGAATTCAGAAACAAGACTTTGGAAGACTTCTGTTAAGATGTTGGGATCTCCCAAAACTTCTCAGCTGCTAGAACACCTTAACAAAATGGTGTTGCTGAAAGAAGAAACAGAACCCTAATAGAAGCTGCAAGAACGATGCTTGCTGAGTCAAACATGCCTAAGCAATTTTGGGCAGAAGCTGTTAACACAGCGTGTTTTACTCAAAACAGGTCTCTCTATGTGAAGAGACACAAGAAAACTTCTTATGACATATTTCGTCAGAGGAAACCCTTCATTGGTTTCTTTCATGTGTTTGGGTGTGTATGTTTTGTATTAAACACACGAGATCAGCTAAGCAAGTTTGATTCCAAAGCTGATGAAGCCATTTTCTTGGGATACTGTCAAACCCCGCCAAAATTGTTTTTAAAGGAAGATGGTTTGCGGAAGAACGGGCGTGCGACTAAGTAAACATAGCATAAGATTATTGTAAACAATAATTTCAAATCCAAATAAAACCTTTATAAATAAAGTATGTCACAAATGAAACTAAAAGGCCAAATTTTTAAAGTAAAATAAAAGTTGTAATTGTGACATCTTGACAAATGCATGCTTGACTCCAAATGATAGTACTCAATGCTTCAAACTTAGTTACCTGAAAAACATAAATGAAAGTATCAACAAAATTGTTAAGTGAATTCACAGGTTTTATAATAAAGTTTAGTTGTTCCATAGTTCTCGTATGCCACCGTTGGCAAAAATTTGAGTGATGATATAAATGTTAAAAGTAGTCTGCTCCAAGAGCAGTAGTGGAAACAACTGACGGTGATCCCCCAACAGGTTTGCAAGACCTTTGAGTTAAAATGCTGACCCTAAGTCCATAACCAAAACAACAACCTTAAACGTGCTAGATATACACTCCTCGTGGTCGGTATACACCGATAAATGATCAATAACGTGGGCGGGTAGGTCTCCGCCAATAGTACTATTTGCATATCCAGGGCCTAGTCACAACTAGCTAATGATTATGTAGGTAACATATACGCACTTCCATGTACCTCTAAACTTAGTCCAAGCGTACATATTCGTTGTCTAGTTTCCAAAATAGTTTCATCACAATTAAATAATTGATTATAAATAATAGAATTACTTATAAAATAGTTGATGTGTTTTTTACCCCAAAAGTATTAAAAACGTAGTAAAGAGGGCCTGTGAACTCACCTGATGCAATGCTTCCAAAATGCAAGATAATAATGTGGATTCTGACCAAATGACCCTAGCGTTCTAAACGCATAAGAATACATGTATGAGTGACGATCTAAATTGTTTGACTATGCTAAATGATGCAAAATGATTCTTTAAGAGGGAATTAAACTCGAGCGATACATTGGTGACCCGGTTGTGTTGGTCTCGTATCTTAAATATGTTCGTTTGAATTTAAAATGTTTTAAAATAGGTTACATTTTGACAGGAGGTATACTAATCATGATACAATATATAGCCATTTAAATGAAATGAATATAAATAATTACAAGTCAATAATTATTTAGTTATAATTAAATAATGGAATTAAACATTTTCGTTTTGAAATATAGAGTATTATTTAAATAAATGTTTGTTAAATGATAAAGAGAAAGATGAAACAGTAAAGTCATATTATGGGATTTTGGTTTAACGCAAGACAAAAACGTTTTTGGGCCTACAAAAATTTAAAAGGCTACGTTGGATTATGATTTGGGCTAATGGAAAACGGAAATGACTGGCATTGGTTTGGGTTAAGTTTTTGACGAGCAGAAAGAAGAAAAATTCTGGTAGCTCTCATGCTGCTGGCGATTACAATAATAATTGTCGGTAAACGAATTTTTACGACCAAAATTTATGTGAGATACACCAACGTACGCAAGGCTGTAAGACTTCGAGTTACTGTTTCAAGATCGAGGTTAGAAAACCACATGGGTTCTCACCATGCCACACCTGCACGAACACACACACAAGTGTGTGTATTCCGTCGGGTACGAGCAATCATAGAAGACGGAATTTAACGCTCATGAAAAAAATAAAACAGTCAAGAGTTTATACCGAGCGAGACGAAGGGAGACTGAGTATCGGAGAGTATAAGCTTCACCGGAAACATGCTTCTGATCGCCGGAACTGTTGTAATTGCCGGAAACGTTTCTGGTGTTATCGAAGGTGGCGAGGAAACTTCAACATTAAGGAGATCGATGAGAGAGACCGAGAAGGATGGTGTCGTCGGAGAGTTTGTTCGCTTGTTTGCTCGGAGAAGTAGGCAGCGAGAGAGATGGCCGAAGATTGTGACAAAGAAAATAATTTGGGATTTGTTGCCTGATGGTGTGTGGAAGAAAGTGAAGTCTTAAGGGGGTTTTATACAAAAGGAATATTAATAACTTGTCTACTCAAAAGATAGAAACGTAAATCCCTTTTAAGACGAATTGAAGTTTATTAATTTGAATTCATAAAAATTTTATTAATTTATTTTAATAGTAGATGTTAGTAGGTACTATGAACCAATTCTTATTTGTTGTATTTTTTATTTTTTATTAATTGTACCGGACCACTGTATCTCATACCAATTTAATTAGTGGAACTAACTCTTCAATGATAACATTTATATTTTCGCTCAGTTTAAAGTTTTATTAGTCACCAACTCGCTAAATGTACAATTTTAACTGTAAGAACACATAGAAATACTATGTGTATAAATGATGTTATGCATAAAAACGTATAATGACATGAATGTTTGCTAGACTCAAATGCATTTTAATTGTTGTTATTAACGATAGAAAATGTTTATAACGAGATTGAGTTATAATAGTTGTCAAGTCAAGTACCCGATCGCGAGGGTTGTCACATTCTCCCCCTGTTAAAGAAATTTCGTCCCAAAATTTAAGTTGTACCTGCACTAGGTTGAGGGTCAGGAAATAGATGTGGGTATTTGCGTTTCATCTGGTCTTCGCGTTCCCATGTATACTCGGGACCTCGTTTAGATTTCCAACGTACTTTAACAAGTTTGATTCGACTCCTCCGGAGTTGCTGTATTTTCCAATCAGATACTTCTATAGGTTCCTCTCTAAAATGAAGTCGATTATCGATAGCAATCTCGTCCGTTGGGACAATCAACGTTTCGTCAGATAGACATTTCTTAAGATTCGATACATGAAATGTGTTATGAATGCTACTGAGTTCTTGTGGTAATTGTAATCGGTAGGCGACTGGACCAACTCTTTCAACAATTTCAAAAGGTCCAACGTAACGAGGATTCAGTTTCCCCCGTTTACCAAAACGCATAACACCTTTCCATGGTGATACTTTCAATAAAACCTTGTCACCTACAGCAAATTCGAGTGGTTTTCGACGATTGTCGGCATAACTCTTTTGTCTATCTCTGGCTGCTTTAATTCGATCTCTGATCTGGAATATCTTATCAGTGGTTTCTTGCAACATTTCAGGACCAGTTATCTGACTGTCACCGACTTCGGACCAACAAAGCGGTGATCGGCACTTACGACCATATAATGCCTCGAATGGTGCAGCCTTAATGCGAGTGTGATAGCTATTATTATAAGAGAACTTGACCAATGGTAAATGAGCATCCCAATTTCCACTAAAGTCTATCACACAAGCTCGTAACATATCCTCGAGAGTTTGAATTGTTCGTTCGCTTTGACCATCAGTCTGGGGGTGGTAAGCGGTACTCATGTCTAGTCGCGTCCCTAGCGATTTATGTAATGATTTCCAGAATCGTGATGTAAAACGACTATCCCGATCGGAGATTAGAGATATTGGCACTCCGTGCCGAGAAACAACTTCTTTCAGATAGATTCTCGTTAGTTTCTCCATTTTGTCGGTTTCTTTTATTGGAATAAAATGAGCAGATTTTGTGAGTCGATCGACGATTACCCAAATGGTATCATGCCCACTCGAGGTTCGAGGTAACTTGGTAATAAAATCCATAGCGATCCGATCCCATTTCCATTCGGGAATTTCAGGTTGTTGTAAAAGACCAGAGGGTTTCTGATATTCGTCCTTTACTTTTGAACACGTCAAACATTTACCGACATAGATAGCAATTTCTCTCTTCATGTTAGGCCACCAATACATTTCGTTCACATCTTTATACATTTTGTCAGCACCAGGATGAATCGAATATTTGGATTTGTGAGCTTCATCGAGAACAATCTCACGAAGGTTTCCGAATTTTGGAACCCAGATTTTATTCATGAAATATAGAGTTCCGTCCGGTTTGGATTCAAGTTGTTTTTCCATTCCTCGAAGAAATTCGTCTTTTAGGTTTTCAATGTTCAACGCCTCAGTTTGAGTGGAACGGATTTGTGCAATAAAATTTGAATGAATCGACATGGTTAACGCTTTTACTCGACGCGGTTTAATTCGTTCCTTTCGACTGAGGGCATCGGCCACCACATTGGCCTTCCCTGGATGATATTTAATTTCACAGTCGTAATCATTTAGCAACTCAACACAACGACGTTGCCTCATGTTGAGTTCTTTCTGATCGAATATGTGCTAGAGGCTTTTGTGGTCGGTAAAGATAGTGCACTTGGTGCCATATAAATAGTGTCGCCAGATTTTCAGTGCAAAAACTACGGCACCAAGCTCTAAATCATGAGTGGTGTAATTCTTTTCATTATTTTTTAACTGTCGGGAAGCGTAGACAATTACTTTCTCTCTTTGCATTAATACACAACCAAGTCCCTGATGAGATGCATCACAGTACACAACAAAATCTTCGGTTCCTTCAGGAAGTGACAGGATAGGAGCACTACAAAGTTTTTGTTTTAACAATTGGAAGGATGATTCTTGTTTCTCGCCCCACTCGAATTTCTTATCCTTATGAGTGAGGTTGGTTAAAGATTGTGCAATTTTAGAGAAATTTTCGATGAATCGACGATAATAACCGGCTAGACCAAGGAATTGTTGTACTTCCGTTGGCATTTTAGGTGCTTCCCAGTTCTTTATAGCCTTAATTTTTACTGGATCTACGTGGACTCCCTTTTGATTTATTACGTGACCGAGGAATTGTACTTCGTGTAACAAAAATTCACACTTCGAGAATTTCGTGTATAATTTTTCTTTTTCCAACAATTCAAGAATGAGTGTGAGATGTTGTTCATGGTCGCTTTTGTTTCGAGAATAGATCAAAATATCATCGATGAATACAATTACGAATTTATTGAGGTAAGGTTTGCAGACTCGATTCATCAAATCCATAAAGACGGCTGGAGCATTTGTCAATCCAAACGGCATGACTAGAAATTCATAATGGCCATACCGAGTTCTGAATGCTGTTTTCGGGATACTATCTTCTTGAATCTTCAATTAATGATAACCAGAGCGTAGATCGATTTTAAAATAATAACAAGAGCCTTGAAGCTGATCAAATAAATCGTCAATTCTTGGAAGTGGATATCGGTTTTTGATCGTCAATTTATTGAGTTCACGATAATCGATACACATTCTCATGGATCCATCTTTCTTCTTTACAAACAAGACCGGAGCTCCCCAAGGTGAGAAACTCGGTCGAATAAATCCAAGATCGAGTAATTCTTAAAGTTGAGTGGAAAGTTCTTGCATCTCGGATGGTGCAAGACGATAAGGTGAGCGCGCAATCGGTGCGGCTCCCAGGACTAAGTCAATACGGAACTCGACTTGTCTTTGACGTGGTAATCCTGGTAAATCTTTTGGAAATACGTTGGGAAAATCACGCACGATTGGGATATCTTCGATTCGACGTTCTTTGGTTTTCTTATCTACAACGTGTGCGAGGAATGCCTGATAACCCTTTCGCAAATACTTGTGAGCTTTCATACAATTCACCAGATTAAGAGTGCTTTTTCTTTTCTCTCCTTGAATGACGAGAATTTCACCAGACATCAATGGAATTCGGATTAATTTTTCAAAACATATTATCTCGGCTTTATTTTTGGCTAACCAATCCATACCGATTATAATATCAAAACTACCTAACTCGACAGGTAATAAATCGATATCAAATGTATGGTCTTCTAAAATTAAAGTGCATCCTTTTAAAATTTCATCAGTCTCTATTAATTTTCCATTAGCTAATTCTATTGAATAACTCACATTTAGCTTACTAGCTTCTATGTCAAGCAAGGGTCTAAATTCAGTGGAGATGAAACTTAAATCGGCACCGGAATCAAATAATAATGAAGCATAATGACCATTTACTAGAAACGTACCAGTGACGACATCAGGGTCCTGACGCTCATCACCGGCTTTAATCACAAAAGCACGCCCACGGTCCGTGTTGTTGTTACGATTGTTATTGTCGTTGCGGTTGTTCAAATTTGGGCACTGGTTCCGGTAGTGGTTTGGGCTTCCGCACTCGTAACAGGCATTTGGCTTTGGAGCATTATTCCCTTGATTGGCTTGTTTGATACGACAGTTCTGAATCTGATGTCCCCAACGATCACAATTCTTGCAGCGATCACACTTTCCTTCGTGATGTCTTCCACACTTGTCACATTTTGGTTTATTGCCAAAGTAGGTTTTGGTTCCTAGGGTGGTTTGATTTATTGCGCCATATGCTTGGTTGGTTTTCTGATGTTTGTTGGTGGACGAGTTTTGTTGGTTGCCTCGATTGTTATCCCACGAGCGTTTACCATTGTTGTTGGTTCGGTTATTGGTTTGGTTTGTGTTACTGGAGGTGCCAGATGAGTCGGTTTTCCTTGGTAGAGTCCCATTGCGAATGGCGTCATCAGCCAGTTTTTGGGCTCTGTTGACAGCATCTTCAAACGAGGTTGGATCGGCAGCAGTTACAAGGGTTCTGATAGTGGAAGTTCATCCTGAAATATATAATTCGATTCTTTTATGTTCAGGTGTTACCATATGGGGAACTAAACGTGCAAGTTCCTGAAATTTTGTGGTATACTCAGTGATATTTGACGCCTCCATAGAAATGTTCCACAAGTCAGTCTCAATCTTTTGCATTTCCCTCCTTGGGCAGAATTTGTCAGTTAATTGGGTTTTGAATTCATCCCAAGACAAAGAATCAGCAGTGGTACGACCTAATGTTTGGACTCGAGAGTTCCACCATGACAGAGCTTCTTTTGAAAGAGCGCTGGCAGCATATTTCACCATATCAACAGGTGAACAGTTTACGATACTGAAGATCGATTCAATTTTCTCACTCCAATGGATTAAAGCAATTGCTCCATCTTCCTCGGTGAACGCTGGAGGACGGCAAGTTGCAAAAGTTTTGAACGAACATTTTTGTCTAACGTCGTTAGATACCTCTTTATTATTATTGAATTCGTCATCCATACGAATTACTCGGTTTTCTTCGTATTGCGCGATGGCCTCGGCATTCCTGCGCTCAATTGTTTCTTCCATCCTCTCCATAAATTCGACTTCTCTGTTGCTGGTTCTTCCTCTACTACTGGAACGTTTTCGTGGAGGCATGTTTGTTCTAGCCTTAACGAGATTTTCTGGTGACATTTTGTAATAAATCTTAGATATAATCGTAAGTGACTAATGATATAACGCATTTTACCCTAAGGTAAATGTAAGGTAAGTAATCTTTAGTACTAAGGTATAAGGTAAGTAGATAATATGCAATGCAACCCTTATATGAAATGAGACTCTTGAATGCAGTGAAAATGTTATGACCCAAAAATCTTTTTGAAGTTATAGACTAGACTTGCTAGTTCACTATAACCAATAGCTCTGATACCAATCGGTCACACCCCGCCAAAATTGTTTTTAAAGGAAAATGGTTTGTGGAAGAACGGGAGTGCGACTAAGTAAACATAGCATAAGATTATTGTAAACAATAATTTCAAATCCAAATAAAACCTTTTTAAATAAAGTATGTCACAAATGAAACCAAAAGGCCAAGTTTTAAAGTAAAATAAAAGTTGTAATTGTTACATCTTGACAAATGCATGCTTGACTCCAAATGATAGTACTCAATGCTTCAAACTTAGTTACCTGAAAAACATAAATGAAAGTATCAACAAAATTGTTGAGTGAATTCACAGGTTTTATAATAAAGTTTAATTGTTCCATAGTTCTCGTATGCCACCATTGGCAAAAATTTGAGTGATGATATAAATGTTAAAAGTAGTCTGCTGCAAGAGCAGTAGTGGAAACAACTGACGCTGATCCCCTAACAGGTTTGCAAGACCTTTGAGTTAAAATGCTGACCCTAAGTCCATAACCAAAACAACAACCTTAAACGTGCTAGATATACACTCCTCGTGGTCGGTATACACCGATAAATGATCAATAACGTGGGAGGGTAGGTATCCGCCAATAGTACTATTTGCATATGCAGGGCCTAGCCGCAACTAGCTAATGATTATGTAGGTAACATATACGCACTTCCATGTACCTCTAAACTTAGTCCAAGCATACAGATTCGTTGTCTAGTTTCCAAAATAGTTTCATCACAATTAAATAATTGATTATAAATAATAGAATTACTTATAAAATAGTTGATGTGTTTTTCACCCCAAAAGTATTAAAAACGTAGTAAAGAGGGGCTGTGAACTCACCTGATGCAATGCTTCCAAAATGCAAGATAATAATGTGGATTCTGACCAAATGACCCTAGCGTCCTAAACGCATAAGAATACATGTATGAGTGACGGTCTAAATGGTTTGACTATGCTAAATGATGCAAAATGATTCTTTAAGAGGGAATTAAACTCGAGCGATACATTGGTGACCCGGTTGTGTTGGTCTCGTATCTTAAATATGTTCGTTTGAATTTAAAATGTTTTAAAATAGGTTACATTTTGACAGGAGGTATACTAATCATGATACAATATATAGCCATTTAAATGAAATGAATATAAATAATTACAAGTCAATAATTATTTAGTTATAATTAAATAATGGAATTAAACATTTTCGTTTTGAAATATAGAGTATTATTTAAATAAATGTTTGTTAAATGATAAAAAGAAAGATGAAACAGTAAAGTCATATTATGGGATTTTGGTTTAACGCAAGACAAAAACGTTTTTGGGCCTACAAAAATTTAAAAGGCTACATTGGATTATGATTTGGGCTAATGGAAAACTGAAATGACTGGCATTGGTTTGGGTTAAGTTTTTGACGAGCAGAAAGAAGAAAAATTCTGGTAGCTCTCATGCTGCCGGCGATTACAATAATAATTGCCGGCGTAAACGAATTTTTACGACCAAAATTTATCTGAGATACACCAACGTACGCAAGGCTGTAAGACTTCGAGTTACTGTTTCAAGATCGAGGTGAGAAAACCACATGGGTTCTCACCATGCCACACCTGCACGAACACACACACACAAGTGTGTGTATTCCGTCGGGTACGAGCAATCATAGAAGACGGAATTTAACGCTCAACAGAAAAATAAAACAGTCAAGAGTTTATACCGAGCGAGACGAAGGGAGACTGAGTATTGGAGAGTATAAGCTTCACCGGAAACATGCTTCTGATCGCCGGAACTATTGTAATTGCCGGAAACGTTTCTGGTGTTACCGAAGGTGGCGAGGAAACTTCAACATTAAGGAGATCGACGAGAGAGACCGAGAAGGATGGTGTCGTCGGAGAGTTTGTTCGCTTGTTTGCTCGGAGAAGTAGGCAGCGAGAGAGATGGCCGAAGATTGAGACAAAGAAAATAATTTGGGATTCGTTGCCTGATGGTGTGTGGAAGAAAATGAAGTCTTAAGGGGGTTTTATACAAAAGGAATATTAATAACTTGTCTACTCAAAAGATAGAAACGTAAATCCCTTTTAAGACGAATTGAAGTTTATTAATTTGAATTCATAAAAATTTTATTAATTTATTTTAATAGTAGATGTTAGTAGGTACTATGAACCAATTCTTATTTGTTGTATTTTTTATTTTTTATTAATTGTACCGGACCATTGTATCTCATACCAATTTAATTAGTGGAACTAACTCTTCAATGATAACATTTATATTTTCGCTCAGTTTAAAGTTTTATTAGTCACCAACTCGCTAAATGTACAGTTTTAACTGTAAGAACACATAGAAATACTATGTGTATAAATAATGTTATGCATAAAAACGTATAATGACATGAATGTTTGCTAGACTCAAATGCATTTTAATTGTTGTTATTAACGATAGAAAATGTTTATAACGAGATTGAGTTATAATAGTTGTCAAGTCAAGTACCCGATTGCGAGGGTTGTCACAGATACTCCACTACATCCAAGGCATACAGAGTCTTCAATAAAAGAAGACAAACTGTGGAAGAGTCCATAAACGTTACTTTTGAAGAAGACTCAAAGGCCTTAAATCCCACCTCTGATGACTCATCTGATGCATTTCAGAGATCAGCTGAACCATCTTCTGATGATGCAGCTGAAGCATTCTCTGATGCTTTAAACCTCTTTGACGTTCCAATAAATGAATCAGATGAGACATTCCATGATGCTCCTACATATCTTGTAGATATTGCAGCTGTTCAACAAGAGATTCCAACAGCTAGGGCATCATCCAAGGCTATCTCTAAGCCACCTCTTCATACTTCAAGATCTATTCTAAAGGAAGTAAATCATCCTGCTGAGCATTCAGCCGCTCAACAAGGATCCAACTCTGCTGAATCTTCCTCTTCTACATCCACTCCTCAATCTAAGTGGACCGCAGAACATCCAATTGATCTAATCATTAGAGATTCACAACAAGGAGTGGTCACAAGAAGTAAAGCATCGTGTAATCTCTGCCTATGGTCGTGCTTCTTAGCAGCTGAAGAACCGAAGAATATTAAAACTGCTTTAGAAGACTCAAGCTGGATTCAAGCGATGCAGGAAGAACTTAACCAATTCGAGGTCAACAAAGTATGCCAGTTGGTTCCACCACCAGCTGGAAAGACTATAATTGGTACTAAATGGGTATTTAGGAATAAGATGGATGAAGAAGGAGTCGTTATTCGCAACAAGGCTAGACTTGTTGCTTAAGGATATAGACAAGAGGAAGGAATCGATTTCGATGAAACATTTATTCCGGTAGCTAGGCTTGAGGCTATCAGAATATTTCTAGCCTATGTTGCTTCCAAGAAATTCACGGTTTTTCATATGGACGTAAATAGTGCATTTCTAAACGGAAAGCTGCAAGAGGAGTGTATGTTAAGCAACCACCAGGGTTTGAAAATCCTAAGTATTTAGACTATGTGTTTAAATTGGATAAAGCGTTGTATGGGTTGAAACAAGCTCCTCGTGCATGGTATGACACACTCTCCACGTTTCTCATAGCAAATGATTTCACAAGGGGAAAGATTGATAAAACCTTATTCATTCGCAAAATCAAAGGTGATATCATTCTTGTTCAATTTTATGTGGATGACATAATTATTGGTGCTACTGACGAAAAACTTTGTAGACGTTTTTCAAAACTTATGTCTACAAAGTATGAGATGAGTATGATGGGTGAATTGACATATTTTCTTGGCTTACAAGTTAAGCAATATTAAAATGGAATTTTTATAAATCAAGAAAAATATATCAAGGATCTTTTAAAGAAATTTGATATGAATTCATCATCATTTATGAAAACTCCAATGGCTCCTCCAAACAATCTAGATGCTGACATAACTGGGAAATCAGTTGATGTTACGTTCTATAGAGGAATCATTGGATCTTTGCTCTATCTCACCGCTAGCAGACCAGACATTATGTTTGCTACTTGCATGTGTGCTAGGTATCAAGATGATCTTAGAGAATCTCATCTAATAGCTGCTAAGCGAATTTTGAGGTACCTCAAGGGTACTCCAAGCTTAGGTCTTTGGTATGCCAAAGACTCTGGGTTTGATCTAATTGGCTATTCAGATTCAGACTTTGCAGGTTGTAAAATGGATAGAAAAAGCACCACAGGAGGATGTCAGCTGCTAGGTGGAAAACTAGTCAGCTGGACAAGCAAGAAACAAAACAGTGTTTCTACCTCCACAGCTGAAGCAGAATACGTTGCTGCTGGAAGCTGTTGTGCTCAAGTCATTTGGATGAAGAATCAGCTGATTGATTTTGATATGAACTTTTCTAAAGTTCATATCTAGTGCATAACACAAGTGCTATTGCAATCAGCAATAATCCAGTTCTTCATTCAAGAACCAAACATATTGATATAAGGTATCATTTTATTAGAGATCACATAGAACAAGGTGACGTGGAACTTCATTTCATTTCAACAGACCTTCAGCTGGCTGATTTATTTACTAAACCGTTAGATGAAAAACGCTTCAATTTTCTAATCAGCGAGCTAGGTATGTTGAATGCCTGAATCAACTGCTGAAGTACTATCAGCAGCTGATAAGTCCACCTTGTCATTTAGTACATTCAACTAACTAAAAACATTTTGATTTCATCAGTCAGCCGAATAAAATCTTTCAAAATGATAACTTATCAAGTTTTTAAAGCAAAAACGTTTGGTTCTCCCACACAAAGGCATCTTTTATCCCCATCCATACATTTTCTGTGGTAAATATTTCCACTCGAGTGAAAATATTTGGCATTTATGGGGGACAAGACACCCTGACACACGAAACGGCTCCACTATCCCTCTCTGTCACATCCAACGACTTTTTCGCACGATAACCAACATTTCCATAGTTGGTTTGTAACTATCCATAAATGATCCGGTTAGATTTCAAATATTTACCCAAATCGTTCCAAAAACCCCTATAAATACCCACCTTTCCCCTCACTTCATCTTCACCACTCTCAAAATCTTCTCTCAAAAACCCTAACTCTTCAAGCTTTTATCTTTCTTCCCTCTCCTACAATGTCGAAGAAAACCACAAAAACTCCTATATCTAGAGCTGCCATCGAGTTCACCCAGAACTTGAATCTGGTAGGCAACACTTCTCCACCAAAGAACCTCATCGATGTATATCGACCGGTTGGGAAGTTCTTGCGTCACTGCCCTATCGGCGGTGCATTCTTCAAATTCACCAAGAGCATCTACGATATCTTGCGTGATTTCTGGATGTCTGCCTCCGTTTCTGGAGACGACATCATTGCGCAAGTTGGAGGTCATCAAATCACCATTACTATTGATGATTTCCGAGCTGCTTGCGGGTTCGAATATCTGCTACCTGATGAAGAATATCAGCAGGCAAAATTTGCTGATGATGCTAAAGAAAGTCTAATCCGTATCACTGGATACAGATTAGAAAATGAAGACAACAAGGTGCAGATCTTCAAGAAGTCTCAGCTGACGAGACCCTAGGCCTACTTCTTTACCCACATCATTCAGGGTATAGGCGGCAATTCTGGGTCTCACAACCAGTGCAACTCCAGCATGCAAGTCTTTGCTGAAGCCCTAATCACCGGTCAGCGGATTGATTATGGGAGACTGGTGTACGAGGAAGTCAAGGCCAAGCTGAAGGCAAAGGGAACTCACATTCCCTATCTTCGCTTCTTCACATTGTGCATCGCACATGTGATGCTTGAGAAGCTGAAGATTGATTATGAGGACCTTCCAGGGGAATCAGTGGAGGTACGTACCTTCTCTAACATCATCTTCAACTCCAAAAAGGAAGATGATAAGGATGTTCCCCTCTCCTCGTACATGCTGAAGATCATTGAAGATCGGACCAGATCCAAAAAGGATCAAACAGAGGGCACCACATTGGAAGAATCTGCCCTACAAGAAGGTATGTCCTTTCCTCATCTGAAGAGTTTTCCATCAACTGAACGACCACCAACTGTTGATGGAAATACCACCACTTCCACTGGGATCTCAATGCCCATTGACGTGGAAAATGTGGAAACGGGTGATATTCCACGTGGTGTGAAGAAGCGAGTTAAGCGAGCTGCTCATCGCTCTCATTCTTCCTCTTCATTCTTTTTATCATCTTCTTCCACTTCTAACGCTCCTTTTTCTCCTCAGCTGAGGGTAAGAGGGACTGCTACCCGTGGATAAGATATGGTGGTTGATGATGTTGAGCTGGCGACAACAGCATCATCAGGATTCAGCCGGGATCCTCTGGTTACTCACTCGAGTTCCAGACTGAGAGGATTACGATCAGAAGCCATGCCAGCTTCTGAGAATGATCCTTCTCATTTTCAATTTGGCAGTGTTTTTCCAGGAACTCCAACAACAATCGGAGCTCCTGGTCAGACACTCTCGGCTGATCCTCTTTTTCTCTCTTTTGCTCTTCAACCTCCTTCTGCTGATTTCTCAACAAGTCAGCAGACTTCAAAACGGCAATTTCGTTCTTCAGGAGTTAGTGCCGGCTCCAACCTTCTGCGTAGCTCCTCGACTGATTCATTATCAGTCGTTGTAACAAGGGGACAAACTCCACAAGCAACCTCAGTCTCTCGACAGACTGCTGGTGAAGTTTTTGGCTCAACCCAAGCCACCCGTGAGTCAGCTGCACACACACCACCACCAACTTCTTCATCACTTTCTGAGTCATCAGCTGATGATAGATTGACTAGAAACCAAGTCAATCTTAAAGCTATTCTTTCTGTTTCCCACAACGTTACCAGCTTAAACCAGCAGGTGATCGAGGAAACCACCACCGCCAATGAAGAGACAACTTTAGACCAAGTTGTTACTGAGGCATCAACCCAAGCTGCCAGTGATCGCGAACATATTCGCCAACTGAGCTGTGAGGCATCTAAAACACCACCTAGAGGAACTCTTCCTCCAGTCTCCATACCAGTATCACCGGCTGGTGAGACCGAAGCTCCAGAGGATCAAACAACATTTCATATGATGTTTGATTCAGCTGATGATCCTATTCAGCCGTACTATTCGTCATCTGACGAAGACGTACATATTGGGCTTCAAGCTGTTTTGACAGCTGATGTCGGCAATTCTGTTAGTAACCTAGAAGTTTCACCCACTCCCACAGCTGAGGTTACCCCTCAAGCTGGAGACATGCCGGACCCCCTCTCCCAAAGCGTCCAAGTGTCCCATGCTGAATCCAGCAAAGTTGGAGGAAGCATTCCCATCAGAGCCGCTACTGCTCTGATGTCTAGAGTTGTATCATCCCAGATTCGACCTCGGATGGCCAGGCTGAGTCAGCAGATGGACAACCTTCGCAGGGATGTTCCAAAGAAGTTTGCTACAACTGCTAAGAACCTCTCTTCCAGCATACCTTCTCTGCACACTGAGGTTCACACTCAGACTCCTCAGCTGGCTCTTCTTGCTGATCAGATTCGCTGCAACACAAGCGAGTTCATCACTCTCAAAAAGTATATTCAGCGAGGGTTGAACTCCATTCGCGAGTCTGACAGAGTCGAAAAAGACAAACTTATCTCTGAAGCTCGGGCCACGGAAGCCGAAGTCGAAAGACAGCTGAATACCTTGTCCTCCAAGGTGTCTCCTCTTCAAACCGCTGTCGATCGATTGGCTCTTGCACAGTCTAAGCAAGAGTGTCTGCTGACCCACACTCATAGCCATCTTTCTAAGGCTATTGAGGTCAGTTCGCTGTCTTACCAAGTCGCTGGTCTCCAAGGCACCCTCAACCTTATTCTACAAAAACTGAATGAGGGTGCCGCTGCTGTCCATCCTGCTTCAGCACCAGAGAGTACCTTAATTCTTCGGGCACTATCTGAGGGGGAGAAAGAGCATACTACTTCAGCAGGTGAAGAACAAGGTGAACAAAATGCTTCACAATCTATGATCACCTCTGCTGTCGGAGCCAATGTTGAAGATATTCCAGCAGGTGAGACCCCAAGATCTCCACCTATCACCTTTGCTGGGATACAAGAAGAAGAAGACGTTTCAGTAGACGAGACCCTAATTCCAACATCACTCGTCACTACTGAAACACCTGAGGTAACTACTTCAGTAGGGGAGACTATCATTCTACCAACACTCACTGCTGCTGAAGGCCTCAGGACAGGAGAATCCTCAACTGGAGTTAAAATCATTGATTCCTTTGGACCAGTTGAGGGCCCACAAGTCCAAGTCCCGCAAATCCAAAACCCACAGCCTATTATACAGGAGATTCCTCAACCTGCTGAGGGGGAGCCTGCTTCTGCCGCGGTTAAAGCTCTCCTTTTAAAGGAAGATGGAACCACAACTGATCTTGATGCAGCTATTGCCCTTCAAAGAAAGACTCACAAAGAGCTGTATCAAAAAGATGAGGCCCAAAGAACTGAGAACATTAGGTTTTTCAACAAAGTTCTTTACCAGCGTAGGCAGGAAGCAAAAATCACCAGCGTAAGGGCACCCAAGTCCTCTTCCAGCTCCCCACCTGAAGTAAAAATAACTAGAGCTGGAGGATATATTGCTGCTGAAAGGATTCCTCTGAACAAAATCAGCACTCATCTCAACTATGCTGAGTGGAATGAGTTGCTAGAAGCTTCCAGATCTGCACAACCGTCTGATAAGATAACAGATCTGCAAAGTGAGATCAAAGTCACAATCTTCATCTTCAAGAATTTATGCGCCAATATCAGGAGAACCGCTCCTGAGTTGGCAAATCGCATACCAGCTGAATTGCTTGACTCACAAGAAGTTGCTGTCAGAGAACCTGCTGGTGAAGGCTCCTCAGCAAGAAGGGAAAAACATAAGTCCGTTCTTCCCGACCCCTTTGCTGACTACAGAGCACTTGATATTGGGTCGTCTATCATATATGCAAAATGACCAAGACTCAATATCACAAAAGCTGTCCCCACGGGAGTAAATTTTGTCCCTGGGCTGATCGTGAAAGAACCTATCTACGGCTTTTGCTATCTGGAGAAGAAGGTGCCTTGCTTCCAACGGGCTGATGAGCTGCATATGTGTGATATTGATCAACTTTTGTTCTATCACAAGTCGCTGAGTTCTTCCACTGAAGAAGGAAGACAAATGAAGAAATTAATCGACTCAGCCATCAGCTCACAATATCGCAATGTCAGTGGGGAAGCTATGCCCAAGACATTGTAATATTTTTTTTTCCTTGTATTTTTCAGCTTTATTTAATAGAAAATCAAATTTTGTAATATACTTGCAAACACACCGAAAAAAGATACAAAAGAACCCAAAGGGTCAAAACACATAAACATTCAGCTGATCCAACCAGCTGAATCAATACAGGTTCATACTTATACAGCTATTCGATTGCATCAAATAGGGGGAGATTGTTAGTCCCTAGACTAAATGAATAAGATTTGATGATCAATAGCTATGAAGAATAATATCAGCTGAAGTATGTACCTTAGCTGAAGCAAGTATATGCAATAAACCTTCAGCTGAGTACGTACTTAGCTCTAGGAAAACAAGTCAAATCAGCAGCTATAGAAGAGTGTTCATTCAAAGTCTATGACCAAAGCACAAAGACAAGAAGAAGGTCATTCAGCTGATTGTGGAATCAGCTAATGATACCTGCTGCAGATGAAGACTTAGTGGAAATGTTCTTGACACTTTGAACATTTCCTTTCCCGCTCAAAGAAGAAGAAAACGATGAGGATCTTCTATTTTGGAATAGAAGATATTGTGTCAGTACATCATCGTTTGTCCCTCCAAGCATGTAAATGGAAAGTCAACTACTTTTGTACTTTCATAGTACACCTTTTTACTGAGCGTCAGAAAAGGTAGCAAAAGGAGTTGACACAAAGTACACTTGGGACTACAACATATGCAAGAGCATTAAATGTTTCCGTGGACAAGTCTACATCGACGAATGATATGTTTACACGTCGATTACCTTGTGGACAAAGTAACACGGATCTTGGGCTATATATAGAGACGTAAATGCTTGCATTTACACACACCTTTTAGAATTCATAGCACAAGAACAATCTCTGAGAGTTGTTATTGTCTGGTATTAACTTCTCCATAGTTATTACTAAGGCATTAAATATCAGCTGTTCGTATCAGCTGATATTAAACTCTCCTTGCATAAGTCTTCTAGTTTGAGCGAACAAAAGTGTCATTTCAAGTAGAAAGTTTTAGTTAGTGTGTACTATCTATTTCCGCAAACATTGTACTATATTAAGGTGTTTTAATAAACTATTAATCATTGAAATCTTGTGTGTTATTTATCTTATCTTCGTTAATCGGTCATTACGCAACACGTTTGTGTTGTTGGGATCCAACAACCAAGATTGGAGATTTTGAGCTCATGCTTAGTAGTGATAGTTCGATTACTTTATTAGATGTTTGTTATTCGCCTTGCATGGCACGAAACATTATGCATTGTTTAAGGATGATTTTACTTTTAGTTTTGATAATGAAAATGGTTCTATTTTAGTTCATAAAATTGATGTTTTTATATTCAAAGTTATTCCTTGTTCTGGCATATATGAAAGTGTTGTTTGCGTTAACAATAGAAATCTAATATTGAATGTTGATTCGTCCAAAGGTGTGTTGGATAAATCATGTCTATAGCATTGTCGCTTAGGCCACATTAACAAGAAAAGAATCGCCAAACTCCAAAAGGATGGAGTGTTGGAATCATTTGACCTCAAATCGAATGATGTGTGCGAATCTTGTTTACTTGGCAAGATGACAAAAGCGCCATTCACAGGGACTTGTGAAAGAGGCAAAGACTTGTTGGATCTTGTACACACTGTAGTGTGTGGACCATTCAAGTCAAGCACTAGACATGATGAAAAGATACTTCATCACATTTACTGGTGATTTCAGTAGATATGGTTATATTTATTTGATTAAACATAAGTCAGAAACTTTTGAGACATTCAAAGTGTTTCAAAACGAAGTTGAGAATCAATTGGGCAAAAGGATTAAGATGCTCCGCTCTGACAGGGGTGGAGAGTATCTTAGTCAAGAGTTCATGGCTCATCTAAAGAGTTGTGGAATAGTATCCCAACTCTCACCTCCTAGAACTCCACAACTTAATGGAGTGTCTGAAAGGAGAAATCGAACATTGTTAGATATGGTTCGATCAATGATGAGTTGTGCAACTCTTCCAGTGAGCTTCTGGGGTTACGCCCTAGAAACAACAACTCACATCTTAAACCTTGTACCTGCCAAGAAGGTCTCCAAGACACCCTCTGAAATGTGGACAGGGAATCCTCCCTCGCTCCGACATTTGAAAATATGGGGTTGTGAAGTTTACGTGGGACACGAAACTCATGACAAACTGGGAAGAAAATTAGAGAAGTGTCATTTCATTGGCTTCCCTCGCCTGTCTTTCGGATATCGGTTTTACAAACCGGCTGAGAACAAAGTGTTCATAGCTCGAAGAGGATTCTTTCTTGAGAGAGAGCTATTATCCAAAGAAGCTAGTGGGAGCAAAGTTAATCTTGAAGAGTCTCAAGAGTCAAGCAATGAAATTGAAGCGGAACCTATAGTTGACACTAGTACTCAACCTGAGGATGAGACTCCTGTTGAACAAAATGATATAACTCCTACCATTCCACGTAGATCCTTTAGAGTTGTTCGCCCTCCTGAGCATCTTGGTGATTATTATGAATACCATATTATTGAAGGCGATGCATCAAATGATAATGGTTTACAAGTTGATGATGATGAACCATCAAACTATAAGGAAGCTATGGAAGGCCCTGAGGCCGATACATGGAAAGAGGCTATGGAGAGCGAAATTCAGTCTATGTATGACAATCAAGTATGTAACTTGGTTGACGTTACTCCTGGCACTAAAACCGTTGGGTGTAAATGGATCTTCAAGAAGAAGACAGACATGGATGGGAATGTGCACACTTATAAGGCTAGGCTGGTTGCAAAAGGTTATACTCAAACTCATGGGATTGATTATGATGAGACTTTTTCACCAGTAGCCAAGATTAAATCTATAACGATATTGAAGGAATTATGTGCACAGTTAGTCAACCTATGATGATACATTCATGCCTGCGAAACACTTAAGGGTCACACCGGTGAGTGCATGTAATACGCGCAAGTTATGCAATGATACTACGAAGAGGAATGATTCATAATAGTCATTATGAATCAGTCAAGTATTAAGTTTAACTTATTACTGGATTAGTTTAACTAACTAATTAATACAAGTATTTGTACATTTACTAGTTGAGTAAATATACAATGTGTTAATTATAGATTACCCATAATATGATTTAAAGCTATTAAATCACATAGTAATTGGATAATATTGTTGTATAAATTATATAAAGGTTATTATATAATTAATTATTAAAAGTATAAATACAAGTATATAATTCATGTATATGGGTACCGAATTACTAATGTGTTAATACTAGACATTTGATAGTTAAGTACAACAATAATAAACTAGTTAAAACTATAAGGGTTCAAAGTGTAAGAAGATAAGTTTAATTAAGAGATTAATCTTAATTAAACTAGAAGGACTTAAATGAAACTTATTCTATTATATATAGAAGGCTTAAGGTTTCATTTATCCATTGATCTCTTTCTTGCTTGCTTCCCACGAAATTCTTCCCCTCTCTTTGGAGGATTTCGGCCGAACCCCAAGAACACCATCACTTGGTGTTCTTCGTTCTTCATTCGTTCTTCGTGTTCTTCAAGTATTATAGAACAATATCGTTGCAAGTGATCAACTAGAAGATCGCTCGTCGTGTTCATCATCAGTGGATCTATCTTAAGCATTAACCTAAGGTATGTTTCATGGAACACACTTTCTTCTTCTCCTTTTGTACGATCGAACGAGAACACCAAGAACCCTAGGGTTCTTGGTGAGTGTTAGACGAACACACACAAGTATGTGTGTGTGTTCGAGTTTTTCGTACAAGGTTTCTTTCTTGTTAATCTAATCTAGATTTCCAACATCCCAATCCTTTAGGGTTTAAGGATTAGGTTTAATCCCACTTCCGCTTTTAGGGATTAAATCAGCTAGTTGGTTTTAACCGGTCAAGAACAAGTTCATGTTCGTGGTCAGTATGGTCGAACCAAGCATACTAGGAGGTTGACCCAAGTGGTCGATCAGTGTTATGAAACCCTTCAGTGGTATCAGAGCGTTGGTTTATAGATATAAACTAGATTAACAAAGTTTGTTTGTTTAATTTTTTAATTAAAGTTTTTTTTTGTTCCAATTTTTTTCTTCTTCTTCTTAGATTTCGAAAAGAGTAAGAACCCTAGGATCAAGAATATTAAACAAGTCTAGTTTAATTGGTCAAAAGGTTTCTAGTACCCTAGAAATTTCGAAAATTGTAAAGAACCCTAGGATCAAGTATGTTAAACAAGATTTGTTTAATTGATCAAAAAGGCTTCTTTTCTTAACCCTAGTATTTCGAAATTAGAAGAACCCTAGGATCAAGAATATCAAAGTTCTTGATCAAGAGGATTCTTTCCTTATTGATTGATCTTCAAAATCTAGGACCAAGTATGTTAAACCAAGTTTTGGTTTAATTGGTCAAAAAGGATTCTTTCCTTTTCTCAAGATTTCGAAATCAAGGAGGTTACTTGGACACCAAGTATATTAAACTAGCTTAGTTTAATTGGTGGAAAAGTTTCTTTGTATTAAGAATTCGAAACCCTAAAGAACCCTAGAACATTAAACTAGTTCAAGTTTAATAGTTTAAAAGAATTAATTAGGATAATAATCTAAAACCTAGATAATTAAACAAGTTTATGTTTAATAGGTTTAATTATTATTTTGATAGATTTATTAAGACTAATTATTTAAACTTAGACAAAGTTTTATTGTCTATAAGGTTTAAATTAAAAAATTTAAATAAATTTATTAAGGTTATAATCTATCTTAGAATTTAAACAAAGTTTATTGTTTAGATAGGATTGATTAAAATTAATTTTTTAATAAAATAATGTCTTTGATCAAGAAAGTCAAAACCCTAGTTTTGATTGATCAAGAACAAGATTAGGGTTAATCTAATTCATTTAGGGAATTAATAAGATTAAAAGAAGTGTATTTTAAGTTCTAAAATTAACAAGATGTATTTATTTATATATATTATTTCGGAATTTTAAATATTTAAAGAAAATGAATTTTAAAAGATATAATAAGTTTATACATATTTTAATTAGATTAAGTTAAAATACATACGTATAAATTAGGTGTAATATTCTTATTAGAATGTTGCAAGTTTATTATAAATAATTTATATATACGAATATATTAAATACAAGATAAAATGGAACAATTAAAAGATAATGTTATTTTGATCTTTAAAGGATAATAGTATAACTACTTATTGTATAAGTTATTATATAATTAAGACTAGAAAGTACAAAGTTATGATTTCATTATAACTAGAAATTGTACAAGTTGATATTATATGATTAACTAGAAATATACAAAGTTACATTATTATTATTATAAGGTGTATAAAGTTATAAGTTATTATAACTAGATAATTATACAAGTATATTATAAGTATTTTACAAGTTATGTAATATACTAGATTAATGATAAAGTAATAAATAACAAGAAAACTTTATAACCTATATTTAACTAGTTCAAGTTATATGTAAGAAAGGTTTAAACAAACTAAGAACTATTATATATAGTCTTTATATAATAGGTTTATTAGTTTCACCAAGTATAAACCGGTGATTGTGTTTGCTCGAGTTCCATCATGGTTGTTGGAGCTAGTGGGAGCTACGCAAGAAAATCATAAAGTTTATAAGTGTGTCGTTAAGACATAAGTTTTGGCCGAATCTAGTAAGTCAAAACGAATGTTTAGTTTCATTATTAGACATATTAAAAACTAGGTGTGTTAAACTAGATTTATGATTCAAGTTTATGAATTATAATAGAACTAAAAGTTTAAAATAATTTTTAAGTTTTTCAAGTAAGATAAAACAAGTAAGTTTTATAATAAGATAAGGTTTTTCACAAAACCTAGTAAAACGTTTTGTACACCTCGTTTTAGGTACACATATAAATCGCGCAATTCTTGAAACTATAAATTTAAAGAATAGTTCTTAAGTTTTAAAAAGGTATCTTGTAGAATTCTTAAATTCACAAGTCACATATTTTAAACAAGGATTAAGATTGGAATAAAGGTTTAAGTTTAGTTTAAGACTTAAACAAACCCAAGAAAATCTTAGATCGAAGTACTATCCACCTAATGGAACACCTCACTTGTTCAACGATATTCATATTGTAAGGATAAAGAACCTTAGATATGGATTCAAATCATTGCGAGTGTCAGGGTGCGTAAGGTTCTGTGATAATCGGGAGTCCCGGCGCAGAACATCGCACTGTCTTAGATGGTCTGATCTACTTTGGTGATAATCGGGAGTCCCGGCCCAAAAAGTACTTGAGTAGAATAAACATACTAGACTTTATTAATAACTTAGAAATGTACAATTAGATTGTACAAAGTTATAATAAGTTATAAGTCTAAATATTCTACGACCCCTAGGAATCGTGTCAAGTCTTGATACGATCGGTAAGGATGTTACCTACCAGAAACAGCATGTCTCGTCGGGAAGTGCCCAACCCTTGCGGCGAGAATATGATATATGGATCCTAGGCCTAAAATATTAGTTATGGGTTTATAATATATTTTAGAGAATGTTTATTGATGATTACTAATTAAACTGGGTTTGATTTGTAGATGGCAGCAACAAACATAACGACACGTACCAACAATCTCTCACTACGCTTGTTTCTAGAAAAGGACGAATTGACTGGGTCAATGTTTCTCTATTGGAAGCGTGATCTTCGGATTATGCTTACGCATGAGAGAAAAGGAAATGTCCTAGAAAGAGCAATACTAAGTACTCCTGCCGCAAATGCTAGAAATGAACCAGGATAAGCATAATACGCTTATAGGGTGTTCAAATCTCGCAAGGTGGTTAAAGGATCATCGGTGAGTGCTCACGTCATGGAAATGAAAGAGCACATGGATCATCTTGAATGAATAGGATACCCAGTACCGTTGTAGTTAGCAACAGTAATGATATTAAACTCGTTCTCAGATGACTATAAGCATTATATAGTCAACATGGAGCAATCCATTGATGAGCTATATTCCATGCTCATGACTACTGAGTTGATTTGGGGACCAATTTTAAGAATGATCTCGTAGTAACCGATGATGGTAGTGATCAGAGAAAGAGGCGCAGTGGAAAGGTAAAGGATAAAACCGATCCTAGCCACGGCGTGCCTAAAGGGTAATGAAGTCAACCAAAAGGTCTAGAAGGTGAAGCCAAGCAACACAAGGACCGAGAAACGGTTTCTTGGTCGTGGCAAGGGTCAAAGGGTAGGAAGCTATGCTTGCTCCTTAGTTAACTTGACCAACTTCTTGATGCTCGTTTTCTACTTGTAAAGTTTATTACGAGTAACTCAACTTTAGCAATCGTTTATTGCATAAGATGATGGAAAGTGAGATCGAGTAACATGAGATAATGATCCCACAAGCACCACGTTTTAATTAAGTATTTCTCGTATGGATTCAGTAAAACAATTTTCGGTTTTTAAGTTGTTTTGAACAAATTACATTTTTACTATCTTATGATAAATTTTCGATTTTTTATAGTTTATCATCATTAAATCCATGGTTGAATTATATTGTGTGTGCATGTGTGTTGATTATACTAGTCAAGATTTATGACTAGATTATAAAGTCAAGTATTGACTTAATAATGATCTCATTGTTTATATTTGTTTGATTGTTGAATAATATCTTAGAAGCTCAAGGTACTTAGATACTAGTAATTAGAAAGTTTTTCTAATGAAAGTATTTAAGAGTTTTATGGAAGCATAAGGTTCAAAAGTTATTGAACTTAGTTAAAACATCTTACGTAATAGTCATTACTTATGATAGTAAGTTTTAAAGTATTAGTATTAATATAGTATGATTATATTAGATATAATCAAGATATACTTTAAAGAGTATTATTACAAGTCTTTCATACTTGTAATAAAGGATTTGATGAAGTCATAATTCCCTAATAGGAATAATTGGATATTCGTAAAATCCAAGTAAAATGACTTAGACATTAAATGAACTCTTAAAAGGGACAAACTATATTAAAGTATTTAAGAATTAAAAGGTATTGATGCAAGTCTTTTATTCTTGTAATAAATACATTATTTAATCAAGTCATAATTCCCTTATAGGAATAATGGATATTTGAGAAATCCAAGAAATGACTTTGGCATTGAATAAAGTTCTTAAAGAATACTAATATGTTTAAGAATTGATAGTATCGTTTCAAGTGTCTTATACTTGTTAGATACAGTAATCAATAAAGGTCATGATTCCCTAAACAGGAATAGTGGATATTCGCAAATCCAAAGGATGATCTTAACTATTGATAGAATTCTTAAAAAGATTAAACTACAAGTTATTGACTAGGTCAAAATAGTAGTTAAGTTATGCTTAAATTCCATAAAAGATAGTGGGAGCTATGACCAACATAATTCATTAAAGATATTAATGAATTTAGTGAGTTAGTAAGACATTAACAACAAGGTTTTACCAAGTCGTTAGCCAAAGAGTTAAGAGAAATAATAAATGATCGTTAATTAGACTATTGCAAACCTAATAGCGTGATCACAAGTCTTGTGATTAATTATTTCATATCTAATAGGTTGTTCACACTCCAGTGAATAACATAATCATTTAAGGAAATTTCTTTAACTAGTACTGATATATCTACAAATCAAGTAACTAAAAGAGGTTTTAGTTACAAGGAGAATTTTATGAATTCAAGAAACTAAGGAGTTAATTTCCAATCCTCCTATGTTTACCGAATTGCATAAAAGGCAAGACTAGAATATGTTCTAGATTGTTGCAAGAACAAAATCTAGCAAAGGCAAAAGAAATAGTATTTTTCAAATACTTGTCTTATGTCTTTAGTTTAATAGAAATGACTGGTTTAGTGATAAAGTAACAACTTAGGTTGTAAAAGTAATTAATTAATCAACGCAAACAAAAGGAATAAGTAATGATCCAGTAATAATTCGGTATCTATGTCCAGTGAGGAATAATACTCGAGTTATAATCATCTTTATTCAGACTTTGTATGTTTTATAATATCCATGAATAAAAGTCTTTTTATTCAAAAAGATATAAATCCGTGACTACTCGTCTTGGTGGGAAACTCGATAGGACGTTAACGTCATCGCGGTATTTGGTGGTAGATTCGAAGTTCTTCGAAGATAGCTACACAAGTTTTTGTGTAAACCAAATATCGGTGATATTCTGTTGGAGCTCAATGAATATTGAAATGACTAATGTGCTTTGGTTCAACTTAGACAATTCTGAAAAATGTTTGTCATACGAGGCGATACTGGGTACAAAGGAAGTTGTATTTTAAATCGAAATATAACAAGATGGTAATTGCACCTCCTCTTTAGGAGAGATATTTATGGGTCCTTTGACATGATGAGATAACTGGAAAGCGCATGTACATGCCCAAACGAACTGATTTGTTCTTTGTCGTTTATCACAACACTTTGAATCAAGAAGTCATGAAACGATCTCGAATACAGGAGTTGATAATTTCTACCATGCTCGTATTCCTTATCACAAATATCGTGCTGCAAGGGATAAGCCTAACATAGTTGCCCAAGAAGTAGAGACAAAGTGTTCTTTACTAGGAGACACTATTAAAGAGTTTTTCATAAAACTATACCTGGGTTACGTAAGCTATTTTTATGGGGTTGGTTACCTACATGGCCATCCTAGAAGGCCACTGTAGCTCGTATCATAAGACAAAGGTTACGAACTTGCACTAGTGGGAGTCTGAAGGAATTATGTGCACAGTTAGTTAACCTATGATGATACATCCATGCCTACGAAACACTTAAGGGTCACACCGGTGAATGCATGTAATACGAGCAAGTTATGCAATGATACTACGAAGAGGAATGATTCATAATAGTCATTATGAATCAATCAAGTATTAAGTTAAGTTTAACTTATTACTGGATTACTTTAACTAAATAATTAATACAAGTATTTATACATTTACTAGTTGAGTAAATATACAATGTGTTAATTATAGATTATCCATAATATGATTTAAAGCTATTAAATCATATAGTATTTGGATAATATTGTTGTATAAATTATATAAAGGTTATTACATAATTAATTATTAAAAGTATAAATACAAGTATATAATTCGTGTATATGGGTACCGAATTATTAGTGTGTTAATACTAGACATTTGATAGTTAAGTGCAACAATAATAAACTAGTTAAAACTATAAGGGTTTAAAGTGTAAGAATGTAAGTTTAATTAAGAGATTAATCTTAACTAAACTAGAAGGACTTAAATGAAACTTATTCTATTATATATAGAAGGCTTAAGGTTTCATTTATCCCTTGATCTCTTTCTTGCTTGCTTCCCACGAAATTCCTCCCCTCTCTTTGGAGGATTTCGGCCGAACCCCATGAACACCATCACTTGGTGTTCTTCATTCTTCGTGTTCTTCAAGTATTGAAGAACAAGATCGTTGCAAGTGATCAACTAGAAGATCGCTCGTCGTGTTCATCATCGGTGGATCTATCTTAAGCATTAACCTAAGGTATGTTTCATGGAACACACTTTCTTCTTCTCCTTTCGTATGATCGAACGAGAACACCAAGAACCCTAGGGTTCTTGGTGAGTGTTCGACGAACACACACAAGTATGTGTGTGTGTTCGAGTTTTTCGAACAAGGTTTCTTTCTTGTTAATCTAATCTAGATTTCCAACATCCCAATCCTTTAGGGTTTAAGGATTAGGTTTAATCCCACTTCTGCTTTTAGGGATTAAATCAGCTAGATGGTTTATTCGGTCAAGAACAAGTTCATGTTCTTGGTCAGTATGGTCGAACCAAGCATACTAGGAGGTTGACCCAAGTGTTCGATCAGTGTTATGAAACCCTTCAGATATTACTTGCAATCGCTGCATTTCATGACTATGAAATCTGGCAGATGGATATGAAAATTGCTTTCCTAAACGGAAAGTTAACTGAAGATGTCTATATGGCACAACCAGGAGGTTTTATCCACAAGCAACATCCTAAGAGAGTGTGTAAGCTTGAAAGATCCATCTATGGATTGAAACAAGCATCTCGCAGTTGGAATCCTTGCTTTCACGAAAGAGTCAAACAGTTTGGATTTTCGAGAAGCGAAGATGAGTCGTGTGTTTATTTCAAAACTAGTGGGAGCACTGTAGTCTTCCTAGTATTATATGTCGATGACATATTGCTCATTGGCAATCACATTCCTACATTGCAAGATGTGAAGTCTTGGTTGGGAAAGTGTTTTGCAATGAAGGATCTAGGAGATGTAGCGTACATACTTGGAATCAAGATATACAGAGATAGAGAAAAACGTCTAATAGGATTAAGCCAGAGTACATACTTAGACAAGATATTGAAGAGGTTTCATATGCTTGATTCTAAGAAAGGTTATTTACCAATGAACCATGGCATAAAGTTGACTCATAGTCAAAGTCCAAGCACTAAGTTAGAGCGGGATAGGATGAGTCGAATCCCATATGCTTCTGTATAGGATCGATCATGTATGCTATGATATGTACTCGTCCTGATGTCTCATATGCTTTAAGGATGGTGATTCGATGTCAGGACAACCCTGGCAACGATCATTGGATAGCGGTGAAAACGATTCTCAAGTACCTAAGGAGAACAAATGATATGTTCTTAGTGTATGGTGGGAAAGACGAACTAGTTGTGGAAGGTTATTGTGCCGCGAGTTTCCAAACGGACAGAGATGACTCGTGCTGACAATTTGGGTGGGTATTCTTACTGAATGGAGGAGCTGTTACTTGGAAAAGCTCCAAGCAGCAGTCGGTTGCTGATTCCACATGTGAATCTGAGTATATTGCTGCTAGTGAGGCAGCAAAAGAGGCTACATGGTTAAAGAATTTCATTGGTGACCTTGGTGTCGTAACAAGCATCAAGGACCCATTGAAAATCTATTGTGATAATGAAGATGCAGTCTCACTGACTAAAGAACCCAAAGATCACAGTAAAACCAGGCATATACTCAGAAAGTATCACTATGTGCGAAAACGTGTTGAGGAGGGTGACGTCATCGTGACGAGGGTATCATCGGAGGAGAATCCGGCTGATCCATTCACAAAGCCACTAAGTCGATCCAAGCATGATGCACACGCTAGGACGATTGGGATTAGATTTCCAAGCGACTTGTATTAGTTTATTTATTGAAACTATATTACAAATATTAAATTGTATGAATGAATGATTTATTTATGGTGATTAAATAATATGCAAGTATTCTATCATTCATATAGTATTTAAAATTTGAGTTTCACTTTTGCATGTTTAGAACAAATTCCAAATTGATCTAATAGATCATTTGAAACGTCCACAGTCGATAATTCTCATGGGAATGAGAAATGAATTAAGATGTCATGGAGAGTAAGTAGAATGTTCATAGGATTGAACATAGCATGGAGATTGCTGCTACTCTCATGAGCATTTAAATAGAGAGTTTAAATGTTGGACCAACTCATGCTCAGAGTATTACCTCATGCACAAATTCAAAGGTAATAGTGAGACGGTAATATCATATAGGTCTTAAAACCTAGATACATTAGTCTCCAAGTATGAGTTCGTGATGCATTGGTTTGCTCCAACGATATTCGTAAATGGTAGCTATACAGAGTACTTCCATGTGTCATGTAACGATTATGGCAGAGACAGTGTAAGTCAAAGTTTATTCACTCCTTCTTCCATAGTAGGAAAGAAGAGATATATGTGGGCCCCCTGTTGATTTGATGTGACAATTAAAACTGCGCAGATCATGGCCAAATTGAAAGTTCAATTAGTGGTGTAATCAGTCATCATAAATCTTGATCAGGAAACATAGTCGTGACTAAAGATTGACAATTGTCCGTGTCTCTAGTTAACGGGATATCGCGAAGTGAAGGACATATGATCACTTATCTTAGGAACTGTATTCTGATTAACTTCAGAGTTCAATAGCTGTACTGTTTGCACACTTTAAAAGTATGCTTGACAGACGTTTATAGTTGATGAGATGTCCAAGTGGGAGACTGTTGGAAATGGTGTCCAACGTCATCAAATAAACGGTTTGACTTGGTCAACGTAAATTAAAGTCCTACTGGGGTTGCTCTTGGGGCACAACCGAACATGAGAATAAACGAACCGGGCTTTGATTAAATGTATAATCAAATGTGTAACGAGCTAGGTGGACTGGAATAAGTTAATGGATAATTAACTAGTTATTCCATATCAGGCTTGGTTTAATTAATGGTTTAATTAAACAAGACGGACTTAGGTTAATTTGCACCCTATTCGGCCAAACCCTCTCCATCCCTCCGTCCGACCGCCGGCTTCCAGAACCACCGCCGCCGTCGTGCAGCCGCCGTGCCGCCGCCGTCGACTGAAAGTGTTTTCGGTGGTGTTTTCGTTTGGGTTTTCTCAAGGGTACTTTACACTACGTTGTGGTGTATTGTCTGTTCGTTGTCAACCTCGAGTGTGATCAAGTAGAGCGGTTCTTACTTGAATCCTAGTTCGTTGGCAAGTTTTGGCTCGCACTCGTTCGCAAGGATTAGCATCTCCAAGCACCGCTAATGTAAGTATTTATTTATTACTAGTTGCCCTAGATTCGTAGATCTAAGCGATCCTTTTCTTCGTAGTTTATCGTATTAATTGTTTGTAATTCAGCGACAAACATAGTGACGGTAAATCTGTACGAAACTTAACAACTAATGTGGCAAACGATTTTGGCGTCGCCAACCCTAAGCCATGCACCAGGTCATACACGCGCCAACATCCATGGATGCCAATCTCACAACGTTGTGCCGATTCAGTTTTTAAGATGGTATGTGAGTGAAATAATTTTTTTTAGGTTTGATAAAGGACGTAATAACTTGAGTTATGTGTGAAAGGCAAGGTTCTAAAAGACGCAAGGCGCAGCATGGCGGTACCATCAAGCTTTGAGCATGGCGAGTCGTGGCAAGCAATGGCGTTTTTCAAGGCGTGACTTAAGGCGGTAAATTTTTAATATATTATATATATATATATATATATATATATATATATATATATATATATATATATATATATATATATATATATATAGAAGTGGGATCATGTGAGTACTCGCGAGGACACCTCATAAAAATTTCAAAAAATTCCGAAAAAAATATATATAACCCACCATGATTATTACTACATTTGACAAAAAAAAATTCAAAAAAAAAAATTATTATCCACTTTTTTTAGCGAATCATAACAATGATCCAGATTTTTTTTGTGGATCATTATTATGATCCATAAATTTTTTTTTGGATCATTTTTGGAATTTTTTTTTTGATCTTATACATATCGATTTTAATGTTTAAAAAAGGAATTTATTGAAAAAAGTTTGTTTTGGATCATTTTTAGAGTTTTTTTCGGACCCTATATATCAAATACAAAAACAATTATATCTCTATTGATTTACATGATTTTCATACGTGAAGTTTATAATTAAAATGTTAAATCTAAATTTGTAATTACATGACATCATTTTTTTCAAAACAAATACTCCCTCCGTCCCACAAAAAACTTCTCATTTGGCTTTTGCACATGTTTTTAGGTAATAGTTAGTGCTGGGGTAATTGATAATACTTTTGATTAAAATATAAGGTTAGATTAGAGAGAGAAAGATAGTTAGTGGATATTAGTGGTGGGGTTTTTAATAATAATAGTTTTTTATTGGGTGGAGCCCACCAAATATGGGAAATGAGAAGTTTATTGTGGGACAAAAGTTTAGAGTGAAATGGGAAGTTTTTTGTGGGACGGAGGGAGTATCATTTTTTCAAAAAACATTCAAATTTTTACAAGATTTTTCAAAAAAACTCGCCATAAGGCGCGCGCCTTACGCCGCCTTATCGTGTTTTTTTTCCGTCACGCCTTATAGTGCCGCCATAGACTGTTTCGTAACGACAGAGTCGCGCCTCACGCCTTGGCACCGCCAAGGCGCCGCCATGACGCGCTTTTTAGAACCTTGGTGAACGGTATTTAGGGATGAGAATATTAAATGATAATGCTGAAGCGGTGTTAGGATGAGTGTTTGTTGAAAACCCATGATGTTATAACATACCAATATGAAAGATGGAGTACAAGTTGATTGAGTGTTAGCAAAGGGAAGTATAATATTATTTTTATTTGTTTGTATGTGACGCACATGTATATGATATTAAAAATTTATTTGCGTAGTTTGTGTTTTAATTATTGTTTTATAAATCACTCTTAGTTACGGATAGACTTGCTTTTCTAGTAAACAAATAATCGAAAGTACTCCGTAACAGAAAAGAACATATAAACTCCTTGGTGATCACAATCTGACAAATAAACTTGTCGGATTACACCCACTATCACTATGAATTCTTTTAAAATATCTATAAGAAATTTCCACATCATCAACTTATACTTCCTCCGATTCACAAGTGATATACTTTTCGTTTTTGGATTATTCAAAACTAGCCTATAACCCGTGATAAATCACGGGTGGTTTAGAAAATTGTTCACAAATATATCACTTGTGAATCGGAGGAAGTATAAGTTGATGATGTGACAATAATAAGTTTAATATTGAAGAGGTCTTGTCTTTCTCACATTGCCTAAAGAATGATTTAATTTCAAACACATCGGTAAATCAGGTGGATTAAAAGCTTGACTATGACCCGAATGGACTGAGAACGATACATGCAGATTCACCTACTTATAATGTCTTGAATTTTAGAAAAAAAAATATGGAACTTAGAAAATTTAATTAAAATGAATAAACTAAATTTGACATCATTGGTTGTCTCCATAAGTCGTGTTCTTTTGCTCATATGATCAGATTACACATATGGTCAATAAAATAACAAACATATAAAAATAAGGAACAACAAAACAAAATAACAAACGTGTCAAACTTACATATTTTTGAAAAAACCTTTTATTTATATTAAAAATTGCATTTAAGAGTCAATTCTTTAAATTATACTATTGTAGGTTAATTGGTAACTCTGGTCAACCTGTTAAAAACTAATTACTTAAGCAACATGTTAGTCCCTAGATTAAGTAAATAAGATTTGATGATCGATAGCTAAGAAGAATAATATCAGCTAAAGTATGTATCTCAGCTGAAGCAAGTATATGCAATAAACCTTCAGCTGAGTACGTACTTAGCTCTAGGAAAAAACAAGTCAAATCAGCAGTTATAGAAGAGTGTTCATTCGAAGTCTATGGCCAAAGGACAAAGACAAGAAGAAGATCATCCAACGGATTGTGGAATCAGCTGATGGTACCTGCTGCAGATAAAGACTTAGTGGAAATGTTCTTCACACTTTAAACATTTCCCTTTCCCGCTCAAAGAAGAAGAAAACGATGAATATCTTCTATATTGGAATAGAAGATAATATGTCAGTACATCATCGTTTGTCCCTCAAAGCAAGTAAACGGAAAGTCAACTACTTTTGTACTATCATAGTACACCTTTTCATTGTGCGTCAGAAAAGGTAGCAAAAGGAGTTGACACAAAGTACAAATGGGACTATAATCTATGCAAGAGCATTTAATGTTTCCATGGACAAGTCTACATCGACGAATGATACGTTTACACGTCGAGTATCTTGTGGACAAAGGAACACGGATCTTGGGCTATATATAGAAACGTAAATGCTTGCATTTATACACACCTTTTAGAATTCATAGCACAAGAACATTCTCTGAGAGTTTGTTATTGTCTATTATTAACTCCTTCATAGTTATTACTCAGGCATTCAATATCAGCTGTTAGTATCAGCTGATATAAACTCTCCTTGCATTATCTTCTGGTTTGATCGAACAAAAGTGTCACTTCAAGTATAGAGTTTTAGTTAGTGTGTACTATTTATTTCCGCAAACTTTGTACTGTATTAAGTTGCTTTAATAAACTCTTAATCATTTAAATCTTATGTGTTCTTTAACTTAATCGTCTTTACTTGTCATAACGCAACACATTTATGTTGTTGGGATCCAACACAACATAACATGAGGCACTATATAGAAGTTAGTCATATGTAATGTCGCAATTTTTTTGTAGTCTACTTTTGATTTGTTCTTGAGCATATAAAAAATGTTACACTGTAAACTGAATTGTCTGACTAATTTTTGGTAAATCTGAATTTTCCCATATTTAAAGTATAATCTTATGTATAATTATAAAAATATAAAAAAGTTGAAAACGAAAATCTAATAATGGACTTTTCTAACACGAGTCAAAACGGGCTGGACCAGGTTAGCTTAACCCGCCAACACATTTTTGCTATTTTTAAATCATAATGAAATCTTAGAATAAAACAAGTAAGTAACTTATAGGCATTTAAAACAGACGTTTGACGACTTTCAACCTGTTTGGCCCGTTTTACTATAGACAACCTTTTCTATTTGACCCAATTAGATTATATACAACCAAAATACACTGATTGATAAGGGTTATGTTTAGCAAACGTGCCTACTCATTCGAGAAGGCAACACACTTTTAAGGGAATCGGTTTACCTGTTTTCGTTGTTCATTTATTCCTTATTTCGCACAAAATAACACATAAAAAGTGATATTGGCATAAGCTTTCATTATTTCTTTGGTAAATGATCGATAATATATACATAACAATAGTTGCACAATGTTATAGAAAATCGTAATTCCAACTACCATTTCTCTTGCACGTCAAGTTGAAATCTTATTCATGAAACATAATTCGTGTTAAAATTATAAATTGCATTATTTAAAACCTCATTGCTATTCAAAACTATTCATATTTAAGTACTTTAAATGGATAATAAATACTTTAATTACATTAGATGTCAATGTGTACCAAATATAAATTTATTCAATTTTCGTTTAACACTGATTATCATAAATTAAAACTTAATGTAACTGTCATTTTTAACAATAGCATTCATCAAAAAATATAGTCAGGTGATCTATCGTATAACAGAAAATAAAATAGATGTATATGTAAATACATTTAGCATTGTTTATGTGGACGGTTAATACCTTAATATTGCATTGCATTGCATTTACATTTATATGTAGGAAGGTATTTTATGTGGTGGTCGGTTATCAGTAAACGTATTTACATTTACATTTAGTCAAATATAGGAATTGACTCTTATAAAGGTCACTAAAAGTCAATTTATTCAATTTTATTTGACACTAGCAATCATCAAAAAAATATAACCAAGTTATCTATCGTATAACATGAAATAGAAAAGATGTACACGTATTTACATTTAACATTGTTTATGTGAATGTTACAACCTTAATATTGCATTGCATTACATTTAGATTTACATATAGGAAGGTTTTTATGTGGTGGACGGTTATCACTAAAGTATTTACATTTAGTTAAAATATAGGAATTGATTCTTATAAAAGTCATTAATGAATTGGCATTTAAGTGCCAAGTGGCCTCATACATGGTATAAGGTATGATGTGTCATTATGACATGGCTTTAAAGATTTCAAAAAGATCCTTCTTTTAATATGTATAAAGATAATTGATACATTTTGAAAATTTACTTTATTTGCAGAATATTGGAACTCACACCTACTAACTATCTACTTTAACAAAGTGAAATAACCATTTTACCCTTACTTTTTACTTTTAAACATCATTAATTTCACTTTATTCAAAAGGTGTGGGACTCATTCCCCAACTAATCATCTAATTAACCTAACTAATCATTATTATAATATTTTGTCTCAAAAACCGTGAAATCTAAAGTATATCACTTATTTTGAATCGGAGGAAGTAAATTATGTTTTTAATTTTACCCATACTAACTATGTATAAATCTTATTAAAACTAAAAAAATTAGATGTAAAGGTAATAAAGTAAAACATATATATGAAGATGGAGAAATGTTCAAGGTAGTCCAAGAATTTTACCTAGTCCCAAGGGATAATTAATAGCCATTGGATCAAGAAAAAGTCAAAGGTCAAGATCAAGATTCAAATCACACAAGCACATGTGCTTCAATACATCAACCCCCCACCCACCTCCGGCGGTCGGCGGCGGCGGTGGACCGCGGCCGGAGGTGGCCGCCGGTGGTGGTGACCGGTGGTAGTGGTCGTGACTGGAAGCACATGTGTTTGAAACACATGTGTTTTGAAAATAAAGGAGTGTATACATACATCCAAGCACATGTGTTTCAAGTAATGAAGCACATGTGTTTCATAACGTTAAGCACATGTGCTACGTGATTTAAAGACAAATGAATTGCTTGTAAGTTACATGTGTTCAGGAACAAAAACACATGTGTTTGGCTTTATGAAGCACATGTGCTTCATAATGATATGTTTGTCACTTGTTCTAATTTTTTTCCTTGTGTACTGAAGCACATGTGTTTCATAACGTCAAGCACATGTGCTTCATGATTTTTAATACAAATAACTTGTTTTTAAGTTACATGTGTTCAGGAACAAAAACACATGTGCTTATCTTTATGAAGCACATGTGCTTCATAATGATATGTTCGCCACTTGTTTTAATTTGTTTTCTTGTTAGTGAAGCACATGTGTTTCATAACGTCAAACACATGTGCTTCGTGATTCAAACACAAATGACTTGCTTGTAAGTTACATGTGTTCAGGAACAAAAACACATGTGCTTGGCTTTATGAAGCACATGTGCTTCATAATGATATGTTCGTCACTTGTTTTGATTTTTTTTTCTGTGTAGTGAAGCACATGTGTTTCATAACGTCAAGCACATGTAGGGGTGCCCAACGGGTCAACCCGACCCGGCTTTTATCGGGTCGGGTACGTCGGGTTTGAGGTTAAAAGAATCCTAACCCGAAACCCGACCCGATAAGGATTCGGGTTTGTCGGGTTCGGGTTGGTCGGGTTTCGGGTTTGTCGGGTTGACCCGATCGGGTTGGTCGGGTTACACTTGAGTTATGAATTTTTGGTAAAAGTTAAAGAAATTATTTAATATATTAATTTTCATGGGAAATAAAATACTTAAACTTTAATCGGGTCTAATCGGGTCAACCCGAACCCGACAAAGGTAAGAAATTCTAACCCGAAACCCGACCCGATAACGAGTCGATTGGTCGGGTCGGGTTTAAAAACCCGATAATAACATGGAACCCGAATAGACCCGACCCGATTAGCATAATCGGGTTCTGGTTTGAGTCGGGTCGGGTCAACCCTTAGGGCACCCTTAAGCACATGTGGTTCGTATGCTCCCTTGTGTGTTTAGAAACTCATGTTTTTAGTGACTTGAAACACATGTGTTTCGTGACCTGAAGCACATGTGCTTCGAAGTAATATGCTGTGTTTTAGTGAAGCACATGTGTTTCAATACATCAATACCACCGCCACCCCATTACCACCAGCACCTTCACTGTCAGCCACCACCACCGCCGTCGGCCGCCAACCACCAGTGGCGGAAAACGGCGGCGGACGGCGGCGATTCGCGGTCGTCGGTGGCGGCCAGCGGCGGTGGCCGGAGGCGGCGGCCGGCGGTGGCTGTAGGTGGTTGTAGGTGGGGGATTTGATCTTGACCATATTGATCCAATGGCTAGAATTTGTCCCTTAAGACTAGACAAATCTTTTGGACTTCCTAGAATACTAACTCGATGTTTATAAAATAAAGCATAACAACATAACATATAAGTTCGAATTAGATTATCGTTATTATTTATAAGAAATTGAACATCTTCATTTCTTTTTTGATGTTTTCTTAAACCACTGTACGAGATATTTATATACATGTTTTGTGTATATTTGAAGATTAATGGACTTAATCAAGTCCAACTTTTCTTTAAAGATGTTGTTATCAACTTCAAAATACATAATTACTAATATTGGAGTATTGCTAAAATTAAAGTATACATCTAACTTCAGTGTTTCTATTCGTAAACTGAAAATAGACCTTGCTTTAATGATAGAAATGTCTAACCTTATTACTTTGTTCATTTCAAAATTATTATCTACAGAAACACATAGTTAAGAAAAATATTTTATATATTGAGTACCTAACAGAATTATATTTTTATTATCTAATACTTTTAAGAATTTTATTAATATGTGCCACAGGGATATAATATAATATATATTTAATAAATTAAATTTTTCTTAATCGATGTAAAATTACATTAATGAGTTATTAATATTTTTATTTTAAACCAATTATGCCCATATTATAGTTAAAAATAAGGTGTTTTTATGAATTAAATTTAAGGACAAAAGATATTTAACATGTGTTCATGTGACAAAAGTTAGAAAAAACTCTGTTTTTAATGAGTTTGGCTAATTCATGAACTAAAGGAATGAAATTAGGAGTATTTAGTGATCTCCAATTTTCCTTATTATGATGAAAAATACATTTATTATACATTACCAAAATCTATTTTTTGCATGTATTAATTTTTTTTTAAATAAAGATGGTAATTTTAAGTTTATTAAATTTGTTTATCTCATGCCTTCAAGTTATAAGTTAGAAAACCCCATTTTTAATTGGTAATTTTCAAGTAGATTGTGGATTAGTATAATCTTAGACGGCTAAAGAGCAAGGACTGAAAACGTAAAGTACCTTCGTTATTAAGGAGCATAATGAAATTAACTCTTATTAACTCGCGACGTTAGACCTTTATTTCGGGAATATATTGTTATCACCGACACGCGTCGTGATCTCAATGGCTGATCGTGTTCAACGAGCATCTTGGAAGCCACTATAACTGGAGGAGCAAGAAACCCCACAGCAAAGATATCTCATCCCCACCATGGAACGATTCTCTCTCATCTCATTTTGCTCCCTCTTCCTCCTCATCTCCGTCGCCGTCGCTATTGCCGTTGATGATTCTGCTTCCGATCCGTTGATCCGGCAAGTCATCCCGGAGGAGGAGACCTCCGCCGATCATCTACTGAACGCCGAACACCACTTCACTCTCTTCAAAAGCAAGTTCGGTAAGACGTATGCTACTGCAGATGAGCATGAGTACCGTCTATCTGTCTTCAAGTCTAACCTACGCCGTGCTAAGCGTCATCAGCTGCTGGATCCAACGGCCGAGCACGGTGTTACAAAGTTCTCCGATTTGACTCCATCGGAGTTCCGTAAAACCTACCTCGGCTTGAAGAATCCTCTCAAGTTTCCTGCCGATGCGAATAAGGCACCGATTCTGCCGACGACTGATCTTCCTGAGGACTTCGATTGGCGCGATCATGGCGCTGTTACTCCCGTTAAAGATCAGGTAACCTTCAAAATTAATTGAAAATACGGTTGGCTTTTTTGATCGGTGTGACTAGGTTTCGAAATTTGAGTTTTGCAATGAATTCCTGGATAATACGATGTAATCTACTATTTATGACTCAGTTTTTCCTACAAAATTGTATACTAACATTTTCTATGATAAATTAAGGTCAAATTAGCTTTGGGATCGTATAATGTATTCAACGAAACAAATCAATTATCCTTAATATTATATAGGAATCAAATAAATTCCCTTATTTACCGTGCTATGTGTAGTGATTTATCTGTGTGATATTGGTTTAGGGTTCATGTGGATCATGTTGGTCCTTTAGTACGACTGGAGCTTTGGAAGGTTCTCACTTTCTTCAAACAGGGGAATTAGTTAGCCTGAGTGAACAACAACTCGTGGATTGTGATCATGAGGTTTATACCATTTTCTTGACTTTTGTGCTCCTATTTGTTCCAAATTTTTTTATCTTGTGCAAACAGAAAATTAACAATTTCCAAAAATGGGAACTTTTGTATAACACCTTATTTTTCAAAACACCTTTTAAACATATTTTTAAATAAAAATAATACAATGTCCAATGTTCCCAAAATACGGTTTAACAAAAACCAATAAAAGTTTATCAGAGTATTAAAGCCGGTGTTACAAATACAATATCATAACCATAGGATAAACGAGAACTACCTACGAGCTCCCGAGCTAAACAACACTAGGCCACTTCTAACGCGTCCCTCTAGTCCAACGATCCTGAACCTGAGTACATAGCCAAAAACAAAGTAGTACGTGAGACAAAATAGTCTCGTGAGATACATGGGTTTTAGACCCAACGTTAGTATTTATAAATAATCACATTTATTAGTAATCACATTTATTATATATATATATATATATATATATATATATATATATATATATATATATATATATATATATATATATATATATATATATATATCTACATACTTTAGTTACCTCTGTGGTAACCCTATCTCATTCATATACATCAATCACCTCTTCGGTGATTCTATCACATTCATTCATAGCCTATTCGACCCGTCAAGTTGTTCAGAATGCCTCCGAACCAACGAGACCCCATTTTTGTCCTACTAACCAGAATGCCTCTGATTCAGTAGAACCCCCATTGTCACAGTGTTCAACCAAAGTGACCTATCTTTATCTTACTAACCAGAATGCCTCGAGTTCAGTAAGATCCAACATCTTGTTGGGTGATCGGAATACCTCCGACTCATCAGCTTTATTCAAGATACCATGATAATCCAGAATGCCTCCAAATCTATCATGTACCTGCCTTATCTCAACCTACCCGTCATAACTATTACATGTGACTATATGTCACATCTATCATCAATGCCATAAGGCCATCATACAATCTATCCACATGCTAATCTTAACTAGCATTCACATAATCGAATCAACTAGTCTCGTTATTAGTAATCACATATTATAAAAGTACACTCTTTTACGTCATATCAATAATTAGATATTAATTACTTTTCATTATCATGATCTCTTTCAAAATCATCAATCACTTTAGACATACTTAGATAGTCTACTATTTATCACTTTCTCATCTTTTCAATCATATCTTTATTAAAAATCATTTATTAATAAAGACTCACAAAACATCATATATATTTTAAAAGAACCATTTGCTATGTACCCATTTTTAAAAGTCTCATGTACTCACCTTAGCCAAGCTAACTCCGAATCGTGTCTAATAGCACGAATCCTTGCTTTCCAACTTGTGAAATGTCACCAATCTTTAGGCCTTCTTGACCTTTGATGTTTAGATCCTTCAAGATTGATGAAGATTTGAGCAAGGAATCACCAAAATCGCCCCTTCTCTCTCTAAAATCGGCTGCACCACAACTTGGGTGAAAAATGAGCAAACCCTAGCTCAAACCCGATTTTATTCTGCTCGTCCATAGTTCGCGATCGCGAACTCAAGTTCGCGTCGCGAACTTCGCGCCCCATACACACTTCGCGATCGGTAACTGGTCGGGAACTCTTCACGTCCGATCACCAAATTTCCTGCCTCGGGTTCACGATCGTTAACCGAAGTTCGCGTCGCGAACTTCTCAGGTAGGCTAGGCTGCACTTTTTCATCTTTATCTCGACTCGGTTTCGTCCATAACTTTCTCATACGGTGTCCAAATGACACGAAACCAATTCCTACGGTTCTGAAATGAATTATCCTTATTTATCATATTTTTTTCTTATTTTATTTTATTAAAATTTCGGGTCGTTACATTTTGCAGTGTGATCCAGCTGAAAAGGATTCATGTGATTCAGGTTGCAATGGTGGGCTGATGAACAATGCATTCGAGTACATACTCAAAGCTGGTGGAGTTCAAAAAGAATCAGATTACCCCTACACAGGAAAAGATGGCACCTGTCACTTTGACAAATCCAAAATCGCAGCATCTGTAGCCAATTTCAGTGTCATTAGCACTGATGAAGACCAAATCGCCGCCAATTTGGTCAAAAACGGCCCTCTTGCAAGTAATTTGATTATTAATTTTTATTTTTATTTTTGTTACACTTAACTAAAGTTTGAAGCTTATCTATTGTTATTGCAGTTGCAATTAATGCAGCTTGGATGCAAACATATATTGGTAAAGTTTCATGCCCGTATGTTTGTTCAAAGAACCGGTTGGATCATGGTGTTCTTCTTGTTGGGTATGGTTCATCTGGTTATGCACCAAGTAGGCTTAAGGAAAAACCATATTGGATTATTAAGAATTCATGGGGACCAAATTGGGGTGAAGATGGTTATTACAAGATTTGCAGTGGTCACAATTTGTGTGGGATGGATTCTATGGTTTCTGCTGTGGTTTCTACCAATTGAAATTTGTGTATGTTTGACTTGTTGACTGAATGAATACTGTGAGAATTTGTATATATGTGTTCACATGAATGTGTAGTGTTGATTGTTTGTTATGTTGATGTATGCATATGAACTGAACGATGAACGTTATTAGGGTTTATTGTTTTGTGGTTCGGTTGTGGTTTTATGTGATGTGTTGAGTGCAAGATGGTGTTGTGAATGATTTTAGGTAATTATCTTGAAACAAATAAAATGTATATCTGTGGTTGGTGAGGTAAATGTTTTTTTATTAAAAAAACAGGGATAGTGGCGGGTATGGTCTATAAATAATATTTGTGATAACTAATAGTGATGAATGAAAATTTCATATGATGTTGATTTGATACCAATGTTGTGGTGAGTAGTAGTATTACTTCTCATGTTCTAAATGTACACATAGAGGCAGGGGTGTCTACATGCCAGCCAAAAATTCTCACCACACCACAAGGCACAAGTTACATGAGTTAGGTGGCGCGTCAATTAAGTGGCGGAGGTAATGCGGTGAGGGAGGTTATTTGTGGTGCTTTTTGAGGTATTTGTTGTGTGACATTTTAGTAGGTTACAAAAGATAATTTTGAGTTAAGTTATGACTATGAGTGAATAGTATTTCGATGTTTGAATGTGAAATATAAAATATTGATGTGGGGTTGATATGGTGAAGTGACTTAAACCATCACATCTCCTATTAATAATCTTTTTTTATGAATATCTATCTTTGAAATTATGTATTTTTACACTTATGAGTGTAGATTTATTACACGCTTAGAAATTATTCTCTCTTTCTAATATTAAATGTGCACCAGATAAGATGCACACAGTTTAAAAAAGTGTAAGTAGTATAGTGTTTATTTATATAATCTCATATTAGCGCACTTATAAATTAATTGATTTGTTATTATTTGGAAGCTGACACTTAATTTTGAAAAATTAAAAATAGTAATTTTGACATTTAAGGGAGTAAAATATATTATTTCTTCTACACGTTTGTATAACTTTGATAAAAGAACTCCACAAAATCATCATATTTAGTTGTGACCCTCTGAAATATATCTGGTGCTGATAAATGGCCCACTAAATATGTGACCCTTTGGCCCATTCCAACCATATAACTTTGGGGGGTGGGGGAAGGGGTCACAACTCCCCTCATAAACGGAATGGAAGAAGCTAGCTTTATGCTAGCCAACACGGTAGTGCCTCTATAAATCCAAACCAATCAGTGCCTTCTTGTCTATCCTGACTTGCAGCTCTTAAGATTCCAGGATGGAAGCTTATTAGAGCGGCTTAGTAGATAGGTTCGCTGATATACTACTATATCGGTTTAGAAGTATAGTTACATTTCGGATTCATTTATATAAAGGTAATGATAAATGATATTTAGTCATATTATTTAAATCTATTTATATGTCTACTCACTTGATAGGTTGACATGTGTATTCCAGTAATTCTCTCTCCTAATATTATCAATTGATTTTGACACGTATCCTTATATAATGAGTAGGCATATAAGTAGGTTTAAATAGTATGCCTAAATACCAATTCTCAAATGTAATATGTTTGAGAATCTCATACATTCTAATGGCATGGACCGGTTTAGGTCTCTTTTCACCTAAGATGGAACCGAAAACCACAATTTTGCTTTTCTGGTATTCTATAACCGAAACCATTTGGTTTAGTAGCTTATGTTATTTTTGGTTTTTGTATACGTTAACAGAATTTGAAGCTAAACATAGATTTCAGAAATCAACTGAAATATCACAAACAATATCATGCAAAAAGTAAAATTGTATAAAGAATAACCATAAATTTTAATGATTATATTGTACCTATAGTTCGTATTACCAACGTCAAATTTCCTTATTAATAATATATAAAATGATCATTGAACTTTATAGTGTTTTACTTATATACCCTAAGGAACAAATTTTTCAATTACTTGCTTATGGTTTGGCAAAAGATTTCCTTTTTTTCATGTTGTTGTCCGAACTTGAGACTCTCTTGCTTATTATGGAGTATTAAGATAATGAATCAAATTAACAAAAGTATAAGTATATGTATATGTTATGAGAAAGGGTACTATTAGAATAAAAAAAAAGTTAGTCAAACACATTAAGATTATAGCCATTTTCTAATTGTGTTAATTAAAAGTCAATAAAATGAGAGAGGAGATATATAAACAAGAGAAAAAAATATGAGAGAACGAGGGAACAACAGAGAGAGGTGGAAAAACTGAGCAATAAGAAAGAAGAGTATGAGATAAAACTGAGCAATGTGATATTTTAATTTTGATTTGTGTTAATGTAACTTTAATTTATTTAATAAAATGGTCGCCTTAATGATATAATAATTAATTATATATATTTTTAAGCTAATAAGTAATAATCCCCTTGTCATCATAAACACTATGTTCTATTTGTGACTCCGAAATTGAATGTGTGCACCATGCATTAGTTAATTATTGGCTGGTGGAATTTGGGTAGATTCCAAAAAAAATTATTAAGGATTTGGTATATCACTCCGAAAAATTATTGGAAGTCATTTTGTTGGGAAATAAACAAGTTGATACTGATGCTGCAGTTATTACTGGTTAAATTTTAATGGTGCTTACAAGACTTACTACTGATAGGGCAGAATTATAAAGATACTATTGATCTTGGATTTACTACTGACGATGGCAAATACTACTGATGACGATATATGGAGCTGATCGTATCCGAGATGTTCGCAGAGTTAGTTTAAAATGTATATCTTTTTGTAATTCGATTGTAATCTATTCCTAGAATAACTAGGGTAAAAGTTTAGGCTTCAAGGACTATTATATATAATTCCTTACGAATTGTAAACGTACGTGTGTATTGATCGATCATTAATATACATTGAAGCTTTTTGTGAAAACTGTGTTCTTAATTATTCTTATATAATTTACAATTATTCATTGTTCTTATTCAATCAACATAGTGTTAATCCGTTGTAACTTCTATTGTTGAATAGATTTGTGATTCAATAACTGTTTGAGTTATTCGATCCTGACAAGTGGTATAAGAGCATAAGGTTCTAGATCTACGAATCAAGAACATCAAAAAGTTTTCAATACTTTCAAAAACCAAAACTGTTAATCATGTCTGATAACAATGAAAGCACACATGCTAACAAGATTTCAATTCTCACTTCCAACAACTTTGGGATGTGGAAAAACATAATTAAGCAGTACATGCTTATTACTGATATTCCATGTGGGAAGTTGTACAAGAAGGCAACAAAACCATTCCGACTCAAATTACTAGCTCATCAACAGAAGCAGATAAACTCAAGTGTGACAAGGAGAAGAAAGACAGAGGAATTGAACTGAAAGCACTAAGCACTCTCTTGCTTTCAATTCCTAATGACTATCAACATCTCTTTGTTGAATATGATGATGCTAAGAAGCTGTGGCAAGCACCGGAGAAAAGGTTTGTTGGCACTAGAAGTACAAAAAGAAACATGAAGTCTGTCTTGAAACAAGAGTTTGAAAACTTCAAAGGACAAAAGAATGAATCTTTGTCACAAGTTTTTGATCGATTCAATAAACTTGTTGGTGAACTCAATCAAGTTGGAGTTAAACCAGACAATGATGATGTCAACAAGAAGTTTCTCAGATCTCTTGGAGAAGAATGGTGTATGTATACTGTGATATATAGACAAGGAGATGCACTGGAAGAAAAAGAGCTTGATGAACTCTACAATGATCTACGAGTGTTTGAATCTGAGGTAAGTCAGAAAACTCCTAGTTTACCTTCAAACAATGTTGCATTTGTCTCTAGTACAGGTACAAATCAGGATGCTGCAACTGGAAAGCATAAAGAAGATGAAGATGTAGCAAGAGAATCATTCTTTACTAGTCATGTGCACACTGCACTAATTAGTGAAGACTTGGAACAAATCAATCCTGATGATCTAGAAGAGATGGATATAAAGTGGCAGATGGCAATGTTGAGCTTGAAGACCAAAAGATTTCTTCAAAGAACTGGAAGACAGAATCTGAACTTCAACAAAGGTGAACGTGCTGGATTTGACAAAACCAAAGTCAAATGCTATAACTGCAGTAATTTTGGTCACTTTTCTAGAGAATGCCCTAGCAAAGATCAAAGATCAAATTACAACAAGAACAGTTCATCAAACTCAACTGCTCTTGTATCTCAAGAAGGACAATGTTATGATTGGAGCTTTCAAGCAGAAGAACATGCCCAAAATCAAGCACTTATGGCCTTCACTATCCAAATACTGAGGTACATCCTAAATCTTGCACTACTGAATGCATTAAAGCATATAAAGAACTTGAAAAGCTTAATAAAGAAACTCTTGATGAGTTGATATTAAATAGAAACAGAAGAATTGAATTTAATGGTTGCATTGCTGATTTAGAAAATCAAATAAAAATTTACAAAATAACTGATCAAAAATGCAAAGAAGAACTTTTACAAGCAACTTATGATAAAGAACATGCTGAATTAAGAGCAAAAGAAGCTATAACTAAGTTAGAAGAATGTCAATTGGAGCTAGAACAAAATAAACTAACAATTAAGAAATTTGAAAGAAGTTCTAAGATAATTAATGAACTAACAAGTAATCAAACCACTGAAAAAGTTGGTCATGGAGTTGGATATCATGCAGTTCCTCCTCCAACAAATTTTATTCCTCCACTAAAATCTAGCTCAGAAAGAATATCAGATGAACTAAAATTGGAAAACCAAACTGAAACAAGTAATGATTCATCTGATGAAGAAAATTCCATTAAATCAACTGATACAAGTTTCCATACCACACAGAGTCAAGAATCTCCTAAATATAATTATGAAAAAAATACCAACTATATTAAGAAGGGGAAATCAAAGAAACTTGAATCAACTAAAAGAACAACAAAAGAGAATAAGGAATTTAATCACTTAGGAAAGGATAGTCACTCCAATCCAATAAACTAAAAGAACAACAAAAAAACTTGAATCAACCTGAAAGTGCTAAAACAACAAAACTAACATGTTTAATTTGCAACAAAGTTAATCACTTAGCAAAGGATTATCACTTCAATCTAATAAACTGCAAAGAATTTAAGGAATTTAAGGAGAATAAAGAAAAATTAAAAGACCTTAAATTAAAGGAATCAAAATTGAATCAATCGGATAAAAATCCACATGTTGATGTCCCTAACTTTGGAAGAAACTGCACAAAGGTTTGTTCAAAATATCAGACATGGTAACCCAAAAAGAAGTAATTATTTTGAAAATAATCAAAAGCAAAATCTATTTTCAAAATACTCAAATTTTTCAAACATCGGTAGAAACAATCAAAGATTCACTACTGATCATAAGCCTAAGTACAATGCAGTGAGATACAACTACTACAATACTACTGATCATCCTAAAAAAACTTACAACCCAAATTCTACCGGTCCCTTAGTAGTAAAACATTCAAAAGCCAAATCCTGGGTGTATAAACCTAAATCAGTAGTAACACCAAACAGCAGTGACAACCAGAACTCAAACACCAAATCTTTCTCAAAAGTTCATTTCATTAGAAAAACCTATTCTTCAAATGATGAACCCAAGACAAAGCAAGCTTGGGTTACCAAAATGAACTAATCAATTTATTTTTATGCAGAGTATCCATATACCTGAAGAAGGAAGAACATGACATATTGATAGTGGATTTTCCAGGCACATGACTGGAAATCTTCAAATTCTAAGAGATTTCAAGTCCTTTGAAGGTGGATATGTTGCTTTTGGTGAAAATCCAAAAGGTGGTAGGATCACTGGTAAAGGTACAGTATCAAATGGTAAGATTACATTTGATGATGTATTTTATGTTGCTGAGCTTAAATACAATCTGGTTAGTGTCTCACAAGTATGTGATAAGAAGAACAAGATTCCTTTTACAGATATAGAGTGCATCATTCTTTCTCCTTATTTTATTATAGATGAAAAATATGTTGTTTTAAGAACACCAAGGAGAAACAATGTGTATTGCCTGGATATAGGGGGAGAACTCATTTCACCAAATGAGATCAACTGCTTTATATCTAAGGCAAACACCAATGAATCAAAACTCTGACATAGAAGGATGTGTCACACAAACTTTAAAAACATGAATAATTTAGTCAAAAAGAATTTAGTAGTCGGTTTACCTAAAAAAGAATTCATGTGTGATCATCATTGTGTTGCATGCCTGAAGGTAAACAACACAAGACTTCTCATAAGTCCAAAGCAATAAATTCTATTTCTAATCCTTTGCAGCTCTTACATATGGACTTATTTGGTCCTACAAATGTTATGAGTATTGGAAAGAAACAATACTGCTTAGTTATTACTGATGATTTTTCCGGATATACTTGGGTATTTTTTCTCAGGACCAAAGATGAAACAAGTGAAATCATCAAGAACCTGATAATCAAAATGGAAAACATTAGGGATCTCAAAGTGAAAGCCATTAGATGTGATAATGGCACATAATTTAAAAATGCTAATCTAATCTCCTTTTGTGATCTTAAAGGTATTGACATGCAGTACAGCTCTCCTAGAACTCCACAACAAAATAGTGTAGCTGAAAGAAGAAATAGAATAATCATTGAAGCAGCCATATCCATGCTTTCAGACTCAAAATTACCAATAACATTTTGGGCTGAAGCTGTTAATACTGCCTGTTATGTGCAAAACAAAGTATTAATAGTTAAGCCATACTTTAAAACACCATATGAACGTTTTAATAAAAGAAAACCTTCAATAAGCTTTTTAAAATCATTTGGTTGTCCTTGTACAATTTTAATTAGAAGAGAACAAATTGGTAAGTTTGACTGCAAATCAGATGATGAAATCTTTGTGGGATACTCAACTCAAAGCAAAGCATATAGAAAGTGTAGATGTATCCATTAATGAAAATTTAATGAATGAACATGAGAATGGTCTAGATTGGTTATTTAATATTGACACTCTAACCAAATCTCTTGATTTTAGTTATGATTTCAATACAGGTGGAACAGACAATCAACCACCACAAGGAGGATCATCATCATTCAATGGCAGTCAAGATACAATGAAGTATATCCTGGTTAATACTGATCCCACAGTTAATACTGAGGACAATAGTAACTGAGATAACACAAACAATACTGATGCCAGTAATAACTCCAATTCTCACGACTCTATTGACACCAGTAGTAACTCAGAAACTCAAAATGATAGTGATGATTCAAACAATACTGACGTCAGAACTAACACAGAAACATATGACCCAAATGAAAATCAAGTTAATACTGTGAAATGCTTAAAACACTGAATCAATCTATTGTTTGATGTTAGATGATGAATTTAGAAGGAAATTGAGTGAAGATGGTTAGGGCTTTTAGAGAGAGAGAGAGTAGAGAGATGTTAGAGAGAACAATTGCTGGAAATTAGAAATGATTAGTGGCAAAAGTTAGGGAATTAAGGCTTACACTTTGGTTTATATACCATGGCCTTAATTCCTAATTAGCTTAAGACTAATCCTAAGACTAACTAAAACAATATGCAATGTTACACATTGCACCCCTAGACTATTCTTTACAACAATTTAGTACCTAACATACTGACTCCAGTATCAATGAAGAAAATCAAGAAAATTCAGAGAATCAAGAAGAAAACTGGACTGATGCACAAGTTCATGAATCCAATGAATCAAATCTTGATAGTCAAATAGTTGTTGACAAAGTGTCAAACTCAAGAGCTCAAGAGAATCATCCCTTTGACCTAGTTCTAAGTGATGTCAATTCAAATATGCAGACAAGAAGCAAATTTAATTCAAGTTTAATTTCAAATATTTGCAATATAAGTCTAATTTCTAATGAATGTATGTTTTCATGTTTTCTATCACAGGAGGAACCTAAAAAGATTCAACAAGCTATGAAAGATTCAAACTGGATTGAAGCAATGCAAGAAGAACTTCTTCAATTCAAATTACAAGCTGTTTGGACACTTGTACTTCTTTCAAAAGGAAAAAGGGCCATTGGAGCACGTTGGATTTTAAGAAACAAGAAGAATGAAAGAGGCATAGTGATAAAAAACAAAGCCAAACTTGTAGCACAAGGCTATACTCAAGAAAAAGGTATAGACTATGATGAAGTATATAATCCTGTTGCAAGAATTGAAGCAATAAGGATTTTCTTGGCATATACTTCATTCAAGAAATTCAAAGTCTATCATATGGATGTAAAAAGTGATTTCCTATATGGGAAAATTGAAGAAGAAGTGTATGTATGTCAAGCTCCAGGATTTGAAGATCATGAACATGATGATTATGTGTATAAACTAGACAAAGCTCTATATGGCCTTCATCAGGCACCAAGAGCTTGGTATGATACATTATCATCATACTTGTTGAAGAACAATTTCAAAAGAGGTGAAATTAACAAGACTCTGTTCACAAGAAAAGTCAAGGATGATATCCTACTGGTTCAAATTTATGTAGATGATATCATCTTTGGTTCAACAAATGCTCAATCGTGTAAAGAGTTTGAAGAATTAATGCAGATCAAATACAAGATGAGCTCTATGGGTCCAATGAACTTCTTCCTTTGACTCCAAATTAATCAAAGATTAGATGTGTTAGTCCCCAGACTAAGTAAATAAGATTTGATGATCGATAGCTAAGAAGAATAAATCAGCTGAAGTATGTATCTCAACTGAAGTACAAGTATATTCATAATCCTTCAGTTGAGTACGTACTTAGCTCTAGGATACAAGTCAAATCAGCAGCTATAGAAGAGTGTTCATTCGAAGTCTATGACCAAAGGACAAAGACTAGAAGAAGACCACTCAGCTGATAGTGGAATCAGCTGATGGTACCTGCTGCAGATAAAGACTTAGCGGAAAATGTTCTTGACACTTTGAACATTTTCCTTTCCCACTCAAAGTAGAAGAAAACGATGAAGATCTTCTATTTTGGAATAGAAGATAATATGTCACTACATCATCGTTTGTCCCTCCAAGCATGTAAAGGGAAAGTCAACTACTTTTATACTATCATAGTACACCATTTCACTGTATGTCAGAAAAGGTAGCGAAAGGAGTTGACACAAGGTACAATTGGGACTATAACATATGCAAGTGCATTAAATGTTTCCGTGGACAAGTCTACATCGACGAATGATATGTTTGCACGTCGATTAAGTTGTGGACAAAGGAACATGGATCTTGGGCTATATATAGAGACGTAAATGATTGCATTTACACACACCTTTTAGCTTTCATAACATAAGAACATTCTCTGAGAGTTTGTTATTGTCTGGTATTAACTCTCCCATAGTTATTACATAGACATTCAATATCAGCTGTAAGTATCAGCTGATATAACTCTCCTTGCATAGTCTTCGAGTTTGAGCGAGCAAAAGTGTCACTTCAAGTATAAAGTTTTAGTTAGTGTGTACTATCTATTTCCAAAAACTTTGTACTGTATTAAGTTGTTTTAATAAACTCTTAATCATTTAAGACTTGTGTGTTCTTTATCTTATCGTCTTTACTTGTCATAACGCAACACATTTGTGTTGTTGGGATCCAACAACTGGTATCAGAGCAAGTGTCAAAGTTGTTTTCCATCAACTTTGAGCATTTGTTATGGCTGAACCTACAACATCCGATCTTCCATTTCTGGAAAACCTCCCAAACTTACTCAAACCAACTACCCCATGTGGAAAACTCGTATGTTATCCCACATGGTTACCTATCACCCAAAACTTCAAGACAATATAACGATAGGAAAATACATTCCTAAAACCCTTTTTCCTGGTACCCCTGAAGTACCAGAACACTATGTTGTGAAATTTGAAGCACAATGGACAGACGTTGAAAAACGTCTTGTTCATCTTGAAAATAAAGGAAGGAATATGCTTTTTCAGGCAGTTGGTGGTGAACTGTATCACAACATTCAGTTTTGTGACTCAGTCAAAGAGATGTGAGAAAGGTTGGCTGAAGTGTATGAAGGCACATCTGTTGTGCGTGAACACAACAAAAACATGCTCATTCATGACTACGAGCTGTATAAAGCCAAGCCTAGTGAGACTATAGCTCAAACATTCAAGCGTTATAACATTCTGTTAAACGAGTTGAAGTCTCATGGGGTTGAAAAGGACGATATGTCCAAGATGTGTAAGTTTATGGCAGCTCTACCCTCTAAATGGGCTACCGTTATAACTTGCATGAGTACATCTCCTACTTTAAAGGATTACACTCTTTCCTCTCTCTATGGCATTTTCCTAAGCCATGAGAGAACTATACTCAACAAATTTCAACCTCCAAAGGACTCTAAAGTGAGCTCATCAGGATCTTCAGCTGCTCTTGTTTCTCTAAACAAACTCAGCAGGATTGAATATCCTCCCTCAGATGATGAAGCTGACACAACTTCAGTTTTTTATCTGTTCAACATACCTGAGGTCAAAATCGAAGAGATCGATGAAGACGAAGATAATGAAGCCCTTATAACTGAGCTTGCCCTACTTGTCAAAAACAGAAAAATTTTCAAAGGCAAATCGGGATCCTCAGCTAGAGGCTCTAGTAGCAGACCTATCTCATCAGCTGCACCTTCCAGATCTTCTGGAAGTACACCTGGTATCTCTGAGATAACCTGCTACAACTGCAACAAAAAGGGACACTATGCTAACGACGGCAAGCAAAAGAAAGCTAGTTCATCCTCTTCAAGTGGTGAGTCCATTGAAGAAAAGTACAAAAAGCTACAAGCCTTCACCAAAAAGATCCTAGAAGAAAAGAAGGCACTTGAAGGCAAAGTTGCTGACAAGGGTCTTGTAGCTGAAACTCACGACCGGGCTGACTCTGGTGACATCTCATCTGATGATGATCAACCAATGGCCACAATGTGTTTGATGGCTCGTTCTGATGAAAGTATTACAGCTGATGATGCTGGTTCATATCAATGGGTCAACATAGTTCACAAAAAGGTATCTTCTCTAATCTCTACTGAGACTTCTGAAGCCAAAGATATTGTTGATTCCATTATCTGTGACTTGCACTTCATTGTTCAGCTAAAAGGTGAATGTTTGGATAAACACAGTGCTATTCTTCGTGAAAATGCCTTTTTAAAAGAAAGATTAATTGATCACAAAACTTTAAAAGAAGAACTTTCTGAAACAAAATTTATAAACTCAGTTCTTCAACGCGATCTAAATGAAAAGGTTAAAGAACTTGAAGCAATTAAAAAGATTTGTAGATCATGGTCTCGTTCATCCAAATGTGTGAGTGAGTGTGTCAACTCACAAATTCCTAGTCAAGTACAAGCTGTATTAGGAGGAGATTTCCTTGCTGCAACCTCTATACCTGACAGTAGTATGGATGATCCGTACTACTCGTCAGCTGATGCTTCCGTGCCAGCTAAAGAGTTGGTGTTTGGTTGCTTTGTTAAGTCTACCAAAACCTATGCTACTGAAATGTCCAAGGAAGAACCTTCTGAAACAAATGGTGATGAGTCATCAACTGACTCTTCAGCCATAATTGTTAGGACACCCACAATAGTTATTGTTGAGCCAAGTAAGTCTATTATGGGCTCAACACCTGTTGTCTCTTCTTCTAGACCTCCAAGGAAGACTAGCAAGACAACAGGAAAGAAAACTATTCTCACACCCTTCAAGGGTGAGACAGCTGGAGTTCGTACTCGAGCTGCAAAGAACAAAGGTAAGAGTGCTCTAAAAAACACTCCTAGTCCTTCTTCAGCTGGTCCTGTCAAACAGCTGAAAGGAAAGGTCAGCAAGCTGACATCACTCGTTCAAACTCTGACTATCTCAGATAATCAGAAAGGGATTCTGGGTCCCGTACCCAGCCCCGTTGGTTCGCCCTCCACTCCACTACAAAAGAACATAAATTGTTATAAGTATGGAGATCGTGGGCATATGGCAAGTGAGTGTGACAGCACAAGCTTAAGACCCTCTCCAACTTCAGCTTGTGAGTCCATTAACAACCCAACCCTGTGAGTTCCAGCGAGAAATCACAAGGACTCACAGAGGTGTGGGTTCCCAAAAAGAACTAACTTTTTTAATCTTATGTGCAGGGTGATCAAAGCAAACACGTCTGGTACCTAGACAGTGGCTGCTCAAGACATATGACTGGATACAAATCCCAGCTCGAAGAGTTCGAAGTTTGTGTCGGTCCTCCCTTAATTTTTGGTGATAATGGTAGATGCTCAACTGAAGGTTATGGATCCATCTTAAATGGATCTATAAAGATCACAAGAGTTGGTTATGTGAACGGGCTGAAACATAATTTAATCAGCATTAGCCAACTATGTGATGCAGAGTTCTCAGTGAACTTTTAAAAGTACAGAGGAACGGTGACAGATAAAAGTGGAAAAGTCGTGCTTATCGCACCAAGAAACAACCATGTATATACACTTGACATGAATCCTCAAAATCAAGAAGTTTGTCTATTCTCTCACTCCACTGAAGAGCTGAATTGGTTGTGGCATAAAAGGTTATCTCACTTAAATTTTAAAAATATATCGAAACTGTCCCGAGGTCAGCTGGTGAATGGCTTGCCACAGATCAAGTATGAAAAAGATAAACTTTGTTCAGCTTGTGAACAAGGCAAACAAGATAAAAGCTCCTTCAAATCAAAGCAATGTTTCTCCATCGACAACTGCCTGCACATGCTTCATATGGATCTCTTTGGTCCTATGAGCACTGAAAGTCTAGGTGGAAAGAAGTATACACTTGTTATCGTTGATGAATACTCACGATATACTTGGGTTATATTTCTTCGTAACAAAAGTAATGCAGCTGACGAAATTATCAAATTCATCAAGACGATGGAACTTCTAAATGGGTCAAGAGTAAAGCAGCTGAGATCAGACAACGGTACTAAAATCAGAAATCGTACATTGGAAGACTTCTGCTCAGAAGTTGGGATCTCGCAAAACTTTTTAGCCGCTAGAACACATCAACAGAATGGTGTTGCTGAAAGAAGGAATAGAACCCTAATAGAATCTGCAAGAACAATGCTTGATGAGTCAAACATGCCAAAATAATTTTGGGCAGAAGCTGTTAACACAACTTGTTTTACTCAAAACAGGTCTCTCTATGTGAAGAGATACAAGAAAACTTCTTATGAGATTCTCCGTCAGAAGAAACCTTATATCGGTTTCTTTCATGTCTTTGGTTGTGTGTGTTTTGTGTTAAACACACGAGATCAGCTGAGTAAGTTCGACTCTAAAGCAGATGAAGCAATTTTCTTGGGGTACTCCACTGTGTCTAAGGCATACAAAGTTTTTAACAAAAGAAGACAAACATCGGAAGAATCTCTAAATGTTACTTTTGAAGAACACTCTAAAGCCTTAAATCCCACCTCTGCTGAATCATCTGACGCATTTCAGAGATCAGCTGTACCACCATCTAATGATACAGCTGAAGCATTCTCTGATGCTTTGAATCTTTTGAAGTTCCAATAAATGATTCAGATGATACATTTCATGATGCTCCCACATATCTTGTAGATATTGTAGCAGTTCAACAAGAAATTCTAACAGCAAGAGCATCATCCAAGGCTAACTCTAAGCCACCTCTTCATACTTCAAGAAGATTAGTTCAAAATGAAGTACTCAATCCTGCTGAGCATTCTAAGCCACCTCATCAAGGATCAAATTCTGTTGAATCCTCTTCCTCTTCAGCCGCTCCTCAATCTAAGTGGACCTTAGAACATCCAATTGAATTAATCATTGGAGATCCACAACAAGGAGTGGTCATTAGAAGTAAGGCATCATGTAACTTTAGCCTATGGTCGTGTTTCTTAGCAGCTGAAGAACCGAAAAATATTAAAGCTAACTTAGAAAACTCCAGCTGGATTCAAGCGATGCCGGAAGAACTTAACCAATTTGAGGTAAATAAAGTGTGGTAGCTGGTACTTCCACCAGCTGGTAAGACAATAATTGGTACCAAGTGGGTATTTAGGAATAAAATGGATGAAGAAGGCGTGGTTATTTGCAACAAGGCTAGACTTGTTGTACAAGGATATAGACAGGAGGAAGGAATCGATTTCGATGAAACATTTGCTCCAGTAGCAAGGCTTGAGGCTATAAGAATATTTTTAGCTTATGCTACTTACAAAAACTTCACAGTTTTTCAGATGGACGTGAAGAGTGCATTCTTAAATGGTAAATTGCAAGAGGAAGTCTACGTTAAGCAACCTACAGGTTTTGAAAATCCTGAGTACTTAGACTATGTGTATAAGCTGGATAAAGCGCTGTATGGGTTGAAACAAGTTCCTCGTGCATGGTATGACACTCTCTCCACGTTCCTCCTAGCAAACGATTTCACCAGGGGAAAGATTGATAAAACCTTATTCATTCGTAAAATCAAAGGTGATTTCATTCTTGTTCAAATTTATGTGGATGACATAATATTTGGTGCTACTGATGAAAAACTTTGTAGACGTTTTTCAAAACTTATGTCAGCAGACTTCAAATCTATGAAAACTCCAATGGCTCATCCGAATAATCTAGATGCTGATACAACTGGGAAATCAGTTGATATCACATTCTGCTGAGGAATCATTGGGTCTTTGCTCTATCGCACTGCCAGCAGACCAGATATTATGTTTGCTACTTGCATGTGTGCTAGGTATCAAGCTGATCCTAGAGAGTCTCATTTAATAGCTGCTAAGCAAATTCTGAGGTGCCTTAAAGGTACTCCAAGCCTAGGTCTTTGGTATGACAAAGACTCCGGGTTTGATCTAATTGGCTATTCAGATTCAGACTTTGCAGGTTGCAAGATGGATAGAAAGAGCACTACTGGAGGATGTCAGCTGCTAGGTGGAAAGCTAGTCAGCTGGACAAGCAAGAAACAAAATAGTGTTTCCACCTCTACAGCTGAAGCAGAATATGTTGCTGATGGAAGCTGTTGTGCTCAAGTCCTTTGGATGAAGAATCAACGGGTTGATTTTGATATCCTATCTACTATGATAACACAAGTGCTATCGCAATCAGCAACAACCCAGTTCTTCATTCCAGAACCAAACATATCGATATCAGGTATCATTTCATTAGAGATCACATTGAACAAGGTGACGTTGAACTTCATTTCATTTCAACAGACCTTCAGCTGGCTGATTTGTTCAATAAACCTTTAGATGAAAAACGTTTTAACTTTTTAATCAGTGAGCTGGGTATGTTAAATGCTTAAATCATCTGCTGAAGTACTATCAGCAGCTGATAAGATCACCTTGTCCCTTAGTACATTCAGCTGACTAGAACGTTTTGAATTCACTCAATCAGCTGAATATCCATCTCAAAATGAAAAGGAATCTTTCATCCCTATCTACACAATATCTGTGGCAATTATTTTCACTCGAGTGAAATTATTTGGCATTTATGAAGGACAAGACACCCTGACACCAAAACAGCTCCACTAATCCCTCAATGTCACATCCGTCCTGCTTTTTCGCACGGATACCAACATTTCCATAGTTGGTTTCTAACTATGCATTTATAGTCCGGTTTAATTTCAAATGTTTACCTAAACCATCCTACAATCCCCTATAAATACCCATCCATCTCACCCCATTCATCCTCACCACCTTCTAAACTTCTTCCCAAAATATCTCACAAACCATACTTCTCCTTCAAGCTTTTGTCTTTCTTCTCCCTAAAAATGTCTAAGAAAACCACAAAAGCCACCCTAACCAGAGATGCTATCGATTTTTCCTAATGCTCGAACTTGGTAGCAAACACATCTCCACCGGAAAACCTCCAAGATGTTTACTGTCCGGTCGGAAAGTTCTTGCGCCACTGTCCTATCAGGGGTGCTTTCTGTCGATTCGCTAAGAGTTTCTATGAACTCTTGCGTGATTTCTGGATGTCCGCCTCCATCTCCGGAGACGACATTGTTGCGCAAGTTGAAGATCATCAAATCACCATAATTGTTGATGATTTTCGAACAGCTTGCGGGTTCGACTACTTGCTCCCTGTCCAACTCTATCAGTAGACGAAGTCTACTGATGAGGCTAAAGCGAGTCTAATCATTATCACCAGATATCGATTAGAAAAGGACGATGACAGGGTTCGCATCTTCAAGAAGTCTCAGCTGACGAGACCATGGGCCTATTTCTTCACTCACATCATTCAGTGCATAGGCGGTAACCATGGGTCTCAAAACCAGTGGAACTCCAAGCTTCAGGTCTTTGCTGAAGCCCTAATCACCAGTCAGCGGATTGATTATGGGAGACTGGTTTTCGAGGATGTCAAGACCAAGCTCAAGGCCAAGTGAACTCACATTCCTTATATTCGATTCTTCACTCTTTGCATCGCTCATGTGATGCTTGAGAAGCTGAAGATCTATTATGATGACCTTAAGGGGGAATCGTTTGAGGTTTGTGCCTTATCAAACATCATCTTCTCCAAAAAGGAAGATGATGAAGATGTTCCCCTCTCCTCATACATGCTGAAGATCATTAATGATCGGACCAGATCCAAAAGGGATCGATCACAGGGCACCACAACGAAGAAATCTGCCCTACAAGAAGGTAAGTCCTTTTCTCATCTGAAGTGTTTTCCAGCAGCTAGTCGTCCGCTAACTTCTTATGAAAATACTACCACTTCAACCGGGACCTCAGTTTCCATTGATGTGGAAAATGAGGATGAGGAGGTGGCTCCTCTAGTGGTGAAGAAAGGAGTCAAAAGAACGGCTCGTCGGTCTCCCACTTCCTCTCCTTTCCTTCCCTCACCTTTTCCCACTTCACGTGCTCCTTCTTCTCCTTAGCTGAGGGTAACAGGGTCTGCTACCTGTGGAGAAAGTGTGGTGGCTGATGATGCTGACCTGGCGACAGCAGCATCATCAGGATTCAGCCAGGATCCTCTGGGTACTCACTCGAGTCCCAGATTGGAAGGATTACAATCAGATGCTATGTCAGCATCTGAGAATAGTCATTCTCATTTTCAGTTTTGCAGTGTTTCTCAAGGAACTCCACCAACAATCGGAGCTCCTAGTCAAACACCCCTGGATGATCGCCTTTAGGAGTTAGTGCGGGCTCCACCCCTCTGCATAGCTCCTAGTCTCAACAAGTCAGCAGACTTCAATATGGCAATTTCGTTCTTTAGGAGTTAGTGTCGGCTCCACCCCTCTGCATAGCTCCTCGACTGATTCATTATCAGTAGTTGTAACAAGGGAAAAAACTCCACAAGCAACCTCAGTCTTTCAACAGACTGCTGGTGAAGTTTTTGGCTCAACCCAAGCCACCCGTGAGTCTGCTGCATACACACCACCACCAACTTCTTCATCACTTTCTGAGTCAGCAGTTGATGACAGATTGACTGGAAACCAAGTCATTCTTGAAACTATTCTTTCTGTTTCCCACAACGTCACCAGCTTACACCAGCTGGAGATCGAGGAAACCACCACTGCCGATGAAGAGACAACTGTAGACCCAGTTGTTACTGAGGCATCCACCCAAGCTACCAGTGATCGCGAACGTATTTGAAGGGTTTCATTGTCACCTGATCGACCACTTGGGTCAACTTCCTAGCATGCTTGGTTCGACCATATTGACCAAGAACATGAACTTGTTCTTGACCGGTTAAAACCAACTAGCTGATTTAATCCCTAAAAGCGGAAGTGGGATTAAACCTAATCCTTAAACCCTACAGGATTGTGATGTTGGAAATCTAGATTAGATTAACAAGAAAGAAACCTTGTACGAACAACTCGAACACACACACATACTTGTGTGTGTTCGTCGAACACTCACCAAGAACCCTAGGGTTCTTGGTGTTCTCGTTCGATCGAACAAGAGGAGACGAAGAAAGGGTGTTCCATGAAACATACCTTAGTTAATGCTTAAGATAGATCCACTGATGATGAACACGATGAGCGATCTTCTAGTTGATCTAAGCAATGAACTTGTTCTTCAATACTTGAAGAACACGAAGAACACAAAGACTTGTGTTGTGTGTAATTTCGGCCGAAGCCAAGAGGGAGGAGGGGGAAGTTTTCTCGAGGTGCTACAAGGGGTTTTAGGGTTACCCTAAGCCTCTTATTAATATACAAATAAGTTGTAATGGTGATTTTCGGTTTAAACAAGAACCAAAACACAGCGGAAAATATAAATCACCATAAACGGATCTAATATTAAATCATACAATTAACTACAAGTAAAATCAAAGAGAATGGTGTAAGAATTCATACCCTTGAAGCGTGAAACACAAGCACCGATTGAATCTTCTTTTGATATGAAACCATATACCCAAAATAGGATACCTCTAGAGTAGTCCACACTACACCTCAAACGATACCAATAGAATGCTAGTCCTTCCTAGTAACCATCGACAACCAAGTAACCAAACCAAGAGGCTTGCGCCTCTTTTCATTTGTTGTTTCATACGTGGACACAAGGAACAAAACAAATTATGTTTGTTTCCATGTGTATAACTGGACGCATAAACCAATCAAAGAAATATAGATGTTTGATTATCCTCTCGCTCATTTGCATCTACGCCCAAAATAAAAGACCACACTATTCGTATGTCTTTTCCATTCGGCTGTATTATACTTCGCAAGCAAGAGAGAGGCGCATCCCATATGCGTATTAGGTTAGCCTTAGGTTTATTTACATCTCATGTTAATAAAGCCTATTATCCCTTGGACTTTTCCACTTAAACCTTTTAATGGCTCTTTAATCAAATCAAGCTTAACTATTAAGCTCATTTAATTAGCTTATGTTACTTAGGAGATATAAATAATGTAAATACAATAATTACATTATATATATGAAATGGTATCTCAGTGTATAAGTGTGTGACCCTATAGGCTCACGTATATCTAGCCATATAATTATATATTATGACACGAGCATATTCCAACAACTCCCACTTGCACACATCATAATAACTAGTAATTATACAAGCAAAGGTTAGAGTCTAGCAACCCGCCAATGCCCCTAGAAGTACGTGAGTGAGTTTCAGAAAAGTCCAGGTTCAAAGTTTTTCAATCGGTTATCCTTTTGTTACTGATACCTTGTTGAATTTTAGACAATGATTAATGTCAATCTAAAATTTCAACGATTCTGTTTCTCGATCTTTACATTGAAGTAGATTACCAAACCAAACAAGATTCATCTTGATTACCTTTGGGTACGGTCGTACAAGCATCTATTCGAATCATCGAGGGGCCCAGTAGTATCTAATCCAAACATGTGGAGGAACAAATTTTTTATTGACTACACGTGTTTGATATATGCTTAATGTCAAACCTGAAGATGGTTGTTATAGCAGCCTTATTCAGGTCAACGTTTAACCACATCAAAGTTTGACACTCCACACACAAAAACCAACTTGCATCTCAAGTCAAAAGAATAAGCGACAAAGCCTTTGTGAGATTCACTTGTGACATAAATCCAGGAAGTGATTTCTCATAGGCTGGGTCAGTCCAATTGTGCATCACAATGAACAACATGTGAGTTTGATTTCATCATCCTTAGTCATACTAAGATCATGTCATCAATGCCCTCAGATTTGTCTTAATAATATTCCCATATTATTAATATGACAATGAACAAATTTAGAATATAAAACACAGTAAATATTCAAGGATATAAACATGCAAATATAGAACAAAGTAGATATTCATATAAAAACGATCATATCAAATATATCAATTTATTCCAATAAAAATTGCTCAATGTTCTATTATTCAAATACTAAAACAAATTTACATGAAACTACTAGCTTGTCGAAGTCCAATGTTCCATTCATATTCAATATGTTTAGTACAGGATATTGAGTTCGATAAAGCGTCAGCTAGTTAGTTATCTGTTTGAACTTTAAGAGTACGAATTTCACATATCTCGATAAATCATTCGAATGTAGTGAACCTTCGTAAATAGGATCTAGAGTCATAACGACCTATTTCAAAACCAGCATAAGTATAGCAAGTATACTTAGTTTCAGTTTGGTATCTCCACCATAACCAAGGAACATATATCCAGTATTTCAAAAATACTTTAATGTGTTCTTAACAGCAATCCAGTGACTCTCTCGTGGATTCTGTTGGTATTTTCTAGTAAGGTCCCCCTAAGGACGTTACATTTGGCCTAGTGCTCCTTATAGCGTACATGATGAATGGAATAGCCGATTCATAGGGAAATACATTCATTCGCTTCACCATATCAGGTGTGGAAGGTCCATGAGTCTCACTCAAGTTTACATTGTGTGGCATACGAGGACATCCTCGTTTGGGAGCATCCATTCTAAACCATTTTAGAATTTTGTCAATGTAAGCAGTTTGACTTAAACCAATTAACCAGTTTGATCTATCCCAATAGATTCATAACTTCAAGTATGTGTGTCGTATTTCTTCAATCCTTCATGTCAAAACATTTTCCAAGCCAGGATTTTCATCTTGTAGCATTGGTATATTGTTTCACATGAGTGACATGTCATCAACATGTATGATTTGAGAAATGACAATGCTCCCACTAGCTTTCATATATACACATGCTCATTTTGGGTTTTAGGTGAAACAAACATTTTGATTTCATCATTAACCAAATCTCATAGTCATAGTACACTACTTTGGCTATAAGAATCCTAATGTCTTTAGTAACAAGCGGGAAGGTTTCATTATTGTCAATCCATTAGGATTGAGTGTAACCTTTTGCTACTACAAGAGCTTTATAGGTGTGTACATTTTCATCCATGTCAACAGTCTTACTGTTTTGAGAAAGACCAACTAAGTTCGAAACTCTATTGTCTCTCATGGATTTCATTTTCGTATTCATAGCTTCAAGTCATTTTTCGAATTCAAAATTCGATAATGCAACTTGATTGTTAGGGGGTTCATTATGATCCTCGGAACTTTGATCCTCAGCATCGGCATAAATCTATATCATTCAGGTTCATGAGGTGTCCTTGCGGACCTACGAATGGGAACAACATCATTCTGTGGTCCAACATCTATATGTTCAGCCTCAGAATGATATTTGCTAGTGTTACCAGAAGGTTGTGCATCTTCGCTTTGAAGCTTGTCAAAGTCTATAGTGCTCCCACTTGCTTTGTGAAATGAGACTGTTCTCAAGAAACTCAGCATACCGAGCAACAACAATTTGTTCTCAGGTGGGTAGTAAAATAGTAACGAAGATACACTTGATAGATATGGGGTCAAGTTTGTTCGGCATGTCTCATTCCACGAGATCCTCACAACCCCAGATCTTCAAGTAAGACAAACTAGGGACTTTCCCATGCCATATTTCATATGGTGTCTTTTCAACCTTTTGTACGGAACCATATTAAGTATTCGAGCAGCACACTTCAGTGCATGCCCCTCAAAAGGATAGAGGAAGAGTAGTAGGACTCATCATAGATTGAACCATGTCACGCAGGGACCGATATCTCCTTTCAGACACACCATGATCTTGTGGAGTGTATGGAGGAGAGAATTTGTGAGACAATCTCACGTTGGGTTGGATGATCCTGAAACTCTTGGCTCATGTACTTTCCTCCTCGATTAGGAAGGAAATCCTTTGTTTTCTTGCCGAGTTGATTTTCTACATCACTTTAGAAAGCTTTGAACGTTTCAAATATTTTATGTTTATGTTTAATCAAGTAAACATAACCATAACTACTGAAATCATCAGTGGAAGTGATAAAGTTGGTAACACCTTCCCTAGTCTTAGTTCTAAAAGGGCCACATACATCAGTATGTATGAGTCCAAGTAGATTTTTAGCTCTTTCGCCAACATGGGAGTAAAGCTTTCTTCTTATCTTTCCATAATACAAGAGAGGCATTTAAATGATTCATAATCATTTGTTAAGAAGTCCATCGTGTTGTATTATCAAAATGCGTTTCTTGTTTATGTGGAAAAGATGACAATGCTCTAGGTAAATGGAATCCAAACTGTTTTGGATTCTTGAGTGCTCCATTTGTATATAAAACTGTCGTTTGAATTAGGATCATGCATATTAATTTCAAATGTACTATTACAAGGAATAGTTATAAAAACATGTTATTTTCATTAAACAAAATATCATAATCCATAATAGTTTGAATAAATCATTATTCAACAAACGATAAAGCTAAACAGTGCATAATTGACAATTGTTCAAAACAATAATTAACGCATTAGGAAGGATTAGATCACAGCTTCCATTCTTTTAGCTTTCTACTTTACTTTTAATCTTGCACATTTGTGTAAATGTGAGTTTCACAACTAGTGTCATACACTCAAGATTTATTAGTAAAAGTATAGAGTTCTATAATGAAGATACCTAATGTGCTAGCCAGAACACATTTGTCCTTCATCAACTCTGCCAGGTAGGCAGGACAGTTCCTCCTTCAATGGCCGGTTTCATCGCAATGATGGCAAGAAATATCCTTTGTAGGGTGCTCCTTCTTAGCAGGTGGGGGGAATCGTAGGTTTGGAAAAGTAAACTAGTTTACCCTTACCTAGACTCTTGCCTTGTGCTTGCGGTTTACCTTCCCTGATTGCTAGAAAAGTATTGGGTAACCTTTGCTCAACCAGTTTTACCATAGCATGTAATTCACCAATTGTCTTCCCCATGCTATGTATTTTTAAAACTCTTTTCAAACTGGTCATAGTTCTTGGATAGTGAGGTAAGAATCAAGCTCATTCCAAGAACTTGTGGCAATGGGTAACCAAAACACTCCATTTGATCAAGATAGCATTTCATATACAAGATGTAAGTGCTAACTGATTGGTGGTCCTCCTGCTTGTTAGCGTGGAATGCTTTAACTGTTTTGAGCAGTTCATGTTCTGCTTGTTGTTGAAATATCATTTTTAACTCGCTTATCGTGTCATATGTTGTGAGGTCCTCGAAGATCTTTTGGATCTCGGGGTTCATGCTCACAAGCATAGGAGTAGCGACTTCTTGGTGTTTGTTAAACGTTTCGGTAAAGGCTTGACGAACAGCAGCAGAAGCACGGATAGGAGGTGCCTCAGGTAAGGCCTCTTATAGGTGTATCAACTTTCTCATTTCTAAGGACAATCCTTAGAGTTCGATATCAGTCGATAAAGTTGATATTTGTCAGTTTCAGTTTTCAAGAACTGAGTTTAGAGTGGAGATACTTAGGTTTTGATTTGTTGTTGTTATGTGTATAACACACAAAGTTCAAAAAAAAATAGTATTTTCAATAATAATATCTTTTAAAAAATTAACTACCCAATTAATTTTATTAAAAGCTAAGATCCTCATTGAGCTTCTATCATCACATCAGTTGATCTGCTAGAAATGATAGATCCAATAGGTAGGTGACGATCAACAATTGCATTACAAGTGCAACTCTTAGAGTTATGGGACTTCATGGCACCTAGTGAACAAGCATCTAGGGTCAAGTGGCATGTTTGTCGCATCTTCGCCTCGTGTCAAGGTCTCACCGTTAACTCGGTTAAGTCATCCAATGTGAAATCACGTCAAAATAGATCTAGGTCTCACGCGTAGAGAATAATGACATTGGATCTAAATTCAAACCACGTCTCACGTGAATTCAAAAATAGAAGCAAGTGATTTCAACCGATTGGACGGCGTGACTTAAATTTTAGGTATGAAAAATTTTAAGATAAAATTTTATTAAGATATGAATGAACCATGTACTTCATTCATACCACTTCATAAGTCGTTTAATAAACGGTAAAACATTTAACAATTATTAAGAGTTAAGTTTCAAATCGTATTTAAACTTTGTTTGATCTCAAAACAATTTTAGATTAAAGATTAATCATTAATGATTAACAAGTAATCATAGATGATAAAATGTTTTGATGTTTTAATGTTTGTGTTTAAAATCATATTTTAATTGTTTTATTACTTTTATCTAATAGAAAAGAAAACAACCACAAACATAAATAAAACATGCAACAAATTTTTGTGCAAACCTCGACCGATAAAATCCTAGGTTCGGTCACGTGAGTCATCACGACGGACCGAAGGGTCAAACTAGGGGACGGGCCAACATGAACCCAAACGGGCCTACATAAACCCAATGGGCTCCCACTTGCCTCATGACATTCATGGGCAAGTAGAAACCAACATTTGTGAAAAAATGCAATCTGCCAGAAAAATCAGTCTGACTTCAAGGCCCGAAAGGTCACTGAAGGAATCTTCGGTAGTCTTCCTCGCCTTCTGTAAAGTTGTAGGTATCTGAGTGGTGGAAATTTTGGCTGTGGTTTCAGGTCCAACGGAATAGCCAATCTCCGGGAAAGTCTATTTTCGTGCAGCTGCGCAGGAGGTGCCGAAAATTGTTGTTTTTTCCTCATATTTTCTTCACATTTGGTCAACAAATTACAAAATACAAAGAAACAAAATACAATTATTCTAATTACTTTTACAATGAAATTTTCCCCAAAAAATGGCACAAAAAAAAAGAAAAAATTAAACAAATTACAATAATTTAAGCCAAAAACACGGCGTTTCCCAAATCAACCAAACAACCAAACAACAAACACATTCATTCACAAACGGTCTAGGCTTTCATCAGTTTGCACAAAAAAGCAACAATTGACAAGGCTTTGGCTTGTGATATGTCAAAAATACATGTTTTGCCATATCAAAAACAAAATTAAACAAGTAAATCCAAGCCAAATAATCAAAAAATCCAATAAGCTAGATTAATTTTTTGATGTGATTTTGTAACAAGTGACAATAGGGTTCCAAAAATACATTATTTTAACTCTTATAATGATAAAAAACCGAAAACTAAAATGAAAAACCCGTAGGGTTTAATTTTCGTCCGATCGGATTTTTAAAAACACCAAAATCGATTGATTTTTGCCACTTTTCACAAAATCTAGCTAATTATATGATTAATATAATGACTCGTGATACCACTAATGGTGATTTTCGGTTTAAACAAGAACCAAAACGCAGCGGAAAATATAAATCACCATAAACGGATCTAATATTAAATCATACAATTAAACTACAAGTAAAATCAAAGAGAATGGTATAAGAATTCATACCCTTGAAGCGTGAAACACAAGCACCGATTGAATCTCCTTTTGATATGAAACCATGTACCCAAAATAGGATACCTCTAGAGTAGTCCACACTACAGCTTAAACGATACCAATAGAATACTAGTCCTTCCTAGTAACCATCCACAACCAAGTAACCAAACCAAGAGGCTTGCGCCTCTTTTCATTTGTTGTTTCATACGTGGACACAAGGAACAAAACAAATTATGTTTGTTTCCATGTGTTTAACTGGACGCATAAACCAATCAAAGAAATAGAGATGTTTGATTATCCTCTCGCTCATTTGCATCTACGCCCAAAATAAAAGACCACACTATTCGTATGTCTTTTCCATTCGGCTGTATTATACTTCGCAAGCAAGAGAGAGGCGCATCCCATATGCGTATTAGGTTAGCCTTAGGTTTATTTACATCTGATGTTAATAAAGCCTATTATTCCTTGGGCTTTTCCACTTAAACCTTTTAATGGCCCTTTAATCAAATCACGCTTAACTATTAAGCTCATTTAATTAGCTTATGTTACTTAGGAGATATAAATAATGTAAATACAATAATTACATTATATATATTAAATGGTATCTCAGTGTATAAGTGTGTGACCCTATAGGCTCACGTATATCTAGCCATATAATTATATATTATGACACGAGCATATTCCAACAAGTTGCGCTTAGAACCCTTCTAGTTTAATTAATATTAGCTCTTTAATTAAACTTCCTTATAACATTCCCATCCCTTATAGTGTAACTAGTTTATTATTGTTGCACTTAACTATTAAATGTCTTGGATTAATACACTAATAATTCGGTACCCATATACACGAATTATATACTTGTATTTGTACTTTTAATAATTAATTATATAATAACCTTTATATAATTTATACAATAATATTATCCAATTACTATATGATTTAATGGATTTAAATCATATCATGGATAATCTATAATTAACAAATTGTATATTTACTCAACTAATAAATGTACAAATACTTGTATTAATTAGTTAGTCAAACTAATCTAGTAATAAGTTAAACTTAACTTAATACTTAACTGATTCATAATGACTATTATGAATCATTCCTCTTCGTAGTATCATTGCATATCTTGCTCGAATTACATGCACTCACCGGTGTGACCCTTAAGTGTTTTGTAGGCATGGATGTATCATCATAGGTTGACTAACCGTGCACATAAATCCTTCAGACTCCCACTTGTGCAAGTTCGTAACCTTTGTCTTAATGATACGAGCTATAGTGGCCAGGTATAGTTTATGTAACCCAGGTATAGTTTATGAAAAACTCTTTAATAGCGTCTCCTAGTAAAGAACACTCTGTCTCTACTTCTTGGGCAACTATGTTAGGCTTATCCCTTGCAGCACGATATTTGTGATAACGAATACGAGCATGGTATCAACTCCTGTATTCGAAATCATTTCATAACTCCTGTATTCGACAAAGAACAAATCAGTTCGTTTGGGCATGGCCATGCACTTTCAGTTTTCTCATCATGTCCACGGACCCATAAATATCTCTCCTAAAAAGGAGGTGCAATTACCATCTTGTTATATTCCGATTCTAAATACAACTTCCTTTGTACCCAGTTGTTAGGTATTAAATATATTGTAATAGATAGTCTAGGGGGTATATTGAAACATTGTATATAAGTATAGCTTTGATTAGGATTAGTCCTAATTAACCAAGGAATTAAGCCATAGTATAAATACCAAAGTGTAAGGCTTAATTCCATAACTTTTGCACATTAATCAAATCTGAATTTCCAGCAAATTGTTCTCTCCCTTCTCTCTACCTTTCTCTCTCTAAAAGCCCTAATCATCTTCTTCATTTTTCTCTCTAAAATCATCATCAACACTTGAGTATGGATTGATTCAGTGATTCTATGCTTTTCAATTGTTATCTGAGCATAATTTCATCTTGAAAACGATCCAAATCCATCACTTGGTGTTAAAATCAGAAGATCAAGAGGGTTTTTCAAGGTTTTTGAAGAAAAAGGGGTTTAAGATCAAAAATCGGATTTAAGATACTATTTCTTGTTTTTATGGATTGAATAGCTTCCTTTTGTTGATATATTAAGCTTAGAATCGAGTTAGGATCGAATCTAATCCATTCTGATGAAGAATTTGGATTTTTAGGAAAAACCATTAAAGCTTCAAAAACCCTATAAATTCAAATTTTTTAATAGATCTAGGTTGTTATTGAGTATTATAGTAGTAATGGATTGAAGGAAATAGTATTTGGGTCATTTTGCTAAAAGAATCGAAGATTTTGGCTAAGAAACGACCATTTTAGGATCAAATTAGTGGGTTTTTCTGTTCTGTTCATCACTGTTCTGCCAAGAAAGACTTCGGCCCGAGAACAGTAACAAACTTCGGCCCTAACTTCAACCCAAACTTCGGCCCGAACTTCAACCCAATCTTCGGCTCGAACTTCAACCAAACTTCGGCCGGAACTTCTTTCAAAACTTCGGCCCGAACTTCTTTCAAAACTTCGGCCCAAACTTCTTTCAAAACTTCGGCCCGAACTTCTTTCAATATTCGACCCGAACTTCAATCGAACTTCGGCCCGAACTTCTACAAAAGTCTTCGGCCCGAACTTCTTTTTCCGAACCTAATTTTCTTTTGTGCGGTCGTTTTTCTTCCAACAATAAATGACTTCCAAGGACGCCTTGTCCATTGGATCACAAAACCACCTGTTCTCTACCGAGGAGAATACGGTCAATGGAAGAATCGGTTTCTCCATTTCATCCTGAGCCAACAAGCCGGTCCATATATCCTTGAATCCCTTACAACCGGACCCGCTAACTTCTATCGTGCAGTGGCTCCAGCCACAAACACTGTACCAACAATACCTGGTGGTGTGATTGAAATTCCTCGGCGGAATACACCCAAGAACAAAAGGATAGGGCTAGGGCTGATGTGTATGCACACTCCTATATGCTACAGGGCATAACGAATGAAATCTACAGCAGCCTTGATAGTTTCAGCACGGGGAAGGAGCTTTGTGATGAGATTCAAAAGAAAATGGAGGGTACCGACCTGGGTAATAAAGCAAAGATGGTTTCAACCCTAAACGCCTATGCTCAATTCAAAGCTACCCCTATGGAAGAACTGGAGCAAACCTATCTCAGATTCTGCAACATGCTCAATGATCTCCGAAAGAACAAACTCATCAAAGAGAAGCTTGAGATTAACATCAAATTTATCCAATCCCTACTACCAGAGTGGGAGATGTTTGGCAACAGTGCGATGCAGCACAAGGATTTGAGCTCCATAGATATTCATGAACTGTATGAGTACCTACATCAAAACGAGCCTATGGTGAGAGGAATCGCTAAAACTAGGCAAGATAGTGCAGACACCCTAGCAATGATGTCCAAACAAAATCTGGCTCTCAACAAAGGTATCAACGAAGCAATGGTTGCAGCACAAACAAAAGAAATGGTAAACGAAGAACCAGAAACTCTGATCCCAGCGGGGACACAGGATGAAATCGACTCAATTCGTCAAGCCTTGGCTCTCATTTCCTCCTACAACAAAAAGTACCATAAGAAACCAACCAATAACAACCTTAGATCATCCTCAAATTTCAAATTCAATTCCTCTTCTCAAACCCCGAACAACAAATCCTCATCTTCCTCCACCGAGCCACCTAAGAAATGTTACAATTGTGGTATGACGGGCCACTTTGCCAAAGAATGTCAAAAGCCAAAGGTGAAGGACTCAGAATACTTCAAGAGGAAAATGCTCATGGCCAAACAAGTTGAAAATGGAAAAGTTCTATTGGCTGAGGATCAACAGTGGTTGGAGGACTCTGACGATCAAGAGGAAGAGGAATGCACAGCGAGCCTGGCTCTCATGGCGAGATCTAACGAACTCAGAGCTGCACTGGGCATCCCTGAGAATGATGAAAATGAGGTACACTCTTTTTCCTTTGACTCTTTATTATCTGATTCAGACACTGATGAATCAGAGAATTCTTTGTTTAATGAAAAACAATTTACTAAAATTGATGAGAAGTCACATTTGACAAAACAAATAACTGATTTGGAATCTGAAAAAGCACAACTCTTAAATGATTTGAGTGACTTAAGTCAATGTTCTCTTCAAATAACTCAAGTAAACAAGGAATTACAAAATCAGTTGTCTACATCAAAATCAGCTTATCAATTTCAAATTACTGAATTACAAAATGATCTACAAAAACAAGTAAATACAACCAATGCATCAAATACACAAATTCTAAAATTAAAGGAACAAAATTTAACCTTTCGTCGCCAACTTGAAACTCTTGTTCCTCAAGTAAATCAAAATAATAATTCAACTCAAAATACACAAAAGTTACAACAACAATTGTCAACATTTCATGCTGCTCACACCAGTGAAGTAAATCGTCTAAATCACATTATTAATACAAAAAATCATGAAATTTCGAACCTAAAAACGATGAAGACGGTGTCAAGTGATAAAGACGACTCCAAGCAGCTGATAAATGACTTAGCTATCCAACTCAGTCGAGAGCAAACATGGATGAAGTCTGCAGACATCAAGATGAAAGACTACCAAGATAAGTTGAAGACAGCTGATAACGAAATTCAAAAACTAAATGAACAAATCAAAAACATAACAAACTGCTTTAAAAAGGAAATCGATGAACAATCAGCAACCATACACAGTCTTACTGTCAGAAAAGAAAATGCTGAAGAACACATCTCAAAACTGGAGCAGACGATTGTGAAAGCTGGTCACACTGAACACACTATTAAATTAAACCAACCAAAAGAGTTCAGATCTTTCAAATCAAAAGTGGGTCTCGGAGCTGAGAATTCCCTTCCTCTGGAAAAAGTTGTTGATGTTGTTCCCACACTATACAATTACGATCACATGAACCTGGGAATATGGCAAAGCTTCCTTCATATGCCTGATGAAGAAGCAGAAGTTGAAAAGTTCAACCGGGAAAAGGAAGAATATGCTCAAATTAGCTTCAATTATGATGCCCTAAACTCAACATACGAAAAGAAGAAAGCAAAGTTTGAACAAAACGAATAATTTCCAATCATCACACCTGCTGAATTTTCCATTCCTGAAAACCAAATTTTAAAACAAATCAAAGAGCCAAAGCTTTATGTTCCATCATTAGTTTTAGAAAAGAAAATTGTCCAGTTAGAAACTGAAATTGATGACACTCACAAGGCCTTTGATAAAGAAAAAGAAAAACTTCAAAACAAAATACATAATTTAGAGGACACAATTTAGAATTAAAACTAAAGCTAACAATGCTGTTTCCAAAAATTCTAAAGCCTCTTTATTAGGACCAGCACCGACAAACCCAGTTCCAACCATCTTGAAGAGAAGCTCTAATCCACCTAATTTGAATCTTGCATATGGAAGATTAGAGACTGGAGAGAAGAAGTCCATGAAGCAACTCGAAGTCAACAAAGCCACGCAGTCAAAGAAGTCTATTCAGACTGGATCCAGTATGCTTAAGAAGCCTTGTCTACTTAAGACGTCTAGTCCACCTAAGTCTGTAGTTTCATCTTTGTCTGTTCAAAATAAATGTAATGACTCTAGACAATTTATTTCTCCAAAAGAAGCTTATGGCATTGTTTATGAGTCTGCAATTTATCGTCTAGTTAATCACGCTGTTAATGGTGTAAATTTAATTATTAAAACTGATAAAAACGGCAAAAAGATTTACTTTGATAAAAAGACCGATAAACCGATTTCTCAGTACGATGAACGTTACTTTATTAAAATAGATACTCCGTGTGGTAAAAGACATGATGTTCTGGGTAAACTTCGTGAAATCAGTCACTCTTGCACAACTTGCTATCCAGATCCTTGCAAATCCATAAACTCTCGATCAGAAAAATCTACAGTAACACTTCCATTAAGACCAATATCTGAAAATTTTACACCTCGTCGTTCCCTCGTGTATCGGGAAGTTTCCAAACAAACATTGTCAAATCCAAAATTTCCATCCAAAGTTCAAAAGAAAACTTTCGAACAACAGAAGAACTCTTCTCAAACTTCTGTTTCTCATAAAAGCTAAAAAACCCAAAAGCTAACCTCAAAACAATCAAAGAAGCCGTCTAAACAACCACAAACTTCTGTTTCTCACTCCTCTTCTAGTCGCACATCTCATCAGGGAAAAGCTGCACAAAACCAAAAACCGTCAGTATTCCCCAAATTCGACAAGCCACCCACCAAAACGTCTCCTCATGTGAAATATACTTGGATTAAAAATGAAAAATCTCATTGGATTATCCAATCCTCTGAAAAATCTCTCCAATGGATCATCAAAACTGAATTGCCTCCTAGCAGTTCCCAAAAGCTCTAAATTGATCATCTCATAAAATCTGCATAAAACATATGTCTCTAATCGTTCTGGACCCATACAAGATTGGGCACCTAAAATGTTTTATTTGTTTTATGTAGAATTTGTGGTACCTCGACTCGGGCTATTCGAGGCACATGACAGGAAACAAAAATCTCCTGACCAACTTTCGAGAAAAATACTTAGGAACGGTCAAATTTGGGAATGATCACTTAGCAGCCATCTTAGGATTTGGTGATCTTATCTGCCATAACCTGATAATCAGAAATGTTGCCTTTGTCGAAGATCTCTCACATAATCTCTTCAGCATCGGAAAATTCTGTGACAAGACACTAGAAGTAAACTTTTGTACAATGAAGTGTGCCATTCGTACATATGACGGGGATGAACTTCTAACTGGAACTCGTGACACAAACCACTTCACTATTGATCTTAATGACCTTAGTACAACCGAAGAAGTCTGTCTCGTGTCAAAAGCTACTGCCAATGAGTCATGGTTATGGCATCGACGTTTGTCTCATCTCAACTTTAAAACCATGAACAAAGTTGTAAAAGGAGGTCATGAGCCTGGATTACCTGATGTTGCATTTGACAAAGATCACAAATGTTCTTCTTGTGAAAAAGGGAAAATGACCAAAAGGTCTCACAAACCTAAACCTGCTCTAAGTACTTCCAAACCTCTTGAACTCCTACATATGGATTTATGTGGTCCAATGAGCGTTCACAGTCTTGCAGGAAAACGCTATGTTTTGGTTATTGTTGATGACGATTCCAGATACACATGGGTTTATTTCCTTCGTTCAAAGGATGAAGCCGCAGAGATCATCATCTCATTTATCAAGAAAACTCAAGTGAACCTGGAATTAAATGTTCAAACAATCCGTACCGACAATGGTACTGAATTCAAGAATCGGGTCCTTGACTCTTATCTTGAATCTGCTGGTATCACCCATCAATTTTCTGCTGCACGAACTCCTCAACAGAACGGTGTTGTTGAAAGACGCAATCATACTTTAGTGGAAGCTGCTCGTACGATGCTTTCATTTTCGAAACTTCCTCTATCGTTATGGGCAGAAGCCATAAGCACCGCCTGTTTTACACAAAACCGCTCAATCATCAACAAAACATGCAACAAAACTCCTTATGAACTAATCAACAATCGAATACCAAATGTTAACTTCTTCCACATCTTTGGTAGTCGATGCTTCATCCTATCTGATAACGAGAAACTCAACAAGTTTGAAGAGAAAGCCAAGGAAGGTGTCTTTATAGGTTATTCAAAGGATTCAGCCTCATTCAGAGTATACAACCGCTCCACAAGAATGGTCAGAGAAAGTGTCAACGTATCATTTGATGAAACATTCCTGCTTGATTCAAGCTCAACTGGCATTGAAAGACCTCTACCCACAACCTCTACTAACCATTCATCATCTCTGAATGATCTTGAAATCCTATTTCAACACTTTCATGATGAATATCACAACGTCAGACATCCACCCACACCTCCACCCCCACCCCAACCCCCACCTCCGGCAGATGTTCAATCAATCACTGCTCCGGAAATCAACACTCCTTCAACAACTGAATCTCCATCCCCTACCTCACCTGCTCCAACCTCACCAATACCCACATCAATTACAGGTCCTTCAACATCGACACAAGGAACTCAATCTACACCAGTCGATCCCCCACCTCCATCAAATATTATCGCTCCACTGGTGATTGATTTCTCTAAATTTCATCTTCCTCGTGTCGATCCACCACCTCATATCAATCCTCCAAATCCTGAAAGTGCAATCATCCCACATCCTGCTTTCATCGATAATTCCAACTTTAACCCTGGTCGACTCCCACTTCCTCATTCTACGAAGTGGACAAAGGAACATCCTTTGGACCAAATCATCGGAAACCCAGACTCCTCAGTCCAGACTAGAAGGGCTTCAGCGGATGAATGTCACCATTCATCATTCTTAAGTTCCACTGAACCGAAGAAAGTCAGTGAAGCGCTTTCCGATCCAGACTGGATAATTGCGATGCAAGAAGAAATTAATCAATATGAAAGATTAAAGGTCTGGCGCTTAGTTCCTAAAACCCCGGGATCATCAGTCATCGGAACTAAGTGGATTTTTAAGAACAAGAAAGATGAAAATGGAATCGTCATTCGTAACAGAGCAAGGTTGGTTGCTAAGGGTTACGCTCAACAGGAAGGCATTGATTACGAAGAAACATTTGCTCATGTTGCCCGAATAGAAGCCATTCGCATCTTCTTAGCATATGCAGCTCACAAAAACTTTACTATCTATCAGATGGATGTAAAGACTGCATTCTTAAATGGTATTCTAAAAGAGGAGGTGTTTGTTCATCAACCAGAAGGGTTTGTAAATCCCAAACATCCAAATTCTGTCTACGTTCTCGACAAAGCTCTCTATGGCTTGAAACAGGCCCCTCGGGCTTGGTATGATGTTCTTTCATAATTCTTAGTTGAAACTGGTTTTTCAAAGGGAAAAGTTGATACCACTTTGTTTATCAAACGACAAGGGGAAGATATCATACTTATTCAGATCTATGTCGATGACATTATTTTTGGGTCTACAAATCCGAAATATTGCAAACGTTTTTCCGATCTCATGGTAAAACGCTTTGAAATGAGCATGATGGGTGAGATGAACTTCTTCCTAGGTCTTCAAGTTCGTCAACTTCCAACTGACATCTTCATCAATCAATCAAAGTATATCTCTGATCTGCTGAAGAAGTATCTCATGGACGATTGTAAACCTATCGCAACACCGATGTCCACGACCGCCAAACTAAATGCTGATCTGGATGGTAAACCGGTAGATGTCACAAACTATCGGGGTATGATTGGATCACTACTTTACTTAACCGCCAGTCGTCCGGACATCATGTTTTCAATATGCATATGTGCTCGGTATCAGGCTGCTCCCAAAGAATCTCACTTTCTGGCTGTCAAATGAATCTTCCGTTACCTAAAAGGCACCAGAGATCTTGGTCTATGGTATCCCAAAGAGACCTCGTTTGATCTTTCTGCCTTCTCTGATGCTGACCATGCTGGGTGTATGCTGGACAGGAAGAGTACATCCGGGGGAGTTCAATTTTTGGGAGTTAAGCTAGTCAGCTGGTCATCAAGAAAGCAAAACTGCGTCTCACTATCAACCGCTGAAGCAGAATATGTTGCAGCCGCTAGCTGTCTGTCCCAGGTGATATGGATGCAATCACAATTAAAGGACTATGGCTTTTCCTATAGCCGCATTCCTTTATATTGTGATTCCAGAAGTGCAATTGCAATATCTTGCAATCCAGTTCAACATTCTAAAACCAAACATATCGATCTTCGATATCATTTTATCAAAGATCACGTTGAACTGGGCAATGTTGAGTTGTACTTCGTATCCACCGATTTTCAATTGGCTGATTTGTTTACCAAGGCTTTGGACGAAAAACGTTTCAATTATCTTGTTTCAAAGCTTGGTATGCTAAATCTCAAAACTTAATTGTCTTAAATTCGTATTTTACAATTTGTTAAATCGTTGCATTCTTCGTATCATCACAATGGCTTTCAAGAAACTAGTATTGAAACCCGATCGTCAAATAGTCGTCAACTGTCAATGGAGAGACTTCACTCATCTCATCAGTATCGGGGGAGCTGATGCAGCGTTCCTTAATACCGTCTCTCGACAATTCTTAGGATTTTTCTTTACTTTTAATTAATCTTTTTCTTTTTAATTTTTAATGATTAATTTTCCGATTCTAAATACAACTTCCTTTGTACCCAGTTGTTAGGTATTAAATATATTGTAATAGATAGTTTAGGGGGTATATTGAAACATTGTATATAAGTATAGCTTTGATTAGGATTAGTCCTAATTAACCAAGGAATTAAGCCATAGTATAAATACCAAAGTGTAAGGCTTAATTCCATAACTTTTGCACATTAATCAAATCTGAATTTCCAGCAAATTGTTCTCTCCCTTCTCTCTACCTTTCTCTATCTAAAAGCCCTAATCATCTTCTTCATTTTTCTCTCTAAAATCATCATCAACACTTGAGTATGGATTGATTCAGTGATTCTATGCTTTTCAATTGGTATCAGAGCATAATTTCATCTTGAAAATGATCCAAATCCATCACTTGGTGTTAAAATCAGAAGATCAAGAGGGTTTTTCAAGGTTTTTGAAGAAAAAGGGGTTTAAGATCAAAAATCGGATTTAAGGTACTATTTCTTGTTTTTATGGATTGAATAGCTTCCTTTTGTTGATATATTAAGCTTAGAATCGAGTTAGGATCGAATCTAATCCATTCTGATGAAGAATTTGGATTTTTAGGAAAAACCATTAAAGCTTCAAAAACCCTATAAATTCAAATTTTTGAATAGATCTAGGTTGTTATTGAGTATTATAGTAGTAATGGATTGAAGGAAATAGTATTTGGGTCATTTTGCTAAAAGAATCGAAGATTTTGGCTAAGAAACGACCATTTTAGGATCAAATTAGTGGGTTTTTCTGTTCTGTTCGTCACTGTTCTGCCAAGAAAGACTTCGGCCCGAGAACAGTAACAAGTTCGGCCCGAACTTCAACCCAAACTTCGGCCCGAACTTCAACCCAAACTTCGGCCCGAACTTCAACCCAAACTTCGGCCCGAACTTCAACCCAATCTTCGGCTCGAACTTCAACCAAACTTCGGCCGGAACTTCTTTCAAAACTTCGGCCCGAACTTCTTTCAAAACTTCGGCCCAAACTTCTTTCAAAAATTCGGCCCGAACTTCTTTCAATATTCAACCCGAACTTCAATCGAACTTCGGCCCGAACTTCTACAAAAGTCTTCGGCCCGAACTTCTTTTTCCGAACCTAATTTTCTTTTGTGCGGTCGTTTTTCTTCCAACAAGAAATGACTTCCAAGGACGCCTTGTCCATTGGATCACAAACCCACCTGTTCTCTACCGAGGAGAATACGGACAATGGAAGAAACGGTTTCTCCATTTCATCCTGAGCCAACAAGCCGGTCCATATATCCTTGAATCCCTTACAACCGGACCCGCTAACTTCTATCGTGCAGTGGCTCCAGCCCCAAACACTGTACCAACAATACCTGGTGGTGTGATTGAAATTCCTCGGTGGAATACACCCAAGAACAAAAGGATAGGGCTAGGGCTGATGTGTATGCACACTCCTATATGCTACAGGGCATAACGAATGAAATCTACAGCAGCCTTGATAGTTTCAGCACGGGGAAGGAGCTTTGTGATGAGATTCAAAAGCAAATGGAGGGTACCGACTTGGGTAATAAAGCAAAGATGGTTTCAACCCTAAACGCCTATGGTCAATTCAAAGCTACCCCAATGGAAGAACTGGAGCTAACCTATCTCAGATTCTGCAACATGCTCAATGATCTCCGAAAGAACAAACTCATCAAAGAGAAGCTTGAGATTAACATCAAATTTATCCAATCCCTACTACCAGAGTGGGAGATGTTTGGCAACAGTGCGATGCAGCACAAGGATTTGAGCTCCATAGATATTCATGAACTTTATGAGTACCTACATCAAAACGAGCCTATGGTGAGAGGAATCGCTAAAACTAGGCAAGATATTGCAGACACCCTAGAAATGATGTCCAAACAAAATCTGGCTCTCAACAAAGGTATCAACGAAGCAATGGTTGCAGCACAAACAAAAGAAATGGTAAACGAAGAACCAGAAACTCTGATCCCAGCGGGGACACATGATGAAATCGACTCAGTTCGTCAAGCCTTGGCTCTCATTTCCTCCTACAACAAAAAGTACTATAAGAAACCAACCAATAACAACCTTAGATCATCCTCAAATTTCAAATTCAATTCCTCTTCTCAAACCCCGAACAACAAATCCTCATCTTCCTCCACCGAGCCACCTAAGAAATGTTACAATTGTGGTATGACGGGCCACTTTGCCAAAGAATGTCAGAAGCCAAAGGTGAAGGACTCAGAATACTTCAAGAGGAAAATGCTCATGGCCAAACAAGTTGAAAATGGAAAAGTTCTATTGGCTGAGGATCAACAGTGGTTGGAGGACTCTGACGATCAAGAGGAAGAGGAATGCACAGCGAGCCTGGCTCTCATGGCGAGATCTAACGAACTCAGAGCTGCACTGGGCATCCCTGAAAATGAGGTACACTCTTTTTCCTTTGACTCTTTATTATCTGATTCAGACACTGATGAATCAGAGAATTCCTTGTTTAATGAAAAACAATTTACTAAAATTGATGATAAGTCACATTTGACAAAACAAATAACTGATTTGGAATCTGAAAAAGCACAACTCTTAAATGATTTGAGTGACTTAAGTCAATGTTCTCTTCAAATAACTCAAGTAAACAAGGAATTACAAAATCAGTTGTCTACATCAAAATCAGCTTATCAATTTCAAATTACTGAATTACAAAATGATCTACAAAAACAAGTAAATACAACCAATGCATCAAATACACAAATTCTAAAATTAAAGGAACAAAATTTAACCTTTCGTCGCCAACTTGAAACTCTTGTTCCTCAAGTAAATCAAAATAATAATTCAACTCAAAATACACAAGAGTTACAACAACAATTGTCAACATTTCATGCTGCTCACACCAGTGAAGTAAATCGTCTAAATCACATTATTAATACAAAAAATCATGAAATTTCGAACCTAAAAACGATGAAGACGGTGTCAAGTGATAAAGACGACTCCAAGCAGCTGATAAATGACTTAGCTATCCAACTCAGTCGAGAGCAAACATGGATGAAGTCTGCAGACATCAAGATGAAAGACTACCAAGATAAGTTGAAGACAGCTGATAACGAAATTCAAAAACTAAATGAACAAATCAAAAACATAACAAACTGCTTTAAAAAGGAAATCGATGAACAATCAGCAACCATACACAGTCTTACTGTCAGAAAAGAAAATGCTGAAGAACACATCTCAAAACTGGAGCAGACGATTGTGAAAGCTGGTCACACTGAACACACTATTAAATTAAACCAACCAAAAGAGTTCAGATCTTTCAAATCAAAAGTGAGTCTCGGAGCTGAGAATTCCCTTCCTCTGGAAAAAGTTGTTGATGTTGTTCCCACACTATACAATTACGATTACATGAACCTGGGAATATGGCAAAGCTTCCTTCATATGCCTGATGAAGAAGCAGAAGTTGAAAAGTTCAACCGGGAAAAGGAAGAATATGCTCAAATTAGCTTCAATTATGATGCCCTAAACTCAACATACGAAAAGAAGAAAGCAAAGTTTGAACAAAACGAATAATTTCCAATCATCACACCTGCTGAATTTTCCATTCCTGAAAACCAAATTTTAAAACAAATCAAAGAGCCAAAGCTTTATGTTCCATCATTAGTTTTAGAAAAGAAAATTGTCCAGTTAGAAACTGAAATTGATGACACTCACAAGGCCTTTGATAAAGAAAAAGAAAAACTTCAAAACAAAATACATAATTTAGAGGACACAATTTAGAATTAAAACTAAAGCTAACAATGCTGTTTCCAAAAATTCTAAAGCCTCTTTATTAGGACCAGCACCGACAAACCCAGTTCCAACCATCTTGAAGAGAAGCTCTAATCCACCTAATTTGAATCTTGCATATGGAAGATTAGAGACTGGAGAGAAGAAGTCCATGAAGCAACTCGAAGTCAACAAAGCCACGCAGTCAAAGAAGTCTATTCAGACTGGATCCAGTATGCTTAAGAAGCCTTGTCTACTTAAGACGTCTAGTCCACCTAAGTCTGTAGTTTCATCTTTGTCTGTTCAAAATAAATGTAATGACTCTAGACAATTTATTTCTCCAAAAGAAGCTTATGGCATTGTTTATGAGTCTGCAATTTATCGTCTAGTTAATCACGCTGTTAATGGTGTAAATTTAATTATTAAAACTGATAAAAACGGCAAAAAGATTTACTTTGATAAAAAGACCGATAAACCGATTTCTCAGTACGATGAACGTTACTTTATTAAAATAGATACTCCGTGTGGTAAAAGACATGATGTTCTGGGTAAACTTCGTGAAATCAGTCACTCTTGCACAACTTGCTATCCAGATCCTTGCAAATCCATAAACTCTCGATCAGAAAAATCTACAGTAACACTTCCATTAAGACCAATATCTGAAAATTTTACACCTCGTCGTTCCCTCGTGTATCGGGAAGTTTCCAAACAAACATTGTCAAATCCAAAACTTCCATCCAAAGTTCAAAAGAAAACTTTCGAACAACAGAAGAACTCTTCTCAAACTTCTGTTTCTCATAAAAGCTCAAAAACCCAAAAGCTAACCTCAAAACAATCAAAGAAGCCGTCTAAACAACCACAAACTTCTGTTTCTCACTCCTCTTCTAGTCGCACATCTCATCAGGGAAAAGCTGCACAAAACCAAAAACAGTCAGTATTCCCCAAATTCGACAAGCCATCCACCAAAACGTCTCCTCATGTGAAATATACTTGGATTAAAAATGAAAAATCTCATTGGATTATCCAATCCTCTGAAAAATCTCTCCAATGGATCATCAAAACTGAATTGCCTCCTAGCAGTTCCCAAAAGCTCTAAATTGATCATCTCATAAAATCTGCATAAAACATATGTCTCTAATCGTTCTGGACCCATAGAAGATTGGGCACCTAAAATGTTTTATTTGTTTTATGTAGAATTTGTGGTACCTCGACTCGGGCTATTCGAGACACATGACAGGAAACAAAAATCTCCTGACCAACTTTCGAGAAAAATACTTAGGAACGGTCAAATTTGGGAATGATCACTTAGCAGCCATCTTAGGATTTGGTGATCTTATCTGCCATAACCTGATAATCAGAAATGTTGCCTTTGTCGAAGATCTCTCACATAATCTCTTCAGCATCGGAAAATTCTGTGACAAGACACTAGAAGTAAACTTTTGTACAATGAAGTGTGCCATTCGTACATATGACGGGGATGAACTTCTAACTGGAACTCGTGACACAAACCTCTTCACTATTGATCTTAATGACCTTAGTACAACCGAAGAAGTCTGTCTCGTGTCAAAAGCTACTGCCAATGAGTCATGGTTATGGCATCGACGTTTGTCTCATCTCAACTTTAAAACCATGAACAAAGTTGTAAAAGGAGGTCATGAGCCTGGATTACCTGATGTTGCCTTTGACAAAGATCACAAATGTTCTTGTGAAAAAGGGTAAATGACCAAAAGGTCTCACAAACCTAAACCTGCTCTAAGTACTTCCCAACCTCTTGAACTCCTACATATGGATTTATGTGGTCCAATGAGCGTTCACAGTCTTGCAGGAAAACGCTATGTTTTGGTTATTGTTGATGACTATTCCAGATACACATGGGTTTATTTCCTTCGTTCAAAGGATGAAGCCGCAGAGATCATCATCTCATTTATCAAGAAAACTCAAGTGAACCTGGAATTAAATGTTCAAATAATCCGTACCAACAATGGTACTGAATTCAAGAATCGGGTCCTTGACTCTTATCTTGAATCTGCTGGTATCACCCATCAATTTTCCGCTGCACGAACTCCTCAACAGAACGGTGTTGTTGAAAGACGCAATCATACTTTAGTGGAAGCTGCTCGTACGATGCTTTCATTTTCGAAACTTCCTCTATCGTTATGGGCAGAAGCCATAAGCACCGCCTGTTTTACACAAAACCGCTCAATCATCAACAAAACATGCAACAAAACTCCTTATGAACTAATCAACAATCGAATACCAAATGTTAACTTCTTCCACATCTTTGGTAGTCGATGCTTCATCCTATCTGATAACGAGAAACTCAACAAGTTTGAAGAGAAAGCCAAGGAAGGTGTCTTTATAGGTTATTCAAAGGATTCAGCCTCATTCAGAGTATACAACCGCTCCAAAAGAATGGTCAGAGAAAGTGTCAACGTATCATTTGATGAAACATTCCTGCTTGATTCAAGCTCAACTGGCATTGAAAGACCTCTACCCACAACCTCTACTAACCATTCATCATCTCTGAATGATCTTGAAATCCTATTTCAACACTTTCATGATGAATATCACAACGTCAGACATCCACCCACACCTCCACCCCCACCCCCACCCCCACCTCCGGCAGATGTTCAATCAATCACTGCTCCGGAAATCAACACTCCTTCAACAACTGAATCTCCATACCCTACCTCACCTGCTCCAACCTCACCAATACCCACATCAATTACAGGTCCTTCAACATCGACACAAGGAACTCAATCTACACCAGTGGATCCCCCACCTCCATCAGATATTATCGCTCCACTGGTGATTGATTTCTCTAAATTTCATCTTCCTCATGTCGATCCACCACCTCATATCAATCCTCCAAATCCTGAAAGTGCAATCATCCCACATCCTGCTTTCATCGATAATTCCAACTTTAACCCTGGTCGACTCCCACTTCCTCATTCTACGAAGTGGACAAAGGAACATCCTTTGGACCAAATCATCGGAAACCCAGACTCCTCAGTCCAGACTAGAAGGGCTTCAGCGGATGAATGTCACCATTCATCATTCTTAAGTTCCACTGAACCGAAGAAAGTCAGTGAAGCGCTTTCCGATCCAGACTGGATAATTGCGATGCAAGAAGAAATTAATCAATTTGAAAGATTAAAGGTCTGGCGCTTAGTTCCTAAAACCCCGGGATCATCAGTCATCGGAACTAAGTGGATTTTTAAGAACAAGAAAGATGAAAATGGAACCGTCATTCGTAACAGGGCAAGGTTGGTTGCTAAGGGTTACGCTCAACAGGAAGGCATTGATTACGAAGAAACATTTGCTCCTGTTGCCCGAATAGAAGCCATTCGCATCTTCTTAGCATATGCAGCTCACAAAAACTTTACTATCTATCAGATGGATGTAAAGACTGCATTCTTAAATGGTATTCTAAAAGAGGAGGTGTTTGTTCATCAACCAGAAGGGTTTGTAAATCCCAAACATCCAAATTATGTCTACGTTCTCGACAAAGCTCTCTATGGCTTGAAACAGGCCCCTCGGGCTTGGTATGATGTTCTTTCATAATTCTTAGTTGAAACTGGTTTTTCAAAGGGAAAAGTTGATACCACTTTGTTTATCAAACGACAAGGGGAAGATATCATACTTATTCAGATCTATGTCGATGACATTATTTTTGGGTCTACAAATCCGAAATATTGCAAACGTTTTTCTGATCTCATGGTAAAACGCTTTGAAATGAGCATGATGGGTGAGATGAACTTCTTCCTAGGTCTTCAAGTTCGTCAACTTCCAACTGACATCTTCATCAATCAATCAAAGTATATCTCTGATCTGCTGAAGAAGTATCTCATGGACGATTGTAAACCTATCGCATCACCGATGTCCACGACCGCCAAACTAAATGCTGATCTGGATGGTAAACCGGTAGATGTCACAAACTATCGGGGTATGATTGGATCACTACTTTACTTAACCGCCAGTCGTCCGGACATCATGTTTTCAATATGCATATGTGCTCGGTATCAGGCTGCTCCCAAAGAATCTCACTTTCTGGCTGTCAAATGAATCTTCCGTTACCTAAAAGGCACCAGAGATCTTGGTCTCTGGTATCCCAAAGAGACCTCGTTTGATCTTTCTGCCTTCTCTGATGCTGACCATGCTGGGTGTATGCTGGACAGGAAGAGTACATCCGGGGGAGTTCAATTTTTGGGAGTTAAGCTAGTCAGCTGGTCATCAAGAAAGCAAAACTGCGTCTCACTATCAACCGCTGAAGCAGAATATGTTGCAGCCGCTAGCTGTCTGTCCCAGGTGATATGGATGCAATCACAATTAAAGGACTATGGCTTTTCCTATAGCCGCATTCCTTTATATTGTGATTCCAGAAGTGCAATTGCAATATCTTGCAATCCAGTTCAACATTCTAAAACCAAACATATCGATCTTCGATATCATTTTATCAAAGATCACGTTGAACTGGGCAATGTTGAGTTGTACTTCGTATCCACCGATTTTCAATTGGCTGATTTGTTTACCAAGGCTTTGGACGAAAAACGTTTCAATTATCTTGTTTCAAAGCTTGGTATGCTAAATCTCAAAACTTAATTGTCTTAAATTCGTATTTTCCAATTTGTTAAATCGTTGCATTCTTCGTATCATCACAATGGCTTTCAAGAAACTCGTATTGAAACCCGATCGTCAAATAGTCGTCAACTGTCAATGGAGAGACTTCACTCATCTCATCAGTATCGGGGGAGCTGATGCAGCGTTCCTTAATACCGTCTCTCGACAATTCTTAGGATTTTTCTTTACTTTTAATTAATCTTTTTCTTTTTAATTTTTAATGATTAATTTTCCTTAAACAAAAAAAAAAACAAAGAAAAAAAAAACATTTTATTTTTCAAAAAAGTATTCGGGCCGAACTACACACTGTTCCAGGCCCGAAGTTCAAAGTCGGTTTAGAAGTTCGGTCCAAACTTCTGTCCTATAAAAGGCTCACCGAACTTCTTCACATCTCTTCTCTATCGTTTCCACACACTCGAACACCGGCGAAAAACACACAGTCATCCCGTTCGTCTTCGATTCTTCATCATACCAACTTTCATCTGTTTTGTAACACTTGACTCCTTATCTTCGATCGATTTCGGTAAATTCTTAACCATAAATTTCATCATATTCACGCTCATACGATCGAATTCGACTGATTGTTGACCGAACTGTTTCTAGGGTTTCAAACTTCTTGATTTATTCGATCTAGGATTTCACTGTTAGCAATACCTTATCTAGTATGCTCGTTTAGGTATAAAGATCCCCCATTGGCCAGTTTTTACTGTTTAAATCGATCTAGGAATGCCTGATTTTAAGAACTGTTAAAATAACCCCAAATTGTAAAAGTCTTCGGCCCGAACTCTTTCAAATAGAGTTCGTCCCGAACTAGGGTTACAACTTCGGCCCCAACTTCCTGTACAACTTCGGCCCGAACTTCCTAAACATCTTCGGCCCGAACTTCCTAAACAACTTTGGCCCGAACTTATCTGCCCGAAGTTGTTACGCATGTTCGGCCCGAACTTCTTTTTGAAAATTTCTAATCTCGGCCCGAACTTCTTAAAACAACTTCGGCCTGAACTTCTTAAAACAACTTCGGCCCGGACTTCTTAAACCATCTTCGGCTCGAACATATCACTATTTTCGGCCCGAACTTCTTATGCCCGAAGTTGTTGCGGATGTCCGGCCCGAACTTCTTTTTATGAACATTTTTATTTTTATTATTATAAGTATATTATTTTTAATTATAATTTACAAATTTTATTTATTAAATATTTTTAATAAAATTAAAATTTTTATATTATTATTATATTTAAATACTATATACTCTTAAAAGTACTTAGGACTTTCTCGTTTCGATCAGTGAAAATCATCAACGTCTCATTTTTTTTAACACTGTGCGCTAACTTTAATTATTGTTTTGTGCCATCCTGTTTTATTGTATAATTTTCAGATGGCGGCGGAACAAAGAAAGGTGGTAACGACAGGGCCTCAAAAGAAGTTCACCATGCCTATCATGCCATGTGCTACAACCGCCACTATGACTATGTTGCCTACTTGTGGGAAGAATTCAAGCTCTCCAAATCAAAGGAACCAGCATCTCTGCCATATCTGAGGTTCTGGTCAATTATGATAGAACATTTCATGGAGAGATACCAAAACATTCATATCAGAGAAATTGCACTGCGATTCATACCCTCGAGCGTGAATTTTCTAAGGGACAACAGTGGTACAACTAAAGTCAATGAGGCCGCGATCCCACTCCCACTGTTTAAAATTGCAAACTTCAATCTCGATAGTGTCAACCAATACCGGGCTCTTCATTATCCTGACTGGAGACCCGAGGGAGCACATCCTGCTCCAGAGCAACCAGCTGCTCCTGCACAACCAGCTGCTCCACTACAACAACCACAAGCTCCACCACACCAACCACCACCTCAACCACGTCCTAGACGTCGACAGGCTGAACAGCAACAACCACCGGCTCACCGACGTGCTAAACGATCTCGAATCTCTTGCAGCGGTGCCTCAGGAAGTGGGTCGGTTGCCACTACATCTTCTGAACAAGTTCTACCTCCGGCAACTCGACCCATCATACGACAACCACCACAACCAGCTGAACAGTCCTCTTCTTCATAATCAACAGACTCCGCTGCAACTATCTCTGATCGACCAGTTTCACCACCATCACCACACGGTCCACCTTCACCACCACCACAAGGTTCACCTTCACCTCAAGGTCCACCGTCACCAACACCACAAGGATCCCCAAACCCCTTTGATGATCCTTTCTTCACGAATCCTTCTCCACCACACACCCAACAACCAATCACCTCAACCATCCTGACTACCGCAACCACCCAACCACCAATCACAACAACCATTCCGACGTCAACAACCTCCGTTCCACCAATCACATCAACAATTCCCACTACCACAACCTCCGTTCCTCCTATCTCATCCACCATCCCAACTACCACAACAACAGTTACCCCACTAACAACCACAAATCCAGTTTCCCCAATCACTTCTCCACCAATTACGACCACCTTTCCACCTATCACAACCACAATTCTGACATCCACAACCTCCGTTCCTCCACTCTCATCCACTATCACAACCACAATTCCACCAGTCACCACCACCATTCCACCAGTTACAACGACCACACCACCAATAGACACCTCACTTCCCCCATTTTCCATCTTCACTGGTACTGCCTCGAGGGTCGTTACAACTCCACCTACAATAGTTGTTATGACCCTCCCTCAACAGACTACACCATCAGAGGCTACCACCACCACCACAACTGAAATGCCAAATCCTGAACTGCAGCTCATCCCTCATCTCACCTCAACAATCCAATCACTTAGTACGAGGTTGGAGAACCTTGAGGGTAGGCTGGCAACTGTTGCTCCTCTTCCACCGGCTTCTGATCCATTTAACCGAGAAATGCTCCTGGAAGCATCCCGTTCATTTACAATAGAACAAATTAAAGCGATGTTCAACTACCGCTTGGAAGAACTGGTCGAGCCATGCAATCTAGGATCCCTCATATACAGAATGCCGGGTGACCCTGAGGATGATCCTCAGGGAGGAGGACAGAGAGGAATACTGGAACACGGTGGATCCATTTTTCAAACTCAAGGAGGTGCAAGTCATTCACAACAACACCCTAGCTCCTCTCGTCAAACACAGGGAGGAGGCCAACAAGACTATGAATACATTCATGACTGGGCGGTTGTTGAGTTTGATTACGATCAGGTGCTGCATGTTGAACCACTCAACCAGTGGCGTGTCGATGCAAGTGAAGACATCTTGCCACAAAATAAACATAAGTCAAGTGAGATGACCGCAGAAGAAAAACTCAAATCCATGCGTCATCTCCAATCTATCAATTTTGAGGTTGAGAATCATATAAAAGACAATGTTCAACGAGTTCTACGTAAAGAGGCGGACACAGTCATTGATTTACCGAGCGATCCGGAAGAAGATAAAATTGTGAAGGAGGCGTTTACCGAATCACCACAACATGCCACCTCCCCTCCAGACAACGGCTCTGACAGCGACAAACCAGGGGAGGATGAACCACTTGATATAAAACGATACCCCTTCACCCGAGAAAACTATCACCGATACTTCCGCAACTACGATCAACTGGTTGCCGCCAGAACTCCAGCACCGGAACCACCAACTGCCTCCCCTACACATGATGTGCCGGTCTTATCATATAACGAGAAGAGGGCGGCGGATAGAGCTAACAAACGCCGCCTAAAGATCTCCAAAGAGTGCCTCTTCCAACAAGTTAAAATGCCATTTGTTGAAGATCGCTTCTCAGCTATTTTCCAGGAGAAAGAGCTGCCTATAATTTATCAGGACTTGTACAAAGAAGTGGTTCTGCCATTCAGAGAAAAGAAAATGTATTACCTCACAATGCATTACCTAAGGGGCAAAACCGATCGATACAAAAAATCTCCAATAACACAGCTCCTAGAGATAACGACCGACCATTTCTCAGGCTACTACTGGTACACCATCTTCCATATTCGCAGAGCAGACAATCAACTGTAAACGATTACTGAAGGAGACTTCTATATTCTTGAACCTCGAGATATAGAATATCTTTACAACACAGTACGCTTACTTCCAGACACCCCTCATCCAATTAAAAATCATGCGAGAAATTTCGCTCAGGCTGCTCTGAAGCGCTTCATGCTCGTTAAAACTCTAGCTGCTCGAATGGAAGATGTCCAGATGGCTGTTGAGAGTGGAACACCAAAGGTTCACTTGGCCGCACCTTATAGATCACTTCCCTCCAAAATTCAAACTCGGAGAACAGTTGTTCTATGCGAACCCAACTTGGGAATGACTTACACAAACTACTTCAACGAAAGAGTCTTCTTCCGTGTGTCAGACATTGCCAAGTACTGTGACGGCACGTTAAACCTCCTGAAGAAAAAACTGGAGAAAAAGGGGAGGCACATGAACAACGATCCCAGCAACCCAGAAAACACCTCACTTCGAAGAAATATTGACATACTAATCACTGCCATTAAGGAAAGACTAAGCTGGCGAATAGTGGTTAGACATTTTGAGGTTCACCTGGATGTACGAGACAGAAGAAAAACGCCTAGCTACACAACTGAAGTTAGTAATATCATGGGCTCAAATGGCCGGACGAATCAGTTGATCGCCAAAAACCATATGTGAGACGTGGGCGGCGTTAACTTTCAAATGCTGGGAGGCACTTCACCTGTTCCAATCATTGGCTTCTGATCAAAACAGATTCAGAACCCGCACTCAAAAGAAAGCACAGAGCTCAATCAAGCTTCACCGCAAATACTCTCCTTCAACCCTCCGACGATGTATAAGGTACGTCCTCCAATCTCAAAACTTTTAAGTAACTTTGTTTGGTCGAGGGGGAGAAATATTAATTCTAGGGGGAGAATTACTATTTCTAGGGGGAGAAAATTTAGAAAAATCAAAACAAATATACCCAACATGAATAAACGAACGAAAAATATTTTCATAAAGACAATACCTTCCCATGGTTTTCTAGATCCGGCCTAACCTATCCCAGGGAAATATTTCAGCCAACTGGTAAAGGTGAGGGTATACGTCTAGGGTATAGAAATAGGTGAGTGCAAGGTGATGTGAAAACATGATAAATCAAAGAAAACACACCTTTGAGTGCATCCAAACCGTTAACAAACCGGGCAACTATACAAATAGGTGATCATTCATAAGTTGAATGTTTCACTAGACTTTACTAGCCCAGTAAAGCAAATGCACACCACCACCAACCACTCAAATTCCTCTCAACAGGAATTTGTTTCATTTCATTAGGGAACGTAGCACAAAAGCTACTGACTACTCATTCGGAGTATGTCGGTATTGAAACAAAATAACCTCCTGCCCCGGGTTAAGTCTCTTTGTATGCACAGTGTGTCTAGTTCTCACCCCAAGAATCTTTCCAATTTAGGACACTTGCACTACAAAAATGGATCTCCGTGAATCCATCAGAACACTTGTAGTGGCATCACAATCTGATGTTTCACGAGGATCGAGTGGAAATCCTGCTAGAGCTAAAATCACGCCAACTCTAAACGCAGGTCACACATTTGAATCATCAGTTGTGCAAACGACTACGGATTCATACCGTGTGCGAACGGATACTCTATGTGAGTCCGGTGTTACCTAAAAAAAACAAGTTGCTGTGCCTTAAACTTCAAAATCATTCAGGCAACAACTTATACCGGAAACACATAGAATTCGGATAAAAATCCATGTGAACTAAAATGCAACATCTTGAAAGCTGATTAAAATGCACATGAGCGTAATAGTCCACTCTCAAATTACTCCTATGATCTGCTAAACCCAGCATGATCTTCCCCGGAGCCACCGACAATATAGGAACTAAAAAGTGAGGGTCCCTAGGTCTAGGTGAGCAGAATCAAGTATCATGGGATCTTGATTGGGGTGCGCTGAGGTAAAAATTGAGAGGGGGTATGCAGTACGGGGTGCAAATCAGCTTATCACATGGTCAAAAAAAAACGAGGGTGTGGTTGAAAATAAAAAAGTGAGTTAAGTGAGGAACGTGTGTGAAAGGGTTAAAGAAAATGGAAAACCCTCCCTAAACCGAACAAATGACCGGGTAGCCACATCTATATCAGACTGCATAAGTTGCTTTCTGATTAAGACATCATGGACCCAGTGATGCAATGCACAACCCCCACTGACCACTCAAGTACAAAAAGTACTTGTTTCAAAATCACGGAGATAACCGCATCCACTATCGACATCTCATTTGGAGATTGTTGATATTGAAAAAGAGGACCCACCTCCAGTCCTCACCTTCGTTTGTCCACCACGTATAGAGTCTAGAACCGAATTAAATTTCTCTAGGACACAGGCACTCTACCAAGCATATCTTTGAGATATTGCCAGAACATTCATAGTGATACCAAAATTATTGGTATTCCACGATGATTGAATGGAAATCCTACCAGTGCTAACATCAATGCCAACACTGAACGTAGGTCACACAGTTTCAGTAACTGTTGTGCTAACAGGCAATCTATGTCATCCTGGGTTACCCTGATACCTTCTCATGCGAAGATCAGACGACCGTACTCCATTGTTATCAACAACGGTCACTATGTCTGATAGAAGATCTGATGACTGTACGTCAATCTTATCAACAACAATCACTACATCAGATAAGGGATTCTATGACCGTACTCCAATATTATCAACAACGGTCAGAAAATCCAAAACATATCAACATTCCGCACTGCTTCAACTTCAACAAACATCAGGAACCAAGGATCTGCAGCAAATCGACAAATGCCACAACTTCAAGAAAGGACTTTCGCTGCTAACCGCTCTATTTATGGGTCTACATTCAGTCGATTTGCATGAAGTCTTCTGGAATACTTTACATTGGTTGAAAAGCCAATTAAAAGTATGTTTGTCACCGATGATCAAAGGCTGATGCTGTTTTATCAACATAACTGCTCAACGGTTCAAATCTCAGCTCCGGCCTTACAAACACAGAAGTCTTCAAAGATATGCAACCTAGACTAGTATTACAAAGGGGGAGATTGTTAGGTATTAAATATATTGTAATAGATAGTCTAGGGGGTATATTGAAACATTGTATATAAGTTTAGCTTTGATTAGGATTAGTCCTAATTAACCAAGAATTTAAGCCATAGTATAAATACCAAAGTGTAAGGCTTAATTCCATAACTTTTGCACATTAATCAAATCTGAATTTCCAGCAAATTGTTCTCTCCCTTCTCTCTACCTTTCTCTCTCTAAAAGCCCTAATCATCTTCTTCATTTTTCTCTCTAAAATCATCATCAACACTTGAGTATGGATTGATTTAGTGATTCTATGCTTTTCACCAGTAATGCCTCGTATGACAACCATATTTCAGACTTGTCTAAGACGAACCAAAGTACATTAGTCATCGTATCCTAAACCAAATACCTCAGGATTAAGGACAATCCTAGTGAACAATACTTTTGAACTTTTCAACCACGAAGTATTGTCACGGTGGTCAATCCAATATTCATTGAGCTCCAATAGAATATCCCTGATATTTGGTTTACACAAAACTTGTGTAGCTATCTTCGAAGAACTTCGAATCTACCACCAAATACCGCGATGACGTTAACGTCCCACCAAGGTTCCCACCAAGAGGAGTAGTCACAGAATTTTACCTTTTTGAATAAAGAAACTTTTATTCATGGATATTGAAAACATACAAAGTCTGAATATAAATTATTCTAACTCAAGTATTATTCCTCACTGGACATAGATACCGAATTATTAATGGATCATTACTTATTCCTTTTGTTCGTGTTGATTACTTAATGGCTTTTACAACTTTAATTGTAACGTTATCACTAAACCAGTCATTTCTATTAAAGTAAAGACATAAGACGAGTATTTGAGAAATACTATTTCTTTTGCCCTTGCTATATTTTGTTCTTGCAACAATCTAGAACATATTCCAGTCTTGCCTTTTATGCAATTCGGTAAACATAGGAGGATTGGTAATTAACTCCTTAGTTTCTTGAATTCATAAAATTCTCCTTGTAACTAAAGCCTCTTTTAGTTACTTGATTTGTAGATATATCATTACTAGTTAAAGAAAATTCCTTAAATGATTATGTTATCCACTGGAGTATGAATAACCTATTAGATATGCAATAATTAATCACAAAACTTGTGACCCGCTAGTAGGCTTGCAATAATCTAATTAACGATCATTTATTATTTCTCTTAACTCTTTGGCTAACGACTTGGTAAAACCTTGTTGTTAATGTCTTACTAACTCACTAAATTCATTAATATCTTTAATGAATTATGTTAGTCATAGCTCCCACTATCTTTTATGGAATTTAAGCATCACTTAAACTACTACTTTGACCTAGTCAATAACTTGTAGTTTAATCTTTTAAGAATTCTATCAATAATTAAGATCATCCTTCAGATTTGCGAATATCCAACAATCCTGTTTAGGGAATCATGACCTTTATTGATTACTGTATCTAACAAGTATAAGACACTTGAAATGATACTTCCAATTCTTAAGCGTATTAGTATTTTTAAGAACTTTATCTAATGCCAAAGTCATTTCTTGGATTTCTCAAATATCCATTATTCCTATAAGGGAATTATGAGTTGATTAAATAGTGTATTTATTACAAGTATAAAAGATTTGCAATAATACCTTTTAATTCCTAAATAATTTAATATAGTTTATCCCTTTTAAGAGTTCATTTAATGTCTAAGTCATTTCACTTGGATTTTACGAATATCCAATTATTCCTATTAGGGAATTATGACTTCATCAAATTCTTTATTACAAGTATAAAAGACTTGTAATAATACTCTTAAAGTCTATCTTGATTATATCCAATATAATCATACTATATTAATACTAATGCTTTAAAACTTTCTACCATAAGTAATGACTATTACTTAAGATGTTTTAACTAAGTTCAATAACTTTTGAACTTTATGCTTCCATAAAACTCTTAAATACTTTCATTCGAAAAACTTTCTAATTACTAGTATCTAAGTACCTTGAGCTATCAAGACATTATTCATTCATACAACAATCAAACAATTATAAAACATGAAATATAAAGTAAATCAAAACTTGACTTACAATCTAGTCATAAACCTTGACTAGTGTAATTATCACACATGCACATAATATAATTCAACCATGGATTCGAATTTATTAGAACCAAAAACTTTGTTTTATGATAAAATAAAAATTATCCAAACAATAAAATAAAATTGTTTTTACTGAATCCATAAAAATACTGAATTACAAAAACTTGGTGCTTGTGGGATCATCACCATCTCATGCCGGTCATCTCACTTATTATCTTATGCAATAAACGATTGCTAAAGTTGAGTTACTTGTAATAAACTTTTACAAGTAGGAAGCGAGTATCTAGAAGTTGGTCAAGTCAACTAAGGAGCAAGCATTGCCTCCTACCCTTTGACCCTTGCCACAACCAAGACACCGTTTCTCGGTCCTTGTTTGGCTTTACCTTCTTGACCTTTTTGTTGGACTCCATTACCCTTTAGGCACACAGTGGCTGGGATCAGTTTTATCCTTTCCCTTTCCACTGCGCCTCTTTCTCTGATCACTACCATCATCGGTTACTACAAGATCATTCTTAAACTTGGTCCCCAAATCAACTCAGTAGTCATGAGCATGGAATGTAGCTCATCAATGGATTGCTTCATGTTGACTATATAATGCTTATAGTCATCTGACAACGAGTTTAATATCATTACTGTTGCTAACTGCAACTGTATTGGGTATCCTATTCATTCAAGATGATCCATGTGCTCTTTCATTTCCATGATGTGAGCACTTACCGATGATCCTTTAACCACCTTGCGAGATTTGAACACCCTACAAGCGTAATATGCTTGTCCTGGTTCATTTTTAGCATTCGCGGTAGGAGCATTTAGTATTGCTTTTTCTAGTATATTTCATTTTCTCTCATGCCAAAGCATAATCCGAAGATCACACTAACAATTGAGAAACATTGACCCAGTCAATTCGTCCTTTTCTAGAAACAAGCGTAGTGAGAGATTGTTGGTACATGTCGTTATGGTTGTTGCTGCCATCTACAAATCAAACCCAGTTTAATTAGTAGTCATCAATAAACATTCTCTAAAATATATTATAAACCCTTAATTAATATTTTAGGCCTAGGATCCATATATCACATTCTCGTCGCAAGGTTTGTGCACTTCCCGACGAGACATGTTGTTTCTGGTAGGTAACATGCTTACCGATCGTATCAAGACTTGACACGATTCCCAGGGGTCGTAGAATCATTAGATATATAACTTATTACAACCTTGTACAATCTAATTGTACATTTCTAAGTTAGTAATAAAGTCTAGTATGTTTATTCTACTCAAGTACTTTTTGGGCCGGGACTCCCGATTATCACCAAAGTAGATCAGACCATCTAAGACAGTGCGATGCTCTGAGCCGGGACTCCTGATTATCACAGAACCTTACGCACCCTGACTCTCGCAATGATTTGAATCCATATCTAAGGTTCTTTATCCTTACAATATGAATATTGTTGAACAAGTGAGGTGTTCCATTAGGTGGATAGTACTTCGATCTAAGATTTTATTGGGTTTGTTTAAGTCTTAAACTAAACTTAAACCTTCATTCCAATCTTAATCCTTGTTTAAAATGTGTGACTTGTGAATTTAAGAATTCTACAAGACACCTTTTTAAAACTTAAGAACTTCTCTTTAAAACTTATAGTTTCGAGAATTGCGCGATTTATACGTATACCTAAAACGAGGTGTACAAAACGTTTTACTAGGTTTTGTGAAAAACCTTTACTATGATAAAACTTGTTTTATCTTACTTGAAAAACCTTTTAAAACTTATATTAAACTTTTAATTCTTTTATGGTTCATAAACTTGAATCATAAATCTAGTTTAACAAACCTAATTTTTCACTTGTCTAATAATGAAATTAAACATTTGTTTTGACTTACTAAATTCGACCAAAACTTATGTCTTAGCGACACACTTATAAACTTTGTGATTTTCTTGTGTAGCTCCCACTAGCTCGGTAGCTCCAACAACCATGATGGAACTTGAGCAAACACAATCATCGGTCTATACTTGGTGAAACTAATAAACTTATTATATAAAGACTATATATATTATAATTCTTAGTTTGTTTAAACCTTTCTTACATTTAACTTGAACTAGTTAAATATAGGTTATAAAGTTTTCTTGTTATTTATCACTTGATCATTAATCTAGTATATTACATGACTTGTAAAATACTTATATTATACTTGTACAATTATCTAGTTATAATAACTTATAACTTTATACACCTTATAATAACACATAATATATAACTTTGCATATTTCTAGTTAAGCATATAATTTCAACTTGTACAATTTCTAGTTATAATGAAACCATAACTTTGTACTTTATAGTCTTAATTATATAATAACTTTATACAATAACTAGTTATATTATTATCTTTAAGATCAAATTAACATTACCCTTTTAGTTGTTCCATTTTATCTTGTATTTAATATATTTGTATCTATATATATATTATTTATAATAAACTTGTAACATTCTAATATGAATATTACATCTAATTTATACGTATGAATTTTAACTTAATCTAATTAATATACGTATAAACTTATTATATCTTTTAAAATTCATTTTTTTAAATATTTAAAATTCCGAAAAATTATATATATATATATATATATATATATATATATATATAAATAAATAAATACACCTTGTTAATTTTAGAACTTAAAAATTAACACTTCTTTTAATCTTATTAATTAGTTAAACCCTAATCTTGTTCTTGATCAATCAAAATTAGGGTTTTGACTTTCTTGATCAAAAACATTATTTATTAAAAGATTAACTTTAATCAATCCTATCTAAACAATAAACTTTGTTTAAATTCTAAGATATATTATAACCTTAATAAATTTATTTAAACCTTTTAATTTAAACCTTATAAACAATAAAACTTTGTCTAAGTTTCTAGGTTTAAAGAACTAGTTTTAATAAATCTATTAAAACAATAATTAAAACTATTAAACATGAACTTGTTTAATTATCTAGGTTTTAGATTATCATCGTAATCAATTCTTTTAACTAATTAAATTACACTAGTTTAATGTTTTTGGTCCTAGGTTATTACTAGGGTATTTCAAAATTTCCTTAAAGCCTAGCAAACTTTTCTACCAATTAAACTAAGCTAGTTTAACAAACTTGGTGTCCAAGTAACCTCCTTGATTTCGAAATCTTTGAGAAAAGGAAAGGATCCTTTTTGATCAATTAAGCCAAAACTTGGTTTAACATACTTGATCCTAGATTTTGAAGATCAAATAATAACGAAAAAATCCTCTTGATAAAAAACTTTGATGTTCTTGATCATATGGTTCTTCCTAATTTCGAAACATCTAGGGTTAGGAAAAGAAGCCTTTTGATCAATTAAACAAATCTTGTTTAACATACTTGATCCTAGGGTTCTATACAATTTTCAAAACTTCTAGGGTATTAGAAACCTTTTTGACCAATTAAACTAGACTAGTTTAATATTCTTGGTCCTAGGGTTCTTACCCTTTTCGAAAACTAAGAAGAAGAAGAAGAAGAAGAAGAAGAAAAATTGGAACGAAAAGAAAAAACTTTAATTAAAATAAACAAACAAACTTTGTTAATCTAGTTTAGATTTCTATACCAACGCTCTGATACCACTGAAGGGTTTCATTGTAACCTGATCGACCACTTGGGTCATCCTCCTAGCATGCTTGGTTCGACCATACTGACCAAGAACATGAACTTGTTCTTGACAGGTTAAAACCAACTAGCTGATTTAATCCCTAAAAGTGGAAGTGGGATTAAACCTAATCCTTAAACCCTAAAGGATTAGGATGTTGGAAATCTAGATTAAATTAACAAGAAAGAAACCTTGTACAAAAAACTCGAGCACACACACATACTTGTGTGTGTTCGTCGAACACTCACCAAGAACCCTAGGGTTCTTGGTGTTCTCGTTCGATCGAACAAGAGGAGAGGAAGAAATGGTGTTCCATGAAACATACCTTAGTTAATGCTTAAGATAGATCCACTGATGATGAACACGACGAGCGATCTTCTAGTTGATCTAAGCAATGAACTTGTTCTTCAATACTTGAAGAACACAAAGAACACGAAGAACACGAAGAACACAAAGACTTGTGTTGTGTGTAATTTCGGCTGAAACCAAGAGGGGGGAGGGGGAAGTTTTCGTGAGGTGCTACAAGGGGTTTTACGGTTACCCTAAGCCTCTTATTTATATACAAATAAGTTGCGCTTAGAACCCTTCTAGTTTAATTAATATTAGATCTTTAATTAAACTTCCTTTTAACATTCTCATCCCTTATAGTTTAACTAGTTTATTATTGTTGCACTTAACTATTAAATGTCTACTATTAATACACTAATAATTCGGTACCCATATACACGAATTATATAGTTGTATTTGTACTTTTAATAATTAATTATATAATAACCTTTATATAATTTATACAAGAATATTATCCTATTACTGTATGATTTAATGGCTTTAACTCATATCATGGATTATCTATAATTAACACATTGTATATTTACTCAACTAATAAATGTACAAACACTTGTATTAATTAGTTAGTCAAACTAATCTAGTAATAAGTTAAACTTAACTTAATACTTAACTGATTCATAATGACTGTTATGAATCATTCCTCTTCGTAGTATCATTGCATATCTTGCTCGATTTACATGCACTCACCGGTGTGACCCTTAAGTGTTTCGTAGGCATGGATGTATCATCATAGGTTGACTAATTGTGCACATAAATCCTTCAGTATTCGCCAGTTGAGCTGTGAGGCAGCTGACACACTACCCATAGGAACTCTTCCTCCAGTCTCTATACCAGCTCTGCCGACTGGTGAGACTGAAGCTCAAGGTTATCAAACAGCATACGCCGTGACGTTTGACTCTGCTGGTGAACCCATTCAGCACTACTATTCGTCTCCAGACGAAGAAGTAGATGAACCTGGGCTTCAAATTGATTCGACAGCTGATGTCGGCACTTTTGACAGAAACCCAGAAGTTTCAGCTGGACCCAACTCACCCCCCATAGTTTCTGAGCATCCGATAGGAGCCATTCCTCCTAACTCTGAAACACCCACTTCCACAACTGAGGTTACCCCTCCAGCTGGAGACATACTGGACCCCTTCCCCCATAGCGTCCAAGTGTCCCATGCTGAATCAGCAAAGCTAGAGGAAGGATTCCCATCAGAGCAGCTGCTGCTCTGATGTCTAGAGTTGTGTCATCCCAGATTCGACCTGGGATGGCCATGCTGAGTAAGCAGATGAACACCCTTCGCAGGGATGTTCCAAAAGAGTTTGCTGGTGCTGCTGAGAATCTCTCTTCCAGCATCGCTTCTCTGCACACTGAGGTTCACACTCAGAATCCTCGGCTGGCTCTTCTTGCTGATCAGATTCGCTGCAACACAAGCGAGTTCATCTCCCTCAAAGAGTATATTCATCGAGAGTTGAACTCCATTCGCGAATTTGACAGAGTCGAAAAGGAAAAGCATCTCTCCGAAGCCCGGGCAACAGAAGCAGAAGTCGAAAGACAGCTGGATACCTTGCATTCCAAGGTATCCCCTCTCCAACCAGCTGTCGATCGTATTGGTCTTGCACAATCCAAACAAGAATCTCTGCTGACCAATACTCATAGCCATCTCTCTACGGCTATTGAGGTGTCTGCTTCTGTTGTGTCCACTAGGATGGACAAACTGGAAACTGAGGTCAGTTCTTTGACCTCCTAGGTTGCTGGTTTCCAAGGCACCCTTAACCTCATTCTACAAAAGCTAAATGAGGGTGTAGCTGCTGTACATCCTGCTTCAGCACCAGAGAGTACCTTACTTCTTCAGGCACTCTCTGAGGGGGAGAAAGATCAAGCTACTTCAGCAGGTGAACAATCAGGTGAACAAAATTCTTCACAAACTATAGTCACCTCTACTGTTGGAGCCAGTATAGAAGACATTCCAGCAGGTGAGACTCCAATTTCAACACCACTCACCACTACTGGAATAGAAGGAGAAGAAGACGTTTCAGTAGACGAGACCCCAATTATAACAACACTCGTCCCTACTGAAACACCTGAGGTAATTGCTTCAGCGGATGAGACAACAATGCAATCAACACTCATCTTTGCTGAAGGTGTCAGGGCTGCAGAAACCTCAACTGATACTGTTAAGATCGTTGATTCATTTAAATCAGTTGAGGTCCCGCAAGTCCAAACCCCGCAAATCCAAATCCCTCAGCACATTGTACATGTGAACCCTCAACCTGCTGAGGGGGAGCTAAATCTTGCCGAGTTTAATGTTGGCCTCCTAGAGGAAGTCAGAACCACTGCTGAGCTCGAAAAAGTTCTTGATCTTCAAAGGAAAACTCAAGAAGAGCTGTTTCAAAAAGGTGAAGCGGACAGAACTGAGTACATTAGGTTGTTCATTAAGGTTCTCTATAAACGAAGGCAAGAACCAAAAAACACCAGCGTCAGAGGCCCCAAAACAACATCCAGCTCTCCACCTGAAGTCATCATATATAGAGCTGGAGGGATCTTCATTCCTGAAAGGGTTCCTCTGAACAAGATTAGCACTCAATTCAACTATGATGAATGGAATGAGATGCTAGCAGCTGCCAAATCTGCAAGACCAACGCTTACTATAAGATATTTGGAAAATGAGATAAGAGTCGCAACCATTGCCTTCAAGGCTCTATGCGATAAAATCAGGAGACAGTCTCCTGACTTGGCAAATCGCATACCAGCTGAATTGCGTGAATCTCAAGATGTTGATGTCAGAGAACCTGCTGGTGAAAGCTCCTCAGCAAGAGGGGAGAAACGTAAGTCAGTTCTCCCCGAGCCCTTCGCTGAATCCAGAACACTTGATATTGGGTCTTCAATAATATTTGCAAAACGACCAAGACTCAATATCACAAGAGCCATCCCCATGGGAGTAAACTTTGTCCCTGGGCTGATCATCAAATATCCCATCTATGGCTTTTATTATCTGGAAACAAGGAGTACTTTTAACGAGCTGATGAATTAGACCTGTGCGACGTTGAACAACTTATGGTCTATCACAAGCTGTTGAGTTCCTCTACTGAAGAGGGAAAAGAAATGAAAAAATTAATCAACTCAGCCATCGGCTCAACATATCAAAGTGTCGTTAGGGAAGCAATGCCTACGACATTGTAATTTTTTTTGTTTTCATTTTCATTGTATTTTATCAGCTTCATATTAATAGAAAATCAAAATTTTGTAATATACTTGTAAAAATATTGTAAAAGGATAAACATAGACAAAAGAACTCAAAGGGTCAAAGCACATAAGCATTCAGCTGATCCAAACAGCTGAATCATTACAGGTTCAAACTTATACACCTATTCGATTGCATCAAATATGGGGAGATTGTTAGTCCCCAGACTAACTAAATAAGATTTGATGATCAATAGCTAAGAAGAATAAATCAGCTGAAGTATGTATCTCAGCTGAAGTACAAGTATATTCATAATCCTTCAGTTGAGTACGTACTTAGCTCAAGGAAACAAGCAAATCAGCAGCTATAGAAGAGTGTTCATTCGAAGTCTATGACCAAAGGAAAAAGACCAGAAGAAGACCACTCAGCTGATAGTGGAATCAGCTGATGGTACCTGCTGCAGATAAAGACTTAGCGGAAAATGTTCTTGACACTTTGAACATTTTCCTTTCCCGCTCAAAGAAGAAGAAAATGATGAAGATCTTCTATTTTGGAATAGAAGATAATATGTCAGTACATCATCGTTTGTCCCTCCAAGCATGTAAAGGGAAAGTCAACTACTTTTGTACTATCATAGTACACCTTTTCGTTGTACGTCAGAAAAGGTAGCAAAAGGAGTTGACACAAAGTACAATTGGGACTATAACCTATGCAAGTGCATTAAATGTTACCGTGGACAAGTCTACATCGACGAATGATATGTTTACACGTCGATTAACTTGTGGACAAAGGAACATGGATCTTGGGCTATATATAGAGACGTAAATGCTTGCATTTACACACACCTTTTAGCATTCATAGCACAAGAACATTCTCTGAGAGTTTGTTATTGTCTGGTATTAACTCTCCCATAGTTATTACACAGGAATTCAATATCAGCTGTTAGTATCAGCTGATATAATTCTCCTTGCATAGTCTTCGAGTTTGAGCGAGCAAAAGTGTCACTTCAAGTATAAAGTTTTAGTTAGTGTGTATTATCTATTTCCGCAAACTTTGTACCGTATTAAGCTGTTTTAATAAACTCTTAATCATTGAAATTTGTGTGTTCTTTATCTTATCATCTTTACTTGTCATAACGCAACACATTTGTGTTGTTGGGATCCAACAAGATGGTATTTTGATTAATCAATCAAAATATGTCAAAGACATCTTGGAGAAATTTGCAATGAAAGACTGTAAAAGTGCAAGCACGCCCATGGAAACACACAAACACCTACATCCTGATGTTGAGGGGGAGGATGTAGATGAACACCTGTATAGATCAATGATAGGTTCATTAATGTACTTAACTGCATCAAGACCTGATATTATGTATAGTGTTTGTGTTTGTGCCAGGTATCAAGCAAGACCAAAGGAGCTGCACTTGCAGGCAGTCAATAGAATATTCAAATACTTGAAAGGAAAACCATCACTTGGTCTTTGGTATCCACATGACTCACCTTTTGAGCTTATAGCCTACACGGATAGTGACTATGGTGGTGAATGTCAAGACAGAAAGTCAACCACTGGTGGATGTCAATTCTTTGGATCACGACTGGTGTCATGGCAATGCAAGAAACAAACAAATGTTTCAACATCAACTGCTGAAGCAGATTATGTAGTTGCATTGGATTGTTGTGCTCAAGTACTGGGATTCAAAATCAACTTTTAGACTTTGGTATATCTATTCTCAAAACTCCTATTTTTATTGATAATCAAAGTGCAATTAGTATTGTGAATAATCCAGTAAAACATTAGAAAACTAAACATATTGAAATCAGATTTCACTTTATAAGAGATTGCAATGAAAAGAAATTAATTAAATTGGTTAAAATTCATACTGATAATCAACTAGCTGATCTTTTTACAAAAGCATTTGATGTAGGAAGATTTGGATTTTTGGTTAGCAGTATTGGAATGATTTTGATAAATTAATTTCATAATAATTTCATATGTAAAGTTTTTATAAATTAATTCTTAATTTTATTTTTGTTTTACTACTGATTATTCGTTAATACTGATTGTGGGATGTATTCACAAGTTACTACTGATGTGTAGTTACTGAGAATTAGGTTAAGTGTAAAACAACGGTTACTACTGACGTTTTACTACTGATGCTTAGTTATTACTGATCGACCGTTTCATGTGAAATACGCAGTTTTATCAAACTAACCCCCATGAAAATAGCTGTTAGGTTATGATTCGAAGGGTATTTCGGTCATTTTGCAGGACAATTCAAAAATTATAAATAGTTGAATTCGATTAATTGAGAATTATCCAAACCTCGATCTGCTAAACCCTACAATAAACCCTTAAGTCGGCAATCTTGATCAAAACCCTATACCAGTAACAAATTTCTCTCAAAATTCTCAAATCAAACTCTAAATCTCGACTCTCTCAAAATCAAAATGGCAATGAAGAAAACACTAATCGCTCAATCTGATCTTCTATACTCTGAGTTTCACAAGCATATTGTCATGTTTTAAATCCAGATGGAACAAGAAGCTTTAGGCCTATTGTCATGTTTCTCAAGAACTCACCAATAAGATTTGCTTTAACTATACATCCAAAATATGTGAACAACATATTGTTCAATTCTGGGAAAAGGCTGAAAGTATAGACGAAGAAAACATAATCAAAATTAAATCATAAGTAGATGGTCACCCTGTCATAATCACAGAACAAACAATCAGGCAACATCTAAAACTCAATGATGATTCAGGTACATCTCTTCTCCCTAAAGAGGAATTAATTGAAAATATTTTAAAAATGGGGTATGAAGGAAGAACAGACATCCAAAATATTCAAAAGGGTCTTCTTTCTCCCCAATGGAAATTCTTGATTCATATATTCAATATTCTATGTCTCCCAAGAAAAGTACTTGGAATGAGTTCAACAGATCAATAACATATGTTGTTGTCTGTTTGTGCACAGATCAAGTATTTAATTTCACAAAAATGATTTTTGATGGAATGCTTGGAAACTTATCTGCAACTAAATTTTTAATGTATCCAAGATTCCTTGCTCATATTTTTTACTGTGAAATTCCAAATCTTGTAAAAACCAAAAATATTTTTCCAATTTCAGAATTAAACAAAAAGGTTTTCTCTAATATGAACAAAAAGTTCAAATTTTCTGGAAAGGTAACACCTTTGTTCCAAAACATGATCTATGATCATCCTCCCACTGGAGAATGTTCAAGTCACCCCATTGAACCCCAACCCACTCCATCACCGAAAAGAGCCCAAACCGAATCCCTTGAGTCAACTCAATCAACTTCACCACAAAATGTCCTGAATGTGTCCCATGAACATGATACAGAACCTCAGAGTGCTACTCTTCACTCTAAGGTACACCAACCCAAAAGCCAAACTATTTCTAAAATATATAAAAGGAAAAGAATTTCCAGAAAGGACACCAGGGAACCCATTGAGTCAAATCCAAGGCTCCAAGAGTTGTCCCCCGAGGAGGAGAGAGGGCATGAGGAAAGGGCTCTCACTACTGATGCACCAAAGGTTGGTGCACAGGCTAGTGAGAACATCATTAGGACCCGGACCTCGGCATCTTTGAGTGATGAATCATCATTTGAGGAAGCATTCAAAGGACCCTGTTGCCAAGAAACCACAAGGGGAGATACTACTGCTTCTGCTAGGCAGAAGAGAGTATCTAAAACACCCAATGAATCTCCAAGCAGTGATGAGGGTAGAATGAAAACACCTGATTTGTCGAAAAGGATGGAAAACCTTCAAACCATTGTACCAAACCAGCCTGATGATTTACCTAGAAGGGATGATGGCAGTATTGAACAAAACCAATTGACGGATAGGATGGAAAACCTTGAAACCACTATACAAAATTGCCAAATTCTTATAAACAATCAAGGAAAGACCATGAGCTACATGAAGCGCTACATCAACTCTATGAACTGAAGAATGAAGAGGTTCGAATACAGGCTTAAAAAACAATCAACCATCATTAGAATTTTGAAGAAGAAGATTGATGGTAGTGATGCTCCAAAAGATGAGATCACTAAGAGGGAGAAGGATCAAATTCAGGGAATGATTGATACTTCCATTGCAGCAGCAGCCTCCCTCTTAAATTTAAAAGAATCTCATGGTGAAACAGGTCAAAGTGATGAATACTTTGATAGAGGAGTTAAAAGTAAGGAGGAAGATGTGTTTGTGTCTGCAAAACAATCACCAACAGCAGAACAACTACATTCTCCAATTACCACTGATGTAGTTAATACTACTGAAGTTATGGGTACTACTGATCCCATAAATACTACTGAAGTCATAAAACAAACTGAAGTACTTACTATTGACCCTATGGAAGAAGATGTACAAGAAGCAACGTCAGTACTAAGTCCTTCAACAACAGCAACAATGATTCCAGTTACTACTGACGCCTCACCAGTAGTAACAACAGAAGAAACCTCAGTAGTAGACTCCTCAAACCTACAACTGGTAATCTACAGACCCTTCAACTTGCAGTCATTAATACCAGTAGTAACTACATTGGTTACTACTGAGTCTGTAGAAGAAATACCAGAATTGATTGAACCAGTAGTAGTAATCCCAAAAGAACCAACTACAACACCAGAGTTACAACCCTTGGTAGTTCCAGATTTTGATGATGGTGTAAACTGGGAAGAAGTGGATGAATGTGAGTTACCTCCTCATACAAAGATCTTATCTGAAAAAAGAATTCACAAATTTGACCCAAAATATTGAGATTATCCCAGTGAAAGATATGTAATACACTCCTCTACCTCAATGTGTGGGAAAAGGAAAACAACTTTTTGATGATGATTTTCCTCACAGAGCACTAGTTCATTACATGGTGAACAAGATTAATATGGTTAGACCACTAAAACAAGATCACTGGAAGGTGAAGAGAATGAGGTACCGTATAAATGTGCTAAAACTCTTGAACTTGAAAACAAAAGGAAGGCTGAAGAAGAAAGAATAAAAAATGAAGCCATTCAAGAGATAGAGGAATTTCTAGTGAAAGATCAACAAGCAGAACTAGAAAAGCATAAGAAAATAGAAAAAGAACATCTAAACTGCCTTGAAGAACTAGTTGCAGAATGCAAAAGATTAAATGATGAACTACCAGAACAGGTTCTTGAACAGAAAACAAAGATGGTAGACTACTTAGGGTACGTTTGGTACAGAGAATGAAATTACAGGGAAATGGTTGCAGAGAATGGAATTGCAGAGAAAGGGAATTAGTCTGGAGAAAGAGAATTGACTCCTCTGTTTGGTAGCACAGAGACTTCAACAGAGAATTACAGCAGGGAATCATTTCTCTTGTTTGGTATAACAAAAAAATCAGTAGAGAATTTTACAAACTTTATAATTAGCAAACATGTTTTTTTTCCCACAACAATCATTATTATAACATACAAAATTCATGGATAAATTAATAACGAAAGTGAATTAATAAAATAAATAATAAAATCCAAAAACATAAACTATTGTCACTTTCAAAAACATCAATTCAATCAAAATGTAACAAATTAAAAACAGTTCTACGTACTTAAAACCACAATGTAACCAAGAACAATATTTGAAGGTCGTAAGTCGTAACTAAGAGTATAGTTGGAGAAAATATCCATTGTATAATCGTAATCATTAATTAATTCATCACTATGCGTTCAGTAATCGATACATAATTGATAACAGATAAAGTTCGAGAGACAGAGAGTTAGAGATAGAGTTAGAGAGACAAACATCGAGATTAACCTGGAAGAAGCGGCAGCCGAAATTGTTGCTATACGAAATAAGGTGGATTGACGACGAATGGGAACGACTGCGAAGTTATAGGGAAAAGAAGAGGGCTTTGTGGGCTTTGTGATTCTCTATGTGTTTTTTTTAAGTCTCGATATATCATTCTCTCATTTTCCCCTTATTTAGTAGGGAATTGAAATTAGGGAAAAAGATAAGTTTTTTTTCTCCATTTTCTTTTCTCAATGTAACCAAACAAGAGACTTTACATTTATTTCCCTTTCTCTACCTTCAAATCTCTGTACCAAACACACCCTAAGGGTCACAGTGCTAAGTCTTTTGGACGAATGAAGATGGTGAACTAGTTGACAACTATTGCACTGCAAAGAAGAAGGAGTTGATAGAACCAGAAGTCAAAGAGGTCAAGTTAATAGAGTTGAAAGACATTGATCCTAAATTGGTGCTTGAAAGAAAAACAATGGTTGGTGAATCCTCAACTATAGCTGCCAAAAAGAGAAAGACAATTGAAGCTGCAGAACCAACTAGGAAGAAAACAAAATTAGACTTACCAATTCTAGATGACCCTCAAGAGCTTCAACAGAATAATCCAGTTATTAACTGGAGGGTTATAAACAATATAATTGAAATCATTAGAAAAGACAAATCAACTCAAAGATTTAGTGCTTGGAAGCTAATGATTATGTCACTATCTAGAAGTGATGTAATCACAGTGTTGAAAATTAGAATACCAAGAATGGCTAGTAATTACTGGAAGAACTCAGGAGCTGGATACTTAACTGAAATGATAGATGCTGCATTTTATCCAGAGAAATATCCTGAGAGATTTGCAAGTAAAGAATCTGTTTATGCCTGGAATGTTCTCCCCTCTATGAACATGTATTTCTTTGAAAGAGCCAGCAAAAGATGTGAACTTTTCTTAATGGAGAAAGACTATAACCATTCAGAAGAAGCAATGTATCAAGCTATATGCTGCTCTTTCCTCATACCTCATGATGGTGCTATGTTCTCTGAAAAATACAAGTATTTTCTTGAAAAGAACAAAAGATACATAGGTGAACAAAAAAAAATTAGAAATCGGAGGATAAGAGACAGAGATGAATGAAGGGCAAAAGAATTAGAAGAAAAGACAAGGAAAGAGAAAGAAGAGAAGAAAAATAAAGAAACTTAGTTAATTCAAACTGAATTAATAAGTTTAGGGGGAGATTGTTGGGAAATAAACAAGTTGATACTGATGCTGCAGTTAGTACTGGTTAAGTCTTGATGCTGCTTACAAGACTTACTACTGATGGGGCAGAATTACAAAGATACTACTGATCTTGGATTTACTACTGACGATCGCAAATACTACTGATGACGATATATGGAGTTGATCGTGTCCGAGATCTTCGCAGAGTTAGTTTAGAATGTATATCTTTTTGTAATTCGATTGTAATCTAGTCCTGGAATAACTAGGGTAAAAGTTTAGGCTTCAAGAACTATTATATATAGTTCCTTACGTGTAACACCACAATCTTAGAGCCATTTTTTTTATATGCATACGGAAGCGATTTTAGAAAACTATAAACCCTATTTATTACATATTATAAAGGCCATTTACATATTAACCAAAATATATAAAACATTTAAAGGTGTTACTAAAAATAGGCTCGACCCGGTTTACAAAATCAGAGTACGGTCAGACTTCCAAAACCCGACTCTAGTCAAGCCAAATCCACAACCTGAAAAGAGTCAACAAATGAGGGATTAGCACAAAGCTAAGTGAATAGAAATAAACATCAATCTGCATAACCACAACAAATTAGAAATCAAGAGAAATCAATAGGGAAAACCCGTCCAAACTTCCACAAGCAATTGGACGTTATAAGAGGATCGGCGGTCGGGCGAGGACCTTCAACTGTTGTCGGCCAACAACAGTCAACCGATGGCTTCTTTACTAGAGGCACGGTGATCCCTCCTTACGTAACGAATACGAAGGAGTCCGATCGCCCCCACCAAGAGTAACGAAGTGTAGCCGAAAACCACCATAGCTAACCTCTAAAAACATGTGCACATACTACCATTAACAATCCCACAATTAATGGTACAACTGAAAATCGAAAAGTATATAAAAAAATACACTTTTGCCAAAAACAGCAAGATCGCTAAGCGATCTGGGATCGCTAAGCTATCAGATCGCTACGCTATTTCTGACTCCTTAGCTATTTCGGTTTTCTGTTTTCATAAAAATTCAGCAAGATAGCTAAGCTTTCTAGAGATCGCTTAGCTATTTCTGGACCCTTAGCTATTTCTCTTATAAACTCCACCGTTTCAACTTTTTGTACATTACACAAGAAAGGAGGTTAAATCCACTCACCTTAGCTTCCTTTTCGTGCCGAGCTCAATGATCTTATATCACTGAGGCTCCTTCCCTTTTCCTGTACAAAATGAATACCGAATTAGTCACCTGAAATCATCACTTGTTTAACAAGTAATACAAGCTTAAGGCCACATCTTGCAACAACATCTTACAACCAATTACTTGCAATTGTACATATAACCAATACTAAAGTCCAACACTTCATCAAGTCAATTCATTATGCCAATTGGCCAAATTGCACCTTAGGCCCAAACGGGTCAAAACAAGAATAAGGAATCGGGAATCTCCACAACACCTTCCAATGGGATATCCTACTTGATCAACATCAAGATTACATACTAACAATTTACTTGCATCCAAATGCAAGTTTCACCAACTTTGACCTTATTTAGGTCAAATTGCACTAATTGCCAAACAAACGGGTCAAAACAAACGGGTCAAAATCATTTTATTAACTTCCAATGTTTACAAACACCTAATTAACATTTCATCAAGTATACAATTACCGTATAATAACCAACTTCATGTTAATTAGTTACACACTTTGAAACACCCAATTTTTGTTAATACATGATTTACCCGAAAAAGACACATACAACCACCTGTTACTAACTCAGAATTCTGATCACTTATATGGCAATATCAGTCCTGGAAAATATGATATAATTAAAGTAGACTCATAGAACTTCGAATTGACTGGTCGCACGCTCAAAATGGAGTTACGGTTGATTTTATATGATTTTTGCAAAATGGTCAAAATCTGTCATATTTTTGTGCTTACGGGATTTTTACCAATTTCACCCAAACACTACCTTTAATCTATCAAAAACAACCAATTCATGTTACAATCAATCCTATACAATAATTATCACTTCTAACATGCATATTTATCCTAACCAAACTTCAAGAACACAAAAAAATACACAATTCATCAAATTGGGAAGAACTCCATCTTCTTCCCAAGAACACCATGGATGGAGCTTCATGAAAGCTTCACCAAATGATCTACAACTAACAATTCAACACATATAACTTGCAAGAACTCAATTAGACACCAAATCAAGCATCAATTTCAGATTACAAACAAGATTCATCAAGAAATTCATAAAAACCCACTAACTCAAGAACCCTAGTTCATCCCTACATCAAGAACATGAATCCCTAGCCAAGGAAGGAGAGAACTTACTTAGTTTTGCTTCTAGAATCCGAAAATCACAAGGAAGAGACAAGAACTTCAAGATTTGATCTTCAATTTTGGAGAAAACTCAAAAGTGTGTGTGTAGGAGTGTGTGTGTCGTGTACAGGCAAGGAACAAGAGGGATAATCTGATTTTTGACACATACCCACAAACATAACACGTACACCTCTCCTTCCCACACAGGTAATTTTATTTAAAACGCAGTACAGGATATTAACTTCGCAGATAAATTAAATAGACCTAACTAACTCCAATTTTAACAACGAAGATATTTTTGGAACCATGATTCAAAAGTGAACCCAAATATATAAAACTCATTTTAATATTTAATTATCTCAGTTTTACTAATTTTAACCCCATGGTTAAAATACAATTAAATATAATTAAATCAAAATAAATTATATCAATCAATAAACAAATAAATAATAAATTACTTACCGAAAATACTTAAAAATTCTAGGCCGGGTCTCAGGATGTTACAATTCTACCCCCTTAAAAGATTTCGTCCTCGAAATCTCATAATTTTAGAATAATTATAATAAATCCACAGTCATAAATCACTAATTCTCAAAATTACACTTTTCGAAATGCAAATTCTAATCAATTTTCACATATAACAGCATTAATTCTCATCATTTCAAAATGTATCTATAATAAATTTCACAATATTATTAAATTTTATTTTCACTCTGAAATTTATCCATTAATATAATCGGATATCAATTCAATATGGTCAATAAATATAATTCTTCATGTCAATTTTCATTTACACATTGAACATAAAAGGCAATTTTAGAAAATCCAACCTATAACAATTCGAGTTATAGAGAAATCATTCAGATATACTTCATTAACTTTCTTTCTTATTTAACATATGTAACACTTGAAAGAACCAATTAACACTTTTATAAGCATACAACGATGTATTTCAACTAAGTGGCCAAGCAAAATAAAAGTCAACATGTCAGTCTTCACTTTTCAAACCACTACTATCTTCATTTATTAGCAATTCAATATATCATTTAACAGTATAATCATAATTCAATATACAATGGTCAATAAATTCGGCTAACACTTATCGAGTCACTACATGTGACTTGATAGGTCACGGCAAATAATTAAATTTTCTTAAATCAAGTAGCAATCCTACATAGGACTACTTAGACTATGCATAAGATTACTTCAGTCTAACTATAGGCATTACATTAACGGATGCTTACAACAATCATTTAACAAAAACAATTTGAACCTCAAATACATGCATTATGAATTGAATCCATATATCACTAACTATCTTTATTCCTAATGGAGTAAACACACACGCAAACAATTTTCAGTTCATCACATAATTCATAATCACAAATAAGCAATTTGCTTCAATACAATTAACATACGTATAAGTAATTAGTTTATCGAAACATACCTGTGATATCATCATCATCAATGGAGGTAGTATCTCCCACGATCATCTGAAATGACCTACCCTCGGGTGGAGGGTGATTCTTTCTCTTCTGGCATGTTGAAGATAACGACCCACTCACCGACCCCGACCCTGTACCCAATTTCCTCTCTGAAGGACAATCACCGGACCTGTGACCCTTTTTCTGACAATTCCAACATACATTTCGCGGGAACCTACAATCATTCCACTCGTGCCCGAACTGACCACACTTAACACATCGCATAGTCTGAGTTGTACAACCACCCGTGTGAGAAGATCTGCACCTAGCACACCATTGTGCCTTCTGACCCGAACTACCTCCTGACTGTATATGATTCAAGTTTCCACGATTTTGATTTCCCCGCCCTTTCTTATTCTTTTTGGAGTCCGATTGTGTAGACTTAAAATTTTGATACTCTGACCTATCCCTGATCACCCAATCTCGAGTATCCAAATCACCTTCTACTGTTTTGGCCAAATCGAAGGCCTGTGACAAAGTGGTTGCGAGTCTCGCTGTAGTTCGGTATTCGGGTCGTAAAGCTCCAATAAAATGTTTTATTTTTGAAGACTCATCAGGCACCCACTGTTGTACAAATCTTAATTTTTAATTAAACTGCTCGATCAAATCATCTACCGTCATCCCCTCTGTCATCCGCAAAGTTATAAATTCTGATCGAATTCTATCCATTTCAAAGGAATTACAATAACGCTTACATACTTGCTCTCTGAATTGATCCCACGTTATACTATTTTTAACTTCCTTGGGTAAATGTTCAATCAGGGTGTCCCACCAATTCATTGCACCACCTATTAATTTCCGTGTAGCATACATCACCCGGTATTTATCATCACAATTGCAAGCATCTAAAGTTCTCTCCATTTCCCTCAACCAGTTCATTGTGATATTGGGGTCTCTACTTCCACAAAATTCAGGGGGTTTACAATCTAGGAATTGTTTGAAGGTGCAAGTCGGTTTCATACCTAATGGATAAGGTTGGTTCGTGAATTGATATTGAGGTATACCTTGATTAGGGTTAACATAGTAGTATTGTGGCTGTTACATTACAGGATGAGGTTCGGATGAGGTTGACATCAAGGGAACCATCATTGTAAAGGCTGGAGTTGTGGAAATTTGCATGGTAGGGGCGGATAATATAGGGGTAAACATGTGAGGGATGTTTGGTGGTTGGTTATTCTGATTCTGATTCATGCTATCAACAAGATTTTGGACGTGTTCCAATCGACTTTCCATTCTCAAAATATAATCTTCTCTGTCTGCATTTGCATTTCTAGATATGCCAATGATTTCCGGTTCGGGGTTCGACGGGATTACCAACGGGTTGGGATCGTTATCGGCCATACCTGTAACAAACACAACATCTCACGAACTCTTAGTTTAATGCGTTAGTACCTATCATACTAACTACTACTAAGCCACAATTCGTATTCACTCTACTAATCCACTCCAAAATTAAGGAAGTTTGACCAACTCGAGCCACGATTTGGGAATGGTACACCTAAATGTGCAACCATCGCCAAACAAAGGCTCTGATACCAAATTGTAACACCACAATCTTAGAGCCATTTTTTTTTTATATGCATACGGAAGCGATTTTAGAAAACTATAAACCCTATTTATTACATATTATAAAGGCCATTTACATATTAACCAAAATATATAAAACATTTAAAGGTGTTACTAAAAATAGGCTCGACCCGGTTTACAAAATCAGAGTACGGTCAGACTTCCAAAACCCGACTCTAGTCAAGCCAAATCCACAACCTGAAAAGAGTCAACAAATGAGGGATTAGCACAAAGCTAAGTGAATAAAAATAAACATCAATCTGCATAACCACAACAAATTAGAAATCAAGAGAAATCAATAGGGAAAACCCGTCCAAACTTCCACAAGCAATTGGACGTTATAAGAGGATCGACGGTCGGGCGAGGACCTTCAACTGTTGTCGGCCAACAACAGTCAACCGATGGTTTCTTTACTAGAGGCACGGTGATCCCTCCTTACGTAACGAATACGAAGGAGTCCGATCGCCCCCACCAAGAGTAACGAAGCGTAGCCGAAAACCACCATAGCTAACCTCTAAAAACATGTGCACATACTACCATTAACAATCCCACAATTAATGGTACAACTGAAAATCGAAAAGTATATAAAAAAAATAAACTTTTGCCAAAAACAGCAAGATCGCTAAGCGATCTGAGATCGCTAAGCTATCAGATCGCTACGCTATTTCTTACTCCTTAGCTATTTCGGTTTTCTGTTTTCATAAAAATTCAGCAAGATAGCTAAGCTATCTAGAGATCGCTTAGCAATTTCTGGACCCTTAGCTATTTCTCTTATGAACTCCACCATTTCAACTTTTTGTACATTACACAAGAAAGGAGGTTAAATCCACTCACCTTAGCTTCCTTTTCATGCCGAGCTCAATGATCTTATATCACTGAGGCTCCTTCCCTTTTCCTGTACAAAATGAATACCGAATTAGTCACCCGAAATCATCAATTGTTAAACAAGTAATACAAGCTTAAGGCCACATCTTGCAACAACATCTTACAACCAATTACTTGCAATTGTACATATAACCAATACTAAAGTCCAACACTTCATCAAGTCAATTCATTATGCCAATTAGCCAAATTGCACCTTAGGCCCAAATGGGTCAAAACAAGAATAAGGAATCGGGAATCTCCACAACACCTTTCAATGGGATATCCTACTTGATCAACATCAAGATTACATACTAACAAGTTACTTGCATCCAAATGCAAGTTTCACCAACTTTGACCTTATTTAGGTCAAATTGCACTAATTGCCAAACAAACGGGTCAAAATCATTTTATTAACTTACAATGTTTACAAACACCTAATTAACATTTTATCAAGTATACAATTACCATATAATAACCAACTTCATGTTAATTAGTTACACACTTTGAAACACCCAATTTTTGTTAATACATGATTTACCCGAAAAAGACACGTACAACCACCTGTTACTAACTCAGAATTCTGATCACTTATATGGCAATATCAGTCCTGGAACATATGATATAATTAAAGTAGACTCTTAGACCTTCGAATCGACTGGTCGCACGCTCAAAACGGAGTTACGGTTGATTTTATATGATTTTTGCAAAATGGTCAAAATCTGCCATATTTTTGTGCTTACGGGATTTTTACCAATTTCACCCAAACACTACCTTTAATCTATCAAAAACAACCAATTCATGTTACAATCAATCCTATACAATAATTATCACTTCTAACATGCATATTTATCCTAACCAAACTTCAAGAACACCAAAAAAATACACAATTTATCAAATTGGGAAGAACTCCATCTTCTTCCCAAGAACACCATGGATGGAGCTTCGTGAAAGCTTCCCCAAATGATCTACAACTAACAATTCAACACATATAACTTGCAAGAACTCAATTAGACACCAAATCAAGCATCAATTTCGGATTACAAACAAGATTCATCAAGAAATTCATAAAAACCCACTAACTCAAGCACCCTAGTTCATCCCTACATCAAGAACATGAATCCCTAGCCAAGGAAGGAGAGAACTTACTTAGTTTTGCTTCTAGAATCCGAAAATCAAAAGGAAGAGACAAGAACTTCAAGATTTGATCTTCAATTTTGGAGAAAACTCAAAAGTGTGTGTGTAGGAGTGTGTGTGTCATGTACAGGCAAGGAACAAGAGGGATAATCTGATTTTTGACACATACCCACAAACATAACACGTACACCTCTCCTTCCCACACAGGTAATTTTATTTAAAACGCAGTACAAGATATTAACTTCGCAGATAAATTAAATAGACCTAACTAACTCCAATTTTAACAACGAAGATATTTTTGGAACCATGATTCAAAAGTGAACCCAAATATATAAAAATCATTTTAATATTTAATTATCTCAGTTTTACTAATTTTAACCCCATGGTAAAAATACAATTAAATATAATTAAATCAAAATAAATTATATCAATCAATAAACAAATAAATAATAAATTACTTACCGAAAATACTTAAAAATTCTAGGCCGGGTCTCAGGATGTTACATTACGAATTGTAAACGTACGTGTGTATTAATCGATCATTAATATACATTAAAGCTTTTTGTGAAAACTGTGTTCTTAATTATTCTTGTATAATTTAATGTTATTCATTGTTCTTATTCAATCAACATAGTGTTAATCCGTTGTAACTTCTATTGTTGAATAGATCTGTGATTCAATAACTGTTTAAGTTATTCGATCCTGACACATTTGTTAAAAAACATGGCAAATGGTGACTTGGTCTACGATATAGTAGCATTGCTTTTGAAAAAGAAGAATGATACGGTGTTTGAATCAAGTGGGCCAAAGAAATCGGATGTGATTTTTTTATTTTCAACTAGGAGAAATGATACTGATATTGGGCCAAAGAATACCGTGTTAGTTCATGTTGTTAATCATTTTAAGATAACATTAATAATTGATTAATTTTTTTCTCATATTATTTATTGATTTTGACACATATTCTCATCAAATAAAGTTTTACGTCGATCGTCAAATTATTGCTGCTCTTGTTCATTTTTTTCGTTTAGCTATTGTTGTTGTCTTGTTACCTTTCTCTTGTACATAAATATCGACTTTTAGGTAGTTTATTGTTCGATATAATTAGCTTTTTTGAAGAAAATAACATTTATATATCAAAACACAAGTTAAATAAACACATCAAAAAAATCTATCAAATGGACTTATATTAACTAAAGGGAGCTGATTCTTAACTAAATCATATGGGAGCTGATTCGTACAGAGCAATTTTTATCCATGCAGAGCAATTTTATATCAAATGGCAAACATGCCCTTAATGAAAGGGGTGGAATGAAAAATATGATAAAAGAATATAAGGACATAATTGTCCATTAATATAAAATTACTCTGTATGAATAATAATTGCTCTGTACGAATCAGTTCCCAAATTATATTTCTTTTCCTCAGGAAAGAGAGTGCATTAAAGGGACATTAATAGTTGAATTGACTAAATATAAGTGCACATCTATTACATTCAGTATGGTTGGAACTGATCTGGTTCCACTTCAGTTTCATTTCAACCATCATTAACTTGACTTTCCATGCCTATTAAGCTATATTTATATCTACACTCAGATCTCCGATACAAAGAAAATGACTTTTTAAACTATAGAAATTATTTACACTACAATATTTATTTTAATATATTTGTACTATATACTTTAAAATTTATCTACAGTTATGAGAGAATTAGTCTTTGTGATATAAATACCACCATAATTTTTATAAAATGCAGTACACAATAATAACATTTTGTTTTTTTACAATATAGAAACACTACGATGTTTGTTTCTCGGAATACACGGGTCAAACAAGATGTCTGTCTGCCCATACCGTGGGCTTTTGCATTTTAATGGAAAATTTTAAATAATATTTTGTATGATGTGTTTGGTAGTATTTAGTAGCATTTTTAGAGTTAATATCCGTATATTGTCAAATATAAAAAACATACCTTATGTTTTTTCTCTTCTGATATTAAAACTTTAAATCGTGAAAAGCAAGTAGTCCATGCAATATTATTTTTTGAATAATAAAAATAATAATACGACAATAATAATAATAATAATAATAATAATAATATGAAAAATGACAAAATATTTTGACTTTGATGTCTACTTTAGGTGGAAGAATTTGGAGATGAAACACGGACCACTCGAGGAGAAGTGGGCGCAACCAGGGCTCACCCTATGGGCACCCGTGCTAACCTACATTCTTCTGAACATTGCCAGTCTAAACATTGCGGCTCCTATGGGTAAAACGTACATATACATAATATATCATCATAATCATCATATCATAATATTATATATAACTAAGTTTTGTGACATGAAAATGTACGTGAAAACAATTTAGATAGGATTTAATTTCATAAATCATCCTTTTAATTAACCATATATGTTTATTTTGTTGTGTTTTTTTAAGTTAAAAAATCAGTCTATTATGTACCATTTTAGTGAATGGACAATTTTTAAAACGTTTTGTATGCAATAAAATGGTAATTTAACTAATCATATATATATATATTGTTTAGAAAAACCCTTTATACAATAACATGGTACATAAAGAAGTGAGTTTAACAAAAAAAAATTGAAATGTCGAGTTAATTAAAAGAATAGTTATGAAATTAACTCATTAGATAATAAGGATGTTAGTAATCTCAACCGTACTTGACTATTATATTGTGCAAGCAAATTAGTTAACGTTGAAACAAAATGTTATTACCAATACGATTTAATGGAAAAAAAATTGAAGGATTGCACAATCTTGTACTGATATATGATCTATGTTATTAAAAGAATATATTTTTTTATAATTGCAAGAGCATTGGTTGCAATTTTTTTCTTTAGGGCATTATAGAAACTAAAAAACAAAATATAAAATCATTTTAACATTAGAAATTTTGAGTGGTTGTACAGACTATCTCATGATATATATGGTAGGTATGAGTACAAAGAGCTAATTTGATCAGTTTGAAATTGATAATATGAAAATACGATATATAAGAAGACTATAACAGATTATAACGCATATTCTAACTAACTAGATATGCATGCTCATTTTCTCGTGGTTTCAAGAAGAAATGTAAGAAACCGTTATTTGATAGACATCAAATTCTATATGAGAATATCAGTTAAACCCAAATCTTTATTGAATATGAACAAATATGATGAAATCTTTTATCGTTTAATCTCAACGACCGTTGTGGATGACATAAAAGAACAGTCTCGTGTTTATCATCTGATATCCCGACCGACTGTTGTTGATAACGTTGGACTACATTCATCAGATATGTACATGGTAATCGAACATGGTAAACCGGGATCACATAGATTGCCCGTTAACATAACAGTTACAAAAACTGTGTGACCTACGTTCAGTGTTGGCTTTGATGTTAGCACTGGTAGGATTTTCATTCAATCATCGTGGAATACCAAAAATTTTGGTCCCACTTGAATAAGTATGCTTAATGACAACGACGTCGTCAAATGAATCATGGTTATGGCACCGTCGTCTTTCTCACCTTAATTTTAAAACGATCAACAAATTGGTAAAAGGTGGTCATATCTCTGGTCTTCCAGATGTTAAATTTGATAAGGATCATCTCTGTTCGTCTTGCGAAATGGGCAAAATGACTAAAAAATCTCATAAGTCCAAACCAGTTCCAAGTACTTCAAAACCGCTTGAATTACTTCATATGGACTTATGTGGTCCGATGAGCGTACAATCTCTAGCTGGTAAAGGATATGTGTTGGTAATTGTTGATGATTATTCACGTTATACATGGGTTCATTTCTTACGTACAAAAGATGAAGCAGCTGATATCATTATCACTTTCATCAAGAAAACTCAGACAAATTTGGATTTAAAAGTCCACACAATTCGTACTGATAATGGGACTGAATTTAAAAATCAAACTTTAGATTCTTTTCTTGCATCAGTTGGTATAACCCATCAATTTTCCGCTGCCCGAACTCCTCAACAAAATGGGGTTGTTGAACGAAGAAATCGTACGTTAGTTGAAGCTGCTCGTACCATGCTTTCATTTTCAAAACTCCCATTATCTCTTTGGGTTGAAGCCATAAGTACGGCATGTTTCACTCGAAATCGTTCAATCATCAACAAAACCTACAACAAAACTCCATATGAACTCATTAATAACCGAATTCCAAATGTCAAATTTTTCCATATTTTTGGGAGTCGGTGCTTCATCCTAAATGACAAAAACAAATTAAATAAATTTGAAACTAAAGCTGATGAAGGAGTTTTTGTCGGGTACTCACGTGAATCTGCATCGTTCAGAGTATATAATCGGTCAAAACGAACGATTAGAGAAAGTGTCAGCGTTAATTTTGATGAGACTTTTCCAATAGATTCATTAACTACAAATGTTGAAATTCCTTTACCTTCGTCGTCGCCTTCCACATCTGAAAATGCCTTAGATGTCTTGTTTGAACATTTTTATGATGGTTATCATAACATTAGACATACTTTACTTGAGGAGGCTGGCGTTCCATTTCCATCAGTAGCCGATGTTCAATCCATTACTGTACCTGAAATGAAAAATTCAAGTTTTACTGATTTTCCATCTCATACTTCTACTGCTCCAAATACCAATCTTTCTCTTTCAGATTCTGCTTCATCCTTGGAAAATCAATTATTTCCGGATATTCCCCCACAAACTCCACCTTCTGGTCAAGCTGCTAATACTTTAGATTTATCGTTAGTTCCAGCACAAACTCCACCTTCTGGTCAAGCTGCTAATACTTTAGATTTATCTTTAGTTCCAGCACAAACTCCACCTTTGGTGATTGATTTCTCCAAATTCAATGTTAAACGTGTAGATCCTCCATCTTCTACATCAAATACTCAAACTTCAATAATCTGACATCCTACATTCACTGATACCTCAAATATCATTCCGGGTCAACTTCCACTTCCTCATTCTCTTAAATGGACAAGAGAGCATCCTTTGCATCAAAGAATCAGTGATCCTGAATCTTCTGTTCAAACCCGTAGAGCCACTGCTGATGAATGTCAATTTTCTGCATTTCTAAGCTCTAATGAACCTAACAAAGTCAGTGAAGCTCTCTCCGACCCAGACTGGATTCTTGCTATCCAAGAAGAAATCAATCAATTTGAAAGATTAAAATTTTGGCGTCTGGTTCCAAAACCACCCGGAAAATCTGTTATTGGTACTAAATGGATTTTTTAAAACAAGAAGGATAAGAATGGGATTGTAATTCGTAATAAAGCACGTCTAGTTGCGAAAGGGTATGCTCAACAGGAGGGCATTGACTTTGAAGAAACCTTTGCTCCGGTTGCACGAATAGAAGCCATTCGAATATTTTTGGCATATGGAGCACATAAGAATTTTACAATATATCAGATGGATGTAAAAACTGCATTTTTAAATGGAATTCTCAATGAAGAAGTGTTCATTCATCAACCCGAAGGTTTTGTAGATCCAAATTTTCCTAATCATGTGTATATTCTCGACAAAGCATTGTACGGCTTGAAACAAGCTCCCCGTGCGTGGTATGATGTGCTATCTAAATTTTTAGTTGATTCTGGTTTTTCAAAAGGAAAAATCGATACAACTCTTTTCATCAAGCGACATGGGGAAGATATTGTTCTCATTCAGATTTATGTCGATGATATTATTTTTAGCTCTACAAATCCAAAATACTGCAAAAAGTTCTTTGATCTTATGGTTAAACGATTTGAAATGAGTATGATGGGAGAGATGAATTTATTAATGGATGACTGTAAACCAATTCCATACAGGGATCTTTATTAATCAATCCAAAATACTGCAAAAAGCCAATTACCTACAGGGATCTTTATTAATCAATCCAAGTATAACACTGATCTGTTGAAGAAATATCAAATTGATGATTGTAAACCAATTCCTACACCGATGTCTCCTGGTTCAAAATTACATGTTGATCCTGATGGTAAACTTGTTGATGTCACAAATTATCGGGGGATGATAGGATCGTTGTTATATCTAACTTCGAGTTGACCAGACATTATGTTCTCTACTTGCATATGTGCTCGGTATCAGGCTGCCCCTAAAGAATCACATCTTCAAGCAGTCAAACGTATATTTCATTATCTAAAGGGTACTAGGGATCTTGGTCTTTGGTATCCCAAAGAAACTTAATTTGACTTGACTGCATTCTCTGATGCTGGCCATGCTGGATGTATGCTGGATCGAAAGAGTACATCTGGAAGTGTTCAATTTCTGGGAGATAAATTGGTGAGCTGGTCTTCTCGGAAGCAAAATTGTGTATCTCTTTCAACTGCAGAAGCAGAGTATATTGCTGCTGCAAGCTGCTTATCCCAGGTAATTTGGATGCAATCACAATTAAAAGATTATGGTTTTTCATACAACCGTATTCCTTTATATTGTGATTCAAGAAGTACAATTGCAATTTCATGCAATCCTGTTCAACATTCCAAAACTAAACATATTGATCTTCGATATCATTTTATAAAAGACCACGTTGAACAAGGTAATGTGGAATTGTACTTCGTCTCCACCGATTTCCAATTAGTTGATTTATTTACCAAAGCTTTAGACGAAAAACGGTTTAACTTTCTTGTGTCTAAACTTGGTATGCTAAATCTTAAATCTTAAACCGTTATACTTTTCAACTTTTCATATTCTTTTTGTTCTACTAACAATGGCTTTCAAGTACTTTAGCTTGAAACCCGGTTCTCAATGACAAATGGTATCTAATCAACTATGTTTAGAACCCGTTCGTAACCAATAAGCACTTAACTGCAAATCCCCTTCTCCACTATCTTTTCAAAAGACAATACCTTCCCATGGTTTGCCAGAACCGGCCTTACCTTCCAAGGGAAATACTTTTCAGCCGATTGGTAAATGTGAGGGTATAGGTCTAGGGTATAGATTTAAGTGAGTGCAAGGTGGTTAAGGGTTTCACATAACCTGGTCGACCACATGGGTCAACCTCCTAGTATGCTTGGTTCGACCATGCTGACCAAGAACATGAACTTGTTCTTTACCGGTTAAAACCAACTAGCTGATTTAATCCCTAAAAGTGGAAGTGGGATTAAACCTAATCCTTAAACCCTAAAGGATTGGTATGTTGGAAATCTAGATTAGATTAACAAGAAAGAAACCTTGTACGAAAAACTCGAACACACACACATACTTATGTGTGTTCGTCGAACACTGACCAAGAAACCTAGGGTTCTTGGTGTTCTCGTTCGATCGAACAAGAGGAGAGGAAGAAAGGGTGTTCCATGAAACATACCTTAGTTAATGCTTAAGATAGATCCACTGATGATGAACACGACGAGCGATCTTCTAGTTGATCTAAGCAATGAACTTGTTCTTCAATACTTGAAGAACACGAAGAACACGAAGAACACAAAGACTTGTGTTGTGTATAGTTTCGGCCGATGCCAAGAGGGATGAGGGGGAAGTTTTTGTAAGGTGCTACAAGGGGTTTTAGGGTTACCCTAAGTCTCTTATTTATATACAAATAAGTTGCGTTTAGAACCCTTCTAGTTTAATTAATATTAGATCTTTAATTAAACTTCCTTTTAACATTCCCATCCCTTATGATTTAACTAGTATATTATTGTTGCACTTAACTATTAAATGTCTAGTATTAATACACTAATAATTCGGTACCCATATACACGAATTATATAGTTGTATTTGTACTTTTAGTAATTAATTGTATAATAAACTTTATATAATTTATACAAGAATATTATCCAATTACTATATGATTTAATGGCTTTAAATCATATCATGGATTATCTATAATTAACACATTGTATATTTACTCAACTAATAAATGTACAAACACTTGTATTAATTAGTTAGTCAAACTAATCTAGTAATTGTTAGGTCACAACGCCCTGGTTTAGATGGTTAATTGATTGGATAATTATAACTCAAGACAAATATTGTATAAGAACAAGATATGAGTCAAATGTATAATTCCACTAAGTGTGGCTTGTTGCGGAATAACAAGACCACTGATCAATTACAATAGATATGAAAGTGTAAAGTGAATTGGTGAATACTCCTTTGCCAAATGATCTCTATTTATAATGTTATAGAGATCTTACAAGTTAGGCAAGGAGTAATGCAAGGACTAGAATAAGGAAAGTGGCCGAGATCAAAGGGATTTGATCTAGCAAGGTAAACATGGAAATGTTTACTCAGTCCTTCTACTCAGTCCTTTACTCAGTATCACTATCTGATACTGAGCTCTGATACTGAGTTCCAATACTGACCACTCAGTATCAGACCTAAACTTAGCTATTTTATTCTACATATTAATCAAAGCTAGTCTAGGTTGTTTTGTTATCTTAAGATCCAAAGGGGTAAGGCTTTTTGCCTTAACAATCTCCCCCTATGTAATGATAACAAAACAATTACAAAGAGATAAAAATAAATAAAAAATACAACAGCATAGGTAGCAAAATCTTCTTCTTCATCTGCTGTTGATGGCTTCATTCTCATAGAAGACTTCTTGTTTGATGTGGACAAACTCTTCTCGGCTGTTGAGTTCATCCCTTCTACAATTAAGAACTGCAACAATCTTCTTTCTGAACCAAGAGTCTTCTTTCTTGGTGATCATCCATTTCAGTCCAACAAGGTGACTGATTTGAGATCTTGGCAGATCTTCTTCAGAAATGAAGAACTCTCTATCCTCTGAGTCAGTATACATATATCCAGAAGTTGGATATATGACACTCTTTTGATCCTGAAAAACAAGGTTAGGAGGAAGAGGGTACTTATTAAGATACTTGTATGTATGAAGGCATTCTGGTCTGTTGTTTGAGTAAGCTTCAGTCATCACACTGAGTATTCTATACTCTATCTCATGAAGCAATCCCTTCTCATAGCATACAGCAGCTACTACACAGATCTCATCCAAGACTATTTGATCATAAGTTGATTTCTTTGGAAGCTCTTTGATCAGTCTTGTGATCTTCACCCAATATTGAAGACCAATTCTTTGAATATCATGAAGAAATATCTTCATGGGAGGACTGGTTAAGCCAGTACAAGTGATAGTGATTCTTCCTTCTTTGAGCTTCACTTTTACTTTATTGACATCCAGATTCAACCAATGTATCCCCCTTACATTTGGAAATTTTTTGGTCTTCAAGAACTCCTTCCTTCCCTCCTTATACTGAGTCCTAGCAGCAACCATATTCCAATAATGTTGAATATGGTCTGGACCCTTTCTTGAGATTCTATGTGAGGGACCAGGAGTATCAGTATCTGGGTCAGATTCTGGTTCAGCTTTGATTCCCAACTCTTGCTCATATAAAAATTTCTCTTGTTCTGCACAGATTTGTTGAGGTCAGTCTTGGAGCCTGCTCGGTATCACTGTCCAATGTATGGACAAGTCTTCTTTGTCTTGTTACCAAAGGAGCAGGTTTCTCACTTGATTCAGAAGAAGTGAGAACTACATTGATGGGTCTTCTTGATAAGGAACTCCTTCTTATAATCACCAGATTTTCTGGTTCTTCATCATCCGAGGATGATGATGAAGAACTTTCTTGTTCTACCAGATTTAGTGCATGGTTCACTAAATCTGGTTCTTCATCTTCATCATCAGCAATAGGCCAGATGAAAGGCTTATAGACCACAATTTGCAAGTCATTCTCCTCACGAGCAGGTGGCTCAGAATAAGTTTGCTGTGGTCGGTCAGTATGAGTCTCCCCCTGAGCAGATGGCTCAAGTGGGTCTTCAACTTGTAATGCTGACCTAGTTCTTTGTCTTCTTCTCTCATACTGAAACCGAAGTGGCTCAGTATGAGGGCTTTGCTGATGTTGTTGTTCTTGTTGTGGAGGTTGATCTTCATTCAATCTTCTTCTTTTCTCCCCCTGAGCAGATGGCTCAGTTTGATCAACCTCAGTATCTCTTTGTCTCTTCTCCCCCTTATTGTTATCATTGGATGGGGAGGGAAGAGGATCAGTATCACCACCCATGTCCCCTTCAGGTTCTTCAAGAGTAGGGGAGGGCATGGGCTCAGTGGCAGCATCAGTATCACCCTCAGAATCTGCATTGGAGGGTGATTTCATTTGCTCAGGATCATCATCTCCTTCTCCTTCTTCATTGTTTCCACCATGTGAAGATGGTGGAGTTGGTGGAGGCTGATGTGGTTGTTGAAGTAGTGAGACTGACTGTTTTATTGAGTCAATATCATTACTCATAGTGTCCATTCTGGCCAGTATGCTAGTCTGAGTATGTTGGATGGCCAGAATATGCTGCATGATTGCTTGCAGAGTCACTTGGTCTCCTGCAGCCTGTGATGCCTGAATGCCCTGCACATATGGTGCTAAAGAAACAAAAAAAATATAAAACTGGTTAAAAAGAAAGGTTTATCAAATAGAATTATGGTGTTGTTTAACTCTATAATCATATAAACAGAGTTTGTGAAGTCTGTATTTCATCTAGTTTATGATGAAATATTGTGGACTTGTGCATAGCATGTGTAAGAAGGTTCTAGTAAAAGTGAGTGTGTAAATTTAAGTAGCTCAGTATAGGATAAGTCACATTTACTAAAAGGTTTGGGTTTGGGAATTCGAAGCCTGGGATGTGCTTCTTGTTATTTTCAATGTTTATCACTCGGTATTAGAGTGATAACAGAAATGTGACTAAACCCCATGGAAAGTTTTTGGATTTTGTGGCTTAAGGGTTTGTGATCATTTCTTGAATTATGCTACCCAACTCAAAAATAAGTTGGACATAATTCAAGCAGCACCAGTGGGTGTCAGTATGACATCAACCACCATTGTCTCCTTAAATGTTGAGACAACTGTAGACTGACAATGATCAATTGGGTGCTCAGTATATGAATTTTTCATAGCAGCAGGGGGCTAGTATGTTGGCCATAAACGGTTATATATTTGAAAGATCGTGTGAGACTTTGGTCAGTATTGAGTTGGTACTGGCCAATACTTAGTCTCTATTTGGGAATGAAATATATATATATATATATATATATATATATATATATATATATATATATATATATATATATATATATATATATATATATATATATATATATAAGTTTAAGTGCTTTTTAGAAATTCATACCTGAGACTCTGTCAGATTCCCTTCTAGCATCGGCAGAGGTCGGTGCAGGATCATGTGATTGTTGATTTGCAGCACCAACATCTTCAATACCGACCTGTCTGTCTTGCTGAGCACCTTCCAGTGTAGTTTGCTCATATTGAATCTCCACATCAAGAGGAACATGAGGTTCCTCAATTGGTTGAGCAGTTGGGACTAGTTCTGGACCTGGAAGGTCAGCGGTGGCTACAACTAGGCTTTGGGCTTGAAGAGAGGCAGTTAATGATGGAACATTTGCAGGCTGCACCTCCTCAGATGATAACACGCCCATAAGGACTGGTGAGAGTTTTCTTCTTCTTCTTCTTAGGACAAGCGGTGTGGCTTCGGACGACTCAGTATGAGAGATATGTTGTTGAGTCGGTTCTTGAACTTGTGGAACATCTTGCATCTCAACATCTTGACCAGCATGTCCTCCATTACCACTATTATCATCATTATTATCATCATCATCATTGTCTGATTCAGTATCAGACATGTCTTCTTCCTCATTTATGTGTTCTTGAACAATGGCCCATATATAAGGACTCAGTAGAGGCTCTCCTTCTCTTGGCCTGTAAAAGAAGATCTTCTCACTAAGAGGAGGAAGATCAACCCTTGGACTGTGAAACTCATCATAAGTATGTGTGGGCATTGAGTGTTGAAAGATGAGTGATAAGAATCTGCAGAAAGGGACATTACATTCCCTTGTGTTAGCCCAAACCAAAGCAGCTAATTCATTGAAAATGAGCCTTGCATAATCAATGTTTCTTCCATAGTACAAAGCATGTACTATTTGCATCCCAAATTCATTTATTTGGTCCAAAGCACCCATCTTGGGGGTCATACACCGAATAATCATTGTAATGAGAATACCCCACATAGGACCAAATTCGTTTCTTTTGATTATGCCCGTTGTTCCTCTTCGACCCAAAAATGGCAATACTGAGCGTGCCTCTGTTCTATCAACGAATGGGTCATACTGAGCTTGGGCAGGAAGCCTCAGTGTTTCACGAATGATGGCAGTAGAAACAAATGCCCTTCTTTGATCCCAAATTACCCACCCAGCAATCATATCTGGAGAATCGAGTGTGGCAGAGTACCAAAACTCGCATAGCATTTCTGGGTAAATTGCTCGAGGAGACAAAGTCAGTGCACGAGCAATTGGGCAATTTTTCATAAAAGTCACAATGTTTGTGAATTCTTGGCATACCCAGGCTTGAGGACTAGTGAAATTGGCTGTGATGTTGTTCCTCGCAAACCTGGGCAGTTCATCATTTCGGAATTTGATTTCCGATTCAACCTCTGGAGCGACGAAAGTGTAGTTCGCCATCTGTGATTTTGATTTAAGAGTTTTTTTGCTTGCTAAGAGAGAGTGAAATCGTTAATCGCAGATAGAATTTAAAGAGAAAGAATGAAATAACTGTTAAAAAATATTTGAAGTAAAAAAACGGTTATTTATAGGTGATTGAAAGATAATTAAGGTATTGGGAAGTAAAACTGGCTGATTTGACTGCCTTATCCTGTGCCAACGGTAACTTTCCTATTAAGAAAGGTTAGTGTTGGGCAGTATGAGGATTAAGCTCGGTGTGAGCGCCGTCATACCCCAATACTGAGAGAAAAAAAAAATTAATTTAAAAAAAATTATAAAAATATAAAAACAATTAATTTACTCTTGAAATTAATAAAAAAAATAAAAATTTTAAATTTTGATGATAACAGACTAGTGATACTGAGTGGTCAGTATCAACAGGAGTGATACTGAGCGCTCAGTTTTAAAGAAAATTAAGAAAGATCAAGGATTCAGCATACCTAATTGCCCTAGTAAATACATAAACCTTTCCTCAGGGAGAGGTTTAGTAAACACATCTGCCAATTGTTCATCTGTTGGTACATAGTCTACCTCAACCTTACCTTTTTCCACATTATCTCGAATAAAGTGGTGTCTGATATCAATGTGCTTAGTTTTGGAGTGATAGACTGGGTTCTCTGTGATAGCAATAGCACTCTTGTTATCACAATGAATTGGAGTCTTTTGAAAGTTGAACCCATAGTCCAATAGTTGATACTGCATCCATAATAATTGAGCACAACAACTTCCTGCAGCAACATACTCTGCTTCTGTTGTGGAAGTTGCTACCGAATTTTGCTTCTTAGATGACCAACCTACTAGTCTTCCACTTAGGAATTGACATCCTCGACTTGTGCTTTTTCTATCCAATCTACAACTTGTAAAATCTGCATCTGTGTACCCTTCAAGGTCAAAGTTTGAATCTTTGGGATACCAAAGACCCAGGTTAGGAGTACATGTAAGATATCTAAAGATGCGCTTAACTGCTTTCATGTGTGATTCTTTAGGATCAGCCTGATACCGAGCACACAAACATGTTGCAAACATGATATCAGGCCTGCTAGCAGTTAAGTAAAGTAAGGAACCAATCATACCTCGGTATGTGGATTCACAAACTGGTTTACCAGTTTCATCCTTACTTATCTTATCCTGAGTACCCATAGGAGTGTGCATGGAAGATAAATTTTCAAATTTGTATTTCTTTAACATGTCATGCACATACTTACTTTGATTTATAAAAGTGCCATCAGGCTTTTGTTCAACTTGTAAACCAAGAAAATAAGTAAGTTCTCCCATCATACTCATCTGATACTGAGTTGACATTATCTTAGCAAACCAGTCACACATTGACTTGTCAGTGGAGCCAAAGATAATATCATCTACATATATCTGAATGAGTAAGATGTCAGAACCTTTCCGTTTTGAAAATAATGTTTTATCAATTTTACCTCTTGTAAATTTATTTTCAATAAGGCACTCAGACAGGGTATCATACCAGGCTCTTGGAGCTTGTTTGAGCCCATATAGAGCTTTATCAAGCTTGAAAACATAATTAGGAAATTTAGGATCAACAAAACCTGGTGGTTGTTTAACATAAACTTCCTCTTGTAGTTTTCCATTTAGAAAAGCACTCTTGACATCCATCTGATAAACTTTGAAGTTCTTAAAAGCTGCATATGCAAGATACAACCTAATAGCTTCAATTCTTGCAACTGGTGCAAAAGTTTCATCATAGTCAATGCCTTCTTCTTGCCTGTAACCTTGAGCAACCAACCTTGCTTTGTTTCTGATGACAACACCATCCTTGTCCATCTTGTTTCTGAATACCCACTTAGTACCAATAATAGTTTTGCCAGTAGGAGGTGGTACTAAGTTCCAAACTTTGTTTCTCTCAAACTCTGTGAGCTCTTCTTGCATAGCCTCTACCCAATCTTCATCTTATAAAGCTTCATCAACTTTCTTTGGTTCAATGGTAGATAGAAAGCTTGAGAAGAAACAAAAATTTGCAGTTGCTTGGGGTTGAAACTCTAATTTTCTTCTTATTTGGACACCTTCTTCAATAGGACCAATAATGTTTGAGTGTGGATGGTCTCTGTGTTCCCTAAAATTATTTCCTAAGGGAGCATTTGAAGTAGGATCAACACTATCTTGTTGATTAGGTGTGTTGTGTGTCTAATACTGAGTGGAATTCTGGTCAGTATTAGACAGCGGAGGTTGCTGTTCATCTTCATTTTGCAGAGTTGATGTGGATTCTTGTGAAGTGTTGGACGTTTCACCTTCTTCATAGGTAGAGTGGTGCAGATAATTAGTTGGAAACTCAGTGTGAGGGTTCTCTGTTATGGGAGCCTCAGTATTAGTCGCAGTTGAGTGTGACTGAGTTCGAACTTGATCAGTTTCATTAAACTTATTAGGAATAAAGTGTGGATGAAACTTGGACTCTTCAGCAATGGAGTTTTCTGGATTGCATAGAATATCTATGCCACTTATGTCTTCACTTGCTGAGGTAGAATGCTCATTCTGATCTTCATCAAAGTTAACATGAATGGATTCTACAATCATCTTGGTTGAGATGATATACACTCTGAAGGCTTTAGAGTGTGGAGAGTAGCCCATGAACACACCTTCATTTGCTTTGGGAGCAAATTTGTTGAGATTTTGTTTTGTACTGAGTACAAGGCATTTACTTCCAAAGATGTGGAAGTATTCCACATTAGGAATCTTGCCATTGTATAGCTCATATGGAGTCTTCAGATGTCTCTGGACTATAGTGGCTCTATTCTGAGTGAAGTTTGCACAATTTACAGCTTCAGCCCAGAAACTCAGTGCCAGTCCAGCATGGCATAACAAAGTTCTTGCAGCTTGAATTAATGTTCTATTCTTTCTTTCTACAACACCATTTTGTTGTGGTGTGTAAGCTGCAGAGAAGTTTTGAATGATTCCTTTTTCTTCACAGAAATCGGCTAATACTGAGTTCTTAAACTCAGTACCATGGTCACTTCTAAGTTGCTTGACCTTGTTGCCTTTTTGAAGTTCCTCTCTTTTTATAAAGGCAATGATTTCTGTTGTTGCATCTGACTTAGTCTTGAGGAAGATGACCCAAGTATATCTTGAGAATTCATCAACCAAGACTAGGGTATAGATCTTTTTGGCCAAAGATGGTGTGCTGATGGGGCCAAAAAGATCCATATGTATCATAGTAAGAGGTTCATTAATGGAATGATTGACCTTTGACTTGAATGAACTATTCTTCTGCTTGCCCATTTCACATGTTGAGCATAACTTATCTTTTGAATAAGTAATAGTGGGCAACCCTCTCACCAGTTTCTTCATACTGAGCTCGTTGATATTTCTAAAGTTGATGTGAGAGAGTTTCTTGTGCCATAGCCAATGCAATTCTGTCTTGACTTTAGAAAGCAGGCATACTCGAATAGTTGGGTCTATTTCAGATAGGTTGACCACATATACATCTTTTTCTCTTCTAGCAATGAGTACAGGCTGCCCTTTATCATTGTAGATGATTCCTGCAACCTTTCTGAATCGAGCTTCATTGTCATCATCACACATCTGGCTGATACTGAGCAGATTTTGTTTAAGACCCTCTACATAATCAACTCTTTTAAAAGTTATGTTGCCCGCCTTGATCACACCATAACCTCTTGTCTTTCCCACCGAGTCATCTCCAAACTTAACAGAAGGACCCTTCTCTGGAGTATAATTGAGAAGGTACTCCATACTGCCAGTCATGTGTCTTGAGCAGCCACTATCTAAATACCATTTTCTGTCACCCTGCACAAGACACAAAATAAGAGTTAGTTCCTTTTAGGAACCCATTTTTGAATGGGACATTTGGTGGAATAAACAGATTTTGACCTGATCTCTTTATTTGGAGAGGTCAGTAACACTTCAGGGTAAACTTTAGAGGTTTTCTTTGGTGATACTGACTTAGATTATGTCCTTTTCTTTGGTACTGAGTACCTAGGACTTGAGAGATCAGTCCAGCATTCATCTCCCTTATGACCAGTATGATGACACCTATAACATTTTCTAGGTCTATTTCTAAACATATTTTCATAAGGTATTTTAGAAAACTGTTGCACTTTTGGTAGATCAGTATGAGTAAGTTTTGCAAATTTTTTACTTAAAAATTTAACCTGATCACCAAGTGTTTTTAAAATGTTATTTTTGTCATTTTTAATAGGTGTTTTAACATTTTTTTTTACTGGTTTAAAGGGTGGTGGATCTGGTTGCTTCTTTTTATTTGGCAGAGAAGTCTTTCTAATATTATTAGTGTAAGACTTCTTGTTTCTGCCAACTGTGGACCTAGTTGAAGTTGTTTTTTGTTTATCATGTTTTGAAGAAACAACTTTAACAGGTTCTTTAGATGTCTCAGTATATGATGTTCCTGTTCCTGCAACTTCTGTATTAGATGAAACATTTGAGATAGAAGTAGTCTTATTATCATTATATAATTCAAAAGTTGTTGTATTAAATATTAATTCAAAAGGTGGAACAGCAGAAGTGTCATACTGAACTATTGGGAGCTCAGTATCAGAAATTTCTTTTACAGGAAATTCAATACTGAGTTCTTGTAGCTCAGTATAGCACTTCGAGCAGATGGAGGGACCAATAGGTTTTTCTAAAATTTCATTTTCCTCATCATCTGACTCAGTTTGACATCCAACTTCACAAAAGGTTTTAGCTTTTATAAATTTAATAGGGTTCATATTCGAAAACTCTTCAAATAAATCAGCAAAATTATTCCTAATTTTAAATTTAGGATCAACACCAAGTGCAGCCCTCACATTTTCTGGGAATTGTTGATTTAAACATTTATTTAATTTTATTGAAGCATTTCCCCAAGATTTACACTGTTTTTCAAATTTTTCTTTTTCAAGTTTGTGTAAATGAGCTTTATCAGCTAATCTTTGGTTAATGTCCTTTAAATCTGAAAAGTTTAGTTCTAAATCTTTATACTTTGCTAATTTATCTAAGTTTTCATTATTTACCCTTTCAAGTGCTTGAATTGTTAATTTTAAAGCTTTTTCTTTTTGTACAGAAGTTTTAAGATCAACAATCATATACTCAAAAATCTTAGTTTTTTCATTCACTGAATAAGTTTGAAAGGAACTTACCTTGTACAACTGAGTGGAATCCCAATCAGTATGAACACTCATCCTCTCAGCCTCTTTGATATCCTTTTCAAAGTAGCTCTTCAAATCATCTTCAGTGAAAGCCATAAAGGCTTTATTCTCAACATCTTCCTCATCATCACTTATGTCCTCATCCATCCAAGCTTCAGAGTACAGTGCTTGATGAGGTGCTCCATTCCCTTCTGCCCTCTTGCCCTTGCTCCAGTTCTTCAGTTTGACATACTTGTCTCTATACCTCTTTGCTCGGTATGCAATCTTGTCATTCTGATCAGTCTCAGAAGACTTGGTATGACAATTTGCAGCAATATGTCCAGGCTTTCCACACCTATAGCAAAGACCTGATCTTGGGTCAGTATTAGAAGAGCTAACACCAAGCCTCTTCTTTTTCAACTGATCCAGCTTCATAGACATAAGAGCCATTTGAGTCTCAAGCTCTTCTGCCTCAGCATCAGCAAGATCAACTACTGGTTCTTCAGGCTCAGTCACAGTATATGCTTGTTGCACAATGAGAGCCATTCCATTTGAAGATTGGTCAGTTTTCTTCCAGTTGATCAGTTTTGAAGCAGTATTCTCCTCATGATTCAACATTAGGCCATACAAAGTTTGAAGAGTATATGACTCAATGTTGTTAGCAGCATTGACAGAATTTGACATGTCAAGAAATTGTTGAGGAAGACTGTCCAGGAACTTTTGAACAAGTTCCCCTTCCTCTTTTACAATGCCAACACTAATTAGACCATGAACAACATTATTAAACCTGTTGTAAAGAGAGGTGATGTCTTCATTTGGATTTGAGAAGAAGTTTTCATACTTTCTTCTCATGTTGCTCTTTCTTTGCAACTTCACTTTTGGTGTGCCTTCATAAGTGACTGATAGGCTATCCCACATAGCCTTTGCTGTTGGCAATTCCATGATTGCGTTGAGAATTTCTATGGTAACAACATTACCAATCACCCCTTTAGCCCTGGTGTCTAAAGCATACAACTGACGGTCAGTATCAGTCCAGTTGTGCCTTAGTTTAGGTACAGTTCTTATGCTCTCAGGAGCATTATCAGTAGCAGCAACGGGTTCCACAGTTTGTGGGATGATAGGACCATCATTTAGCCCAGTGAGCATTTCATGATGAATGGATTCAAGATACCACTGAGCTTTTAGCTTCCATTGATGGAAGTCTTTACCATCAAAGATGGGTACTCCCTTTCCAGACATAATTGGTGCAACAATGGTAGACATTTTTGATTTTGGAGTATGTGAAGGATAAGTATAAGGGATGGCTGCCAGGGTTATAGATCGACTAAATAAGAGTTTATTTAGCCTGCTCTGATACCAGTTGTTAGGTCACAACGCCCTGGTTTAGATGGTTAATTGATTGGATAATTATAACTCAAGACAAATATTGTATAAGAACAGAATATGAGTCAAATGTATAATTCCACTAAGTGTGGCTTGTTGCGGAATAACAAGACCACTGATCAATTACAATAGATATGAAAGTGTAAAGTGAATTGGTGAATACTCCTTTGCCAAATGATCTCTATTTATAATGTTATAGAGATCTTACAAGTTAGGCAAGGAGTAATGCAAGGACTAGAATAAGGAAAGTGGCCGAGATCAAAGGGATTTGATCTGGCAAGGTAAACATGGAAATGTTTACTCAGTCCTTCTACTCAGTCCTTATACTCAGTATCACTATCTGATACTGAGCTCTGATACTGAGTTCCAATACTGACCACTCAGTATCAGACCTAAACTTAGCTATTTTATTCTACATATTAATCAAAGCTACTTAGCTATTTTATTCTACATATTAATCAAAGCTAGTCTAGGTTGTTTTGTTATTTTAAGATCCAAAGGGGTAAGGCTTTTTGCCTTAACAGTAATAAGTTAAACTTAACTTAATACTTAACTGATTCATAATGACTGTTATGAATCATTTCTCTTCGTAGTATCATTGCATATTTTGCTCGATTTACATGCACTCACCGGTGTGACCCTTAAGTGTTTCGTAGGCATGGATGTATCATCATAGGCTGACTAACTGTGCACATAAATCCTTCATTGAGTGCATCCAAACCGTAAATAAACCGGGCAACGATACAAAAAGGTGATCATTCATGTGTTGAATGTTTCACTAGACTTAACTGGCCTAGTAAAGCATCTACACTCCACCACCAACCACTCAGATTCCTCTCAATAGGAATTTGTTTCAATTCATCAGGGGACGTAGCACATAATCTATCGGCTGCTATTCGGAGTATGTTGGTATTGAAATCATTAACCTCCTGCCCTGGGTTACGTCTTTATTCAATGCATAGTGTGTCTAGATCTCACCGTCAAATATTTCCGATTTAGGGCACATACACTATTGAAAATGAATCTCCATGTATTCATCGGAACACTCATAGTGGCATCACAATCTGGTGTTTCACGAGGATAGAGTGGAAATCCTACTAGAGCTAAAATTGCGCCAACTCTATATGCAGGTCACACATTTGAATCAACGGTTGTGCAAAAAACTACCGATTCATACGGCGTGTTAACAGTTTCTCTATGTGAGACCGGTATTACTTAAATTGTTCAAGTTGTTGTGCCTAATATTTTCAATCATAAAGACAACAACTTATGCCGGAAACACATACATTTCCGATGAAAAATCCATGTGAATCATTCTTACAACGTAACACAATAAATACTGATCAATTGCACACGAGCGTTATAGTTCACTCTGAAATAACTCCTATGATCTACTATAACCGGCATGATCTTCCCCAGGAGCCACCTACAATATAGGACATACAGTGAGGGTCCATAGGTCTAGGTGAGCAGAATCAAGTATCACGAGATCTTGATTGGGGTGCCCTGAGATAAAATTTGAGAGGGGGAATGAAGTATGGGGTGCAATTCAGCTAAATACATGGTAAAATGAAATGAGGGTGTAGTTGAAAATTTAAAAAGTAAGCTTGAGTGAGGAGGGTGTGACAGGGTTAAAGAAAATGAAAAACCCTTACCAAACCGATTAAAATCCGGGTCGCCACGTCTCTATCAGATTGCATGTGTTGCTCTCTGATATTGAAAAAGACATCATGGACCTAGTGATGCAATGCACAACCCCCCCCCCCCCACCAGCCACTCAAGTATTTCTTAAAAAGTACTTGTTTCATTTTCACGGAGACAAGCTCATATGCTATCGACATCTCACTTGGAGATTGTTGATATTGAACAAGAGGACAAGTCTCTCCAGTCCTCGCCTTCGTTTGTCCACAAATTGAGTCTAGAACCGACATAAACACTTTTAGGACACAGGCATACTTCCCAGCATATCTTTGTGATATTGCCAGAACATTCATAGTGATACCAAAATTTTTGGTATTCCACGATGATTGAATGGAAATCCTACCAGTGCTAACATCAAAGCCAACACTGAACGTAGGTCACACAATTTTTGTAAGTGTTGTGTTAACAGGAAATCTATGTGATCCCGGTTTACCCTGTTCGATTACCATGTACATATCTGATGACTGTACTCCAACGTTATCAACAACAGTCGGGATATCAGATGATAAACACGAGACTGTTCTTTTATGTCATCCACAACGGTCATTGAGATTAAACGATAAAAGATTTGATCGTATTTGTTCATATTCAAAAACGATCTGGGTTTAACTGATAAAATGTGTTATATATTGATTCATTCAAAATATGAATATATCATTATTCAACACATTTTTATCAATGGGCTTCGAAGATTCTTCCTGATTCCACCCCACAGAACTTCGTATTTTACATGATGATTCAGATAAATCTTGTTCATCATGAGGGGGAGAATATATTAGCTCAGTTTACTCCACATTAAAAAGACATATGCACCGGTTAAGGGGGAGTAAACAAGAAACCGAAGATCCGTTAAGAAATAATTGTTTGTTTGAGGGGGAGCATAAACTCTATCAACATTTTACCTAACAACAATTATCAATGATCACAAATCGATAAAACCAAAAGTTCAAGAAAAGACTTCCGCTATAAAACAGCTTTATCTATGGGTCTACATTTCGTCGATTTACATGAAGTAATTTGTGAAGAAAAAGAAACCGATTCATCTATAGAAATTTCAAAACACAAATTTTCAACCATTTCAATCCAAAACATCCATTTCAATCTGAAATTTAATTGTATAAATCATTCTTTCCAAATTACATACAAAACATCCATATACATTCAAAACTTAAACTTTCAAATCATTCTTACCAAAACAATCCATACACATTCAAAACTTAAACAGTTCAAATCATTCTTTCCAAAATACAAAACAACCATACATATCCAAAACTTTAACTTTCAAATCATTCTTTTCAAAAATCCAAAACACCATCACATCACTCCTACAAAACCTCTACCACAAAATCCTAAACAACCTCTCCATAATCTGAAATCCCAGACAAATCCCTACCTAACTGATATTCCATTTTCAGAACATTCAAAACTTTAGTAAATTAGTTTTTAGGTCTTCCTTACTCAAGCAGATTCAACAAAAAATATATTTTCTTTAAGTATCTGAAACTTCCAAATTTCTGCAATGTTATGTTCTTGAAATTCAGAAAACATTTTCTTGTCAAAGACAGAGATCTTAATTGCTTCTCATGCTGCTCAGATATAAACATTGTTCAGTAATTCAATATCTTGACACACATCTGAGAGTTACTGAAGATCACAACATGCCAATAGAAGATATTGAAAAGGGAGATTGGGATTTGGTGTGCTTAAGTCCATAAAGACTGGGATGCCGTATTAAAAGCTCAAAAAAAGGGAGATTGTTAGGACCACTTTGTAATTAGTTTTGACCTTTAAACTTGTAATTAGTGTTAATTAACTAAGAAGTGATGTTAAGTGTTAGGAGGTATAAATACCATGATCTAAGCATGATGATGTAAACTTTCCATCATTTTAATAGAATTACACTTTGAAAGCCTTCCCTCCATCTCCATCTTTTCTCTCAAGAACACACACTAAAACACACACTTTGATCTTCAAACTATTATCAAATCACCATGAATTAGGTTGAATTCGAACTCAAGAGTTTCATCATTAGTGAAATTAAGGGACAACACCCTTTAGTTGGCACTCGAGCGTTATATAAAGATGTAGTTGGAAAATGATTAATTTCATTACAAATAGTTACCAAATGGTCATCATGGATCCACGAGTTCAATTAAATCTTGACGAACCGTATGTTGGAACTTTGATTAACTATGTGGGACTTTTCCCACATAGGAAGGGGAAAAAAAGTAAGGATGCCTTATAGGGTCATGCTCACTTAGTCTCCTAAATGGATTGTGGTGGTAAGATAGTCAATTTGTGCTTGGACTAGGCTAAAATAGGCTTGTATATAATATATTTAATGGTCAAAGATAGGGCCTTGGGCCTTGGGGGCTCTTGGGCTCTTCTTGATTAAAATGTTATGACAAAAATATACAAATTATATAAATCCAATAAATTATACAAATACAAACGAATTTATGAAACAAATTACAAACAGAAAACGTACTTTATATTGAAAATTCGATTTCAATAGATCGAGGCCTGCAGATGCAGTGTCCTAAGACAGAAATTGCCTGGTACGGGTCTGCCTTGAGGATACAACAATCAATCAAGAACGATTCTAGATTCTGGCGAATCTACAGTATGCTTCCATGTGAAGAATCGAAATCTGCAGTGTAATGGTATATGATTTTGTGTGTGTCGAATTTTGACCAGAAAACACACATATATAGGCTTAGAAATTGACAGTTAGTAACTATCAAGAAACCGGAAATAACTGTCAAAAAACCTGTCATTTGAACAAATCCATCATCAAAACCCATGTGGAAAAACCAGAGAAATTCAAAGGTTCGGATTTCAGAAGATGGCAACAGAAGATGTTGTTCTATCTTACAACTCTTCATGTTTCTAATGTTCTCACTGATGAAATCCCACACCCTCCCATTGGCGAAGGACTGAATCCACGCACGAATGCCCAAGTAACTGAACATCAAAGGGCTGTAGAATCTTGGAACTTGAATGAATATAATTGCAGAAATTATATTCTAAATGCACTCAATGATTCTCTCTATGATATCTATTCCACTTTTGCTACTGCAAAAGAGATATGGGAATCATTGGAGACGAAATACAAAATAGAAGTGGCATGTTCCAAAAGATTCGTGGTTGGAAAGTTTCTGAATTTCAGAATTGTGGACACTAAACCCATTCTGAAACAAGTGGAGGAACTTCAAGTCATTACTCATGATCTTGAAATTGAAGGTATGGGAATAAACTCCAATTTTCTTGTTGGTTCAATTATTGAAAAACTTCCTACTTCCTGGAAAAAATTTAAAGTGTATCTTAAACATTTAACTGATGATATGAGTTTTGAGCAACTTGTATTGAGGATCCAGGTTGAGGAAGACAACAGGTTGAATGAAAAAGCTGATGCAATCTCCATGGAACAAAGTGCAAACTTTGTTGGAGAAGCAAGCACTTCGAAGTCAACCAAGAAATTCAACAAGAAAGGAAAGAATGGTAAAAACTTCTTTAAAGAAGGCAAAAACCATGGCCCAAACAAAAAGAACTTCAAAAAGAATTCTGGTCTGTGCTATGTTTGTGGCAAGCCCGGACACAAGGCCAAAGATTGCCGAAACAGAAGGGGTCAAGGTGACTATAATGGAAGAAGAAATGACGGGAACAATGGAAACAATGGAGGAAATTCTGGTGGAGGAAACTCTGGTCAAACCAATATTGTTGAATCTCCAAATCAGTTTGTGGCGATGATTCAAACCAACATGGTTAGCAATTGTGTGGATTGGTGGATCGATAGCGGAGCCACAAGGCACATTTGCAACAGCCGAACCATGTTCTCTACATACCAGAAAGTACAAAATGCCGAACCAATGTACATGGGGAATGCTACTACTTCTAAGATTGAAGGAAGAGGAAAAGTGAAGTTGAAGCTCACATCCGAAAAAGAACTTGTACTCAGTGATGTATTGCATGTTCCCGAAGTCACTAAGAATCTGATTTCTGGTCCGGTTCTTAGTAACAAGGGATTTAAATTAGTGTTTGAATCCGACAAATTTGTTCTCACCAAGGGTGGGTCGTTTGTTGGAAAGGGCTACCTTAGTGAGGGGCTCTTCAAAGTTAGTGTTTTACCTATGTACTATGGTGTTGAATCACCAAACAATGATGTAAATAATGTTGATATTAATGCAATAACGGGCACTAGCCCTAGTTCTATGTACATGCTGGAGTCTTCTTCTCTATGGCATTCCCAATTGGGACATGTCAATTTTTGTTCTATTCAAAGAATGATAAAAATTGGCATATTACCAAAATGTTCATTAGATAAACATAAAAAATGTGAAGTGTGTGTTGAATCAAAGTTCTCTCAACATCCTCACAAATCTGTAGAAAAATCTAATGAAATCTTAGGTTTAATCCACTCTGATTTATGTGATTTTAAAGCAACACCTACAAGAGGAGGAAAGAATTATTATATCTCTTTTATAGACGATTGCAGTAAGTATTGCAACATATATTTGTTAAATACCAAAGATGAAGCCTTAAACTCATTTAAAAGTTACAAGGCTGAAGTTGAAAATCAACTTGATAAAAAGATCAAAATTTTAAGATCGGACCGAGGAGGAGAATACGAGTCAAAGGACTTTGCTGAATTTTGTTCTTTACATGGTATTATACATCAAACGACCGCTCCATACACTCCTCAACAGAATGGAGTGGCGGAGAGGAAGAATAGAACGTTGAAAAACATGATAAACTCAATGTTAATTACCTCTGGAGCTCCATATAGCATGTGGGGTGAAGCATGCCTTGCAGCAAATGCAATACTTAATAAAATTCCTCATAAAACGAATGACAAATCACCCTATAATTTGTGGAGAGGGAGATTACCTTCTTACAAAAGGATGAAAGTGTGGGGTTGCCTTGCTAAGGTACAAGTACCTCTTCCAAAGAGGACAAAACTTGGACCAAAAACCGTAGATTGTGTCTATCTTGGCCCTGCCATAAATAGTGCAGCCTATAGGTTCTTAGTATACAAATCACATGTTAATGATATTCATAACAATACTATCATGGAATCAGCAGAAGCTGAATTCTTTGAAGATAGATTTCCTTACAAAGATAAAGAAAAACAGGTCTCATACTCGAGGAAAAGACCTCTAGATGATGGATTAAATGAAACCATTCTTGACAAAAGCTTACAATCAAATGAAGAGAATTCTTCTAAGGTTCAAGAAGAAAATTTAGAACCTAGAAGAAGTAAACGGGGAAAAATAGCCAAAGATTTTGGACCTGACTATATGACATTTGTTGTCAATAATGAACCCCAAACGTATAAGGAATCCATGGACTCTTCTGAGGCTCCTTATTGGAAAGAAGCGATTCACAGTGAAATAGATTCCATTATGCAGAATAATACTTGGAAATTGGTAGATTTGCCTTCAGGGCAGAAAACAATTGGGCATAAATGGATATTTAAAAAGAAGCTAAGACCTGATGGTACTATAGAAAAATATAAGGCACGTTTAGTGGCCAAAGGGTATCGTCAAAAGGAAGGTCAAGACTTCTTTGACACCTATTCACCCGTCATAAGAATTACATCAATAAGAGCGTTAATAGCAATCGCAGCTATTCACAACTTGGAAATACACCAAATGGATGTGAAAACTGCGTTCTTGAACGGTGAATTAGATGAAGAAATCTATATGAATCAGCCTGAAGGGTTTGTAGTAAAAGGTCAAGAACATAAAGTGTGTAAATTGATTAAATCACTTTATGGATTAAAACAAGCTCCAAAACAATGGCACGAAAAGTTTGATAACACACTTATATCAAATGGTTTTAGGATAAACGAATGTGATAAATGTGTGTACGTGAAACAATACAAGAATGCCTATGTTATCATATGCTTATACGTAGATGATATGCTTATAATGGGAACCAGTTTAGATGTTATAAATCAAACCAAGAAAATGCTTAATTCGTGTTTTGATATGAAGGATCTAGGATTAGCTTATATAATTCTTGGTGTAAGAGTTCGCAGAAGTCCTGAGGGATATACTCTTTCACAATCTCATTATATTGAAAGCGTACTTAAGAAATTTAGACACTATGATGACAAGCCGGTCGTTACCCCTTTTGATCCTTCTACTCATCTTAAAAAGAACCTAGGGGATAATGTAGCTCAGTTAGAATATACTCAAGATCTTGGAAGCTTGATGTACATTATGAATTGCACTAGACCTGACTTGGCATATAGTGTAAGTCGATTGAGTCGATACTCTGATCATAATCCTGGAAAAGATCATTGGTATGCACTAATTAGGGTATTGAGATATCTAAAGCATACAACGAACTATGGATTGCATTACTCAACATACCCACCGGTTCTTGAAGGTTATTGTGATGCAAACTGGATTTCCAACACTTCTGAAGGAAAATCCACAAGTGGTTATGTCTTTACACTTGGTGGAGCTGCTATTTCCTGGAAATCATCTAAGCAAACTGTGAATACTAGTTCTACCATGGAAGCCGAGTTTGTAGCTTTAGACAAAGCTGCTGAAGAAGCCGAATGGCTTAAAAACTTCCTAAAGGGTATTCCTTTGTGTCCTAAACCAGTTACTGCTATTTGTATTCATTGTGATAGTATGGCTGCTCTGACGAGAGCACAAAATCAAATATACAATGGCAAGTCAAGACACATTAGGCGTAGACATAATATGATTAGAGACTTGCTGAAAAACGTAACAATTTCCATCACATATATAAAGTCAAAGGAAAATATAGCCGATCGTCTGACAAAAGGCCTTAATAGAGAGCAAGTACTCTTCACATCGAGGGGAATGGGCTTAAAGCCATCACAATAAATCACTACCTGGCGGAAACCTAACCCAACAACATTGGAGATCCCATGGTCTGGGTTCAATAGGCAAACTAGTTAGGGAAGATTCAAAAAGATACAAACACAAAGGTACGCTCACTCCTACGATATTTATTCTGTGTTTTCCGTTGATGATTTAGGGTTGAATATTTATTCTTAATAATGCTGATAGATTATATATTGGAATACTACGGACTGTTCCACATTAGCATTACCTATGTGAGATTGATGTGCGGTCGTATCTTTGAGGACTGATATGGCTAAGTTCTCTAAAATTCTCATGAAGAAAGGATTGTTCACGACCGAAATGAACACAACGGTAAGAATCAACTTATGTTTAGATATGATATGTGTGTTACTTGTTGTCTAGTTCTACTACAAAATGTGGTTAGTTCAAGACTTTAGTTCACTACCCACAATGTAGATCCAACTAGTATACACTATGAAAGGTTCAAGTTTAATCACACCTTTTCTGATGCATCTCATATCTTATCTTCCTGATTTGAATATCAAAGTTCTCTTATTTTCCTATTCAAATGTGAGGTATTTTTAGTGTTTGAATGGAAAATGTGGGGTATTGTTGGAACTTTGATTAACTATGTGGGACTTGTCCCACATAGGAAGAGGAACAAAAGTAAGGATGCCTTATAGGGTCATGCTCACTTAGTCTCCTAAATGGATTGTGGTGGTAAGATAGTCAATTTGTGCTTGGACTAGGCTAAAATAGGCTTGTATATAATATATTTAATGGTCAAAGATAGGGCCTTGGGCCTTAGGGCTCTTGGGCTCTTCTTGATTAAAATGTTATGACAAAAGTATACAAATTATATAAATCCAATAAATTATACAAATACAAACGAATTTATGAAACAAATTACAAACAGAAAACGTACTTTATATTGAAAATTCGATTTCAATAGATTGAGGCCTGCAGATGCAGTGTCCTAAGACAGAAATTGCCTGGTACGGGTCTGCCTTGAGGATACAACAATCAATCAATTGACAGGTTTAATTAATTAATTTTTAAAATTGAATGGTATATGATTTTGTGTGTGTCGAATTTTGACCAGAAAACATACATATATAGGCTTAGAAATTGACAGTCTGTAACTGTCAAGAAACCGGAAATAAGTGTCAAAAAACCTGTCATTTGAACAAATCCGAAATTCATTATTAATTAAATAAAAATTAATTTTCGGATTAAGTATAAAAATATTTTAATTAATCAAGAAGATTAATTTTTTGTATCCTCAAGGCAGACCCGTACCAGGGCAATTTCTGTCTTAGGACACTGCATCTGCAGGCCTCAATCTATTGAAATCGAATTTTCAATATAAAGTACGCTTTCTGTTTGTAATTTGTTTCATAAATTCGTTTGTATTCGTATAATTTATTGGATTTATATAATTTGTATACTTTTGTCATAACACTGTAAACTCAAAACTATAGAACATGGAACTTATGCAGACCCAATTAATGTAGAGGAGCAGACCCTTTTATTTTTGGAAGCTCATAATTTTGTTAAGAAAGAGGCTCCACTTTATAATGTTTGTCTGAGTCTCCATTTCAAGCCACGAGTAACCAATCGAAGCTTGCAAAAATTTGATTATTTTGTACTTTGTTTTAGGCCTCTTTTATGTGATGTTTGTCTTTTTTTTGTCCGTTCAACATTTCTAGGCCATATTTAAAGTGTATTTGTGTGACTGAAATATATAATTAGTTTTTGTTTATATGAAAATTAAATTTTTCTTTCTCAAAATTGTGTTATTGTGTTACACAAGTTTTGAAAGTCAATTTCTCGGTATTCTTGAATTAATTTGGTCTTTGGTTAATTAAATTGTCCCGATATACATAAAATCAGCACGTCCGATTTGTATTATTATTTTTTAGTCTACATCAACAACTCTCTGGACATCATCATCATCATCATCCAAGATACACAGAGTACACTGCTCTTGGAATGGTTACATTTAGGCCTCTCCCAACCTGTTAGGAATATTTTTATTAAGTATTCATTAAAGATTTGATTAGTCAAAACTATTAAACTACAAGGACCTAAGTCGATGATATGAAGTTCAAGATTCAAATAAATATTTAGGAGATAATCATTAATGTAAAAAGATATAGTATATCTTTATTAGTTTAAAAGATTTAGTATTATCTTTTCCTTGTAAGTCTTAGGTTTTCTAGTATATAAAGAAACCTAATGACATAGAAATGTTCTTGTAACCCACGTTTTAACGTGTTTTTGTGTGTAAAACCTAAGCCTCAAGATCGTTTGATCCTGTTTAACGAAGAACCGTTCTATGTATTTATATGTAGAATTGAGGCTTTTAATGATGAAAACTTGTTTAGCTATACATATATGTTCAACTAATTCCGCAATTTTGTTATGTGTATATGCTTATTCCAGATAAGAACTAACTATTCTTGAGCCTAAAGATCTATGTTTATGAAGAGTTATTCGATCTTCACAAGTGGTATCAGAGCATATTGGTTCTAGATCTACTATTTGTTAAGAACAACAAAAAGTTTTAATCTTTAAAACACACACATTGTTAATCATGTCGGATAACAATGAAAGCACTCAGGCCAACAAAATCCCTATTCTCACTCCCAATAACTTTGGGATGTGGAAGAATCGTATTAAGCAATACATGCTTATTACAGATTATTCTATGTGGGAAGTTGTCCTTGAAGGAAACAAAACTGGTCCTGGTCAAGCAAGCAGCTCTGCAACTGAGGCAGACAAACTTAAGTGTGAGAAGGAAAAGAAGGACAAGGGAATCGAACTCAAAACTCTAAGCACTCTCCTACTGGCCATTCCTAATGACTATCAACATCTCTTTGTTGAGTATGATGATGCAAAGATACTATGGGAAGCACTGGAGAAGAGATTCGTTGGGACTAAGAGCACCAAAAGAAATATGAAGTCTGTTCTCAAACAAGACTTTGAAAATTTCAAAGGAAAGCCCAATGAAACACTCACTCAAGTGTTTGACAGATTCAACAAATTAATTGGTGAACTTAACCAGGTTGGGGTTAAGATGGATCAAGAAGATGTCAACATGAAGTTCCTGAGGTCTCTTAGTGAAGAATGGGCCATGTACACAGTGGTATATAGACAGAGAGATGCACTAGAAGAAAAGGAGTTGGATGAACTATACAATGATCTCAGAGTATTTGAAACTGAGGTAAACCAAAAGAACCCTTCTATTTCTTCTAATAATGCTGCATTTGTCTCTAGTACAAGTCAAGGTCAGGAAACCTTCACAGGAAAGGCTGCAGATTCTGAGGATGCTGCAAGAGAATCCTTCTTCACTAGTCATGTGCATACTGCATTGATTAGTGATGACTTGGAACAATTGAATCCAGATGATCTTGAGGAGATGGATCTTAAATGGCAGATGGCTATGCTGAGCCTAAGGACAAAAAGATTCTTAAAGAGAACTGGTAGGACAAGCCTAAACTTCAACAAAGGTGACAAAGCTGGATTTGACAAAACTAAAGTCAAATGTTACAACTGTAACAACCTTGGTCACTTTGCAAAAGAATGTCCTCAGCCAGACAAAAGATCAAAATCAACTGCCCTTGTTTCACAACAAGGACAAGGCTATGACTGGAGCTTCCAAGCAGAAGAGCATGCTCAAAATCAAGCTCTCATGGCCTTTACTGACAACAAAACTGAGGTAAAACCTAAACCTTGTACTTCTGAATGTGCTAAAATTGTTAAAAACTTAGAAAAAGAAAACATTAAATTAAATGAAGATTTAGCAAAAGCAGTCAGAAGAAATCATGAGTTTGATAGTGTGATTGCTGATCAAGAACATCAAATAAAGGTGTACAAGATGATTGATCAACGGATCAAGGAAGAATTGCTTCAGGCTGTGGATGAGAAAGAGTTTTATGAAACAAAAAATAAAGAACTAACAAGTAAATTAGAATAATGTCAGCTTGAAATTGAACAAAATAAATTAACAATTAAAAAGTTTGAAAGAAGCACTAAAATTCTTGATGAATTAACTAATAATCAAACTACAGAAAAGGTTGTTCATGGGGTGGGATATCATGCTGTACCACCTCCACATAAATTCATTCCTCCACTGAAAAACAGTTCAGAAAGAATCATTAATGAATTAAAAACTGACAATCAAACTGAATCTAATACTGAAACATCTGAATCAAATGATTCTTCTGATGATGAGCAATCAATTGAATTTACAATATCTCAAACTGAATCACCAAAATCAATTGATACAAGTTTTCACACAGCTCAAAGTCCAAATGAATCTCCCAAATATAATGCAGAAAATGTACCAAAAATTTTAACAAGGGGGAATGAAAGAAACAAAAAACACTCTTAGATCAAAGAATATCTGAAGGTGCTAAAAATAAGAAATTAAGATGTGTTATATGCAATAAAATGAACCATTTAGCAAAGGATTGTCATTTCAATCCAATAAACTGCAAAGAGTTAAAAGAATTTAAAATTTTTAAAGAAAATGCAAAAACTCAAAAGTTAAAAGATACTACTGGTCCTTCAGTAGTAAATAAAATCAAAACTCAAATTGCTGAAACTCCAAAATTTGGAAGAAGTGCACCAAGATTTGTGCAAAACAGAAGAGTTGGAAGCCCAAGGAACAGCAATTACTTCAAGAACAATGGAAAATCCACCCAAAATAAACAATATTTTAAATTTTCCAACACCAGTAGAAACTTTAACAAATTTACTACTGGTGTTAACCCTAATTATAATGCTGTATGGTACCAGTACAAGAATACTACTGGTAAAAACCCTAATTTCAAAAATACTACTGCTCCCAAAACAACTTTCAAAAATACTACTGGTGGTAACTCTAAAAACACTACTGGTCATTCTAAACATGGTAAGTACCCAAATACTACTGGTCCATCAGTAGTAAAGTATTCAAAAGCTAAAAATCATGGGTATTAACCAAGATCAGTAGGAAATTCTCACACCAGTAATAACTCCAAAAGGGCAGTAGTAAAACAAAACACCAGTAATAAACAAGTATGGGTACCAAAAGTGTTTAAAGTTAAATCCCCAAAAGCTTATTTTTCAAAGGATGAACCCAAGACATATAAAGCTTGGGTTCCCAAACTTAACTAATCCTTTACTCTCTTGTGCAGAGCATTCAGATCCCAGAAGAAGGAAGAACATGGCATATTGATAGTGGATGCTCAAGGCACATGACTGGAAATCTGCAAATTCTTAAAGATTTCAAGTCATTTGATGGAGGTTATGTGGCTTTTGGTGAGAATCCCCAAGGAGGTAAGATTACAGGTAAATGTACTGTTACTAATGGCAAAATTACCTTTGATGATGTATTTTTTGTAGCTGAACTAAAATACAATCTTGTCAGTGTGTCTCAAGTATGTGATAAAAAGAATAAAATTCTTTTCACAGACATTGAGTGCATCATTCTTTCTCCTGATTTTATTTTAGATGAAAAATATGTTGTTTTAAGAACTCCTAGGAGAAACAATGTGTATTTCCTAGATATAGGGGGAGAACTCATTTCTACAAATGAGGTCAACTGTTTTATATCCAAGGCAAACACCACTGAATCAGAACTATGGCATAGAAGGATGTGTCACACAAATTTTAAAAACATGAACAATTTGGTAAAAAGAAATCTGGTCATTGGACTACCTCAAAAACAATTCATGTGTGATCATCATTGTGTTGTATGCCTAAAAGGTAAACAACACAAGACTTCTCATAAGTCCAAAACTGTGAACTCTATTTCTGTTCCTTTACAGCTCTTACATATGGACCTTTTTGGACCTACAAATGTAATGAGTATTGGAAAGAAACAATATTGTCTTGTTACTACTGATGACTTTTCCAGATATACATGGGTTTTCTTTCTCAGGACAAAGGATGAAACAAGTGAACTCATAAAGAATTTAATTGTCAAACTGGAGAACACATCTGATCAAAAAGTTAAAGCCATAAGATGTGATAATGGCACAGAATTTAAAAATGTTAACTTAATTAACTTTTGTGATCTTAAAGGTATTGACAGGCAATACAGCTCACCTAGAACTCCACAACAAAATGGTGTAGCTGAAAGAAGAAATAGAACCATCATTGAAGCAGCAAGGTCAATGCTTGCAGACTCAAAATTACCAATTACTTTTTGGGCAGAAGCTGTTAATACTGCTTGTTATGTTCAAAACAGAGTATTAATAGTGCAGCCACTTTTTAAAACACCATATGAACTTTTCAATAAAAGAAAACCTTCTATAAGTTTCTTAAAATCATTTGGTTGTCCTTGTACTATTCTAATTACAAGAGAACAAATTGGTAAATTTGACTGCAAAGCTGATGATGGAATCTTTGTGGGATACTCTACTCAAAGCAAATCATACAGAGTATTCAACAAAAGACTAAGGATAATTGAAGAAAGCATAAATGTATCCTTTAATGAAAATGTACCTAATGAACAAGGAAATGGTCCAGATTGGCTATTTGACATAGACAATCTAACCAAATCCTTTAATTCTAACATGAATTTCAATACAGGTAATTCAAATAGTCCCAATCAAAAGGAAGGAACATCATCAGTTAATACTGGTCAAGAGGAAATGAGATACATTGTAGTAAATACTGCTCCAAAAGTTAATACTGATGTCAGTAATAACTCAAGTTCTGGAACCAGTAGTAACTCTGAGAATGAGGACAGTAGTAATTCAAATACTACTGATACCAGTAATAGTACTCAAAATACTACTGGTCCCAACATTAACCTAGATTCTCAAGATACTACTGATACCAGTAACAACAGCAACACTTCTGACCTAAACGAAGATGATAGCAGTAGTAACTCTGATCAAGATGATGATGAACCAAATATCAATGACAATGAAGGATCTCTAGAAGAACAACTACCTGAGACAAATGAGTCCAATCTTGACAATCAACTAGTGGTTGACAAATCTACAACTACAAGGACTCAGAAGAACCATCCATTAGACCTTGTTCTAAGTGATGTTAACTCACCACTACAAACAAGAAGCAAATTAAACAAAAGCTTAACTGCAAATATGTGTAATATAAGTTTAATCGCTAATGAATGTATGTTTGAATGCTTTCTATCTCAGGATGAACCAAAGAAGATCCAACAAGCAATGAAGGACTCAAACTGGATTGAGGCAATGCAAGAAGAACTCCTTCAATTCAAGTTACAAGCTGTTTGGACACTTGTACCTCTACCCAAAGGAAAAAGAGCCATTGGAACAAGATGGATCTTCAGAAACAAGAAAGATGAAAGAGGTATAGTGATCAAAAACAAAGCCAGACTTGTAGCACAAGGATACACTCAAGAAGAAGGAATAGACTATGATGAAGTATATGCTCCTGTTGCTAGAATTGAAGCTATAAGAATATTTCTAGCATATGCTTCATTCAAAAAGTTCAAAGTCTATCAAATGGATGTGAAGAGTGCATTCCTATATGGGAAGATTGAAGAAGAGGTCTATGTTTGCCAACCTCCAGGTTTTGAAGATCCAAAACATGGTGATTATGTGTTCAAATTAGATAAAGCTCTATATGGCCTACATCAGGCACCAAGAGCATGGTATGACACATTATCATCATACCTATTGAAGAACAACTTTAAAAGAGGAGCCATTGATAAAACTTTGTTTACAAAGAAAGTCAAAGATGATATTCTACTGGTACAAATCTATGTCGATGGTATCATCTTTGGTTCAACCAATGATTTACTATGCAAAGAATTTGAAGAACTGATGCAAATTAAATTCAAGATGAGCTCTATGGGTCCAATGAACTTTTTCCTTGGACTCCAAGTCAATCAAAGAACAGATGGCATTTTGATAAATCAATCAAAATATGTCAAAGACATCTTGGAAAAGTTTGATTTGAAAGACAGTAAAAGTGCTAGTACACCAATGGAAACACACAAACACCTACATCCTGATGTTGAGGGGGAGGATGTAGATGAACACTTATATAGATCAATGATAGGCTCTTTGATGTACTTAACTGCATCAAGACCTGACATTATGTATAGTGTTTGTGTGTGTGCAAGATATCAAGCAAGACCTAAAGAACTACACTTGCAAGCTGTTAAAAGAATATTCAGATACTTGAAAGGCAAACCATCACTAGGTCTATGGTATCCACATGATTCACCATTTGAACTCATAGCCTACACAGATAGTGACTATGGAGGAGAATGTCAACATAGAAAGTCTACTACTGGTGGATGTCAATTCTTTGGATCAAGACTGGTGTCATGGCAATGTAAGAAGCAAACAAATGTATCAATATCAACTGCTGAAGCAGAGTATGTAGCTGCATCTGCTTGCTGTGCTCAAGTACTATGGATTCAAAATCAGCTTCTAGACTTTGGTATCTCTATCCTTAAAACTCCTATTTTTATTGATAATCAAAGTGCTATTAGTATTGTGAATAATCCAGTAAAACACTCAAAAACTAAACACATTGAAATAAGATTTCACTTTATAAGAGATTGTAATGAAAATAAATTAATCAAAGTAGTTAAAATCCATACTGATGATCAATTAGCAGATCTTTTTACAAAAGCATTTGATGTAGGAAGATTCAACTTCTTGGTTAGCAGTATTGGAATGATTTTGATAACTTAAAATCTCACTTAAAATCATGTGTAAAGTTGTTGTTGTAAAATATTATTTATTTACTTAAGTGTTTTACTACTGGTATATCTGTACTACTGGTGTGTAGGCATGTGCACAAAATACTACTGGTAGTTAAATACTACTGGTGTGTATTAGGTGTACATGAATACTACTGGTGTTCGGTACTACTGGTGTTCACATATACTACTGGTCTTGTGTGTTAATGGTTACTGCTGATGTCTATAGTTACTACTGATGTCAAAATCCTTAGTCACTACTGATGTTAATAGATACTACTGACGTTTTACTACTGATATCTTATTTACTACTGGTCTTTCAGAAACACAATTACCAAACTAACCCCCATGAAAATAACCGTTATGTTATGATTCGAAGGACAATTTAGTAGTTTTGCAGGTTAAATCGAAAGATATAAAAGGCAGCAGTCGATTAGTTTAGCATTATCTTCACTTCGATTTGCTAAAGTCTCTCGATAAACCCTAGCTTACGATCAAAAACCCTTCATCAATAACAAAATTCTCTTCTGTTCTTCACAAAATTCCACAAAAATGGCAACTCTAACATCTTTGAATGTTCAAACCGATCTCAAATATTCTGAATTTCACAATATGTGTGCCTTTCTAAAGAATCCCGACGGCACAAAAGATTTTCGTCCGATCATAAAATTCTTGAAAAACTCTTATATACAGTTTGCTTTAACTGTAAAACCAACATCATATCAACAGCACTTGATGGACTTCTGGACCAATGCTGAGCAAAGGGAAGGAACAACTGTATCAATAATCAAATCACAAGTAGATGGAAAGCATATAACAGTAACAGAACAATCAATCAGACACCATCTACAACTTCATGACGATTCAGGTATGTCTACTCTTCCTAAGGAATACATTGCTGAAATTTTACAAAAAATGGGTTATGAGGGAAGACTCAATATAGTAACATTTCAAAAGGGTCTTCTCTCCCCACAATGGAAATTCTTAGTTCACACTATTCAGCATTGTATTTCTCCAAAAAGAAGTACTTGGAATGAGTTTAATAAGGCAATAGCATCTGCTGTTGTCTGTTTATCCACAGACCAAGTATTTAATTTTTCTCAAATGATCTTTGAAGGTATGTTGGGAAATCTAAGTTCTACCAAATTTTTAATGTATCCCAGATTTCTACAACATATCATAAATTGTGAATTACAAAACTTGTCAACTCCTAAAAATATTTTCATACTACCTGAGTTGAACAAGAAAGTTTTCTCAAATATGAGAAAACAATTTAAATTTTCGGGTAAGGAAACCCCTCTGTTTCCTAATATGATCAAAGATCATCCCCTTACTGGAGAAGGTTCAACCATTGCTACAACCCAAGTTGAACCTCAACCCACTCCATCACCCCCAAAAACAGCCCAAACACCACCCCATCTAGCCACTCAATCACCAGCCCACACAAAAGTCCTGAATGTGTCCCAGGAGCTTGATTTAAATCTGCAGAGTGCTACTCTTCACTCTGTGGAAGACCTGCCAGATAAAACCAAAAACATTTCCACACTTTATAAAAGAAAGAAATCTTTAAAGGACACCAGGGGACACAGTGAGTCAAACCCCAGGCTTCAAGAGTTGTCCTCCAAGGAGGAGAGAGGACATGAGGCGAGGGCTTTCACTACTGATGCCCCAAAGGTGGGTGCACAGGACAGTGAAAACATCTTTAGGACCCAGACCTCGGCAACTTTGAGTGATGACTCATTTGAGGAGTTACTCAAAGGACCCCGGTGCCAAGAAACCAAAAGGTGCTTTTATCTTGTTAGAGCAAAAGCTTTAATTCCATAAACTTCTTCAACGAATAACCCCCTTGGAATTTGATAATGTTGGGCTTTTATCTGAACATCTTTAATTTGAACAGGTGCTTGAACAGGAATTTCTCTTTTATCCTTCTTCTGTTCAAGAGCTTGATACTTAGCTACCTTCTCCAAATATCTCTTTTGCTTCACCTTCCATTTAGACTGTTTATCAGCTCTAACAAGATTTATCTTGTTTACCATGTAATGACCAAAAGCTCTGTTGGGGTAATCTTCATCATATATTTCTTTACCCTTTCCAATATGTGCTGAAGGTGGAGGTGGAATATATTTCATATCGGGCACACCACTGATTATTATAGAAGGATAAAATAACCTAAGTTCATTTTGTTGAAGTATTTTTGGATGTGGAGGAAGTGAGCACTCATCAACCTCAAACCAATTCACATTATCATCAATGTCAGGTATGATAAGTGGTTGAGCAGGTGTTGGTGGTTTGGTGATGATTTCATATCTTTCTCTTTCAATTAATTCTGGTAGTTGTAGTTCTTCCTCTTCAGTAGTGACTAGAGTAGTTACTACTGGTGTTACTTCAGGAGTTACTACTGATAGGGCATCAGTAGTATTTGCTGCTTTTAATTCCTCTTCTTCATTTACTACTGCTATAATATCAGTAGTAGAGGTTACTACTGGTATTTCCTTTTCAACTTGTTCTTCCATTGTAGCAGTAGTAACAGGTTCATCTTCAGTAACCATCATTTGTGGGCCTTCATCAACTTCTGTTTCTTTTAAATTTAGGAGAGAAGATGCTGCTGCTGCAATTGATTCATCAATCATAGTTTGTATGTTGTCCTTCTCCCCCTTAGTGAGCTCAACTGGTGGAGCCTCACTATCATCAATATTTTTATTCAATTTTCTGATGATTTTGGTTTGTTGATGAAGCCTGTGCTCATATAATCTCATTCTTTTGTTGACGGTATTGACATGCCTTTTCATTGCAGCCATCGTTTTTCCTTGGTTTGTTAAATATTCAAGACAATTTTGTACTGTGGATTCAAGAGAATCCACTTTTTCCGTCAATTGGTTGATTTTAATACTGCCCTCACTCCATCTAGCAAGATCATCGGGCTCACTAACAGGTACATTGGTTTGAAGGTTTTCCATCCTATCCGTTAATTCAAAAGATCTGCCCTCATCGCTTCTTGGTTATGAAATGGGTCTTTTAGACATTCTCTTCTTCCTAGAAGAAGCAGAGATGCCCCCCTTTTGGTTTCTTGGCACCGGGGTCCTTTGAGTAACTCCTCAAATGAGTCATCACTCAAAGTTGCCGAGGTCTGGGTCCTAAAGATGTTTTCACTGTCCTGTGCACCCACCTTTGGGGCATCAGTAGTGAAAGCCCTCGCCTCATGTCCTCTCTCCTCCTTGGAGGACAACTCTTGGAGCCTGGGGTTTGACTCAATGTGTCCCCTGGTGTCCTTTAAAGATTTCTTTCTTTTATAAAGTGTGGAAATGTTTTTGGTTTTATCTGGAAGGTCTTCCACAGAGTGAAGAGTAGCACTCTGCAGATTTAAATCAAGTTCCTGGGACACATTCAGGACTTTTGTGTGGGCTGGTGATTGAGTGGCTAGATGGGGTGGTGTTTGGGCTGTTTTTGGGGGTGATGGAGTGGGTTGAGGTTCAACTTGGGTTGTAGCAATGGTTGAACCTTCTCCAGTAAGGGGATGGTCTTTGATCATATTAGGAAACAGAGGGGTTTCCTTACCCGAAAATTTAAATTGTTTTCTCATATTTGAGAAAACTTTCTTGTTCAACTCAGGTAGTATGAAAATATTTTTAGGAGTTGACAAGTTTTGTAATTCACAATTTATGATATGTTGTAGAAATCTGGGATACATTAAAAATTTGGTAGAACTTAGATTTCCCAACATACCTTCAAAGATCATTTGAGAAAAATTAAATACTTGGTATGTGGATAAACAGACAACAGCAGATGCTATTGCCTTATTAAACTCATTCCAAGTACTTCTTTTTGGAGAAATACAATGCTGAATAGTGTGAACTAAGAATTTCCATTGTGGGGAGAGAAGACCCTTTTGAAATGTTACTATATTGAGTCTTCCCTCATAACCCATTTTTTGTAAAATTTCAGCAATGTATTCCTTAGGAAGAGTGGACATACCTGAATCGTCATGAAGTTGTAGATGGTGTCTGATTGATTGTTCTGTTACTGTTATATGCTTTCCATCTACTTGTGATTTGATTATTGATACAGTTGTTCCTTCCGTTTGCTCAGCATTGGTCCAGAAGTCCACCAAGTGCTGTTGATATGATGTTGGTTTTACAGTTAAAGCAAACTGTATATAAGAGTTTTTCAAGAATTTTACGATCGGACGAAAATCTTTTGTGCCGTCGGGATTCTTTAGAAAGGCACACATATTGTGAAATTCGGAATATTTGAGATCGGTTTGAACATTCAAAGATGTTAGAGTTGTTCTTCAATAGGTATGATGATAATGTGTCATACCATGCTCTGATACCACTTGTCAGGATCGATTAACTATAGACAGGTTAATAAACACCTTAGATCTAATTGAATATAGAAGTTGCAGCGGATCAACACTATATCAATGTAATTAAGAACAATGAACTGTAAATAACATGCAAAGTATTATGAACACAGTTTCACAAAAAGCTTCAATGTATATTATCAGGTTAACAATACACACGTACGTTTACAATTCGTAAGGAACTATTTATAATAGTCCTTGAAGCTAAACTATTTACCCTAGTTATTCTAGGACTTGATTTACATTCGAATTCTATAGATATACATTGATTTACATGCTATAACTATCTCTACGAAGATCTCGGACTTGATATGCTTCCAAAACGCGTATCAGTAGTATTCTGCAATCACCAGTAATAAATTCATATCATCAGTAGTAAGTTTGGTGACCAGTAGTAAGTCCAAAACCAACGTCAGTAGTAACTACTAAGATCAGTAGTATCTTCAATCTTTGCATGATCAGTAGTAACTAAGTTATAGTATACACCAGCATCAACTTCATCAGTAGTAAATGAAGAAAAAACACTATTGATCAGTAATAGACTGAAAGTTTACTACTGCTGCGTTGACTGATCAGTATTAATCAGTACTGACTGAAAAATTTAAAATTTTTTTTACTGATTTCTTCCATACAACTGATACATCATATTTTGGAAAGCATGACACACACCATGTTCGTTCCATACTACGGTTTATTGATCGTATCTGATAATAATGTGAAACGAATCACATTATTCACACACACAGGTTGAAGGCATGATGAAGATAAAGGAAAATTTTATTTGTTACATATTTGATCTTTATCAATTGATTACAGAAGATAATTGATTATATTTTATTTGAAGATGAAGTGGAAAATCTTACTACATAAGATGTTATGTATTGTTGTAACTGCAATTCAACCGAATCTTAACGAAAAGATCTGTTGAAGACTAAGATAAGCAAGTCCCTCATACAAGATATGACGTTGCTGATTACTATATTTAGACGGAATGTGATGCTTAGTTTGAGTTTCTACTTCAACTTCAAATAGAAAATAGTTGGTTTTCAATGTAATTGATATAGCCTTGAAGAACACAAGAATGATAGCACACTTTTAGGGGAAGAAAAAGTGTTGATCATTCAAGGGGAAGTTCAAGTTTCTCGGATTGATTTGATTATGTCAAAAAGGGGAAGAGACTTGAAGATTCCTAGCTAATTCTACAAGTTTTGTCAAATCAAATAGGGGAAGATTGTTAGGAATATTTTTATTAATATTCATTAAAGATTTGATTAGTCAAAACTATTAAACTACAAGGACCTAAATTGAAGATATGAAAGTTCAAATTCAAATAAAGATTTAGGAGATAATCATTAATGTAAAAAGATATAGTATATCTTTATTAGTTTAAAAGATTTAGTATTATCTTTTCCTTGTAAGTCTTGGGTTTTCTAGTATATAAAGAAACCTAATGACATAGAATTAGATGTTCTCAGAACCCACGTTTTAATGTGTTTTTGTGTGTAAAACCTAAGCCTCAAGATCGTTTGATCCTGTTTAACGAAGAACCGTTCTATGTATTTATATATAGAATTGAGGCTTTTAATGATGAAAACTTGTTTAGCTATACATATATGTTCAACTAATTCCGCAATTTTGTTATGTGTATATGCTTATTCCAGATAAGAACTAACTATTCTTGAGCCTAAACATCTATGTTTATGAAGAGTTATTCGATCTTCACAATTGGTATCAGAGCCCTTTTAACTCCATCATAACTTATATCTAAATCTACCTACTACAACATTATCAAATTCCAAGGGGGTTATTTGTAATTCTCTCTCAATGTGAGAAGCAGCAGCTAAAGCAATATTGAGGCAATTGGATCCTCTCAATTTACTACTGGTAACATCGTTTACTACTGATCAGTATCTTTTCAACGATTACTACTGGTCAGTATCTTTGCAAGTTTTACTACTGCTCAAGGATTTTAGTGTTACTACTGATCAGTAGGAATTCAATTTTTACTACTGATCCAATGCTCAAGATTACTACTGGTCTCGGTTATTACTGCTCGAACAACTATACTACTGATCAGTAGTATATCAAGTTACTACTGATCCTATTAGCTTTTTACTACTGATCCTTGCCGATTCGAAAATACTACTGATCAGTAGTAAATGAAGAAAAAACACTACTGATCAGTAATAGACTGAAAGTTTACTACTGCTGCGTTGACTGATCAGTATTAATCAGTACTGACTGAAAAATTAAAAATTTTTTTTACTGATTTCTTCCATACAACTGATACAACATATTTTGGAAAACATGACACACACCATGTTCGTTCCATACTACGGTTTATTGATCGTATCTGATAATAATGTGAAACGAATCACATTATTCACACATACAGGTTGAAGGCATGATGAAGATAAAGGAAAATTTTATTTGTTACATATTTGATCTTTATCAATTGATTACAGAAGATAATTGATTATATTTTATTTGAAGATGAAGTGGAAAGTCTTACTACATAAGATGTTATGTATTGTTGTAACTGCAATTTAACAGAATCTTAATGAAAAGATCTGTTGAAGACTAAGATAAGCAAGTCCCTCATACAAGATATGAAGTTGCTGATTACTATATTTAGACGGAATGTGATGCTTAGTTTGAGTTTCTACTTCAACTTCAAATAGAAAATAGTTGGTTTTCAATGTAATTAATATAGCCTTGAAGAACACAAGAATGATATCACACTTTTAGGGGAAGAAAAAGTGTTGATCATTCAAGGGGAAGTTCAAGTTTCTCGGATTGATTTGATTATGTAAAAAAGGGGAAGAGACTTGAAGATTCCTAGCTAATTCTATAAGTTTTGTCAAATCAAATAGGGGAAGATTGTTAGGAATATTTTTTATTAAATATTCATTAAAGATTTGATTAGTCAAAACTATTAAACTACAAGGACCTAAGTCGATGATATGAAGTTCAAGATTCAAATAAAGATTTAGGAGATAATCATTAATGTAAAAAGATATAGTATATCTTTATTAGTTTAAAAGATTTAGTATTATCTTTTCCTTGTAAGTCTTAGGTTTTCTAGTATATAAAGAAACCTAATGACATAGAATTAGATGTTCTTGTAACCCACGTTTTAACGTGTTTTTGTGTGTAAAACCTAAGCCTCAAGATCGTTTGATCCTGTTTAACGAAGAACCGTTCTATGTATTTATATGTAGAATTGAGGCTTTTAATGATGAAAACTTGTTTAGCTATACATATATGTTCAACTAATTCCGCAATTTTGTTATGTGTATATGCTTATTCCAGGTAAGAACTAACTATTCTTGAGCCTAAAGATCTATGTTTATGAAGAGTTATTCGATCTTCACACAACCCTTACCCATCACTAAACCCATCACTAGCGCCACGTCATCGCATCCTTACTGACCCGCTACTGACACGTTCGTGCCAACCCTACCCATCACTAACCCATCACTAAACCCATCTTTTCCACATCATCCTTTTTAATTAAAAAAAATATAAAAAAAAAATAAAATTAAAACAAAATTAATATCCTTTTTATTATTAAAACAAATATAAAAAAATTAAAATTAAAAAAAAAACAGATAAAAAAACATTTTTAAATAAAAAAACACCACATGTACAAGTATTTCAGCCTAAAGTACAACTCCCAAACCCCCTCCCTTCCTCCTTCTTCCCCCCTCTCTCTCCTGCTGGCTTTTCTTCTACCCCTCGACGCATTCTTCCACACGTCCTCACCACGACGAATATCTCATGACGGCCCGCACGACGCCTCCGTGCCAACGGCGTCGGCGGGCGACGGCAGAAAAGCCCCACGACGGGTAGCGGAGACGTGCCGTTGGCACAGGTCTTAGGCAGACCAATAAGACAATAACTCAAAACTGGCATACATGTGGCCATAAGGTTATATGCATCTAAATGAGCAGCTTTTCAACCAAAAAAGATAGAAAAACAAATGCAATTTCTAAATATGTGTTGCTATCAAAGCCTGTCCATAAGACGCACAAAACCCACAGAGGAATTGAAAAGTATGTTTATCTTGAAAGAGTGTAGTGTCCTAATCAAAGGGGTACTTGTGTTGATTCAGAACTTTCATCAACTCAGGTAACCTTCTTAATCCTATTGTCTCTCACACATACTCCCCAAATCTACTACCCTATAAAAGGTATGTCTACACTGCACCATCACCTACTAACCACTATATTTAAATAACATCAATTTTCACAGTTGATTTTTTAAGGGTCAAACCCATACCATCTACAATTTCAATTCGTACATATGAGATGTAAGTCATTGTAACATAATTATTACTTTATTACACCTTAGGCATATGAATGGCGGTATTATACATATATGTTGTGCATCTAAACGAAACACGTAGCATCGCAAGGACATGGTTTGTTTATGCACACAAAGCCTTCAATTAATGCACGTTTTAATGTGTAGTTAGAAACTCATCAAATGCATTTAAATACTGGGAAGGAGAAGAAGCGTTAAAGTAAACCATGTATTATGAAGCCAATCAAACAGCTGCTTCAAATTTACCGGTTAATTAAATTTCCATCCTTCCCGCCAAAAGGCTTATAGCCCAACGGTATCAAGGTGTCCCATAAAATTATAGTTCAAATTCTATTTTGGACAATTATATAAATTTAGTGGGTGTATGTGTTAACCCTTAAAAAAAATTCCATCTTTTGTTTCTGTTGTGTGGGGGTGGGGGTCAGTTTTATGCATGCTGAATGTTGCATACTTTTCAAAGAAAATTCTTTCTTTTCCCTTTGTTTTCTTGGACTTGTACTACAGTCCTTGGGATTTGTACTTACATATCTACATGTATGTATGTGTATGTATATTTATATATATGTTTATCAATGTGAAGATGGCCTATAATGAGTTCAACTTCATATTTAGAAAAATACAACTTGCCAACTTTCAGATATGCATCCTGGCCTAAACATGCATGCTGAGTATATATATATAAACACATACGCACACGTATATCTATCGGGCTATCGATCGGTGTATAACTTTGGGTAATTAGCAACTATACCGATACCACAATTTCGAAACATGTAGAAGTCTAATTGCACCTTACATGAAAGTTTAAACAAAAGAAAAAGGCTACAAGCCTACACTTCATTCCTTTATATAGTACTATGTTACATAATTTTGCATTTATTGTCTCCTAGGTGCCCCGGAATTTAATCACTATATATCCCGAAAAAAGACTTAAATAATACAAACGAGAATAAGAAACTGAAATATTTAAGTTGCTTCTTGCTAAACCTAATGACAATCTGTGACACGTACATGTTATATACCAGGATGAACATAAAGATAATTATTTTAATATTTTGACTTACTAAATTAATTTTAAACTTTCACATGATTTATTTGTAATTTCAAATATTAAATTAAATTATGTTTTCTAATTTATCAAAAAATTACAAGTTAATTAATACGTCATATTTCAACTTAATTTAATAATTTTAAGTAGTAAAAAATCTAATAGTACTAAAATATTATTTAACCTATAAAATATGAATAAATAGTGAAGTAAAACAGTAAAATATGCTTTGGAGAATAGAAAAGGGAACCCTAGCAACCTCGGAACCGGCACACAAACAGGAGAAAAGCAACCTCGAGCCCAAAAATTAATCAGAAAGTTATCCCAATTCAAATCTGGTCTGCGAATATCATATACATATACATCATTTTAAATATAAATAATCACAGAAGAAGTCAATATTAATTGGTATTAATTTGGATATTAACATCTTTAAAATTTTATTAAATTTTCAAATATTAATTAATTAGATATTACCAGTTCTTGTATTTTTTATAAAATACATTTTATTATAGCAGATATTTTGTAAAAACGAGAGTAAGGATACAAATTACAACGAGATGTGAAAAAAGTCATGTTTTATAATTATATTATAAAATAAGTTTTTTTTACTTAATTACTTTTTAACATTACAAGTTTAAAATCCAATCATATTTTCAAATAACTATAGATAATAAGAAATGATACTTTTTTATTATTAAATTTTCTTATTCTCTTTTTATGTATGATATCAATACAAATATCCATATAAAATAACAAAATTTTAAAAAATTGATAGACTAAACTTTTCAAACATTATGAGTATTACTATTATTATAAAGTCAGAAAATTTAACAGAATGCAATATAATTTTTCATAAACTGATATATTAATGGAAAAAGTTAACTACCGACTAGAAATTCCAATAAAACCCCATAAATTACATATCATCATAACGATCATAAAATCATCGCAAGCTCCTTAAATTTCCATACACTTTAATTGTACCTTCCATTTTCCTAATTTAATGAGTATTCAAAACTTTAAAGAACATTTATAACTACCGCCAATAAAAACTCGATCAATGTATTTGTTAGAATTTCATCATGAGTTTTTTTTTCTTTCTGTTTTTGTTCAAATTTCAAGATCTTGGTGGTGGGAAAAATTGCGTACCCGCCATGAAAGCGCTAAACGGAGTAGGATATGTGGTAGAAGGGTCAATAAAACTGACCCCCGGATTGATGCTTGTAGTCGCCGTCGCAGCCGCCGTCGTACCGGAAGTTATAAGATTAAGTTCACCACCACCACCACCGGCGGACGAGCTACCTTCCCCAGGGTGGTTGTATCGACCTTCAGGACCATGGTCATATAGAATTCCCTTGAAAACATGGCCGCCGATGCTCAACGCCGTCTGATAAGCTAACTGCTCCTCCGCCTCATCCATTGCACTCACTCTAACGCACCGGAACACCGCCGGAGAGCTCACTTCGGCCGGAAAATGTCCCACTTCTAACCCTAGAAAATTATGAGAAAACATAATTAATAAAATCTTTAGGGTTTTATTGTAGGTTATGTATGGAGTTAGTATATATAGCATATATATATGATATGATAACACATAGTTACACATTCACTGTGTGTATTAGGGTTCATAGATATAGATACAATAGCCCAGATTTCAAAGCCTAAATGGGTCTTGATTCTTGAAATATGAAGCTAATCTATATATAGACGAACAACCAAATCATAAATCAAATATTGGTAAAAAGAAAAAGAGAATTTTTATCCCAACATAACCCAATAATTGAATCGAATAATAATAATTATTATTATTATAATATTTTGTTGGTGTTTGTAACTTTTGTTTGTTTCTTCATTTTGTCTTTACAAAACTTTACCTGAAGAAATGTTGTGATGTTGTTGAACCGGCAAAATACCGCTGCCGCTTCCGGCGACGGTAATATTCCGTTGTTGTTGATGATGATGATGATGGTCTTCTCTTAGTCTTTTGGGATTCTGATCGTCACTGCCGGTGGCTCGCATCATTAAACTCAGCTGTTGGGATCCTAAATTTTGCTGTTGGGTTAAAGACGTGATCTGCTGTTGACGTTCCCGGCGTTTAGCCGCCGGTACCCATGTGCTTTTCACGTGAGTTTGACAGTGAAACCCACGGCTTTTGCAGCAAGTTCTGCACCTCATATGTTGGCAGTCCTTTTTCGCTTGGTTCCCGCAATCTTGACAATTCATTCCGCCGCTACTTCCACCGCCGATTCCGTACCCACCTTGCCTCATCACTCCGCCGACACTACCGCCGCTGCTGCTACTACTGCTTTTCCTCCGATCGTTACCACCATAATGCGGCGGCGGCGGTGGTTGTTGTTGAAGTTGATAATACTGTTGCCATAGTTCAAAATTCTTACTGTAGATCTCTTCGTTCTTGAACAAATACAAACTGTAAGGGCTAATTATACTATCATGATCATGTTCTTGATCTTGATTATGATGATGGTGGTGGTGGTGTTCGTCAACTTTACCAATTCCAATTCCTGCTTCTAGTGAGAAAAAAGTTGACATTTTTTGGCACTCCAGATACTTCCAGAGTAGTGTTCAAAGATTAAACTCAAATCCATAGTATAAGAAGAACAAATCTTGAAAATAAAATAGAAAATTAAAGTCAAGGTTGTAAATTTGTGTGGTAATGAAGAGTGTAGGGGTCGGATAGTGTCAACTACTCAAAGATCTAGGGTGGGGGTTCACTTCTAAATTTTTTTGGTGTTATTTTTTGCTTTTGCCACTACTTGTGTGTGTGAAACATGGTGTGTTTTTGTGCGTGATATAGAATTATAGGATACAATTTTACCTTTTAAAATTACATTATGTGCGTTTTAAAAATGAGTTTCCCTTGCACAAAATAAGTTTACTAAAATGTTATACTTACATATTTAGAAATTAATTGACTCATTGTAATCTGGTGGTACGTACATGTATTATGGGACAGGAAAGTATATACTTATTTAATATTTAATATGTGAGATATTTGATAAAAATAATGATATTTATTCCTACCATTTGGTTGTACTCACAGTTCTACTCATTATATAAATAAATGTCAAAATAAAGGGATAATATTAAAAGGAAGATTTAATTGATTACACTAGGGGTGAGCATTTGGACCGAAAAAACCAAACCAAACCGAAAACCGACCGAAAGCGATAACATGTTATCGGTTCGGTTTTGGAAATTCATCGTTATCGGTTATCGGTTCGGTTTGGTTTTCAGAAAGGATGAACATTTGTCCTAAAATAACCGAACCGAACCGAACTGAAACTGAACCGAACCGAAACCGATAACATGTTATCGGTTCGGTTTTGAAAATTCATCGTTATCGGTTATCGGTTCGGTTCGATTCTGGCCCGATAATCACCCCTAGATTACACATATCATCATATCAAATGGGTAGGACTATTAGTACAATAAAATGGTAATAGCACAAGATGTGGAAGATGTGTTATAGGCATTGTTTGTCGCTGAAAAGCATCCCCGCTGAAGGGATTTAATGAAGACAAAAAGACAAATAGTTAGAAGACAATTTGAGGATCAGTTCCTCAGATTGTGGGTAACTGAAACTGATCAGTTCGGACTTAACTTACCCTTCTACTCTATCTGGTCACTATCTGAAACAACGATCAGTTGCATGTGCGGACTCAGATACTTTTTAACAAATCAGATAGTTGTAGCAGGTTCAACGCATACTTGACAATAACTTTGACCATTGAACAAATACTTCTCTAAGAAAAACTCTTAGTGAAGGTCACTGAAGCTGAAGGCCATCTGAAGAAGCGTGAGTATCCGAAGACTCATGGCTACCTGAAGCGTACAAAGGCCTGAAGTTTCAGTGTCACAGAAAGACACAAGTAAAGCACAAGTTAGTGCATCGCTGATAAAGGGAATATCTTGCAAATCTTCTAGAAGATATCGACGATCACAAGACAACAGAAAGTACTGTCAGAATTCCGTTAGTAGTGCTCGTCGCATGAAATATCCTCTGCACCAACAGAATTCTCACACGTGGATTCGATCGATCATTCCTTTGGCACCACGTTTCCCAATGCTATTAATTGAGGACTTAGCGATCGAATTCAGTGTGCACCCAACAAGGTTACACGCTGAAAAAATTACTCCAGACCTTTATTTCTTTGAGCATAGTGTAAACCACCAGTTAATCCTTTGTTAATTGATTTGAGAATTGAATCTTTGTAACGAAGGTGTCTGGTCTTGTACTTGATCATTTGTTGATCAGAACTTGTCTTCGATAGTATATGTTAGTGTCTATCACATGCAAGTAGTTTAGTTAGGATTTGTTCTTAGCTATTCCGCAAACTACTTGCATATTTATTGTATCACTATTGATTAATAAAGAAAAGTTTAAAAAGTGTTGAGTGTTGCCATTAATTTTAATTGGTCAGTGAAAGCCTATAAGTTCAGTAATTCACATATTACGGGACAAACAATTGGTATCAAAGCAGGACAATTAATTCATAATTGTTGATCTGCTTACTTACTGAGCTGTTATGTCCATTGTGCTAAGAACCTCTGGTCAGATGAGAGACATGAACATGAGCAGTCTCTACAGTACATTGATGAACTTTGAAAATTAAAACAAGATGTACGATGATCTGAATGAGGCTTCCACCTCAACTGCTCTTATTGTGCCTGGGCTGTGAGGGCTCTCAGCCACATGGATAGTTCAATGTGCTCATCGGCGCCTGACCCTGAGATGTGGATCATCCAAGGCACATTAGCAAGGCGTACTCCTCTTGTTCGAACCGGGGTTTGAAACCAAACTTCTCATCAGGAGGATAGATGGAGCGATTCAGGTAGCTCTTCCAAATCCTCTCGAAGTGCTCTAAAAGAAAAAGTGGAAAGTGTTGTCGATCCAAATGATGCTGATGATGAAAGATTTGAAGATGCTGAGGATGGTGACCTCGAAGAGCGTGAGTCTAACATAAAAGAGTGTGATAATGATGATATAAAAGAACTTTCTGAAAGTATGGCGCTATTAGCCACAAGATACAAAAGATTCTTAAAACGAAACAGAGTAGGAGGTAAAAATGATAGAGGAGAGATGGCATGCTTTAAATGTGGAAGAATGAGCCATATCAAAGCTGACTGCAGATTCAAAGAAAACTCAGGGTCTGAAAGATCAAGCTCAAGCTCTTCATCAAACTATAAAAAGAGATATGAAGACACTAAGAAGAAGTACCAGGAGCTGAAAGCTCAGTTAGCCAAGGCTGAGAAAGATGTAAAAGCATTAAAAGCAACGACTGAAACTTGCTTAAGTGACTCAGAGACAAGTAATGAAGAAGTGATTGTAAGTAATACAAAAGGTATTTTTGCCAAAATAGAAGAAGAATCTGCTTCAGATTCTGAAAAATATAAAAGATTGTATATGTCTGATGGCTAAATTTGAAGAAACTGAAGAGCGTCAGCTAGAAGAAGAATATCATGAATTCGATTCTCCAGAGTTCTCTTTCTCAACGGACTGGGAAGATGAAATTCCAAACGAAGTAAAAATGTCTGACAAAGTTTTTCCTGAAGATTATCCACCTTTAGTCAAGTCACTTGCAAACGATTGAATGACTACTCAAAATAGAAATGCTAAGTTAGAAATCGCTCTAACTAAAGTGACTGAAGAATTAGAGAAGCTCACTCAAGAATCTTCAAGAGCTGAAAACTCAAGACTCAAGGTAATCGGGCTTCAGTATGCCAATAATATTCTGAAAGAAGACAACCTGATGTTATTTTATAAAAAACGAAGCTCTTCAGAAATCATGCAACCCATGGTCTAAGTCATCTGATCTCATCAAGCAGGTCCTGCAAGAACAAAATTCGGTCCCAGTTCGCTCTTAAGAAGTTAAGTCAAATCTAAACTGTAGAACTCCCACATTTGGAATATCAAATGACCACACTCATAAATCCAAAATGCCCAAATTTCAAGAAGTTCATTACGGTAGAGAAGTATTTCAGACTGCTAATGGAAACCTGGTCATCACAAAATCTGGTCTCACTAACCATGATTGCTCATTAGAGGGATCCAAGATCCGGGGTGAAAAGATGACTTAGGCTACCCCTCGAACTGAAAAGATAAAATTCTCTTGTCATCATAATGGAGAAAAGACCACTTTAGCTGATTGATCAGATGATCAAACTGTAGCAAATCTCATTTCTATCATCAACGATCTGACCATATTAGTAGCTAATACAAAATCTGAACTTACAAAGATCACATCCGAGATCCGGGTTGAGATGAATGAAGGGTTCACACAATTAAGAAATCAGTTGCAAACTGTTCTCAAGCAACTAGAAAACATTGCTACTCCACCAGCTGCTCAAAACGATCCTGCATCTTATTTCGCTCAACCTTTCTCAGTTCGTCAACGGAAAAATATGATACAAGAAGAACCGATCTCTGATGACGATCTGATAACGATCTTTGATCAGATGGATGACCCCAAACACTCCCAACATCTATCAATAGAAAACTATATCAAACAAAATGTCATATTTGAAGAAGTTGAGGAAATGGAGATTGATGACAATCGAGTTGATCAAAATATTCAAGGTCTATCATCGGAAGAATACGTAAAACAGAATATTATTTTGGAAGTAACTGAAGAAATGGAGATTGATGACAAACATACAAATCAAGTCATTCAAATCAAGAGTGCTGAAAAAGGATGTATCTGTAATAATCACAAAACCAAAGAATGTCACAATCTCACTTATGAAAGAAGAATGGCATCAGGCTCAAAAAGGTCATCAGATACTGAGAAGTATGCATCACAAGGTAGTTGTCTTCGATGACAACAAGTATCCATATCTCAGTGGATACTCAAAAATTCATGAATGTCCTGAAGGATAGTGTAGGGCAAACAACATGAAGACATCTGATTTATGATCAGTTGTAAGCCCCTGCGATTCTCCCAAATCATCAATAAGTCAAAGTGAAGTTCGTCTCATCAAACCTTGCTCATTGCCAACCATTGTTGCAGCTATTTTCAGCTGATGATGTTGTTTCTTTTCTTATCTTACTAAGTCTGAGAACTATTTTTGGTTTGGTATGTGTTATTTCAATTTCTTTCATTTTCAACTGATCATCATTTTCTTCTAGATGATATGTTTAAAATCCTTGTCTTGTTTCTTTTTCTGTCTGATCTCTTGAAATACCAACATGTTACCTGATTTATCAGCCATATCTTAGTATCTTATTATGATCAGAAACAAGACATTTTATCAGTTTATGAAATAACATTATTTCAACTAAACATATCGAGTATCACCGAACAAATATCCTTATTGCCTAAAAAAAATATATATAAATAAATAAAACCAGACAGCACTATTTTTCAGATAGCCCATGATCTCAGATACTATCTGACGTTAATGACCATCTGATGAAGGATCGGATACTAGACTTCATCAGATAGTCGTTAGGTGGAGCAATCTCATTGGACCTATCTTCAAAACTGACACTCAAGTGCTATTGGACACGTCTGTCTCGCTGACATTAAATATTGACTACACGATGTCATTTCCTGCCACACTACCCTGCCATTTGATTGACCTCCTCCATCATTCCTAGCCTACCTATAAATAACTTCCCATCTTCACCGCACGATTGATTTCATCGTTTTAAATTCTAACCGTTCATCAAAACCGTCTCCCACGTTTTCCCCAAATTATTCCACACTTCAACATTTCATCACTCTTCACTGATAAATTTCTCTCTCAAAATAAAAAACCCTATCATCTTCTTCACGAAATCATACACAATCTTCAATGGCGACCTCAAAGAGAACTCCTCTCAGAATCACCTTACCTGCTTCCATTCGTCCATCTCTGAATGTGTCATACTCGTATAGAAATATATACTACACAAAGAATAACTCCAGAAGTTTTCTCAACTATAGTCTCAGGAACTTAAGACCTGAGTTCAAAGAACTCATAAAATTCTTCGACCAACATCCGATACGAGACACACTAAATTTTGATATCACATTATCAAAACCGATGTTGCTAGAGTTTTGGTACACCTGCACAACCTCTAATGAATCAGGAGAAGACGTAATCACTGTAACAATCTTGCAAATTAAACACATAGTTTCCTTCAACGTATCAACATTCAAAGCATCAACCAAACTTGACTATGTAAGACCTCCACAAGTCCATGAACCAACTCCAAAGTTAGAGGAACAAAGAGAATCATCCTTCCGCACGTCAAATATCAGGGAGACTATTCCAAAGGTATCTCAAGTACAAAGATGGGTCCACTATGGTCAGCATTCTTCATAACCATCTCCAGTGCCTGACAAGTAAGAGGGGAGGGTTCGACTCTGTATCGGGTCATGAGTTGATCATGGGAGCTGCCCTATTTTCTGACGTTAGGGCTGAATTTGGTTCCCTCATTTTTGATCAACTTGTTATTTTTCTACACTATGTGGGGGAACATGATTTTGATGATAATGTTGGACCGTCTTTCAAAGCTGGAAGCCTGGAATGGTAGGTCGTTCAAATTTCACAAGTCTGGAGGAGGAGCATGTTCCTCAGTTACTGTCACACCCCGCCAAAAATGAGTTTTACTTCATTTCAAATGTTTTGCGGAAGAACGAAGGTGCAACGTTCATGACAACATAGCAAAAATTAAGTAAACAAACAACCACACAAATAACAAATGAAAATAGTTCCACTTTCTAAAAATAGAAAGTTTCCAAAAATAGGAAGTTTCCTAAAATAGAAATTGTTTGAAAATGAAATGATTGTTCGTAAACTTAATGTTTTATTCATGGCTCACGACAATCCAATGCTCATATCCTCCAGTCTCACTGTGTACCTAATCACCTGAAAAACATAAATTTATAATCCAATGCTTATAAATTTCAAATTTTTGAATTACAAAATAGTCTACAAGCACAAGTTAATACAACCAATGAATCAAATACACAAATCTCAAAATTAAAGGCAGAAAATTTAACCTTTCGTCGTCAACTTGAAACTCTTGTTCCTCAAGTCAATCAAAATAACCTTTCAAATCAAAAAACACAAGAGTTATAACAACAGTTGTCATCATTTCGTGCTGCTCACACCAGTGAGATCAATCGTCTAAATCACATTATTAATACAAAAAACCTTGAAATTTCGAACCTGAAAAACATGAAGACGGTGTCAAGTGATAAAGACAACTCCAAGAAACTGATAAACGACTTGGCAAATCAACTAAGTCGAGAGCAATAATGGATGAAGTTCGCAGACATCAAGATGAAAGACTACCAAGATAAGTTGAAGATGGCTGACAACGAAATTCAAAAACTAAATGAACAAATCACAAACATAACAAACAGCTTTAAAAAGGAAATCGATGAACAATCAGTAACCATACTGTTTCTCAAAACAAAATTGACAATACTATTTCTCAAAATTCTAAAGCCTCTCTATTAGGACCAGCACCAACAAACCCAGTTCCAACCATCTTGAAGAGAAGCTCTAATCCACCTATTTTGAATCTTGCAGATCGAAGATTAGAATCTGGAGGGAAGAAGTCCTTGGAGCAAGATGAAGTCAAAAGAGCCTCACAGTCGAAGAAGTCTATTCAGACTGGATCCAGTATGCTTAAGAAGCCTAATCTACTTAAGAAGTCTAGTCCACCTAAGTCTGTAGTTTCATCTGTTTCTATCAAAAATAAATGTAATGACTCTGATTTTGTGAAAACTATTTTAACTGCTTTTAGAACTGATTATGATTCTACTGTTTATCGACATGTCCGATACTCTCCTGATTTTGGTGATGTGTATGTTAAAATTGACAAATCTGGAACAAAAAGATTTTTTGATATAATTACAAAGAAACAGATAACCAAAACTGATAAACATTTTTTTTGTAAGACTTGATGCACCTTGCAGTATTCATAAGAATATAGTATATCATAAATCTGGCAAACTTATAAACACATGCAAAACATGCTTTCCATACCACTGCAAATCACTAAACTCACGACCAGTAAAATCTACTGTTACACGTTCACTCAAACCAACCTCTGAAAAATCTTCATCTCATCGTCATCCCGTGTATCGGTCAGTTTCTAAACAAACATCGTCAAACTCAGAGTCTCCATCAAAAGCTCAAAAGAAAACTTTCAAACAACCGAAGAAATCTTCTCAAACTCCACAAACCTCTGTCTCCCATCTTTCTTCTCGCCACAAGTCTTCTCGAGGAAACTCTGCACAAAAGTCAAAACCATCAGTTTTCTCAAAAGGCAACAAACCACCCGCTAAAACGAATACTCATGTGAAATATAACTGGATTAAAAACGAAAAATCTCATTGGATTATTCAATCCTCTGAAAAATCTCTCAAATGGGTAATCAAATCCGAACTGCCTCCTAGCAGTTCCCCAACGCTCTAAATTGATCATCACATAAATCTGCATAAAACATCTGTCACTAATCGTTCTGGACCCATACATGATTGGGTACCTAAAATGTTTTATTTGTTTTATGTAGAATATATGGTACCTCGACTCGGGCTGTTCAAGGCACATGATGGGGAACAAAAATATATTGACTAATTTTCGTCACAAATATCTGGGAACGGTCAAATTTGGAAATGATCATTTAGCTGCCATTTTAGGACTTGGTGACATCATTCGTCCAAATCTTATTATCAGAAATGTTGCTTTTGTCGAAGATCTCTCACATAATCTCTTTAGCATGGGTAAATTCTGTGATAAAACTCTGGAAGTCAACTTTCACACAAAAAAGTGTGCTATTCGTACATATGATGGCGAAGAACTTCTTACCGGAACCCGTGATACAAACCTTTTCACCATTAAGCTTAATGATGTGGTTCCACTCGAAGAAGTATGTCTCGTATCAAAATCTACTTCCAATGAGTCATGGTTATGGCATCGTCATTTGTATCATCTTAACTTCAAAACCATGAACAAACTCGTAAAAGGAGGACATGTGTCTGGATTACCTGATGTTGCGTTTGAAAAAGATCATAAATGTTCATCATGTGAAATGGGAAAAATGACCAAAAAGTCTCACAAACCTAAACCGGCTCCAAGTACTTCCAAACCTCTTGAACTACTGCATATGGATTTATGTGGTCCAATGAGTGTTCAAAGCCTTGCTGGTAAACGATATGTTTTGGTTATTGTTGACGACTATTCAAGGTACACATGGGTTCATTTCCTCCGCTCAAAGGATGAAGCTGCAGAGATCATCATCTCATTCATCAAGAAAACCCAAGTGAACCTGGAATTAAATGTTCAAACAATCCGTACCGACAATGGTAGTGAATTCAGGAATCGGGTCCTTGACTCTTATCTTGAATCTGCTGGCATCACCCACCAGTTTTCCGCTGCACGAACTCCTCAACAGAACGGTGTTGTTGAAAGACGAAACCGTACCTTAGTAGAAGCTGCTCGTACGATGCTTTCGTTCTCAAAACTTCCTCTGTATTTATGGGCAGAAGCCATCAGCACCGCCTGTTTTACTCAAAACCGCTCAATAATAAACAAAACATATAGCAAAACTCCATATGAGCTCATCAACAATCGAATACCAAATGTAAATTTCTTCCACATCTTTGGTAGTCGATGCTTCATCCTGAATGATAAAGATAAACTAAACAAGTTTGAAGAGAAAACTAAGGAAGGAGTCTTTATTGGATATTCAAAGGAATCAGCTTCATTCAGAATTTACAACCGATCCACAAGAATGGTCAGAGAAAGTGTTAATGTATCATTTGATGAAACATTCCCTCTTGATTCGAGCACAACTGGTATTGAAATACCTTTACCCACAACCTCCTCTAATCAATCAACATCTCTGAATGACCTTGAAATCCTATTTGAACAATTCTATGACGAATATCACAACGTCAGACACACACCTCCACCCCCACCCCTAACCCCACCACCACCCCGACCCCTCCCCCACCCCCACCCCCACCTCCGGCAGATGTTCAATCAATCACTGCTCCGGAAATCAACACTCCTTCAACAAATGAATCCCCATCCTCTACATCACCTACTCCAACCTCACCAATACCCACATCAAATGCCGATCCTTCAACATCAACACAAGGAACTCAATCTACACCAGTCGATCCCCCACCTCCGTCAGATATTATCGCTCCACTGGTGATTGACTTCTCTAAATTTCATCTTCCTCGTGTTGAACCACCACCTCAGATCAATCCCCCAAATCCTAAAACTGCAATCATACCACATCCTGCTTTCACGCATAATTCCAACGTTAACCCTGGTCGACTCCCACTTCCTCATCCTAGGAAGTGGACAAAGGAACATCCTTTGGACCAAATCATCGGAAACCCAGAGTCCTCAGTCCAAACTAGAAGGGCTTCAGCGTATGAATGTCAACATGCATCATTATTAAGTTCCATTGAACCTAAGAAACTCAGTGAAGCGCTTTCCGATCCAGCCTGGATAATTGCAATGCAAGAAGAAATTAATCAATTTGAAAGATTAAAAGTCTGGCGCTTAGTTCCTAAAACCCCAGGATCATCAGTCCTCGGAACTAAGTGGATTTTTAAGAACAAGAAAGATGAAAATGGAATCGTCATTCGTAGTAAAGCAAGGTTGGTTGCTAAGGGTTACGCTTAACAGGAAGGCATTGATTACGAAGAAACATTTTCTCCTATTGCCCGTATTGAAGCCATTCACATTTTCTTAGCATATGCAGCTCATAAAAACTTTACTATCTATCAGATGGATGTAAAGACTGCATTCTTAAATTATATTCTAAAAGAGGAGGTGTTTTTCATCAACCAGAAGGGTTTTTGGATCCCAAACATCCAAATTATGTATATATTCTCGACAAAGCTCTATATGGTTTGAAACAGGCCCCTCGGGCATGGTATGATGTTCTTTCCCAGTTCTTAGTCGAATATGGCTTTTCAAAGGGAAAAGTTGATACAACTTTGTTCATCAAACGTCAAGGGGAAGATATCATACTAATTCATATCTATGTCGATGCCATTATCTTTGGGTCTACAAATCCAAAATATTGCAAACGTTTTTCTGATCTCATGGTAAAACGCTTTGAAATGAGCATGATGGGGGAGATGAACTTCTTCCTAGGTCTTCAAGTTCGTCAACTTCCCACTGGCATCTTCATCAATCAATCAAAGTATATCTCTGATCTACTGACGAAGTATCTCATGGACGACTGTAAACCTTTTGCAACACCGATGTCCACGACCACCAAACTAAATGCTGATCTGGATGGTAAAACGGTAGATGTAACAAACTATCGGGGTACGATTGGATCTCTACTTTACTTAACGGCCAGTCGTCCGGACATCATGTTTTCCACATGCATCTGTGCTTGGTATCAGGCTGCTCCCAAAGAGCCTCACTTTCTGGCAGTCAAACGAATCTTCCGTTACCTTAAAGGCACCAGAGATCTTGGCCTTTGGTACCCTAAGAAGATCTCGTTTGATCTTTCTGCCTTCTCTGATGCTGATCATGTTGGGTGTATGCTGGACAGGAAGAGTACATCTGGGGGAGTCCAATTTTTGGGAGATAAGCTAGTCAGCTGGTCATCAAGAAAGCAAAACTGCGTCTCATTATCAACCGCTGAAGCAGAATATGTTGCAGCCGCTAGCTGTCTGTCCCAGGTGATATGGATGCAATCACAATTAAAGGACTATGGCTTTTCCTATAGCCGCATTCCTTTATATTGTGATTCCAGAAGTGCAATTGGAATATCTTGCAATCCAGTTCAGCATTCTAAAACTAAACATATCGATCTTCGATATCATTTTATCAAAGATCACGTTGAACTAGGCAATGTTGAATTGTACTTCGTATCCACCGATTTTCAATTGGCTGATTTGTTTACCAAGGGTTTGGACGAAGAACGTTTTAATTATTTGGTTTCAAAGCTTGGTATGCTAAATCTCAAAACTTAATTGTCTTCAATTCTTATTTTTCAATTTGATAAATCGTTGCATTCTTCGTATCATCGCAATGGCTTTCAAGAAACTCGTTTTGAAACCCGGTCGTCAAAAGTCGTCATCATTCAAGGGGGAGCAACTACTCATCAGTCAAGGGGGAGCTGATGCTAAAAGTTTTCCTAAATTTTAATTTACTTTTAGTTTTGAATTTTGAATTTTTAATTTCTATGTATTTTATTTTACTTTAAAATTTAAAATCAAAATGTTAATTTTTACTAAACTCTTCGGGCCGAACATTTTACTGTTCCCGTCCCGAAGACTTAAGTCGGTCTTCAATGTGTTCGACTCGAACTCCCCATCTCCTATAAGTACCCCTCACGAACTCCTTTACATCTTTTTTCCTCCGTCTCGAACACACACACTCGAACACACTTACGTTTCACACACACGATCGAACTACTTAGGATCTTCTCTGTTCGAACTCAAATCGCATCCCAAATCCAATCATTGTCATCCTCAACTGCTTTCGGTAAGGTTTCACTCTTCAATTTCTTCATTATCAAGTTAGATCTCACTTATCTTGACTGATTGCCGTTCGAACCGTAGCTAGGGTTTCACACACTTTCAATCGACTAGATCTAGGGTTCTTTAGGTTGTAAGATGTAGTCTAGTATGTTCGTGTAGGTGAATCGATCACCATTGGCCATTTTTTAACAGTTCAATTCGATCTAGGAACGATCTGTGTTCAAAACTTGTAGAATCTGAAAAATCGCCCAAGTCTTCGGCCCGAACTCTTTCAAAGAGAGTTCGGCCCCAACTCTTGCACTATTATCGGCCCAAACTCTTGCACTGTTATTGGCCCGAATACTTTACCAATTCTCGGCTCGAACACTTCCAACAGTCTAAGGCTCGAACACTGGCACAAGTCTTTGGCCCGAACTCTATCAATAGAGTTCGGCTCGAACATTTTCATCAACGATCGATCGAACACTATCTTCGGCCCGAACTCATTCAAAGAGTCCGGCCCGAACTCCTTTACTATTTTCGGCCCGAACTCTTAAAGATTTACTCTATTCGGGCCGAACACTTTACAATTTTTTTTCTAAGTCTTTCTAAGTATATTATATATTATATATAATCATAATTAATAAATTTTATTTATTAAATATTTTTAATAAAATTAAAATTTTTATATTATTCTTATATTTATATATATATATATATATATATATATATATATATATATATACTATTAAAATTACTTCGAACTGTCTCGTCTCGATCAGTGAAAATTATCATCGTACCATTTTTCCAAACACTGTGTACTAATGTTTCTTATTGTTTTGTGCCATCTTGTTCTTAGTGTATAATTCTCAGATGGCAGCAGAACGAACTCTAGACGAGAACACCCTGGTTCCTCTCTACAGGATCAAGCCATTAACAGAGAACAACTGGTATTGGGCCCTGGACCAAGAGATCTCCTTCAGCATCGATTTTCCGGTTCATTCACATGTTATCCGACGTCACCCTCTATTCTACTTGATGAATGCTCGGCCGGAGGTTCCAGCGGTATATGTTCAACAATTCTTCACTAACCTCACCCTGGTGACATCAACTGACCCACACCAATTCGAAACTATGATTGATGAACAGCCGGTGGAATTCACAAAAGATGATCTATATGACATCTTCCGGGTACCGCGTGGCGACTCAAGACCACTACTCACTACATTTGAACCACAACTAACATTACAGGAAATGTATGAAGGACTCCACGATCTCGGTCTTGACCTTCCTCGGGATACAATCAACCTCAAAGAACTCAAAAAGAAAAATATGGCAAGGAGCTGGTCCCACGTCTTCACCATCTTCAACCGATGTATGACAGGAAAGTCAGCTGGTCATGATAGGGCCTCGATAAATGTTCACCACGCCTAACATGCCCTCTGCTATAACCGACATTACGACTATGCTGCCTACTTGTTGGAAGAATTCAAGCTCTCAAAAGAAAAAGAACCAAAATTTCTGCCATACCCGAGGTTCTGGTCCATCATGATTGAAAACTTCATGCAGCGATACCCAACCATTCACATCAGAGATGCTGCAAATCGTTTCATACCACCAAGCGTTTCGTTCCTTAAGAAACATAGTGGTACAACTACTGTTAATACTGCACCGGTCCCTCTCCCACTTCTTAATCTTGGTGACATCAATCTCGAAGTCATGAGACGATACCGGGATATCCATTATCCTGAATGGAGACCCGAGGATGCACAATAGCAACCGGATCAACCAGCTGCTCCTCACCAACCAGCTGCTCCACAACAACAACCAGCTGCTCCACAACAACAACCAGCTGCTCCACAACAACAACCAGCTGCTCCACAACAACAACAGGCTCAACAACAACAACCACCACCTCATCAACAACGTCCTCGACGTCGAGCAGCTGAATCACAACCACCACCGGCTCACCGACGTGCAAAACAACTTCGCATCTCATCAGGTGATGCCTCAGGAAGTCGGTCGGTTGCCAGTCCATCTTCACAACAGCAGTCAGCTCCACCAACTCAACCCATCATACGACAACCCAGACAAACAGCTGAACCTTCCTCTCCTTCCTCATCAGAAGATTCAGCTGCCACTATCTCTGTCCGACCAGATTCACCACCATCACCAGGCGGTCCACCTTCACCACCACCGCAAAGATCCCCAAACCCTTTCGATGATCATATTTTCTCGGATCCTCCTCCACGACACACCCACCCACCACTCACATCCACCTTTCCAACTACCGCAACCACCATACCACCACTCACAACCACCATTCCGACTTCAACAACTTCCGTTCCTCCAATCTCATCCACCATCCCAACTACCATAACAACAATTCCACCACTCACGTCCATAATCCCAACTTCCACAACCACCGCTCCACCGACCACAACCACCGTTCCACCTACCACAATCACCGCTCCACCGACCACAACCACCGTTCCACCTACCACAACCACTGTTCCACCTACCACAACCACCATTCCACCAGTTACAACCACAATCCCACCAACAGAAACCTCACTTCCACCTTTCTCCATCACAACTGGTACTGCCTCGAGGGTCGTTACAACTCCACCTGCAACAGTTGTTATGACCCTCCCTCATCAGATTACACTATCAGAGGCTACCTCAACCACCACAACTGCAATGCCAATTCAAGAACTCCAGCTCATCCCTCACCTTGCCTCAACAATACAAACACTTAATACAAGGCTGGAAAACCTTGAGGGTAGATTGGCGACTGTTGCTCCTGTTCAAAATCATGCGAGAAATTTCGCACAGGCTGCTCTGAAGCGATTCATGCTCGTCAAATCTCTTGCTGCTCGAATTGAAGATGTACAGATCGCTGTTGAGAGTGGCACAACAAAGGTTCACCTGGCTGCACCTTACAGATCACTTCCCTCCGAAATTCAAACATGGAGAACAGTTGTTCTGGGTGAACCTAACTTGGGAATGACTTACACGAACCTATTCAGTGAAAGACTTTTCTTTCGTGTATCAGACATTGCCAAGTACTGTGATGGCACATTAAAACTCCTGAAGAAAAAATTGGAGAAAAAGGGGCGACACTTGAACAGGCTTCCCAGCAACCCAGAGAACACCTCCCGACAAAGCAACATTGACAAACTAATCACTGCCATTGATGACAGATTAAATGGCGCACAGTGATTAGACATTTTGAGGTTCATCTGGGGTACGAGAACGTCGAAAAACGCCCACCGACACAACTGCAGTCAATAACCCACCACAACAGTTTGGTCAATATCATGGCCTCCGATGGGCCGGCGAACCAGTTACTCCCAGAAGACTAAACAAAAAAGGTGGCCCGCGTCAATAATCAATCGCTGGGAGGCACTTCACCTGTCAAAATGTGTCCACATTCCAAACAATGGCTTCTGATCACATCAGATTCAGAACCCGCTCTCAACATGAAGCACAAAGCTCAATCAACCTTCACCGCAAATACTCTCCTTCCACACTCCAACGATGAATAAGGTACGTACTCAAACCTCAAAACTTTTCATACTTTTGTTTTGTCGAGGGGGAGAAATATTAATCTAGGGGGAGAATTATTATTTCTAGGGGGGAGAAAATTGAGAAAATCAAAACAAATTACCTAAATCAAAAAGTTTTATGTTTGTAACGTTAATTATAAGTCGTTGTAATATCTGTAAACGATCTCTTTACTAGTTCCCTAGTAAAGGTAGCATCTGTTTATTACAAATTCTTTTAATTCTCGTTACATACTACTTCAAAAGACATACCTTCCCATGGTCTGCCAGATCCGGCCATACCTTCCCAGGGAAATATTTCAGCCAACTAGTAAATGTGAGGGTATACATCTAGGGTATAGAAATAGGTGAGTGCAAGGTGATGTGAAAACATGATAAATCTAAGAAAACACACCTTTGAGTGTATCCAAACCATTAACAAACCGGGCAACCATATAAATGAGTGATCATTCATGCGTTGGATTTTTCACTAGACTTTACTGGCCTAGTAAAGCAAATGCACGCCACCACCAACTACTCAAATTCCTCTCAACAGGAATTTGTTTTATTTCATTAGGGGACGTAGCACAAAAGCTACTGACTACTCATTCGGAGTATGTCGGTATTGAATCATAATAACCCTCTGCCCCGGGTTAAGTCTCTTTGTATGCACAGTGTGTCTAGTTCTCACCCTCAAGAACCTTCCAATATAGGACACTTGCACTACAAAAAATGGATCTCCGTGAATCCATCGGAACACTCGTAGTGGCATCACAATCTGATGTTTCACGAGGATCGAGTGGAAATCCTGCTAGAGCTAAAATCACGCCAACTCTAAAAGCATGTCACATATTTGAATCAACGGTTGTGCAAACGACTACCGATTCATACCGTGTGCTAACGGAAACTCTATGTGAGTCTGGTGTTACCTTAAAAGAACAAGTTGCTGTGCCTTAAAATCCACAATCACTCAGGCAACAACTTTTACCGGAATTACATCAAAATCCGAAGAAAAATCCATGTGAATTTCTAAAATGCAACGTCTTTTGAAAGCAGACTAAAATGCACATGAGTGTAATAGACCACTCTCAAATTACTCCTATGATCTGCTAAACCCAGCATGATCTTCCCTGGAGCCACCGACAATATAGGAACTAAAAAGTGAGGGTCCCTAGGTCTAGGTGAGCAGAATCAAGTATCATGGGATCTTGATTGGGATGCGCTGAGGTAAAAATTGAGAGGGGGTATGAAGTATGGGGTGCAAATCAGCTTATCACATGGTAAACACAAAAAATGAGGGTGTGGTTGAAAATGAAAAAGTGAGTTGAGTGAGGAGCGTGTGTGAAAGGGTTAAAGAAAACGGAAAACCCTCCCTAAACCGAACAAATGACCGAGTAACCTCATCTATATCGGATTGCATATGTTGCTTTCTGATTAAGACATCATGGACCCAGTGATGCAATGCACAACCCCCACTGACCACTCAAGTACAAAAAGTACTTGTTTCAAAATCACGTAGATAACCACATCCACTATCGACATCTCATTTGGAGATTGTTGATATTGAAAAAGAGGACCCACCTCCAGTCCTCGCCTTCGTTTGTCCACGTATAGAGTCTAGAACCGAATTAAATTTCTCTAGGACACAGGCACTCTACCAAGCATATCTTTGGGATATTGCCGGAACATTCATAGTGATACCAAAAAAAATTGGTATTCCACGATGATTGAATGGATATCCTACCAGTGATGACATCAATGCCAACACTGAACGTAGGTCACACAGTTTCTGTAACTGTTGTGCTAACAGGAAATCTATGTGATCCTGGGTTACCCTGATACCTTCTCGTGCGAAGATCAGACGACCGTACTCCATTGTTATCAACAACGGTCACTATGTCTGATATAGGATATGATGACTGTACTCCAATCTTATCAACAACAGTCAATACATCAGATAAGGGATTTTATGACCGTACTCCAACATTATCAACAATGGTCAGAATATCCAAATCATCAATATTTCGCACTGCTACGACTTCAACAAACATCAGGAACCGAGGATCAGCAGCAAATCGACAAACGCCACGACTTCAAGAAAGGACTTCCGCTGCTAACCGTTCTATCTATGGGTCTACATTCTGTTGATTTGCATGAAGTCTTCTGGAATACTTTACATTGGTTGAAAAGCCAATTAAAAGTATGTCTGTCACCTATGATCAAAAGCTGATGCTGATTTTTCAACAAAACTGCTCAACGGTTCAACACTCAGCCCCAGCTTTACAAACAAAGAAGACTTCAAAGATATGCAACCTAGACGATTGTTACAAAGGGGGAGATTGTTAGGTACTAAATTGTTGTAATGAATAGTCTAGGGGGAATGTGTAACATTGCATATTGTATTAGTTAAACATAGGATTAGTCCTAATTAATTAGGGAATTAAGGCCATGGTATATAAACCAAAGTGTAAGCCTTAATTCCCCAACTTTTGCCATTAATCATTTCCAATTTCCAGCAATTGTTCTCTCTCTAACTTCTCTCTACTCTCTCTCTAAAACCCTAATCATCTTCATCACTTTTACATCCAAATTCATCATCTAATCATCAAGCTATGGATTGATTGTTGATTTAAGCTTTTCACCTGTTATTGTCTATCACATGAAAGTAATTTAGTTATGATTTGTTCTTAGCTATTCCGCAAACTACTTGCATATTTATTGTATCACTATTGATTAATAAAGAAAAGTTTAAAAAGTGTTGAGTGTTGCCATTAATTTTAATTGGTCAGTGAAAGCGTATAAGTTCAGTAATTCACATATTACGGGACAAACAATTGGTATCAAAGCAGGACAATTAATTCATAATTGTTGATCTGCTTACTTACTGGTCAAAATGGGTGAAAAGCTATCACAGATGAACCTTGGTTCAAAGACAAATGCCCCTGTTCTTACCGATGATGATTTTGGTATGTGGAAAATCCGTTTTCTAGGATTTGTCGAACATGAAAATGATATGGGACCTAATATTCTTATGAATGGTCCATACATTCCAAAAATGTTCGTTCCATGTACAACTATTTCAAAGAAAAAGAAGAAAGAAGGAGATGAAAGAGACGAAGAAGAAGAAGATATGTCTGATGTTGAAGAACCCAGACCTAGAGATCAATGGTCAGAGGCAGATAAAAAGCTAGTGGGTTTAGATGCTGAAATCTGGTTCCTCCTTCAAACATCCCTCCCAAATCACATTCTTATTACAGTGAAAGAATGTAAAACTGCCAAAGAGATATGAGATACTTTGATAACATCTTATGAAGGAACTAACGAAGTTAAGGCTAGCAGGAAAGCTATGTTGAATCGAAAGTATGAAGCGTTCAAGGTCATCAAAGGTGAAACACTCAACATGTCGTACAGAAGATTCACCATCCTCATAAAATGAATTAAGGGAGTTTGGAATCAACAGAGAAGTTCAAGAACTAATGTACAAGTTTTTAGAAATTCTTCCAAAAGACTGGGCTGTTATGTCCATAGTGTTAAGAACCTCTGGTCAGATGAGAGACATGAACATGGGCAGTCTCTACAGTACATTGATGAACTTTGAAAATTAAAACAAGATGTACGATGATCTGAATGAGGCTTCCACCTCAACTACTCTTATTGTGCCTGGGCTGTGAGGGCTCTCAGCCACATGGATAGTTCAATGTGCTCATCGGCGCCTGACCCTGAGATGTGGATCATCCAAGGCACATTAGCATGGCGTACTCCTCTTGTTCGAACCGGGGTTTGAAACCAAACTTCTCCTCAGGAGGATAGATGTGGAAAGTGTTGTCGATCCAAATGATGCTGATGATGAAAGATTTGAAGATGCTGAGGATGGTGACCTCGAAGAGCGTGAGTTTAACTTAAAAGAGTGTGATAATGATGATATAAAAAAACTCTCTAAAAGTATGGCGCTATTAGCCACAAGATACAAATGATTCTTAAATCGAAACAGAGTAGGAGGTCAAAATGATAGAGGAGAGATGGCATGCTTTAAATGTGGAAGAATGAGCCATATCAAAGCTGACTGCAGAGTCAAAGAAAACTCAGGGTCTGAAAGATCAAGATCAAGCTCTTCATCAAACTATAAAAAGAAATATGAAGACACTGAGAAGAAGTACCAGGAGCTGAAAGCTCAGTTAGCCAAGGCTGAGAAAGATGTAACAACATTAAAAGCAACGGCCGAAACTTGCTTAAGTGACTCAGAGACAAGTGATGAAGAAGTGATTGTAAGTAATTCAAAAGGTATTTTTGCCAAAATTAGAAGAAGAATCTGCTTCAGATTCTGAAAATATAAAAGATTGTATATGTCTGATGGCTAAATTTGAAGAAACTGAAGAGCGTCAGCTAGAAGAAGAATATCGTGAATTCGATTCTCCAGAGTTCTCTTTCTCAACGGACTGGGAAGACGAAATTCCAAACGAAGTAAAAATGTCTGACAAAGTTTTTCCTGAAGATTATCCACCTTTAGTCAAGTCACTTGCAAAAGTTTTAATGACTACTAAAAATAGAAATGCTAAGTTAGAAATCGCTCTAACTAAAGTGACTGAAGAATTAGAGGAGCTCACTCAAGAATCTTCAAGAGCTGAAAACTCAAGACTCAAGGTAATCGGGCTTCAGTATGCCAATAATATTCTGAAAGAAGACAACCTGACGTTATTTTAAAAAAAACGAAGCTCTTCAGAAATCATGCAACTCATGGTCTAAGTCATCTGATCTCATCAAGCAGGTCCTGCAAGAACAAAATTCGGTACCGGTTCACTCTGAAGAAGTTAAGTCAAATCTAAACTGTAGAACTACCACATTTGGAATATCAAATGACCACACTCATAAATCCAAAATGCCCAAATTTCAAGAAGTTCATTACGGTAGAGAAGTATTTCAGACTGCTAATGGAAACCTGATCATCACAAAATCTGGTCTCACTAACCATGATTACTCATCAGAGGGATCCAAGATCCGGGGTGAAGAGATGACTTAGGCTACCCCTCGAACTTAAAAAGATAAAATTCTCTTGTCATCATAATGGAGAAAAGACCACTTTAGCTGATTGCTCAGATGATCAAACTGTAGCAAATCTCATTTCTCACATCAACAATCTGACCATATTAGTAGCTAATAAAAAATTTGAACTTACAAAGATCACATCCGAGATCCGGGTTGAGATGAATGAAGGGTTCACACAATTAAGCAATCAGTTGCAAACTGTTCTCAAGCAACTAGAAAATATTGCTACTCCACCAGCTGCTCAAAACGATCATGCATCTCATTTCGCTCAACCTTTCTCAGTTCGTTAAAGGAAAAATAAAATACAAGAAGAACCGATCTTATGACGATCTGATAACGATCTTTGATCAGATGGATGACGCATAACAGTCGCAACATCTATCAATAGAAAACTATATCAAACAAAATATCATCTTTGAAGAAGTTGAGGAAATGGAGATTGATGACAATCGAGTTGATCAAAATATTCAAGGTCTATCATCGGAAGATTACGTAAAACAGAATATTATTTTGGAAGTAACTGAAGAAATGGAGATTGATGACAGACATACAAATCAAGTCATTCAAATCATGAGTGCTGAAAAAGGATGTATCTGTAATAATCACAAAAACAAAGAATGTCACAATCTCACTTATGAAAGAAGAATGGCATCAGGCTCAAAAAGGTCATCAGATACTGAGAAGTATGCATCAAAAATCCATGAATGTGCTGAAGGATAGTGTAGGGCAAACAACATGAAGACATCTGATTTATGATCAGTTGTAAGCCCCTGCGATTTTCCCAAATCATCAGTAACGCAAAGTGAAGTTCGTCTCATCAAACCTTGCTCATTGCCAACCATTGTTGCAGCTATTTTCAGCCTATGATGTTATCTCTTTTCTCTCTTACTAAGTCTGAGAACTATTTTTGGTTTGGTATGTGTTATTTCAATTTCTTTCATTTTCAACTGATCATCATCATGCGAGAATTTTATTCTAGATGATATGTTTAAAATCCTTGTCTTGTTTCTTTTTCTGTCTGATCTCTTGAAATACCAACATGTTACCTGATTTATCAGCCATATCTTAGTATCTTATTATGATCAGAAACAAGACATTTTAACAGTTTATGAAATAAAATTATTTCAACTAAACATATCGAGTATCACTGAACAAGTATCCTTATTGCCTAAAAAAATTAAAAATAAATAAAATCAGATAGTACTATTTTTTCAGATAGCCCATGATCTCAGATACTATCTGACGTTAATGACCATCTGATGAAGGATCGGATACTACACTTCATCAGATAGTCGTTAGGTGGAGCAATCTCATTGGACCTATCTTCAAAACTGACACTCAAGTGCTATTGGACACGTCTGTCTCGCTGACATTAAATATTGACTGCACGATGTCATTTCCCACCACACTACCCTGCCATTTGATTGACCTCCTCCATCATCTCCAGCCTACCTATAAATAACTTCCCATCTTCACCACACGATTGATTTCATCGTTTTAAATTCTAATCGTGCATTAAAACCATCTCCCACGTTTTCCCCAAACTATTCCACACTTCAACATTTCATCACTCTTCACTTACAAATTTCTCTCTCAAAATAAAAAACCCTATCATATTCTTCACGAAATCATACACAATCTTCAATGGCGACCTCAAAGAGAACTCCTCTCAGAATCACCTTACCTGCTTCCATTCGTCCATCTCTGAATGTGTCATACTTGTATAGAAATATATACTACACAAAGAATAACTCCAGAAGTTTTCTCAACTATAGTCTCAGGAACTTAAGACCTGAGTTCAAAGAACTCATAAAATTCTTCGACCAACATCCGATACGAGACACACTAAATTTTGATATCACATTATCAAACCCGATGTTGCTAGAGTTTTGGTACACCTGCACAACCTCTAATGAATCAGGAGAAGACGTAATCACTGGAACTATCTTGCAAAGTAAACACACAGTTTCCTTCAACCTATCAACATTAAAAGCATCAACCAAACTTGACTATGTAAGACCTCCACAAGTACATGAACCAACTCCAAAGTTAGAGGAAGCGAAGAGAATCATCCTGCCGCACATCAAATATCAGGGAGACTATTCCAGAGGTATCTGAAGAACAAAGATGGGTCCACTATGGGGTCAGCATTCTTCATAACCATCTCCCAATGCCTGACAAGTAAGAGGGGAGGGTTCGACTCTGTATCAGGTCACGAGTTGATCATGGGAGCTGCCCTATTTTCTGACATTAGGGCTGAATTTGGTTCCCTCATTTTTGATCAACTTGTGATTTTTCTACACTATCTGGGGGAACATGATTTTGATGATAATGTTGGACCCTCTTTCAAAGCTGGAAGACTTGAATGGTACGTCGTTCAAATTTCACAAGTCTAGAGGAGGAGCCTGCTCCTGAGTTACTGTCACACCCCGCCAAAAATGAGTTTTACTTCATTTAAAATGTTTTGCGGAAGAACGGAGGTGCAACGTTCATGACAACATAGCAAAAATTAAGTAAACAAACAACCACACAAATAACAGATGAAAATAGTTCCACTTTCTAAAAATAGAAAGTTTCCAAAAATAGCAAGTTTCCTTAAATAGAAATTGTTTGAAAATGAAATGATTGTTCGTAAACTTAATGTTTTATTCATGGCTCACGACAATCCAATGCTCATATCCTCCAGTCTCACTGTGTACCTAATCACCTGAAAAACATAAATATAAAAAGGGTCAACAATAATGTAGAGTGAATCCACATGGTTAATGTTTATTATAAAAATATTGTGTTTGCTACCCAAAATGATTGTTATGAATATAGTTTTATGACTGTAAAAGTAAAATGTAACACCACAATCTAATAGCCATTGTTTTTTTTAAGCATACGTAAGCGATTTAAGAAAAACCATAAACCCTAAATATTACATGCCATAAAACCATTAACATATTAACTAAATATTTAAAACATTTCAAATGGTGTTACTAGAATAGGCTCGACTCGGTTTACAAAATCAGAGTACGGCCAGACTTCCAAAACTCAACTCGAGTCAACGCCAAACCCAAACAACCTGAAAAGAGTCAACAAAGGAGGGATTATCACAAAGCTAAGTGAATAGAAATAAACGTCAATTTGCATAACCACAACAAATTAGAAACAAGAGAAATCAATAAGGAAAACCGTCCAAACTTCCACAAGCAATTGGACGCTAAGAGAGGACCGGTGGTCTTGCGCAGAGCCTTCAACTGTTGTTGGCCGAACAACAGTCTACCGATGGCACCTTTACTATTGGCACGGTAATCCCTCCTTACGAAACGAATTCGAAGGAGTCTGATCACCCCATCCAATAATAACGAAGCGTAGCCAAACCCACTATAGCAAACCTCTGAAAATCATATGCACATACTACCATTAACATCCCACAATTAATGGCACAACTGAAAATCGAAAAGTATAAAAAAATACAATTTTTCCATAAAACAGCCAAGATAGTGTCGCAAATATTATTTATAAGGCAAATATTATTTACAAGGCACTAGCAAGGAGCTAGAACAAACAGAACATGAAAGGGAAACAAGTACAAAATAAACAAAGAACTAAAAAATCAAAAACACGACATAGGACAAAAACACCATTCCGCCCACCTATTATTGAGGTTACTTTTCTTCGCCATGTTTTTAATCCAAAAATACGAATAGCTTTGGATTTGACTGAATATAAATGTTGATTTTACCCTTTGCGATGAATTGAAAGACTTGTTGTTTCGGTATTTCCAAACGAACCAAGCAAAATAGTAAATTGCCACCGAAAAGGCTTTCAATTGATTGCCTTTAAGCTCCTTATTTGAACCCCATTTCAATAATTGAGTTGAATCTTGAATATGATGAACATCAAAGCCCTACCATCGGCCGAAGACTTTGGAAATCTGCCTCGTGATCTCACAGTCAACAAAAATGTGATCTTCTGTTTCTTCCCCGTTAGCACACATCACGCAATTCGTCGAGATTAAGGGGATGTTTCTTTTTTGCAGATTGCATTTAGTGGGAAGTGTAACACCCCAATTTTCAAAACAATAATTAAATAACATTTAATCCAAAAATACTTAATATTGTATCGGTGTCAAATACCGGTTCTACAAAAACGAAAAGGTTTCTTGTTCGAGATTATCAGAGTTTACAAAAACGGTGTTACAAATTATATCTTAACCATAGGATAAGGACTCTAATCATTAACACCGAGCTAATCTCAACAAGGCCTCTTCTAAACGGGCCTCCTAGATCTTCGATCCCGAACCTGAGTACATAGCAAAACACAAACATAGTACGTGAGAAAAAATTGCCTCGTGAGATACACAGATAAACAACTTGTCAAATAATATCATTTAAACTTAAAATAATATTACTAGGTTCGTTTGGGTCACTTCATCACTTTCATCATTTGGCCAATGTCAAGATAATCGGAATGCCTCCAATCTATCAAGACCATCATATCCACGGTAACCGGAATGCGTCCAAGCTACCGGGACTCATAGGTATTGGGTAATCAGAATGCCTCCAATCTACCACTAACCTTAAGGTACCGTAATAACTGGAATGCCTCCAATCTACTACGGCCCTAGGGACATCAACATCATCATCATCACTCGTCTCTTATCATTATGAGCCTATAGATCCATCATTTCTTAATCAATTAATCATTTCATCGTATAAATCACATAAATAACTAAATTACTTAAAGACTCGATAAAAACATTTAATCATAAAATATTTACTAACTATGTACTCAGTTTTGAAAGTTCACATGTACTCACCTTAGCCAAGCTTATCCAATGACGTGTTCCTTGAACACCAATATCACTTCTCAAGATTTGAATGCCTCAAATCCTCCAATCGGTAACCTATTATCAAAACCAATACAATGGTTTGTATCAATCACCAATGCTAACTACATAATCTATGGCTAGTCAACTACTAGCATCAATTTCCCCTAGTTATCAAAACCCTAATTCCATAAATCGCCATCTTTTCATAGATTCATATTATGAATACATTTTCCTTGATAAAATACCATAGATCTAAGTTATATTACTTCCATTTAACCATTTATGCACAAACCCATAACTAGGGTTTATAATTCAAGCTTCCCTACTTGAATCTAAGACTTATAACACAAGAGGGATGAAGATTTACCTTCTATCTTCAACTATGAGCAAGAATCTCCAACATTTTATGAAGATTAAGCTCCAATAGCCACTTAACACTCAAAAATCGCACACACAAGATGAGAGGAGAAAACTAGGGTTTATGTGTGTAATAAATGAGACATTCCCGAATTAAATGCTGGTGTCGCCAAAGTTCGCGATCGTTACCCAGAGTTCGCGTCGTGAACTCCTTCACGCACGCAAAGTTCGCGATCGGGACCTGGTCGGGAGGTAGTTCACGCCTGATGGTCTGAATGGCTGGTACGACTTCGCGATCCGTGAACCAAAGTTTACGACGTGAACTTCCTTGGGCAGCTAGGGCCGCACTTTTTGATCCTTGGCTCGACCCGGTTTCGCCCATAACTTTCTCGTATGGTGTCCAAATGATATGAAACCAATTCCTACGTTCCTTAAACGATTTATCCTTGTTTATCATATTTTTATACAATTTATTTATTCACAAATTCGGGTCGTTACAACTATCTACCCCTTAAGGAGATTCCGTCCTCGGAATCTCATCATAGTTCATGAACTTCGGGTATCTTTTCCAAATCTTGTCCTTGACTTCCCAAGTCAAGTTCGGTCCAAGGGAATGCTTCCACTTGACCAACACTAATTCAATTTCTTTATTCCGAAGTTTCTTGGTTTTTGACTCTGGTATGGCTTCGGGTTCTTCAATCAATCGGTTCGGGGCATCAACTCGCAATTCTTGTAACGGAATTATGTTTTCAACTTCACCCATGAACTTCTTCAAGTAACTTACATGAAACGTATCGTGAACACCTTGAAGTTCGGGTGGGAGTTCTAGCTTAAAAGCTTGCAAACCGACCCGTTTCAAAATCTTTAACGGACCAACATACCTTGGGCTCAATTTGCCTTTCTTACCAAACCGCATTACGCCTTTCCAAGGAGATACTTTCAACATCACCATGTCTCCAACATTCAAATCATACGGTCTCTTTTTCAAACCCGAGTAGCTTCTTTGTCGATCTTGGGCGATTTTCATATTGGTTTGGATTATTCCAATCTTTTCATTGGTCATCTTCACAATTTCGGGACCCGTGAGTTTCGTCTCACCCGCTTCGAGCCAACACGACGGAGTCCTACATTTCCTTCCATATAACGCTTCATAAGGCGGCATTTTAACAGTCGACTGGTAACTATTATTGTAGGAGAACTCGACTAACGGTAAATGTTCATCCCATTTACCCCCAAAATCTAGCACACACGATCTTAGCATGTCTTCAACCGTTTGAATGGTTCTTTCACTTTGACCATCACTTTGCGGGTGGTAAGCCGTACTCAACCGTAATTTCGTTCCCAACTCCTCTTGCAACGATCTCCAAAATCTCGAGGTAAACCTCGCATCTCTATCGGACACGATCGACAACGGGACTCCATGAAGTCTTAATACTTCATCCACATACAACTTTGCCAACTTCTCAAGTGGCATGGTTTCCCGAATTGCCAAGAATAATGCACTTTTGGTCAACCGGTCAACTATGACCCAAATGGCGTCGTGGTTCTTGCTCGTCTTTGGCAATCCAACAATAAAATCCATTGTTATGTCATCCCATTTTCCGGCCGGGATTTGTAACGATTGAGCTACCCCGTAAGGTACTTGATGCTCGGCTTTTACTTGTGCACACGTGGCACACTTAGAAATATACTTTGCCACTCTTTCCTTCATCCCGGGCCACCAATACATCTTCTTCATATCTTGATACGTTTTCGTACTTCCTGGGTGGATCGAATACTTAGACTTATGAATATCGTTTAGTAACTCCTTTCGAGTATCCCCGAACTTGGGAACCCAAATTCGACCACCAACGGTTTTCAACGCTTGCTTGTTTTCCACAAAATGTTGGTTCTTTCCCAAACGCTCTTGCCTTAACTCATCTTTTTCCATCACTTCCCGTTGGGCATTCTTGATTCGTTTTACTATACTCGAGACTACTTCAATACGTGTTAGCTTCCCTCTATTCGGCTTTTCATATACCTTTCGGCTCAAGGCGTCGGCTACCACGTTGGCCTTCCCCGCATGGTAAACAATCTCACAATCATAATCTTGTATCAATTCGATCAATCTTCTTTGCCTCATATTTAAGTCTTTTTGAGTAAACACGTATTGAAGACTCTTGTGATCCGTATATAACGTACACCTTGTACCGTATAAGTAGTGTCTCCATAACTTTAAAGCAAACATTATCGCCGCCAACTCCAAATCGTGAGTCGTGTACCTTTCTTTTGCATTCTTTAGTTGTCTCGAGGCATAGGCAATAACTTTCCCTCGTTGCATCAAAACACAACCCAAACCCTTATGTGAAGCATCACTATACACGAAAAAGTCTTCCATCCCTTCGGGTAGCGTGAGAACCGGGGCGTTGCACAATTTTTCTTTCAATATGGCAAATGCCTTTTCTTGCTTTTCTCCCCACACAAACTCACTACTCTTTCGGGTCAAAAACGTGAGTGGCGTCGCCACTCGAGAAAAGTCTTGAATAAACCGGCGGTAATAACCGGCGAGCCCGAGAAAACTTCTCATCTCCGTCGGAGTTCTTGGTGGTTCCCACCTCATGACCGCTTCAATCTTTGACGGGTCAACTTTGATTCCTTCTCACGACACGACGTGACCGAGGAATTGGACTTCTCGAATCCAAAATTCACACTTAGAAAACTTAGCATACAATTTCTCTCGTTGTAGCACTTCTAACGTTTGCCTTAGGTGGCTTTCGTGTTCTTCTTCGGTTTTTGAATAAATAAGAATATCGTCAATAAATACGATAAGAAACTTGTTGAGGAATTGTTTACAAACCCGATTCATAAGGTCCATAAAAATGGCCGGTGCATTAGTCAACCCGAATGGCATTACCAAAAACTCGTAATGCCCATAACGTGTACGGAACGCCGTCTTCTCGGTATCCCCTTCTTTTACTCGAACTTGATGGTAACCCGATCTCAAATCGATCTTCGAGAAATAGTCGGCACCTTGAAGTTGATCAAACAAGTCGTCGATTCTAGGCAACGGGTATCGGTTCTTAATGGTCATCTTATTCAACTCTCGGTAGTCGATGCACATTCTCATCGAACCGTCTTTCTTTTTAACGAACAATACGGGCGCACCCCATGGAGACGAACTAGGGCGAATAAATCCTTTGTCGAGTAACTCTTGCAATTGGGACATCAATTCACGCATTTCGGTGGGAGCCAAATGGTATGGAGCACGAGCTATCGGCGTCGCTCCCGGAACTAAATCAATACGGAATTCTACTTGCCTCTCCGGTGGTAATCCCGGTAAATCGTTGGGAAATACCTCGGGGAAATCCCGAATCACCCTCACATTTTCCAACGTCTTCTTCTCTTTCCTTCCATCTAACACATATGCTAAAAAGGACGAACACCCTTTGGCTAAACATTTCCTAGCTTTAACCGCGGTCATAAGACATGGCAAATGGTGTCGTCTCTCACCATACACATAAACTTTTTCGTTAGCGGGAGTCCTAATCGAGACTATCTTTTTCCCGCATAAAATATTTGCTTGATGTTCACCCAACCAATCCATACCTATAACTATATCAAAACCCGTAATTTCCATGGGTAATAAATTCACCTTAAACTTTTTCCCGTCTATTTCCAACTCACAATTTCGACACATGTGTTGAACTATGGAGGTTTTACCATCCGCAATTTCTATATCATAAATCTCATCAAGAAGTTCTAAAGGCACTTTCAACACCACAACAAAATCATGTGACACAAACGAATAAGTAGCACCCGAGTCAAATAAGATCCGGGCGGGAATAGAATTTACGAGTAGGGTACCTGAAACGACATCATGGACTTCCTTGGCTTCATCTCGGGTAAGTTGGAAGGACCGTCCCTTGACCTTTGTCGGCTCCGCTTTCTTTTGAGCGGTCGACACCATGGTCTCGCTTCCCTTCTTCGGGCAAGAATTGCTATAGTGCCCTTTTTCATGGCACGAGTAGCACTCGATTTCATCCAACAGTTTGGCCCGGCAATCCCTTGCCATATGCCCCGGCCTTCCACACTTGAAACACGATTTCGAATCCGCCAAACATTCTCCCTTGTGGTCCTTGCCACACTTCTTACAAGCACCAACACTCGTTTGCTTAGAGTAGGTCGGGACGAACTTTCCCTTCTTTACCGATCCCGAGCTTCCTTCAAACTTTCTCTTTTCAAACTTTGGCCTTTCATTGATCTTCCTTTGGCCCACTTCTTCAACATTTCTCGCCGCACCGATAGCCTCATCGAGTGTGGCGGCCCTTTTCACTTCCAACTCATACTCCCACGGGAGTCCATTAGCATACCTAACAATCCGGGACCTCTCATCCGGATACAATTTGATCACAAATGGGATCAATCCCGTGAACTTTTTAGTGTACTCATCGACACTCATCCCTTCCTTCTTCAAGTGGACAAACTCTTCTTGAAGCTTCTCCAAATTTCTCTCGGGGCAAAACTTTGCCTTCAACCGTTTCACAAATTCATCCCAAGTCATCTTGTACACCGCCCTCTTCCCCAAAGTTTCATACATGGTATCCACCACACGAGGGCTTCATCTTTCAATAACCGAGAAGCATAGATCACCATATCACCTTCCTTGCATTTACTAGCTTCAAGGACTTGTTCGGTTTCACGAATCCAACGGATCGTGACTTTCGGTTCGGAGCTACCATAGTAGTTATCGGGCTTAAAAGCCACAAAGTTCTTGTACGTGCACCCCTTCCTTTCCCTCGGCTCGGGGTCACTCTCCTCTTCTTCCGTCGACGATCTCTCGGTTTGAGCAACACTACTTGACTTGCTTTTGGTGCGGGGTGGAGATTCCTCCCGCCATTCACGTGCCTTATGCTCATTGAGGATTCGGTTCACATCCTCGTTCACTATGTCCCTCATTTGATTTAACATAGTTTGGAGGTGTTCCACGGTAACCGGGGTGTGAGTGTTCCTTTCAACACCCGAATTTTCCTCCCCTTCACGAGGTTGAGGACCAAACACCGGTTCGACAACGATGTTATTAGAATCTTACCCTTGATCAAGTGGGCCCCTTGCACTTCTAGTTCTCACCATTTTGCTATAATAAGACATCAATCATTTAGAAGTCAATTCATCAAAGTAACGGTAACATTGACCGTACTAAAACCAAACATGACCTATTCCTTCAAGGTCAACCCTATTGAACCTACACTTAAGGCCTCAATAGCCAATTCATAAGTATCCTATGGAACCTACGGTCCTACAAGCTCAGTTTAAGTCTAGGATGGTCAACTCAACCAAGTTCACTTAAACTATAGCTCTGATACCAAATTGTAACACCCCAATTTTCAAAACAATAATTAAATAACATTTAATCCAAAAATACATAATATTGTATCGGTGTCAAATACCGGTTTTACAAAAATGAAAAGGTTTCTTGTTCGAGATTATTAGAGTTTCCAAAAACGGTGTTACAAATTATATCTTAACAATAGGATAAGGACTCTAATCATCAACACCGAGCTAATCTCAACAAGGCCTCTTCTAAACGGGCCTCCTAGATCTTCGATCCCGAACCTGAGTACATAGCAAAACACAAACATAGTACGTGAGAGAAAATTGCCTCGTGAGATACATGGGTTTTAGACCCAATAAACAACTAGTCAAATAATATCATTTAAACTTAAAATAATATTACTAGGTTCGTTTGGGTCACTTCATCACTTTCATCATTTGGCCAATGTCAAGATAATCGGAATGCCTCCAATCTATCAAGACCATCATATCCACGGTAACCGGAATGCCTCCAATATACCGGGACTCATAGGTATTGGGTAATTGGAATGCCTCCGATCTACCACTAACCTTAAGGTACCGTAATAACCGGAATGCCTCCAATCTACTACGGCCCTAGGGACATCAGCATCATCATCATCACTCGTCTCTTATCATTATGAGCCTATAGCTCCATCATTTATTAATCAATTAATCATTTCATCGTCATATAAGCAATTCATCATAAATCACATAAATAACTAAATTACTTAAAGACTCGATAAAAACATTTAATCATAAAACATTTACTAACTATGTACTCAGTTTTGAAAGTTCACATGTACTCACCTTAGCCAAGCTTATCCAATTACGTGTTCCTTTAACACCAATATCACTTCTCAAGATTTGAATGCCTCAAATCCTCCAATCGGTAACCTATTATCAAAACCAATACAATGGTTTGTATCAATCACCAATACTAACTACATAATCTATGGCTAGTCAACTACTAGCATCAATTTCCCCTAGTTATCAAAACCCTAATTCCATAAATCACCATCTTTTCATAGATTCATATCATGAATATATTTTCCTTGATAAAATACCATAGATCTAAGTTATATTACTTCCATTTAACCATTTATGCACAAACCCATAACTAGGGTTTATGATTCAAGCTTCCCTACTTGAATCTAAGACTTATAACACAAGAGGGATGAAGATTTACCTTCTATCTTCAACTATGAGCAAGAATCTCCAACATTTTATGAAGATTAAGCTCCAATCGCCACTTAACACTAAACAATCGCACACACAAGATGAGAGGAGGAAACTAGGGTTTATGTGTGTAATAAATGAGACATTCCCGAATTAAATGCTGGTGTCGCCAAAGTTCACGATCGTTACCCAGAGTTCGCGTCGTGAACTCCTTCGCGCACGCAAAGTTCGCGATCGGGACCTGGTCGGGAGGTAGTTCACGCCTGATGGTCTGAATGGCTGGTACGACTTTGCGATCCGTGAACCAATTTTCACGGCGTGAACTTCCTTGGGCTGCTAGGGCTGCACTTTTTGATCCTTGGCTCGACCCGGTTTCGCCCATAACTTTCTCGTACGGTGTCCAAATGATACGAAACCAATTCCTACGTTCCTTAAACGATTTATCCTTATTTATCATATTTTTATACAATTTATTTATTCACAAATTCGGGTCGTTACAGGAAGCATGCGATGGAAAAGTTTCCAAGCAAAGGTTCTGACTTTAGATGGAATCCACTTGACCCAATGAAAATCCCGGTTAGGTGCTCTTTTTAAAAAAGACTCGTCGACCGCCACCCGCATTGATTTAACTGAAAACATGCCCGAGTGGGTAATGGCCCATTTAAAGCCCAATTGTTGACTGCCTTGATTAGGCGTAACCGGAATGTCTTGGAACCAACATTTAATAGGAATGTTCTACTTTTCAAGGGTATTGTTAATTTTTATAATGTTGCTCCAAATGCCTGAAGTCTTACCTTTTGGGTTCGAGGCGTCCAGACCACCAAATTGACCATGAATAGCTTGAATGACTCCTTTCCAAAGTGAATTTTCCTCCGTTTTAAACCGCCACCACCACTTTATTAAAAGAGCAAGGTTAAGGGCCTTTAGGCTGCCAATCCTGAGCCCTCCATTGTCTTTTGAATTACGAATTACATCCCATGAAACCCATGATATTTTCTTTTGACCAAGATTTAAACCCCAAAAGAAATTTAGACGTAAACTTTCAAGCTTTTCTAGGATTTATTCCTGGGCTTTAAATAGAGAAAAGAAGTATATGCCAAGACTTCCCAACACCGATTTAGTCGTGACTGCTCGACCACCGGAAGATAACGTGGAAGCCTTCCATTTTGATAATTTAGATGTAAATTTCTTGGCAATTGGCTCCCACAAATCTGCTCGGTTCATTGCACTTCCCGTTGGAAGCCCGGGATACTTGAAAGGGAAAGAACCTGCATGACAATGAAACATGTTAGCCATTGAGACCACCTGATCATGATCGACCGACACTCCCATGATGGAGCTTTTGTTGAGATTTATGTTGAGACCCGACGATAAAAAGAAGCTAATGAGATTAGCAATGTTTCGGGTTGACCATTCTCCAATAAAGATAGTGGCGTCAGCAAATTGCATATGAGAAATGACGATACTATTATTAGGAAAGCTAATTCCTTGGTAAATCCCGGTGGAAACGGCTGATTTTGAGGCAACATTTAATGCCTCAGCTGCTATAATAAAAAGGAATGGAGCAAACGGGTCTCCTTGTCTAACTCCCTGATACATAGAGAATTCCTCTGATGGCGAACCGTTAATGAGAACAGAAATACGAGCTGATTTTAAGCACCCAGAAATCCAATATCGCCATTTATTCCCAAAATTCATCTGACGTAAAATATCGTCAATGAAATCCCAGCTAATAGAATCAAAAGCTTTCTCAAAGTCAATTTTAAAAACCATGGTTTTTTGCTTTTTCTTTTTACACCACAATATGATTTCGTTAATTATAAGAGGGCCATCAAGAATATTGCGGCCTTTAATGAAAGCCTTTTGCTCGGGGCCGATCACCGAATCAATTACACCACATAATCTGTTAGCAACCATTTTTGCTATGATTTTATATAAACTGTTTAACAGGCTAATCGGGCGATATTCATGAAACGTAAGAGGAGAGCTTATCTTGGGGATGAGAACTAAGAAAGAGGAATTGCATCCCTGATCGAAGCAACCTGTGGCAAAAAAACGACGAGACAGTAGCGAATAAATCTGGATGGATTGTGGCCCATAATTTTTTAAAGAATGCAAAAGTATAACCGTCAGGGCCGGGAGCCTTTTCAGACCCAAGGCCCCCAAACCGCAAGATAAGCTCTCTTACCGCAAGATGAGCTTATCTCCGTTATCATAAAAATTTGCACAAATATTTAATTTTTTAAATTTGCAAATTATTTGTGCATATTTTCCTAAAAAATAGTATATATTTAATGTTGTAAATTTGCACCAAAAAAAAAGTAGTGTTGTACATCTCGTAATTATGATAACTAGTAATGTACCCACCGCGTTTCACTGCGGGTCTGTAAAATGTAAAATTTTGAATGAAAGAAAAACAATAAGAATTTATGTGTTTTAAATCCCAAATAATCGTAATACTATTAGTTTATAAATGCTAGTCTTGTGTACAAAAACTGAAGCTATGTACATGTATATGTTGAAGTGTATACTATATAACATTATGAATTGACTGTGATTAAGACAAAAGTTAAATTCTAATGAACTCAAAATTTAACAGTTTTTTAAATATATTGTTACCTATATATCATTAATTAATTATAGATCTATTACTATTTTAGATAACGTCTATAAACATTTAAGTAAGCCGAAACTAATAACCTATATATAATATGATTAGGCCTTTTAGTTTTAATTTTTTTAACTAAATATAAACATTTAAGTTATCCTAATCCTAATACAATTAATAAGCTTGTATAAGGTTTTAGGTCTTTTAGCTTTTCAAATCTATAAATATGTAAGTAATCTTATAAAAATTAGTGAACTATATAGGTTTCTATGTTTTATAATCCTTTAAATGAAATATATATATAATGTTTACCTCACCAATAAGTAGTAAAATTATCACTGATAATAATATTAATACTGTATGTCTGACTTAAATTAAGGGTATTAAGTCCAAGGTTGACGAATATATTTACCATTTTAGAAAACGTATTCATGAAAGAAAAAGAAATTTGGCCCGAAGCAGGATCAATCCTCCATCTACGTAACAGTAGGTGTCTTCCAAGAATTGTCCCTACTCCCTAGACACCAACTCACCAAGGCAAAGATAAATTTTGATAATGCTTTCGTTTAGGTAGAATAAATCATGAATTTCATATCCTCAAGTTATATATACTATGAGCGTCATTTTACAAAACGGAACGGAATTCTTTTGTCAAACACCGTTTTTAAAATCCTAATAAATAGTATTTCTCTACCATAAATGTATATTAGATGAATCCCTAGCCACCAACTCACCAAGGCAAAGATAAATTTTGATAATGGTTTCGTTTAGGTATAATAAATCATGAATTTCATATCCTCAAGTTATATATATTATTGCCGTCATTTTACAAAACGGAACAGAATTCTTTTGTGAAACACCGTTTTTAAAATCCTAATAAATAGTATTTGTCTACCATAAATGTATATTAGATGAATGCTTTTGTTTAGGTAGAATAAATCATGAATTTCATATCCTCAAGTTATATATACTATGAGCGTCATTTTACAAAACGGAACGGAATTCTTTTGTCAAACAACGTTATTAAAATCCTAATAAATAGTATTTCTCTACCATAAATGTATATTAGATGAATGGTTAGGCTTCTATGTAATGTAACAATCCAATTTCTGATGACTTTAAGAACGTCGTTCATTAAATTGTCCAACCTTGGTGCCCTGCCAATTGGGCTTTAAGGAAAGGATGATGTCTCATTGAGTCAATGGTAAATCGATATTGCTTTTCATTTCATCCGATCCGAATTTTGGAACCCAGGCCTCGTTTGTTTTGACGTAATCTTCCGTAATTGTAATTCAATTACATTACAGAGGATGTTTGGATGAACTTTTTTTCGTAATTCAATTACGACGTAAATTCGGATTACGATATTCGTGGTAACTGAATTCCGTCCCAACACCCTATGAATTCAATTACAGTCTTTTAGTAAACTAACAAATTTGAAAATTTTATATACTTCAGATATTAAATTCGTTTAAAAATATTTAAAAAACAAAAAATAAAAAAAAATTAAAAAAATAAATAAATAATATTTAATATTTTTTAAAACTAAAAAAATAATATCAATAATAAAATAATAATAATATAAAAATAAATAATAAAATTTAAAAAAAATTTTAAAAAGTTTTTAAAAAAAATGCATAAGTATTGATTTGAATTACAATTCAAAATTATGGTAACCAATTGCGTAACCATCTTCAATTACAAGCGAATTCAATTCCAACTGATTTCAATTACATTACGGAGGATTACGTCGAGCGAAACGCCCCCTTAAAACTCTACAATCGTTTTTGAGGAGATTTAGAATTGAATTTCGTATTCTTCTAGTATAAAGATTCGTCGATCAATCGGGAGTCGTTAATTCACTGGATAATTCTCTCTCTTCATAGCATCCCTTGATTTTGACACTTTTCATAATCAAGTTAGTAGACACATGAGTAGGCACAAATGATAGTCACATTTACGATTTCTAAGTCATTATTGCAAGTCCTTTTGGATAGTTTTTATGCTCATTATAAAATGGATTATATTTATGAAATTGTCTATTACAGGTACATTTCACATACTATTTTGGTATTGGCTGACCGACGAAAATTACGAATATTGAAGAACTAAGAATGGTAGTAATGGTGATCAAATCCAAGTTTGGTTATCGATACCATGTCAGCCACAACTCAACTTTTCTTTCTATGACCAAATGCTAGTGGTTGTGAACAAATGTATTATCAAACTAAAAGGTGGGGCAAGCCATATACCTTAGGGGGCGCTTGATTCAACGTAATCTTTCGTAATATAATTAAATTTGGTTGAATTGAATTCAGTTGTAATTGAATACGCTTACGTGTTTGGTTACAATTTTTTCAGCTGTAATTCATATCTATACTTATGCATTTTTTTCAGATTCTTTTTTAAAATTTTATTATTTATTAATTTTTAATTATTTATTAATTTTTTTAAGAAAATTTAATTTTTTTTATTTTTTGTTTATTTTTTAATTTAAAAAAATATTCTTTTAAGAAAATTAATTTTTTTTTATTTTCAATTTTTTTTTTTTAAATTTAAGTCTTTTTAATCTTTTTTAATTTATATTAATTTTTTTTAATTTTTTAATATTTTTAACGATTTTAAAATTTAAAGCATACAAGATATTCAAATTTGTTAGTTCCTAAAGGATCGTAATTGAATTCATAGGGTGTCGAGACAGAATTCAATTACAACGAATATCGTAATTCGAAATTACGTCGAAATTCAATTACAGAAAAAAAAGTTCTTCCAAACATCCCTCCGTAATGTAATTGAATTACAATTACGGAAGATTACATCAAAACAAACGCCCCCCTAAGTCTTTCCTCTCTTAAAGAATTAAAGTTCGGTCGTTTCGGCGAATAAAAAGAACCAAAAACAAGTGGGGATATGTCTGGAAGAGAGGCGACTAGTAAAAAGTCATAACCAATTGGTCTAGATCAATTGGCCACCAAGGGTTGCCTTAGGGAGATTGCCTTCAACAGATTCAATACTTGTTGGGGGTATTCTTTAGAAGAATAAAAGGTGGCGGGGTTTATTCCCCACAAAAGGAGATATGTTCGAAGAATGCATATTGCCCGCTTGGATGTCATTGCATATGTTGAACAACTAACTTACTAACTTGTCGTTCAAAAAAAGAGTAAAAAGTCATTAATAAAAGATTATTTGATAGCCTAGCTAATTCCATTTGGGGTTTTGATGACTGTGATTCTGTTCATAGTGTTAGAGATATTACAGATTTCGAATTACTTGGATCACTGTGAAGTCGTGTTTTCACTATCAGATCAAAGTATTTCGAGGGTATTCTCGTAATCTCTTATCGGATAAATTCACAGTGTAATCAAGAACATAGAATGATGATCACAAACAAGAGATATCCACTCTCTTGAAAACTGACGAAAACCACTTTGAACTGCCTTTTGGCAGTTGCAACCGCCCAAAACTGCCAAAACCGGGTTGGATCCAGGTCGGATTTTACGGGTCTAAAAACCGTATTAAAATCAAGAATTCGGATTTTACGGCTCTGCCCCTTGGACCCCGCCAGGGGCGCTGTTCCTTGGACCCCGACCAGGCGCTGCCGCTTGGAACCCCGTTATCGGGGGCGCTGCCCCCGAACCCCAGTTAAGTCAATGTATTTTAATCATAACAAATTTAAACAAGCGTGCACTCCGCACCACACTTACTTGTTCAATATTTATTACGATTACATTTGTTCAACAAGTTTATTCCATTACACTTAAATAATATTGGTGATACAAATCACCAACAATCCTCCCCCATCTACGTGCAATCTTGATTAACTTAAGCAACTCATAACAAACAACAAACTGATGCATAAATGAAATGTCGTGACGATTTAATTTCATCTTACTACATTATACATTCAAAATATTCGAATACTAGGGTGTCTCTAAGGATTGAACCCTTAATATACATAGTGAATACATGAAGATAATATACACAACACATTATATTCTCATATATTCTAAGTTAACACTTATTTTACTAGCTTGTGTACTATCCTTCAACAAGCATATCAAAGCTAAGTCTGAAACTTGAAGCAACTAAACTTCATGCTTATATAGGTAGTTCTTTTACTATTACACCTGCATATGTAATTTTTCAAAAGAACTATTAAGAAATAAAATTTCAACCTCATTTACTTGCAGTTCTGAACACATACCTTGAGATGATTTTAATAATGTGTTCCAATCTTCTAATATTAAGCTTTCCACATTGAATTCAACATCTAAAGACTTTTGGCGGACTTTAAACCCATCCCTACAGCCGCCTTGTGCACAAGATCTCTAGGTAACCCTTTGGTTAGATGATCGGCTAAATTCAACTGAGTTCTAACAAACTCCACCGATATAACACCATTCATGATAAGATCACGAATCTTACTATGCCTAACACCTAAGTGTCTAGACTTCCCATTATACACTTGACTATAAGCCTTAGTCAACGTAGCACCACTATAACACATGATAGAAATGGGAGATATCGGTTTGGGCCACAATGGAATCTCATATATCAAATCTCTTAGCCACTCAGCTTCTTTACCAACTTCATCCAGGGCTACAAATTCAGATTCCGTTGTTGAAGCCGTAATACAAGTTTGCTTCTTAGAAGCCCAACTAATGGCACCTCCTCCAAGGAAAAATACCCAACCACTTGTACAGGAGTGATCCTCCAAGTTGTTAATCCAGCTAGCATCTGAGCATCCTTCGATAACAGAAGGATATGCACTACATAAGTCAAACTATAATTCATGGTTCCTTTCAAGTACTTAAACACTCGACTTAAAGCTTGCCAGTGATGAGAACTAGGATTGCTAGTATATCTACTAAGCTTACCTACAACAAATGTTATATCAGGCCTAGTGCTGATCATAACATACATTAAGCTTCCAATAGCTCTTGAATATTTAAGTTGAGACACCGGAGCTCCTTTATTTGGTAAAGCTTAATAGTAGGATCAAATGGAGTACTAGCAGGAGAACAATTTCCAAAGTTAAACTTTTCAAGTATCTTCTCAACATAATGAGATTGAGAAACTGATATACCATTGCTTCTGTAACGCCCCAAAATTTTATAATTAAATTTAATTACGTTTTATACATTTAAAACATTATTGTATTACTTATTTGATATTACTAAGTAAAATAATAAGTGACGTTTCGATTAGGTATTTATATGATCTTTATTGTGTGACGCCTCGTTTATACAAGTAATTAATTATGTGACGTTTCGTTAGTATCACTGTGACATTTAAATTCTCGAGTGTTGAGCGTCGGGTCAAGGCCGGCTAAGGGCCAAGGCCGAGACTCGTATTGGTGTTCAGATTAAAAGGATGATTTAAGAGCTTAGGTCGGGCCACTGTCTATTTTATGTTAATTGTCCAAGGGTGACAATCAAAGAACGGCCAAACCTTGTTTTTCCATGTTCCATATGTAATTAGTTGAATTATTATCGGTAAGATTTCCCGTTTCATATTTCCGATCTTTCTATTCAATTCGATGATATGATTCTGACCAGCCATGTTTCTGTGTTGCGGGTTTAATTCATCAATCTAGCAGCAAATTTGCGGGTGTGTTCGAACCAGAGACAACCATCAAGTAGCTGGAGGTCGCAATTCCATAGGTAGGGTTTTAAGTTCTGTTGTTTTCTGTTCTTTCCTTTTCATTAGGTGATTGATCGGGTCCTAATCCTTGTCTTGTTGGGGGCTGCGTAAATTCGAGCAGGAGAGACAGTAGTCAGTCGGTTTGCAAGCAACCTAGTCGGAAGCAACAATCAAGCTACGGTTCGAGTTGTTAGTTGGTTCGGTAGTTCTCTAACCCTATTTCATCGTATTGATTTTTCCCGTAAACCAAACTTGTTAACCTTTATCGTGTAGAGGTCTAGCAGGGCTACAATTTTTAATGGTTCAGTACCGAACCTTAGTTGGGTCTGGTTTGATTATGGACCTGTTGTTGTATCGTCCCTATCGAGAATTTATAGTCGAAAGGGAAACCGAACCCGTAGGGTTCTCGGTTTCCAAATCGAGAAATTTTACCTTCAAGTTTTATAAAACCAGACTTAATTTGAGATCAATAACATTTTAAACTTCTGGATATTCAAATTCGAGGTACTCGAGTTTTTCAGTAATGGGTCGGAATGGCTAAATCAAGTTTTTTGCATCAAAACGTTTCCTGGCAGATTTACGCTCTTCTGTTCTCGGTTGTTTCGACCTACTTAAAATAACCTTTTGGATTTTTGACCTGTGATGGGTCATTGTTTTCTGAGTTAACTTTTCAATGCCGCAACCCTCTCGTCAATCTGATTTACGGTTTAAAAGTTATACCCGTTTTGATTTGTTGCTGTTAAAAACTTGACCTGTGCAGCACGCCTGTTTTGTTACACCATTTTGAGACCCTTAGAATCTGTTTTGGCCATTGATCGTCTCATAGTGAATTGTAGTTCTGATTGTCCAATTTATGCGATAAAAAGATGGGAACAATCTAATTAGCCGTTTAGGAGTTATGGCAGTTTCCGTGAGACCGACGGGTGCTGCCAGCTTTTCTAAAATAAGTCCTTGGGTAGAATTTTAATTCGGGGTTTCGTTTTTATGTTTTAGGATCGTCTAAGAGATAATTTGGTGTGCCTTTGACTGTCGGGAACCCTTTGGAGCTTACGTTTTCTCGAGGTGAGTATTCTCACCGTGTATTCAGTTTTAACGTTATACATGCATGACTTATGTGTTTCATTACTTGCACCATATTTGTTATATGAGTTATCTGTGATCTGAGTTATCTGTGATCTGAGTTATCTGTGATCTGAGTTATCTACGATCTGAGTTAAATGTGATCTGAGTTATCTGGGCTATCTGAGTTAATTATGTTAAAGAGATAAAAACATAATAATACACATCTGGGTTTTTGGCTATATGCCTACTTGGGATCACCTCCCGTCTGAGTTTTTGGGATCACTCACATCTGGGTTTTTGCCTTACACGTATCTAGGGTGTGAGGAGGGGCGATCGACCCGAATCACAATAAGATATGAAAGTGTAAAGTGAATTGGTGAGTTCTCCTTTGCAAGATAATCTCTATTTATAACAATATGGAGATCTTACATAATGGGCAAAGGAATAACCGAAGGACTAAACTAAGGAAATGTCTAAGATCAAGAGATTTGATCTTAGTCAGTTACAATACTGACTGTAACTCAATCCTTCTACTCAGTATTGGATTTCCAATACTGAGTGCTGATACTGAGTGGCCAATACTGGCCAAACTCAGTATCACTCCTAAACTTAGCATATAAAATCTACTATCTATCTTAAGCTAGTCTAGGTTGTTTTGTTATCTAAAGATTCCAAAGGGGTAAGACTTTTTGCCTTAACAATCTCCCCCTATCTAATGATAACAAAACAATTTACAAAGAGAATAAAACAAAACAAAAAATCAGGCAGCATAGTCTTCTTTTTCACTGCTTGTTGATTGATTCAAACTCATAGAAGACTTCTTTCTTTATGTGGATGAATTCTTCTCTTTTTTTCAGTTTATCCTTCCTATTGTTCAGTACAACAACAATCTTCTTTCTGAACCAAGAGTCCTCCTTCTTGGTTATCATCCATTTCAAGCCCACCAGATGACTAATAGGGGCCTTTGGTAGATCTGCTTCAGTAATGAAGCATTCTCAATCTTCTGAGTTAGTGTACATATATCCAGAGGTTGGATATATGGTGCTCTTTTGATCCTGAAAGATTAAGTTAGGGGGAACAGAGTATGAGTTAAAGATCCTGAAAGTATTAAGGCACTCATGCTTGTTGTTCTTTACAGCCTTAGTCATTACACTGAGTGCCCTATAGTCTGCTTGATACAATATGCCTTTTTCAAAGCATACAGCAGAAACAGCCCAAATTTCATCCATCATTACTTGGGCTTCTGAGGATCTTGATGGTAACTCTTTGATTAATCTGGCAATCTTCACCCAGTCTTGGAGTCCCATATTCTGAATGTCATGAAGAAAAATCTTCATAGGAGGACTGACTGGTCCAGTGCAGAATGCAACTATGGACTGGTCAACGGTTTTGACTTTTATTTTGTTGACATACAAGTTCAGCCAGTTTATCTCCTTTACATTTGGGAATACCCTATTCCTCAGCATACTCATCCTGGTCTCCATATACCTTGTTCTTTGAGCAACAATGTTCCAGTATTGTTGAAGAAGTTCATCTCCTGTTCTCCTTACAGTATGAGATTTCCTTGGAACATCTGCATCAGACTCAGTGTCAGGATCTTCTTCCTTAACAGGGAAGAATCTCTGAGCCTCAATCTCATCCTCAGCATCACTCTTTTCCTCAGTATACTGAGTAGATCTTCTTGGTCTAGAAATCAGAGGAGCTGGATCTGGTTCTTCACTTGATTCTGAGGACATAACCACTTTCGACATTCTTCTGGTTATTGGTCTTCTAGGAGCTCTAGAAGGTCCTTCAGCTTGAGGAGAGATTGGTCTTCTTGGAGGCTCTTCATCATCTGAGGATGATGATGAAGCGCTTTCTTTGTGTGCTACATCCGGTGCAAAGTTTAGAAAGTTTTGAGATGGCACCGGATGTTCTTCATCATCATCAGCAATAGGCCAGATAAAGGCCTATAGACTATAATCTGCAAGTTGTTTGGTTCTTGAGGAGGAGGCTCAGTATTAACTTGCTGTGGTTGGTCAGTTTCAGTCTCCCCCTGAGCAGATGGCTCAGATAACTCTTCAAGTAATTCCAGAACTGACCTTCCTCTTTGACTTCTTCTTTCATACTGAAACCTAAGTGGTTCAGTATGAGGAGTTTATTGATGTTGTTGTTGTTGTTGCTGTTGAGGTTGATCTTCATTTAACTTTCTTCTTTTCTCCGCCTGAGCAGATGGCTCAGGTTTATCAACCTCTTCTTCTCTTTGTCTCTTCTCCCCCTTATTGTTATCATTTGATGGGGATGGAAGAGGTTCAGTATCACCACCTATGTCCCCCTGTTGATTATCAGGATTTGGGGAGGGCATAGGTTCAGTAGCAGCATCATGTTCACCCTCAGTATTGGCATGGGAGGGTGATCTTCTGGGCTCAGTATCAGGGCCTTCTTCATCATTGTTACCACCAAGTGGAGACTGTGGAGGTGGTGGAGGTTGTTGTTGTTGTTGAAGGAGTGCCACTGACTGTTTTAATGAGTCTATCTCATTACTCATTGCATCCATCCTGGCCAGAATATTATTCTGAGTGTTCTGCATGGCCATGATCTGGTTGAGAATTGTTTGTAGAGCCCCTTGCACTTCCTGAGACTGAGTGGCTTGTGCTCTCTGACCCTGCACAGATGGTGCTAAAGAAAAAAAAATGTAAACTGGTTAGAATGAAAGGTTTATCAAATAGAATTGTGGTGTTGTTAAATTTTATAATCATGTAAACATAATTTATAAGTCTATATTTCATCTGGTATATGATGAAATATTGTGAACTTGTGCATAGAATGTGTAAGAAGTATTTAGTAAAAGTGAGTGTGAATATTTGAATAGCTCAGTATAAGATAAGTCACATTTACTAAAAGGTGTTGGCTTGGGTATTCGAAGCCTGAGATGTGCTTCTTGTTATTTTCAATGTTTATCACTCGGTATCAGAGTGATAACAGAATTGTAGCTTAAACCCATGGAAAATAAGTAGGACATCATCCAAGCAGCACCAGTGGGTGTCAGTATGACATCACCACCATTGTCTCTTAAAATGTTGAGACAACTGTAGACTGACAATGATCTTTTAAGTGCTCAGTATATGAATTTTGCATAGAAGCAGTGGGCTAACTATGTTGGCCATAATTGGATATATTTGAAAGTTCGGTTGAGACTTTGGTCAGTATTGAGTTGGTACTGGCCAACACTTAGTCTCTACTTGGGAAATATATATATATATATATATATATATATATATATATATATATATATATATATATATATATATATATATATATATATATATATATATATATATAAAAGTTTGAGAGCATTTTAGAAATTCATACCTGAGACTTTGTTAGATTCCCTTCGAGCATCTCTAAAGGTCGGTGCTGGATCATCTGTATGTTGATTTGAGGCACCAGCACCTTCAGGAGCCTCTTGTCTTCGATCATGTGCACCTTCCAGTATGTTTTGCTCAAACTGAATCTCCACATCCAGAGGAACTTGAGGTTCCTCATTTTGTTGAGCAATAGGTTCTGGATCAGGACCTGGAAGGTTAGCATTGGTTGTAACTAGACTTTGTGCTTGAAGAGATGCAGTTAGTGATAGAGCATGAGTAGGCTGCACCTCTTCTGATGATAAAGCACCCATTATCAATGGGGATATGTTTCATCTCCTTCTTCGGATGACTAATGGTTCCATTTCTGTGGACTCAGTATCAGAATCAGTTGCAGTATGAGGAGCATCAGGATCCTGTGCAGGTGGAGGAATATGTGTTGGTTCTTGTGCCGGTTCTGGTTGAGCATCTACCATCTCAATATCTTGATCAGCATTTCCACCATCACCACTATTATCATCATTATTATCATCATCATCATCATATTCTGATCCAGTATCAGAATGTTCTTCATCATTAATGTGTGCCTGTACAATAGCTCACATAGAGTGACTCAGTACAGGTTCTCATTCCCTTGGTCTGTAAAAATAAATCTTCTCATTTAGGGGAGGGAGATCTGCTCTTGGACTATGAAATTCATCATAAATATGAGCAGGCATTGAACCCTGAAAGATGAGCGATAAAAATCTGCAGAAGGGAACATTGAATTCTTTTGTCTTTGCCCTAACCAGAGTAGCTAGTTCGTTGAATATCAGTCGGGCATAGTCAATATCTCTTCCATGGTACAAGGCATGAACTATCTGCATCCCAAATTCATTAATTTGGTCCAAGGCTCCAGTTTTGTGGGTCATACATCGAATAATTGTGGAAATTAGAACACCCCACATTGGACAAAATTCATTTCGTTTAATTGTGCCTGTGGTTCCTCTGCGAGCAATCAAGGGCAATACTGACCGGGCCTCTGTTCTATCAACAAAAGGCTCATACTGAGCGTGAGCAGGAAGCCTCAGCGTTTCCCTAATAATAGCAGTTGATACAAAAATTCGTCTTTGATCCCAAATAATCCATCCAGTGATCATATCTGGAGAGTCGAGTTCAGCAGAGTACCAGAATTCACACATCATTTCTGGATAAATTGCTTGAGGAGAGAGTGTTAGAGCTTGAGTGATCGGACAATTCTTCATGTAAGTGACTATGTGTGTGAGTTCAGGGCAGGCCCAAGTTGGAGGAATGTTGAAATTAGCAGTAATATTGTTCCTCGCAAGCCTGGGTACCTCATCATTCCTAAACTAAGTCGCCGGTGCGACATCAGGTGCGACGAAAGTGTAGTTTGCCATCCGCGATTTGAGATTAAAGAAATTTCTTGCAAAGAGAAAGTTGAATCGTTAATCGCAGAGAGAATTGAAAGAAAAATATGAAATAGCTATTAGAAAGTTTTAAAGAAATAAAATAGACGGTTATTTATATTTTAATTAGAGATAATTACGGTATTGGGAAGTAAAACTGGCTGAGTTGACAGCCTTATCCTATTCCAACGGTAACTTTCTTATTAAGAAAGGTTACCGTTGGGGAGTATGAAGAGTAAAAGTCAGTTTTACCACTCCAGAACTTCAATACCGAGTTAAAAAAAATTAAATTTAAAAAAATATTTAAAATTATAGAAACTTTTAATTTAATCCATAAATTAATAAAAAAATAAAAATTATTAACATTTGATAAATCAGACGAGTGATACTGAGTGGGTCAGTATTGGAATCAATACTGAGAGGTCAGTATCAGAAAAATTTCAGGAAAATTAAGGATTCAACATACCCAATTGTCCTAGTAAATACATAAACCTTTCCTCAGAGAGAGGTTTAGTAAATACATCGACCAATTGGTCATCTGTAGGAACAAAATCTACCTCAACCTTACCCTTTTTCCACATTATCTCGAATAAAGTGGAGTCTGATATCAATGTGCTTTGTTCTTGAGTGATGGACTGGGTTTTCAGTGATAGCAATAGCACTCTTGTTATCACAATGAATAGGACTTTTCTGGAAATTGAACCCATAGTCCATGAGTTGATACTGCATCCATAAGAGTTGAGCACAACAATATTATGCTTTTGCAGTGGAAGTTGCTACTGAATTTTGCTTCTTGGATGACCAACCAACAAGTCTACCACCGAGGAATTGACATCCTCCACTTGTACTTTTCCTGTCCAACCTACAACCTGCAAAATCTGCATCTTTATACCCTTCAAGGTCAAAGTTTGAGTCTTTAGGATACCAAAGACCCATGTTAGGAGTACCTGAAAGATATCTAAAAATGCGCTTAACAGCTTTCATATGTGATTCTTTAGGATCAGCCCGATACCGAGCACACAAACAAGTTGCAAACATGATATCAGGCCTGCTAGCTGTTAAGTAAAGTAAAGAACCAATCATACCTCGGTATGTGGATTGACATACTGGTTTACCAGTTTCATCTTTACTTATTTTATCCTGAGTACCCATAGGAGTGTGCATGGAAGATAAATTTTCAAATTTATATTTCTTGAGCATGTCATGCACATACTTACTTTGATTTATAAAAGTGCCATCAAGCTTTTGATCAACTTGTAAACCAAGAAAGTAAGTAAGTTCACCCATCATACTCATCTGATACTGAGATGACATTATTTTAGCAAACTAGTCACACATTGACTTGTCAGTGGAGCAAAAGATAATGTCATCTACATATATCTGAATAAGTAAGATGTCAGAACCTTTCCTTTTTGAAAATAGTATTTTGTCAATTTTACCTCTTATAAATTTATTTTCAATTAAGTACTCAGACAGGGTATCATACCAGGCTCTTGGAGCTTGTTTGAGCCCATATAAAGCTTTATCAAGATTAAAAACATAATTAGGAAATTTAGGATCAAAAAAACCTGGTGGTTGTTTAACATAAACTTCCTCTTGTAGTTTTCCATTAAGGAAGGCACTCTTGACATCCATCTGATAAACTTTGAAGTTCTTGAAAGCTGCATATGCAAGATACAGCCTAATAGCTTCAATTCTTGCAACTAGTGCAAAAGTTTCATCATAGTCAATGCCTTCTTCTTGCATGTAACCCTGAGCAACCAGTCTAGCTTTGTTTCTAATGACAACTCCATCCTTGTCCATCTTGTTTCTGAACACCCACTTAGTACCAATAATAGTTTTTCCAGCAGGAGGTGGTACTAAGTTCCAAACTTTGTTTCTTTCAAACTCTGTCAGTTCTTCTTGCATAGCTTCTACCCAGTCTTCATCTAATAAAACTTCATCAGCTTTCTTTGGTTCCATGGTAGATAAAAAGCTTGAAAAGAAGCAAAAGTTGCAGTTGCTTGGGGTTCAAACTCTAATTTGCTTCGTGTTTGGACACCTTGTTCAATAGGACCAATAATATTAGAATGTGGATGATCTCTGTGTTCCCTTAGATTGTTTCCCAAGGAAGCATTTGAAGGTCAACAATATCTTGTTGAACTTATGTGTTGTCTGCCTGATACTGAGCTGAATTCTGGTCAGTATTAGACAGTTTAGGTTGTTGTTCTTCTTGATTTTGCGGTTCTGAGGTGGATTCTTGAAATGTACAGGAGTATTCACCTTCTTCATAGGTGGAGTTGTTCAGATCAAGTATTGGGAACTCAGTATTGGGGTTCTTAGATATGGGAACCTCAGAATTTGATGCATTCGAGTTATACTGAGTTCTTTCTTAATCGGTGTCACTCATACCATGTTCAACATAGTATGGTGAGACTTGGGTTGTGCAGCAATTGAGTTTTCTGGATTGCATAGAATTTCTATGCCACTGATGTCTTCTTTTGCTGAGGTAGAATGCTCATTCTGATCTTCATCAAACGTGACATGAATGGATTCTACAATCATCTTAGTTGAGATGATATACACTCTGAAAGCTTTAGTGTGTGGAGAGTAGCCCGTGAACATACCTTCATTTGCTTTGGGAGCAAATTTGTTGAGATTTTGTTTAGTACTGAGTACAAAACACGTACTCCCAAAGATGTGAAAGTATTCCACATTAGGAACCTTGCCATTGTATAACTCATAAGGAGTCTTTAGATGTCTCTTGACTATTGTAGCTATGTTCTGAGTAAAATTTGCACAGTTGACAGCTTCTGCCCAGAAGCTCAGTGCCAGTCCAGCATGGCATAACAAAGTTCTTGCAGCTTCAATTAATGTTCTATTCTTTCTTTCTACAACACCATTTTGTTGTGGTGTGTATGCTGCAGAGATGTTTTGTACGATTCCTTGTTCTTCACAGAAATCTGCTAATACTGAGTTCTTAAACTCAGTACCATGGTCACTTCTTAGTTGCTTGACCTTGTTGCCTTTTTGAAGTTCTTCTCTTTTGATAAAGGCAATGATTTCTGTTGTTGCATCAGATTTAGTTTTGAGAAAGATGACCCAAGTATATCTTGAGAATTCATCAACCAAGACTAAGGTATAGATCTTTTTGGCCAATGATGGTGTGCTGATGGGGCCAAAAAGATCCATATGTATCATTGTGAGAGGTTCATTAATGGAATGATTCACCTTTGATTTGAATGAACTCTTCTTCTGCTTGCCCATTTCACATGCTGAGCATAACTTATCTTTTGAATAAGTAATAGTGGGCAACCCTCTCACCAGTTTCTTCATACTGAGCTCATTTATATTTCTGAAATTTATATGAGAAAGCTTCTTGTGCCACAACCAGTGCAGTTCTGGTTTGACTTTAGAAAGCAGGAAAACTCGAATAGTAGGGTCTATTTCAGATAGGTTGACTACATAGACATCTTTTTCTCTTATAGCAATAAGAACAGGTTTCCCTTTATCATTGTAGATGATTCCTGCAACCTTCCTGCAACCTTCCTGAAACTTGCTTCATTGTCATCATCACACATCTGACTGATACTGAGCAGATTGTGTATGAGACCCTCTACATAGGCAACTCTTTTAAAAGTTATGTTGCATGCGTTGATTACACCATACCCTCTTGTTTTTCCAATTGAATCATCCCCAAACTTGACAGAAGGACCCTTCTCTAGTGTATAGTTTAGAAGGTATTCCATACTGCCAGTCATGTGTCTTGAGCAGCCATTATCTAAGTACCATTTTATGTCACCCTGCACCAGACACACAAAAAAAAATTAGTTCCTTTTAGGAACCCATTTTTGAATGGGACCTTTGATAGGAGAAACAGGGGTAGACTTGATCTCTTTGATTGGAAAGGTCAGTATCACTTCAGGAGAAACCTTGGAGGTTTTCTTTGGTGACACTGACTTGGTTTCTCTATTTTTCTTTGGTACTGAGTACCTAGGATTTGAGAGATCAGTCCAGCATTCATCTCCTTTATGTCCAGTATGATGACATCTATAACATTTTCTAGGTCTGTTTCTGAACATATTTTTATATGGAATTTTAGAAAATTGTTTGACTCTTGGTTGATCAGTATGAGTAAGTTTAGCAAACTTTTGACTTAAAACTTTGATCTGATCACCAATAGATTTTAAAATGTTATTTTTGTCATTTTTAATTGGTGTTTTAATGTTATGTTTGACTGGTTTAGAAGGAGATGGATCTGGTGTCTTCTTTTTATTTGGCAGAGAAGTCTTTTTAATATTAGACTTCTCTTTTTTGCCACTTGAAGATCCTGTTGAAGTTGATTTCTGGTTATCATGTTTTAGAACGACAACTTTAACAGGTTCTTTAGATTCTTGAGTAGTTGACTTTTCTGTTCCTGCAACCTCAGTATTAGATAGAACATTTTGAGTAGAAGTGGAAGTGGTTTTATTTTCATTATATATCTCAAAAGTGGTTGTGTTAAATAATAATTCAAATGGAGGAACAGCAGATGTATCATACTGAACAATTTCGAGGTCAGTATCAGGAATTTCCTTTTCAGGAAATTCAATACTGAGCTCTTGTAGTTCAATATAACACTTAGAACAGATGGAAGGACCTATGGGTTTTTCAACAATAATTTTATCCTCATCATCTGACTAAGTTTGACATCAAACTTCACAAAAGGTTTTTGCTTTTACAAACTGAATAGGATTCATATCAGAAAATTCTTCAAATAAATCAGCAAGATTATTTCTATTTTTTAACTGAGGATCAACACCAAGTGCAGCCCTCACATTTTCTGGAAATTGTTGATTTAGACATTTATTTAATTTAATAGATGCATTTCCTCAACATTTACACTGATTTTCAAATTTTTCTTTTTCTAATTTGTGTAAATGAGCTTTATCAGCTAATCTTTGGTTAATGTCTTGTAAGTTTAAAAAATTTAATTCTCAATCTTTAAATTTTGCTAATTTATCTAAATGTTCATTATTTACCCTTTCAAGTTCAAGAATTGTTAATTTTAATGCTTTTTCTCTCTGTACTAAAGTTTTAAGATCAACAATCATGTACTCAAAAATCTTTTCTTTTTCATTCACTGAATAAGTTTGAAAGGAACTCACCTTGTACAACTGAGTGGAATCCCAATCAGTATGAACACTCATCCTCTCAGCTTCTTTGATATCCTTTTCAAAGGAGCTTTTCAAATCATCTTCAGTGAAAGCCATAAAGGCTTTGTTTTTAACCTCTTCTTCATCATCACTAAGCTCTTCATCCATCCAAGCTTCAGAGTAAAGTGCTTGATGAGGAGCTCCATTCCCTGCTGCAGTTTTGCCCTTGCTCCAGTTCTTTAGCTTGACATACTTGTCTCTATACCGTTTAGCTCAGTATGCAATCTTGTCATTCTGATCAGTTTCAGTTGACTTAGTATGACAATTAGCAGCAATGTGTCCATGCTTTCCACACCAATAGCAAAGACCTGATCTTGGGTCAGTATTGGAAGAGCTAACACCAAGCCTCTTCTTTTTCAACTGATCCAGCTTCATAGACATAAGAGCCATTTGAGTTTCAAGCTCTTCTGCCTCAGCATCAGCAAGATCAACTTCTGGTTCTTCAGGCTCAGTCACAGTATATGGCTGTTGCATGACTAGAGCCATGCCAGTGGAAGACTTGTCAGTTTTCTTCCAGTTGATCAGTCTTGCAGCATTATTCTCCTCATGATTCAACATCAGGCCATACAAGGTTTGAAGAGTGTATGACTCAATGTTGTTAGCAGCATTGACAGAATTTGTCATATCAAGAAACTGTTGAGAAAGACTATCCAAGAACTTTTGAACAAGCTCTCCTTCCTCCTTCACAATGCCAACACTTATTAAATCATGGATAACAGTGTTGAACCTGTTATAGAGAGTGGTGATGTCTTCATTCGGACTTGAGAAGAAGTTTTCATACTTCCTCCTCATGTTGCTTTTCCTCTGCAACTTCACCTTTGGTGTGACTTCATAGGTGACTGACAGGCTATCCCACATAGCCTTTGCTGTTGGCAATTTCATAATTGCATTGAGTATTTCTTTGGTAACAGCATGACCAATCACCCCCTTTGCTCTGGAGTCTAAACTGTATAACTGACGATCAGTATCAGTCCATGTGTGTTTCAGTTTAGGAACTGTTCTTGTGCTCTCAGGAGCATCATCAGTAGCAGCAACAGGTTCCAGGGTTTGTGGAATGATATGACCATCATTCAGCACAGTGAGCATCTCGTGATGAATAGATTCAAGATACCACTGAGCCTTAAGCTTCCATTGATGGAAGTCTTTTCCATCAAAGATGGGCACTCCCTTTCCAGACATAACAGGTGCAATGATTGTAGAAATTTTGGAATTTTGAGTGTTTGAGGGATAAATATAGGGAATGGCTGCCAGGGTAATAGATCGACTAAATAAAGATTTATTTAGCCTGCTCTGATACCAGTTGTTAGGTCACAACAACCCTGGATTACTTTGTTAATTGATTGGATTATTAATACTTAAGATAAATAATATTTAGAACAAGATTTTAGTCAATGTATAATTCCACTAAGTATAGTATGCTGTGGAATAGCAATACCACTGATCAATTACAATAAGATATGAAAGTGTAAAGTGAATTGGTGAGTTCTCCTTTGCAAGATGATCTCTATTTATAACAATATAGAGATCTTACATAATGGGCAAAGGAGTAACCGAAGGACTAAACTAAGGAAATGACTAAGATCAAGGGATTTGATCTTATTCATCTACAATAATGACTGTAACTCAGTCCTTCTACTCAGTATTGGATTTCCAATACTGGGTGCTTATACTGAGTGGCCAATACTGGCCAAACTCAGTATCACTCCTAAACTTAGCATATAAAATCTACTATTTATCTTAGGCTAGTCTAGGTTGTTTTGTTATCTAAAGATTCCAAGGGGTAAGGCTTTTTGCCTTAACAATCACACAAGCGCGCTATATAAATTAAAATCTGAGAATAATAAAATCTGAGAAATAAATAACTGAGTAGATTCTAAGTAGGAGTACACCGATGTGCCTCATGTGTTGTATGTTATGATTGTATGCATTTTGAGACTATTCACTCAGCTTCCCAGCTGACCGATATTTTCCCCCACTGTTTCAGGTACCAGCAAAGGAAAGAAGAAGGTGGACGGTTGACCGCTGTATCTACCCAATGCTGATGTGGACAACATTTATTGTTTTGAAACTCTTTTACTTTATTAAACTATTTCCGCATTAAATACATTTCTAAATAACGATTTTACTATTTTGGATTTAAAACTTTTAAATTATTGGGACCTTTTATTTAAAATCTTGTACTCAAAATTTTTTAGAATTTTGTGAATTTTTGGGTGTTACAGTTTCCCCGTTTGAGCTTTAAACAAAGAATAACTTCAGCCTTCCCCATATCCTTCATATCAAAGCTAGATGAGAAAAATTTCTTGGCTTTATCAACTTGATCTTGATTAGTACCAAAGATCAACATATAGCATTTTTGCTGTAAAAAATTTCTTGGCTTTATCAACTTGATCTTGATTATTACTCCTTTACCAGAATGATCAAGTTTCTATAAACACACTTGTCAGCTTATTTTAATGCATAACCATGAGACAACATCACCTCATCAAACTTTTAATGCCATCGTTTTGGTGCTTGTTTCAGACCATACAATGATTTCTTTACTTTGCATACCTTATTTTCATTTCCAGGCATCACAAACCCTTCAGGTTGTTTCATATATATCTCCTCATCCAATTCACCATTCAAGAATGCAGTTTTCACATCCATTTGGTGAATCACAAGATTGTGTACAGATGCTAAAGCTAACAACAATCTAATAGTGGAAATCCTAACAAACGGAGCATAAGTATCAAAGAAATCAATACCTTCCTTTTTCCTAAAGCCTTGGATAACCAATCTTGCTTTATACTTATCTATGGTGCCATCCACTTTCATTTTCCTTTTGAGGATCCATTTACATCCCAATGCTTTACAACCAGTGGGTAAATCCGTTAATTCCCATGTATTATTATAAAAAATAGAATCAATCTCATCTTGAATTGCTTCTTTCAAGAAATGAACATCCTTAGATGTCATCGGTTCACTAAATGTGTTTGGATCCTCCTCAATAATACAACAATATTGATGTTTAGACACAGTTTTGTCCCTTGTTCCTTCAACTAAATAAAGTTGAAAATCAGATCCATATGATTTAGCTTTGCTGACTCTAGTGCTCTTTCTAGGTTCAGATGATCCAAGTACAAAATCCGTACCACCACTTACATCTTTAGTTTGAGATGAACTCTTGCTAGAAGATGGTTGAATCATGTCCCTTGGCCTTGGTATATATGTAAATCTCTCTTTATCAAATATGGCATCTCTTGACTCAATAACAGTGTTCACCAACACATAGTCATTAGATTCTATAACATAAAATCTATATGCCTTGGAATTCTCCGCATATCCAATGAAGATACAATCTATACCCTTTTCACCCAAGTTTTTCCGTTTGTGTTCAGTGAGCCTAACAATAGCTCTATAACCCCAAATTTTGAGATAACTCAAATTTGGTACCTTTTTGTACCAAAGATTATAAGGAATGCTTTTACTCCTATTATTTGGAGTCCTATTAAGTAAATATCAGGCTGTTAACATAGCTTCACCCCAAAATCCGTCACTTTAACCAGAATAGGATAAAATGGAATTTATCATTTCCTTCAAGGTCATATTCTTCCTTTCAGCCACACCATTTTGTTGTGGTGTGTAAGGAGTCGTGGTCTGATGTATTATTCCAGTAGACTCAAAGTAAACCGGATCAATACTCACCACCTCTAACCGTACATAAATCCTTTATTAGATCATTTTTATGTAGCTCTACTTGTTGTTTATAAATTTTAAATTTATCAAGAGCTTCATCTTTTGAATGACGTAAATAGACCTAGCAATATCTAGATGCACCATCAATAAATGTTATGACATACTTCTTGTTTCCTAAAGAAGGCGTTGCATGAAAATCACATAAATCACTATGTATAAGTTCCAATACTTTACTTTCTCTATTAACATATTTGAAAGGTTGTCTAGTGATCTTTGTTAGCATACAAGTCTTACATTTTTTATTTTCCATGTCAAATCCGGGTATTAAACTCATTTTAGACATCTCTTCAATCGTTTATAATGAACATGACCTAGTCTAGCATGCCACAAATCGGATTCATTTAAATTATTGTTATTACTAGTAGTAGCTAAACAAACGAAATTATCATTACTAGGATAATTAAGATTCGGCATAACCATTCCATTACATACATAACCAAAGCCAATAAAGGTGTCATGTTTCGACAAGATATACTTGTCACTTTCCAACACTTTTTTGTACCCACACTTATTTAATACTACTTCACTTAGCAGATTCTTTTGAATCCCCGGTACATACAACACATTGTCTAAATACAAACATTTTCCAGAAGTAAAATAAAGTAAAACACAACCAACACCCTTGATTGATTCAGTTGCAACATTTCACATCTTCACAACGGATCCATCTTCAATTGGTTGAAAGTCTTTAAACCAACGAAGATATTTGCGAACATGACTTGTAGCACCCGAATCAAACCACCAAGCAACATCATCATCCTGTACATAAAATGCATTAGAAATTACAGAAACATAATTTTCAATATAATTAAAATTATGTACTAAATCAGAATTCTGACCTTGCTTCCCCGGGCCCTTAGACCCACTAGGTCTAGCATTGGTGATTGGACCCACTCGGACCAGACTCTTTGTTCACCAAACGAACACGACAATCTTTCTTAAAATGACCCGGTTTGTTACACTTCCAACATACCGGAGGCTGTTTAGACTTTTTGTTTGATTTGACATCTTTACCATTAAACCTCCTTTTGTTTTTAAACTTGTTGGAATTCTTGGATTCATCACCTTCCACCATATTCACAGAAGAAGAGCCAACTATATTCTTGCCTTTAGGAATGTTATCAAGTTCTTTATTTTTCAAGGACTCTTCAATCCTAAGATGGCTTCCAAATTGCAACAATGTTAACTCTTCTTTATTATGTTTAAGAGTGTGTTTAAACTCTTTTCAGGAAGGGGCGATTTGTCCATAATCATAGCAACCAAAAATGCTTCATCCATTTTCAGATTATGTTGCGCAAATTGTCCCAAAATCTTCAACAATTCGTGAAATTGTTCCATGAAAGGCCTGGTATCAATCATTTTATAGTTCATGAAATTTTCAACCAGAAACTTCTTACTAGAAGCATCTTCTGCCATGTACTTGGATTCGAGAGAATCCCATAGTTCCTTTGCGGATTCAACATTTTGATAACATCAAAGAGAGAGTCAGCCATACCATTTAAGATGTGCCCACAACAGATGTAGTCATCGTTCTCCCACTTGGATCTCTTCCTCGCCATTTCAATTGGTTCATCTTCAATGAATTCAGGAATGGGTGTACTCAGAATGTACACCACTTTCAGAGTGGTAAGGAGGAAATGCATCTTCTTCTGCCAGCGATGAAAATCCTGCCCTTCAAACTTCTTGAACTTATCAAACTTGCTCATCATGTCTTTCGCAGATTCACTGTTCGCCATTTTCACAGATTACTTTGATCTTTGTTAGAGATATTACAGATTTCGAATTACTTGGAACACTGTGAATGAAGGGTTTCATTATACTCGATCGACCCATAGGACCGACCGCCTAGCATGCTTGGTTCGAACCTTACTGACCAAGAACATGAACTTTTTCTTGACCGGTTAAACCAACTAGCTGATTTAATCCCTAAAAGCGGAACTGGGATTAAACCTAATCCTTAAACCCTAAAGGATTGGGATGTGGGAAATCCAGATTAGATTAACAAGAAAGAAACCTTATACGAAGAACTCGAACACACACATAAAGCTTGTGTGGTTCGTTCGACCATCAACCAAAGAACCCTAGGGTTCTTTGGTCGAATTCGTCCAAGAGGGGAGAAGGGAGAAAGATGTTTCCCAAAACATACCTTGTTGTTTGCTTAAGATTAGTCCACTGATGATGAACAAATCGAACGATCTTCTAATTGATCTAAGCAATGAACTTGTTCTTCAAAACTTGAAGAACATGAAGAACACGAAGAACGAAGAACACCAAGACTTGGGTTCTTGTGTGTGTTCAGCCGAAATTGGGAGAGAGGGGGTAAGGGATTTCGGCTTCAAGGTGTAAGAGTGTTTAGGGTTACCCTAAGCCTCTTATTTATATACAAATAAGTTGCGCTTAGAACCCTCTAGTTTAATTAATATTAGATCTTTAATTAAACTTCCTTTTCACACTTCCATCCCTTGTAGTTTAACTAGTTTATTATTGTTGCACTTAACTATTAAATGTCTAGTATTAATACACTAATAATTCGGTACCCATATACACGAATTATATATACTTGTATTTATACTTTTAATAATTAATTATATAATAACCTTTATATAATTTATACAACAATATTATCCAATTAATTATATGATTTAATAGCTTTAAATCATATCATGGATAATCTTTGATTAACACATTGTATACTTACTCAACTAGTAAATGTACAAACACTTGTATTAATTAGTTAGTTAAACTAATCTAGTAATAAGTTAAACTTAACTTAATACTTTAACTGATTCATAATGACTATTATGAATCATTACTCTTTATAGTATTATTGCTTATCTTGCTCGTATTACATGCACTCACCGGTGTGACTCTTAAGTGTTTCGTAGGCATGGATGTATCATCATAGGTTGACTAATTGTGCACATAAATCCTTCAGATCAACTTAGTAGTCTTGAGCACGGAATGTAGCTCAACAATGGATTGCTCCATGTTATGCATGTTGTAGTTGACTACATAAGACTTATAGTCATCTAACAACGAGTTGAGTATTATCACTGTTGCTAACTGCAACGATTCTGGGTGTCCTAATATGATCCATGTCCTCTTTCATTTCCATGACGTGAGCACTCACCGATGACCCGATGATTCTTTAACCACCTAGCGAGATTTGAACACCCTACAAGCGTAACATGCTTGTCCTGGTTCATTTCTAACATTCACGGTAGGAGCATTTAGTATTGCTTTTTCTAGGACATTTCCTTTTCTTTCATGCCAAATCATAATGCAAAGATCACACTTCCAATTGAGAAACATTGACCCAGTCAATTCGTCCTTTTTCTAGAAACAAGCGTAGTGAGAGATTGTTGGTACGTGTCGTTATGGTTGTTGCTGCCATCTACAAATTAAACCAAGTTTAATTAGTAATCATCAATAAACATTCTCTAAAATATATTATAAACCCATAATTAATATTTTAGGCCTAGGATCCATATATCACATTCTCGCCGCAAGGTTTGGGCACTTCCCGACGAGACATGCTATTTCTGGTAAGTAACATCCTTACCGATCGTATCAAGACTTGACACGATTCCTAGGGGTCGTAGAATCTTTAGACTTACAATTTATTACAACCTTGTACAATCTAATTATACATGTCTAAGTTAGAAACAAAGACACCTTTTTAAAGCTTAAGAACTATTCTTTAAAACTTATAGTTTCAAGAAATTGCGCGATTTTATATGTATACCAAAAAACGAGGTGCACAAAACGTTTTACTAGGTTTTGTGAGAAACCTTTATCTATAATAAAAATTACTTGTTTTATCTTACTTGAAAAACTTTTAAAACTTATGTTAAACATTTAATTCTATTATGATTCATAAACTTGAATCATAAATCTAGTTTAACACACCTAGTTCTTCACTTGTTTAATAATGAATTAAACATTCGTTTTGGACTTATTAGATTCGACCAAAACTTATGTCTTAACGACACACTTACAAACTTTCTGATTTTCTAGTGTAGCTCCCACTAGCTCCAACAACCATGATGGAACTTAAACTAACACAATCACCGGTTTATACTCTGTGAAACTAATAAACTTATTATATAAAGACTATATATAATAATTCTTAGTTTGTTTAATTCTTTCTTACATTTAACTTGAACTAGTTAAATATAGGTCCTTGTTATTTGTACTTGATCATTAATCTAGTATATTACATGACTTGTAAAACACTTATATTATACTTGTATAATTATCTAGTTATAATAACTTATAACTTTATACACCTTAATATATAACTTTGTATATTACTAGTTAATCATATAATTTCAACTTGTACAATCTCTAGTTATAATGAAATCATAACTTTGTACTTTCTAGTTTTAATTATATTATAACTTACACAATTCTTAGGTCACAACAACCCTGTTTTAATGTTAATTGATAGAATATTATACTTAGAGAAATATTAGAGTGATAACACACGAATATAGTCAATGTATAAATCCACTAAGTGTGGCTTGTTGCGGAATAACAAGACCACTGATCAATTACAAAGATATGAAAGTGTAAAGTGAATTAGTGAGTACTCCTTTGCAAGATGATCTCTATTTATAATGTTATAGAGATCTTACATGATGAGCAAAGGAGTAACCGAAGGACTAAGTAAGGAAAATGACTAAGATCAAGGGATTTGATCTTAGTCCGTTACTATACTAAGTATCACTATCTGATACTGAGTACTGATACTGAGTTCCAATACTGATCACTCAGTATCAAACCTAAACTTAGCTATATTATTCTACATATAAATCAAAGCTAGTCTAGGTTGTTTTGTTATCTCAAGATCCAAAGGGGCAAGGCTTTTTGCCTTAACAATCTCCCCCTATCTAATGATAACAAAACAATTACAAAGAGATATACAAAAAAAATACAACAGCATAGGTAGCAACATCTTCTTCTTCATTTGCTGTTGATGGCTTCATTCTCATAGAAGACTTCTTGTTTGATGTGGACAAACTCTTCTCTGCTTTTGAGTTCATCCCTTCTACTATTCAGAACTGCAACAATCTTCTTTCTGAACCAAGAGTCTTCTTTCTTGGTGATCATCCATTTCAGTCCAACAAGGTGACTGATTTGAGCTCTTGGTAGATCTTCTTCAGAAATGAAGCACTCTCTATCCTCTGAGTCAGTATACATATATCCAGAAGCTGGATATATGACACTCTTTTGATCCTGAAAAACAAGGTTAGGAGGAAGAGGGTACTTTTTAAGATACTTGTATGTATGAAGACATTCTGGTCTGTTGTTTGAGTAAGCCTCAGTCATCACACTGAGTGTTCTGTACTCTATTTCATGAAGTAAGTCCTTCTCATAACATACTGCAGCTACTGCATAGATCTCATCCAAGACTATTTGATCATAAGTTGATTTCTTTGGAAGCTCTTTGATCAGTCTTGTGATCTTCACCCAGTCTTGAAGACCAATTCTTTGAATATCATGAATAAATATCTTCATGGGAGGACTAATTAAGCCAGTACAAGTGATAGTGATTCTTCCTTCTTTGAGTTTCACTTTTACTTTATTGACATCCAGATTTAACCAATGTATCCCCCTTACATTTTGAAATGTTTTGGTCCTCAAGAACTCCTTCCTTTCTTCCTTATACTGAGTCCTAGCAGCAACCATATTCCAATAATGTTGAATATGGTCTGGACCCTTTCTTGAGATTCTATGTGAAGAACCAGGAATATCAGTATATGGGTCAGATTCTGGTTCAGCTTTGATTCCCAACTCTTGCTCATATAAAAATCTTTCTTGTTCTGCCCAGAGTTGTTGAGAAGTCAGTCTTGGAGCCTGCTCAGTATCACTGTCCAATGTATGAACAGGTCTTCTTTGTCTTGTTACCAAAGGAGCAGGTTCCTCACTTGATTCAGAAGAAGTGAGAACTGCATTGATGGGTCTTCTTGACAAGGAACTCCTTCTTCTAATCACCAGATTTTCTGGTTCTTCATCATCCGAGGATGATGATGAAGAATTTTCTTGTTCTACCAGATTCAGTGCATAGTTCACTAAACCTGGTTCTTCATCTTCATCATCAGCAATAGGCCAGATGAAAGGCCTATATACACAAATTTGCAAGTTATTTTCTTCTAGAACAGGTGGCTCAGTATAAGCTTGCTGTGGTTGGTCAGTGTGAGTCTCCCCCTGAGCAGATGGCTCAAGTGGGTCTTCAAAGTGTGGTACTGACCTACTTCTTTGTCTTCTTCTCTCATACTGAAATCGAAGTGGTTCAGTATGAGGACTCTGCTGACGTTGTTGTTCTTGTTGTGGAGGTTGATCTTCATTCAATCGTCTTCTTTTCTCCCCCTGAGCAGATGGCTCAGTTTGATCAACCTCAGTATCTCTTTGTCTCTTCTCCCCCTTTTTGTTATTATTTGATGAGGAGGGAAGAGGATCAGTATCACCACCCATGTCCCCCTCAGGTTGTTCAAGAGTAGGGGAGGGCATGGGCTCAGTTGCAGCATCAGTATCACCAGCACCTCCTTCTCCTTCTTCATTGTGGTCACCATGTGAACATGGTGGAGTTTGTGGAGGCTGCTGTGGTTGTTGAAGTAGTGAGACTGACTGTTTTATTGAGTCAATATCATCACTCATCTTGTCCATTCTGGCTAGTATTATATTTTGAGTTTGTTGGATGGCCAGAATGTGCTGCATGATTGCTTGCAGAGTCACTTGGTCTGCTGCAGCCTGAGATGCCTGAATGCCCTGCACTGATGGTGCTAAAGAAACAAAAATATAAAACTGGTTAGAAAGAAAGGTTTATCAAATAGAATTGTGGTGTTGTTTAATTCTATAATCATATAAACAGAGTTTGTGAAGTCTGTATTTCATCTGGTTTATGATGGAATATTGTGGACTTGTGCATAGCATGTGTAAGAAGATATTAGTAAAAGTGAGTGTGAAAATTGAGGTAGCTCATTATAGGATAAGTCACATTTACTAAAAGGTTTGGGTTTGGGAATTCGAAGCCTGGGATGTGCTTCTTGTTATTTTCAATGTTAATCACTCGGTATTAGAGTGATAACAGAAAGGTGGCTAAACCCCATGGAGAATTTTTGGATTTTGTGGCTTAAGGGTTTGTGATCATTTCTTGAATTATGCTACCCAACTCAAAAATAAGTTGGACATTATTCAAGCAGCACCAGTGGGTGCAGTCAGTGTGACATCAACCACCATTGTCTCTTTAAATGTTGAGACAACTGTAGACTGACAATGATCAATTGAAAGTGCTCAGTATATGAATTTTGCATAGCAGCAGTGGGCTAGCTATGTTGGCCATAAAGGGATATATATTTGAAAGATCATTTGAGACTTTGGTCAGTATTGAGTTGGGACTGGCCAATACTTAGTCTCTATTTGGGAATGAAATATATATATATATATAGAAGTTTAAAGGCTTTTGAGAAATTCATACCTGAGACTCTGTCAGATTCCCTTCTAGCATCAGCAGAGGTCGGTGCAGGAACATGGGATTGTTGATGTGCAGCACCAACATCTTCAATACCGACTTGTCTTTCTTGCTGAGCACCTTCCAGTGTAGTTTGCTCATATTGAATCTCCACATCAAGAGGAACATGAGGTTCCTCAATTGGTTGAGCAGTTGGAGCTAGTTCTGGACCTGGAAGGTCAGCGGTGGCTGCAACTAGGCTTTGGGCTTGAAGAGATGTAGTTAATGATGGAACATTTGCAGGCTGCACCTCCTCAGATGATAAGTTTCCCATAATGATAGGAGAAAGATTCCTTCTTCTTCTTTGAAGGACCAGTGGTGTGTCTTCGGAGGACTCAGTATCAAAGACTGTTTCAATATGAGGAGCATCAGGATCCTGTGCAGGTGGAGAGATATGTTGTTGAGTCGGTTCTTGAACTTGTGGAACATCCTGCATCTCAATATCTTGACCGGCCTGTGCTCCATTACCACTATTATCATCATTATTATCATCATCATCATTATTGTCTGACTCAGGATCAGACATGTCCTCTGCATCATTTATATGTTCTTGAACAATGGCCCACATAGAAGGACTCAGAAGAGGCTCTCCTTCTCTTGGCCTGTAAAAGAAAATCTTCTCACTGAGTGGAGGAAGATCAACCCTTGGACTGTGAAACTCATCATAAGTATGTGTGGGCATTGAGTGTTGAAAGATGAGTGATAAAAATCTGCAGAAAGGGACATTGCATTCCCGTGTGTTAGCCCGAACCAAAGTAGCTAATTCATTGAAAATTAGCCGAGCATAATCAATATTTCTTCCATAGTACAGAGCATGTACTATTTGCATCCCAAATTCGTTTATTTGGTCCAAAGCACCCGTCTTGTGAGTCATGCACCGAATTATTGTTGTAATGAGAATACCCCACATAGGACCAAATTCGTTTCTTTTGATGATTCCTGTTGTTCCTCTTCGACCCAAAAATGGCAGTACTGAGCGTGCCTCTGATCTATCAACAAATGGGTCATACTGAGCTTGTGCTGGAAGCCTCAGTGTTTCACGAATGATTGCAGTAGAGACAAAAGCTCTTCTTTGATCCCTAATTACCCATCCAGCAATCATATCTGGAGAATCGAGTGTGGCAGAGTACCAAAACTCGCATAACATTTCTGGGTAAATTGCTCGAGGAGATAAGGTCAGTGCACGAGCAATTGGGCAATGCTTCATAAAAATCACAATGTTCGTGAATTCTTGGCATACCCAGGCTTGAGGAATAGTGAAATTTGCTGTGATGTTGTTTCTCGCAAACCTGGGTACTTCATTATTTCGGAATTTGATTTCCGATTCAACTTCTGGAGCAACAAAAGTGTAATTCGCCATCTGTGATTTTGATTTGAAAAAGTTTGCTTGCTAATAGAAAGTGAAATCGTTAATCGCTGAGAGAATTGAAAATGAAAGAAAGAAATAACAGTTAAAAAATTTGAAGTAAAAATAAACGGTTATTTATAGGAGATTTGAAAGATAATTAAGGTATTGGGAAGTAAAAACGGCTGATTTGACTGCCTTATCCTCTGCCAACGGTAACTTTCTTATTAAGAAAGGATACCGTTGAGCAGTATGAGGATTAAGCTCGGTGTAAGAGCCGTCATACCCCAATACTGAGTTAAAAAAAATTAATTTTAAAAATTTTTAAAAATATAAAAACAATTAATTTACTCTTGAAATTAATAAAAAAAATAAAAGATTTAAATTTTGATGATAACAGACTAGTGATACTGAGTGGTCAGTATCAACAGGAGTGATACTGAGCGCTCAGTTTTAAAGAAAATTTAAGAAAGATTAAGGATTCAACATACCTAATTGCCCTAGTAAATACATAAACCTTTCCTCAGGGAGAGGTTTAGTAAACACATCGGCCAATTGTTCATCTGTTGGTACATAATCTACTTCAACCTTACCTTTTTCCACATTATCTCGAATAAAGTGGTGTCTGATATCAATGTGCTTGGTTTTGGAGTGATAGACTGGGTTCTCTGTGATAGCAATAGAACTCTTGTTATCACAATGAATGGGAGTCTTATGAAAGTTGAACCCATAGTCTAAGAGTTGATACTGCATCCATAATAATTGAGCACAACAACTTCCTGCAGCAACATATTCTGCTTCTGCTGTGGAAGTTGCTACCGAATTCTGTTTCTTGGATGACCAGCCAACTAGTCTTCCACCTAGGAATTGACATCCTCCACTTGTGCTCTTTCTGTCCAATCTAAAACCTGCAAAATCTGCATCTGTGTACCCTTCAAGGTCAAAGTTTGAGTCTTTGGGATACCAAAGACCCAGGTTAGGAGTACCTGTAAGATATCTAAAGATGCGCTTAACGGCTTTCATGTGTGATTCTTTAGGATCAGCCTGATACCGAGCACACAAACATGTGGCAAACATGATATCAGGCCTACTAGCAGTTAAGTAAAGTAAGGAACCAATCATACCTCGGTAAGTGGATTGACATACTGGTTTACCAGTTTCATCCTTACTTATCTTATCCTGAGTACCCATAGGAGTGTGCATGGAAGATAAATTTTCAAATTTGTATTTCTTTAACATGTCATGCACATACTTACTTTGATTTATAAAAGTGCCATCAGGCTTTTGTTCAACTTGTAAACCAAGAAAGTAAGTAAGTTCTCCCATCATACTCATCTGATACTGAGTTGACATTATCTTAGCAAACCAGTCACACATTGACTTGTCAGTGGAACCAAAGATAATATCATCTACATATATCTGAATGAGTAAGATGTCAGAACCTTTCCTTTTTGAAAATAATGTTTTATCAATTTTACCTCTTGTAAATTTATTTTCAATTAGGTACTCAGATAGGGTGTCATACCAGGCTCTTGGAGCTTGTTTGAGCCCATATAGAGCTTTATCAAGCTTGAAAACATAATTAGGAAATTTGGGATCAACAAAACCTGGAGGTTGTTTAACATAAACTTCTTCTTGTAGTTTTCCATTTAGAAAAGCACTTTTGACATCCATCTGATAAACTTTGAAATTCTTAAAGGCTGCATATGCAAGATACAACCTAATAGCTTCAATTCTTGCAACTGGTGCAAAAGTTTCATCATAGCCAATGCCTTCTTCTTGCCTGTAACCTTGAGCAACTAACCTTGCTTTGTTTCTGATGACAACACCATCCTTGTCCATCTTGTTTCTGAACACCCACTTAGTACCAATAATAGTTTTGCCAGAAGGAGGTGGTACTAAGTTCCAAACTTTGTTTCTTTCAAACTCTGTGAGCTCTTCTTGCATAGCCTCTACCCAATCTTCATCTAATAAAGCTTCATCAGCTTTCTTTGATTCAATGGTAGATAGAAAACTTGAGAAGAAACAAAAGTTTGCAGTTGCTTGGGTTGGAAATTCTAATTTTCTTCTTGTTTGGACACCTTCTTCAATAGGACCAATAATGTTTGAGTGTGGATGGTCTCTGTGTTCCCTTAAATTGTTTCCTAAGGGAGCATTTGAAATAGGATCAACAATATATATCTTATTGATTTGGTGTGTTGTCTGTCTGATACTGAGTGGAATTCTGATCAGTATTAGACAGTGCAGGTTGCTGTTCATCTTCATTTTGCAGAGTTGATGTGGATTCTTGTGAAGTGTTGGATGTTTCACCTTCTTCATAGATAGAGTGGTTCAGATCATTAGTTGGAAACTCAGTTTGGAAGTCTTCTGTTATGGGAACCTCAGTATTAGTCTCATTTGAGTGATACTGAGTTTGAACTTGATCAGTTTCATTAAACTTATTAGGAATAAAGTGTGGATGAAACTTAGGCTGTTCAGCAATGGAGTGTTCTGGATTGCATAGAATATCTATGCCACTTATGTCTTCACTTGCTGAGGTAGAATGCTCATTCTGATCTTCATCGAATGTGACATGAATGGATTCTACAATCATCTTGGTTGAGATGATATACACTCTGAAAGCTTTAGAGTGTGGAGAGTAGCCCATGAACACACCTTCATTTGCTTTGGGAGAAAATTTATTGAGATTTTGTTTTGTACTGAGTACAAAGCATTTACTCCCAAAGATGTGGAAATAGTCCACATTAGGAATCTTGCCATTGTATAACTCATATGGAGTCTTCAGATGTCTTTGGACTATAGTGGCTCTATTCTGAGTGAAGTTTGCACAGTTTACAGCTTCAGCCCAGAAACTCAGTGCCAGTCCAGCATGGCATAATAAAGTTCTTGCAGCTTCAATCAGTGTTCTGTTCTTTCTTTCTACAACACCATTTTGTTGTGGAGTGTAGGCTGCAGAGAAGTTTTGAATGATTCCTTTTTCTTCACAGAAATCAGCTAATACTGAGTTCTTAAACTCAGTACCATGGTTACTTCTAAGTTGCTTGACCTTGTTGCCTTTTTGAAGTTCCTCTCTTTTTATAAAGGCAATGATTTCTGTTGTTGCATCTGACTTAGTCTTGAGGAAGATGACCCAAGTGTATCTTGAGAATTCATCAACTAGGACTAGAGTATAGATCTTTTTGGCCAAAGATGGTGTGCTGATAGGGCCAAAGAGATCCATATGTATCATAGTAAGAGGTTCATTGATGGAATGATTGACTTGGGACTTGAATGAACTCTTCTTCTGCTTGCCCATTTCACATGCTGAGCATAACTTATCTTTTGAATAAGTAATAGTGGGCAACCCTCTCACCAGTTTCTTCATACTGAGCTCGTTGATATTTCTAAAGTTGATGTGAGAGAGTTTCTTGTGCCATAGCCAATGCAATTCTGTCTTGACTTTAGAAAGCAGGCATACTCGAATAGTTGGGTCTATTTCAGATAGGTTGACTACATATACGTCTTTTTCTCTTCTAGCAATGAGTACAGGCTGGCCTTTATCATTGTAGATGATTCCTGCAACCTTCCTGAATCGAGCTTCATTGTCATCATCACACATCTGGCTGATACTGAACAGATTGTGTTTTAGACCCTCTACATAGGCAACTCTTTTAAAAGTCATGTTGCCTGCCTTGATCACACCATAACCTCTTGTCTTTCCCACCGAGTCATCTCCAAATTTAACAGAAGGACCCTTCTCTGGAGTATAATTGAGAAGATATTCCATACTGCCTGTCATGTGTCTTGAGCAGCCACTATCTAAATACCATTTTCTGTCACCCTGCACAAGACACAAAATAAGAGTTAGTTCCTTTTAGGAACCCATTTTTGAATGGGACCTTTGGTGGGATAAACATATTTTGACTTAATCTCTTTATATGGAGAGGTCGGTATCACTTCGGGGGTAACTTTAGAAGTTTTCTTTGGTGATACTGACTTAGTTTCTCTCCTTTTCTTTGGTACTGAGTACCTGGGACTTGAGAGATCAGTCCAGCATTCATCTCCCTTGTGACCAGTATGATGACACCTATAACATTTTCTAGGTCTATTTCTAAACATATTTTCATACGGTATTTTAGAAAAATGTTTCACTTTTGGTAAGTCAGTATGAACAAGTTTTGCAAATTGTTTACTTAAAGATTTGACCTGATCACCAAGTGTTTTTAAAATGTTAATTTTGTCATTTTTAATAGGTGTTTTAACATTTTGTTTTACTGGTTTAAAGGGTGGTGGATCTGGTTGCTTCTTTTTATTTGACAGAGGAGTCTTTCTAATATTATTAGTGGTAGACTTCTGGTCTCTGCCAACTAAGGATCTAGTTAAAGTTGGTTTTTGTTTACCATGTTTTGAAGAAACAACTTTAACAGGTTCTTTAGATTTCTCAGTATATGATGTTTCTGTTCCTACAACTTCTGTATTAGATGAAACATTGGAGATAGAAGTTGTCTTATTATCATTATATAATTCAAAAGTTGTTGTATTAAATAATAATTCAAAAGGTGGAACAGCAGAGGTGTCATACTGAACTATTGGGAGCTCAGTATCAGAAATTTCTTTTATAAAAAATTCAATACTGGGTTCTTGTAGCTCAGTGTAGCACTTTGAGCAGATGGAGGGACCTAAAATTTCATTTTGACATCCAACTTCACATAAAATTTCATTTTCCTCCTCATCTGACTCAGTTTGACATCCAACTTCACATAAAATTTTAGCTTTTACAAAATTAATAGGGTTCATAGTAGAAAACTCTTCAAATAAATCAGCAAAATTGTTTCTATTTTTAAATTGAGGATCAACACCAAGTGCAGCTCTCACATTTTCTGGAAATTGTTCATTTAAACATTTATTTAATTTTATTGAAGCATTTCCCCAAGATTTACACTGTTTTTCAAATTTCTCCTTTTCAAGTTTGTGTAAATGAGCTTTATCAGCTAATCTTTGGTTAATGTCTTTTAAATCTGAAAAATTTAATTCTAAATTTTTATACTTTGCTAGTTTATCTAAGTTTTCATTATTTACCCTTTCAAGTTCTTGTATTGTTAATTTTAGGGCTTTTTCTTTTTGTACAGAAGTTTTAAGATCAACAAGCATATACTCAAAAATCTTAGTTTTTTCATTCACTGAATAAGTTTGAAAGGAACTTACCTTGTACAACTGAGTGGAATCCCAATCAGTATGAACACTCATCCTCTCAGCCTCTTTGATGTCCTTTTCAAAGGAGCTCTTCAAATCATCTTCAGTGAAAGCCATAAAGGCTTTATTCTCAATCTCTTCTTCATCATCACTTAACTCTTCATCCATCCAGGCTTCTGAGTAAAGTGCTTGATGAGGTGCTCCATTCCCTTCTGCCCTCTTGCCCTTGCTCCAATTCTTCAGCTTGACATATTTGTCTCTATACCTTTTTGCTCGGTATGCAATCTTGTCATTTTGGTCAGTCTCAGAAGACTTGGTATGACAATTTGCAGCAATATGTCCAGGCTTTCCACACCTATAGCACAGACCTGATCTTGGGTCAGTATTAGAAGAGCTAACACCAAGCCTCTTCTTCTTCAACTGATCCAGCTTCATGGACATAAGAACCATTTGGGTTTCAAGCTCTTCTGCCTCAGCATCAGCAAGATCAACTTCTGGTTCATCTGGCTCAGTCACAATATAGGCGTGTTGCACAACTAGAGCCATGCCAATGGAAGACTTGTCAGTTTTCTTCCAGTTGATCAGTCTTGCAGCATTATTCTCCTCATGATTCAACATTAGACCATACAAGGTTTGAAGAGTGTATGACTCAATGTTGTTAGCAGCATTGACAGAGTTTGTCATGTCAAGAAATTGTTGAGATAGACTATCCAGGAACTTTTGAACAAGCTCTCCTTCCTCTTTCACAATGCCTACACTGATTAAATCATAGATAACAGTATTGAACCTGTTATAGAGAGTGGTGATGTCTTCATTAGGAGTTGAGAAGAAGTTTTCATATTTCCTTCTCATGTTGCTTTTTCTTTGCAACTTCACCTTTGTTGTGCCTTCATAGGTGACTGATAGGCTATCCCACATAGCCTTTGCTGTTGGCAATTTCATAATTGCATTAAGTATCTCTTTTGTAACAGCATTACCAATCACCCCTTTAGCTCTGGAGTCTAAAGCATACAACTGACGGTCAGTATCAGTCTAGTTGTGCTTTAGTTTAGGTACAGTTTTTATGCTCTCAGGAGCATCATCAGTAGCAGCAACAGGTTCCACAGTTTGTGGAATGATGGGACCATCATATAGCACAGTGAGCATCTCATGGTGAATAGATTCAAGATACCACTGAGCTTTAAGCTTCCATTGATGAAAGTCTTTTCCATCAAAGATGGGTACTCCCTTTCCAGACATAATTGGTGCAACAATTGTAGACATTTTGGATTTTTGAGTGTTGGAGGGATAGATGTAGGAAATGGCTGCCAGGGTTATAGATCGACTAAATAAGAGTTTATTTAACCTGCTCTGATACCAGTTGTTAGGTCACAACAACCCTGTTTTAATGTTAATTGATAGAATATTATACTTAGAGAAATATTAGAGTGATAACACACGAATATAGTCAATGTATAAATCCACTAAGTGTGGCTTGTTGCGGAATAACAAGACCACTGATCAATTACAAAGATATGAAAGTGTAAAGTGAATAAGTGAGTACTCCTTTGCAAGATAATCTCTATTTATAATGTTATAGAGATCTTACATGATGAGCAAAGAAGTAACCGAATGACTAAGTAAGGAAAATGACTAAGATCAAGGGATTTGATCTTAGTCCGTTACTATACAGAGTATCACTATCTGATACTGAGTACTGATACTGAGTTCCAATACTGATCACTCAGTATCAGACCTAAACTTAGCTATATTATTCTACATATAAATCAAAGCTAGTCTAGGTTGTTTTGTTATCTCAAGATCCAAAGGGGCAAGGCTTTTTGCCTTAACAACAATAAATAGTTATACTATTATCCTTTAAGATCAAAATAACATTATCCTTTTAATAGTTCCATTTTATCTTGTACTTAATATATACATATATATATATATATATATATATATATATATATATATATATATATATATATATATATATATATATATATATATATATATATATATATATATATATATATATATATATATATATATATATATATATATATATATATATATCATTACTTTATAATAAACTTGTAACATTCTAATAAGAATATTACATATAATTAATACGTATGTATTTTAACTTAATCTAATTAAAATATGTATAAACTTATTATATCTATTAAACTTCATTTTCTTTTAAGTATTTAAAAAATTCCGAAATATATATATATATATATATATATATATATATATATATATATACATCTTGTTAATTAGAACTTAAAATCAACACTTCCTTTAATCTTATTAATTCCTTAAGTGAATTATATAAACCCTAATCTTGTTCTTGACCAATCAAAACTAGGGTTTTGACTTTGTTGATCAAAAACATTATTTATTAAAACATTAATTCCTTTTAATCAATCCTATCTGAACAATAAACTTTGTTTAAATTCTAAGATAGATTATAACATTTAATAAATTTATTTAAACTTTTTAACTTAAACCTTATAGACAATAAAACTTTGTCTAAGTTACTAGATTTAAAGAACTAGTTTTAATAAATCAATCAAAATAATAATTAAACCTATTAAACATAAACTTGTTTAATTAACTAGGTTTTAGATTATCATCCTAATTAATTCTTTTAAACTATTAAACTTAAACTAGTTTAATGTTCTAGGGTTCTTTTAGGGGTTCGAAAATCTCAAGACAAGGAAACTTCTCCACCAATTAAACTAGGCTAGTTTAATAAACTTGGTGTTCAAGTAACCTCTTAGATTTCGAAAATCCTAAGGTATTAGGAAAGAAATCCTTTTGACCAATTAAAGAAATCTTGATTAACATACTTGGTCGTTGGGTTCTTCCTAGGTCACGAAATTTCTAGGGAGAAAAGGAAAGAATCCTTTTGATCATTTAAACAAATCTTGTTTAACATACTTGATCCTAGGGTTCTTCCTACTATTTCGAAAATTACTAGGGTTAGGAAAAGAAGCCTTTTGATCAATTAAACTAAACTAGTTTAATGTTCTTGATCCTAGGGTTCTAGTACTATTTTCAGAAATTCTAGGGTTCTTAGAAACCTCTTGACCAATTAAACTAGACTAGTTTAATATTCTTGGTCCTAGGGTTCTTACCCTTTTTGAAAACTTAAAAAGAAGGAAAAACATGGAACAAAAAAAAAACTTGTAATTAAAATAAACAAACAAAAGAAACTTTTAATCTAGTTTAGATCTCTAAACCAACGCTCTGATACCACTGAAGGGTTTCATTGTACTCGATCGACCCTTAGGACCGACCGCCTAGCATGCTTGGTTCTAACCTTGCTGACCAAGAACATGAACTTGTTCTTGACCGGTTAAACCAACTAGCTGATTTAATTGTAACACCCTAAAATTTACAAGATTTTTAAAATTTTTGAAAACAAAATTATAATCAAAAGGTCCCAATATTTTGAATAATTAAATCCCGATAATAGTATTTTCATTTAAAAATATATTTAATGCGGAAATAGTTAAAATTAAGTGTTTTTAAAATATTAAATGTCGTCCACATCGGTAATGAAAGATACAGCGGTCAACCGTCCACCTTCTCCTTTTCTCTGCTGGTACCTGAAACAATGTGGGGGAAATAGGGGTTAGCTGGGGAAGCTGAGTGAATAATTCTCAAAATGCAAACAATCGTAACATACAACACATGAGGGCACATCGGTGTACTCCTACTCAGAATCTACTCGATTAATTACTCAGATTATTTTCTCGGATTTTATTACTCAGATTTTAATTTATATAGCGCGCTAGGGTGACTTGGGACGAGAGATCAACCTCGACCCGCCTCACACCACCTCAACACCTGTACTCTTCGGTGTGAGTCAAAAGGCCTGGCACCAGTACTCTTCGGTGCCAAGTCAAAACGTCTGACACCAGTGCTCTTCGGTGTCAAGTCAGATATATATTATGTTTAATGTTTAACTCAAAACTCAGACGGGAGGTGATCCCAGGCATATAGCCAAAAACTCAGATGTGTGTTATTATGTTTTATTATCTCTTTAACATAATTATCTCAGATTGCCCTAGCAAGTAATAGCACAGAATGACTCTGTGCCGAGCTCAGTTACCCAAGCACAATGTCTCAGATCATGAATAAGTAAACAGCTGCTCAGATACTCAGATAACAGATCAAAATCAGATAATAGATCAAGCTCAGATAACAATTAAGGTGCAAGTAATATAACACGTAAGTCATGCATGTATAACGTTAAAACTGAATACACGGTGAGAATACTCACCTCGAGAAACGTAAGCTCCAAAGGGTTCACGGGAAGCCAAAAGTGCAGCAAGTTATCTCCTAGACGGACCTAAAACATAAATCAAATTTCCGGATTAAAAGCCCATCTCTTAACTCTATTTCAGAAACTGGCAGCACCCGTCGGTCTCACGGAAACTGCCATAATTCCTAAACGGAGCAGTAGATTAACCCCAAATTTTTACCACTAACAGTAGACGACCAGAACTACATATCTCTGTGAGACGGTCACTGGCCAAAACAGACCCTAAGGGTCTCAAAACAATGTCGCAAGACAGACAAGTCGTACATGTCACATTCCTAACAGCAGCCTATTAAAACCTTCATATCTTTTAAATCGTAATTCGGATTGACGAGAGGGTTGCGGCATTGAAAAGCTAACTCAGAAAACAAGTGACCAGCCCGAGCCAAAAATCCAAAAACATATTTTAAGTGTAGTAAAAACAGCCCCGAATTCGGAGGACAGATTCTGATAAGAATTTAGCTTATTACTTAGAACCCGTTTTGAAACCCGACATCAACCCGATTATACCCGAGGCACCCGACTGCCTCGAAACTCACTTTAAACTCAGAAATCAGAATTAGAAATAGTCTAGTTCATAATTTTGTAATCTTTTTGGTTTAAGGAAACCAAGAACCTAAGGGTTCGGTTTCCGGTTCTTCGGTTAAAAAAAACGTCTTAATGACGACACGGTGTTTACCCAACCTAACCCGACACTTCCCAAACTCAGAGACCAAAAATCACAATAACTCGAGATAATCACGAATGGAATCGAAACAGTTAATACAAGACTCGGTTTGATAACGAAGGTAAAACGAGAATCACTAAACTATTATAACGACAAAGGAGCAAAGCTATACGTTTCTTGTACACAATGAACTCCAACCCGCAGCCCTCAAATACCTCCACCGAAACAGGTTAGCCACGAAATTTAAATCAAAGCTCTAAAGAATATGAACAATAACAACATGGATAGAAGACTACCGAAATAAGCAACCCTTGACTTGATCAACACCCGGCACTCTACAACCTCCGACTCAACAATCTGCTTGGTTATCCCATCTCGACAAACCCACATCCATAACCTGCTCGAGTCTTTGACTATGGAAACAACCAATCAACGGTTTATATCTGAACCCGAAACCGATTGGAGCCTCAATCTGTCTCGGTCACACTCGACAATCTCGGCTACTGCTTGATCACAACGTTGGCAGCAATAGACTCGGAATACGGCTGCGTACGATCCATTATTCTTGGCTTGCTTCTATGATCAATCGCAGTTCACCCTCTTGGTTGCTGCGTCACTGCTCGCCGGAGAAGAAGGCACGAGATGCTCTTGCTATTCCCTGCTCGAACGTAAATCGAAAGGGCTGTGATGGTTGCTTACACCTTGCCGGAACAAGAAGAAAAGGGACGGTGGCAGTGGTTGTATGGGTTTTAACCGGAAATACCAAAAACAAAAGGAATATATATATAGATGACGGTGGGTGTTTGGATGCTTCTGCCGGAACAAGAAAACAAGGGGGAGCAAGGTGGCGGTGGTTTTGGTTTCTGCGGCGGCTCCACACACGCACTCTTATTTGCTTCTTTTCTTTAGATTTTAGGTTAATAGATTTAAGTACGTGGTAAGTTTTAGTATTAAGGTAATTTGGGTTAAGGCTTTGCTTATTTGGATCGGACAAGGAATAGAACAAAGGAAAAACTCGGGCCTGATTATTTCTTGTAGCCGGACTCCTCAACTTCGGCTATTGTAACTTAGATTAAATGGGCCAAAAACAATCGAGCTCAAGGAAAACGAATACAAGGAACCAAACTTGGCCGAACATGGATAGACAAGGGAAGCCTGACTCGGTTAGGAAATAAAATAATTAAGGAGGCCTTGGCCTACTCGGCCGGCCCGACTATATAAAACATAAATTAAAAGCAACACAACCCGACTCTCTATTATTCAAACGGGTTAACTCGAGACATGAATAGAATCGATTACTAGACATCTGGCACGTCTAACAAAACGAACCATATACGAAACGTCTAACTTCATTATAATTATAATTAGTCAATTAAACACGAGACGATACATAATCGTCACAAAAATAATAAAAAGTATATATCGTCTAATTTAAAAGTAATATTTAATTACTTAAAAATTTCGGGGCGTTACAACTCAACTCCACTTGAAATAGACTTCGTCCCCGAAGTCATTGCTCGGAAGAAGCTCAGGGTAGCGATATCGCATCTCAGACTCCGGCTCGCCAACGACACAAAATCTCGAGTTGGAAACGACAAGGGTAATAATAAAAAGGAACTCCTCAGTGTGATCTACATGATAACAATAAATCCAGCTCTTGCAACTGCTCGCGCAATCTTCCGTCTCTAACGACGCAACAAGATGAGGCTAAAAAGGATGAAAACGGAATGCTCCCTAAGGATCTCGATTTAGCGATGAAAAGAACTGTGGGAAAATGATATGTGGGAAAATGATACGAACTAACTTATGATACTCTCCTGGGGTGTCTTCTTGCTCTCGAAGTCGGACACAGTTGCTGCACCTAACGGTTAACGCTGCGTTGAATCTCCGATTCAACTCCACTTGGAATTTGCTACGAATTTGTTGATGATGTTAGATGATCCCGACATGGTACTCGGTTGTCCAATCCGTACTCACTACTACACACGACTCTCTCATGGCGTTAGAGATAAAGTTTATGGGAAAATTTTCTTCCCGCATAGTTCTAGCAATTGATCACCATACATTTCAGTTACACGAAAAATCTCATTATTGGCAATTATCCATCACCATGGCTCAAGAAGGTCCTATACTCTATGGGACATAAGTTTGCCTAAGGCATCACAAGCAAAGTAGTGGTTTACACCACTCTCAAATAATACCAAAAACATGTATACAATTCACGAGGATTATACATATCCTACATATTCCCTTATAATCAGGTATGTAACTCAGAAATCTGTCTCAGAAATAAACTCAGAGATATAACTCAGGAGCAACTCAGAAATCTCAACTCGGAAGTAAACCCCCAAAATCTAACTCAGTAACAACTCATAAAGTAATAATATTTACAAGTAATAACATTAGGTATAAATCACATTTTAACTCATTCTTATTACTACTCGCGTGTTCCAATTTACCGGCTTATAATACTTGGAATGCTATATTCTCTCTCAACCGCGTTATTGGTTCTCGAAATAACTCTTCTTATAATTATATTATTACCTTACTCTATTTGCGTACTACTCATTTTGATAACTCTCTGATTAGCTCAAATAACAATCTTATCATTTAATTCCCTCTAATAGGTTTCCATTCTACTACTATTAGTGGCTTCTTGATAATATTTTAATAGATGTTTTCTCATTCATCTAGTTTAACGATCCATAATAGTCTGCTTCGTTGATTTTACACAATTTAAAGTGTCTCTTGATTATTTTGACCATATATTTACCCATTAAATTCATGTTACCCTCTAAAATTCCAATTATATTTCATACTCTTATTTATAATGATTTCCCGTTACTCAATTTGCGAATTAATTTCTTAGTCCTCATTTACTCAATCCGCAGTTACACTTTATTCTAATTCTTACGGTTTACTCATGGTTCATCAATTCAGTACATTCTAGTCTTTTCGAAATTTCTCCTAAGTTTAATATAAATTTATTGAATAGTTGTTCTCATCTCAAGTTTAATAATTATTCATAAATAGAGTTTTCTCATATAATTTTATAATACCTCAAAACTCGTAACACTTTATAATACTTCAAAAATTTGAATATAACTTCCCGTTAATTTAATACTTTTCTCTTTTGACTCATTTTATTAATTTGCTTATGTAACTCGATTTGTAAATTTCTTATAACTCAAAATTTACTCCATAATTAACAAAAATAAAATTTTATCATTTAGCTCGTTTTAATAATAACTCGTTACTAGCAAATTACCGATCTCATTTTAACTCATTTTCCTCAAAATTTCATTGTAACAGTTTTCTCATATTCGACTCCTTAATAAGTTCTCATCACTTTAATTTAATGATTTCTCATTATCACATTTATAACCACCCAAGAATAAATATACTGTCTTACTTTGTATATAATTGTAGTATTACTACTTCCCTTTTGCACGATATGCATTCAACCCAATTAACTTGATCTGTTAATTTCTCTAGTAAACCCGATCTATCATTTTGTTGTAAACTCTATAATTACCCATAGAATAAATTTAATTATTCTCAACTACTTGATTTGATAGTTACTCTTATAATTTATTAGATCAATTATTTGTATCTAGATTTCACACTTTAATTTCATACCAACAAAATCTCCCTACATAAGCATCATACTCATAATATTTATAAATGATAATTATTTCTTGACAATTTTCCTTTTTACCCCTACTCAACTCCACTTGGAGAAAAACTCGTCCTCGAGTTTGGAACTAGTATTGTCTACTAAAATAAACAAGCAAGTATGTAGTCACACAAACAATTAGGATACACATACTAAATTCACAATAACAAGCATTGGTCCATCGTTCCCTTCAAAATTTCCCCCTAACCAACCAAAAGTTCAGTGTGTACAATAATAGGGGCCCTCTATTACTTTCGACACCTACTTCTGTTTGGTCACGAGTAAATCCCAAAGTTTACAACTTCCCACATATAAACTCACCAACAAATCGCACTCATAAGAAAGGAATTTTATTTTCAATATCTGATAAATACAGATATGCACCAAGAGTGCATACTCAAAATCTCATAACCATTACTCAGAAAATCATGCGTACGTTTAGTCTCGTACGCGATACTCAGATAACTCAGATTCATAGAAATATTTCCCCTTAGTTATTTCACAATACAAATCTCCTTTTAAACTTTCATTTGGATATAACATTCATCATTCCTCATAAATGTAACTCATATCCTCTTCCCCGTTTATATTAAATTTATTGTAATTTGTGAGCATGCCGATTAATATCTTTTTGATCAGAGTTCTCAGTTATTGCGTTCCTCGATTAATTTGATTCAATTTATCACTCTTTTACTCGTTTTTAAATAGATCATCATCAAATTGATGACGTTAGCTTCCTCTTAATCCTCTTAAATAATTACTCTTTAAGATGAGCTTCAATAATATCTGATTAATTTGACTAAGCAATTTCTCAATTAATTAGTCTATTAAACTTACATAGTTTATTTTAAGCTATCAGTGTGAACTCATTAATCTGTCACTTAACTTGTCATCCACATTTAGTTTTGCACTCAGCAATTTAACCTACTTACTCGAAATGTTTTTCCCATTTTATCTCGATTTAATGATTCTTAAATAAATACTAACTTGTTGACCTTAATATGGAATCTGCTTAACTATTATATCTCATGATTCGTTGTATTCACGACAATTTTAATTTCTCATCTAGATAACTCCTCTTTTAACCCTGATCAATACTTCTCTTTTAGATCCTGTTAATAATTCTCGTTTAGCTAAATGTAATTATATCCCATTTTATTGGCTTAATAGTTCTTCCTTTTACTCCACTTGGTAAATTCTCTAAAAATATTCTTAATCAATTTGATTTACTAATCTCTGATTTACTCGTTTTAATTGACTCAGTCTATTAAGTGCTTTCCAAAATGAAAGATTTTAATATTTTCTCAATATGAAAAACTTATTACTCCTCATTTCTCATTTACCCAAGATATGCTCTCATTAATAATTTATAGAATTTATATCACAATTTCATATCCATTTATTACCCCTTTTGGTTAAAATTTCTCAAAATTATAAAATCTCACGAGTTATATAAAATTATATGTATATAATTTTTGGCGTGTATAACGCAGATGCACTCAGAATTACCCACAGAAAATATACTCAGAGTTAAACCAGAATTTTACTCGAAATAATAACAGTAATTATCATATTTGTCATTCCTCCAAAACTCAGAATACAATGAAGTTCCTAAATAAATAAAAGCTCTTAAATGTTACCGGCAGTAGGAAGCGAGAGGTCGACGTGACATGCTGTATGTTTGATGTGGAAACTTTTTCTCAGAAAAATATTTGACTCTTTTCTCGTTTGAAAAACACGATACTCAAACTTGAGTTTGAATTCGCCCCTTGCGAACCCAAATCTCTCAAGTCAGAGCTCTGATACCCACTTGTAACACCCTCTTGTTTACAAGATTTTTAAAATTTTTGAAAACAAAATTATAATCAAAAGGTCCCAATATTTTGAATAATTAAATCCCGATAATAGTATTTTCATTTAAAAATATATTTAGAGCGGAAATAGTTAAAATTAAGTGTTTTTAAAATATTAAATGTCGTCCACATCGGTAATGAAAGATACAGCGGTCAACCGTCCACCTTCTCCTTTCCTCTGCTGGTACCTGAAACAATGTGGGGGAAATAGGGGTCAGCTGGGGAAGCTGAGTGAATAATTCTCAAAATGCAAACAATCGTAACATACAACACATGAGGGCACATCGGTGTACTCCTACTCAGAATCTACTCGATTAATTACTCAGATTATTTTCTCGGATTTTATTACTCAGATTTTAATTTATATAGCGCGCTAGGGTGACTTGGGACGAGAGATCAACCTCGACCCGCCTCACACCACCTCAACACCTGTACTCTTCGGTGTGAGTCAAAAGGCCTGGCACCAGTACTCTTCGGTGCCAAGTCAAAACGTCTGACACCAGTGCTCTTCGGTGTCAAGTCAGATATATATTATGTTTAATGTTTAACTCAAAACTCAGACGGGAGGTGATCCCAGGCATATAGCCAAAAACTCAGATGTGTGTTATTATGTTTTATTATCTCTTTAACATAATTATCTCCGATTGCCCTAGCAAGTAATAGCACAGAATGACTCTGTGCCGAGCTCAGTTACCCAGGCACAATGTCTCAGATCATGAATAAGTAAACAGCTGCTCAGATACTCAGATAACAGATCAAAATCAGATAATAGATCAAGCTCAGATAACAATTAAGGTGCAAGTAATATAACACGTAAGTCATGCATGTATAACGTTAAAACTGAATACACGGTGAGAATACTCACCTCGAGAAACGTAAGCTCCAAAGGGTTCACGGGAAGCCAAAAGTGCAGCAAGTTATCTCCTAGACGGACCTAAAACATAAATCAAATTTCCGGATTAAAAGCCCATCTCTTAACTCTATTTCAGAAACTGGCAGCACCCGTCGGTCTCACGGAAACTGCCATAATTCCTAAACGGAGCAGTAGATTAACCCCAAATTTTTACCACTAACAGTAGACGACCAGAACTACATATCTCTGTGAGACGGTCACTGGCCAAAACAGACCCTAAGGGTCTCAAAACAGTGTCGCAAGACAGACAAGTCGTACATGTCACATTCCTAACAGCAGCCTATTAAAACCTTCATATCTTTTAAATCGTAATTCGGATTGACGAGAGGGTTGCGGCATTGAAAAGCTAACTCAGAAAACAAGTGACCAGCACGAGCCAAAAATCCAAAAACATATTTTAAGTGTAGTAAAAACAGCCCCGAATTCGGAGGACAGATTCTGATAAGAATTTAGCTTATTACTTAGAACCCGTTTTGAAACCCGACATCAACCCGATTATACCCGAGGCACCCGACTGCCTCGAAACTCACTTTAAACTCAGAAATCAGAATTAGAAATAGTCTAGTTCATAATTTTGTAATCTTTTTGGTTTAAGGAAACCAAGAACCTAAGGGTTCGGTTTCCGGTTCTTCGGTTAAAAAAAACGTCTTAATAACGACACGGTGTTTACCCAACCTATCCCGACACTTCCCAAACTCAGAGACCAAAAATCACAATAACTCGAGATAATCACGAATGGAATCGAAACAGTTAATACAAGACTCGGTTTGATAACGAAGGTAAAACGAGAATCACTAAACTATTATAACGACAAAGGAGCAAAGCTATACGTTTCTTGTACACAATGAACTCCAACCCGCAGCCCTCAAATACCTCCACCGAAACAGGTTAGCCACGAAATTTAAATCAAAGCTCTAAAGAATATGAACAATAACAACATGGATAGAAGACTACCGAAATAAGCAACCCTTGACTTGATCAACACCCGGCACTCTACAACCTCCGACTCAGCAATCTGCTTGGTTATCCCATCTCGACAAACCCACATCCAAAACCTGCTCGAGTCTTTGACTATGGAAACAACCAATCAACGGTTTATATCTGAACCCGAAACCGATTGGAGCCTCAATCTGTCTCGGTCACACTCGACAATCTCGGCTACTGCTTGATCACAACGTTGGCAGCAATAGACTCGGAATACGGCTGCGTATGATCCATTATTCTTGGCTTGCTTCTATGATCAATCGCAGTTCACCCTCTTGGTTGCTGCGTCACTGCTCGCCGGAGAAGAAGGCACGAGATGCTCTTGCTATTCCCTGCTCGAACGTAAATCGAAAGGGCTGTGATGGTTGCTTACACCTTGCCGGAACAAGAAGAAAAGGGACGGTGGCAGTGGTTGTATGGGTTTTAACCGAAAATACCAAAAACAAAAGGAATATATATATAGATGACGGTGGTGTTTGGATGCTTCTGCCGGAACAAGAAAACAAGGGGGAGCAAGGTGGCGGTGGTTTTGGTTTCTGCGGCGGCTCCACACACGCACTCTTATTTGCTTCTTTTCTTTAGATTTTAGGTTAATAGATTTAAGTACGTGGTAAGTTTTAGTATTAAGGTAATTTGGGTTAAGGCTTTGCTTATTTGGATCGGACAAGGAATAGAACAAAGGAAAAACTCGGGCCTGATTATTTCTTGTAGCCGGACTCCTCAACTTCGGCTATTGTAACTTAGATTAAATGGGCCAAAAACAATCGAGCTCAAGGAAAACGAATACAAGGAACCAAACTTGGCCGAACATGGATAGACAAGGGAAGCCTGACTCGGTTAGGAAATAAAATAATTAAGGAGGCCTTGGCCTACTCGGCCGGCCCGACTATATAAAACATAAATTAAAAGCAACACAACCCGACTCTCTATTATTCAAACGGGTTAACTCGAGACATGAATAGAATCGATTACTAGACATCTGGCACGTCTAACAAAACGAACCATATACGAAACGTCTAACTTCATTATAATTATAATTAGTCAATTAAACACGAGACGATACATAATCGTCACAAAAATAATAAAAAGTATATATCATCTAATTTAAAAGTAATATTTAATTACTTAAAAATTTCGGGGCGTTACATTAATCCCATAAAGCGGAACTGGGATTAAACCTAATCCTTATACCCTAAAGGATTGGGATGTTGGAAATCTAGATTAGATTAACAAGAAAGAAACCTTGTACGAAGAACTCGAACACACACAAAGCTTGTGTGGTTCGTTCGACCATCAACCAAAGAACCCTAGGGTTCTTTGGTCGACTTCGTCCAAGAGGGGAGAAGGGAGAAAGATGTTTCTCAAAACATACCTTGTTGTTTGCTTAAGATAAGTCCAATGATGATGAACAAATCGAGCGATCTTCTAGTTGATCTAAGCAATGAACTTGTTCTTCAAAACTTGAAGAACACGAAGAACACCAAGACTTGGGTTCTTGTGTGTGTTCGGCCGAAACTGAGAGAGAGGGGGCAAGGGATTTCGGCTTCAAGGTGTAAGAGTGTTTAGGGTTACCCTAAGCCTCTTATTTATATACAAATAAGTTGCGCTTATAACCCTCTAGTTTAACTAATATTAGATCTTTAATTAAACTTCTTTTTAACACTTCCATCCCTTATAGTTTAACTAGTTTATTATTGTTGCACTTAACTATTAAATTTCTTGTATTAATACACTAATAATTCGGTACCCGTATACACGAATTATATATACTTGTATTTATACTTTTAATAATTAATTATATAATAACCTTTATATAATCTATACAACACTATTTTCCAATTACTTATATAATTTAATAGCTTTAAATCATATCATGGATAATCTTTGATTGACACATTGTATATTTACTCAACTAGTAATGTACAAACACTTGTATTAATTAGTTAGTTAAACTTAACTTAATACTTTAACTGATTCATAATGACTATTATGAATCATTAATCTTCGTAGTATCATTGCTTATCGTGCTCGTATTACATGCACTCACCGGTGTGACCCTTAAGTGTTTCGTAGGCATGGGTGTATCATCATAGGTTGACTAACTGTGCACATAAATCCTTTAGTGAAGTCGTGTTTTCACTATCGAATCAAAGTATTTCGAGGGTCCTCTCGAAAATCTCTAATCGGATAAAATCACAGTGTGATAAAAAATAGAGAATATGTGTGTGTTTTGAGAATTTCGTACCAGAGAATGATGACCAAAAACAAGAGATATCCACTCTCTTGAAAACTGACGAAAACCACTTTGAACTGCCTTTTGGCAATTGCAAACCGCCCAAAACTGCCAAAACCGGGTTGGATCCGGGTCGGATTTTACGGGTCAAAAAACCGGGTTAAAACCAAGAATTCGGATTATACGGCTCTGCCCCTTAAACCCCGCCAGGGGCGCTGCCCCTTGGAACCCCGTTATCGGGGGCGCTGCCCCCGAACCCCCTTTAAGTCAGTGTATTTTAATCATAACAAATTTAAACAAGCGTGCATTCCGCACCACCCTTACTTGTTCAATAAATATTAGGATTACATTTGATTAACAAGTTTATTCCATTACACTTAAATAATATTAGCAATACAAATCACCAACACATAGCACAGTAAACTGCTCTTCAAGGGTATAACAATTATATTGGATTCATCTTTCTTCGAATTATTGGATCTTTTTATAGAACCCAATCTAGTAGCCTATAAGCTGCTCTTTGATCCACTATACCCTCGCTTATTTCAAGATATATTGTAATTTGGATTAATTTTAGGTATTCTAATGCCACTTATTATGCCTCTTAGTTCAACAACTTAAGCCTATTCCAACATTTAGGTGTCAGTAAACCTATCAGTAACGCCACATCATTACATCCTTACTGACACGCTACTGACACGGTCGTGCCAACCCTACCCATCACTAACCCATCATTTCCACATCATCATTTTTAATTAATAAAAAAACACTATATTAAATAAAAAAACATCACATTACATTAAAAAACATTACATTAAATTAAAAAAAGACAATACAACATAAAAAAAATTAAACTTAAAAAAAAAATACTCGTCGTCTTCGTCATCGGTTGAGTCCGGATCGGCGTATTTGTCCAAAGCCTTGGGAACCGAACAATGAAGGACTCTAAAAGCATTCGGTATCTTGCGCTCCTCAGTCGCTTCTTTGATACTCTTCAAAGCTTCAGCTTGCAGTATGGCAACATCAGTAATCAGGTCACTAGTTTCTTCACTTGAATACCGTGACAAAGTCGCATCCGAGGAACTTGTCGTACGCCGGCTAACGTTACAACCCGGAGGTCGACGGATCGGGTCGTCACGGAATAGACCTTCCATATCCGCGGTCGGGATCAGGTTGGTGTTGTCTTCGTCAAGGTTCACTGGGTTGGGCTCGGGTTGGGGATTCATGACGTTGTAATCTACCCAAAACTTTGGGTAATCTTTTAGTTCATCCCAACACTTTTCGAACAGAAAGTGACTTCTGTTGTTGTTGTCATAAAATTGTTGTTTTACAGCGTTGAGCCCAACTAGGTCATCGGCCCCACTTTGTCGCCTTGAATCCAACCGTTTAAAGATTTCCCCAAACTTCCGAACGTCCATTTTTATCTTGTTCCATTTTCCTTGGAGTTGACTTCTGGTGCGTTTTTCATCAAATAGTGAGTTGTACTCTTGTTCAACCTGCCCCCAAAGTCGATCACCTGATTGTGAGTTCCAGATTTTTGAGTTTTGTGAAGCATTTATCCACCGCTGGCATAAAATAATGGCCTCCGGGTTGGACCACTTCCGCACCGAACCAGCCTCCCTAACTGCTGGTGTAGCTCTTCTTCTTCTTCTTCTTCCTCTTCCCCTGCTTGTTTTGGCCGGTTCGAGCACCGCTTCTGGGCCCTCTGCTTCGTCTTCCTCTTCCACTTCGGGCGGGGATTCAGTTTGTAAATCCGGTTGAAAGCCAGCACCGGGATAATAACCGTCATCATAGAAACCTGGTTGGAAACCGAGTTGATAACCGGGTTGGTAAGCGGGTTGATAACCTGGTTGATAACCCGGTTGAAAACCGCCTTGGTTCGGAATACCGGCAGTGAAACCGCCAGGAGATGAGTAGACAGAACAAAACCAGAACCCGAACCAGATGCTACGTTGCTCGGGGTGGGCTGACTTGTCTGACCAGCATTTGACGAATATGTTGGTGACGGGATACGAGTGTTTAACAATTTTTGGAAGTGATCATTTGATGGGGAGGAGTTGGATCTACGGCTCATGATGAAAATTAATATGTATGATGGTAGTGAAGAAGTGGGAGAAGTGGTATAAATTTATGAATGAGTGGTATTATATTTATAAGAGGAAATTAGGATAAAGAGAAAAAAAAAATAGATTTTGAATTCACATATACGCTCCCCCGGCCCCACCTCCTTCCCACGACGACTGCCTCGCCCCGTCCTCACCACGACAGCAATCCAACGACGGCACCCACGACGCGGCCGGCTAATGGCGTCGTGGGGCGAAGGCAAAAAAATGACCACGACGCGACCTAGTGACGGCCTAATAGCACAGGTCTTAATTAATTTTTATGGTTTTCATGATTTGCATATGGGAAAAAGAAGACATAAGAAATTTAGTTGAGACATATTGAAAATGAATAAATTTATCGTCTCTTTCAATTTCTTTGGTAAAATTCTAATGCATTATGTAGAGCTATTTCGGACCATTTTCTAATTATGTTTGAAGATTGTAGACTTGGAGAGAAAATCTTTGAGTCTTCAATATTTAAGGTAATCGTCTCTTTAAGCTTGATGCCTTCACTGTCTGAAAATTTGGGGTTGTTTGTTTTTTGCCAAAAGATCTGCGCGAGGTCTTTTGTCTGCGCCACGCAGACCACGGGCAGAAAAGCTCTCCTGAAGATGTTTTTTTTGAAAGCTCGAAGATAAAAAAATGTATGCGTGATGCTGCACCACACAGACATTGAACATAGCTTTTTCCAAGATTAAAAAAAGAAAGAAAAAAGAAAGAGGGAGGTCACAACCTCCTCTCCTCTCCTCTCCTCTCCTCTCCTCTCCTCTCCTCTCCTCTCCTCTCAGCCTCCACGCACACCCTTCTCCTCCATCTCCGGCACACCTCCACCTCCGCCCAACTCCGGCCAGCCTCCTTATCCGGCGAAAGGTAACCCTTCTCTCTCCCCCCACGTCGATCTCTCTCTCTCTCTCCCCCTTCTATGTTGCTCTCTCTCCCCCCAAGGTGAAGTTCTCCCTCCGCTGGTCTCTCTCTCCTTCTGCACTCGTTCTCCGGCGACCGTTCCATCTGTACAGAGAGAGATCGTTTTGTCTCCTTCTCCACTCGTTCTCCGGTGAGGGTTCGTTCTCCTTCATCTTTTCCGGCGAAGAGGAGCCTAATCTCGACCTCTGTTGCCCCACCGCCGTGCTCCGCCGCCGTCACTTCCTTCCCGACCTCTGTTTCTCTCCCCGTCGATCTCTCTCTGACCGATTTTTTGCCCTAATTTGGGTATGTTTGCCTTAATTTTGAATGATATTAATTTTGCCCTAATTTTCCCCGAAACTTATTTTGTGCAGATCTTCTGAAGAAAAAAACAAACAAATGAAAATTTCTTTTTGGCAGATCTTTGGTCCAGCTTTTTGGTACAGCTCACTGCAGATGTGGTCCGCAGACCGCAGATCTTTTTACTCTGAAAAAACAAACAGCACCTTTGTGAATAATGTGATTTTTCACCAACTTTATACCCACATAATTATATGTATATTTATTATATATAGTAAGGGTTGTCAAATCGTGCTATTATGTGCACAGTTAGTCAACCTATGATGATACATCCATTCCTACGAAACGCTTAAGGGTCACACCGGTGAGTGCATGTAATACGAGCAAGATATGAAATGATACTACGAAGAGGAATGACTCATAATAGGCATTATGAATCAGTTAAGTATTAAGTTAAGTTTAACTTATTACTAGATTAGTTTAACTAACTAATTAATACAAGTATTTCTACATTTACTAGTTGAGTAAATATACAATGTGTTAATCAAATATTATCCATGATATGATTTAAAGCTATTAAATCATATAGTAATTGGATAATATTGTTGTATAAATTATATAAAGGTTATTATATAATTAATTGTTAAAAGTACAAATACAAGTATATAATTCGTGTATATGGGTACCGAATTATTAGTGTATTAATACTAGACATTTAATAGTTAAGTGCAACAACAATAAACTAGTTAAACTATAAGGGATGGAAGTGTTAAAAGGAAGTTTAATTAAAGATCTAATATTAATTAAACTAGAGGGTTCTAAGCGCAACTTATCTGTATATAAATAAGAGGCTTAGGGTAACCCTAAAACCACTTACACCATCACACGAAATTACTCTCCTCCCTTTGGAGAATTTCTGCCGAACCCCAAGAACACCACCACTTGGTGTTCTTCGTTCTTCGTTCGTTCTTCGTGTTTTTCAAGTATTGAAGAACAAGTTCATTGCTTAGATCAACTAGAAGACCGCTCGTCGTGTTCATCATCAGTGGACTTATCTTAAGCATTAACCTAGGTATGATTCATTGAACACTCCTTTCTTCCTCTCCTCTTGTTCGATCGAACGAGAACACCAAGAACCCTAGGGTTCTTGGTGAGTGTTAGACGAACACACACAAGCATTGTGTGTGTTGGAGTTTTTCGTACAAGGTTTCTTTCTTGTTAATCTAATCTAGATTTCCAACATCTCAATCCTTTAGGGTTTAAGGATTAGGTTTAATACCACTTCCGCTTTTAGGGATTAAATCAGCTAGTTGGTTTTAACCGGTTAAGAACAAGTTTATGTTCTTGGTCAGCAAGGTTTCGAACCAAGCATACTAGGAGGTTGACCCATGTGGTCGATCAGTTTAATGTGAAACCCTTCAGTGGTATCAGAGCGTTGGTTTAGAGATCTAAACTAGATAAACAAAGTTTGTTTGTTTATTTTAATTAAAGTCTTTCTTTGTGTTCCAATTTCTTTTTCTCCTTCTTGAATTTCGAATAGGGTAAGAACCCTAGGACCAAGAATAATAAACTAGCCTAGTTTAATTGGTCAAAAGATTTCTAGGAACCCTAGAATTTTCGAAATCTAGGAAGAACCCTAGGATCAAGTAAGTTAAACAAGATTTGTTTAATTGATCAAAAGGATTCCTTCCTTTTTCCCTAGAAATTTCGTGTACTAGGAATAACCCTAGGACCAAGTATGTTAAACAATATTTGTTTAATTGGTCAAAAGGATTCTTTCCTAATCCCTTAGAGATTTCGAAATCCAGATGGAAACTTGGACACCAAGTATATTAAACTAGCTTAGTTTAATTGATGGAAAAGTTTCTTAGTGTTAAGAATTTCGAAACCCTAAAGAACCCTAGAATATTAAACTAGTCTGAGTTTAATAGTTTAAAAGAATTAATTAGAATGATAATCTAAGACCTAGTTAATTAAACAAGTTCATGTTTAATAGGTTCAATTATTATTTTGATAGATTTATTAAGACTAGTTCTTTAAACCTAGAAATTTAGACAAAGTTTTATTGTCTATAAGGTTTAAATTAACAGGTTTAAATAAATTTATTAACGTTATAATCTATATTAGAAATTAAAAAAATTTTAATGTTTAGATAGGATTGATTAAGATTAATCTTTTAATAAATAATGTCTTTGATCAAGAAAGCCAAAACTCTAGTTTTGATTGATCAAGAACAAGTTTAGGGTTTAACTAATTTATTTAGGGAATCAATAAAGGTTAAAATAAATGTTAATTTTTAAGTTCTAGAATTAACAAGATGCATTTATATATATATATATATATATATATATATATATATATATATATATATATATATATATATATATATATATATATATATATATATATATATATATATGTGTGTGTGTGTGTGTGTGTGTGTGTGTAATATTTCGTTTTTTTAAATATTTAAAAGGAAAATGAATTTTAAAAGGATATAATAAGTTTATACGTATTTTAATTAGATTAAGTTAAAATACATGCGTATAAATTAGATGTAATATTCTTATTAGAATGTTACAAACTAAGAAAGGTTTAAACAAACTAAGAATTATTATATATAGTCTTTATATAATAAGTTTATTAGTTTCACCAAGTATAGACCGGTGATTGTGTTTGCTTAAGTTCCATCAAGGTTGTTGGAGCTACTGGGAGCTACACAAGAAAATTATAAAGTTTATAAGTGTGTCGTTAAGACATAAGTTTTGGTCGAATCTTGTAAGTCAAAACGAATGTTTAATTTTATTATTAGACAAATTTATGAATCATGAAAGAATTAAAAATTTAACTTAAGTTTTTCAAGTATAATAAAACAAGTAAGTTTTATTATAGATAAAGTTTTTCACAAAACCTAGTAAAACGTTTTGTACACCTCGTTTTAGGTATGCATATAAGTCGTGCAATTCTTGAAACTATATGTTTTAAAGAAAGTTCTTAAGGTTTAAAAAGGTGTCTTGTTGAATTCTTAAATTCACAAGTCACACATTTTAAACAAGGCTTAAGATTGGAATAAAGGTTTAAGTTTAGTATAAGACTTAAACAAACCCAAGAAAATCTTAGATCGAAGTACTATCCACCTAATGGAGCACCTCACTTGTTAAACGATATTCATATTGTAAGGATAAAGAACCTTAGATATGGATTCAATTCATTGTGAGTGTCATGGTGCGTAAGGTTCTGTGATAATCGGGAGTCCCAGCGCAGAGCATCGCACTTCTTAGATGGTCTGATCTATTTTGGTGTTAATCGGGAGTCCCGGCCCAAAAAGTACTTGAGTAGAATAAACATACTAGACTTTATTACTAACTTAGAAGTGTACAATCAGATTGTACAAGGTTGTGATAAATTATAGGTCTAAAGATTCTACGACCCCTAGGAATCGTGTCAAGTCTTGATGCGATCGATAAGATGTTACCTACCAGAAACAACATGTCTCGTCGAGAAGTGCCCAAACCTTGCGGCGAGAATGTGATATATGGATCCTAGGCCTAAAATATATTATTACGTGTTTATAATATATTTTAGAGAATGTTTATTGATGATTACTAATTAAACTGGGTTTGATTTGTAGATGGCAGCAACAACCACGACGACAAGTACCAACAATCTCTCACTTCGCTCAACCCTCGAAAAAGACAAGTTGACTGGGTCAAACTTTCTCAATTGGGAGCGCAATCTTCGCATTGTGCTCAGGCATGAGAGAAAGTGGTATGTCTTGGAAAGAGCAGTACCAAATGTCCCTGTCGTTAATGCTAGAGCTGAAACGAGGCAATCTTATGATAAGCATGTCAGTGATGCACTCGTTGTGAGCTGTCTGATGCTCGCACTATGAGTCCTGAGCTACAAGCTGGACTTATGGATGTGCCTGCATTTGAGATGATCCAGCAACTTAGGGATTCGTTTCAAGAGCAAGCTCGCACTAAGAGGTTCGACATCAATCGAGCTTTCAACTCTTGCAAGATGGTCAAAGGAACGCCGGTGAGTGCCCACATCATGAAAATGAAAGGGCACATGGATCACCTCGCTAGACTTGGTCACCCCATTCCGTTGCAGATGGCAACAACACTATATTCAATTCGTTGTTTGATGACTACATGTCTTTTGTGGTCAACTACAACATGCATAATATGGAGAAATCAATTGTTGAGCTACATTCAATGCTCAAGACAGCTGAATTGAGTTTTGGGACCAAATCTAAGGATGTTCTGATGATTGGTAATGGCAGTGGCGGTGGGAAGAAGAGAAAGGGGAATGGTGGTAAGGGAAAGGGTAAAACCTATCCTAGCCAAGGAGTGCCAAATAGTAAAGGTGTCAAACAAAAGGTCAAGAAGGTAAAGCCTAACACAACGAGGAACGAGAATCGGTGCTTCAAGTGTGGCGAGGCTGGGCACTGGAAAAAGAATTGTCCAAAGAGTGCAAGTGGTGGTGGAGGAAACGCAAGTTCCTCAGTTAACACAACCACACTTCTTAATCACTTTAAGATACTTGTAAAGTACATTACGAGTAATCTAACTTTTGCAATCGTTTATTGCAGGAGGAGATGGAAAGTGATGGTGACCGGCATGAGATGGTGATGATCCCACGAGCACCAAGTTCTTTATAATTCAGTATTTTTACAGATTCAGTAAAACAATTTTATTTTATTGTTTGAATAATTTTTCATTTTATGTTAAAACAAATATTTTGGTTTTAGTAATTTCGAATCCATGGTTGAATTATGTTGTGTGCATGTGTGATAATTACACTAGTCAAGGTTTATGACTAGATTGTAAGTCAAGTTTTGATGTACTTTATATTTCATGTTATATACTTGTTTGATTGTTGTATGAATGAATAATGTCTTGATAGCTCAAGGTACTTAGATACTAGTAATTAGAAAGTTTTTCTAATGAAAGTATTTAAGAGTTTTATGGAAGCATAAGGTTCAAAAGTTATTGAACTTAGTTAAAACATCTTAAGTAATAGTCATTACTTATGATAGTACGTTTTAAAGTATTAGTATTAATATAGTATGATTATATTGGATATAATCAAGATAGACTTTAAGAGTATTATGACAAGTTTTTCATACTTGTAATAAAGGATTTGATGAAGTCATAATTCCCTAATAGGAATAACTGGATATTCGTAAAATCCAAGTGAAATGACTTAGACATTAAATAAACTCTTAAAAGGGACAAACTGTATTAAAGTATTTAAGAACTAAAAGATATTATTGCAAGTCTTTTACACTTTTAATAAATACGATATTTAATCAACTCATAATTCCCTTATAGGAATAATGGATATTTGAGAATTCCAAGAAATGACTTTGGCGTTAAATAAAGTTCTTAAAGAATACTAATATGTTTAATAATTGGAAGTATCATTTCAAGTGTCTTATACTAGTTAGATACAGTAATCAATAAATGTCATGATTCCCTAAACAGGAATGTTGGATATTCGCAAATCCAAAGGATGATCTCAACTATTGATAGAATTCTTAAAAGATTAAACTATAAGTTATTGACTAGGTCAAAGTATAGTTTAAGTGATGCTTAAATTCCATAAAAGATAGTGGGAGCTATGACTAACATAATTCATTAAAGATATTAATGAATTTAGTGAGTTAGTAAGACATTAACAACAAGGTTTTACTAAGTCGTTAGCCAAAGAGTTAAGAGAAATAATAAATGATCGTTAATTAGACTATTGCAAACCTAATAGCGTGATCACAAGTCTTGTGATTAATTATTGCATATCTAATAGGTTGGTCACACTACAGTGGATAACATAATCATTTAAGGAAATTTCTTTAACTAGTGAAGATATATCCACAAATCAAGTAACTAAAAGAGGCTTTAGTTACAAGGAGAATTTTGTGAATTCAAGAAATTAAGGAGTTAATTTCCAATCCTCCTATGTTTACCGAATTGCATAAAAGGAAAGACTGGAATATGTTCTAGACTGTTGCAAGAACAAAATCTAGCAAAGGCAAAAGAAATAGTATTTTTCAAATACTCGTCTTATGTTTTTAGTTTAATAGAAATGACTAGTTTAGTGATAAAGTTACAATTAAGGTTGTAAAATTCATCAAGTAATCAACATGAACAAAAGGAATAAGTAATGATCCAGTAATAATTAAGTATCAATGTCCAGTGAGGAATAATACTTGAGTTAGAATAATTTTTATTCAGACTTTGTATGTTTTACAATATCCATGAATAAAAGTCTCTTTATTCAAAAAGATACAAATCTGTGACTACTCGTCTTGGTGGGAACCTTGATGGGAAGTTAACGTCATCGCGGTATTTGGTGGTAGATTCGAAGTTCTTCGAAGATAGCTACACAAGTTTTGTGTAAACCAAATATCGATGATATTCTGTTGGAGCTCAACGAATATTGGATTGACCATCGTGACAATACTTCGTGGTTGAAAAGTTCAAAATTATTGTTCACTAAGATTGTCCTTAAGCCTGAGGTATTTGGTTTAGGATACGATGACTAATGTACTTTGGTTCGTCTTAGACAAGTCTGAAATATGGTTGTCATACGAGGCCTTACTGGGTACAAAGGAAGTTGTATTTTGAATCGAAATATAACAAGATGGTAATTGCACGTCCTTTTTAGGAGAGATATTTGTGGATCCTTTAACATGATGAGATAACTGGAAAGTGCATGGCCATGCCCAAACGAATTGATTTTTTCTTTGTCGTTTATCACAACAGTTTGAATCAAGAAGTCATGAAATGATTTCGAATACAGGAATTGATAATTTCTACCATGCTCGTATCCATTATCACAAATATCGTGCTGCAAGGGATAAGCCTAACATAGTTGCCCAAGAAGTAGAGACAGAGTGTTCTTTACTAGGAGACGTTATTAAAGAGTTTTTCATAAACTATACCTGGTTACATAAGCTGTTTTCATGGGGTTGGTTACCTACATGCCCATCTAGAAGGCCACTGTAGCTCGTATCATTAAGACAAAGGTTACGAACTTGCACAAGTGGGAGTCTGAAGAATTTATGTGCACAGTTAGTCAACCTATGATGATACATCCATGCCTACGAAACACTTAAGGGTCACACCGGTGAGTGCATCTAATACGAGTAAGATATGCAATGATACGACGAAGATGAATGATTCATAATAGTCATTATGAATCAATTAAGTATTAAGTTAAGTTTAATTTATTACTAGATTAGTTTAACTAACTAATTAATACAAGTATTTGTACATTTACTAGTTGAGTAAATATACAATGTGTTAATCAAAGATTATCCATGATATGATCTAAAGCTATTAAACCATATAGTAATTGGATAATATTGTTGTATAAATTATATAAGTTATTATATAATGAATTGTTAAAAGTACAAATACAAGTATATAATTCATGTATATGGGTACCGAATTATTAGTGTATTAATACTAGACATTTAATAGTTAAGTGCGACAATAATAAAGTAGTTAAACTATAAGGGATTGAAGTGTTAAAAGGAAGTTTAATTAAAGATCTAATATTAATTAAACTAGAGGGTTCTAAGCGCAACTTATTTGTATATAAATAAGAGGCTTAGGGTAACCCTAAAACCACTTACACCATCACACGAAATTCCTCTCCTCCCTTTGGAGAATTTCGGCCGAACCCCAAGAACACCACCACTTGGTGTTCTTCGTTCTTCGTTCGTTCTTCATGTTATTCAAGTATTGAAGAACAAGTTCAGTGCTTATATCAACTAGAAGATCGCTCGTCGTGTTCATCATCAGTGGACTTATCTTAAGCATTAACCAAGGTATGATTCATGGAACACTGCTTTCTTCCTCTCCTCTTGTTCGATCGAACAAGAACACCAAGAACCCTAGGTGAGTGTTCGACGAACACACACAAGCATTGTGTATGTTCGAGTTTTACGTACAAGGTTTCTTTCTTGTTAATCTAATCTAGATTTCCAACATCCCAATCCTTTAGGGTTTAAGGATTAGGTTTAATCCACTTCTGCTTTTAGGGATTAAATCGGCTAGTTGGTTTTAACCGGTCAAGAACAAGTTCATGTTCTTGGTCAGCAAGGTTTCGAACCAAGCATACTAGGAGGTTCACCCATGTGGTCGATCAGGTTAGTGTGAAACCCTTCAGCATGACTACGTGTAGGGGTTAGTGTGGTCGATCAGGTTAGTGTGGTCGATCATGTTACGTCATACTGACCTACAAATACGTATTGGGTTGTTGTTGTCTCGTACTGACCTGCTCTCTCATGCCGACATGTACATATTGACATCAGTTGCGATTTCTGTATTTACTTCAGATGTCGGTTACAATTTCTTGTTAATGAATTGACTTTAATGTTTTAAACTATAAGTTACGATACGATTCTAATATATTAAATGAGACACTGGGGCTTATTTACAAACATACCATAACACATATTAGGGGTAACGGCGGTCCAATAACCGAACTGAACCCAACTAAAAACGATTGAATCAATACCCAAAACGATGAATTTTCAAAACCAAAACAAAACCGATAACATGTTATCGGTTGGTTCAGTTACGGTCCGGTCCGGTTTCTTACGTAAAAAATTCATCCTTATCCGAAGACCGAACAAAACCGAATCGAAACCGATAGAACCAAAAATAATAAATTTTCGAAACCGAACCGATAGCATGTTATCGGTTTCGGTTCGGTTTGGTTTCGGTCAATTTCCACCTAGGTTCAATTATTTCAGCCCAAATGCTCACCCCTAACACATACAACTTACATACTATCACACAACTTACATACTATCACGAATATTCTTTCTCTCATGAATCCCGTTAAGTATATTCGAGTTTGGATTATATTTAGTAGTACGAAACACTATGTTGCGAGTTTAAGCAGCTTATATTTTTTTATATTAATGGATTTAGTTTCTTCAAAATTTAATATAATTTAATTTCCAAGTTTGACTTTACGAATCCGGTTATTTTCAAATTATTTATTAAATGAACAAACATCGGTAGCTTGTACATCTTAGTAAATGTGATATATAATTATAACTAAAGTTCATTAATTATTATAGGTGCAAATCAGGTTACTCAGTTAAAAAATGCTCTCTAGGAGATGAATAGACATTTCGACGCCGGAGATGGATGGAGAACAATCGGAGATCGGAGGCCTGAGACAACGACTTTGTTTGTCTCAAATGTTGGAATATGTTTCACGCGTATAACATATAGTTATATGGCTAGTAGTTTGTGAGCCTAAAGGGTCACACACTTAAACACTTAACACCATAAGATATATAATGTAATTAGGGTAATTACATTATATATTAATATAAGCTACATGCTTGTATATATTAGAGTTTAATATTAATTGTTAATATTGAAACTTAATTGTAAGCAAATAGAAGAAACAAAGGCAAGGGACTAGAGTGAAAATAATCAATGGTTTATGGAAATCATTAATGGGAATTATGGCACCATAATGGTCCATAAACTCCCTCTTTTGTCCTCTCTTTGACCGTCCAAGAAAACACACACAAAAGGTGTTTTTTGGATCTTCTTCTTTGCAAGCACAAGGACTAGCATCCTCCTTTGGTGTTCAAGAAGAGTGTTGTGTGGATCAATCTTTAGAGGTATTCTCCTTTAGAATACTTGGTTTCGGTCACCATCTTCATCCATCCGAATCATAAAGAGCAAAGGCTTCAAGGGTATGAAATGTTCCTCCACTCTCTTTGATTTATTTATTAGTTTAATTGTATGATTAATATCAAGATCCGTTTATGGTGATTTGATCTTTTCCGCTGCGTTTGTTAAATGTTTTAACCGAAAATCACCTATAGTGGTATCAGAGCCATTATATTAATCATATAATTAGCTAGATTTTGTGAAAAGTGGCAAAAATCAATCTTTTTTGATGTAAAAAACCATCCGATCGGACAAGAAGAAAAAAAAAACCGTAGGGTTTTTGATTTAAAATTTCGGTTTTTTAATTAAAAGTGGGTTAAAACTTGTATTTTTGGAACCCAATTGCCATTTATTACAAAATCACATCAAAAAATTAATCTAGTTTATTGAATTTTTTTGATTATTTGGCTTGGAATTACTTGTTTAATTTTGTTTTTTGATATGGCAAAACATGTATTTTTGCCATATCCCAAGCCAAAGCCTTGTCAATTGTTGCTTGTTTGTGCAAACCGATGAAAGCCTAGACCTTTGTGAATGAATGTGTTGATTGTTTGGTTGTTTTGGTTGATTTGGGAAAAGCCGTGTTTTTGGCTTAAATTGTTGTAATTTTATTTCAATTTTTTCTTTTATTTTGGTGCCATGTTTTGGGGCAAATTTCATTGTAAAAGTAATTAGAATAGTTGTATTTTATTTCTTTGTATGTTGTAATTTGTTGACCAAAGATGGAGAGAAAATGAGGACAAAACAACAATTTTCGGCATCTCCTGCGCAGCTGCAGGAAAACAGACTTTCCCGGCGATTGGCTATTCCGTTGGACCTGAAACCACAGCCAAAAGTTCCGCAACTCAGAGACCTACAACTTTACAGAAGGTGGGGAAGACCACCGAAGACTCCTTTAGTGGCTTTTCGGGACTTTAAGTCAGTCTGAATTTTCTGGCAGAATGTATTTTTTCACAATTGTTGGTTTCTACTTGCCCATGAATGTCATGAGGGCAAGTGGGAGCCCATTGGGTTTATGTAGGCCCGTTTGGGTTCATGTTGGCCCGTCCCCTAGTTTGACCCTTCGGTCCGTCGTGATGACTCACGTGACCGAACCTAGGATTTCATCGGTCGAGGTTTGCACAATTTTTGTTGCATGTTTTATTCTTTGTTTGTGGTTGTTTTCTTTTCTATTAGATACAAGTAGTGAAACAAATAAAAAAAATGGTTTTTAGACATAAACATTAAAACATCCAAACTCTTAATCATCGATGATTACTAGTTAATCATTGATGATTAACCTTTAATCTAAAATTGTTTTGAGATTAAACTAAAGTTTAAATACGATTTGAAACTTAACCATTAATAATCGCTAAATGTTTTTACCGTTTATTAAACGACTTATGAAGTGGTATGAATGAAGTACATGATTCATTCATATCTTAATAAAATTTTATCAATTAAAATTTAAATATACCTAAAATTTAAGTCACGCCGTCCAATCGGTTGATAATCACTTACTTCTATTTTTGAATTCACGTGAGACGTGGTTTGAATTTAGATCCGAGGTCATTATTCTCTACGGTGAGACCTAGATCTATTTTGACATGATTTCACATTGGATGACTTAATCAAGTTAACGGTGAGACCTTGACTTGAGGCGAAGATGCGACAAACATGCCACTTGACCCTAGATGCTTGTTCACTAGGTGCCATGAAGTCCCATACCTCTAAGAGTTGCACTTGTAATGCAATTGTTGATCGTCACCTACCTATTGGATCTATCATCTCTAGCAGATCAACTGATGCGATGATAGAAGCTCAATGGGATCTTAGCTTTTAATTAAAATTAATTGGGTAGTTAATTGATTAAAAGAAATTATTATTGAAAATACTATTTTTTGAACTTTGTGTGTTATACATATAACAACAACAAATCAAAACCTAAGTATCTCCACTCTAAAATCAGTTCTTGAAAGCTGAAACTGACTAATATCAACTTTGTCGACTGATATCGAACTCTAAGGATTGTCCTTAGAGATGGGAACAAGTTGATACACCTATAAGAGGCCTTACCTGAGGCACCTCCTGCAAATGCTTCTGCTGCTGTTCGTCAAGCCTTTACCGAAACGTTTTAACGAACACCAAGAAGTCGCTACTCCTATGCTTGTGAGCATGAACCCCGAGATCCGAAAGAACTTCGAGGAACTCACATCATATGACACGATAAGCGAGTTAAAAAAAATGATATTTCAACAACAAGCAGAACATGAACTGTTCAAAACAGTTAAAGCATTCCACGCTTACAAGCAGGCTAGGCCAATCAAATAGCACTTATATCTTGAATATAAAATGCTATATTGATCAAATGGAACGTCTTGGTTACCCATTGCCACAAGTCTTGGAATGAGCTTGATTCGTACCTCACTATCCAAGGACTATGACCAGTTTGAAAGGAGTTTTAAAAATACATAGCATGGGGAAGACAATTGGTGTATTACATGCTATGGTAAAACTGGTTGAGCAAAGGTTACCCAATTCTTTTCTAGAAATCAGGGAAGGTAAACCGCAAGCACAAGGCAAGAGTCTAGGTAAGGGTAAGCTAGTTTACTTTTCCAAACATACGATTCCCCCACATGCTAAAAAGGAGCACCCTACAAAAGATATCTCTTGCCATCATTGAGATAAAACCGGCCATTGAAGGAGGAACTGTCCTGCCTACTTGGCAGAGTTGATGAAGGACAAATGTGTTCTGGCTAGCACATTAGGTATCTTCATTATAGAACTCTATATTTTTACTAATAAATCTTGAGTGTATGACACTAGTTGTGGAACTCACATTTACACAAATGTGCAAGATTAAAAGTAAAGTATAAAGCTAAAATAATGGAAGCTATGATCTAATCCTTCCTAATGCGTTAATTATTGTTTTGAACAATTGTTAATTATGCATTGTTTAGCTTTATCGTTTGTTGAATAATGATTTATTCAAACTATTATGGATTATGATATTTTTTTTATGAAAAATAACATATTTTATAACTATTCCTTGTAATAGTATGTTTGAAATTGATATGCATGATCCAGATTCAAACGATAGTTCTATATAGAAATGTAGCACTCAAGAATCCAAAATGGTTTGGATTCCATTTACCTAGAGCATTGTCATCTTTTCCACATAAACAAGAAACGCATTTTGACACTACCACACGAAGGGCTTCTTAACAAATGATTATGAATCATTTAAATGCCTCTCTTGTATATTATGGAAAGATAACAAGAAAGCTTTTCTCCCATGTTGGCGAAAGAGCTAAAAATCTACTTGGACTCATACATACTGATGTATGTGGCCCTTTTAGAACTAAGACTAGGGAAGGAGTTACCTACTTTATCACTTCCACTGATGATTTCAGTAGTTATGGTTATGTTTACTTGATTAAACATAAACATAAAATCTTTGAAACGTTCAAACCTTTCTAAAGTGATGTAGAAAATCAACTCGGCAAGACAACAAAGGATTTCCGTCCTAATCGAGGAAGAAAGTACATGAGCCAAGAGTTTCAGGATCATCCAACCCAACGTGAGATTGTCTCACAATTATCTCCTCCATACACTCCACAAGATCATGGTGTGTCTGAAAGGAGATATTGGACCCTGCTTGACATGGTTCGATCTATGATGAGTCCTAATACTCTTCCTCTATCCTTTTGAGGGTCATGCACTGAAGTGTGCTGCTCGAATACTTAATAATGGTTCCAACCAAGAGGTTAAAAAGACACCATATGTGATATGGCTTGGGAAAGTCCCTAATTTGTCTTACTTGAAGATCTGGGGTTGTGAGGATCTCGTGGAACGAGACATGCCGAACAAACTTGAGCCCATATCTATCAACTGTATCTTCATTACTATTTTACTACCCACCTGAGAACAAATTGTTGTTTATCGGTATGCTGAGTTTCTTGAGAAAAGTCTCAATTCACAAAGCAAGTGGGAGCACTATAGACTTTGACATGATTCAAAGCGAAGATGCACAACCTTCTGGTAACACTAGCAAACATCATTATGAGGCTGTACATATAGATGTTGGACCACATAATGATGTTGTTCCCATTCGTAGGTCTGCAAGGACACCTCATGCACCTGAACGATATAGATTTATGTCGATGCTGAGGGGCAAAGTTTCGAGGATCATAATGAACCCCCGAACTGTCAAGTTGCATTATCGAATTTTGAATTTGAAAAATGACTTGAAGCTATGAATGCGAAAATGAAATCCATAAGAGACAATCAAGTTTTGAACTCAGTTGGTCTTTCTCAAAACAGTAAGACTGTTGACATGGATGAAAATATACACACCTATAAAGCTCTTGTAGTAGCAAAAGGTTACACTCAATTCTACGAGATTGACAATGATGAAACCTTCTCGCTTGTTACTAAAGACGTTAGGATTCTTATAGCCAAAGTAGTGTACTATGACTATAAGATTTGGTTAATGATGAAATAAAATGTTTGTTTCACCTAAAATCCAAACTGAGCATGTGTATATACGAAAGCTAGTGGGAGCATTGTCATTTCTCAAATCATACATGTTGATGACATGTCACTCATGTGAAACAATATACCATGGCTACAAGATGAAAATCCTGGCTTGGAAATGTTTTAACATGAAGGATTGTAGAAATACGACACACATACTTGAAGTTAAGAATCTATTGGAATAGATCAAAGCGGTTGATTGGTTTAAGTCAAAGTGCTTACATTGACAAAATTCTAAAATGGTTTAAAATGAATGCTCCCAAATGAGGAAGTCCTCGTATACAACACAATGTAAACTTGAGTGAGACTCAAGGACCTTCCATACCTGATATGGTGAAGCGAATGAATGTAATCCCCTATGAGTCGGCTATTCCATTCATCATGTATGTTGTAAGAAGCACTAGTCCAAACATAACGTCCTTAAGGGATCTTACTAGAAAATACCAACAGAATCCACGAGAGAGTCACTAGATCACTGTTAAGAACACAAAGTATTTTTGAAATACTGGATATATGTTCCTTGGTTATGGTGGAGATACCAAACTGAAGCTAAGTATACTTGCTATACTTATGCTAGTTTTGAAATAGGTCGTGATGACGCTAGACCCTATTTACGAAGGTTCACTACATTCGAATGATTAATCGAGATATGTGAAATTCGTACTCTTAAAGTTCAAACAGATAACTAACTAGCTGACACTTTATCGAACTCAATGTCTTGTTCCAAACATATTGAATATGAATGGAACTTTGGACTTCGACAAGCTATTAGTTTCATGTAAATCTGTTTTAGTATTTGGATAATGGAACATTGAGCAGTATTTATTGGAATAAATTGATATATTTGATATGATCGTTTTTATATGAATATCTACTGTGTTCTATATTTGCATGTTTATATCCATGAATATTTACTGTGTTTTATATTCTAAATTGTCCATTGTCATAATTAATAATATGGGAATATTATTAAGACAAATCTGAGGGCATTGATGACATTATCTTAGTATGACTAAGGATGATGAAATCAAACTCACATGTTGTTCATAATGATGCACAATTGGACTGACCCAACCTATGAGAAATCACTTCATGGATTTATGTCACAAGTGAATCTCACAAAGGCTTTGTCACTTATCCTTTGACTTGAGATGCAAGTTGGTTTGTGTATGCAGAGGGGCAACCTTTGATATGGTTAAACGCTGACCTGAATAAGGCTGCTATAACAACCATTATCGGTTTTGTCATTAAGCATATGACAGACACGTGCAGTCAACAAAGAATTTGTTCCTCCACGCATGTGGATTAGATACTACTGGGCCCCTCGATGATTTGAATAGATGTATGTGTGGCCACACCAAAAAGGTAATCAAGATGAATCTTGATTGGTTTTGGTAATCTACTTCAATGTATAGATCGAGAAACAGAATCGTTGAAATTTTAGATTGACATTAATCCTTGTCTAAAATTCAACATAGTATCAGTAACAAAAGGATAACTGCTCGAAAAACTTTGAACAAAGATTTTATGAAACTCCTCATGTACTTCTAGGGGCATTGGCGGGTTGCTAGACTCTAACCTTTGCTTGTATAACTACTTGATGTTATCACGTGCGCAAGTGGGAGCTGTTGGAATATGTTTCACGCGTATAACATATAGTTATATGGCTAGTAGTTTGTGAGCCTAAAGGGTCACACACTTAAACACTTAACACCATAAGATATATAATGTAATTAGGGTAATTACATTATATATTAATATAAGCTACATGCTTGTATATATTAGAGTATAATATTAATTGTTAATATTGAAACTTAATTGTAAGCAAATAGAAGAAACAAAGACAAGGGACTAGAATGAAAATAATCAATGGTTTATGGAAATCATTAATGGGAATTATGGCACCATAATGGTCCATAAACTCCCTCTTTTGTCCTCTCTTTGACCGTCCAAGAAAACACACACAAAAGGTGTTTTTTGGATCTTCTTCTTTGCAAGCACAAGGACTAGCATCCTCCTTTGGTGTTCAAGAAGAGTGTTGTGTGGATCAATCTTTAGAGGTATTCTCCTTTAGAATACTTGGTTTCGGTCACCATCTTCATCCATCCGAATCATAAAGAGCAAAGGCTTCAAGGGTATGAAATGTTCCTCCACTCTCTTTGATTTATTTATTAGTTTAATTGTATGATTAATATCAAGATCCGTTTATGGTGATTTGATCTTTTCCGCTGCGTTTGTTAAATGTTTTAACCGAAAATCACCTATATCAAATATACCGGAGGAAGCCAATTATGGTGGCTTAAAGGAAAGATTTCACAGGTTCGGCAAAATCGTTGACATTTATATGGCTAAAAAGAAAGATAGTGGAGGTGCTAACTTTGCATTCGTCCGATTCAAGGGCATTCAAGATGCCAAGAACCTTGAAAAATCGATTGGAATAATCAAATATGGCCACTGCATCCTCCGATGCAATCTGGCCAGATACCAGAGAAAGAACACCGGTGGCAATCGTACCACTGGTACTCACTTCGTCAACCATGCATGTCCACGCCCGCACCCCCAACCCCACAAAGTTGCTACAAATGCTTACACCAATGGTAGATCCTATGATGATGCCGTTAATGGTCAATCTGGCCAGGCTCATGCTGGTTGTACCGATTAAATATTCCTTAAGCCCTCACGCACACTCGACAGCCACTTAAAGAGTATGGTTCTTATTGGTGAAATACGTGATATGAAAATACTTAGAAATCTGCCACGTTAGTGGACGCCGAAGGCATCTCTGAAGTAAAGATTCACTACTATGGCGGTCTGCACGTCCTTCTTTACTTCGGTAGATTTGCTTGTGCTAAGGACTTCCTTGGAAATGAGACCTGTTGGAAGTTGTGGTTCAAATGGCTGAAATACGGGGAACACGCCATGGATATCCGGTTCAAAAGACTTGCTTGGCTGCGCATTGTCGGTCTTCCATATCATTTCTGGGATGGTGAAAACATTGGTAAGATCGTTAATAGATTTGGTGAACTGGTTGAGACTGTCGACGTTAGGTCGGAAGAAGCCAACTTTTCCAATATCAAAGTTGCGGTATTAACATCGTCCAAAATCAGAATCAATGAAGAAGTTTCTATTAAATTCATTGGTGGTGAGTTCAAAATCGGTGTCTCTGAAATACTCTACGATTGGCATCCATTTCTAACTACCTCGTTCTCTATGCAACCAACAAAACCGGGGGAATTAGAATGCAACCAACAAAACCGGGGGAATTAGATGACGATGCAGTTGCCACCTCTGATTCTGAATCAGATTCTGGTAACAATTCGGATGATGATGACGGAATTTCGGAAACCTGGGAAAGAAATTCACTGGATAACGAAATGGAGGAAGGCGAAATCCCACCGGTTGCCAATAATTCCGGTGGTGGGCATATTCCGGTCAACATCGATTGCAACGCCACTGATGAATCTAGTTCCAACGATGTGAATATTGGCCAAAACTCGGGACTCGAGAATAACACCGTTGTTGTGGAGTCGGTTGGAATTCCCAATGATACCTCCAATAACGGCGCACTTAATGTTGATAACCCTACCGATCACGTGTCTAGCATGCCTTCTTTTAATAATAACATTTTAAACTTTGGGCCTTTTCCTAGCTCAGCCCGCTTAGACCCCATTGGTAACCCGCTCAGCCCTGGTCCATTTGTTTTTCGCATGGCACAATCCTCGAGTGTGTTGGGCTCTGTCTCTAAGAAACGACGAAGATTTTCCCCAAATTGAAACTTCATTCAGGACGCGGGTTTTCAACCTTTCAATCGGGATGTTCCTCCACAATCACCTTCCATCGACTTGAATAAAGTTCAGAATGACTCGATTATCTCTGGTGATACCTCGCAATCAAAATCTGTTCCAGAAATTGTGAAAACTGCGGCAATTGGAGTGGTAGTTGGATTTCAAATTAAAGATGACATTCCAATTTTGCGTGAAATATACTCTGGTGTTGGTGATAACATGGTTCCTTAATGAATTTGTTATCCTTAAACATAAATGTAACACCTCAATTTTTAAAACACTTTTTAAAATCATATTTTTAAATAAAAATATTACAAATTCCAATATCCGAAAATACGGTTTAACAAAAATTTTTAACAGATTATTAGAGTTATAAAACACGGTGTTACAAAGATAATATCATTACCATAGGATAATGGGATCTACCTATAAGCTCCCAGACTAAACATCTCTAGGTCACCTCTATCGCGACCTTCTAATCCTTCTATATCGAACCTGAGTACATAGTCAAAAACAAAGTAGTACGTGAGACAAAATAGTCTCGTGAGATACATGGGTTTTCGACCCATTCTCAAATATAAGTAGAAATCATATTCATTACTTTTTCGTTATTCGCTTATTACTTATCGAGTTATATTCTTATCGTTTATTTGTATTTACTAGTAAGCTAACCGTAAGCTTACCCATCACATAATCACATACATGTAAGCTATCCATAAGCTTACTCCTTTTATCACATATGCCACGGATCATTCCGAAGCAAACTCCCCCGATGTGAGTTATCATCACAAGATCACATGGTAATTGGGGTTCTCCCAAACTTACCAAGATCTCCAACTCCCCCGTCTTGCGGGTTATCGTAATCCCACTTTTTATCGGGTTATCATAATCCCCCCATTGTCGGTTTATCGTTCACATAGATATACTACCCTTGCGCAGGGAGGTACCGCCCCAAGTAGTAATCTCACTCCCCCATATATGGGTTATCGTTATCCGGATACTTTTGTTACACACATTGAATTTCATCAAATACGGGCCTATGCCCCACCAATTCATAATCAAACACAAATAAGAATACATCTATTCTAATTATCATATTGATCTCTTTTAACATAATCATATTTCATTTATCTTTCCTCATCATTATCATCATAGACTTTATCATTTGATTCACTAATAATATTCACTTCTTATTATTCATAATCACAAATACTTTATCTCTACATTGACTAGGGCATGTATATAATACTAGTCGTTTTATACTTATCCTCTTAACAATTCGATCATTGCATTTATTAGTATAGTTTACTAAACAACACTTGATACTTTAAATCATTGGTATTAGTTTTACTAATACATATTATTAATAAACCAAATATCATACTTTTTTAATCATTGTCCTTAATCATGCATCTTATTAATAAAGGATCATTAATTACTTTTCATTATCACAATCTCTTTCAAAAATCATTACTCATTTAGACATACTTAAATAGCCTACTACTTGTATTCTCTTATCCTTTTAATCATATCTTTATTAAAAACATTTATTAATAAAGACTCATAAAACATCATAGTTTTCAAAATCATTTGCTATGTACTCAGTAAAAGTCTCATATACTCACCTTAGCCAAGCTAACTCCAAATCGTGTCCATTGACACGAATCCTTGCTTTCCAACTTGTGCAATGTCACAAATATTTAGGTCTTCTTGACCTACCATTAATATCATCATAAAATCTAGTTATTATCCATAACTAGTTACCAATAACTTCATAACAACCTTCTTAACCAACAAGTTCAACCAACTTGGTGGAACCCAAAACCCTGGTTCAAGATTTCCATCAACAAAACCCAAATCTAACAAGAGCACAAGGTTCTTAAGCTTACAAAGAGTGTTCTACACTCATCTTAGTTATCTTCCCCAAAGATAACTTGGTAGGTTACCCAAACCACCATTTTTCCCCAAATAAACTACATAACTAGCTAGATAATCATCAAATCCATATTATGAACACATTTTCCTTGCCAATATGTTGTAGATCTAAGTTATATAAACCCAATTTTATCACCCCTTACAAACCCTCCAACTAGGGTTTGCATACTTCACCATTTTCACCCAAAAACATCATCCATAACTAAAAGGAGTAGGGATTTACCTTATATTTCAACAATGGAGTGAGAATCTTCAAGATTGAGAGTGAAAATCGGTTCCAGTGACCTCCTTAAACTCAAAATCGTATACTCACACTTGGGAGGAAGTTCTAGGGTTTGGAAATGAGAGAAATGACAAAAACCCGATTTTATGTTGTTCCAGCCATCCTCGAGTCGAGATCTCGACGCGAGCCAAACGCGAGGATTCCTGCCGCTTGCAAAGTTGCTATTTTATTACTCGCGTCCAATCTCAGCGCGAGCCCGACGCGAGCCTTCCATATTTCACCAAATTTGATCTTTTCTTCTCGAATGCTAACTAGGTTCGACCCGTTTGCGATCCCGATGATCACAACCACTTATAAACACGATCGACATCGTTAAAAGCCCTTTTAAACCTTCACAACCCATCATAACATCCAAAGCTAGCTAAATTGTAATCGTACCTATAATAATTTCACCGAAATACTTAATATATAATTATTCTAAAATTCGGGTCGTTACAACTATCCAACCCTTAAAAGGATTCCGTCCTCGGAATCAACTCAGGTATTTCCAATCCCCATTCCGTTTCCAATTATGATTCAATATTACTTATGCCTTTAAACGCCCACTTGACCCCGTTATACCCAAACAGGTCAAAAATCAAACTTGAGTTCATAATACCTGAACGTGTCAAAATTGCACAATCTAACCATAACAGTTTCAACCATTTAACCAATCCTTTTATCCACATAGGGATGATATGACCCAATTATTACTAATAGTCAATTAACCAAAACGATAGTCAACGTCTAGCTTTGACCAAGTTGTCAACATTGTCCAATCTTTGACTTAAGCACAAAGTCAACCATACTTTGACAATTTCCTTACTCACTAAAGGTTCCATTAATCATCCTTTCCTTTACAATCGACCTTACATTCATGGTCCAACAACAATCATACTCGATTCCTAAATTCAACTCGAAACACCCAACGGTCAAAGTCGCACACTATAACTATTTCCATTGGCCAATTAACCATTATCATATACATGTAAGCGATACAGTATGTTCTTATCCTCGTCTAACCATTTTAAACGAAAGTCAAAACCCAATTGGATCAAAGTCAATAATCCACTCGTTGACTAACCTTGACTTATGAATAAAGTTAAACTTACTTTGCAAAATTCACATACTCTTTTCTAGTGATTCATCACTTCTCAAGCCTTTCGTTTCCGATTCCGATATTTACATTTCTTTTCTCAATTGTTCCCTTTTTCCTCGGTTTCAATTTCCACCACGGATTAACAATTTCCATATAAAGCGCAATACCAATCACTATTGCTCTTTTTTTTTTTAATTTCCATCCAAATACTTGTACCATTTACAATTTCTTTCAAATATTCTCATACCACACTTGCAATTCTCGATTACCGGCTTTAGAGCCTCATTCACATCGAATTGTGACCGAACCACTCACCATACAACTTTCACCACTCATCAGCTACTAATAAACTTTGCTTCCTATAAGCACCCCTTTCATAATCTATAAACTTTTAGGCATCTCTTACACCTACCTATACTTAAACACGACCCGAGTTTTCAACCCAAGTTCTCACTTACCATATAAATCATAACAATAACTAACCATACGGTTCTACATACGTCAGATACAAATATCATATCCCTGATATAGCAAATTATACTTTAACTATCTTATCGAGATGATCGGAAAGACTCCAATCCATCACGATTCCATACTGTCACAATGATCGGAAAGCCTCCAATCCATAGTGACTCATCAAATCTAGTTAACCGGAAAGCCTCCGATCTAACAAGATCCATACAATACCATTCTATCTTGCATACAATTCATGTATCCATCATTCACTTAACATCATGCTATCATTTTCTTTCATAACTAATCACATTCTCTATTCAATTTACATTTCCCCACATTTCACATAATATTACCTACCTAAAATCATATTTTTTTCATAGACCAGTACTCCCACTTATCCCTTTATACCACCTGGTATACACATAATCATTTCTAATATTTCCCACCAATCTACTCATTTACCAATCATCTTTAGTCGATTCATTTTCTCATTATTAAAATTTCCAATCGTTCTTTCACCACCTAGGTAACCATCATTGCATTCAATTATCCACATTTTTACCAAATCACCCGGTCAACTCGAGTCAACCAATTGACTCCGATCCATAATCCAAACATAATCTATCACACTTTTCCTATGTCCTTTTTCCAATAATTAATTGTTACCCTTGACTTAGTATACCATTTCTATGACATTTTACCATTAATTACCCCTTTTACCCTTAACATCAAATCTATCATCCATGATACAAACTTTTGTCATGACTAATTGTCAATTTTTAACTCAACCATTTTCGATTACTAAGTTTTGTCATCCCCGATGCTTATCCTTTCCATCATATTTTCCATTCATGAGTTTTGAAACTTCATTATATTTTTCATCATTCTTTTCTTCACCGTTATCATATGGTAATACCACATCACTTATCCTTATTCCCGCCAAGTGCCACAATTTTACTTTTGAACTTTTTCCTTACATGGTTTCCCATCCATATATATCATTCTCCCAGAATCTTAGTACTTCCGCGTACTACCATCCTTTCATTGAAATCATTTACTATTCCCGTGATATTATATCTTTTAATATCTTAATTATCCGCGACATACCAATCGCCAACTCACCCAGGCATATCACACATTTACACATAACAAACCGGGGAAACTGTCCCCGAGTACATTTCCACACCAAACGATTCACCCATACTTATACATGCCATTTCGCCTTATCCCCCAAATCGTGCGACAATTCATCAATAAAACACGAACCTCATACCATAAATTTTAATAATCGAGGAAAACTTACCACACTTTTGCACCTTTCACATCAACATGATTTGATGAACTTTGAACGAGATTTTCTTTCTTTGTTGACTCCGAGCTACCACTGAACTTCCTCTTTCCTCCACTTGATGACGATTCATTGACCCTTCGTTGAACTACCTTCTCCACATCCCTAGCATTAAATTCTGTTAGAAATTTTCCAAGTATACTTTCAGGACAAAACATACCTAACAATCTACTCACGAACTCCTTCCACGATATCTTGTACCACACTCTCTTTTCCAATGCTTTAAATATCGCATCCCGCCATGACCACACATCACTCTCCCAGTAGACGAGCCGTAGAAGTTACCACATCTCCTCCTAATACTTGCTACTCTTTAACACTTGCTTAGTTTCACGAATCTACCGAATCACGACCTCCGGTTCGGCGCTTCCCAATTATACATCTAGTTTACACGCCATAAATGCCTTGAACAAACACCATTCCCTTTCTTTCGATTCGAAATCACTACCAACATCATCGCGACATGACGAAACTCGATTATAATTTCTCTTCTTGTCTTAGAGGAGCTTGTCCTCTTCTCGAGTTCACCCTTTTGTTATACCAAAATATTCACAATAAAAATTCAAACGATGACTCAACAGTCGAATAAAACACATTTATATCAAGTCATGACATTTCTCTTAGGGATCGACCCTGCCACACCCGCACTTTACGGTCTCTAAAAGACTAATCATGGATATCCTATGGACACATATGGTCCTACTTAGCATAGCTTAAGACTAGGGAGGTCAAACCTACCTAATTCACTTAAACTACAGCACTAATACCAAGTTGTAACACCTCAATTTTTAAAACACCTTTTAAAATCATATTTTTAAATAAAAATATTACAAAGTCCAATATCCGAAAAATACGGTTTAACAAATACCTTTTAACAGATTATCAGAGTTATAAAATACGGTGTTACAAAGATAATATCATTACCATAGGATAACGGGATCTACCTATAAGCTCCTGAGCTAAACATCTCTAGGCCACCTCTATCGCGACCTTCTAATCCTTCAATCTCAAACCTGAGTACATAGCCAAAAACAAAGTAGTACGTGAGACAAAATAGTCTCGTGAGATACATGGTTTTTCGACCCATTCTCAAATATAATTAGAAATCATATTCATTACTTTTTCGTTATTCGCTTATTACTTATCGACTTATATTCTTATCGGTTATTTGTATTTACTAGTAAGCTAACCGTAAGCTTACCCATCACATAATCACATACATGTAAGTTATCCATAAGCTTGCTCCTTTTATCACATACGCCACGAATCATTCCGAAGCAAACCCCCCACGATGTGGGTTATCATCACAAGATCACATGGTAATTGGGGTTCTCCCAAACTTACCAAGATCTCCAACTCCCCCGTCTCGCGGGTTATCGTAATCCCCCTTTTTATCTGGTTATCATAATCCCCCTATTGTCGGGATATCGTTCACATTGATATACTATCCTTGCACAGGGAGGTACCGCCTCAAGTAGTAATCTCACTCCCCCATATATGGGTTATCGTTATCCGGGTGCTTTTGTTACACACATTGAATTTCATCAAATACGGGCATATGCCTCACCAATTCATAATCAAACACAAATTAGAATACATATATTCTAATTATCATATTAATCTCTTTTAACATAATCATATTTCATTTATCTTTCCTCATCATTATCGTCATAGACTTTATCATTTGATTCACTAATAAGATTCACTTCTTATTATTCATAATCACATATACTTTATCTCTACATTGACTAGGGCATGCATATAATACTAGTCGTTTTATACTTATCCTCTTAACAATTCGATCATTGCCTTTATTAGTATAGTTTACTAAACAATACTTGATACTTTAAATCATTGGTATTAGTTTTACTAATACATATTATTAATAAACCAAATATCATACTTTTTTAATCATTGTCCTTAATCATGCATCTTATTAATAAAGGGTCATTAATTACTTTTCATTATCATAATCTCTTTAAAAAATCATTAGTCATTTAGTCATACTTAAATAGCCTACTACTTGTATTCTCTTATCCTTTTAATCATATCTTTATTAAACACATTTATTAATAAACACTCATAAAACATCATAGTTTTCAAAATCATTTGCTATGTACTCAGTAAAAGTCTCATGTACTCACCTTAGCCAAGCTAACTCCAAATCGTGTCCATTTACATGAATCCTTGCTTTCCAACTTGTGCAATGTCACCAATCTTTAGGTCTTCTTGACCTACCATTAATATCATCATAAAATCTAGTGATTATCCATAACTAGTTAACAATAACTTCATAACAACCTTCTTAACCACCAAGTTCATCCAACTTGGTGGAACCCAAAACCCTAGTTCAAGATTTCCATCACCAAAACCCAAATCTAACAAGAACACAAGGTTCTTAAGCTTACAAAGAGTGTTCTACACTCATCTTAGTCATCTTCCCCAACGATAACTTGGTAGGTTATCCAAACCACCATTTTTCCCCAAATAAAGTTCATAACTAGCTTGATAATCATCAAATCAATGTTATAAACACATTTTCCTTGCCAATATGTTGTAGACCTAAGTTATATAAACCCAATTTCATCACCCATTACAAACCCTCCAACAAGGGTTTGCATACTTCACCATTTTCACCCAAAAACATCATCCATACTAAAAGGAGTAGAGATTTACCTTATATTTCAACAATGGAGTGGGAATCTTCAAGATTGAGTGTGAAAATCAGTTCCAATGGCCTCCTTAAATGAGAGAAATGAAAAAAAACCCATTTTTATGATGTTCCAGCCATCCTCGAGTCGAGATATCGACGCAAGCCAAACGCGAGGATTCCTGCCGCTTGCAAAGTTGTTTTTTTGTTACTCGCGTCCAATCTCGGCGCAAGCTCAACGCGAGCCTGGCGCGAGCCTTACAGATTTCACCTAATTTGATCTTTTCTTCTCGAATGCTAACTAGGTTCGACCCGTTTGTGATCCCGATGATCACAACCACTTATAAACACGATCGACATCGTTAAAAGCCCTTTTAAACCTTCACAAACAATCATAACATCCAATGCTTGCTAAATTGTAAACGTACCTATAATAGTTTCACCAAAATACTTAATATATAATTATTCTAAAATTTGGGACGTTACAATAAGGAGTGTGAGTGAATCTCACAAGATCGATTGGGTCGGGCAATTGAAAATGAAACACAAAATTGACTTCATCGGGTTACAAGAAACACACGTTACTGTTCCAGGTAATATCGATGGCGTTGGGTGTTGGGGTAATTCTAATTTTCAGTATCAAAATATTTACTCTGTTGGTAGATCTGTTGGCTTAATCAATCCGTGGAATCCTGATATATTTGACCTCAATTTCTGTAACAAGTCTCGGTATTGTTTAACGGTTGGTGGTCGGTGTAAAGGCTTCAGTGGCACAACTTACCTTGTTAACATATATGCCCCACAATCATTGGCTAAAAAACGAAGTTTATGGGATGAACTGGTGACTTTAAAAAACTCTAGACAGGGTAACTGGATATTTTTCGGCGACTTCAACTCGGTTCGCCGGCCAGATAAAAGGATTAATTCATCCTTTTCTAATTCCACCACTAATAGCTTCAATAATTTTATTACATCAGCAGGTTAAAAAGAGTTTAATATGGGTGGCAGACGATTCACATACTTAAGCCCCGATTGTTGCAAACTGAGCAAACTGGATCGCTTCCTTGTATGTGCAAACTTTATGTTGGCACAGCCCCGTTCGGTTGTGACGGCTCTCCCTCGTGAACATTCTGATCATTCACCTATCATTTTATACAATTCGGCAGTCGACTTTGGCCCTCCTCCATTAAGATTTTATAATGCATGGTTGTTGAGAGACGGTTTCACTGATATGATTAACAGGGCATGTTAAACGTTTCATGGTTTTGGCCTTCCGGATTCATTCCTTACCGCAAAGCTAAAACACATCAAATCGAAGATAAAACAATGGCGGCATTCAAAATTTGAAAAAGAAAACAAGGAACTAAAGGATCTCAAAAAACGATTGTGTGATCTTGACCACTTGTGTGATCTTAACTCATCTTTCATCACATTAATCCCAAAAATCAAAAACCCAATCAACTTAGGTGATTATAGGCCGATTGCCCTAATCGGTTGTATTTACAAAATTCTAGCCAAGGCGTTATCCACCAGACTAAAATCAGTAATTGATGGCGTTGTTGGCGAAACACAATCGGCATACATCAATGGAAGAAATATATTGGAAGGTCCACTAATAATAAATGAGCTATGTACTTGGGCGAAAAAGTCAAAACAAAAGATGTTCATGTTCAAGGTGGATTTTGATAAGGCTTTTGACTCCATCAATTGGGGTTACTTGGATTCCATTATGGAATAAATGAACTTTGGCTCAAAATGCGGAGGTTGGATCCGTGGGTGCCTTTCCTCTTCTTTTGCATCGGTCCTCATCAATGGTTCGCCTTCAAAAGAATTTCAAGTTACAAAAGGGGTTCGTCAAGGCGACCCACTTTCACCCTTTTTATTCATATTGGCTATGGAAGGGCTAAATATAGATATGAAAACGGAGTGCAACAAAAAAATATTTACTACTCAACCCATCGGCTCAAATGGTCCAAGCATCTCACATCTATTTTATGCGGACGACGCAATTTTTATTGGTAATGGATCTCGTGGTAACTTGGAAAATCTCGCTAGAATTTTAAAATGTTTCCAAGCCACATCCGGTTTGCAAGCCAACTTCTACAAGTCAAAAGTCTTTGGTGTCGGCATCACCTCTTCACACCTTACCAATTGGGTCAATATCCTCAATTGTTTGTCCGGTACGTTTCCTTTTAATTATCTCAGTGTACCGGTCGGTGCGAACATGAACTTGAAGAAAAATTGGGACCCGATTATTAATCGCTTTAAATCCAAACTTTCCGACTGGAAAGCAAGAAATCTATCTTTCGGTGGAAGGCTCACTTTAGTAAAATTGGTTCTTAGTAGCTTGCCTTTATACTATTTCTCACTATTTAAAGCACCTGTGTGTATCATTGAGAAATTGGAGCCAATTAAAAGAAATTTTTTGTGGGGTGAAAAAAAATCAAGTGGGTTGCGTGGTCCGCCGCTTGGGCTTCAAAACGTGATGGTGGCCTCGGAATTGGTTCATTCAATGCACAAAACTATGCCCTCTTGTCTAAATGGTGGTGGAAACTTAGAAATGGTAAACCATCCATTTGGAAAAATGTAATTTCGGCTAATCACAATCTAAAAAAGAAACCGTTTCATCATTTGATGTCTAGTAATGCAACAGGGGTATGGAGGAGTAATGCTCATGTCAATGCCGATCCATCAAAGTTCAATTATGATTTTTCCGATGCATTTTCCCTTTGCATTGGCTCTGGTACATCTTTTAAGTTTTGGAAAGATAAGTGGATTGGCGAACATACATTGCAATCGGTTTATCCAAACTTATATAAAATCAGAAATCGGAAATTATGCTTGTTAAGTGATCGAATCCAGGATACAAGATTCAAGTGGGATTGGAAACAAAGTCTTAATGATCAGATTGTTGTTGACGAGTTTATCTCGTTAATGCACTTGATTAGCAACATCAGGTTATCAAACGCCCCTGATCACATGAAATGCAAATTATCCACTGATGGGTCATTCGAAATACACCACATTATGAGATGGATTGATCAAAAAATAACCACCCCCGGCTATGTTAACATGCCTTGGTTAAGCATCGTTCCGCTAAAAGTAAAATGTTTTGTTTGGAGAGTTAGGTTGGGTCGAATCCCGGTTGCAAATGTCTTGAATCTAGAGGGATTAATATCGGGTCCACCACTTGCAAATCATGTATGACCTGCGATGAAGACATAGATCGTGTATTCCTCTGTTGCCCGAAATCTATTGAGGTTTTATCATCGCTTTTTCGTTGGTGTGGAACTACATTACCGCAATTTAACTCGATCACTGATCTTATCGAATTCGGTGATGGCTGAGGATATAGTCAAAAGCAAATGAAAGCATTAACAACTATTATACAATGTTACATTTGATGTGTTTGGAAGGCGAGAAACGAGGTGGTATTCAATAATGTCACAAATCCTACTCGATCATAGCGGAGGAAGTCATTTCAACTTCATTTTTGTGGGTGAAAAATAGGAGTAAACTATGTCATAATTCGGTTGAATGGGGTATATCCCCCCTATTATCTTGTTTGTAATTTTGTACTTTCAGTCTTAGTTTCTTGCTAAGTTTGGCTTTTTTTAATATATATTTGTCGTTTCCAAAAAAACATTATAGGTGCAAATATTAAACGAAAAAAAGCAGTTGTGGGATGATTTAATTCATTTAAAAAATTCTCATTAAGGTATTTGGATCTTCTTTGGAGATTTTAACTCAGTTCGTTGGCCGGATGAGAAGCTTAATTCCTCCTTCTGTCGGTCAACACCAAATTGCTTCAACAACTTCATCAATTCTTCAGGCCTGTCGGAGTTTAGTATGGGAGGGCGGATATTCACATTTTTAAGCCCTAACTGTCGAAAATTAAGCAAGTTGGATCGCTTTCTTGTGTGTTCGACCTTCATACATGCTCAGCCTCGTACTGTGGTAATGGCTCTTCCCCGTGAGCACTCTGACCACTCGCCAATAATTCTATGTAAAAATTTGGTTAATTTCGGTCCCCCTCCATTTAGATTTTATAACTCATGGCTATTGAGGGGTGGTTTAAATGATTTGGTGAAATCGGCTTGTGCTTCCTTTAATGGATTTGGCACACCTGATCTATATCTTGCGGCGAAATTGAAACATATTAAACTTGAAATCAAGAAGTGGCGGGCAATTGAATTCAACAAGGAGAATAAAGATTTGAAATATCTTAAAAAACGCCTTGAAGATCTCGATCTTTTGGTTGAAAGCATGTCATTATCCGATGCAGAAATTTTAGAGATTAAAACAGTAAATTAAAACTGGTGGACCATGATCGATTTCACAAACTTGATTTAAAACAAAAGGCCCACATAAAATGGGCAATTGATGGTGATGAAAATACATCGTTCTTCCATGGAACGCTTAAAAATAAAAACAGGAACAATCGCATCCATGGATTATCATTTAATGGGAATTGGGTTACCGATCCCACGGAGATTAAAGCAGAAGCACTTAGATTTTTCTCATCCAAATTCACCGATCAATGGGATGTTCAGCCCGCTTTTGTTAATCCACTTTTTTCCAAATTATCGGATTCGCAACAGGCTCTTATTGAAAGACCTTTTTCTGAAGAAGAAATAAAAGCTGCAGTTTGGGCTTGCGGTGGTGAGAAAGCTCCCGGTGCGGACGGTCTAACTTTTAAATTCATCAAGGTGCATTATAATGATCTTTCAGTGGAGTTGATGTCTTTTATTAAACATTTTGAGGAAACTAAATTGATTTCTAGAGGTTGTAATTCTTCCTTTATCTCTTTATTGCCTAAGATTAAAGACCCGGTCAATTTCTGTGATTTTAGACCAATTTCTCTTATTGGTTGTATGTATAAAATTTTGGCAAAAGCACTATCTTTCAGACTGAAATCCGTGATTGATGATATCATTAGTGTGCCTCAATCGGCTTACATCAACAGTAGAAATATTTTGGAAGGTCCGCTTGTTATAAACGAAATGTGTTCATGGGCAAAAGGTGCTAAAAAGAAGATGTTTTTGTTTAAAGTTAATTTTGAGAAAGCTTTTGACTCCATTAATTGGAGTTATTTGGATTCCGTATTAGCTCAAATGAATTTTGGCAATAAATGGAGGACTTTGATTCATGGTTGTCTCTCTTCATCTTATGCATCAGTTCTTATTAATCGGTCACCAACTAAGGAATTCCAAATCACAAAAGGTGTTCGACAAGGTGATCCTCTATCACCTTTTTTATTCATTATTGCAATGGAATGGCTTAATGTTGCCATGAAGTCCGCTTGTGATAAAAAATTATTTCGTGGTCTTTCAATTGGTTCAAACGGGCCATGTATATCACATTTATTTTACGCGGAAGACGCAATTTTTGTTGGGGAGGGTTCTAGTGTTAATTTAAAAAATTTAGCTAGAATCTTGAAATGTTTTCATGCGTCTTCCGGTTAGCAATTAAACTTTCACAAATCAAAAGTCTTTGGAGTTGGTGTTTCATCGTCTCAATTAAACAATTGGGCCGATATTGTCCATTGTGTCCCTGGTACTTTACCCTTTTTTATCTCGGGGTTCCGGTGGGGGTTAATATGAATTTAAAGAAACATTGGGTACCGGTGATCAATCGTTTTAACTCAAAAATATCCGATTGGAAAGGTAAAAATCTATCTTTCGGTGGTAGGCTTACTCTTGTCAAGTCGGTATTAAGTAGTTTACCTTTTTATTATTTCTCATTATTCAAAGCTCCTGTATACATAACTGAAGCTCTAGAGCAAATTAGAAGATGATTTTTATGGGGTGAGAAAAAAATTAATTGGGTGGCTTGGTCCAATGTTTTGGCATCAAAGGAGGATGGCGGGCTCGGTATTGGATCATTAAAGGCCCAAAATTATGTACTCCCTTCTAAATGGTTGTGGAGATTACGTGATGGAAAGAAAAGTATGTGGAAGAATGTTGTCATTGCAATACACAATCTTAGGCGTAAACCATTCCATACAATGGCATCGGCCAAATACAGGGGTGTGTGGAAAAATATTACAAAGGTTGAATCCGAACTCTTAAGACTCGATTATAACTATTTTGATATTTTTTTTCTCTTAAGATTGGTTCAGGGGCAAACTTATTATTTTGGAAGGATAAATGGTATGGTAACACATCTTTGCAGGCTCGATTCCCTAATTTATAGATACTTGAAAAACACAAGTCATGCACGGTATCGGATCGCATATTGAACACCGGTTTCTCATGGGAATGGAAATCTAGTTTCAATAATTATACTTTGATTAACGAATTTTGTAAGTTACTGCACTTCATCAATAATGTTCGTTTAACCGATTCCCACGATTGTTTGTCATGCAACGTTTCCAAGGATGGTGATTATAAGGTACATTATATTCGACAATGGTTAGATAAGAAATTGACTACCACCGGGTACACTAATATGCCATGGTCATGTATTACTCCTATTAAAGTCAATTGCTTCACATGGCGGGTGGCCCTTGGCGTATTCCGGTTTCATGTAGCTTGGAGAAAAGAAGTATTAATATTGGCTCTCTCATTTGTAAATGTTGCAATATGGAAGATGAAGACATAGAGCATGTATTTCTCCGGTGCTCTAGAACAAAGGATGTGTTAGCTTGGTGTTAAACAGTCAAATATGCAAGAAAGGAAACAAATCAAACCAATACACAAACAGCTCATTCCTTCCTACAGCTCACGATTACAGCCTCAATATGGGGGATTTTCATTAATTGCTTCCTTTCGTGTAGTCTTTCCTTTGTACATAAATATAGCTTCATCCCTGTAATAAAAAACACAACAATATACAATAAAAGAATTATTTAGCTTGTTATCATGGTATCAGAGCGTGGTTAGCCTCATCATCTACCGTTTTCTGATCAAATTTTTCCGAGCCAAGCCATGTCTACGGACAGCAACTCGGAAAAAAAACTTGTCTCTACAATTAGCAAACCTGCTTCGAAATAGCATCAACCCATAGCCACAAACTCCCAAACTTTCTGATAACCTTCAAATCAATCTCAAACTCAACAATCAAAATTACGCCTTATGGACTCGAATGATTCGAGTCGCCATAGGTGGAAAATCAAAATCTTTGTTATCACATCTCACTTCAAATCCCCCGGATCAAACCCATGAGTCCTTTGATCAATGGGAACAAGAAGATTTGATAGTCTTTTCATGACTAATTCAAAATATCGAACCCAAACTTGCCGACAACCTAACCGAGTATCCCACAGCAAAAAGCTTGCGGGATGCCTTGGTGGTCACTTACAGCAGCGCTAAGGATAAACTTCAAACAATCAGTTTACATGTTAAAGCCAACGATATTAAGCAAACCGAGAGCTCCCTTGAAGAACTTTGGATTACATTACAAGGGATTTGGGGAGAAATCGACCGAATCGACCCAAATCCTATGAAATGTGAGTAAGAGATCAAGGTTTTCTCAAGAATAAGGTCGAAACAGAAACTGTTCCAGTTTTTAAATTCCTTAGATCGAAAATATGAACACATAAAATGGGAGATTCTCCGATTGGAACCGCTCCCCTCTACGGAGGCTGCCTATGAAACTACTCTTAAGGAGGCTGCTCACCAGGTGATTCTGGGAGCAACCAGTCTAGATACACAAGGTATTGCATCAGGTCTCAAAGTTACAGCCACCGAATCGGAAGGAAAAGGGCTCGCAACAAAGGGCTATCGCCGACCGGAAGGGAGTAAAGCCGGTTCAACAATCAAAGAAGATAAAAGTCATCTATTATATGACAATTGCGGCATGAGTCCACATACCCAAGATCAATGCCTCGAATTGGTTGGCTAACCCGATTGATGGATTGATGTCCACAAGAAGAACAACAAACATTCCAATCACGAAAAGGTAAGAGCTTTAATCTCCGGCCGCAACTCTGATCGGAAGGGAACCGCCGGATTTGGTGGTGTGGCATCGGCTGTCGCTAATTGTGGGCAAGATGAAAACCTTACAGTGGAAACGATAGGTACAGGGGGTGAGGGCACGATATGCTCGAACCCCCTCTCTTACTCTTGTGTTTTTCCTTTTAATGCTTGTAGTTTTAAAAATATCACAAATAACCCCTGATTGTTTAACTTCACGTGGCCCACAAACTTTAAATCTTTTAAAGGAAACCAATTTTGAGTATTATTTAAACAAGAACTTTAAAAATTGCAAGGATTTTATTAAATGTGAAAACACTTGTGAATCGACAGTGGATAAAATTTTTAAAGATCCTATTAAATGTGAAAGCTTTAAAAATTGTAAAAAATCTAAAATTTTGAAACAGTTGGTGGTTCCGTTAATATGGTCCAAAATAACCAAAAACAGGAACAACTATGGATTTTTATACAAACGGCAAATGGAGAAAAACTTAATGTTAAAATGGGAGGTAATATTGAGATATCTCCAACACTAAAACTCTATAGATATCTATACATCCCAGAATTGTCTCATAAACTATTATCGGTTAGTCATGTTACAAAAGAATTAAATTGCTCGGTGCTTATGCAACCGACGTTTTGTATCTTACAGGATATCAGGATGGAAGCGATAATTGGGCGTGGCACTGAAAAGAACGGTCTATATTATGTGGATGAAGTAACTCAAAATGGGAGTGCAATGTTATCTCATGGGACGAGATCAAGGGAGGCATGGTTGTGGCACAGCGGACTAGGTCACCCATCTATCAGTTATTTACATGTTCTTTTTCCATAACTTTTTCCTTTAAATTGTAAGACATATTGTGAAACATGTGCGTTTGCCAAAAGTCATCGAAAAACTTTTAATCCAAATTTTACAAGAGTTGATCAACCTTTTTAATTAATTCATTCAAATGTATGGGGTCCAGCTCCAATTGCTGGTGGCCAAAACTTTCATTCTTTGTCATGTTTGTTGATGATTGCACTCGTATGACCTGGATATACTTATTAAAAAATAAAAATGAAGTTTTTGAAAAATTCATATCCTTTTACACCATGGTCCAAACTCAATTTAAAATTCCATCCAAATCCTTAGATCTGATAATGGTGGAGAAATTATTAATTCCGATATGAATTTTTTTTGTCAAGAAAAAGATATAATTCACCTAAAGTCTTGTCCCCATACTCCTGAACAAAATGGTGTCGCAGAGAGAAAAAAAATTGTATTCTTCTTGAATTTACGGGCACTACTAATAGAATCTCAAGTCCCAAAATCTTTTTGGCCCGAAGCACTTGTTACGGCCGCCTATCTCATCAATCGTCTTCCAACCCAAATTTTAAAATTAAAAACTCCTCTGCAAGTCCTTACAGAATACACTGACCTTCCTCCCGCTCTTACTCTTGAACCCCGAATCTTTGGTTGTACGGTCTTTGTTCACATACCAAAAACTATCAGATCTAAATTTGACCCATGTACAGAGAAATGTGTTTTTGTTGGGTATGGAGTTAATCATAAAGGGTGCATGTGCTATAATCCAAAAACCTGGCGCATGTTTACCACCATGAATTGTGACTTTCTTGAAACAGAATACTTCTACACAGCCAACCTCAGCAGTCATGGGGAGAATAAAAATAATACAAGTGACACGCTGAGTTGGCTTGACACAAAAACAGTCAATACTCAAGATACCGAAGCTCCCCAACGTACTGAAACTCCTCAGCATATCGAAGTTCCTCAACACACGGAAGACAGTGCCCCCCAAGACTCGACTTCTATCCTGATACCTGAGGTAAGTGACCCCTCTTCAGACAATACTAATCCATGTGTACAAGAAAACTTGCAGGGGCTAGACAATGAAGAGGATTCCAACATAGTTCAAGATGATGGATCCGCACAATACACTTTACCTCCAAGAACAAACCGGGGAGTTCCACCTAACAGATACTCACCGGAAAAAGTGACAAAGAAAGGTACATATCCAATGGCAAACATAGCCAAAGGAAATCTATCTAACCAGGCAAAAGCATTCACTGTAGCTCTAAGTTCTGAAAAGATACCTACAAACCTAGAGCAGGCTCTAAAATCAAGAGAATGGAAAAACGCAATGAAGGATGAAATGGAAGCTCTAGAGAAGAACAAAACTTGCATAAAATGTACCTTACCACCAGGAAAGAAAACCGTTGGATGTCGATGGGTATTCATGATCAAGTACAAACCGGATGGAACAATTGAGAGACATAAAGCAAGACTAGTAGCAAAAGGCTACACCCAGACATATGGAATTGACTACTCAGAGACCTTCTCTCCTGTAGAAAAAATCAACACTATCAGAATCTTCTGTTATGTGGCCGGAAACCAAGGATGGCCTCTGTAACGCCCTGGAATTTTAATAATTAAATAATATTAATTTAATCATTTTATTTAATATAAAATAAATAATTATTTAAGTAATTATAAATAATATTAATTTAGGCGGTTCATATTATTTAGACATTGATAATGTAGCTATATGTCTCGCGAGTCTTAGACGTTATTTAAATTCCCGAGTGTTGAGTGTCGGGTCAAGGCCGGCCAAGGGCCAAGGCCGAGACTCGTGATTATGTTCCGACTAAAAAGAAGATTCAAGCTTGGGCCGAACCCCTCCTAGTCCTTCGATTCAGCGGGTGTAGAGAGGATGCAAGCCCGAAAGTTTTTCTTTTGTCCAAGCCCGCTTCGATTTAAGCCTTTTTCCCTTTCTAGTCAAGATTTAGTTATTAGTCTAAACCTAATACTAATTGCAGCCGTGATCAACCTCACCACCTCCATTCTCTCGTTTATTTCCCCAAAGTGCAGCCGCAAGAGCATCTCCATTGTCGTTCTTCTATGTTCGATCAAGCATCATCCTTCCTAATCACAGTTTAAGTTCGTCGAGCAAATGAGTAAATGAAGCTTAAATCCCGAGTTGTTTCAAGCCGGCGACGAGACTGATCAAGAAGGAGAAAGGAGCCAAGCCGTGTTCAAGTTATTGTTTTTTTTCCCCCAACCACGTTCTGTGTAGAAATCGTTAGTTTACCCCCCCTTAATTCTTTTCTTTCTATTTAATCTAATTGAGTACTTCTTTGTTCGTGTATGTTGTTAGATTTCGGGACTGTGATGAGAGTTTAAGACTGAACCATTGAGAATTTGGTATGGTGTTTTGTGGTATCGGGATTGCAAGCAATCGAGATTCAAGCAGGAACGTCACGAGCACGAGTGGGATTGGAGTGAGCAAGTGTTCTCGAGCTAAATCTTTTCTCCCGGAATTCCTTTCGGTAGTTTTTCTTCTTCATCGTTCCTCATTTAATTGTGACAGGTCCTAGCCGGGTGTCTCGTAGGTTCTCACTTCTGTTGATTGTCGGCCTTGTTGTAATTGTTGTCCGGTTGACTAGTTTAACATGATTTTAAGTGGTCAAGTTTTTTTTTTGAGATTTCGAGTCTTGGAGGCTCTAGTCACTATTTCAAGGGCTGTCGATTTGTATGAGTGTCGGGTTGGGTAAAAACCATTGTCGTTTTGCTAAACGTCGTTATAACCGAAAAACCGGGAACCGAACTTATAGATTCTTGGTTCCCTAAAACGAAATAGATTTTCAATAGAAGAATAAATAAAAGGTAAACTGATTTCTGAGGTTTAAGAATGAGTCTCGGGACTGTCGGGTGTCTCGGGAATAAATGAGTTAATGTCGGGATTTAAAACGGGTTTTACACAATGCTGAAATTTTTACAGAATCTGTCCCCTGAGTTCGAGTCCGTTTTTGTCACACTTAAATTACGTTTTTGGAATTTTGGCCCGTGTTAGAACCTTGTTTTCTGAGTTAGCTTTTCAATGCCGCAACCCTCTCGTCAATCCGAATTACGGTTCAAAAGTTATAGCTAACATAGTATGCTGCTGTTAGGAAAATGACCTGTGTGACATGCCTGTCTTGCAATACTGTTTTGAGACCCTTAGAATCTGTTTTGGCCAGTGACCGTCTCACAGAGATATGTAGTTCTGGTTGTCTACTTTGCCTGGTAAAAATTTGGGATTAATCTACTGTACAGTTTAGGATCTATAGCAGTTTCCATGAGACCGACGGGTGCTGCCAGTTTTTCTAAAATAATGATAAGTGGCTAGATTTTAATCCGAGGTTCCGTTTTATGTTTTAGGACCGTCTAGGAGATAACTTGCTGGATCTTTGATTTCCCGCGAACCCTTTGGAGCTTACGTTTCTCGAGGTGAGTATTCTCACCGTGTATTCAGTTTTAACGTTGTACATGCATGACTTATGTGTTACATTTTGTTAAGGCAAAAAGCCTTGCCCCTTTGGATCTTAAGATAACAAAACAACCTAGACTAGCTTTGATTTATATGTAGAATAATATAGCTAAGTTTAGGTCTGATACTGAGTGATCAGTATTGGAACTCAGTATCAGTACTCAGTATCAGATAGTGATACTGAGTACAAGGACTGAGTAGAAGGACTGAGTGATACTCAGTATAGTAACGGACTAAGATCAAATCCCTTGATCTTAGTCATTTTCCTTACTTAGTCCTTCGGTTACTCCTTTGCTCATCATGTAAGATCTCTATAACATTATAAATAGAGATCATCTTGCAAAGGAGTACTCACCAATTCACTTTACACTTTCACATCTTTGTAATTGATTAGTGGTCTTGTTATTCCGCAACAAGCCACACTTAGTGGATTTATACATTTGACTCATATCTTGTTCTTATACAATATTTGTCTTAGTGCTATAATTAACCAATCAATTAACCAACTAAACCAGGGTGTTGTGACCTAACAACTGGTATCAGAGCCGGCTAAATAAACTCTTATTTAGTCGATCTATAACCCTGGCAGCCATTTCCTACAGTTATCCCTCCAACACTCAAAAATCCAAAATGTCTACAATTGTTGCACCAATTATGTCTGGAAAGGGAGTACCCATCTTTGATGGAAAAGACTTCCATCAATGGAAGCTTAAAGCTCAGTGGTATCTTGAATCTATTCACCATGAGATGCTCACTGTGCTAAATGATGGTCCCATCATCCCACAAACTGTGGAACCTGTTGCTGCTACTGATGATGCTCCTGAGGGCATAAGAACTATACCTAAACTAAAGCACAACTGGACTGATACTGACCGTCAGTTGTATGCTTTAGACTCTAGAGCTAAAGGGGTGATTGGTAATGCTGTTACCAAAGAGATACTTAATGCAATTATGAAATTGCCAACAGCAAAGGCTATGTGGGATAGTCTATCAGTCACCTATGAAGGCACAGCAAAGGTGAAGTTGCAAAGAAAAAGTAACATGAGAAGGAAATATGAAAATTTCTTCTCAACTCCTAATGAAGACATCACCACTCTCTATAACAGGTTCAATACTGTTATCCATGATTTAATCAGTGTAGGCATTGTGAAAGAAGAAGGAGAGCTTGTTCAAAAGTTCCTGGATAGTCTTCCTCAACAATTTCTTGACATGACAAACTCTGTCAATGCTGCTAACAACATTGAGTCATATACTCTTCAAACCTTGTATGGTTTAATGTTGAATCATGAGGAGAATAATGCTGCAAGACTGATCAACTGGAAGAAAACTGACAAGTCTTCCACTGGCATGGCTCTAGTTGTGCAACAGGCTTATACTGTGACTGAGCCAGATGAACCAGAAGTTGATCTTGCTGATGCTGAGGCAGAAGAGCTTGAAACTCAAATGGCTCTTATGTCTATGAAGCTGGATCAGTTGAAGAAGAAGAGGCTTGGTGTTAGCTCTTCTAATACTGACCCAAGATCAGGTCTGTGCTATAGGTGTGGAAAGCCTGGACATATTGCTTCAAATTGTCATACCAAGTCTTCTGAGACTGACCAAAATGACAAGATTGCACTGTCCCTTGTAAGAACAGGTATTCTTTGTCTTGTTACCAGAGGAGCAGATTCCTCACTTGATTCAGAAGAAGTGAGAACAGCATTGATAGGTCTTCTTGATAATGAACTCCTTCTTCTAATTACCAGATTTTCTGGTTCTTCATCATCCGAGGATGATGATGAAGAATTTTCTTGTTCTACCAGATTTAGTGCATAGTTTACTAAATCTGGTTCTTCATCTTCATCATCAGCAATAGGCCAGATGAACGGCCTATAGACCACAATTTGCAAATTATTCTCTTCAAGAGCAGGTGGCTCAGAATAAGTTTGCTGTGGTTGGTCAGTATGAGTCTCCCCCTGAGCAGATGGCTCAAGTGGGTCTTGAACTTGTAATGCTGACCTAGTTCTTTGTCTTCTTCTCTCATACTGAATCCGAATTGGCTCAGTATGAGGGCTTTGCTGATGTTGTTATTGTGGAGGTTGATCTTCATTCAATCTTCTTCTTTTCTCCCCCTGAGCAGATGGCTCAGTTTGATCAACCTCAGTATCTCTTTGTCTCTTCTCCCCCCTTTTGTTATCATTTGATGAGGAGGGAAGAGGATCAGTATCACCACCCATGTCCCCCTCAGGTTTTTCAAGAGTAGGGGAGGGCATGGGCTCAGTTGCAGCATCAGTATCACCAGCACCTCCTTCTCCTTCTCCTTCTTCATTGTGGTCACCATGTGAGCATGGTGGAGTTTGTGGAGGCTGCTGTGGTTGTTGAGGTAGTGAGACTGACTGTTTTATTGAGTCAATATCACCACTCATTTTGTCCATTCTGGCCAGTATTATATTTTGAGTTTGTTGGATGGCCAGAATGTGCTGCATGATTGCTTGCAGAGTCACTTGGTCTGCTGCAGCCTGAGATGCCTGAATGCCCTGCACAGATGGTGCTAAAGAAACAAAAAATATAAAACTGGTTAGAAAGAAAGGTTTATAAAATAGAATTGTGGTGTTGTTTAATTCTACAATCATATAAACAGAGTTTGTGAAGTCTGTATTTCATCTGGTTTATGATGAAATATTGTGGACTTGTGCATAGCATGTGTAAGAAGATTTTAGTAAAAGTGAGTGTGAAAATTTAAGTAGCTCAGTATAGGATAAAGTCACATTTACTAAAAGGTTTGGGTTTGGGAATTCGAAGCCTGGGATGTGCTTCTTGTTATTTTCAATGTTTATCACTCGGTATTAGAGTGATAACAGAAATGTGGCTAAACCCCATGGGAAATATTTGGATTTTGTGGCTTAAGGGTTTGTGATCATTTCTTGAATGATGCTACCCAACTCAAAAATAAGTTGGACATTATTCAAGCAGCACCAGTGGGTGTCAGTATGACATCAACCACCATTGTCTCTTTAAATGTTGAGACAACTGTAGACTGACAATGATCAATTTTGTGTGCTCAGTATATGAATTTTGCATAGCAGCAGTGGGCTAGCTATGTTGGCCATAAAAGGATATATATTTGAAAGATCGTTTGAGACTTTGGTCAGTATTGAGTTGGTACCGGCCAATACTTAGTCTCTATTTGGGAATGAAATATATATATATATATATAAGTTTAAGAGCTTTTTAGAAATTCATACCTGAGACTCTGTCAGATTCCCTTCTAGCATCTGCAGAGGTCGGTGCAGGATCATGTGTTTGTTGATGTGCAGCACCAACATCTTCAATACCGACCTCTCTGTCATGCTGAGCACCTTCCAGTGTAGTTTGTGCATATTGAATCTCCACATCAAGAGGAACATGAGGTTCCTCAATTGGTTGAGCAGTTGGAGCTAGTTCTGGACCTGGAAGGTCAGCGGTGGCTGCAACTAGGCTTTGGGCTTGAAGAGATGCAGTCAATGATGGAACATTTGCAGGCTGCATCTCCTCAGATGATAAGTTTCCCATAATAACAGGGGAAAGATGTCTTCTTCTTCTTTGGAGGACCAGTGGTGTGTCTTCTGAGGACTCAGTATCAGAAGCTGTGTCAATATGAGGAGCATCAGGATCTTGTGCAGGTGGAGAGAGATGTTGTTGAGTTGGTTCTTGGACTTGTGGAACATCCTGCATCTCAATGTCTGGACCGGCCTGTGCTCCATTACCACTATTATCATTATCATCATCATCATCATCATCATTGTCTGACTCAGTATCAGACATGTTTTCTGCATCATCAATGTGTTCTTAAACAATGGCCCACATAGGAGGACTTAGAAGAGGCTCTCCTTCTCTTGGTCTGTAAAAAAAAATCTTCTCACTAAGAGGAGGAAGATCAACTCTTGGACTGTGAAATTCATCATAAATGTGTGTGGGCATTGAGTGTTGAAAGATGAGTGATAGAAATCTGCAGAAAGGGACATTGCATTCCCTTGTGTTTGCCCGAACCAGAGTAGCTAATTCATTGAAAATTAGCCGAGCATAATCAATATTTCTTCCATAGTACAGAGCATGTACTATTTGCATCCCAAATTCGTTTATTTGGTCCAAAGCTCCCGTCTTGTGGGTCATACACCGAATTATTGTTGTAATGAGAATACCCCACATAGGACCAAATTCGTTTCTTTTGATGATTCATGTTGTTCCTCTTCGACCCAAAAATGGCAGGACTGAGCGTGCCTCTGATGTATCAACAAATGGGTCATACTGAGCTTGTGCTGGAAGCCTCAGTGTTTCACGAATAATTGCAGTAGAGACAAAAGCTCTTCTTTGATCCCTAATTACCCATCCAACAATCATATCTGGAGAATCGAGTGTGGCAGAGTACCAAAACTTGCATAACATTTCTGGGTAAATTGCTCGAGGAGATAATGTCAGTGCACGAGCAATTGGGCAATGCTTCATAAAAGTCACGATGTTCGTGAATTCTTGGCATACCCAGGCTTGAGGAATAGTGAAATTTGCTGTGATGTTGTTCCTCGCAAACCTGGGTACTTCATTATTTCGGAATTGGATTTCCGATTCAACGTCTGGAGCAATAAAAGTGTAATTCGCCATCTGTAATTTTGATTTGAGAAAGTTTGCTTGCTAATAGAAAATGAAATCGTTAATCGCAGAGAGAATTGAAAGAGAAAGAAAGAAATAACAGTTAAAAAATTTGAAGTAAAAGTAAACGGTTATTTATAGGAGATTTGAAAGCTAAGTAAGGTATTGGGAAGTAAAAACGGCTGATTTGACTGCCTTATCCTCTGCCAACGGTAACTTTCTTATTAAGAAAGGTTACCGTTTGAGCAGTATAAGGATTAAGCTCGGTTTGAGCGCCGTAATACCCCAATACTGAGTAAAAAAATTAATTTAAAAAAAAAATTAAAAATATAAAAACAATTAATTTACTCTTGAAATTAATAAAAAAAATAAAAAATTTAAATTTTGATGATAACAGACTAGTGATACTGAGTGGTCAGTATCAACAGGAGTGATACTGAGCGCTCAGTTTTAAAGAAAATTTAAGAAAGATTAAGGATTCAACATACCTAATTGCCCTAGTAAATACATAAACCTTTCCTCAGGAAGAGGTTTAGTAAACACATCGGCCAATTGTTCATCTGTTGGTACATAATCTACTTCAACCTTACCTTTTTCCACATTATCTCGAATAAAGTGGTGTCTGATATCAATGTGCTTGGTTTTGGAGTGATAGACTGGGTTCTCTGTGATAGCAATAGCACTCTTGTTATCACAATGAATGGGAGTCTTATGAAAGTTGAACCCATAGTCTAAGAGTTGGTACTGCATCCATAATAATTGAGCACAACAACTTCCTGCAGCAACATATTCTGCTTCTGCTGTGGAAGTTGCTACCGAATTTTGTTTCTTGGATGACCAGCCAACTAGTCTTCCACCTAGGAATTGACATCCTCCACTTGTGCTCTTTCTGTCCAATCTACAACCTTCAAAATCTGCATCTGTGTACCCTTCAAGGTCAAAGTTTGAGTCTTTGGGATACCAAAGACCCAGGTTAGGAGTACCTGTAAGATATCTAAAGATACGCTTAACTGCTTTCATGTGCGATTCTTTAGGATCAGCCTGATACCGAGCACACAAACATGTGGCAAACATGATATCAGGCCTACTAGCAGTTAAGTAAAGTAAGGAACCAATCATACCTCGGTATGTGGATTGACATACTGGTTTACCAGTTTCATCCTTACTTATCTTATCCTGAGTACCCATAGGAGTGTGCATGGAAGATAAATTTTCAAATTTGTATTTCTTTAACATGTCATGCACATACTTACTTTGATTTATAAAAGTGCCATCAGGCTTTTGTTCAACTTGTAAACCAAGAAAGTAAGTAAGTTCTCCCATCATACTCATCTGATACTGAGTTGACATTATCTTAGCAAACCAGTCACACATTGACTTGTCAGTGGAACCAAAGATAATATCATCTACATATATCTGAATGAGTAAGATGTCAGAACCTTTCCTTTTTGAAAATAATGTTTTATCAATTTTACCTCTTGTAAATTTATTTTCAATAAGATACTCAGACAGGGTGTCATACCAGGCTCTTGGAGCTTGTTTGAGCCCATATAGAGCTTTATCAAGCTTGAAAACATAATTAGGAAATTTGTAATGGTGATTTTCGGTTAAAACAATTAACAAAACGCAGCGGAAAGTATTTATCACCATGAAAGGATCTTGATATCAATCATACAATTAAACTAAAAGAAAAATCAAAGAGAATGGTATAAGAATCATACCCTAGTTGCCTTTGATCAATGATGAATTCGGATGGATATTGTGAGCAACCGAAACCAAGGATTCCAATGGGGAATACCTCTAAAGCAAGTCCACACAACACTTCCAAGAACACCAATGTAATGGATGCTAGTCCTAGAGTCTTGAGAGCAAAAGAGAGAAAACAAAACACCTTCAAAGTGTGTGTGAGAGGGGACGGCCAAGTGTGGTCAACGAAAGGAGTTTATGGACCATTATATCTCTTAATGGTGCCATTACAATCCTTTAATGATTTCCATAAATCATTAGTCTTATTTGCCCACAAGTCCCTATCTTTTGTTTCTTCTAGTTTGCCCACAAGAAAGTTTCAATATTAACTTTTAATATTAAACTTATGATAGACAAGCTCATAGCTTATATATATTAATAATTAATGTAATTACACTAATTACACTAATTATATAATGGTGTTTAGTGTTTAAGTGTGTGACCCTTTAGGCTCACAAACAACTAGCCATATAACTATATGTTATACATGTGAAGCATATTCCAACAGCTCCCACTTGCGCACGTGATAACATCAAGTAGTTATACAAGCAAAGGTTAGAGTCTAGCAACCCGCCAATGCCCCTAGAAGTACATGAGGAGTTTCATAAAATCTTTGTTCAAGGTTTTTCAAGCAGTTATCCTTTTGTTACTGATACTATGTTGAATTTTAGACAAGGATAAATGTCAATCTAAAATTTCAACGATTCTGTTTCTCGATCTATATATTGAAGTAGATTACCAAAACCAATCAAGATTCATCTTGATTACCTTTTGGGTGTGGCCACACATACATCTATTCAAATCATCGAGGGGCCCAGTAGTATCTAATCCACATGTGTGGAGGAACAAATTCTTTATTGACTGCACGTGTCTGTCATATGCTTAATGACAAACCCGATAATGGTTGTTATAGCAGCCTTGTTCAGGTCAACGTTTAACCATATCAAAGTTTGCCCCTCTACATACACAAACCAACTTGCATCTCAAGTCAGAGGATAAGTGACAAAGTCTTTGTGAGATTCACTTGTGACATAAATCCATGAAGTGATTTCTCATAGGTTGGGTCAGTCCAATTGTGCATCATTATGGACAACATGTGAGTTTGATTTCATCATCCTTAGTCATACTAAGATAATGTCATCAATGCCCTCAGATTTGTCTTAATAATATTCCCATATTATTAATTATGACAATGGACAATTTAGAATATAAAACGCAGTAAATATTCATGGATATAAACATGCAAATATAGAACACAGTAGATATTCATATAAAAACGATCATATCAAATATATCAATTTATTCCAATAAAAACTGCTCAATGTTCCATTATCCAAATACTAAAACAGATTACATGAAACTATTAGCTGGTCGAAGTCCAATGCTTCTAGCATGTTCAATATGTTTGATACATGACATTGGCTTCGTGAAGGGATCAGCTAAGTTGTCATCTGTATGAACTTTGAGCAAGCGTACATCTCCCATTAGGATCGCATCTCTAATGTAGTGAAGCTTCCTCCGATAATGTCTGGCACCTTTCTGAACACCAGGTTCGTTGGCAATGATGATAGCACCTGTGTTATCACAGAACATATCCATAGGTTTTTCATTACTGGGGACAACACCAAGCCCAGAAATGAATTTCCTCATCCAAACAGCTTCCATTGCAGCTTCAGTAGTTGCAATGTATTCAGCTTCTGTAGAAGACATAGCGATAGTGCTCTGCTTTGCACTTTTCCAATCAACAGCGCCTCCGTTCAAAACGAAAACATACCCCGTTTGAGATTTGGAATCATCTCTATCAGTCTCAAAACTAGCATCAGAATAACAAGTGACGCTCAGTTCATCTTGACTTTCACCACCATAAACAAGAAACATATCTTTAGTATTCCTAAGATACTTCAGTATGTTCTTAACAGCAGTCCAGTGACTCTCACCTGGATTCTGTTGATATCGGCTTGTAAGGTTCTGAGAGAACGCTACATCAGGTCTTGTGCACCGCACAGCATACATGATAGATCCTACTGCCGAGGCATAGGGGACATCACGCATACGTTTCATCTCATCAGGTGAGGACGGTCCTTGAGTCTTACTCAAGTGTACATTGTGTTGCATAGGGAGACTTCCACGTTTGGAAGCATCCATTCTAAACCGTTTTAGAATCTTATCAATGTACGCACTTTGACTTAGTCCGATTAACCGCTTTGATCGATCTCGATAGATCTTTATACCAAGTATATATGCCGCTTCCCCAAGATCCTTCATAGCGAAGCACTTCCCAAGCCAGGATTTTACATCTTGTAGCATTGGAATGTTATTTCCTATGAGTAGTATGTCATCGACATATAGGATTAGAAAGACGACAATGCTCCCACTAGCTCTTACATATACACATGGCTCGTCGGGATTCTGAGTAAAGCCAAACGATTTGACTTCCTCATCGAATCTTTTGTTCCAACTTCTGGATGCTTGCTTTAGTCCATAAATGGACCTTTGAAGCTTACATACTTTCTTTGGGTGTTTTGGATTAACAAAACCCTCAGGTTGAACCATATAAACATCTTCATCAAGATGTCCATTTAAGAAAGCAGTTTTAACATCCATTTGCCAAATCTCATAGTCATAGTACGCTGCTATGGCTATGACAATCCTAATAGCTCTAACGTCGGCAACAGGCGAGAAGGTTTCATCATAGTCAATCCCGTAGGTTTGAGTATAACCTTTTGCTACCAATCGAGCTTTATAGGTGTGTACATTGCCATCCATGTCGGTCTTCTTCTTGAAGAGCCACTTGCTACCAACAGTCTTACTGTTAGGAGGAAGATCAACCAAAGTCCATACTTGGTTATCTTTCATGGATTGCATTTCCGCGTTCATAGCATCAAGCCATTTGTCAGATTCAGAATCTGATAATGCAGCTCGATAGTTAGGGGGTTCATTATGATCCCCTAAACTCAGCTCCTCAGCATCGACATGGAAACCATATCGTTCAGGTGCATGAGGTGTCCTTGCGGACCTTCGAACAGGGATTACATCATTTTGAGGTGCAACAGGAACAGTTTCGTGTTCAGCCTCATCTTGATGTTCGCTAGTCTCTACAATAGGTTGTGCATCTTCATCGCTTGGAATCTCGTCAAAGTCGATGGTACTCCCACTTGCTTCTTGTGAAATGAGATTGCTCTCAAGAAACTCAGCATAACGAGCAATAATTACTTTTTGCTCAGGTGGGTAGTAGAAATAGTAACCCATCGTTTCCTCAGGGTATCCTATAAAGATGCACTTGACAGCTCTGGGTTCAAGTTTGTTTGGCGTGTCTCGTTTCACGAGAGCCTCACAACCCCAGACCTTCAAGTAAGACAAGTTAGGGACTTTCCCATGCCATATCTCATATGGTGTCTTTTCAACCTTCTTGGTGGGAACCATATTTAGTATGCGAGCAGCCGATTTGAGTGCATAACCCCAAAAAGATAGAGGCAGAGTGGTAGGACTCATCATCGATCGAACCATGTCAAGCAAGGTGCGATTTCTCCTCTCTGATACACCATTATGCTGTGGTGTATAAGGGGGAGTGAATTGTGAGACAATCCCACAATTCTTAAGATGATCTTGGAACTCATGGCTCATGTACTCTCCTCCTCGATCAGAACGAAGAGCCTTTATCTTCTTGCCGAGTTGATTTTCTACTTCATTTTGGAAAGCTTTGAACGTTTCAAAGGTTTCATGTTTATGTTTAATCAAGTAAACATAACCATAACGACTAAAGTCGTCAGTGAAAGTAATGAAATAGGTAGCACCTTCCCTAGTTCGAGTTCTAAAAGGGCCACATACATCAGTATGTATGAGTCCAAGTAGATCGTTGGCCCTTTCGCCTACATGGGAGAAAGGCTTGCGCGCCATTTTACCAGATATGCAAGAAACACATTTATCAAATGATTCAGAATCATCTGATTTTATAAGTCCATCCTTTTGTAATTTCAAAACGCGTTTCTTGTTAACATGGCAAAGGCGACAATGCCATAGGTAAGTAGAATCCAAATTCTTCTTGGATTTCTTATTGCTACATGTATAAATAGAACTACTGTTTGTGATACGATTATGCATGTCAATCTCAAAGATACCATCACGAGGAATAGCATTAAAGTAAAAAACATTATCCTTTGAAACTGAAATACCATAATCCGTAAACGTATGAATAAAACCATTATTCCACAAACAAGAAAGCGATACTATACCCCTAGTAATACTAGGCGCATAGTGACAATTGTCTAATACAATAATTAAACCACTAGGAAGGATTAAATCATAGCTTCCTATAGCTTCGACCGGTGCACGATTGCCATTGCCCACGTACAAGTCCAAAGCTCCATGGTTTAGCTTTCTACTTCCCCTTAGACCCTGCATGGTATTACAAATGTGAGTTCCACAACCAGTGTCATATACCCATGATTTCTTAGGGAAAGCATATAGTTCTATTGTGAAGATACCTGATGTGCCAACCTTGTTGGCTTTGTTCTTCATCAACTCTGCCAGGTAGGCAGGACAATTCCTCCTCCAATGGCCTGGTTCACCGCAGTGATGGCAAGCAAGATCCTTAGCGGGATGCTCCTTACGAGTAGGTGGGGGAACCTTTGGCTTGGGCTTGTAAACTTGCTTTCCCTTGCCTTGGCCCTTTGCAACTACTTGCGGTTTTGGTTTTTGGATCTTTCCTTGCCTTATAGCAAGGACAGTAGGGGCCGGAGTTTTCTTGGGTAGGCTTTCTTCCGTTTGTTTCAGCATAGCATGTAATTCGGCGAATGTCTTCCCCATACTATGCATATGATAAGTCATGACAAACGGTGCAAAATCCTTGTTTAAGGACGTTAGAATCAAGCTAATCCCAAGGATGTGCGGCATAGCGTAACCAAGCCTCTCCATTTGGTCTAAGTAGCTCTTCATCTTCAAGAGATAAGAGCTAACAGACTGTCCCTCCTCCTGCTTACAAGCGTGGAAGGCTTTGACAGTGTCAAAGAGTTCCTGCTCGGCTTGCTTTTGATACATGGTCGTTAGTTCACGCATCATATCAAATGCAGTGAGGTCCACGAGATTCTTTTGAATATCGGGAATCATGCTCACTAGCATAAGCGCGGCGACTTCCTGTTGTTCGTTAAACCTTTTGGTATAGGCTGTACGAACAGCAGCAGTGGCGGTAGCAGCAGGGGCAGGGGGCAGCGCCTCCTCCAAATGGTGGTACTTATGCTCGGCCCTAAGGACAATCCTTAGGTTACGAGACCAGTCCACAAAGTTCGTTCCATCAAGTTTCTCTTTTTCGAGAACGGAACGAATGGTGGTATGTGTTAGGGTTTGATTGTTTGAAGTCATCTACAAAATTACAAAGTTCATTAATTAGTATTTTTAATAATAATTTCTTTTAATAAATTAACTACCCAATTAATTTTAATTAAAAGCTAAGATCCCATTGAGCTTCTATCATCGCATCAGTTGATCTGCTAGAGATGATAGATCCAATAGGTAGGTGACGTTCAACAATTGCATTACAAGTGCAACTCTTAGAGGTATGGGACTTCATGGCACCTAGTGAACAAGCATCTAGGGTCAAGTGGCATGTTTGTCGCATCGTCGCCTCGAGTCAAGGTCTCACCGTTAACTTGATTAAGTCATCCAATGTGAAATCATGTCAAAATAGATCTAGGTCTCACCGTAGAGAATAATGACCTCGGATTTAAATTCAAACCACGTCTCACGTGAATTCAAAAATAGAAGCAAGTGATTTACAACCGATTGGACGGCGTGACTTAAATTTTAGGTATGTTTAAATTTTAATTTAATAAAATTTTATTTAAGATATGAATGAATCATGTACTTCATTCATACCACTTCATAAGTCTTGTAATAAACGGTAAAAACTTTTAGCGATTATTAAGTGATGAGTTTCAAATCATATTTAAACTTAGTTTAATCTCAAAACGATTTTAGATTAAAGGTTTAATCATCAATGATTAACTAGTAGTCATCGATGATTAAGGGTTTGAATGTTTTAATGTTTGTGTCAAAAAACCATTTTTAATTTGTTTTACTATTTGTATCTAATAGAAAAGAAAAACAACCACAAACAAAGAATAAAACATGCAACATAATTTTGTGCAAACCTCGACCGATGAAATCCTAGGTTCGGTCACGTGAGTCATCACGACGGACCGAAGGGTCAAACTAGGGGACGGGCCAACATGAACCCAAACGGGCCTACATAAACCCAATGGGCTCCCACTTGCTCCAAGACATTCTTGAGCAAGTAGAACCCAAAATTGTGAAAAAGTGTAATCTGCCAGAAAATTCCAGCAGACTTTGAAGCCCGAAAAGTCACTGAAGGAGTCTTCGCTGGTCTTCCCGGCCTTCTGGAAAGTTGTAGCCCACGACTTTGCAAGCATTTTGGGCTTTTGAATCGCCCAAAAAGGAGTCCGTATGCCTCTGGAAAACCTGTTTTCGTACAGCCCTCGCTTTTGTGACGGAAATTTGTTGTTTTCTTCATAAGTCTTCAATATTTTTGTCAAACAATTTACAATAAAAAGATAAAATAAATACAATCTATTCTATTACTTTTACATTACAAATTGCCCCAAAAATGGCACCAAAAATAAAAGAAAAAAAATGAAACAAATTACAACAATTAAGCCAAAAAAAAACACGGCTTTTCCCGAAATAAACAAACAACCAAACATCAACCACATTCATTCACAAACGGTCTAGGCTTTCATCGGTTTGCACAAACAATCAACAATTTGACAAGGCTTTGGCTTGGGATATGGCAAAAATACATGTTTTGCCATATCAAAAAACATAATTAAACAAGAATTCCAAGCCAAATAATCAAAAAATTCAATAAACTAGATTAACTTTTTGATTTGATTTTGTAACAAGTGACAATAGGGTTCCAAAAATACATGTTTTAACCCATCTTTTAAATTAAAAAAAACCGAAAAAAAAACAAAAAACCGTAGGGTTTTTTTTTTTTTTCTTTCCGATCGGGATTTTTATACATCAAAACCGATTGATTTTTGCCACTTTTTACAAAATCTAGCTAATTATATGATTAATATAATGACTCGTGATACCACTAATGGTGATTTTCGGTTAAAACAATTAACAAAACGCAGCGGAAAGTATTTATCACCATGAAAGGATCTTGATATCAATCATACAATTAAACTAAAAGAAAAATCAAAGAGAATGGTATAAGAATCATACCCTAGTTGCCTTTGATCAATGATGAATTCGGATGGATATTGTGAGCAACCGAAACCAAGGATTCCAATGGGGAATACCTCTAAAGCAAGTCCACACAACACTTCCAAGAACACCAATGTAATGGATGCTAGTCCTAGAGTCTTGAGAGCAAAAGAGAGAAAACAAAACACCTTCAAAGTGTGTGTGAGAGGGGACGGCCAAGTGTGGTCAACGAAAGGAGTTTATGGACCATTATATCTCTTAATGGTGCCATTACAATCCTTTAATGATTTCCATAAATCATTAGTCTTATTTGCCCACAAGTCCCTATCTTTTGTTTCTTCTAGTTTGCCCACAAGAAAGTTTCAATATTAACTTTTAATATTAAACTTATGATAGACAAGCTCATAGCTTATATATATTAATAATTAATGTAATTACACTAATTACACTAATTATATAATGGTGTTTAGTGTTTAAGTGTGTGACCCTTTAGGCTCACAAACAACTAGCCATATAACTATATGTTATACATGTGAAGCATATTCCAACAATTTGGGATCAACAAAACCTGGAGGTTGTTTAACATAAACTTCTTCTTGTAGTTTTCCATTTAGAAAAGCACTTTTGACATCCATCTGATAAACTTTGAAATTCTTAAAAGCGGCATATGCAAGATACAACCTAATAGCTTCAATTCTTGCAACTGGTGCAAAAGTTTCATCATAGTCAATGCCTTCTTCTTGCCTGTAACCTTGAGCAACTAACCTTGCTTTGTTTCTGATGACAACACCATCCTTGTCCATCTTGTTTCTGAACACCCACTTAGTACCAATAATAATCTTGCCAGAAGGAGGTGGCACTAAGTTCCAAACTTTGTTTCTCTCAAACTCTGTAAGCTCTTCTTGCATAGCCTCTACCCAATCTTCATCTAATAAAGCTTCATCAGCTTTCTTTGGTTCAATGGTAGATAAGAAACTTGAGAAGAAACAAAAATTTGCAGTTGCTTGGGTTGGAAATTCTAATTTTCTTCTTGTTTGGACACCTTCTTCAATAGGACCAATAATGTTGGAGTGTGGATGGTCTCTGTGTTCCCTTAAATTGTTTCCTAAGGGAGCATTTGAAATAGGATCAACAATATCTTGTTGATTTGGTGTGTTGTCTGTCTGATACTGAGTGGAATTCTGATCAGTATTAGACAGTGCAGGTTGCTGTTCATCTTCATTTTGCAGAGTTGATGTGGATTCTTGTGAAGTGTTGGATGTTTCACCTTCTTCATAGATAGAATGGTTCAGATTATTAGTTGGAAACTCAGTATGGAGGTCCTCTGGTATGGGAACCTCAGTATTAGTCTCATTAGAGTGATACTGAGTTTGAACTTGATCAGTTTCATTAAACTTATTAGGAATAAAGTGTGGATGAAACTTAGGCTGTTCGGCAATGGAGTGTTCTGGATTGCATAGAATATCTATTCCACTAATGTCTTCACTTGCTGAGGTAGAATGCTCATTCTGATCTTCATCGAATGTGACATGAATGGATTCTACAATCATCTTGGTTGAGATGATATACACTCTGAAAGCTTTAGAGTGTGGAGAGTAGCCCATGAACACACCTTCATTTGCTTTGGGAGCAAATTTATTGAGATTTTGTTTTGTACTGAGTACAAAGCATTTACTCCCAAAGATGTGGAAGTATTCCACATTAGGAATCTTGCCATTATATAACTCATATGGAGTCTTCAGATGTCTTTGGACTATAGTAGCTCTATTCTGAGTAAAGTTTGCACAGTTTACAGCTTCAGCCCAGAAACTCAGTGCCAGTCCAGCATGGCATAATAAAGTTCTTGCAGCTTCAATCAATGTTCTATTCTTTCTTTCTACGACACCATTTTGTTGTGGTGTGTAGGCTGCAGAGAAGTTTTGAATGATTCCTTTTTCTTCACAGAAATCTGCTAATGCTGAGTTCTTAAACTCAGTACCATGGTCACTTCTAAGTTGCTTGACCTTGTTGCCTTTTTGAAGTTCCTCTCTTTTTATAAAGGCAATGATTTCTGTTGTTGCATCTGACTTAGTCTTGAGGAAGATGACCCAAGTATATCTTGAATATTCATCAACCAAGACTAGAGTATAAATCTTTTTGGCCAAAGATGGTGTGCTAATGGGGCCAAAAAGATCCATATGTATCATAGTAAGAGGTTCATTGATGGAATGATTGACTTTGGACTTGAATGAACTCTTCTTCTGCTTGCCCATTTCACATGCTGAGCATAACTTATCTTTTGAATAAGTAATAGTGGGCAACCCTCTCACCAGTTTCTTCATACTGAGCTCGTTGATATTTCTAAAGTTGATGTGAGAGAGTTTCTTGTGCCATAGCCAATGCAATTCTGGCTTGACTTTAGAAAGCAGGCATACTCTAATAGTTGGGTCTATTTCAGATAGGTTGACCACATATACATCCTTTTCTCTTCTAGCAATGAGTACAGGCTGCCCTTTATCATTGTAGATGATGCCTGCAACCTTCCTGAATCGAGCTTCATTGTCATCATCACACATCTGACTGATACTGAGCAGATTCCAAGACTGACTCCTCAACAACTCTGGGCAGAACAAGAAAGATTTTTATATGAGCAAGAGTTGGGAGTCAAAACTGAACCAGAATCTGACCTAGATGCTGATACTCCTGGTCCTTCACATAGAATCTCAAGAAAGGGTTCAGACCATATTCAACATTATTGGAATATGGTTGCTGCTAGGACTCAGTATGAGGAACAAAGAAAGGAGTTCTTGAGGACCAAAACATTTCAAAATGTAAGGGGGATACATTGGTTAAATCTGGATGTCAATAAAGTAAAAGTGAAGCTCAAAAAAGGAAGAATTACTATTACTTGTACTGGCTTAACCAGTCCCCCCTTGAAGATATTTATTCATGATATTCAAAGAATTGGTCTTCAAGACTGGGTGAAGATCACAAGACTGATCAAAGAGCTTCCAAAGAAATCAACTTATGATCAAATAGTCTTGGATGAGATCTGTGCAGTAGCTGCAGTATGTTATCAGAAGGACTTACTTCATGAAATAGAGTACAGAACACTCAGTGTTATGACTGAGGCTTACTCAAACAACAGACCAGAATGCCTTCATACATACAAGTATCTTAGAAAGTATCCTCTTCCTCCTAACCTTGTCTTTCAGGATCAAAAGAGTGTCATATATCCAACTTCTGGATATATGTATACTGACTCAGAGGATAGAGAGTGCTTCATTTCTGAAGAAGATCTTCCAAGAGCTCAAATCAGTCACCTTGTTGGACTGAAATGGATGATCACCAAGAAAGAAGACTCTTGGTTCAGAAAGAAGATTGTTGCAGTTCTGAATAGCAGAAGGGATGAACTCAAAAGCAGAGAAGATTTTGTCCACATTAAACAATAAGTCTTCTATGAGAATGAAGCCATCAACAGCAAATGAAGAAGAAGATATTGCTACCTATGCTGTTGTATTTTTTGTTTATCTCTTTGTAATTGTTTTGTTATCATTAGATAGGGGGAGATTGTTAAGGCAAAAAGCCTTGCCCCTTTGGATCTTAAGATAACAAAACAACCTAGACTAGCTTTGATTTATATGTAGAATAATATAGCTAAGTTTAGGTCTGATACTGAGTGATCAGTATTGGAACTCAGTATCAGTACTCAGTATCAGATAGTGATACTGAGTACAAGGACTGAGTAGAAGGACTGAGTGATACTCAGTATAGTAACAGACTAAGATCAAATCCCTTGATCTTAGTCATTTTCCTTACTTAGTCCTTCGGTTACTCCTTTGCTCATCATGTAAGATCTCTATAACATTATAAATAGAGATCATCTTGCAAAGGAGTACTCACCAATTCACTTTACACTTTCACATCTTTGTAATTGATTAGTGGTCTTGTTATTCCGCAACAAGCCACACTTAGTGGATTTATACATTTGACTCATATCTTGTTCTTATACAGTATTTGTCTTAGTGCTATAATTAACCAATCAATTAACCAACTAAACCAGGGTGTTGTGACCTAACACATTTCTTGCACCATAATTGTTATCTGGGTTTCAGCTGTTATCTGAGTTTGATCCGCTATCTGAGTTTGATTTGTTATCTGAGTTTTACATGCTATCTGAGTATCTGAGCAGCTGTTGATTTATTTTAATCTGAGACATTGTGCATGGGTAACTGAGCTCGGCATAGAGTCATTCTGTGCTATTACTTGCTAGGGCAATCTGAGATAATTATGTTAAAGAGATAATAAAACATAATAACACACATCTGAGTTTTGGGATCACCTCCCGTCTGAGTTTTTGGAATTATTCCCGTCTGAGTTTATATCTGACTTGACACCGAAGAGCACTGGTGTCAGACGTTTTGACTTGGCACCGAAGAGTACTGGTGCCAGGCCTTTTTGACTCAACACCGAAGAGTACAGGTGTTGAGGTGGTGTGAGGCGGGTCGAGGTTGATCTCTCGGTCCAAGTCACACTAGCGCGCTATATAAATTAAAATCTAAGTAATAAAATCCGAGAAATAAATCTGAGTAATTAATCGAGTAGATTCTGAGTAGGAGTACACTGATGTGCCCTCATGTGTTGTATGTTATGATTGTTTGCATTTTGAGAATTATTCACTCAGCTTCCCCAGCTGACCCAAACTTTCCCCCACATTGTTTCAGGTACCAGCAAAGGAAAGGAGGAGGTGGACGGTTGACCGCTGTATCTTTTCGTTACTGATGTGGACATCATTTAATATTTTAAAACACTTTACTTTATCTTAACTATTTCCGCAATAAATACGTTTTAAATGTTAAATATTAATATCTGAGATTTATTTATGGGACCTTTTGATTATAATTTTGTTCTCAAAAATTTTAAAAATCTTGTAAATTTTAGGGTGTTACAAGTTGGTATCAGAGCTCTGACTTGAGGGATTTGGATTCACAAGGGGTGGATTCAATCTCAAGTTTGAGTCTCGAGTTTTAAAACGCGAACTGAGTAAAATATTTTCTGAGAAAAGTTTCCACATCAAGCATACAGCATGTCACGTCGACCTCTCGCTTTCCCATTGCTGGTAATATTTAATAGTTTTTATTCAACTGAGATGTATGTTGTATTCTGAGTATGGATGAGTAGAGTAGTCTGAGATTTTTGTATTTATTTTCTAAGTATATATTTTTCCGAGTGTTGTTTCTGATTAGATCTGTGAAATAAAGTCTAAAAAGTTTTAATAACATACGAAAATTACATATGAATTGTACGACTAAATACTATGTATATATATAGATATACGAATGCGAGGTTTGAAAATTTGAGTATAATTTAGAGCATAATTCTGAGTAAAATTCTGGTTTTAATTCCCAGTGTTTAATATATTTATGCATATACAAATACGCATACTAGAGGAATTATAAATTTTTATGAGAATAATAAAAGTTTCCAATTTAGAGGAACACCTAATAGAGTTGAAATGAGATTTTATAAATTCAGAGAAATTTTAACCAAAAGTGTAATAACGGGATATTAATTTATGAGTCACATGCTTTGAATAAATGAGAAAAGAGAAAATTATTAATATTAAAGAGGAGTATTAAATTTTCGTATTGGGAAAATATTAAAATCTTTCATATGGGAGAAAACACTTAATAGACCGAGTCATTTAAACGAGTAAATCAGAGATTAGTAAATCAAATTGATTAAGAATATTTTTATGAGGATTTTTCCAAGTTGAGTAAAAGGAAGGATTATTGAGTCAATAAAATGGGAAATAATTACATTTTAGCTAACGAAAATATATCGAACCAAATTTTGATAATGAAATGAGTATGCATAATGAGAAGTTATTGAATCAAGATTAAGCAACCAAAAGATACATTAATATGGAATTCCAAATTTGTGTAAGAATCTATAGAATGTATTAAAAGAAAAAAAAAATTATGTGGTGATCCTGATGAAACAAAGAGTAATCATTTGTGTTTTAAATTAACCGAAACAGTATTGAGACAAGAGTATAAGAAGTAATGAAGCACGAGTAAAAGAGAAAACTTATAAAGGGTTGTAAGAATTAACCAATTTAAATTAAAAGAGAAAAGGATTGAGCATAGTTTTAATAAAACGATATATAGGTGTATGTCGAAATAATGAGAAATAGTTACATCAAAATTATTAGAAAATTAAATTTATATTAAAAGTGTATTTATTGAAGCGAGCTATATAAGCTTATCAGAATAACTAACCGAGAATGTTGAACTAGAAAATATTAATTGTCGCTCGAGACGGCAATAAATCGGATAAAAATTTTGAGAAAGAGTAAACGTGATTCATGAGAAATGATAAATGAGATAACTAAGAGTAGAAGATAAAACGATATTCGTATTGTGAAAGTAACAAAGTGGAAATATTTCTATGAATCTGAGTTATCCGAGTATCGCGTATGAGACTAAATATACGCATGATTTTCTGAGTAAGGTTTATGAGGTTTTGAGTACCCACAGCTGAGTGCATATCTGTACTTATCGAATTATCAAATATGGAAAAATAATTTATTTTCTTTCTTCTGAGTGTGATTTGTTTGTGGATTATTTTTATATGTGGAAAGTTGTGAACTTTGGGATTGACCCGTGACCAAACAAAGGTGGGTGTCGAAAGTAATAGAAGGGCCCCTATTATCGTACACACCGAACTTTTGGTTGGTTAGGGGGAAATTTTGAAGGGAACGATGGACCAATGCTTGTTATTGTGAATTTAGTATGTGTATCCTAATTGTTTGTGACTACATACTTGCTTGTTTATTTTGGTAGACAATACTAGTTCCAAACTCGAGGACGAGTTTACTCCAAGTGGAGTTGAGTAGGGGTAAAGAGGGAAATTTCTAAAAATAAAATAATTATCATTACATATTATTTGTAATCATTATGAGCATGACGCTTATACAGAAAGATTTTTCCGGATTAGGATTTTAAAAGTATGAAATCTGGATACATATATTGATTAGAACATTTATAAGAGTAGCTACCGAATAGAGCAAATTGAGAATAATTAAATTAATTATATGGTGTAACTATCGAGTTTATAAAACTGATAATCGGGATTAATGGAGGAATTAATAAACCAAGATTTATCGGGTTGAGTACAATGGTGCAACAGAGAAATGGTAAGTATCACAATTATATAAATAATGAGATAACGAGTTAAAATGAGGTCGTTAATTGAGCTAGTGATGAATTAATAAAACGAGTTCAATGATAAGATTCGTTTGGATTGACTTTTAAGTAATTTTGAGTTCATAAGAAATTTATTGATCGAGTAAAGTGAACGAGTTACTAAGATGAGTTAAAAAGATAAAAGTGGTAAACTATCGGGAAATTGTATTTAGTATTTTTGGTATTTTAAAATTTTTATTAATGAATATTTTATTTGCGAGTAAGTTATGGATGGAGTTAAGGGAATGAGCAAACGAAATTATTGAATTGAGTAATATATTATATTTAGAATTATCATATAATATATTTTATTATTATTAAATTATTGAATTAAGAATAATTGTGGAATCAAGTAAACGAGTAATACAATAAGTGAATTGAACAATAAAATTTTATTGAATTAACAAGATTTTCTGAAAGATGAGAAGGTAGTAGATTAATGATTTGATTTGTAAATTGAGTAATGAGAGATCATTAAAATAAGAGTATGAAATTTAATTGTAACTTTTTGGTAGGTAACACGAATTTGATGAGTTGATATATGGTCAAAATAATCAAGAGAGGCATTTTATATTGTGTAAAATCAGTGAAACGGACTATTGAGGATCGCTAAACTAAAAGGATGAGAAAACATTTATTAAAATATCATGGGGAAATCACTAAATATAGTGGAATGAGAACCTGTTAAGGAAATTAAATGACAAGATTGTTAATTTGAGCTAATTAGAGAGTTATCAAATGGGCAATATGCAAACCTAATAGATGAGGTAACGATAAATGGTTAAAGAATAGTTATCCTGAGAACCAATAACGCGGTTGAGAGAAAAATGACCTGTCTAAGTATTATAAGCTAGTAAATTGGAACACTCGAAAATGTGATTTATATCTAATGTTGTTAGTAAATATTATTACTTTATGAGTTTATTTCTGGGATGAAATTGTGGATTTTGCTTCTGAGTTAAGATTTATGAGCTTGCTCCTGAGTTATACATTTTGAGTTATACTCATGAGATATGTTTTGAGTTATTTCTGAGTGGGACTTCTGAGTTATACTTCCAGATCATATTTTGGAGTTATATACCTGAGTATATGAGAATTCTGTGTGATATGTATATTCCTTGTGATTTATTTGCATGGTTTTTTAATTGATAATGGTGTAAACCGCTAAATTATTTATTATGCTGTTAACAAACTGTTGACCCATAGAGTAGAGGACCTTCCGAGTCATTTTGGTAGAAAATTGTCGATAATGAAAAATATTATTACTTTATGAGTTTATTTCTGGGATGAAATTGTGGATTTTGCTTCTGGGTTAAGATTTATGAGCTTGCTCCTGAGTTATACATTTTGAGTTATACTCCTGAGATATGTTTTGAGTTATTTCTGAGTGGGACTTCTGAGTTATACTTCCAGATCATATTTTGGAGTTATATACCTGAGTATATGAGAATTCTGTGTGATATGTATATTCCTTGTGATTTATTTGCGTGGTTTTTAAATTGATAATGGTGTAAACCGCTAAATTATTTATTATGCTGTTAACAAACTGTTGACTCATAGAGTAGAGGACCTTCCGAGTCATTTTGGTAGAAAATTGTCGATAATGAAAAATTTTACCTGTTGCTAAAATGTGTAAGTGGTCATTTGATGGAGTTGTGCGGGAAGAAAATTTTCCATAAAAACTTGTTATCATCATGAGAGATCCGAGTGTGATTGTGCAAATGGTTTGGATGACCTGGTACTACGCTGAGCATCTGGTATCGTCAACAAATCAATAGTAAAGTAACAATTGTATCCGAATGCGAGAGCAAGAAGACGCCTTCAGTAGAGTATCGTGGTGTATTTTATGCTCATTATCGACATTTTCTTTACATACTGAGATTTATAGTGAGCATTCTGACCTTATTTCTTTTAGCCTTATCGTTTTGCGCCACTAGTGGCGGATAATTGTATGAGCACTTACGTGATCTGGAGTTCATTTCCGATTAAGTAAATTCACCATGAAGAGCTTCTTTCTATTCATAACTTTATCGTTTTTATTCTTCTTTTCCATTTGAGTCTGCATGTCGTAGGTCACCCTGATGAGTTTCCTTTTTCATTCTTAATCTTATCGTTTTCCATTTGAAAATGTGCGCCGTTGACGAGCCTGAGGTTGGGACGTGAGATTGCTACCCTGAACTACTTCCGAGCCATGACTTCGGGGACGAAGTCTATTTCAAGTGGAGTTGAGTTGTAACGCCCTGGAATTTTAATAATTAAATAATATTAATTTAATCATTTTATTTAATATAAAATAAATAATTATTTAAGTAATTATAAATAATATTAATTTAGGCGGTTCATATTATTTAGACATTGATAATGTAGCTATATGTCTCGCGAGTCTTAGACGTTATTTAAATTCCCGAGTGTTGAGTGTCGGGTCAAGGCCGGCCAAGGGCCAAGGCCGAGACTCGTGATTATGTTCCGACTAAAAAGAAGATTCAAGCTTGGGCCGAACCCCTCCTAGTCCTTCAATTCAGCGGGTGTAGAGAGGATGCAAGCCCGGAAGTTTTTCTTTTGTCCAAGCCCGCTTCGATTTAAGCCTTTTTCCCTTTCTAGTCAAGATTTAGTTATTAGTCTAAACCTAATACTAATTGCAGCCGTGATCAACCTCACCACCTCCATTCTCTCGTTTATTTCCCCAAAGTGCAGCCGCAAGAGCATCTCCATTGTCGTTCTTCTCTGTTCGATCAAGCATCATCCTTCCTAATCACAGTTTAAGTTCGTCGAGCAAATGAGTAAATGAAGCTTAAATCCCGAGTTGTTTCAAGCCGGCGACGAGACTGATCAAGAAGGAGAAAGGAGCCAAGCCGAGTTCAAGTTATTGTTTTTTTCCCCCAACCACGTTCTGTGTCGAAATCGCTAGTTTACCCCCCCTTAATTCTTTTCTTTCTATTTAATCTAATTGAGTACTTCTTTGTTCGTGTATGTTGTTAGATTTCGGGACTGTGATAAGAGTTTAAGACCGAACCATTGAGAATTTGGTATGGTGTTTTGTGGTATCGGGATTGCAAGCAATCGAGATTCAAGCAGGAACGTCATGAGCACGAGTGGGATTGGAGTGAACAAGTGTTCTCGAGCTAAATCTTTTCTCCCGGAATTCGTTTAGGTAGTTTTTCTTCTTCATCGTTCCTCATTTAATTGTGACAGGTCCTAGCCGGGTGTCTCGTAGGTTCTCACTTCTGTTGATTGTCGGCCTTGTTGTAATTGTTGTCCGGTTGACTAGTTTAACATGATTTTAAGTGGTCAAGTTTTTTTGTTGAGATTTCGAGTCTTGGAGGCTCTAGTCACTATTTCAAGGGCTGTCGATTTGTAAGAGTGTCGGGTTGGGTAAAAACCATTGTCGTTTTGCTAAACGTCGTTATAACCGAAAAACCGGGAACCGAACTTATAGATTCTTGGTTCCCTAAAACGAAATAGATTTTCAATAGAAGACTAAATAAAAGGTAAACTGATTTCTGAGGTTTAAGAATGAGTCTCGGGACTATCGGGTGTCTCGGGAATAAATGAGTTAATGTCGGGATTTAAAACGGGTTTTACACAATGCTGAAATTTTTACAGAATCTGTCCCCTGAGTTCGAGTCCGTTTTTGTCACACTTGTTTTCGAATTTTGGCACGTGATGGAACCTTGTTTTCTGAGTTAGCTTTTCAATGCCGCAACCCTCTCGTCAATCCGAATTACGGTTCAAAAGTTATAGCTAACATAGTATGCTGCTGTTAGGAAAATGACCAGTGCGCCATGCCTGTCTTGCAATACTGTTTTGAGACCCTTAGAGTCTGTTTTGGCCAGTGACCGTCTCACAGAGATATGTAGTTCTGGTTGTGTACTTTGCATGGTAAACATTTGGTATTAATCTACTGTACAGTTTAGGATCTATAGCAGTTTCCGTGAGACCGACGGGTGCTGCCAGTTTTTCTGAAATAATGATAAGTGGCTAGATTTTAATCCGAGGTTCCGTTTTATGTTTTAGGACCGTCTAGGAGATAACTTGCTGGATCTTTGATTTCCCGCGAACCCTTTGGAGCTTACGTTTCTCGAGGTGAGTATTCTCACCGTGTATTCAGTTTTAACGTTGTACATGCATGACTTATGTGTTACATTTCTTGCACCATAATTGTTATCTGAGTTTGAGCTGTTATCTGAGTTTGATCCGCTATCTGAGTTTGATTTGTTATCTGAGTTTTACATGCTATCTGAGTATCTGAGCAGCTGTTGATTTATTTTAATCTGAGACATTGTGCCTGGGTAACTTAGCTCGGCATAGAGTCATTCTGTGCTATTACTTGCTAGGGCAATCTGAGATAATTATGTTAAAGAGATAATAAAACATAATAACACACATCTGAGTTTTGGGATCACCTCCCGTCTGAGTTTTTGGGATTATTCCCGTCTGAGTTTATATCTGACTTGACACCGAAGAGCACTGGTGTCAGACGTTTTGACTTGGCACCGAAGAGTACTGGTGCCAGGCCTTTTTGACTCACACCGAAGAGTACAGGTGTTGAGGTGGTGTGAGGCGGGTCGAGGTTGATCTCTCGGTCCAAGTCACACTAGCGCGCTATATAAATTAAAATCTGAGTAATAAAATCCGAGAAATAAATCTGAGTAATTAATCGAGTAGATTCTGAGTAGGAGTACACCGATGTGCCCTCATGTGTTGTATGTTATGATTGTTTGCATTTTGAGAATTATTCACTCAGCTTCCCCAGCTGACCCCCACATTGTTTCAGGTACCAGCAAAGGAAAGGAGGAGGTGGACGGTTGACCGCTGTATCTTTTCGTTACTGATGTGGACATCATTTAATATTTTAAAACACTTTACTTTATCTTAACTATTTCCGCAATAAATACGTTTTAAATGTTAAATATTAATATCTGAGATTTATTTATGGGACCTTTTGATTATAATTTTGTTCTCAAAAATTTTAAAAATCTTGTAAATTTTAGGGTGTTACAGCCTCTACACCACTTTGATGTAAACAATGCCTTCTTACACAGAGAACTAAAGGAAGAGGTGTACATGGAAGCTCCACACAGATTCACAAACAACTTCAAAGAAAGGGAAGTGTGTCGCCTTAAAAAAATCTATTTATGGTTTAAAACAATCCCCTTGAGCTTGGTTTGGAAGATTCACCATAGCCATGAAAAGCTATGGGTTCAAACAAAGCAACTCAGACCACACTTTATTTCTTAAACGAAGGGGAAAATTGATAACTTGTCTAATAATTTATGTTGATGATATGATAATTGCAGGTAACGGCAAAGAAGAAATATCAAAATTAAAAAGGAGCCTATTCTTAGATTTTGAAATGAAGGATCTAGGAAACCTCAAATATTTCCTAGGAATTGACGTTCTAAGGTTAAAGCAAGGAATTTTCATGCATAAAAAGAAATATGTTCTTGATTTACTAGCAGAGACTGGAATGATCGACTGCAAGCCAGCAGACACGCCAATGATTATGAATCAAAAACTACTCAATGAAGAAAATGATGATCCAGTTGACAAAATAAGATACCAACGAATGGTAGGGAAACTAATATATCTCTCACACTCTTCCAAACATAGCATACGATGTGGGAGTGGTAAGTCAGTTCATGCACAAACCTCAAAAACCCCACATGGAAGTTGTTTTAAGGATCATAAAATATCTCAAACGAACGGTAGGACACGGAATCATGTTTCAACCAAATGGTCATCTTGAAACCCAGTTATATACCGATGCAGATTGGGCAGGAGACAAAAACAACAGAAGATCTACCACCGGATACTTTACTCTTGTTGGTGGAAATTTAGTAACATGGCGTAGCAAGAAACAAAAAGTAGTCGCCTTATCAAGTGCTGAGGCCGAATTCCGAGGGATCGCAAAAGGAACAAATGAAGTGTTATGGGTAAGACTACTACTGACTGAGGTAGGATTTCCTCCAAGAAAATCCAGTGAAGTGTTTAGTGACAACGAGGCCGCAATTAAAATACCTGAAAATTCAGTCAAACATGATCGAACAAAGCGTGTAGAGGTGGATCGACATTTTATTTAAGAAAAACTAGAAGCCAAAATCATCACCCTTCCATTCGTTTGGTCCGAAGATCAGCTTGCGAACATCTTAACTAAAGCCGTTAGCGGAAAATCCCTACATGAAGTTCTAGGCAAGTTGAATTTCGGCAATCCCACTATTCAACTTGAGGGGGAGTGTTAAACAGTCAAGTATGCAAGAAAGGAAACAAATCAAACCAATACACAGACAGCTCATTCCTTCCTACAGCTCACGATTACAGCCTCAATATGGGGGATTTTCATTAATTGCTTCCTTTTGTGTAATCTTTCCTTTGTACATAAATATAGCTTCATCCCTGTAATCAAACACACAACAATATACAATAAAAGAATTATTTAGCTTGTTATCACTTGGTTTTTTAATTGGTGTAGTATACAGTTGCCATCCTTTAATTCGGTAAAGGAACTTATAGAATTTGGAGTTAATTGGGGCATTTGCCTAAAGAAAAAGAAGATGTTAACCATGATGATTCAATGCTTACTTTGGTGTGTATGGAAGGCGAGAAACGAGGCGGTTTTCAACAACATACATAAGTCTCATTCTATTATAGCAAGTGATATTATTGAGACTTCTTTTTTATGGTTAAAACATAGGATTAATTTCGATTGTAATTTGGTGGATTGGAGGATTTCTTCTTTTTTGTCTTATTTGTAAACTTTCTTTGCTCGTCTTAGTGTCTTGCTAAGCTCGAGTGCCTATTAATATATTTGTCGTTTCCAAAAAAATTATAGGTGCAAATATAATACACGGAATAAAACCATGCGATTGCAATTCTTTGAATCAATAAAGATAAACTTGAAAAACTAAAATCCACACATCTTTTTTTGTAATTTATTCACTCTACTCTAAATATTTTTATAGAAAGTTCAAAATATAACTTTATTAAATTCTAATCCTCATCATTTAAAATAGTTTCTTTTCCATATTTAGAAAAATTCTTTTAGTTTTTTATTAATATTATGGGGGAAAAATTATTCACGATACAGTTTAATGATATCATAATTTGTATACAAGGTATACTATACTATGTTACAATAACAAGTAATAGTCAAATATATAGCTTATCAAAGGCCCCATAATCTAACGGTAAATGTTTTTATTATTAACTTTAAGGTTGTAGATAGCAGTAAATTAGGATTATCTTTCTAGAAAAGCTTGCTGAGTTTAGAATAACTCTTCATAATCGTCGATCTTTAGGCTCAAGAATATTTAGTTCTTGATCTGGAATAAGCATATACAAATCATAATATTGCGGAATTAGATAAACATATTTGTATAGCTAAACAAGGTTTCATCATCATCTTTATATACAATGATTACTAAAAGCCCCAATTATACATATAAATATGTAGAACGGTTTTGGTTAACAGGATCAAACGACCTTGAGGCTTAGAGTACACACACATACACGTCAAAAAGTGGGTTTCAAGAACGACTAATTCTATACCTCTAGGTTTCTTTATATACTAGAAAACCTAGAGATTTACAAGGAAACGATAATACTAAATCTTTTTAAATCAATAAAGATATACTATATCTTTTACAATAGTGATTATCTCCTAAATCTTTATTTGAATTTGAACTTCCATATCTTCAATTTAGGTCCTTGTACTTTATAAGTTTTGACACATCAAATCAATAATGAATATTATAGAAATATTCCTAACAATCTTCCCCTATTTGATTTGACAAAACTTATAGAATTAGCTTGGAATCTTCAAGTCTCTTCCCCTTTTTTACATAATCAAATAAATCCGAGAAACTTGAACTTCCCCTTGAATGATCAACACTTTTTCTTCCCCTAAAAGTGTGCTATCATTCTTGTGTTCTTTATGACTATATCAATCACATTGAAAACCAACTATTTTCAATTTGAAGTTGAAGTAGAAACTCAAACTAAGCATCACATTCCGTCTAAATATAGTAATCAGCAACGTCATAATCTTGTATGAGGGACTTTCTTATCTTAGCCTTCAACAGATCTTTTCGTTAAGATTCTGTTAAATTGCAGTTACAACAATACATAACATCTTATGTAGTAAGACTTTCAACTTCTTCTTCAAATAAAATATAATTTATTTTCTTCTGTAATCAACTGATAAAGATTAAATATGTAAAAAATAAAATCATCTTCTTTTATCTTCATCAAGCCTTCAACCTGTGTGTGTGAATAATGTGATTCGTTTCACATTGATATCACAAGTTATTTTTGTTCTCTTTTTATCAAGAATAAAAATTAACAAGTGATTAACCAAATACAATCAATAAACCGTTATATGGAATGAACATGGTGTGTGTCATGTTTTCCAAAATTTGATGTATCGGTTGTAAGGAAGAAATCAGTATCAAAAAGTCTACTTCAGTACTGATTAATGCTGATCAGTCAACGCAGCAGTAGGAATGTGTATATTACTGATCATAAGTGTTTTTTTTTTCTTCATTTACTACTGATCAGTAGTATTTTCGAATAGGAACAGTAGTAAAATCGACCAGGAGTACTGATGTATTGAGATCAGTAGTAACTGTGACTATCAAGCTGATCAGTAGTAACTCGCAATCTGCAGTAGTAGTTTGATATACTACTGACCAGTAGTAATGAGTTGCAGTAGTGATTTGCGATTTAGTTGATCAGTAGTAATGTTGGTATGTTACCATGGAGCAGTAGTAAACTTGTTTGAATAAGGATCAGTAGTAAAATTGTAAACAATATTTGAAAGCCACCAAGCCCTTGATCAGTAGTAAAAGTATACCAGCAGTAGTATTGAAATTGACCTAGCAGTAGTAATAGTTTTATACTACTGATACCTTTATTGAATTCGTAGGCTATATTGAAATCAATAATTATTGAGTGTTTGGCTACTGATACCTACGAATTGAATTGTTTAGGTGGCGTCTGCAAATCTTGTTGAAAATAGAGGTGCTTTAATTTTGTAATTTCTAGATACCCAAATAAGCATTGGATTCACCGCCATGTATTGAAAATAGAGGTGCTTTAAATTTGTAATTTCTTAAAGAAGTCGTACAAATTCACGTGAGCGATCAAGCAGCACCTCGTTTTAGTTCATGTAATTCTTTTTGTTTTGCTCAGCACTAATGATATCGATTATGCTGATTTTAGAATCTTTTTATTTATGCCTTCATCATTAGGATTTTATAATAAGAACAGTGACGAACACCAACTGATTTATCATTGCATGACTAACCTTTGATCCATTGTGTCTTCATAAAAGTGATCATATATGGATCCTTGTTTCATTCCAGATCTGAGCCACCGTGCTCTGATACCAATTGCTGAGTTTATAATAACTCTTCATAATCGTCGATCTTTAGGCTCAAGAATAGTTAGTTCTTGATCTGGAATAAGCATAGACAAATCATAATATTGCGGAATTAGATAAACATATTTGTATAGCTAAATAAGGTTTCATCATCATCTTTATATACAATGATTACTAAAAGCCCCAATTCTACATATAAATATGTAGAACGGTTTTGGTTAACAGGATCAAACGACCTTGAGGCTTAGAGTACACACACATACACGTTAAAACATGGGTTTCAAGAACGACTAATTCTATACCTTTAGGTTTCTTTATCTACTAGAAAACCTAGAGATTTACAAGGAAAAGATAATACTAAATCTTTTTAAATCAATAAAGATATACTATATCTTTTACAATAGTGATTATCTCCTAAATCTTTATTTGAATTTGAACTTCCATATCTTTAATTTAGGTCCTTGTACTTTATAAGTTTTGACACATTAAATCAATAATAAATATTATAGAAATATTCCTAACAAAGCTAAATATATAACTTTAAATAAATAAAAATGGTAGAAATTGAACGTTGTAATAATATTGTTAACAACACAACATTTTTAGTTTTCTTTTAAGGTGAGGAGATTAGGGAGTGTTTGGTATTTAGGATACATTAAAATCACGCCCCCTGCAAACGCCGCCACAGCACTGCAATCCCTTACCCTGCCACCTCAATTTAATACCAACAAACAATATCTATAATTATTTCGTTTACCTGTTGCAAATGCAATATAATATCATTTAATCCAATCCGTTCCATTCTAATCACACGTCTCCTACGCCCTCCACCTGGCATGCCTTGTCAGCTTTTTCTTATTCGTCCTTGTACCGGAAAACACGCTCTCTCTTTCTCTTTAACAAAACCCGGTTGGGTTCGCTTCTCGACCGGCCACCGATCCAATCAGTCACTACTCAGTATGTACGTACTAACCTTTATCTCAGAGTCAACGCCACGGTCGCCGTTCAGTTCGCCCTGTAACGGACTGGAGAAGTTAACAACAGACACTAACACATGCAGGAACAGTGTTTCGTTTCAACCCCAAAACAGTTACTTCTCGACTAATGTTTATCAAAGTTTAATTAGCTGTGACAAAAAAAAACAAAACAAAAATGCTTCAAATGTATTTTACTATTAAAAAACGTTAGTAACCTAAAACTGAACCCAAAATCAAAGTAATAAAAACAACGATCTCAAGTAATTAACCTAAAATAAATATTTAATAGTTTGGTTTTTGGTTTTAGCGATAGCCAAAAAAATTATATATTATTTAGTCGTGTATCTCAATCGATATTGAATGCTTGAGTTCTCCCAATTTTTCCTGGTTCGAACCCTAGTTTGGCATAAACATTATTCTAAAAGACATTACTCTTGGACTCTATACATTGGATTAACCCCTGAATTGTTATGTTCGTGATCATTTCTAGCCCGTAACTTCTATTGAAAACAAAATATTCTGGCCCGTCAACAACCCATTATCTCCGATCAGACTTGAACGTTGGACCCACGAGATATTTCCGGTTAATGGTTTAACGAAAATCTTGTATCTTCATTTATTACCGAAAATTGCTCTTATCAATTGATTTGTTTGGTGTTTTGTACCTCTAAAGGTGAATATTTGAATTTGGAGGGCATCTCTGAATCGGCTACCTAAAAGATCTAACTTGCTTTAACGAAGAATACTTTTAACCATATAAATTGGAATAACTGGATTATAAATCCCTTCCTGGTTTAATTTTAGGCCGTTTGTTTTTTATCTTTCAGATTCATGTATTGGACACTCAATGGGGGTGTTAACGAGCTACTCGAGCCTATACTAATTCGAATCCTAAGTCGAGCTCGAACATAAAATAATACTTGATTAATCTCAAGATCCGAGTCTATCGACTCGTTCGAGAGCTCGTTTACTAGCCTCAAGTCGAACGAGCCAGACGATCTTAACGAGCCGATCCTAGCCGGATGCTCGAAGCAATTTAATTTTTTTTTACGACAAGACAGCTCAGGAGGAGTAGAAAGTTGCCACAACCTAGGAGGGGTTTATAGGCTGTTGATTTTGTAAATTAAATCCATCTAGTTTCTCTGAATTTACGAGCGAGTGAAGGTAGTGTTGGAACATAAATGATCTACTACTGATAATTGAATTACTACTGAAGAATGCAAGTTACTACTGATCTCGAAGTTACTACTGCTAAAGGCAAATACTACTGATGATCTGATTTACTACTGATGAGCATATCTGGAACAGATCAAGTCCGAGATTCTAGTAGAGTTAGTTACGGAATGTAAATCTTTATGTAATTCAATTGTAATCGATTCCTAGAATAACTAGGTTAATAATTTAGGCTTCAAGGACTATTATATATAGTTCCTTATGAATTGTAAACATACGTGTATTGATCGAACGAATTAATACATTGAAGCTTTTTGTGATAAACTGTGTTCTTCGTTTTATTCTTATTCAATTGCAGTTTACATTGTTCTTAAACTAATAACATAAGTGTTAATCCGCTGTAACTTCTTGTGTTAGTAGATCTGAGTTTCTAATAACTTGATTGTTATTCGATCCTGACAAGTGGTATCAGAGCTTTACGGTTCTAGATCTACGAATTAAGAACAGCAAAAAGTTTCATACTTTCGATTTTAAAAAATTGTTAATCATGTCTGATAACAATGAAAGTACTCAAGCAAACAAAATTCCAATTCTCACTCCCAACAACTTTGGGATGTGGAAAAACAGAATCAAGCAGTATATGCTTATTACTGATTATTCCATGTGGGAAGTTGTTGTTGAAGGCAACAAAATGATTCAGACTCAAGCAGCAAGTTCATCAACTGAAGCAGACAAACTTAAGATTGAAAAGGAGAAGAAAGACAGAGGAATTGAACTCAAAGCTCTAAGCACTCTTTTGCTTGCCATTCCCAACGACTATCAATATCTCTTTGTTGAATATGATGATGCAAAGCAATTATGGCAGGCTCTGGAAAAGAGGTTTGTTGGTACAAAGAGCACAAAAAGAAACTTGAAGTCTGTTCTGAAACAAGACTTTGAAAACTTCAAAGGACAGAAGAATGAATCATTGTCTCAAGTATTTGATCCGTTCAACAAACTCATTGGTGAACTAAATCAAGTTGGTTATAAACCAGACAATGATGATGTCAACAGAAAGTTTCTCAGGTCTCTAGGTGAAGAATGGTCTATGTACACTGTGATATATAGACAAGGAGATGCACTAGAAGAAAAAGAACTTGATGAACTCTACAATGAACTGAGAGTGTTTGAATCTGAGGTAAGTACTGAAACTCCAAATCTACCTTCAAACAATGCTGCTTTTGTGTCAAATACAGGAATAGGTCAGGAGGCTGTAAAGAATGCAGGCATTGAAGATATAGCAAGAGAATCTTTCTTCACTAGTCATGTGCATACTGCATTAATCAGTGAAGATTTAGAACAACTCAATCCTGATGATTTGGAAGAGATGGATATTAAATGGCAGATGGCTATGCTAAGCTTAAGAACCAAAAGGTTTCTTAAAAGAACTTGAAGACAAAACCTATCTTACAACAAAGGTGATAGAGCTGGTTTTGACAAGACCAAGGTTAAATGTTACAACTGTAGCAATCAGGGTCACTTTGCCAGAGAATGTCCAAGCAAAGATCAAAGATCAAGCTACAACAAAAACAGCACGTCCAACTCAACTGCCTTAGTATCTCAAGAAGGACAGGGGTATGACTGGAGCTTCCAAGCAGAAGAACATGCACAGAACCAAGCTCTCATGGCCTTTACTACTGATCCTTCTACTACTGAGGTACATTCTAAATCTTGCACTCCTGAATGCATTAAATCATACAAAGAATTAGAAAAACTAAATAAAGAAACACTAGAAGAGATGATTTTAAATAGAAACAGAAGAATTGAATATAATGGTTGTATAGCTGATTTAGAAAACCAAATTAAAATCTATAAAATAACCGATCAAAAGATAAAAGATGAATTGCTACAAACCACTTATGAAAAAGAACATATTGAATTGAAATTAAAAGAGACTTTGATCAAACTAGAAGAATGTCAAATGGAACTAGAACAGAATAAACTAACCATTAAAAAGTTTGAAAGAAGTTCTAAAATTGTCAATGAGTTAACTAGCAATCAAACTACAGAAAAAGTTATTCATGGAGTGGGATATCATGCAGTCCCACCTCCAACAAATTTTATTCCTCCATTAAAGTCTAGTACAGAAAGAGTTTTAAATGATTTAAAAATTGAAAGTCAAACTGAATCTGAAACCAGTAATGAATCAAATGAATCTTCTGATGATGATCAAATAACAGAGTCAAATGATACAAGTTTTCACACCACACAAAGTCAAACTGAATCCCCAAAATACAACTCGGAAAATATACCTACCATTTTAAGAAGGGGAAATCAAAGGAATTTAAACCAATTAAAAGAACAAAGAAAACCTGAAAATTCTAAATCAACAAAATTATCATGCTTAATCTGTAACAAGTTTAACCACATAGCTAAAAACTGTCACTTCAATCCTATTAACAATCAAGAATTTAAAGAATTCAAAATCAACAAAGAAAAGGAAAAAGCCTTAAAATTAAAACAAACTAAAGAATCAAAAGAAAAGAAATCTAAAACACCAAACCAAAAGAAATTCAATAAACCATGTGCTGACACTCATAAATTTGGAAGAACTGCACCACGATTTGTGCAAAATACCATGTATAAAAGTCCAAACAGAAGCAATTATTTTAAAAACAATGGAATACAAAATCGTTTTCCTCAATTTTCAAAGTTTTCAAACATCAGTAGAAACTATTCCAGGTTTACTAGTGATAAAAACCCTAATTACAATGCTGTCTGGTATAACTACAAAAACACTACTGATTATGCTCAAAATTCATATTACCCAAACACTACTGGTCCATCAGTAGTAAAATGCTCAAACGCTAAAAACTACGGGTATAAACCTAGATCAGTAGTAACTCAAAACATCAGTAGTAAGTACAAAACAGCATATAAGACTCATTCAGTTAAAAAGACTTATTCTTCAAAGGATGAACCCAAGACAAAACAAGCTTGGGTTCCCAAATTTAACTAATCCTTTTACTTTATGTGCAGAGTATCCAGATCCCTGAAGAAGGTAGAACATGGCATATTGATAGTGGATGCTCTAGACACATGACTGGAAATCTTCAAATACTTAGAGATTTCAAGTCTTTTGAAGGAGGGTATGTTGCTTTTGGAGAAAATCCTAAGGGAGGTAAGATTACAGGTAAAGGTACAGTATCAAATGGTAAAATTACTTTTGATGATGTATTTTATGTTGCTGAGCTTAAATACAATTTGGTTAGTGTGTCTCAAGTCTGTGATAAGAAGAACAAAATTCTTTTTACAGATGTTGACTGCATCATTCTTTCTCCTGGTTTTATTTTAGATGAAAAATATGTTGTATTAAGAACATCAAGGAGAAACAATGTGTATTGCCTGGATATAGGGGGAGAACTCATTTCATCAAATGAGATCAACTGTTTTATATCTAAGACAAACACAAATGAATCAGAACTTTGGCATAGAAGGATGTGTCACACAAATTTTAAAAACATGAACAACTTAGTCAAGAAGGACTTGGTAGTTGGTCTACCACAAAAAGAATTTATGTGTGATCATCATTGTGTTGCCTGCCTAAAAGGTAAACAACACAAGACTTCTCATAAGACCAAAGCAATTAACTCTATTTATAATCCTTTGCAACTCTTACATATGGACCTTTTTGGACCTACAAATGTAATGAGTATTGGAAAGAAACAATATTGCCTTGTTATTACTGATGACTTTTCTAGATATACTTGGGTATTCTTTCTCAGGACCAAAGATGAAACAAGTGAAATAATCAAGAATCTGATTGTAAAGCTGGAAAATACAAGAGATCTCAAAGTGAAAGCAATTAGATGTGATAATGGAACTGAATTTAAAAATACTAATCTAATTAATTTTTGTGATCTTAAAGGAATTGACAGGCAGTACAGCTCACCAAGAACTCCACAACAAAATGGTGTAGCTGAAAGAAGAAATAGAACCATCATTGAAGCAGCCATATCTATGCTTGCAGACTCAAAATTACCAATAACTTTTTGGGCTGAAGCTGTTAATACTGCTTGTTATGTTCAGAACAGAGTATTAATAGTTAAGCCTCACTTTAAAACACCATATGAACTGTTTAACAAAAGAAAACCATCAATAAGTTTCTTAAAATCATTTGGTTGTCCTTATACTATTTTAATTACAAGAGAACAAATTGGTAAATTTGACTGCAAAGCAGATGATGGAATATTTGTAGGATACTCAACTCAAAGCAAATCCTACAGAGTGTTCAACAAAAGGCTGAGGATCATTGAAGAAAGTGTAAATGTATCCTTCAATGAAAATCTTATGAATGAACAAGGAAATGGTCCAGATTGGTTGTTTAACATTGATAATCTAACCAAATCTTTTGATGTCAATTATGAATTTAATACAGGAAATTCAAACAATCAAAGCCAACAAGTAGGACCATCATCAAATAGAAGTCAAGAAATCATGAAATATATCCTAGTTGATACTGCTCCCACAGTTGATACTGAGGACAGTAGTAACTCTGGTAACCCTAATTTCAATGATACCAGTAACAACTCAAATTTTGAAGATACTACTGATCCCAGTAGTAACTCTGAACCTCAGAGTTATAATGATGAATTACTCAACACTGATGTCAGTAACAACAATGATGATACTCCTGAAGTCAATGAAGAGAACGTACTACTGACACCAGTAGTAATGATGAATCTTCACAAAGTACAAACAATCAAGAAGAAACATGGACAGATGCTCAAATTCCAGAATCAAATGAGTCAAATCTAGACTCTCAAATCTCGGTTGACAAAATTCCTGGAACCAGAACTGAAAAGAATAATCCTTTGGACCTAGTCCTTAGTGATGTCAACTCAACCATGCAGACAAGAAGCAAATTTAATTCTGTCATAAACTCAAATGTTTGTAACATCAGTCTAATCTCTAATGAATGCATGTATGAATGTTTTCTGTCACAGGAAGAACCTAAGAAGATTCAACAAGCTATGAAAGATTCAAACTGGATCATAGCAATGCAAGAGGAACTTCTTCAATTCAAGCTGCAAGCTGTATGGACTCTTGTACCTCTACCAAAAGGAAAAAGGGCCATTAGAACAAGATGGATCTTCAGAAACAAGAAAGATGAAAGAGGTATAGTAATCAAGAACAAAGCAAGACTTGTAGCCCAAGGTTACACACAAGAAGAAGGCATTGATTATGATGAAGTATATGCACCAGTTGCCAGAATTGAAACAATCAGAATATTTCTGGCATATGCTTCATACAAAAGAATCAAAGTCTACCAAATGGATGTAAAAAGTGCCTTCTTGTATGGGAAAATAGAAGAAGAAGTATATGTATGTCAACCTCCAGGCTTTGAAGATCCAGAACATGATGACTATGTGTACAAACTAGACAAAGCTCTATATGGCCTTCATCAGGCACCTAGAGCTTGGTATGATACATTGTCCTCTTACCTATTGAAGAACAATTTCAAGAGAGGTGCCATTGACAAGACATTATTCACAAGGAAGGTCAAAGATGATATTCTACTGGTCCAAATATATGTAGATGATATCATCTTTGGATCAACAAATGATCAATTGTGCAAAGAATTTGAAGAACTGATGCAGATCAAGTTCAAGATGAGTTCAATGGGTCCAATGAATTTCTTTCTTGGACTCCAAATCAATCAGAAATCAGATGGTATTTTGGTCAATCAATCAAAATATGTCAGAGATATCTTAGAGAAGTTTGCAATGAAAGATAGCAAAAGTGCAAGCACTCCAATGGAAACTCACAAACACCTACATCCTGATGTTGAGGGTGAGGATGTAGATGAGCACCTTTACAGATCAATGATAGGATCTTTGATGTATTTAACTGCATCAAGACCTGACATTATGTATAGTGTTTGTGTATGTGCCAGATATCAAGCAAAACCAAAAGAGTTACACTTACAAGCAGTCAAAAGAATCTTCAGATACTTGAAAGGAAAACCCTCACTTGGTCTTTGGTATCCACATGCATCATCATTTGAACTCATAGCCTACACAGATAGTGACTATGGTGGTGAATGCCAAGACAGAAAATCTACTACTGGTGGATGTCAATTCTTTGGATCAAGGTTGGTGTCATGGCAATGCAAGAAACAAACCAATGTTTCAACTTCAACTGCTGAAGCAGAGTATGTAGCTGCATCTGCCTGCTGTGCTCAAGTATTGTGGATTCAAAATCAACTCCTAGACTTTGGTATCTCTATACTTAAAACTCCAATTTTTATAGATAATCAAAGTGCAATCAGTATTGTGAATAATCCAGTAAAACACTCTAAAACAAAACACATTGAAATTAGATTTCACTTTATAAGGGATTGCAATGAAAAGAAATTAATTAAAGTAGAGAAAATTCATACTGATAATCAATTAGCAGATCTTTTTACAAAAGCATTTGATATAGGAAGATTCAGCTTTTTGGTTAGCAGTATTGGAATGATTTTAATTAGTTAAGTCAAAAAGGAAAAACATGTGTAAAATGTTTTGTACAAATTTTAACTTTAATCTTTTGTTTACTACTGGTTATTCATTACTACTGATCTTGTTATTTCTTCCACAATCTAGTACTGATAGGGTTTCTCAGTAGAAATTAGGTCAAGTATAGAAACAAAGGTTACTACTGATGTTTCTACTACTGATACTTAGTTACTACTGATCGGCCGTTATCTGTAAAATACAAAAATTACATTACTGACCCTCACGAAAATAGCCGTTGTGTTATTATTCGAAGGATATTTTGGTCATTTTGCAGGTTTAATCGAAAAATATAAATAGCAGACTGAGATTAGTTTAGTATTATCTTCTCCTCGATCTGATAAACCCTACGCTAAACCCTAATCTCTGCACAATCCGATCAAAACCCTCCATCAGTAACAACTCAATTACTTCCACAAATCTGAAATTCGTGCACAATCGATCACTCTCTCTGCAAGATTCATACCAAAAGATCAAAATCAAGCACAATGGCAACCCTAAAATCACTCAATGTCAATACTGATCTTAAATATTCCGAATTCCACAATATGTGTGCCTTCTTAAGAAATCCAGATGGTACAAAGGATTTTCAACCTATTGTGATGTTCCTAAAGAACTCATATATAAAGTCTGCTCTCACCATCAATCCTAAAGCATACCAACAACACTTAGTTGATTTCTGGACAAATGCTGAAAGAGTTGAAGACTCCAATATGTCCAAAATCAAGTCTACTGTAGATGGAAAGGAGATCATTATCACTGAACAATCAATCCGAAATCATCTTCAACTCAATGATGAGTCAGGTATGTTCTCTCTTCCAAAGGAAGATCTTGTTGAAACTTTAAAGAAAATGGGGTATGAAGGAATACTGGATATAGTTACTTTTCAAAAGGGTCTTCTTTCACCTCAATGGAAGTTTTTGGTACATACTATTCAACATTGTATCTCTCCAAAAAGAAGTACTTGGAATGAGTTCAACAAATCAATAGCATCTGCTGTTGCTTATCTGAGCACAGGACAAGTATTTAATTTTTCAAACATGATATTTGAGGGAATGCTTGGAAATCTGTCATCCTCAAAATTTTTAAAGTATCCAAGATTTCTAACTCATATAATAAACTGTGAATTACAAAATTTGTCAACTCCCAAAAACATTTTTGTAACACCAGAATTAAACAAAAAGGTTTTTGCAAACATGAGAAAACAATTTAAATTTTCTGGTAAAGACACTCCACTATTCTCAAACATGATCTATGATCATCCCCCAACTGGAGAAGGTTCAAGTCACCCAATTGAACCCCAACCCACTCCACCACCAAATACAGCCCAAACAGAACCCATTCAGTCCACTCAATTAAATGAACCAACAAATGTCCTGCAAGTGTCCCAGGTACATGAGATTAATCCCCAGAGTGCTACTCTTCACTCTGAGGAAGACCAGACCATACCCAAACAAATTTCAATCAAATATAAAAGGAAGAAAACTTTCTTAAAGGACACTAGGGGACCAATTGAGTCAAACCCCAGACTCCAAGAGTTGACCTCACAGGAGGAGAGAGGTCATGAGGAAAGGTCTCTCACTACTGATGCCCCAAAGGTGGGTGCACAGGATAGTGAGAACATCATTAGGACCCAGACCTCGGCAACTCTTAGTGATGACTCAGAATTTGAGGAATTACTGAGAGGACCCCGGTGCCAAGAAACCACAAGGGGGGCATTACTGCTTCTTCTAGGAAGAAGAGTATGTCCAAACAACCCATTTCATCACCAAAAAGTGATGAGGGTAGAACAGAACCAATTGAATTGACAGATAGGATGGAAAACCTTAAAGCTAATGTACCTAATGAGCCCAATGATCCACCCAAATGGGCTGAGGGCAGTATTAAACAAACTAAATTGACGGATAGGAAGGAAAACCTTAAAACCAATGTACAACATTGTCTGAATTTAATAAACTCTCAAGGAAAAACCATGGCATATATGAAGTCTTATATTAATACTCTGAACAGAAGACAGAAGAGGTTCGAGTTAAAACTTCAAAGGCAATCTAATTTGATCAGAAAATTGCAGAAAAAGATTGCAGATAGTGAGGCTCAACAGGTTGAGATCACTAAGGGGGAGAAAGATCAAATTCAAGAAATGATAGATCAATCTATAGCAGCAGCAGCCCTCCTCAATTTAAAAGAAGTCCATGGTGAAACAGGTCAAAGTTCTGGTGAAAACCTGTATAAAGAAATGGATGAGGATGTATTTGTGTCTGCAAACCAATCACAAACAGCAGAACAAATAAACTCTCCAGTTACTACTAAGGTCATAGAGACTACTGATCCTATGGTTATTACTGAGGAAAAGGATCAAGAGGTTGTTACTACTAAGGTCATAGAGACTACTGATCCTATGGTTATTACTGAGGAAAAGGATCAAGAGGTTGTTACTACTGGTCATGATGAAGAGATAGATACACCAGTAGTAAATGCTCCAGAAGAAGACATAATGGTTACTACTGATGCCCTAGCAGTAGTAAATACTGAAACAACCTCACCAGTAGTAAATCAATCACAACAACTGGCAGTAATAGAACAAGAAATTATACCAGTAGCAACCACATTGGTTACCACTGAAGAGGAAGAAGAAGAAATTCCAGAGCTTATTGAACGTGAACGTTTTGTTATCATCACAAAACCTCCAACTCCTGATCAACCACTTATCATACCTGACATTGATGATAATGTGAACTGGTTTGAAGTTGATGAATGTGCACTTCCTCCACATCCCAAGATTCTAACAGAAGATAAGATTAAGTTATTTTCTCCATCAATTGTAATTACTGGTATTCCTGATATGAAATACATTCCACCTCCATCTATACTTCCAGCATGTATTAGAAAAGGAAAAGAAATTTATGATGATGATTATCCCAACAGAGCTTTAGGTCATCACATGGTAAACAAAATGAACCATGTCAGATCTGCTAAACAAGCCAAATGGAAAGTGGACCATATGAGGTACTTAAAGAAAGTGGCTATTACTCAAGCTCTTGAAGACAAGAAACAGGCTGAAAAAGAAAGATTGAAAAATCAAGAAAATCAAGAAGCTGAAGTACCTATTCCACAAATAAAAGGAGTTCTGGTGGAAGATCAAAAAGCTGAATTTAAAAGACATAGAAAAATTGAAGAATAACACTTAAATTGTCTTGAAGAACTGGTAGCTGAATGTAAAAGAGTAAAAGGTGAACTACCATATGACATATTTGAACAGAAAAAGAATATGATTGATTTTCTGAAGTCAAAGGGGCATAGTGCAAAATCATTTGGCAGAATGAGAATTATTACAATAGTAGATAAATATTGTACTGCCAAGAAGAAAGAATTAGCTGAATTAGAAGCAGAAGAAGAAAAAACAAAGGTTTTAATTGCAATAGATCCAACAATCATTCAATCTGGAACACCAACTCCTGGTGAAACTTCTAAACCCCAATCAAAGAAAAGAAATGCTCTTCCACGGGAACAGAAAATCAACAATAAATCAAAACAAACAGAACAAATTATTCCTGTTCTTGAAATTTCTGTTGCTCCCATTGAAGACAATCCAATCATCAATTGGAGAGTCATTAATAATAATGTGATAGAAGTTATAAGGGAAGACAGACAAGTCCAGAGATTTACTGGATGGAAGCCAATGGTCAGATCTTGTTCAAGAAGTGATATAATCAAAGTACTGATTATTGGAAAACCTAGAATGGATAAAAAGAAATGGAAGAACTCTTGAGCTGGATACCTAACCAAAATGATTGATGCTGCATTTTATCAAGAAAATTATCCAGAAATATTCTCAAACACAGAAAATGTGTATGCCTGGAATGTGTTACCCACAGTAAATTTGTACTTATTTGAAAGATCAAGCAAAAACTGTGAACTGTACTTATATGAGAAAGAATATCCACATTCTGAAGAAACAATGTATCAGATATTCACAAACACAATGATGAAACCTTATGATGAGGTAATGTTTCGAGAAAAACTTAACTATTTTATCAAAAGAAACAGCAAGTATATTATAGCTCAAAGGAAGAGGCAAAATCAAAGAACACTTGAGAAACGAGCTGCTTTAGAAGAGCAAAGGAAGAAAGAAGAAGAAGAAACTTGATTAATTCAAAGTGAATTAATAAGTTTAGGGGGAGATTGTTGGAACATAAACGATCTACTACTGATAATTGAATTACTACTGAAGAATGCAAGTTACTACTGATCTCGAAGTTACTACTGCTAAAGGCAAATACTACTGATGATCTGATTTACTACTGATGAGCATATCTAGAACAGATCAAGTCCGAGATTCTAGTAGAGTTAGTTACGGAATGTAAATCTATATGTAATTCAATTGTAATCGATTCCTAGAATAACTAGGTTAATAATTTTGGGCTTCAAGGACTATTATATATAGTTCCTTATGAATTGTAAACATACGTGTATTGATCGAACGAATTAATACATTGAAGCTTTTTGTGATAAACTGTGTTCTTCGTTTTATTCTTATTCAATTGCAGTTTATATTGTTCTTAAACTAATAACATAAGTGTTAATCCGCTGTAACTTCTTGTGTTAGTAGATCTGAGTTTCTAATAACTTGATTGTTATTCGATCCTGACAGGTAGTACTGAAGAACTCCAATGAGGATGTTGTGTATATCTAGTAGCATCTAGTATCTCTGAATTTATAGTTACCTCAACTTCTTCTTCATTAAATTTTGCAGATATCTCATTAACCTCTTGATTTTGTAAATTAAATCCATCTGACAGCTACAACCAATGTTTTAAAACCTAGATTTTAAATCAGACCGGACGATGCTTTATAAACGGTTGAAACGGTCGGACCGGTTAAACATACCGGTTGAACCGGATTACAATAGTATTGGGAATTTATGTTAAACGATACCAAATACTTAATATGTGACATCCGTGAAAAACTAGGTTTTCAAGTTTGCTACTAAATACTGTAATATGAATTTTAGTAAGTAAACATAATCTATTATGGTTAAATTATAATAATAAAAGTGTTAGTTATCATATGTATCTTGACAACATGCTTGAAATCCCTAGTAAGACGTATAAACATTTTAGTCGTGTTATAAAGTTCCAAGGTGCAACAATTTATATTAAATCGCAACCAAAGTAACAATAAATGTTAAAATACATATAATTATATGTAATAATGTAAATTTTAACTTAAGATAACATAACTAAAAACTAGAGCAAATAACCTTAATTTAACACATCATTTTACAACCTTTATTAGACATATATCTAACAAATACTTAAATACATATATAATATACAAAATACTATAAAAATAATAATAATAATAACAATAATAATATAGTAAAAATGCAGATTTTATATCCCACCCCACATGCATCCTCTTGATTTTACTTATATGCCCATATCAATCAAAGACTTTTCTTAAACAAGCAACATCCTTACCTCTCTTACACATCCACTTACACACTCTATTAACTCATCCTTAGTCATCATGAGGAATACATGGAAACTCCCACAACAATCCCTCTACTTCATTTAAACCACACAACCCACATGCAAACTCAAAATACTCTCTCCAATCTCTAAAATCCGGATTCCACACATACACTTACATTCTTCCACCAAAATCTTCATAACTTTTGATCTACAACTCCAAATCTAGTGATTCAAATTGCCAAATCACCATAACAACTTCCTCTATAACATTTAACCTTTAAAACACCCAAACTTTAACTGAAAGTCAGTCGAAATATATCTTCAAAGAGGCTGTCCAGTTTTGTGTTCTTCAACATTCTTATGTAAGTCGATTTCCTTGTATTTCTTGCACTTTTCTTATGTTTTTCTTGCATCTTTCTCCATGTTTCTTGAGTTTTTCTATCCATGAAAGGCACTTAGGTGTCTAGATGGTAGATTACACACCAATGTCTTCAAGATATCCAATAAAGGTGGTAATCCATGATCCATACATCAAAAACTCAAGAACATAAAGTTTGATGTACATGCATGTAACTTTTTCTTACAAATCTTAGATGTTTGATGACATGCATGTGTTTATAAAAATTAATATATGATTTTGATCTAAAAATAATCTTGCATGATCCTAAATAAGTGTTAAAAGCAAAGATTTAAACCATTGGATGTAAAGAAATGGCTAGAACACTTAAAACCTTCAAAACTTTTATTTTTGAAATCTGGCAGATTGCATGCATGTACTTAATTCGGCCATATCTTGAGTTTTAACCATTTAAAATACATGATTCTTTTTCTCAAAGTTATTTTTATGTCTTATCTTTCCAACCCACTTAATTTCATGCCAAAACATTGAGTTTTGACCCATAAAACCCTACCCACAAGTTAGATGTGTAAACAGACTAGCTGAGCAGAATAAAACTCGAATTTAAACCGATATATCTCTTTCATAAAACCTTTAAAATACATGATTTTTCTTCTGGAATTTAATTTAAAGAGTTATCTTTTAAATGCAGCTAGTTTCAACGAAAAACATAAAGATTTGACCTCCCAACCAAACATACAAAGGTAAGTGTGCAATGAAAAGAATGCTGGCAGATTTTTACATGCAACTTTAAGTAATTATAGCTCCCTCATAAAGCATGCAAATGCAATGATTCTTTCTCTAAACTTTAGTTCAATGAGTTAGCTTTAAAACCCCATAAAATATAAAGAAAAACTCGAATATTTGATACCCCAAATAGGTCAAACAAAATCAGTGTGCAAACTGATTTGAAGTTACTGATACATACATTTATAAAATATAATTAAAATAGTTATATAACATAAAAAATAATAAAACTTATGCTAAAAGTTCCCTAAGACACTAAATAATAACATATAAAAAGTTGGTAAATTAAATAATTTGTTATGATATTAAAATAACTTGTGGAAGTGGACTAAAAATCTGGACAGCAACAAACATTTAGCTTTAGATGTGAGAAAAGTAACTTTTAAGAAATAATGGACTATGTAGCACATAAAGTATAATATTTTACAATATACAAGTTAATTATAATATAACACATGTAAAATAGAAATATAAACTCAAATGAGCATATAAGTATAAAGTGCATACCAACAAGAATAAGACTTATAAGTATACATTTTTAGGAAATACAAAAATTAACATATAAATAAAGGTGAAACTAAACATATCTATATATATAAAGTAAGTAGGATTATATATATAAACTAATATACTACATAAAGGACTATAAATATTAAAAACTTATAACTATAATTGACAATTATGTACATCTCAATAAGTTCACTATTTTCCTTATGAAAATTCTTAAAATAAACCTTAAATACTGTATATAGAAAGTCTAAGATTTTTTGAAGTTATAATAGCTAAATAATATTTTATCCCTAAGGTTAGACATAGCCTAATATTCAATTCCATTAATATAGGAAGGATTTAAGTCGGACTGAGCATCAAACGGAAAATTGTTGGATACAGCTACACACTGTGAGTATCATAGCCCCTTTTTACTTTGTTTTTAAATATTTTGGGGTGAAAAGCATGTTATAAAGTTTTAATGGTTGCTCTATGATTGAAAAATGTTGTTGTTGAATTAAATTGTTTGTGCACTATGTTATGTATGCTAAAATGCAATTGCTTGAGTTAAAAAGTGTAAGTCCCCGAAACGTGGAATTAAAATTTAGTGACACTACCATTAACTCGAACGGGGGCCTACGGTTTTGTGGATAGCGCTATTAGGGTTTGGACATCCCCACTTAAGGTCGACGGGCCTTGGGTGCACATTTCCTAAAATTAAAAGTTGGGTTCTACACATGTGAGAAATTGCTCACCGCTGAGGTAGGACTGGTTACATTAGGGGCATCGTTGTCTGAATGGTTTGGTAGTGGCTCATGGCTGATAATTGCTAGCGTACTCTACACTTGTGCTAAAAATATATTTGAGCAACCAGTTACTTAATGTCTTGTGAACAAAAGTTTCACAATAACAACTTATGGATACTAATTTAATGTTTGTTCATCAAAAACCTATGAACTCACCAACTCTTTGTAGTTGACCTTTTTAACTCATGCTTTTCAGGTATAAACAAGTAAGTGTTGGCATGTAGGTGCATTTTGTGTGACGACATCAACATCAAGAAATTTTAAAATCCTTTATCATCAACTTTATCTATTGTGAATTTTGGGAACAAATTTGGTTGTAATAATTTAATTTTTGAACTACTTTTGATTAATGTTGTAGTTGGTGTTGTTTATTACCTCATGCTATGAAACCTTATGCTGTTGTATCTCGTGTTTCCGCTTTAGCGGGGTGTGACAGATTTGGTATCAGAGCCTAAGGTTATAGAGAATGCCGGTTTTCTTATGAAAACCTAAAACTATAACCAAAAATTTTCAAACAATTTTCAAAAAGGTTTCCCAAAATAAAATAAATTTTGTTTAAACTTGGAAGGCATGATTTTGTGTGTGTTTGCATAAACATTGCATACCCTAGGCACTCACAATTGCACAATTAGCTATTAAGTTAGTTATTATCACATTTAATACTTGGTAGATCTTACGTGGCACAAACCCTATATTCTAAGATTAGCCTCAATACTTTGGTTTAACATCAAGTCATAACCCACTAGGTATGGTACACATGAGGTGAAAAATATTTCTAATTCTCGTGAGATAAATGATCCTTTAGATGACGTACTTTGAGTAGTTATTAAACACTCATAGAGACCTTCAAAATTTAGATGATTACTTTTTCCTGTTATTGATACAATTATCTTGTATAGGAAAGTAATCTTACTCTATTAGCCCAACGAATGGCTCAAATTGAAAAGTTTATCAATAATATAACAATAAATATTGTGGACACTCAATAGAGAGCAGCTATGTATATGCATAAGAAATGAGTTTCGACAGAGCTACTAGCGAACGTCCTTGTGCATCAATAATGTAGTTCACTCCCATAGGTTCACACATTAAAGTTAACTTTAAGGAGCTAGCATTGTAATATCGAAGAAAGTGATGTTAGGAGCATCGTATAAAGCATGGGAGCAGACACCATGTGTCGTCACTAATATACACTTCGGACGTACTTCCGTCATGAATCACAAATACTATAATCCTTTATAAAAGAATATAAGTGTAGGATATAGTAGAATCGTTAATATGATCACTGAATTGCATATGTTACGTATACGATAGAGGTGCATGTAAGAATAAAATTGCAAAAAAAAAAAATAATAATAATAATAATAAAAATAAAATAAAATAAAATTTTAAATAAATAAATAATAACATCCATTGATTGTAAATGAATTAGATGTCATTAGTTAAAATAAGGCATCATAATGAAGGATAAATCATCTATAATTATATAAGAATTTGAAGAAGATAATTATATTTATGAAAGGAAGTATGAAGTGATAATGATAAGGAAATATTGTATGATGTGATCATAAAAACGTCTGGCCAACGTGTTTATAATTACAAGATACAATATCGAGTTATCAAAGTCACTGATTATTGAACGAATTGATGAATAAAAGAGTTGTATACAAGTAGTATCTATAATATTAAAATAAGCGGCCGATTGAAATTAAGCAAGATTAATAGTTAACCAAGTCAATAAAATAACATAAAGAAATAAAGATAAGTCAAGGCCGGAGGATAAACTTACTTGACTAATAATGTGAAATTAGATTAGTGATCAGTTTTGAGTGACCTTTGATAAGAAAGATAATAATGATGATGGTGATGAAGTTCGATGACCCCGGTTTATAATAAAGTTTATATTGGTATCAAAATACTCAAGAAGGAGTTTGTAGAAGAAATATATAATAATGAAAGATTAAGAAAATGAAGTAAATATTCAAATGGTTAACGTCAAACTATGAATTTAGCGGAGGTGAAAGTCCCTAATAAAAGAAAAGAGAAATAAATTCGATGAGCGTAAACTTTACTATATACATGGCGGAGGATTAATAAATAAATAATTGTTTCGCAAAATTTTTATAAAGTAAATGCTAAGAAAATAGAAGCATTAAGGATGTGTCATATCATATAATAGAATAATTACAATAATATGTGAGATGAACAATAGTATATAAATTTTGATAATACTAACTAAAAAAAAAAAATTAAATAAATAATAAATAAATTATAAATAAATAAAAATACTTTAAAATTATGAGTTATCCTGAGATTTGAGTGAAACATGGATGTGAAGTATGATTTTGGTTTAAATTCTAATAAATTTTATTTTAACCATGGTTAGTAAAAAAATATATATATATATATAATAATAATCTACTTTAATGAATAATGAGATCTATAATTGGTCACGAGAATGACAATGGAATAAATAAATATAAAGACCTAATATTAGAAGGATATAAAGTATAGATTTATTGATACCAATATTATAAAACCTCATAAACTAATGAAAGAGGTGAGTGAGTTAGACTCATTGATAAACATAATTTTAGGAAGTTTGAATTAGGTGTACTAAAGAAAGAAATGATAGTATACAGATTATAAATTGATGACAAGCAAGACATTATAAAAAGAAAAGATGAGGATGATAAGAACCAATTTATATTGGTTAGAATTAAAAAGTTATATCGGTTAGAAATTTATATCGGTTATAAAAAGAAATTTATATCGGTTAGAAATGAGGAGTAATATCGAGAATTAATAATAAACAAATGCTTAATGAACCAGTTCATGAGTAAATAGAATTATGCAGAAGATATAAATGATATGTGAGTTGAATTCAGTTCATGAAATAAGAGGAGGACCATAACTACGTGTTGGTAAGGAAGTGAGTCGAAACTTTCAAAAAAAAAAAAAAAACGGAGAGTGGAACATGAATATATACATCAGGAAAGATATTAGTACATTAATAAGTTAAAATATATAATAACTCTAGATCACATCTATATTTTATGATAAACAAGTTGTGGTACAAAGATAATCAAGTTATATGCAGTATATAATTCACGAAAGTAATTAAGATCAAGAATTTATTACTTAAAAACAACTACTTGTATAGTAGAGTATACGCACATTTATAACATACATATGCAGTATCATTATGAAATATTAATACATGAGAAAATAATAAATAACTAAATATGTATTGGAATTATAGCTGACATTGAAGAATATAATATATAAAAGAAGTGTTAGAAATTGATATCTTCATAGTAGAATCAATAAAGTAAATAATAAGTGAAATGAGACCAAAATGGTGTCCAATGCAATAATAAGGAAAAATATATATATATATTAAAAGGGTATGAGCATTATGAGGGGTCGTTCATACGAATCTAAGGACTTGAATCTTTGAAACGTAAAAAAAAAAATAATAATAATAAAAAATAAAAAATAAAATAAAATTAAAAAATAAAATTAAAAAAAATTCAAAATATTTCATAAATATATGCTACATGCTTGTGCAATAGATATTAGATGAAGTTGGATACTCATCTTCCACTAGTTGAGTTCTTATATAAAAATAATTATCACATTATAAATTAGTTTGCTCCGTATGACACTTAATATGTGAATAAGTTTCGTTTGCCACTTAATTTGTTGGAAATTGGCTATAGACAACTAACTAATCATAGATCGTACAAAAGGCTACTAACAAGATCTTAATTACCAAGGATAGATTTAAGGAGACAAGAGATCGTCATAAGAGTTGTGCATATAGTCACATGAAACCTATAGAATTCCAAATGAGTGATAAAATGCTTCAAAATGTATCACCATTGTAAGGAATTATTCTTCAGAAACAAAAGCAACAGAACCAAATTTCTAAAGAGCAAAATAGGGATGTCAATTAATAAATTTCGGGACGAAATTTCTCTAACTAGGGGAGATTGTGACATCCGTGAAAAACTAGGTTTTCAAGTTTGCTACTAAATACTGTAATATGAATTTTAGTAAGTAAACATAATCTATTATGGTTAAATTATAATAATAAAAGTGTTAGTTATCATATGTATCTTGACAACATGCTTGAAATCCCTAGTAAGACGTATAAACATTTTAGTCGTGTTATAAAGTTCCAAGGTGCAACAATTTATATTAAATCGCAACCAAAGTAACAATAAATGTTAAAATACATATAATTATATGTAATAGTGTAAATTTTAACTTAAGATAACATAACTAAAAACTAGAGCAAATAACCTTAATTTAACACATCATTTTACAACCTTTATTAGACATATATCTAACAAATACTTAAATACATATATAATATACAAAATACTATAAAAATAATAATAATAATAACAATAATAATATAGTAAAAATGCAGATTTTATATCCCACCCCACATGCATCCTCTTGATTTTATTTATATGCCCATATCAATCAAAAACTTTTCTTAAACAAGCAACATCCTTACCTCTCTTACACATCCACTTACACACTCTATTAACTCATCCTTAGTCATCATGAGGAATACATGGAAACTCCCACAACAATCCCTCTACTTCATTTAAACCACACAACCCACATGCAAACTCAAAATACTCTCTACAATCTCTAAAATCCGGATTCCACACATACACTTACATTCTTCCACCAAAATCTTCATAACTTTTGATCTACAACTCCAAATCTAGTGATTCAAATTGCCAAATCACCATAACAACTTCCTCTATAACATTTAACCTTTAAAACACCCAAACTTTAACTGAAAGTCAGTCGAAATATATCTTCAAAGAGGCTGTCCAGTTTTGTGTTCTTCAACATTCTTATGTAAGTCGATTTCCTTGTATTTCTTGCACTTTTCTTATGTTTTTCTTGCATCTTTCTCCATGTTTCTTGAGTTTTTCTATCCATGAAAGGCACTTAGGTGTCTAGATGGTAGATTACACACCAATGTCTTCAAGATATCCAATAAAGGTGGTAATCCATGATCCATACATCAAAAACTCAAGAACATAAAGTTTGATGTACATGCATGTAACTTTTTCTTACAAATCTTAGATGTTTGATGACATGCATGTGTTTATAAAAATTAATATATGATTTTGATCTAAAAATAATCTTGCATGATCCTAAATAAGTGTTAAAAGCAAAGATTTAAACCATTGGATGTAAAGAAATGGCTAGAACACTTAAAACCTTCAAAACTTTTATTTTTGAAATCTGGCAGATTGCATGCATGTACTTAATTCGGCCATATCTTGAGTTTTAACCATTTAAAATACATGATTCTTTTTCTCAAAGTTAGTTTTATGTCTTATCTTTCCAACCCACTTAATTTCATGCCAAAACATTGAGTTTTGACCCATAAAACCCTACCCACAAGTTAGATGTGTAAACAGACTAGCTGAGCAGAATAAAACTCGAATTTAAACCGATATATCTCTTTCATAAAACCTTTAAAATACATGATTTTTCTTCTGGAATTTAATTTAAAGAGTTATCTTTTAAATGCAGCTAGTTTCAACGAAAAACATAAAGATTTGACCTCCCAACCAAACATACAAAGGTAAGTGTGCAATGAAAAGAATGCTGGCAGATTTTTACATGCAACTTTAAGTAATTATAGCTCCCTCATAAAGCATGCAAATGCAATGATTCTTTCTCTAAACTTTAGTTCAATGAGTTAGCTTTAAAACCCCATAAAATATAAAGAAAAACTCGAATATTTGATACCCCAAATAGGTCAAACAAAATCAGTGTGCAAACTGATTTGAAGTTACTGATACATACATTTATAAAATATAATTAAAATAGTTATATAACATAAAAAATAATAAAACTTATGCTAAAAGTTCCCTAAGACACTAAATAATAACATATAAAAAGTTGGTAAATTAAATAATTTGTTATGATATTAAAATAACTTGTGGAAGTGGACTAAAAATCTGGACAGCAACAAACATTTAGCTTTAGATGTGAGAAAAGTAACTTTTAAGAAATAATGGACTATGTAGCACATAAAGTATAATATTTTACAATATACAAGTTAATTATAATATAACACATGTAAAATAGAAATATAAACTCAAATGAGCATATAAGTATAAAGTGCATACCAACAAGAATAAGACTTATAAGTATACATTTTTAGGAAATACAAAAATTAACATATAAATAAAGGTGAAACTAAACATATCTATATATATAAAGTAAGTAGGATTATATATATAAACTAATATACTACATAAAGGACTATAAATATTAAAAACTTATAACTATAATTGACAATTATGTACATCTCAATAAGTTCACTATTTTCCTTATGAAAATTCTTAAAATAAACCTTAAATACTGTATATAGAAAGTCTAAGATTTTTTGAAGTTATAATAGCTAAATAATATTTTATCCCTAAGGTTAGACATAGCCTAATATTCAATTCCATTAATATAGGAAGGATTTAAGTCGGACTGAGCATCAAACGGAAAATTGTTGGATACAGCTACACACTGTGAGTATCATAGCCCCTTTTTACTTTGTTTTTAAATATTTTGGGGTGAAAAGCATGTTATAAAGTTTTAATGGTTGCTCTATGATTGAAAAATGTTGTTGTTGAATTAAATTGTTTGTGCACTATGTTATGTATGCTAAAATGCAATTGCTTGAGTTAAAAAGTGTAAGTCCCCGAAACGTGGAATTAAAATTTAGTGACACTACCATTAACTCGAACGGGGGCCTACGGTTTTGTGGATAGCGCTATTAGGGTTTGGACATCCCCACTTAAGGTCGACGGGCCTTGGGTGCACATTTCCTAAAATTAAAAGTTGGGTTCTACACATGTGAGAAATTGCTCACCGCTGAGGTAGGACTGGTTACATTAGGGGCATCGTTGTCTGAATGGTTTGGTAGTGGCTCATGGCTGATAATTGCTAGCGTACTCTACACTTGTGCTAAAAATATATTTGAGCAACCAGTTACTTAATGTCTTGTGAACAAAAGTTTCACAATAACAACTTATGGATACTAATTTAATGTTTGTTCATCAAAAACCTATGAACTCACCAACTCTTTGTAGTTGACCTTTTTAACTCATGCTTTTCAGGTATAAACAAGTAAGTGTTGGCATGTAGGTGCATTTTGTGTGACGACATCAACATCAAGAAATTTTAAAATCCTTTATCATCAACTTTATCTATTGTGAATTTTGGGAACAAATTTGGTTGTAATAATTTAATTTTTGAACTACTTTTTATTAATGTTGTAGTTGGTGTTGTTTATTACCTCATGCTATGAAACCTTATGCTGTTGTATCTCGTGTTTCCGCTTTAGCGGGGTGTGACATAATATTCAACCAAAAACTTGATTTTTCAAAATTCAAAATATATAATAAAGCTTCGAACATATAAATAATGATACAACCTATTCACATTAATAAAAATGAGATCAAAATCAAATAAAATAAAAAACGGTTCATATCCGGTTCAATCATCCCAGTCCAACCGGGTTCGCAGTTAACTCGACTGGTTCGAAGCGGTTCATAAACAAACTTTTAACCCGGTCGATTCGGCCCGGCATACTTCCATTTTTTCGGTCGAACCGGGTCCAACCGAACGGTCGAACCCGGGTTTTCAAACACTGGCTACAACCTCAATATTATAATTCCCATATTAAAATCATTTGTGCTTCTCTCTCATCTATTTATTCATCATCATCATAACAAGCTAACGACACCCATTTTAAAAAAATACCTGAAATATTCCATTACCTTAAGTATTCTATGGGCCTTTCTATTTACCGAATCAGGGCCTGATTATAGTTTTATATGGGCCTTTATTTACCGAAATCGTATGACCCGCATGAAATCGTTAGCATGGATTTTAAATGATCAAATCCTGATATGAGTCAGCATTACATGTCATCATTTAGAGCCAATCAAAAACTGCGAAATTACCAGTCATCAAAGGTCACTCAAACTCTTGCCCCCATATATAGATGTTAGATGTTCATTCCAAATTACGTAATTTAACAGAATAATTACAAAATTTTGTATTATAAACTAATTTTGGATACTTAAGGAATAAATTTAAAAGTTTTAGAAAATTATAAGAATTATCCTTTCACTACAAGAAAAATCAGTTTTTACTACGGCTCAGTATTTGGGGCGACACTCCTCGCCGCAAAAAGCATAAAAAGACAAAAAATAAAGTAGTGCGCGCTTTGACTTTCAACTTTTGTTTTTTACAGAAAAACAAAACACTCCTCGCCGCAAAACGCTTACCCTCGCCGCAAACAAGTCGCCGTAAAAAAGAAAAAAAGCCGCTAGGTTAAAAGTTCAGCCATTTCACTTTTCACAAACTTGCGTGCCAGAATCGATCGAGCAAGACAATCGACGAGAGATAAATCACCAGAGATCCGACGATTGCCGGAGCACGACAACGGAGCACCACCACCGGAGCACAACGATTATCCTGCACCTTCACCAACACCAAAGCACCACCGTCATACGAGAAATCGAGAGTCAGATCTAGCAGATCGAGTACAGTTTGAGAAATCGAGAGTCAGATCTAGCAGATCGAGCACATCACACCTCCGATATTTGATCATTTCAACCATCTGATCACCTCAACCTCCGAGCACCTCAACCACCGTAGCCGGAACAAGTGTATCTACAGAAATTGTTTTTTCCACCACCGCCAAAGCATCTCCACCACCGAAACCCTAAAACGCTGAACGCATTGATCGATCTGATCGGACAGCTAACAATCATCTACAGAGTATTATAGAAGTCGTTAAAACCCTAACCCAAGGCTCATTCAGTCATTCATTCGCTCATTTCAGCTCAGATCTCTCTCGCTCAATTCGGTTTTCAGGTATACTTTTCTTATTATTTCTATTGATGCTACTATGTTTGATCGTATTGTTCTCAACTTTTTTTAGATATAGTAATTTAATTCTGTACTAGCAGGTACCCGCGCATTGCGGCGGCGGGTACCCAGTATCTATATTTTTTTGTGGTGATAGTGATGGTGGGTGACATTGGTAGTGATTGTGGTGGTGGTGGAAGTGGTAAGTAGTGGTGGTGAGTGGTGGTCAATCAAATGATATGAGTTTAAGAACTAATAAAGATAATAGGGTACGATACATAAGTAATTTTATTCAGTTAATTAACATCTCCCTAATAGCTCAATTTGTTAGAGCCCCTTCACAATAACATGAATGTTGCATGTTCAAAATTTAGGGCAATTAACTTTTACTAAATGCAAATATTTCTCACGTAGAATTTAAGCTTTGTTAGTTTAAGAAAGTCCAAAATGAATTAGATACAAGTAAGGATTTAGTAGTATTTAATAAATATATAATGCATTTGATTAAGAAGGCCTAATTTGAGCGGATTCACTTGATATTTTATAAATATTATCGTATTGAAAAGAATTGACTACTCCACAAATCAATCTTGCAATCTATATGTAATTATATTTAGTTAATTACATATGCTAAAAATGCAAGTTAGTTACATAAAATTAAGTTTTTAAAGATCTGTTACTGCAAAATCAACAACTAAGTGCAATAAGTATGATACCAATTAATTTATTTTAATATAATTCCATATAAGTTACCCTGAAACAAAGAACTTTTGGTTTAGCATATTCAATGACCTAAAACACAATCAAGCTTAAATATACTCATCATCAGTAACAACCTATTTTTTTAAAAAAAAAAAGAATAAACAAAAAACATTAAACTCCATAAACAAAAACATCTGATATTCATCCAATTCAATTAACTTAAACTCCATAAACAACTCAACAAACTGTTACTCACACGACTAATAATTCATCATGATAAGTATTTAGATGTTGAAGAGAATATTAAAGATATCTTCCCTTGGTAAGCTCGACTGGTAGCAGCAATTAGAAGTTATAAAACTTCCTTCCTTAAAGCATGAAACATCCAAGCTCTAAAAACTTTGAAGCTGCACAATTAAAAAAATAATCATTACCAATTTCACCACCAAATTCAAATGATAAAACAAAAAAGGCAGGCTTACCCTATTGCTAAAATTACACAATGTACACCCAAGAAATTCTACTTCCAAATGATCATAATTCATTAATAAAATGAATATAGGGCAAAAAAACAACAAATTTAGGATTACAATCTTAAAAATCATAAGTCTCCTCCTTCTGATTGCTTTATGAATCCATTAAAGTTCATTGGCTCAAAGCTGCTTCCCCTAAATTGACCTATAGACAAAAATGTATCAGCACTCAAGAGCAAGAAAAAAAAATCAATTTCAAATTCAGTATAACAATGAAATAGACAATAATGAAATTACCTCGATGTCATAGTTATAATAATACCATTAACATGCAAAATCAATGATAAACTTATGCATGAAAAATAATGCTAAGCTGTGTAGAATATTCCCGATTATACATAATGACTGAAAAGCTAATTAAATTCTTAGAATTTCAAGTTTTCATCATCTATGACCCATTTACCTCTTTAAACAAATTTGAAGAAAACCTGGTCATCAGATTCGATTCTTACCCGAAAGCCACCACAATGTAAATGTTCAAACACAGCTGCCCTAAAAATAAACAAAAAATGGGCTAAAAAACAAACATTAAAAGCCTAAAAATCAGATAAAAGTAAGAAACCAAATGCCTCTGAAGTAAGGATCACGAAGAAGGAAGAAGAAGGTGTAGTCATGCGTATTCGGCCTCTGGATTAAGATGTTGTATGTCGTCCATTTTGATTCCCAACGCGAGGTAATGTAGAATCGAGACGGTGAGAAGGATGAAAGAATCGTGAGTCGACTAACAATTAAACCCCAAAAATGGTGAGGAAGAAACGGCGGGTTTTTCATCATGATGAAGAAATAGAGATTCAGAGGATATCAGAAATCGATTATGAAGGTGAATCAGATTTTCAAGGCGTTCATCCCACTTCCCAAAAAATAAACCGTTCATTGCTCAAGAAGCAGACGAGTGTGTACACGGAAGAGGAGAATACAAAGGGGCGGTAGTTTTGAAAAGATCTAAGACAAATAATATATATATATAAAAGGTTTTTCAAATAATCAACAAACAACTGATGTAGCCTAGTTGGTTAGTACCTAGTGCTAATAACTTGGAGGTAGGAAGATCGAATCCCGGCGTAGTCATTTTTTTTACAAAAGCACTTAATTCCATAATTAGCAAGTGTGTTGGCTGAATTTTCAGCCTTGCTAATTATGGAAGGGGTAAACCATAATATAGTAAAGATTATGTTTGTGTTATCTGATTAAAACCCTTTTTATGTGTTAGATTGCAAATACATTTTCACTCTTAGATTTCAATTGAGATCATTCTCATAGTTAAAATTGATATTAAATTATGAATCCTGAAATTCCGGGAGAAAAAATGGAAATTCATACCAAATTTGCATTTTTAGTTATTGAAATTATTTGATTATAAATCTAATTTCTAAGCATATGATCTTATCTCCATTTGATGTTAGGCTGTGGCAACACAAGCATTTCAGGGCCATACAAATTCTGGCGCACGCTCTTTTGCAACCAGACACTCATTCTCAACAGATAAAGGTGAATGCATTCTTATGGAGTTGTACAATGAATTTCTGACAATAGCTCGTTTCACCATTTTTCTACCTTTTTATTTTATTTATTATTTATTTTTATTTCTGTATGTTGATTATGTCCGGTTTTTTAGAGGAGCATTAATACACTATTTTTAGCTGAATTGGTTCGAGGTCTGTCTTTGACACTCAAATACTTCTTTGAGACAAAAGTTACTGTAAGTATTTTACCTCAACTTTTTTACTGCAATTTTTTTATTATGACTATATAACACTAATAGCATTATATATTTGATGGTAAAAAAAATTTAGAATTATAAAAAAAAACCTTTAAAATTCAATCGGGTCTAATCGGGTCAACTCGAAACCCGACAAATGTTGGCAATTCTAACCCGAAGTTAACATCGGGTTTGTCGGATCGGGTTAAAATAACCCGAAATCAACATAACACCCGAATACACCCGACCCGACTAGCATAATCGGGTTCGGGTTTAGAATTAATCTAGATTTTGATTGTTAAATTTCATACTATTTGATTTAAATTAAAGGCAGATTAGGCTAATAATGTTTTATTTGGTTATTGTATTGGTAATTGCAGTGTTCGATCTAATAGTTGGGATTAATACTTGCTAATATATCTGCTACTGCATTCCTACAATCATCTTTTTCAGGTATGTTTCATGTTTCTTGTAATTTGGATTGTTTTGTATGTCAAAAGAGTAATTTAGTCAAATGGTCAAAAATATTTTATTAATTAAGTATACATCCCCGTATGAGCTTAGAATATACCCGCCCGAAATTGACTTCAGAAAATCAATCCTTCAGGCCTGTCGGAGTTTAGTATGGGAGGGCGGAGATTCACATTTTTAAGCCCTAACTGTCGAAAATTAAGCAAGTTGGATCGCTTTATTGTGTGTTCGACCTTCATACATGCTCAGCCTCGTACTGTGGTAATGGCTCTTCCCCGTGAGCACTCTGACCACTCGCCAATAATTCTATGTAAAAATTTGGTTAATTTCGGTCCCCCTCCATTTAGATTTTATAACTCATGGCTATTGAGGGGTGGTTTAAATGATTTGGTGAAATCGGCTTGTGCTTCCTTTAATGGATTTGGCACACCTGATCTATATCTTGCGGCGAAATTGAAACATATTAAACTTGAAATCAAGAAGTGGCGGGCAATTGAATTCAACAAGGAGAATAAAGATTTGAAATATCTTAAAAAACGCCTTGAAGATCTCGATCTTTTGGTTGAAAACATGTCACTATCCGATGCAGAAATTTTAGAGATTAAAACAGTAAATTAAAACTGGCGGACCTTGATCGATTTCATAAACTTGATTTAAAACAAAAGGCCCACATAAAATGGGCAATTGATGGTGATGAAAATACATCGTTCTTCCAGGGAACGCTTAAAAATAAAAACAGGAACAATCGCATCCATGGATTATCATTTAATGGGAATTGGGTTACCGATCCCACGGAGATTAAAGCAGAAGCACTTAGATTTTTCTCATCCAAATTCACCGATCAATGGGATGTTCAGCCCGCTTTTGTTAATCCACTTTTTTCCAAATTATCGGATTCGCAACAGGCTCTTATTGAAAGACCTTTTTCTGAAGAAGAAATAAAAGCTGCAGTTTGGGCTTGCGGTGGTGAGAAAGCTCCCGGTGCGGACGGTCTAACTTTTAAATTCATCAAGGTGCATTATAATGATCTTTCAGTGGAGTTGATGTCTTTTATTAAACATTTTGAGGAAACTAGATTGATTTCTAGAGGTTGTAATTCTTCCTTTATCTCTTTATTGCCTAAGATTAAAGACCCGGTCAATTTCTGTGATTTTAGACCAATTTCTCTTATTGGTTGTATGTATAAAATTTTGGCAAAAGCACTATCTTTCAGACTGAAATCCGTGATTGATGATATCATTAGTGTGCCTCAATCGGCTTACATCAACAGTAGAAATATTTTGGAAGGTCCGCTTGTTATAAACGAAATGTGTTCATGGGCAAAAGGTGCTAAAAAGAAGATGTTTTTGTTTAAAGTTAATTTTGAGAAAGCTTTTGACTCCATTAATTGGAGTTATTTGGATTCTGTATTAGCTCAAATGAACTTTGGCAATAAATGGAGGACTTTGATTCATGGTTGTCTCTCTTCATCTTATGCATCGGTTCTTATTAATCGGTCACCAACTAAGGAATTCCAAATCACAAAAGGTGTTCGACAAGGTGATCCTCTATCACCTTTTTTATTCATTATTGCAATGGAAGGGCTTAATGTTGCCATGAAGTCCGCTTGTGAGAAAAAATTATTTCGTGGTCTTTCAATTGGTTCAAACGGGCCATGTATATCACATTTATTTTACGCGGAAGACGCAATTTTTGTTGGGGAGGGTTCTAGTGTTAATTTAAAAAATTTAGCTAGAATCTTGAAATGTTTTCATGCGTCTTCCGGTTTGCAATTAAACTTTCACAAATCAAAAGTCTTTGGAGTTGGTGTTTCATCGTCTCAATTAAACAATTGGGCCGAGATTGTCCATTGTGTCCCTGGTACTTTACCCTTTATTTATCTCGGGGTTCCGGTGGGGGTTAATATGAATTTAAAGAAACATTGGGTACCGGTGATCAATTGTTTTAACTCAAAAATATCCGATTGGAAAGGTAAAAATCTATCTTTCGGTGGTAGGCTTACTCTTGTCAAGTCGGTATTAAGTAGTTTACCTCTTTATTATTTCTCATTATTCAAAGCTCCTGTATGCATAATTGAAACTCTAGAGCAAATTAGAAGACGATTTTTATGGGGTGAGAAAAAAATTAATTGGGTGGCTTGGTCCAATGTTTTGCCATCAAAGGAGGATGGCGGGCTCGGTATTGGATCATTAAAGGCTCAAAATTATGTACTCCTTTCTAAATGGTTGTGGAGATTACGTGATGGAAAGAAAAGTATGTGGAAGAATGTTGTCATTGCAATACACAATCTTAGGCGTAAACCATTCCATACAATGGCATCGGCCAAATACAGGGGTGTGTGGAAAAATATTACAAAGGTTGAATCCGAACTCTTAAGACTCGATCATAACTATTTTGATATTTTTTTTTCTCTTAAGATTGGTTCAAGGGGCAAACTTATTGTTTTGGAAGGAAAAATGGTATGGTAACACATCTTTGCAGGCTCGATTCCCTAATTTATAGATAATTGAAAAACACAAGTCATGCACGGTATCGGATCGCATATTGAACACCGGTTTCTCATGGGAATGGAAATCTAGTTTCAATAATTATACTTTGATTAACGAATTTTGTAAGTTACTGCATTTCATCAATAATGTTCGTTTAACCGATTCCCACGATTGTTTGTCATGCAACGTTTCCAAGGATGGTGATTATAAGGTACATTATATTCGACAATGGTTAGATAAGAAATTGACTACCACCGGGTACACTAATATGCCATGGTCATGTATTACTCCTATTAAAGTCAATTGCTTCACATGGCGGGTGGGCCTTGGCGTATTCCGGTTTCATGTAGCTTGGAGAAAAGAGGTATTAATATTGGCTCTGTCATTTGTAAATGTTGCAATATGGAAGATGAAGATATAGAGCATGTATTTCTCCGGTGCTCTAGAACAAAGGATGTGTTAGCTTAGTGTTAAACAGTCAAATATGCAAGAAAGGAAACAAATCAAACCAATACACAAACAGCTCATTCCTTCCTACAGCCCACGATTACAGCCTCAATATGGGGGATTTTCATTAATTGCTTCCTTTCGTGTAGTCTTTCCTTTGTACATAAATATAGCTTCATCCCTGTAATAAAAAACACAACAATATACAATAAAAGAATTATTTAGCTTGTTATCATGGTATCAGAGCGTGGTTAGCCTCATCATCTATCGTTTTCTGATCAAGTTTTTCCGAGCCAAGCCATGTCTACGGACAGCAACTCGGAAAAAAAACTTGTCTCTACAATTAGCAAACCTGCTTCGAAATAGCATCAACCCATAGCCACAAACTCCCAAACTTTCCGATAACCTTCAAATCAATCTCAAACTCAACAATCAAAATTACGCCTTATGGACTCGAATGATTCGAGTCGCCATAGGTGGAAAATCAAAATATTTGTTATCACATCTCACTTCAAATCCCCAGGATCAAACCCATGAGTCCTTTGATCAATGGGAACAAGAAGATTTGATAGTCTTTTTATGACTAATTCAATATATCGAACCCAAACTTGCCGGCAACCTAACCGAGTATCCCACAGCAAAAAGCTTGTGGGATGCCTTGGTGGTCACTTACAGCAGCGCTAAGGATAAACTTCAAACATTCAGTTTACATGTTAAAGCCAACGATATTAAGCAAAACGAGAGCTCCCTTGAAGAACTTTGGATTACATTACAAGGGATTTGGGGAGAAATCGACCGAATCGACCCAAATCCTATGAAATGTGAGTAAGAGATCAAGGTTTTCTCAAGAATAAGGTCGGAACAAAAAATGTTCCAGTTTTTAAATTCCTTAGATCGAAAATACGAACACATAAAACGGGAGATTCTCCGATTGGAACCGCTCCCCTCTACGGAGGCTGCCTATGAAACTATTCGTAAGGAGGCTGCTCACCAGGTGATTCTGGGAGCAACCATCCTAGATACACAAGGTATTGCATCAGGTCTCAAAGTTACAGCCACCGAATCGGAAGGAAAAGGGCTCGCAACAAAGGGCTATCGCCGACCGGAAGGGAGTAAAGCCGGTTCAACAATCAAAGAAGATAAAAGTCATCTATTATATGACAATTGCGGCATGAGTCCACATACTCAAGATCAATGCCTCGAATTGGTTGGCTAACCCGATTGATGGACTGATGTCCACAAGAAGAACAACAAACATTCCAATCACGAAAAGGGAAGAGCTTTAATCTCCGGCCGCAACTCTGATCGGAAGGGAACCACGGATTTGGTGGTGTGGCATCGGCTGTCGCTAATTGTGGGCAAGATGAAAACCTTACGGTGGAAACGATAGGTACAGGGGGTGAGGGCACGATATGCTCGAACCCCCTCTCTTACTCTTGTGTTTTTCCTTTTAATGCTTGTAGTTTTAAAAATATCACAAATAACCCCCTGATTGTTTAACTTCACGTGGCCCACAAACTTTAAATCTTTTAAAGGAAACCAATTTTGAGTATTATTTAAATAAGAACTTTAAAAATTGCAAGGATTTTATTAAATGTGAAAACACTTGTGAATCGACAGTGGATAAAATTTTTAAAGATCCTATTAAATGTGAAAGCTTTAAAAATTGTAAAAAATCTAAAATTTTGAAACAGTTGGTGGTTCCGTTAATATGGTCCAAAATAACCAAAAACAGGAACAACTATGGATTTTTATACAAACGGCAAATGGAGAAAAACTTAATGTTAAAATGGGAGGTAATATTGAGATATCTCCAACACTAAAACTCTATAGATATCTATACATCCCAGAATTGTCTCATAAACTATTATCGGTTAGTCATGTTACAAAAGAATTAAATTGCTCGGTGCTTATGCAACCGACCTTTTGTATCTTACAGGATATCAGGACGGAAGCGATAATTGGGCGTGGCACTGAAAAGAACGGTCTATATTATGTGGATGAAGTAACTCAAAATGGGAGTGCAATGTTATCTCATGGGACGAGATCAAGGGAGGCATGGTTGTGGCACAGCGGACTAGGTCACCCATCTATCAGTTATTTACATGTTCTTTTTCCATAACTTTTTCCTTTAAATTGTAAGACACATTGTGAAACATGTGCGTTTGCCAAAAGTCATCGAAAAACTTTTAATCCAAATTTTACAAGAGTTGATCAACCTTTTTAATTAATTCATTCAAATGTACGGGGTCCAGCTCCAATTGCTGGTGGCCAAAACTTTCATTCTTTGTCATGTTTGTTGATGATTGCACTCGAATGACCTGGATATACTTATTAAAAAATAAAAATGAAGTTTTTGAAAAATTCATATCCTTTTACACCATGGTCGAAACTCAATTTAAAATTCCATCCAAATCCTTACATCTGATAATGGTGGAGAAATTATTAATTCCGATATGAATTATTTTTTTTTAAGAAAAAGATATAATTCACCTAAAGTCTTGTCCCCATACTCCTAAACAAAATGGTGTCGCAGAGAGAAAAAATTGTATTCTTCTTGAATTTACGGGCACTACTAATAGAATCTCAAGTTCCAAAATCTTTTTGGCCCGAAGCACTTGTTACGGCCGCCTATCTCATCAATCGTCTTCCAACCCAAATTTTAAAATTAAAAACTCCTCTGCAAGGCCTTACAGAATACACTGACCTTCCTCCCACTCTTACTCTTGAACCCCGAATCTTTGGTTGTACGGTCTTTGTTCACATACCAAAAACTATCAGATCTAAATTTGACCCATGTGCGGAGAAATGTGTTTTTGTTGGGTATGGAGTTAATCATAAAGGGCGCATGTGCTATAATCCAAAAACCTGGCGCATGTTTACCACCATGAATTGTGACTTTCTTGAAACAGAATACTTCTACACGGCCAACCTCAGCAGTCATGGGGAGAATAAAAATAATACAAGTGACACGCTGAGTTGGTTTGATACAAAAATAGTCAATACTCAAGATACCGAAGCTCCCCAACGTACTGAAACTCCTCAGCATATCGAAGTTCCTCAACACACGGAAGACAGTGCCCCCCAAGACTCGACTCCTATCCTGATACCTGAGGTAAGTGACCCCTCTTCAGTCAATACTAATCCATGTGTACAAGAAAACTTGCAGGGGCTAGACAATGAAGAGGATTCCAACATAGTTCAAGATGATGGATCCGCACAATACACTTTACATCCAAGAACAAACCGGGGAGTTCCACCTAACAGATACTCACCGGAAAAAGTGACAAAGAAAGGTAGATATCCAATGGCAAACATAGCCAAAGGAAATCTATCTAACCAGGCAAAAGCATTCACTGTAGCTCTAAGTTCTGAAAAAATACCTACAAACCTAGAGCAGGCTCTAAAATCAAGAGAATGGAAAAACGCAATGAAGGATGAAATGGAAGCTCTAGAGAAGAACAAAACTTGGATAAAATGTACCTTACCACCAGGAAAGAAAACCGTTGGATGTCGATGGGTATTCACGATCAAGTACAAACCGGATGGAACAATTGAGAGACATAAAGCAAGACTAGTAGCAAAAGGCTACACCCAGACATATGGAATTGACTACTCAGAGACCTTCTCTCCTGTAGAAAAAATCAACACTATCAGAATCTTCTGTTATGTGGCCGGAAACCAAGGATGGCCTCTACACCACTTTGATGTAAACAATGCCTTCTTACACAGAGAACTAAAGGAAGAGGTGTACATGGAAGCTCCACACGGATTCACAAACAACTTCAAAGAGAGGGAAGTGTGTCGCCTTAAAAAATCTATTTATGGTTTAAAACAATCCCCTAGAGCTTGGTTTGGAAGATTCACCATAGCCATGAAAAGCTATGGGTTCAAACAAAGCAACTCAGACCACACTTTATTTCTTAAACGAAGGGGAAAATTGATAACTTGTCTAATAATTTATGTTGATGATATGATAATTGCAGGTAACGGCAAAGAAGAAATATCAAAATTAAAAAGGAGCCTATTCTCAGATTTTGAAATGAAGGATCTAGGAAACCTCAAATATTTCCTAGGAAATGAAGTTCTAAGGTCAAAGCAAGGAATTTTCATGCATAAAAAGAAATATGTTCTTGATTTACTAGCAGAGACTGGAATGATCGACTGCAAGCCAGCAGACACGCCAATGATTATGAATCAAAAACTACTCAATGAAGAAAATGATGATCCAGTTGACAAAATAAGATACCAACGAATGGTAGGGAAACTAATATATCTCTCACACTCTTCCAAACATAGCATACGATGTGGGAGTGGTAAGTCAGTTCATGCACAAACCTCAAAAACCCCACATGGAAGTTGTTTTAAGGATCATAAAATATCTCAAAGGAATGGTAGCACACGGAATCATGTTTCAGCCAAATGGTCATCTTGAAACCCAGTTATATACCGATGCAGATTGGGCAGGAGACAAAAACAACAGAAGATCTACCACCGGATACTTTACTCTTGTTGGTGGAAATTTAGTAACATGGCGTAGCAAGAAACAAAAAGTAGTCGCCTTATCAAGTGCTGAGGCCGAATTCCGAGGGATCGCAAAAGGAATAAATGAAGTGTTATGGGTAAGACTACTACTGACTGAGATAGGATTTCCTCCAAGAAAATCCAGTGAAGTGTTTAGTGACAACGAGGCCGCAATTAAAATACCTGAAAATCCAGTCCAACATGATCGAACAAAGCGTGTAGAGGTGGATCGACATTTTATTTAAGAAAAACTAGAAGCCAAAATCATCACCCTTCCATTCGTTTGGTCCGAAGATCAGCTTGCGGACATCTTAACTAAAGCCGTTAGCGGGAAATCCCTACATGAAGTTCTAGGCAAGTTGAATTTCGGCAATCCCACTATTCAACTTGAGGGGGAGTGTTAAACAGTCAAATATACAAGAAAGGAAACAAATCAAACCAATACACAGATAGCTCATTCCTTCCTACAGCTCACGATTACAGCCTCAATATGGGGGATTTTCATTAACTGCTTCCTTTTGTGTAGTCTTTCCTTTGTACATAAATATAGCTTCATCCATGTAATCAAACACACAACAATATACAATAAAAGAATTATTTAGCTTGTTATCACTTGGTTTTTTAATTGGTGTAGTACACAGTTGCCATCCTTTAATTCGGTAAAGGAACTTATAGAATTTGGAGTTAATTGGGGCATTTGCCTAAAGAAAACGAAGATGTTAACCATGATGATTCAATGCTTACTTTGGTGTGTATGGAAGGCGAGAAACGAGGCGGTTTTCAACAACATACATATGTCTCATTCTATTATAGCAAGTGATATTATTGAGACTTCTTTTTTATGGTTAAAACATAGGAGTAATTTCGATTGTAATTTGGTGGATTGGAGGATTTCCTCTTTTTTGTCTTATTTGTAAACTTTCTTTGCTCGTCTTAGTGTCTTGCTAAGCTCGAGTGCCTATTAATATATTTGTCGTTTCCAAAAAAATTATAGGTGCAAATATAATACACGGAATAAAACCATGCGATTGCAATTCTTTGAATCAATAAAGATAAACTTGAAAAACTAAAATCCACACATATTTTTTTTGTAATTTATTCACTCTACTCTAAATATTTTTATAGAAAGTTCAAAATATAACTTTATTAAATTCTAATCCTCATCATTTAAAATAGTTTCTTTTCCATATTTAGAAAAATTCTTTTAGTTTTTTATTAATATTATGGGGGAAAAAATTATTCACGATACAGTTTAATGATATCATAATTTGTATACAAGGTATAATATACTATGTTACAATAACAAGTAATAGTCAAATATATAGCTTATCAAAGGCCCCATAATCTAATGGTAAATGTTTTTATTATTAACTTTAAGGTTGAAGATAGCAGTAAATTAGGATTATCTTTCTAGAAAAGCTTGCTGAGTTTAAAATAACTCTTCATAATCGTCGATCTTTAGGCTCAAGAATAGTTAGTTATTGATCTGGAATAAACATATACAAATCATAATATTGCGGAATTAGATAAACATATTTGTATAGCTAAACAAGGTTTCATCATCATCTTTATATACAATGATTACTAAAAGCCCCAATTCTACATATAAATATGTAGAACGGTTTTGGTTAACAGGATCAAACGACCTTGAGGCTTAGAGTACACACACATACACGTTAAAACGTGGGTTTCAAGAACGACTAATTCTATACCTCTAGGTTTCTTTATATACTAGAAAACCTAGAGATTTACAACGAAAAGATAATACTAAATCTTTTTAAATCAATAAAGATATACTATATCTTTTACAATAGTGATTATCTCCTAAATCTTTATTTGAATTTGAACTTCCATATCTTCAATTTAGGTCCTTGTACTTTATAAGTTTTGACACATCAAATCAATAATGAATATTATAGAAATATTCCTAACAATCTTCCCCTATTTGATTTGACAAAACTTATAGAATTAGCTTGAAATCTTCAAGACTCTTCCCCTTTTTGACATAATCAAATAAATCCGAGAAACTTGAACTTCCCCTTGAATGATCAACATTTTTTCTTCCCCTAAAATTGTGCTATCATTCTTGTGTTCTTTAAGACTATATCAATCACATTGAAAACCAACTATTTTCTATTTGAAGTTGAAGTAGAAACTCAAACTAAGCATCACATTCCGTCTAAATATAGTAATCAGCAACGTCATAATCTTGTATGAGGGACTTTCTTATCTTAGCCTTCAATAGATCTTTTCGTTAAGATTCTGTTAAATTGCAGTTACAACAATACATAACATCTTATGTAGTAAGACTTTCAACTTCTTCTTCAAATAAAATATAATTTATTTTCTTCTGTAATCAACTGATAAAGATTAAATATGTAACAAATAAAATCATCTTCTTTTATCTTCATCAAGCCTTCAACCTGTGTGTGAATAATGTGATTCGTTTCACATTGATATCACAAGTTATTTTTATTCTCTTTTTATCAAGAATAAAAATTAACAAGTGATTAACCAAATACAATCAATAAACCGTTATATGGAATGAACATGGTGTGTGTCATGTTTTCCAAAATTTGATGTATCGGTTGTAAGGAAGAAATCAGTATCAAAAAGTCTACTTCAGTACTGATTAATGCTGATCAGTCAACGCAGCAGTAGGAATGTGTATATTACTGACCATAAGTGTTTTTTTTCTTCATTTACTACTGATCAGTAGTATTTTCGAATAGGAACAGTAGTAAAATCGACCAGTAGTACTGATGTATTGAGATCAGTAGTAACTGTGACTATCAAGCTGATCAGTAGTAACTCGCAATCTGCAGTAGTAGTTTGATATACTACTGACCAGTAGTAATGACTTGCAGTAGTGATTTGCGATTTAGTTGATCAGTAGTAAAGTTGGTATGTTACCATGGAGCAGTAGTAAACTTGTTTGAATAAGGATCAGTAGTAAAATTGTAAACAATATTTGAAAGCCACCAAGCCCTTGATCAGTAGTAAAAGTATACCAGCAGTAGTATTGAAATTGACCTAGCAGTAGTAATAGTTTTATACTACTGATACCTTTATTGAATTCGTAGGCTATATTGAAATCAATAATTATTGAGTGTTTGGCTACTGATACCTACGAATTGAATTGTTTAGGTGGCGTCTGCAAATCTTGTTGAAAATAGAGGTGCTTTAATTTTGTAATTTCTTGATACCCAAATAAGCATTGGATTCACCGCCATGTATTGAAAATAGAGGTGCTTTAAATTTGTAATTTCTTAAAGAAGTCGTACAAATTCACGTGAGCGATCAAGCAGCACCTCGTTTTAGTTCATGTGATTCTTTTTGTTTTGCTCAGCACTAATGATATCGATTATGCTGATTTTAGAATCTTTTTATTTATGGCTTCATCATTAGGATTTTATAATAAGAATAGTGACGAACACCAACTTATTTATCATTGCATGACTAACCTTTGATCCATTGTGTCTTCATAAAAGTGATCATATATGGATCCTTGTTTCATTCCAGATCTGAGCCACCGTGCTCTGATACCAATTGCTGAGTTTAGAATAACTCTTCATAATCGTCGATCTTTAGGCTCAAGAATAGTTAGTTCTTGATCTGGAATAAGCATATACAAATCATAATATTGAGGAATTAGATAAACATATTTGTATAGCTAAATAAGGTTTCATCATCATCTTTATATACAATGATTACTAAAAGCCCCAATTCTACATATAAATATGTAGAACGGTTTTGGTTAACATGATCAAACGACCTTGAGGCTTAGAGTACACACGCATACACGTTAAAACATGGGTTTCAAGAACGACTAATTCTATACCTTTAGGTTTCTTTATATACTAGAAAACCTAGATATTTACAAGTAAAAGATAATACTAAATCTTTTTAAATCAATAAAGATATACTATATCTTTTACAATAGTGATTATCTCCTAAATCTTTATTTGAATTTGAACTTCCATATCTTCAATTTAGGTCCTTGTACTTTATAAGTTTTGACACATCAAATCAATAATGAATATTATAGAAATATTCCTAACAAAGCTAAATATATAACGTTAAATAAATAAAAATGGTAGAAATTGAACGTTGTAATAATATTGTTAACAACACAACATTTTTAGTTTTCTTTTAAGGTGAGGAGATTAGGGAGTGTTTGGTATTTAGGATACATTAAAATCACGCCCCCTGCAAACGCCGCCACAGCACTGCAATCCCTTACCCTGCCACCTCAATTTAATACCAACAAACAATATCTATAATTATTTCGTTTACCTGTTGCAAATGCAATATAATATCATTTAATCCAATCCGTCCCATTCTAATCACACGTCTCCTACGCCCTCCACCTGGCATGCCTTGTCAGCTTTTTCTTATTCGTCCTTGTACCGGAAAACACGCTCTCTCTTTCTCTTTAACAAAACCCGGTTGGGTTCGCTTCTCGACCGGCCACCGATCCAATCAGTCACTACTCAGTATGTACGTACTAACCTTTATCTCAGAGTCAACGCCACGGTCGCCGTTCAGTTCGCCTGTAACGGACTGGAGAAGTTAACAACAGACACTAACACATGCAGGAACAGTGTTTCGTTTCATCCCCAAAACAGTTACTTCTCGACTAATGTTTATCAAAGTTTAATTAGCTGTGACAAAAAAAAACAAAACAAAAATGCTTCAAATGTATTTTACTGTTAAAAAACGTTAGTAACCTAAAACTGAACCCAAAATCAAAGTAATAAAAACAACGATCTCAAGTAATTAACCTAAAATAAATATTTAATAGTTTGGTTTTTGGATTTAGCGATAGCCAAAAAAATTATATATTATTTAGTCGTGTATCTCAATCGATATTGAATGCTTGAGTTCTCCCAATTTTTCCTGGTTCGAACCCTAGTTTGGCATAAACATTATTCTAAAAGACATTACTCGTGGACTATATACATTGGATTAACCCCTGAATTGTTATGTTCGTGATCATTTCTAGCCCGTAACTTCTATTGAAAACAAAATATTCTGGCCCGTCAACAACCCATTATCTCCGATCAGACTTGAACGCTGGACCCACGAGATATTTCCGGTTAATGGTTTAACAAAAATCTTGTATCTTCATTTATTACCGAAAATTGCTCTTATCAATTGATTTGTTTGGTGTTTTGTACCTCTAAAGGTGAATATTTGAATTTGGAGGGCATCTCTGAATCGGCTACCTAAAAGATATAACTTGCTTTAACGAAGAATACTTTTAACCATATAAATTGGAATAACTGGATTATAAATCCCTTCCTGGTTTAATTTTAGGCCGTTTGTTTTTTATCTTTCAGATTCATGTATTGGACACTCAATGGGGGTGTTAACGAGCTACTCGAGCCTATACTAATTCGAATCCTAAGTCGAGCTCGAACATAAAATAATACTTGATTAATCTCAAGATCCGAGTCTATCGACTCGTTCGAGAGCTCGTTTACTAGTCTCAAGTCGAACGAGCCAGACGATCTTAACGAGCCGATCCTAGCCAGATGCTCGAAGCAATTTAATTTTTTTTTACGACAAGACAGCTCAGGAGGAGTAGAAAGTTGCCACAACCTAGGAGGGGTTTATAGGCTGTTGATTTTGTAAATTAAATCCATCTAGTTTCTCTGAATTTACGAGCGAGTGAAGGTAGTGTTGGAACATAAACGATCTACTACTGATAATTGAATTATTACTGAAGAATGCAAGTTACTACTGATCTCGAAGTTACTACTGCTAAAGGAAAATACTACTGATGATCTGATTTACTACTGATGAGCATATCTGGAATAGATCAAGTCCGAGATTCTAGTAGAGTTAGTTACGGAATGTAAATCTTTATGTAATTCAATTGTAATCGATTCCTAGAATAACTAGGTTAATAATTTAGGCTTCAAGGACTATTATATATAGTTCCTTATGAATTGTAAACATACGTGTATTGATCGAACGAATTAATACATTGAAGCCTTTTGTGATAAATTGTGTTCTTCGTTTTATTCTTATTCAATTGCAGTTTACATTGTTCTTAAACTAATAACATAAGTGTTAATCCGCTGTAACTTCTTGTGTTAGTAGATCTGAGTTTCTAATAACTTGATTGTTATTCGATCCTGACAAGTGGTATCAGAGCTTTACGGTTCTAGATCTACGAATTAAGAACAGCAAAAAGTTTCATACTTTCGATCTTAAAAAATTGTTAATCATGTCTGATAACAATGAAAGTACTCAAGCAAACAAGATTCCAATTCTCACTCCCAACAACTTTGGGATGTGGAAAAACAGAATCAAGCAGTATATGCTTATTACTGATTATTCCATGTGGGAAGTTGTTGTTGTTGAAGGCAACAAAACGATTCAGACTCAAGCAGCAAGTTCATCAACTGAAGCAGACAAACTTAAGAGTGAAAAGGAGAAGAAAGACAGAGGAATTGAACTCAAAGCTCTAAGCACTCTTTTGCTTGCCATTCCCAACGACTATCAACATCTCTTTGTTGAATATGATGATGCAAAGCAATTATGGCAGGCTCTGGAAAAGAGGTTTGTTGGTACAAAGAGCACAAAAAGAAACATGAAGTCTGTTCTGAAACAAGACTTTGAAAACTTCAAAGGACAGAAGAATGAATCATTGTCTCAAGTATTTGATCGGTTCAACAAACTCATTGGTGAACTAAATCAAGTTGGTTATAAACCAGACAATGATGATGTCAACAGAAAGTTTCTCAGGTCTCTAGGTGAAGAATGGTCTATGTACACTGTGATATATAGACAAGGAGATGCACTAGAAGAAAAAGAACTTGATGAACTCTACAATGAACTGAGAGTGTTTGAATCTGAGGTAAGTACTAAAACTCCAAATCTACCTTCAAACAATGCTGCTTTTGTGTCAAATACAGGAACAGGTCAGGAGGCTGTAAAGAATGCAGGCATTGAAGATATAGAAAGAGAATCTTTCTTCACTAGTCATGTGCATACTGCATTAATCATTGAAGATTTAGAACAACTCAATCCTGATGATTTGGAAGAGATGGATATTAAATGGAAGATGGCTATGCTAAGCTTAAGAACCAAAAGGTTTCTTAAAAGAACTGGAAGACAAAACCTATCTTACAACAAAGGTGATAGAGCTGGTTTTGACAAGACCAAGGTTAAATGTTACAACTGTAGCAATCTGGGTCACTTTGCCAGAGAATGTCCAAGCAAAGATCAAAGATCAAGCTACAACAAAAACAGCACGTCCAACTCAACTGCCTTAGTATATCAAGAAGGACACGGGTATGACTGGAGCTTCCAAGCAGAAGAACATGCACAGAACCAAGCTCTCATGGCCTTTACTACTGATCCTTCTACTACTGAGGTACATTCTAAATCTTGCACTCCTGAATGCATTAAATCATACAAAGAATGAGAAAAACTAAATAAAGAAACACTAGAAGAGATGATTTTAAATAGAAACAGAAGAATTGAATATAATGGTCGTATAGCTGATTTAGAAAACCAAATTAAAATCTATAAAATAACCGATCAAAAGATAATGCTACAAACCACTTATGAAAAAGAACATATTGAATTGAAATTAAAAGAGACTTTGATCAAACTAGAAGAATGTCAAATGGAACTAGAACAGAATAAACTAACCATTAAAAAGTTTGAAAGAAGTTCTAAAATTGTCAATGAGTTAACTAGCAATCAAACTACAGAAAAAGTTATTCATGGAGTGGGATATCATGCAGTCCCACCTCCAACAAATTTTATTCCTCCATTAAAGTCTAGTACAGAAAGAGTTTTAAATGATTTAAAAATTGAAAGTCAAACTGAATCTGAAACCAGTAATGAATCAAATGAATCTTCTGATGATGATCAAACAACAGAGTCAAATGATACAAGTTTTCACACCACACAAAGTCAAACTGAATCCCCAAAATACAACTCAGAAAATATACCTACCATTTTAAGAAGGGGAAATCAAAGGAATTTAAACCAATTAAAAGAACAAAGAAAACCTGAAATTTCTAAATCAACAAAATTATCATGCTTAATATGTAACAAGTTTAACCACATAGCTAAAACCTGTCACTTCAATCCTATTAACAATCAAGAATTTAAAGAATTCAAAATCAACAAAGAAAAGGAAAAAGCCTTAAAATTAAAACAAACTAAAGAATCAAAAGAAAAGAAATCTAAAACACCAAACCAAAAGAAATTCAATAAACCATGTGCTGACACTCATAAATTTGGAAGAACTGCACCACGATTTGTGTAAAATACCAGGTATAAAAGTCCAAACAGAAGCAATTATTTTAAAAACAATGGAACACAAAATCGTTTTCCTCAATTTTCAAAGTTTTCAAACATCAGTAGAAACTATTCCAGGTTTACTACTGATAAAAACCCTAATTACAATGCTGTCTGGTATAACTACAAAAACACTACTGATTATGCTCAAAATTCATATTACCCAAACACTACTAGTCCATCAGTAGTAAAATTCTCAAAAGCTAAAAACTACGGGTATAAACCTAGATCAGTAGTAACTCAAAACATCAGTACTAAGTACAAAACTGCATATAAGACTCATTCAGTTAAAAAGACTTATTCTTCAAAGGATGAACTCAAGACAAAACAAGCTTGGGTTCCCAAATTTAACTAATCCTTTTACTTTATGTGCAGAGTATCCAGATCCCTGAAGAAGGTAGAACATAGCATATTGATAGTGGATGCTCTAGACACATGACTGGAAATCTTCAAATACTTAGAGATTTCAAGTCTTTTGAAGGAGGGTATGTTGCTTCTGGAGAAAATCCTAAGGGAGGTAAGATTATAGGTAAAGGTACAGTATCAAATGGTAAAATTACTTTTGATGATGTATTTTATGTTGCTGAGCTTAAATACAATTTGGTTAGTGTGTCTCAAGTCTGTGATAAGAAGAATAATATTCTTTTTACAGATGTTGACTGCATCATTCTTTCTCCTGATTTTATTTTAGATGAAAAATATGTTGTATTAAGAACACCAAAGAGAAACAATGTGTATTGCCTGGATATAGGGGAGAACTCATTTCATCAAATGAGATCAACTGTTTTATATCTAAGGCAAACACAAATGAATCAGAACTTTGGCATAGAAGGATGTGTCACACAAATTTTAAAAACATGAACAACTTAGTCAAGAAGGACTTGGTAGTTGGTCTACCACAAAAAGAATTTATGTGTGATCATCATTGTGTTGCCTGCCTAAAAGGTAAACAACACAAGACTTCTCATAAGACCAAAGCAATTAACTCTATTTATAATCCTTTGCAACTCTTACATATGGACCTTTTTGGACCTACAAATGTAATGAGTATTGGAAAGAAACAATACTGCCTTGTTATTACTGATGACTTTTCCAGATATACTTGGGTATTCTTTCTCAGGACCAAAGATGAAACAAGTGAAATAATCAAGAATCTGATTGTAAAGCTGGAAAATACAAGAGATCTCAAAGTGAAAGCAATTAGATGTGATAATGGAACTGAATTTAAAAATACTAATCTAATTAATTTTTGTGATCTTAAAGGAATTGACAGGCACTACAGCTCACCAAGAACTCCACAACAAAATGGTGTAGCTGAAAGAAGAAATAGAACAATCATTGAAGCAGCCAGATCTATGCTTGCAGACTCAAAATTACCAATAACTTTTTGGGCTGAAGCTGTTAATACTGCTTGTTATGTTCAGAACAGAGTATTAATAGTTAAGCCTCACTTTAAAACACCATATGAACTGTTTAACAAAAGAAAACCATCAATAAGTTTCTTAAAATCATTTGGTTGTCCTTGTACTATTTTAATTACAAGAGAACAAATTGGTAAATTTGACTGCAAAGTAGATGATGGAATATTTGTAGGATACTCAACTCAAAGCAAATCCTACAGAGTGTTCAACAAAAGGCTGAGGATCATTGAAGAAAGTGTAAATGTATCCTTAAATGAAAATCTTATGAATGAACAAGGAAATGGTCCAGATTGGTTGTTTAACATTGATAATCTAACCAAATCTTTTGATGTCAATTATGAATTTAATACAGGAAATTCAAACAATCAAAGCCAACAAGTAGGACCATCGTCAAATAGAAGTCAAGAAATCATGAAATATATCCTAGTTGATACTGCTCCCACAGTTGATACTAAGGACAGTAGTAACTCTGGTAACCCTAATTTCAATGATACCAGTAACAACTCAAATTTTGAAGATACTACTGATCCTAGTAGTAACTCTGAACCTCAGAATTATAATGATAAATTACTCAACACTGATGTCAGTAACAACAATGATGATACTCCTGAAGTCAATGAAGAGAACGTACTACTGACACCAGTAGTAATGATGAATCTTCACAAAGTACAAACAATCAAGAAGAAACATGGACAGAAGCTCAAATTCCAGAATCAAATGAGTCAAATCTAGACTCTCAAATCTCGGTTGACAAAATTCCTGGAACCAGAACTGAAAAGAATCATCCTTTGGACCTAGTCCTTAGTGATGTCAACTCAACCATGCAGACAAGAAGCAAATTTAATTCTGTCATAAACTCAAATGTTTGTAACATCAGTCTAATCTCTAATGAATGCATGTATGAATGTTTTCTGTCACAGGAAGAACCTAAGAAGATTCAACAAGCTATGAAAGATTCAAACTGGATCATAGCAATGCAAGAGGAACTTCTTCAATTCAAGCTGCAAGCTGTATGGACTCTTGTACCTCTACCAAAAGGAAAAAGGGCCATTGGAACAAGATGGATCTTCAGAAACAAGAAAGATGAAAGAGGTATAGTAATAAAGAACAAAGCAAGACTTGTAGCCCAAGGTTACACACAAGAAGAAGGCATTGATTATGATGAAGTATATGCACCAGTTGCCAGAATTGAAGCAATCAGAATATTTCTGGCATATGCCTCATACAAAAGAATCAAAGTCTACCAAATGGATGTAAAAAGTGCCTTCTTGTATGGGAAAATAGAAGAAGAAGTATATGTATGTCAACCTCCAGGCTTTGAAGATCCAGAACATGATGACTATGTGTACAAACTAGACAAAGCTCTATATGGCCTTCATCAGGCACCTAGAGCTTGGTATGATACATTGTCCTCTTACCTATTGAAGAACAATTTCAAGAGAGGTGCCATTGACAAGACATTATTCACAAGGAAGGTCAAAGATGATATTCTACTGGTCTAAATATATGTAGATGATATCATCTTTGGATCAACAAATGATCAATTGTGCAAAGAATTTGAAGAACTGATGCAGATCAAGTTCAAGATGAGTTCAATGGGTCCAATGAATTTCTTTCTTGGACTCCAAATCAATCAGAAATCAGATGGTATTTTGCTCAATCAATCAAAATATGTCAGAGATATCTTAGAGAAGTTTGCAATGAAAGATAGCAAAAGTGCGAGCACTCCAATGGAAACTCACAAACACCTACATCCTGATGTTGAGGGGGAGGATGTAGATGAGCACCTTTACAGATCAATGATAGGATCTTTGATGTATTTAACTGCATCAAGACCTGACATTATGTATAGTGTTTGTGTATGTGCCAGATATCAAGCAAAACCAAAAGAGTTACACTTACAAGCAGTCAAAAGAATCTCCAGATACTTGAAAGGAAAACCCTCACTTGGTCTTTGGTATCCACATGCATCACCATTTGAACTCATAGCCTACACAGATAGTGACTATGGTGGTGAATGCCAAGACAGAAAATCTACTACTGGTGGATGTCAATTCTTTGGATCAAGGTTGGTGCATTGGCAATGCAAGAAACAAACCAATGTTTCAACTTCAACTGCTGAAGCAGAGTATGTAGCTGCATCTGCCTGCTGTGCTCAAGTATTGTGGATTCAAAATCAACTCCTAGACTTTGGTATCTCTATACTTAAAACTCCAATTTTTATAGATAATCAAAGTGCAATCAGTATTGTGAATAATCCAGTAAAACACTCTAAAACAAAACAAATTGAAATTAGATTTCACTTTATAAGGGATTGCAATGAAAAGAAATTAATTAAAGTAGAGAAAATTCATACTGATAATCAATTAGCAGATCTTTTTACAAAAGCACTTGATATAGGAAGATTCAGCTTTTTGGTTAGCAGTATTGGAATGATTTTAATAAGTTAAGTCTAAAAGGAAAAACATGTGTAAAATGTTTTGTACAAATTTTAACTTTAATCTTTTGTTTACTACTGGTTATTCATTACTACTGATCTTGTTATTTCTTCCACAATCTAGTACTGATAGGGTTTCTCAGTAGAAATTAGGTCAAGTATAGAAACAAAGGTTACTACTGATGTTTCTACTACTGATATTTAGTTACTACTGATCGGCCGTTATCTGTAAAATATGAAAATTACATTACTGACCCTCATGAAAATAGCCATTGTGTTATTATTCGAAGGATATTTTGGTCATTTTGCAGGTTTAATCGAAAAATATAAATAGCAGACTGAGATTAGTTTAGTATTGTCTTCTCCTCGATCTGATAAACCCTACGCTAAACCCTAATCTCTGCACAATCCGATCAAAACCCTCCATCAGTAACAACTCAATTACTTCTACAAATCTGAAATTCGTGCACAATCGATCACTCTCTCTGCAAGATTCATACCAAAAGATCAAAATCAAGCACAATGGCAACCCTAAAATCACTCAATGTCAATACTGATCTTAAATATTCCGAATTCCACAATATGTGTGCCTTCTTAAGAAATCCAGATGGTACAAAGGATTTTCGACCTATTGTGATGTTCCTAAAGAACTCATATATAAAGTCTGCTCTCACCAACAATCCTAAAGCATACCAACAACACTTAGTTGATTTCTGGACAAATGCTGAAAGAGTTGAAGACTCCAATATGTCCAAAATCAAGTCTACTGTAGATGGAAAGGAGATCATTATCACTGAACAATCAATCCGAAATCATCTTCAACTCAATGATGAGTCAGGTATGTTCTCTCTTCCAAATGAAGATCTTGTTGAAACTTTAAAGAAAATGGGGTATGAAGGAATACTGGATATAGTTACTTTTCAAAAGGGTCTTCTTTCACCTCAATGGAAGTTTTTGGTACATACTATTCAACATTGTATCTCTCCAAAAAGAAGTACTTGGAATGAGTTCAACAAATCAATAGCATCTGCTGTTGCTTATCTGAGCACATGACAAGTATTTAATTTTTCAAACATGATATTTGAGGGAATGCTTGGAAATCTGTCATCCTCAAAATTTTTAATGTATCCAAGATTTCTAACTCATATAATAAACTGTGAATTACAAAATCTGTCAACTCCCAAAAACATTTTTGTAACACCAGAATTAAACAAAAAGGTTTTTGCAAACATGAGAAAACAATTTAAATTTTCTGGTAAAGACACTCCACTATTCTCAAACATGATCTATGATCATCCCCCAACTGGAGAAGGTTCAAGTCACCAAATTGAACCCCAACCCACTCCACCACCAAATACAGCCCAAACAGAACCCATTCAGTCCACTCAATTAAATGAACCAACAAATGTCCTGCATGTCTACCAGGTACATGAGATTAATCCCCAGAGTGCTACTCTTCACTCTGAGGAAGACCAGACCATAGCCAAACAAATTTCAATCAAATATAAAAGGAAGAAAACTTTCTTAAAGGACACTAGGGGACCAATTGAGTCAAACCCCAGACTCCAAGAGTTGACCTCACAGGAGGAGAGAGGTCATGAGGAAAGGTCTCTCACTACTGATGCCCCAAAGGTGGGTGCACAGGATAGTGAGAACATCATTAGGACCCAGACCTCGGCAACTCTTAGTGATGACTCAGAATTTGAGGAATTACTGAGAGGACCCCGGTGCCAAGAAACCACAAGGGGGGCATTACTGCTTCTTCTAGGAAGAAGAGTATGTCCAAACAACCCATTTCATCACCAAGAAGTGATGAGGGTAGAACAGAACCAATTGAATTGATGGATAGGATGGAAAACCTTAAAGCCAATGTACCTAATGAGCCCAATGATCCACCCAAATGGGCTGAGGGCAATATTAAACAAACTAAATTGACGGATAGGAAGAAAAACCTTAAAACCACTGTACAACATTGTCTGAATTTAATAAACTCTCAAGGAAAAACCATGGCATATATGAAGTCTTATATTAATACTCTGAACAGAAGACAGAAGAGGTTCGAGTTAAAACTTCAAAGGCAATCTAATTTGATCAGAAAATTGCAGAAAAAGATTGCAGATAGTGAGGCTCAACAGGATGAGATCACTAGGGGGAGAAAGATCAAATTCAAGAAATGATAGATCAATCTATAGCAGCAGCCCTCCTCAATTTAAAAGAAGTCCATGGTGAAACAGGTCAAAGTTCTGGTGAAAACCTGTACAAAGAAATGGATGAGGATGTATTTGTGTCGGCAAACCAATCACAAACAGCAGAACAAATAAACTCTCCAGTTACTACTAAGGTCATAGAGACTACTGATCCTATGGTTATTACTGAGAAAAAAGATCAAGAGGTTGTTACTACTGTTCATGATGAAGAGATAGATACACCAGTAGTAAATGCTCCAGAAGAAGACATAATGGTTACTACTGATGCCCTAGCAATAGTAAATACTGAAACAACCTCACCAGTAGTAAATCAATCACAACAACTGGCAGTAATAGAACAAGAAATTATACCAGTAGCAACCACATTGGTTACCACTGAAGAGGAAGAAGAAGAAATTCCAGAGCTTATTGAACGTGAACGTTTTGTTATCATCACAAAACCTCCAACTCCTGATCAACCACTTATCATACCTGACATTGATGATAATGTGAACTGGTTTGAAGTTGATGAATGTGCACTTCCTCCACATCCCAAGATTCTAACAGAAGATAAGATTAAGTTATTTTCTCCATCAATTGTAATTACTGGTATTCCTGATATGAAATACACTCCACCTCCATCTATACTTCCAGCATGTATTAGAAAAGGAAAAGAAATTTATGATGATGATTATCCCAACAGAGCTTTAGGTCATCACATGGTAAACAAAATGAACCATGTCAGATCTGCTAAACAAGCCAAATGGAAAGTGGACCATATGAGGTACTTAAAGAAAGTGGCTATTACTCAAGCTCTTGAAGACAAGAAACAGGCTGAAAAAGAAAGATTGTAAAATCAAGAAAATCAAGAAGCTGAAGTACCTATTCCACAAATAAAAGGAGTTCTGGTGGAAGATCAAAAAGCTGAATTTAAAAGACATAGAAAAATTGAAGAAGAACACTTAAATTGTCTTGAAGAACTGGTAGCTGAATGTAAAAGAGTAAAAGGTGAACTACCAGATGACATATTTGAACAGAAAAAGAATATGATTGATTTTCTGAAGTCAAAGGGGCATAGTGCAAAATCTTTTGGCAGAATGAGAATGATTATAATAGTAGATAAATATTGTACGGCCAAGAAGAAAGAATTAGCTGAATTAGAAGCAGAAGAAGAAAAAACAAAGGTTTTAATTGCAATAGATCCAACAATCATTCAATCTGGAACACCAACTCCTGGTGAAACTTCTAAACCCCAATCAAAGAAAAGAAAGGCTCTTCCACAGGAACAGAAAATCAACAAGAAATCAAAACAAACAGAACAAATTATTCCTGTTCTTGAAATTTCTGTTGCTCCCATTGAAGACAATCCAATCATCAATTGGAGAGTCATTAATAATAATGTGATAGAAGTTATAAGGGAAGACAGACAAGTCCAGAGATTTACTGGATGGAAGCCAATGGTCAGATCTTGTTCAAGAAGTGATATAATCAAAGTACTGATTATTGGAAAACCTAGAATGGATAAAAAGAAATGGAAGAACTCTGGAGCTGGATACTTAACCAAAATGATTGATGCTGCATTTTATCAAGAAAATTATCCAGAAATATTCTCAAACACATAAAATGTGTATGCCTGGAATGTGTTACCCACAGTAAATATGTACTTCTTTGAAAGATCAAGCAAAAACTATGAACTGTACTTATATGAGAAAGAATATCAACATTCTGAAGAAACAATGTATCAGATATTCACAAACACAATGATGAAACCTTATGATGAGGTAATGTTTCGAGAAAAACTTAACTATTTTATCAAAAGAAACAGCAAGTATATTATAGCTCAAATGAAGAGGCAAAATCAAAGAACACTTGAGAAACGAGCTGCTTTAGAAGAGCAAAGGAAAAAGAAGAAGAAGAAACTTGATTAATTCAAAGTGAATTAATAAGTTTAGGGGGAGATTGTTGGAACATAAACGATCTACTACTGATAATTGAATTACTACTGAAGAATGCAAGTTACTACTGATCTCGAAGTTACTACTGCTAAAGGCAAATACTACTGATGATCTGATTTACTACTGATGAGCATATCTAGAACATATCAAGTCCGAGATTCTAGTAGAGTTAGTTACGGAATGTAAATCTTTATGTAATTCAATTGTAATCGATTCCTAGAATAACTAGGTTAATAATTTAGGCTTCAAGGACTATTATATATAGTTCCTTATGAATTGTAAACATACGTGTATTGATCGAACGAATTAATACATTGAAGCTTTTTGTGATAAACTGTGTTCTTCGTTTTATTCTTATTCAATTGCAGTTTATATTGTTCTTAAACTAATAACATAAGTGTTAATCCGCTGTAACTTCTTGTGTTAGTAGATCTGAGTTTCAAATAACTTGATTGTTATTCGATCCTGACAGGTAGTACTGAAGAACTCCAATGAGGATGTTGTGTATATCTAGTAGCATCTAGTATCTCTGAATTTATAGTTACCTCAACTTCTTCTTCATTAAATTTTGCAGATATCTCATTAACCTCTTGATTTTGTAAATTAAATCCATCTGACAGCTACAACCAATGTTTTAAAACCTAGATTTTAAATCGGACCGGACGATGCTTTATAAACGGTTGAAACGGTCGGACCGGTTAAACATACCGGTTGAACCGGATTACATTAGTATTGGGCATTTATGTTAAACGATACCAAATACTTAATATTCAACCAAAAACTTGATTTTTTAAAATTCAAAATATATAATAAAGCTTCGAACATATAAATAATGATACAACCTATTCACATTAATAAAAATGAGATCAAAATTAAATAAAATAAAAAACGGTTCATATCCGGTTCAATCATCCCAGTCCAACCGGGTTCGCAGTTAACTCGACTGGTTCGAAGCGGTTCATAAACAAACTTTTAACCCGGTCGATTCGGCCCGGCATACTTCCATTTTTTCGGTCGAACCGGGTCCAACCGAACAGTCGAACCCGGGTTTTCAAACACTGGCTACAACCTCAATATTAAAATTCCCATATTAAAATCATTTGTGCTTCTCTCTCATCTATTTATTCATCATCATCATAACAAGCTAACGACACCCATTTTAAAAAAATACCTGAAATATTCCATTACCTTAAGTATTCTATGGGCCTTTCTATTTACCGAATCAGGGCCTGATTATAGTTTTATATGGGCCTTTATTTACCGAAATCGTATGACCCGCATGAAATCGTTAGCATGGATTTTAAATGATCAAATCCTGATTTGAGTCAGCATTACATGTCATCATTTAGAGCCAATCAAAAACTGCGAAATTACCGTTCATCAAAGGTCACTCAAACTCTTGCCCCCATATATAGATGTTAGATGTTCATTCCAAATTACGTAATTTAACAGAATAATTACAAAATTTTGTATTATAAACTAATTTTGGATACTTAAGGAATAAATTTAAAAGTTTTAGAAAATTATAAGAATTATCCTTTCACTACAAGAAAAATCAGTTTTTACTACGGCTCAGTATTTGGGGCGACACTCCTCGCCGCAAAAAGCATAAAAAGACAAAAAATAAAGTAGTGCGCGCTTTGACTTTCAACTTTTGTTTTTTACAGAAAAAGAAACACACTCCTCGCCGCAAAACGCTTACCCTCGCCGCAAACAAGTCGCCGTAAAAAAGAAAAAAAGCCGCTAGGTTAAAAGTTCAGCCATTTCACTTTTCACAAACTTGCGTGCCAGAATCGATCGAGCGAGACAATCGACGAGAGATAAATCACCAGAGATCCGACGATTGCCGGAGCACGACAACGGAGCACCACCACCGGAGCACAACGATTATCCTGCACCTTCACCAACACCAAAGCACCACCGTCATACGAGAAATCGAGAGTCAGATCTAGCAGATCGAGCACAGTTTGAGAAATCGAGAGTCAGATCTAGCAGATCGAGCACATCACACCTCCGATATTTGATCATTTCAACCATCTGATCACCTCAACCTCCGAGCACCTCAACCACCGTAGCCGGAACAAGTGTATCTACAGAAATTGTTTTTTCCACCACCGCCAAAGCATCTCCACCACCGAAACCCTAAAACGCTGAACGCATTGATCGATCTGATCGGACAACTAACAATCATCTACAGAGTATTATAGAAGCCGTTAAAACCCTAACCCAAGGCTCATTCAGTCATTCATTCGCTCATTTCAGCTCAGATCTCTCTCGCTCAATTCGGTTTTCAGGTATACTTTTCTTATTATTTCTATTGATGCTACTATGTTTGATCGTATTGTTCTCAACTTTTTTTAGATATAGTAATTTAATTCTGTACTAGCAGGTACCCGCGCATTGCGGCGGCGGGTACCCAGTTATATTTTTTTGTGGTGATAGTGATGGTGGTGACATTGGTAGTGATTGTGGTGGTGGTGGAAGTGGTAAGTAGTGGTGGTGAGTGGTGGTCAATCAAATGATATGAGTTTAAGAACTAATAAAGATAATAGGGTACGATACATAAGTAATTTTATTCAGTTAATTAACATCTCCCTAATAGCTCAATTTGTTAGAGCCCCTTCACAATAACATGAATGTTGCATGTTCAAAATTTAGGGCAATTAACTTTTACTAAATGCAAATATTTCTCACGTAGAATTTAAGCTTTGTTAGTTTAAGAAAGTCCAAAATGAATTAGATACAAGTAAGGATTTAGTAGTATTTAATAAATATATAATGCATTTGATTAAGAAGGCCTAATTTGAGCGGATTCACTTGATATTTTATAAATATTATCGTATTGAAAAGAATTGACTACTCCACAAATCAATCTTGCAATCTATATGTAATTATATTTAGTTAATTACATATGCTAAAAATGCAAGTTAGTTACATAAAATTAAGTTTTTAAAGATCTGTTACTGCAAAATCAACAACTAAGTGCAATAAGTATGATACCAATTAATTTATTTTAATATAATTCCATATAAGTTACCCTGAAACAAAGAACTTTTGGTTTAGCATATTCAATGTCCTAAAACACAATCAAGCTTAAATATACTCATCATCAGTAGCAACCTATTTTTTTTTTAAAAAGAATAAACAAAAAACATTAAACTCCATAAACAAAAACATCTGATATTCATCCAATTCAATTAACTTAAACTCCATAAACAACTCAACAAACTGTTACTCACACAACTAATAATTCATCATGATAAGTATTTAGATGTTGAAGAGAATATTAAAGATATCTTCCCTTGGTAAGCTCGACCGGTAGCAGCAATTAGAAGTTATAAAACTTCCTTCCTTAAAGCATGAAACATCCAAGCTCTAAAAACTTTGAAGCTGCACAATTAAAAAAATAATCATTACCAATTTCACCACCAAATTCAAATGATAAAACAAAAAAGGCAGGCTTACCCTATTGCTAAAATTACACAATGTACACCCAAGAAATTCTACTTCCAAATGATCATAATTCATTATTAAAATGAATATAGGGCAAAAAAACAACAAATTTAGGATTACAATCTTAAAAATCAAAAGTCTCCTCCTTCTGATTGCTTTATGAATCCATTAAAGTTCATTGGCTCAAAGCTGCTTCCCCTAAATTGACCTATAGACAAAAATGTATCAGCACTCAAGAGCAAGAAAAAAAATCAATTTCAAATTCAGTATAACAATGAAATAGACAATAATGAAATTACCTCGATGTCATAGTTATAATAATACCATTAACATGCAAAATCAATGATAAACTTATGCATGACAAATAATGCTAAGCTGTGTAGAATATTCCCGATTATACATAATGACTGAAAAGCTAATTAAATTCTTAGAATTTCAAGTTTTCATCATCTATGACCCATTTACCTCTTTAAACAAATTTGAAGAAAACCTGGTCATCAGATTCGATTCTTACCCGAAAGCCACCATAATGTAAATGTTCAAACACAACTGCCCTAAAAATAAACAAAAAATGGGCTAAAAAACAAACATTAAAAGCCTAAAAATCAGATAAAAGTAAGAAACCAAATGTCTCTGAAGTAAGGATCACGAAGAAGGAAGAAGAAGGTGTAGTCATGCGTATTCGGCCTCTGGATTAAGATGTTGTATGTCGTCCATTTTGATTCCCAATGCGAGGTATTGTAGAATCGAGATGGTGAGAAGGATGAAAGAATCGTGAGTCGACTAACAATTAAACCCCAAAAATGGTGAGGAAGAAACGGCGGGTTTTTCATCATGATGAAGAAATAGAGATTCAGAGGATATCAGAAATCGATTATGAAGGTGAATCAGATTTTCAAGGCGTTCATCCCACTTCCCAAAAAATAAACCGTTCATTGCTCAAGAAGCAGACGAGTGTGTACACGGAAGAGGAGAATACAAAGGGGCGGTAGTTTTGAAAAGATCTAAGACAAATAATATATATATAAAAGGTTTTTCAAATAATCAACAAACAACTGATGTAGCCTAGTTGGTTAGTACCTAGTGCTAATAACTTGGAGGTAGGAAGATCGAATCCCGGCGTAGTCATTTTTTTTACAAAAGCACTTAATTCCATAATTAGCAAGTGTGTTGCCTGAATTTTCAGCCTTGCTAATTATGGAATGGGTAAACCATAATATAGTAAAGATTATGTTTGTGTTATCTGATTAAAACCCTTTTTATGTGTTAGATTGCAAATACATTTTCACTCTTAGATTTCAATTGAGATCATTCTCATAGTTAAAATTGATATTAAATTATGAATCCTGAAATTCCGGGAGAAAAAATGGAAATTCATACCAAATTTGCATTTTTAGTTATTGAAATTATTTGATTATAAATCTAATTTCTAAGCATATGATCTTATCTCCATTTGATGTTAGGCTGTGGCAACACAAGCATTTCAGGGCCATACAAATTCTGGCGCACGCTCTTTTGCAACCAAACACTCATTCTCAACAGATAAAGGTGAATGCATTCTTATGGAGTTGTACAATGTACTTCTGACAATAGCTCGTTTCACCATTTTTCTACCTTTTTATTTTATTTATTATTTATTTTATTTCTGTATGTTGATTATGTCCGGTTTTTGAGAGGAGCATTAATACACTATTTTTAGCTGAATTGGTTCGAGGTCTGTCTTTGACACTCAAATACTTCTTTGAGACAAAAGTTACTGTAAGTATTTTACCTCAACTTTTTTACTGCAATTTTTTTATTATAACTATATAACACTAATAGCATTATATATTTGATGGTAAAAAAAAATTTAGAATTATAAAAAAAACCTTTAAAATTCAATCGGGTCTAATCGGGTCAACCCGAAACCCGACAAATGTTGGCAATTCTAACCCGATACCCGACCCGAAGTTAACATCGGGTTTGTCGGGTCGGGTTAAAATAACCCGAAATCAACATAACACCCGAATACACCCGACCCGACTAGCATAATCGGGTTCGGGTTTAGAATTAATCTAGATTTTGATTGTTAAATTTCATACTATTAGATTTAAATTAAAGGCAGATTAGGCTAATAATGTTTTATTTGGTTATTGTATTGGTAATTGCAGTGTTGGATCTAATAATTGGGATTAATACTTGCTAATATATCTGCTACTGCATTCCTACAATCATCTTTTTCAGGTATGTTTCATGTTTCTTGTAATTTGGATTGTTTTGTATGTCAAAAGAGTAATTTAGTCAAATGGTCAAAAATATTTTATTAATTAAGTATACATCCCCGTATGAGCTTAGAATATACCCGCCCGAAATTGATTTAGTAATCAGTTTCGGGTTGTCCCCATATTGGGACTGCTTTTTGAATACTTCATCTCATTTAGGATGTGAAAGCTTATTACATGATTGTTTGTTTAAGAAAGATTTGGTTGCCATTTCCTCTATGCTTCTCGAGTATATATATATATATATATATATATATATATATATATATATTTATTATATATACTTGGGAGCTAGGGGAAATGCTGCCGAATTTTTCTTAAACAGACACTCATGTAATAAGCTTTCACATATTAGGTGAGGTATTCAAAAAGTGGGTTAGTACCACCACCCTTACTACAAACTGCTCGCAAATCCTTAGTAAAAATTTTGTTGAGTTAATATTTTTATATATTGTGAACACAGTTATGACGATCGATAAGAGTTGGACTACTTTAAGAATGCGTAGTTGTCCCGAATTTTTTAAAGGTCTTGATGCATTCCTCGATATGTGTAAGGCCCACTTGAATAGTTCTGGTGACTGTCGTTGCCCATGTGAGAATTGTGATAACCATGTATTTGCCCCGCTCAGTACACTTAGGGCTCACATACATCGATATGGGTTTAGCGCGGGCTACAGAAAAATGGAGCTTTCACGGGGAACCATTTGTTCATCCAACAACGAATGCCGGTCTTGGTGAAAACACTAATGAGTTGCATGATTACCTCAATGCTGTTCGTCAGGAGAATACTACCAATGAACATAACACAGATACCGATGAGCCAACTGAAGGCCCGAGTGACCCAAAAGACGAACTTGGTGCGTTATTTAACTTAGCGGCCACAGAGCTATACCCTGGTAGTGACTGGGTATCTTCTCTCGACTTTTTGGCAAAGATGACGCACATGAAGGTCATCAATAAATGGACCAATACTTCATTTGACCAATTGCTAGAATATCTTAGGTTTGCATTTTCGATGGCTAAGATCCCTTCGTCACACTATGAAGCTAGGAAGACAATGCGAACGGTAGGGTTAGGATATGTACCTATTCGTGCTTGTCTGAACGATTGTTGTTTTTTTTGGGATGAATATAAAGATTTGCAAAGTTGTTCGATATGTTCTGAGAGTAGATGGAAAGACAAAAATACTAAGGGAAAGAAAGTTCCTAACAAGGTGTTGCGTTACTTTCCGTTGACGCCTAGGCTGAAGCGTATGTATAGCTCAAAACACACTGCAAAGTCTATGACTTGGCATGCTACTGGCAAGTGTAGGGAAGATGGTAAGATGCGTCACCCGGTGGATGGTACGTCATGGAAAAATTTCGACGCTAGGTATCCAGATTTTGCTGCAGATTCTAGAAATTTTAGATTAGGGTTGTCTGTTGATGGTTTCAATCCGTTTAGCAACATGAGTACTTCTTACAGCATGTGGCCGGTCGTATTGACAACATACAATATGCCCCCATGGTTATGTATGAAAGAGTCTTCATTCATGCTGACCTTATTAATTCGTGGCCCTAAATCACCTGGGAAAGATATTGATGTTTTTCTGAGACCGTTGATTGATGAGTTGAAGACTCTATGGTCTACCGGGGTTCGAACAAAAGACGTTGCCACAGGAAATTTCTTCACAATGCGTGCTATACTTTTATGGACCATCAGTGATTTTCCTGCTCATAGTAGTCCGTCAGGCTGGAGTGGGCAAGGCTACTTAGCGTGCCCTACATGTAATGTCGAGACTCCATCCATTCCTGTTCGTGGTAAAACCGCTTTTGTTGGTCACGGAAGATTCTTAGGCCCAAAACATCAGTGGAGGAAGAACAAGTCAGTCAATGGTAAAGACGAAACTAGACCCGCTCCAAGAAAATTAACCAAAACTGCTATAATAAATCAACTTAGTAAGGTGGTGACCCGTATTTCAGGGAAACATGTTCATTTTGGGTGCAAGAAGAGAAAACGTGATACATCGATTGAATTGAATTGGAGCAAACGCTCTATTTTTTTTGAGCTTGAATATTGGGCGTCCCTTCAACTAAAACACAATTTGGATGTCATGCATATCGAAAAAAATGTGTGTGAGAGTTTGTTGAATACCTTGTTAATGAATGAGAAATCTAAAGACACTATTAAGGCAAGGAAAGATTCGGAGGATATGAAAATTCGATCTGAATTGTGGCTCACAACCAACAGTCGCAATAAGGTCTTAAAGCCTCATCCTAGGTACTCTTTCACAACTGAGAACATAAAACTTTTTTGTAAGTTCATTAAGGGAGTTAAACTACCTGATGGATTTGGCTCAAACTTTAGAAAGAAAGTCTCTGATAATGATAGCAACATAATCGGGTTGAAGTCTCATGACCATCATATAATGATACAACGGTTGTTGCCAATTGGTGTGAAAGAAAGTCTCTTTCACGGTTGTGTTGTTTCGATGTAAATGGTTTAAAACTAATAATCAACAACTTTGTGTCACTAAAAATAACATAACTAGTATTTCCAAAGGTCGTCTAAGAGGTCAATCAAACCAATCTTATTGGAAATTCGTCCAAGAGGTAAATCACAGGAAGATTTGGGATCGGGATATCATCATTGAAGATAACGAACAAGATGTTATACATGACAGCAATTCATCTGATTTATCATTGTGTGCTGATTTGGAGCATTTGCTTTTACGAGTTTGAGTATAGGTCAAACACTAGAAGGTGAAGATATTCATGTCCCACAATATATCAATAGTGATGATGATAGTGATGATGTACAAAATGATACAGATAGTGAAGATAAAGATTCTGATCATGAAATCTGAATCTGAACCACATAATTGTAGTAGTGATGAATCTGATTGACTTGATATTATATTTTATAAAAAGACACTACTTTGAATCTTTATGTTTATTATGTTGTTTAATATATCAATAGTGATGATGATAGTGATGATGTACAAAATGATACTGATAGTGAAGATAAAGATTCTGATCATGAATCTGAATCTGAACCACATAATTGTAGTAGTGATGAATCTGATTGACTTGATATTATATTTTATAAAAAGACACTACTTTGAATCTTTATGTTTATTATGTTGTTTAATATTTGCTAATAAACATTAATGCTCATTTTTGTGTTTCCATATATTTGTATTTTTTATTTACAGATGGCAGACGTTGCACGCGGACATGGTGGAGATTGCGGTGGTGATCCTTCGGGAGGCGGTGATCAGCAATCACGTTTAGGTGGTTGTGGCGGTGGCGGTATTCATTAAAGAACTTTTTGATATTTTTCTTACTTAATATCATTACTTGTATTTTTAATTTGTTCACTTCAATTTGTAGGCCGCAAGAGAGGACGTGGGAAACCAAGAAATGTAGAGATGAGAAAATTATGGAAAAAGAATGATATGCGACCTTTCCGAATTCAGTTTGACGGTACCGACGTAAATGGATCGTGGAGAGCAGTGGGAATTAATGCTAATTATTTTACGAGCTTGTTGGGGACGTTAGTGCAAGCTGTCCCACTTCGATTCTCATCGTGGGAAAAAATACCGGACACCGAAAAGCTGCGTATTATGCCAGAGATTGAGGTTTAGCTTAATTAATATATATGTAAGTTTTTAAAAATATACAATCTAACTATTAATTTTTTATAATTCGCAGATGTACTTTGAAATGCAACCGCATCACGAGGGGCTAAACAATGGTCATATTAGAGCTGGGATAGAGGGTATGTGTGCCGAGCGTTACAGGGACAGAAAGTCAAGGTTCAAAAGAAAGTGGTTTGATCGTAGGGGGGGCCCTCAGATGCTGAGTCACTTCGCCGCTCACCGCCGCCCAACATGACACAAGAAGAGTGGTCTTTGTACATAGACTATTATATATCAGATGGCGTTATTAGTCGATCAGAGGCGAACACTAATGTTACAGCTCGGCAAGTACATCAAAGCTTGCATGGTAGAACGGCATATGCGCAATATCGACATATGAACGTAAGTTGTTTTCTCTCTAAATTAGTGGTGATTTGGGTAAGGGTTGACATGTTTGTTTGATTGTTAGAGCGAGATCCGATTACAAATGAGCTCCCTTCTACACTTGACTCTTATGCTCGATTTCATTCACATAATGGCGTTTTTACACACGAGTTTCTTGCCAAAAATTATATAAGTAATTATTTTTTCTTGTTTTATTTTTACTTGTTTTATACGAAATAATATATGTCATAATGTATGTTTTATTTTCACAGCGCCGTATGGTCGATTTGAGAGCGGCTCAAGTCGGGAGCGCACATCCTTTGAGCGAACGAGAAATCATAATAAATGTGTTGGGCGAACGACCTGGACATGTTCATGGAGTAGGAAGAGTGGTAAGTTCTTCATCTACGTATGCGCCTTTGTCTTCTTCTTCACAAACTAGTCAACGCGTCTACACACAAGCCGAGGTAGATGCCATGTTTGTGACTCAATCTCAATATAACGAGTTACAAAACGACTTATGTGTTGTACAAAATCAGTACCAAACAATCCAAAATCAGTACCAATCGATCGTTGAAGCGTTATCTAACTCGGGTTTAGCTAACAATCTTCCTTCCACCTCTTCTCAATTCCCTCCTAGCACCAATTTGGCTCGTGATGAAGATCGTACCGACCGCAATGATCAGAACTAGTTTGTTATATTTTTTACGATAAATGTTAATTGTAACTTTTAACATGTTTGTGATGATTGTTTAACTTTGAAATATTGAATGTGTTTGATGTTTTTAAAATTGTATTTGATGTTTTTAAAATTGTGTCTGATGTTTTTAAATTGGATTGTGTTGTTACTGATAAAACCGGGTAGAATTACATAATAAAGCCAAAAAAAATAAAAAAAAATTAACAATTTGCGGCGAGGTTGCCGCAAAAGATCGCCGCAAAATAGTATCCAAAACTCGCCGCAAAAAGCTATACGTCTCGCCGCAAAAACGACTCGCCGCAAAAACTCTAAACCTTCGCCGCAAAACCAAGTCGCCGGAAAAGGCTTTACACCCTCGCCGCAAAAACCCCTCGCCCCAAAAACGAGAAAATTGTCACCGCAAAAAATGTTTTGCTATGATGTATTTCCGGCGTTCTTTTTGCTGCGAGAGATCGCCGTTAAAACGTTTTTGGGGCGAGTTTTGGACCTTTTGGGGCGAAAATTCTCGCCGCAAAAGGTCAATTTTTTTGTAGTGTTTTAATATAGTCAATTAGTCCTATTTTAGGTCTTGGGGAACGAAAATCAACAGACCTATTTTCAATTAATTAATTTTTTTAAAAATAGTAAATTTAGTAGTACATATTAATTTGCTAATGACGACTGGAAGATCAAACGGAAAAGACAAGGAGATTGACAAGTAACAACGTTGTCATCGAAAAGTTTCTAGGATTTGGCGTGTACGTAACCCCACGTTCATCCGTTTGTCCAACTGCGTACTCCCACCAGACCAACGTATCACTTCCTAATTTTCATTTTTCTTTTAATACAAATGTCCAATTCTATCAACGTTAAACAAATACTCTCTCCGTCCCATTTTAATTGCTCAATATACTATTTTAGTTTGTCACACAAAGAGTGTCATTTCTTAAATTTCAACCAATCAAAAAACATTTAAGTGGGAAAGAGAAAATTTTATTGGTGACATTATATAATTGATGCACTTTTCTTAAACTGTGTGCTTTTATGTAGTGGACAATTAAAGTGGGACGGAGGGAGTACTTCTTTACATACCTAAGGCTTCTAACCAGGGGTGTTCAGTATTTGGATATAACCGGATTGTCTAATTGGACAATTTGGATTGGACTATTTGAATTGGTTATTTAGTTTTTTGGATCGGTGTGGACCTGAACCGAATAAATATATTGGTTTTCGGATTGGTTTCGGTTTCTATCGTAAAAAACGGATTGTCCAAACAAACCGAATAGTAATATATATATATATATATATATATATATATATATATATATATATATATATATATATATATATATATATATATGATTTTTTTTGTTGGGTTTCGTACCTATTTACCGTTATATTGAACGTCGCGGAATTACGAACAAACTAATACGATAAACGACGAAACTAAGGATCGCTTATGTCTACGAATCTAAGGTAGCTATTAATAAATAAATACTTACATTAGCGGTGCTCGGAGATGCTAATCCTTGTGAACGAGTACGAGCCAGAACTTGCCAACGAACTAGGATTCAAGTTAGAACCCCTCTACTTGATCACACTCGAGGTTGACAACGAACGAGACAATACACCACAATGTAGTGTAAAGTACCCTCGAGAAAACCCTAACAAAAACACCAACGAAGACTATTTCGGCGGCGGTCCGGCGGCGGCTATACGGCGGCCGACGGTGGTTTCCGGTCGGCGGTCGGACGAACGAGGAGGGGGGGGGGGGGGCCCGAAGGGTGTAGGGTTCTCAAGTATTGAGATTGGTGTATTAAGTCAATACCCTTAGCACCCTATTTATAGGTTTTGGGAAAAACTTGTTTCCTTATTTGAGTCGGGCTCAAATCAACCTAAGCCCGTCTTGTTTAATTAAACCATTAATTAAACCAAGCCCGATATGGAATAACAAGTTAATTACCCATTAACTTATTCTAGTTCTCCTAGCCCGTTACACCTTTGATTATACTTTTAATCAAAGCCCGGTTCATTTGTTCTCGTGTTCGGTTGTGCCCCAAGAGTAACCCAGTAGGATTTTAATTTACGTTGACCAAGTCAAACCGTTTATTTGATGACGTTGGACACCATTTCCAACATTTTTTTCTAATAATCTTACACCTATTCAAATCATATATATGATTTTTATAACTTTTCAATATCTCATAAGTACAAAAGCAACAAACTTAATTACTTTCTTTCAAAGTTGTTCAACATTTAATATAAAAATTATTAATGTTATGTAATTTTGAACTCTTGAATTCCTCTTCAATAAAAATATATATTAAGGAAAACCAAATTGTGAAAAATGGACATCCGAATTATAATTTGGTTCGGATTAGTTTGGTTTTTAAAATAGTTTGGACGGTTTGGTTTCAACTTTTAAAAACCGGACTTTATTTGGTTTCACCTATTTGGTTCGGATATGTCCAATCCATCCAAACGAACACCCCTACTTCTAACCTAGTGGTATTTGTGAAAGATAAGGTGTTCAAGTCCCGTCATAGATGTGGGGTTTATTCCCAATAGATTGAAGGTTCAAAGGAAGGCTCGAACCATTAACTTACTAACTGGTCCTTCAAAAAAAAATACTTCTTTACATATCAATTTTCCTAACCCAAAAAAGGACACATGACCAATAGCCAGGAAACGCAAAGAATTATAATACAACGCAGCAAAACTCAAAACCAAAATAAAAAAAAAAAATACTTCTTTACATATCAATTTTCCTAACCCATAAAACGACACATGACCAATCGCCAGGAAACGCAAAGAATTACTATAATACAACCCAGCAAAACTCAAAACCAAAATAAAAAATATATACACCGAAAAAGAGAGCTACCTGAAGCAAAGGTTAACACATGGACAACCAAGGCAGACTTTGGAGAGCTGATCCATGGTGCACATCAAACTTCATTTTTTTTGGCGTTCTAACTCGTTTTGCAATCCACTAATCCTAAAGCGACCACCCGTTTTGCGAGTAACCTGAAGTCGGCACAGGTGCATCTATGTGGTTATAAGGAGTTTTTTTTGCTCTAAAGATTCAATTTGAAACCTTATGGATATTTCATTTTTTTTTTTTTTTGGAAATCAAATCTTAACTCTAGATAATTACCTTTGTAGTTTATATGCGTTATGTGGCTAAAGCGGCCAAATTGATTTTTTGGCATAATGTATGGCAATGTGATGAACCCTTGAAGCTATCAATCTTAACTATATGTATAATCAACCACCAAACAAAAACATGATTAGGGAGTTCCATACGTTACACACTTCCAGGGCCGGCCACAGGGTAGTTCAAAGTGTGCCGTCGAAAAAGGCCCCGAAAAAAATAGGGCCCGAATTTTACTCTATTCACCGATTACCTATTATACATATATCTAATAGTTCCAAATACATATCAAATTTGCGTGTATATCAGTTGGTAGACTGCTGTTTCTTGTTACCTCAAGGTCTCTAGTTCAATTCTTACTCATGACACTATTTATTTGTTTTTTTTTAATTTTGTGTCAAAACAATATAAACTTATTTTTTCATAATAACATTCTATTCACTTTATTAATATATTCAATGCAAAAATGTAATAAACATAATACAATTATGTTTATTGATAACAAACTATAGAACTTAAGTTTAACTAATCAACAAACTAGAAAATTTTATTTTTCTTGATACCATGGAAAGATAAAGAAGTTAATAAAAATTTAAAATGTAGGAAAAATTATTTTTACTAATAAATTAAAACTATTTCATTTTCAATACTTCTATATCTAAGATTATATACATCATAAGCGTATGTGTTTTTGTATGTGTGCGCCCTATAACTGTTTAAGGGCCTTTTTAATTTTTACACAGAGCCTAAATTATGTCGAGGCCGGCCCTGCACAGTGCAAAGTTCCTCGTTGGACCATATACAACATGGGACATATGCCTAACAAGATACATCCTTCACCAAGAATCAACATCGGTCATAGGTAAAGTCCATCAAGTTCAAAGTATTCTACCAAACAACTCCTGATCTTTCAACTTTCATATCCTCTCCAAAACTTGTATAATTTACAGTTTTAACCTCTACATATTACGTATATTTCTAACCACAATTAATATGTTTTAATACTTTTTGGTTACTAAATAACATTTTATCCCTAAAATTTTATAATTTATACTGTGGACCTTTATATTTTTTATAATTTATACCCTTAACCTGATTCAAAATATATTATTCAATTTTGGTTACTAATGAAATATGCATATTCTATTGACAAAGTTACATATTTATTAGTTTATTCCATTGTTATTAATATAAATACGTCAATATTTTGAAAATTCAATAATACTTGCACCAAATTGAATTCTAACAACCGCAAACAATGTCGATTCTAAATATGATAAGTAGCAAGTAAGAGAGGTAAAAATAGAAATTACAAATTAAAAAACTAAAAACTAAAAGTTAAAAAACTTAGCGATGGAAATATTTTTAATAAGTTTAAAAATATAAATAGATCTAGATGTAAATACATTATACTCCCTCCAACCATAAATATTAAAAGTACTTATTCTTTTGCTCACAACTTTAATGAGATAATTAGTGGTAGAATAATTAATAATAACTAGGTTATGACCCGTGAAAAATCACAGGTTGTCAATAATTATACTGAACGTAATTTTTATAGAATATAAAAATTTGTCGTTAATTGCATGACTATTATATACGATATAGAAATAAACCCTAGTACATCCCCAATTCAAATCAATAAACTTTAAATTTACCAAGTCATTTTGTAACCCATTATTGTCAATTCTTGAAACACATTTAATGAAGCCTAACAAATTTAATTCCAAAAGCTCAATTTCAAGAAGTGTGTGCACCACTTTTAAAAGTTATAAAAATTTAAACTCGTCTCTAATTTGACCCATTTGACCCGTTTAAGATAGAAGTCAATCCAAATCGACCCGTTTACTTATGTTCATAACTTACCTTTTTAGTTTACCAAAAAGACAATGCAAACCATGTAATAGTTCGTGAATGAGCCTCCCTTTAGAACAAAATGGGCAACCACAAAAGGTCAGATCTTGAACGGGTTGATGTGGTATTGGCCCAACGAAATCTGAGAACCTTTTAACAATAAATTCAAAACGAATAACAATATGTTGACTTTAAAAGTCAAACTTATCTTAACCAAAATCACTATTATAGTATTATTATTGTCTTTGTTTTAGATGAAAACAAACGTTCGAAATTTTAATAGACTTCCACTTGATTTCCTCAGCTGTGGGGAGGATTTTTGCAATCCAGAATCCGATTGTCTAAAACTATAAAGGAAAGTAAACCCGTTAAATCTTTACCCGGTAGATTATTAAAATTCACTGTATATGAAAATTTATATCTCTGCGGCCTTTATAATGACACTTAATGGTATGTAAGGAGTCCAAATTTCATCCATAACTTCCTGAACCTATATTTAAAAAAGATTATGCATAAATAGTTTTGATTAAAAAAAAGGGTGACTGTTGCTTATGGTTTAGGTTTAAGTTTAGGATTCTAAAAATACTTAAAAACTAAAAAAAAGGTTTTTAATAAAATCATTTAAAATTAAAAAAAAACCCAACTGTTTAATCATATTGTTATGTCGCAGCATCATCACGTGTTTGAGCCAAGTTATTTCATTCTAAATTGGTCAAATCTAAGAGTAAATACCTAAATAAATATATATTAAATAGAACAAACTATAAGGAAATTATCAAATAGAGTAATTTCATCATCTTGAATTATTGAAAAACCTAAATTAAACTCCATAATTCAAATTAAACATAAAACAATAATTTAAATTACCTCAAAAATCTCAACAACATCAGCTTGCTGAGAAAGCTGAGCTAATTGCTCACTATGATCATCATACGAACGTCCCATTAGTAAAACCCTAATAATTACTTGATAAATAATCACGTTGTTAATGAAATTGAGTGAAAGAAATAGGAATATTAATAATCACGTTGTTAAACTTCGAATCTCTAAAATACTAAAACAAAATCGACCAACTTTTACCTAAAATATCAACGCAACTTGAGGAAGTGCGAATAGTAACTTTAGATGAAGATGTAGTACCCCTACCAGGAAATTTAAACCTACTAAAAGCAGAATGTGAGAGAATATTTACGTATTGTCTGTTGTGAGAGAATGTGAGCAACCAAAATTTCTCAATTTGGCGTACAAGAAGTCAATAAAAGGAGATAAAGATGTGAGAGAATAAAATCAAAATCAATAAATTGTTCCTCACAATAAGGAAACTTGTTGACTGGCGAAAACTAAGGAGGATTAATTGGGCGGGAAAGCGAATTGGAGGAGTTCTAAAAATCTAACACGTGGCACTTATAAGGTTTGTTTTATTTAAAAAAGATTATGCATAAATAGTTTTGATTAAAAAAAAGGGTGACTGTTGCTTATGGTTTAGGTTTAAGTTTAGGATTCTAAAAATACTTAAAAACTAAAAAAAAGGTTTTTAATAAAATCATTTAAAATTAAAAAAAAACCCAACTGTTTAATCATATTGTTATGTCGCAGCATCATCACGTGTTTGAGCCAAGTTATTTCATTCTAAATTGGTCAAATCTAAGAGTAAATACCTAAATAAATATATATTAAATAGAACAAACTATAAGGAAATTATCAAATAGAGTAATTTCATCATCTTGAATTATTGAAAAACCTAAATTAAACTCCATAATTCAAATTAAACATAAAACAATAATTTAAATTACCTCAAAAATCTCAACAACATCAGCTTGCTGAGAAAGCTGAGCTAATTGCTCACTATGATCATCATACGAACGTCCCATTAGTAAAACCCTAATAATTACTTGATAAATAATCACGTTGTTAATGAAATTGAGTGAAAGAAATAGGAATATTAATAATCACGTTGTTAAACTTCGAATCTCTAAAATACTAAAACAAAATCGACCAACTTTTACCTAAAATATCAACGCAACTTGAGGAAGTGCGAATAGTAACTTTAGATGAAGATGTAGTACCCCTACCAGGAAATTTAAACCTACTTAAAGCAGAATGTGAGAGAATATTTACGTATTGTCTGTTGTGAGAGAATGTGAGCAACCAAAATTTCTCAATTTGGCGTACAAGAAGTCAATAAAAGGAGATAAAGATGTGAGAGAATAAAATCAAAATCAATAAATTGTTCCTCACAATAAGGAAACTTGTTGACTGGCGAAAACTAAGGAGGATTAATTGGGCGGGAAAGCGAATTGGAGGAGTTCTAAAAATCTAACACGTGGCACTTATAAGGTTTGTTTTATTATAATATAGATTTTGATTAAAACATAATATTATTTTGGAGTGAGAAAAATAGTTAGTAGTGGAATTCTTGATAATTATATTATTTTATTAAGTGAATCTAATTAATTTTGAAAAATGAGAATTTTTTATAGGCAAAAATTTAAGGAGAAATAATTTTTTCTTGTGGGACGGAAATAATACATCTTATGAGGTATAATGTATAAATAGTACGTACATTTTATTTTAATCTACGTACTTTAAATAGGTAGTTAAATCTTTTGTTCAGCGGTGGAGTGCGGTAGACATAATATCTTTAATAATATTTTTAAGGGGGAAATATTACTACTAATTCATTGTTTATAAATAATATATATTTTTAATATAATATGGTGTTATAAATATGTTAAATTATAAATATAATATGTATATTTGCAAACTCAATGTGAATCGTTTAAAGCATCCCCAATGGTTAAGTCATTGTAATCCCCAATGGTTAAGTCATTGTAATGACTTATTGTAATTGACACTTTAGATTTTCCATTCAAAATTTATAAATAAGTTTTCCAAAAAGTTTTTGGTCCGGTGCATGTTAATGTACATAAAACTTTTTTTTTTTTATCTTGAAAAGACTTAAGGTTTAATAAGCTTTTGAAAGAATTTTTTTTACTAGAATCATTTACCTTCAAATGAGTTACACAAAAAGTACTAGCTTTGTAACCATTGGAGATGTTCCTATAAAACATTAACCATTGAGATGAAATTACTAAATTACCCTTGTAAAAGTGAACATGCAAAGCTTGGATGTTCTAAATGTAATTGGGTAATTAAATACCTTTACGAATCCCTCCTACCCTTTTCTCATTTTAGGCAATACTTTCTATTTCCGGCAACAATTCCACCTCCCTTTCTTCCTCTTCCAAACTCATCACACACACACACACTTACTGCGTGTTTCTGTTTCTCTCCCCACCACACAATTCCTCTGTTTTCCTCTTGCTAATTCGAATAACATTCTGGATAGATCAATAGATAGGTAAACTTTGCTAAGAAAAAAAATAGAAATCCACAGAGAAGTTAAATCAATGGCGAGAGGTAAGATCCAGATTAAGAAGATCGAGAACTCTACGAACAGGCAGGTGACGTATTCAAAGAGAAGAAACGGTTTGTTTAAGAAAGCGAGTGAACTCACTGTGTTGTGTGATGCCAAAGTGTCGATTATTATGGTATCTTGTACTGATAAACTTCATGAATACATCAGTCCTTCAATTACGTAAGTATCAATTTAATCATTGTTGAACCAATTTTTTGTTTATTACTAACTTTGAATTTGATTGTCTGGATCAGGATGAAGCAGTTCTTCGATCAGTATCAGAAAGCATCAGGAATCGACCTCTGGAATTCTCATTATCAGGTAACAATTAATTCGAATGATTGCTATGAACATATGATATAGGTAATTTTATCTGATTTTTATTTTGAAAAAGCTGTTAAAACTGAAGATTATAATTACCTGCTTATATGGAGTATTTTCTTCACCATTTAGAAAAGTATGAAACTAGTAGATTAGTTTTTACTATTTACCATGAAAAAAATACTACTTATTTAGAACAATATTCAACAATTATATTAAATTTAATTTATCGATAGGTTTGCTTCAATAATTTAATCAACACACTAAAAAAAGCATTCTGCTAGTTTAAAACGATTCAGATAATTGCATGGATCATGTAAATAGCTAGTAAGACTGTTCAACACCTTTAGAGAAACCTAAAGGGTATGAATATGAATAGGGTAAATTACAGAAATTGTCCTTGTGGTATACCCGATTTTGCATTTTTGTCCCTAAACCTTTTTCTTCGGTTTTTTTGTCCCTAAACTTTTTTCTTCGGTTTTTTTGTCCCTAAATATTTTTGGATTTCAGTTTTCTGTCCTTCCGTCCAATTCCGTCTCTTTTTAGCCGTTAAGTCCAATCACGTGCCAAACATGTGAGGGTAATCTGGTCATTTTTAAAAACAAAATGGTGATAAAGGGCATGAATAAGAATATGATTTAGGGGTTAGGCTTGAGTTAGACAGCTCGCAATCATGACACAAACTAACACTTCAGTTTTTGTTAAATCACCGACACGTCGCTGATACTTCAGGTTTTGTTAAATCACCGCCAAGTTAGCTGATACTTCAGGTTTTGTTAAATCACCGGCACGTCAGCTGACACTTCAGTTATTGTTAAATCACCGCAACGTCATTTGTCACTTCAATTTTTGTTAAATCACCGCCACGTCAGTTGACACTTCAGTTTTTGTTAAATCAATTACACGTCAGCTGACACTTCAACTACTCCACTGATACTCCAACTGATACTCTAACTAATATTCTACTGATACACACATGGTTGCAGTACCCTTCACTTTACGCCATACACACACACACACAACAATCAGATGCCTACAAATTAACCTACAATCCGTCTTTATACACATCGGCTAACCGAATCCCTAACCAACGCATAACCAAATTGTCATTGGTAGTGGCCTTAGGGTTGGGGTTTGTTTCAGGGACAACATTTTACCTTTTGCGGCGATTCTATCCTCGCTAAAACTGACTCGGGAAAATATTACATTTAGAGGGAAAATAAATAAATAAAAATTTAAATGAAAATACCTTTAGCGACGACACATATCATTGCTAACGGTGAACTGGGAAAATTATCATTTGGAGGGAAAAAAATAAATCAAAAAGAAAACGAAAATACATTTAGCGACGACACTTGTCCTTGCTAAAGGTGACCCGGGAAAAGTTTCGCTTGGAGGAAAAAAAATCAAAATGAAAATACCTTTAGAGACAACATGTCCTCGCTAAAGGTCAAAGTCATGGCCAAAATGAATATTTTATTGTTTAGTGAACATTTGGCTACGGCATATATTTCATAAGGGCTTATTCGATCTAATCGTACCACGTAATCCTTTAAAAAGCGTTCTGAGTGAGTGATTTCAACTCCACACTTTCTTTCCTTTGAATCAAAATTAGAACATGAATTTCAATTATTTTGATCAAAGAAGTAATTAGTTTCTCAGAATCCAAGTCAAAATTAGACGAATGGGGTTTTCTTTGTTGACATAAGATCTAATTGTATAAAGAATCAAAAGTCACAGAAAATTGAAAATCCGCCCCCTTCTCTATATATATTCCCGATTATATACCAAGAGGCCTCTATCAACAAGATAAAAAATGAAATTCTTATTTTCGTGAAATTAGGCAAAAAAAATCTTCTTCTCGTCATATATAATGAAAATATAGAATTTTGAATCTTTCTATATCTTACGATAATCCTATTTTGACTAAGAATCCCTGCTGGATGAGATTCTAACAAACCCTTCAATATAAATAGAATCTAATTCATTTTTAAGAAACTTTTTGCTTAGTTAATGAAATTAGAAGACAAGACAAAAAAATAGAATATCCCATCTATATCCTTTCAAATCTTTAATGTACAAAGAAGAAAAACTACATTATATACTCACGTAGACAGATACTTATATCTATATTGAATAGATCTTAAGTAATACTATTAGAATTATCAAATTATAATAAGATATAAGATATAAGTAATATTTATATATAATAAGATATCTTTTTATTATAAATATAAAATCTAAATAATAATAACAGGTACAAATAGTAAATCGAGGTACCCATTCTATGCTAATTCTTAACTTTCCCTCTGTTTTGGTCCCTTTAGTAGGCCTAGTATTTCTGACAATCGCAATAGTTTCGTTATTTCTTCATGTTCAAAAACACAAGATTGTTTAGAGCCGAGGGCACAAAATCTCATCTATTTTTTTTTTTCAAAACTGACGCTTGTATCTTAACGCAGATATCCATTTAGCAAAATATGCTATAAGGGGCTTCCGCCGAAATCTCCCCAAAATGCTATATTCTAGTTATTTTCAAATAGACCCGGATCGGCGGCTGGCTGAATTGTAAAGTAAAGTGGGTCTATCTATATGTATATGTGGTTATCTTTAGTGAGATCATAGAAGTGTATGTTATTAGTTTAGATCTAAACAATTTAGTGAATTACTCCTAAAGGTTCACATCAAACGAGTGCTAGTTGATGCGAGTTACTCCGGAAACAAACAGACTAAAGTAAAATTCATTTGGTATTCTCTCAATTCCAATCATTGGTAGTGGCCTTAGGGTTGGGGTTTGTTTCACGGACAACATTTTACCTTTTGCGGCGATTCTATCCTCGCTAAAACTGACTCGGGAGAATATTACATTTGGAGGGAAAATAAATAAAATGAAAATACCTTTAGCGACGACACATGTCATTGCTAACGGTGAACTGGGAAAAATATCATTTGGAGGGAAAAAAATAAATCAAAAAGAAAACGAAAATACATCTAGCAACGACACTTGTCCTTGCTAAAGGTGACCCGGGAAAAGTTTCGCTTGGAGGAAAAAAAATCAAAATGAAAATACCTTTAGAGACAACATGTCCTCGCTAAAGGTCAAAGTCATGGCCAAAATGAATATTTTATTGTTTAATGAACATTTAGCTACGACATTTATCAGGCACGGTAGTTTTGCGCACTAGCTTTTCTCTACATAATGACAAGTTCTCAAACTCGTTAGTTTGCCACATCAACGTCACATCACCATCTTCTTTACTTACAAGAAACTGATAAGTTCATGTCAACAAGAACTCATCTCTAACTCATTAGTTTTGTCATATAATTATTTTAAATTAAACAAAATTGTTTAAAAGTAAATTATTACATTATGTTTAAGAAGCATACATAATTATAAATTAAAAAAGAAATTAGATTAGAAAACAAATTATATTTATTAAAACGTAAAAAAGTAAAACAAAGCATAAAAAAATTAAAAAGGAAAATGATATTATTCTTATTCTTAAAAATATTTAAAAAAGAAAAAGAAAATTAAAATTAAAACATAAGAAACATACAACCTATCATTATTTGCTTAATTTGATGGTTAGTAACAAATTCCTTTTTACAAACTGTATGCAGAAAATGCAAGAGGAATTGAGACAGCAGAAAGAGGTGAACAGAAATCTTAGGAAGCAAATAAGGTACTATTAACTCGAATTCAATTTCTTGAAGCTCTGTTATGCTCTTTTTCTATAATTTCTTTTATTATTTTAATCCATATATACATATATTCTATACAAGATTAATAGTCTTGGTTTCTTGATGGTTTCTGTTCAGGCAAAGGTTGGGTGATTGTTTGGAAGATTTAGGATTTGAAGAATTGCTCGCACTTGAAAAAGATTCACAGGAGGCTGTCTACATCATTCGTGAGCGCAAAGTTAGTTTCTTATAAAGAATAACCGCTTTTTTTTTATTATTCCAAAATGGGTTTTTAGTTTATTCATTTGAAAAAATCTGTCAACATTATACATTTTAAGATTCTAAAACTCATAATATCAATGTTAACAAAAATGCAGCTCAAAGTTATCGGTAATAAAGTTGAGACTTCGAAAAAGAAGGTATTAATTTTCGTGTATAAAACTACTTCAGCTTCAGTATCTTAACAACTTTTTTTTATGTATCCATTTTTTTTTCTTTTTTCTTTTTATTTCAGTTGAGGAGTGCTCAAGATGTATACAAGAAGCTGATGCATGAATTTGTAAGTATTCAGTCTTTGAATTGAAGAAATTTTGATCTAATTGTAGATTTAGATGATATTGAGACAAATAATGCAGGATATAAGAGGAGAGGACCCGCAATACGGGATGATTGAGGATGGAGTAGAATATGAGAATGTGTATGGATACCCGCAAATGGGTGCACCTCATATCTTGACCCTACGGTTGCAACCCGACCATCCTAACAATCATCATGGTGGGCCCACTCCTTCCGATCTAACCACCTTCGGCTTGCTCGGTTAGGATCGTGTGTGTGTGTGTGTGTGTTTTACCCCATATTGAATTTCAAGATATTTGGATTGTGTTGTGACTTGTTCATATGGTTTTGCCTTGTTAGGTTGGCATATGATAGACATTTTGTGTGTTATTTATTTATGTGTTGAAGTACTACTAACATTTTGACATATATGGTGTTTGTATTTTGTGGTGATTGATTACTTTTGGTGCTCTTAGTTTTCATCTTTAGAGGTTTTTATGTTCACAATTTGCAATTGTAGCAATTACTAGACCTATGTCAATATGATTGACAAGTTAATCCTGTTTGATCATACTAAAATATTTGTGTAGTTTGATCATTTGTTGGATGTTATATATCAATCTTAATTGCAAAATATATCATTCACTAGACAATATTTTAGCAGTCTTAATTGTATGAGAAACATGGCCCCCTTCCTTTCTCTTGTTGATATTGTTTCCTAGTACATCTTCTTACTTATCATCATAATTATTTTATAAATAAGTATATAAATCAAATAATGAAATTTTTTTAAAAATATATTGAATTTTACATGTAAATCATTTTATGAATATAAAAGTAAAACATGAATTTTTTTTTTTAGTTTTGTAATTAGGGGTTATAGGGGCTAGGGGATACCCTATCGCTATCACATGTGACTTTGAGGGCTTTTTTTCTCTGGCTTTATGTCATATTCCAACTTGAATGTGGTCAAGAGAGATATTATGTTAAAAATAGCGCACCACATTACTAGAAACAATGCGTTTTGAGCCACAAATTAGTTATGTTGAAACGATACAAAATAGACTTGTACGTGATTTTGTTGAAACGATATGAAATCTTTAGGAGTTAGGGGTGGATACTCGATGAGTCTGAAAATGGCTACATAGACCTTCTAATTAAGTCATATACATTTGAGTTAAACAATTTTCATACTGAGAACATGTTTGGGAAAAAAATTATAAGATGTTTATAAGCTTATTAACTTATATAAGCTTAATCAAGCTTTTTATTCAATCGTCTTTTTTTTTTGACTACTTAAATCGTATATTTTGAATATCAACTAATCAAATTCTATAAACCCATAGAAATAGCATGATGAACCAAAAGTCTCCAAGATCTATTGTTAAAATGGTGAATTAGTTAAAAGATGTACAAGTGTACACGTTAATCAGTAATCAACTTTACATTTTAGGAAATACTTTTCCGTTAATTAAAATACATTTTCATATGCAATATAATAAAATTTTAAGAATAATCCTTAATACCATACTTAACAAAACCCTTAAAATAAACAAATTTATCTAATTACATCTACACTTATATATATCTTACCAAACTCTTTGGTCACCCAATAAGAGTTCACTGCTGTACAGTCAAACTTTCCCAATTTTGACGCCAGGTATATAAACCCCTGCCTTAGGTTTTTTTGTCGAATGTGTGCCCCACTTAAAACCCTCTCAATTTTTTAAAATCAATTTGTTCACTGACAGAAACAAGTAGAACCGGCAGCCGCACCACCGCCGCCGCCGTCTCAACAGCCTCCGGCCATGGGAGCTCTCGCCGCTGACTCTAATTGGACCAAGGAAGACGATTTCCGGTTGCGAAAAGCTGCGGAGGTGAGGTTTTTGAACCTACATTTATACGTCTAATTTTTCAAAAATTTCGCTCAATTTAGAACTTGATTTTGTTTGTTTGGTTCAATTGCAATTGATATCGGTAGGGTAAATTGAAGCATCCGTGAGAGGATTTGATCGGTTAATTGTTGTTTGTTTCTTATTATTAGGTTTTTGTTTCGCTGTTTCATTTTTGTGTTATCTGTAATTCTGTCACGTTTAGAGTTGAAATCATATATGTGTGTGACTGTGTGTGCTGCATCAAGTATTTGAATTTTGAACAACTAACTGAATTTGTTTGTGTTGGATTGTTTAGGTTTAGGTTGAAACTTATCATTGAATTTTTCAATTGAAGGATAAATTTGAATAAATTAGATAGGTAACCAGACAAGAGATTTTGACCTACATTTTATATACTTCTCACAATTTTCAATCAATTTTCAATTGTATTAACATTGCAAAATTGATGATTCATACATACAGTTTCAATCATTTTATGTTCATGTGTTATATTTGCTTTCAAAAGCATTATAATAAATATAAACACCGATTTGTATTTATCATTATAGACCGGTATCTCATTGGAATCCCTAGCAAGAGGAGACATACAATTGTCAAAACAATTCACCAGTCAACAACTGCAAGATCGTTGGCTTGCATTACTCTACAATCCCATTATTTCTGCTCAATCATCTGCTCGTACACTTGAATTTGAACATTTTAATTCACCCCCAATTATACAACAAAGCCCTAATTCTGGAAACATTCACGAGAACTTATATCTTCCAATAACTGGAAAAAGAAAGCCCGAAAGCATTAGAAAACGTTTCTATGCCATGAGAAAAAAACTAAATCTCCAAGATCTTGATTTTAATCATGAAAACAACGAGCCTGCTGGTTTTTTAACCTATGAAAATGCTGAAAGTAACGACATTAAACTTGATGTTTTTGATCATCAAGATTATAATGAATATGAAGAAGATGTTTTTATTGATCCGGTTGAAGATTCTGATGAATTTAAGGAAATAATTGATCTACTTGATGTTGAAGGACCAGAATTGCCACCAATTATTGACCAATCTTGTGTACTAGAAAACCAAATATGTGGTGAAAATTTAACTGCAGTTAACAATGCAAACAGTTATTTAATGGAATTATCAAATACTCTTCTTGATATAACTATGGATGATGATGATATTAATATTCCAATTGATAAATTTGACATCGATGGTTACAGCTCGTTTTTGTTGGATTCACCTAAACGTGATGAATTTTTGGATGATAACCGTCAAGAAGCTAACAGTTTTGATGGTTTAGTATTATTAGTACCACAATCCAAACCGCTGACATCAGCGATTATCTGCACTTTAAACACTGAAGACCCAGAAATACCTAGTAATGATGATGTTTTTTTACTAAATCTTGTTCCTTCTACATCTCAAGAAATGCAAATGGAAGATTTTAAAATTAAACCTCAACCAAAACGGACTTTTAGGGTTTCTAAACCGATTATGCAAAAGGAAAATAAATTCCAAAAATCCCAATTTTGTTCACCGATTATCGGTTCACATTTTCGGTCAGAAATTCAAGGGGTTTGTAACAATGGTGGTCAAGAACGAACCCTAATTCTTCCAGAAGTTGTATCTGAGAATGTAGTGACTGTGAAATCAGAGATTAAAACGAATGGTTCAGATTTGTTCACGAATTGTGGTCAGATCAATCCAATGGCTACTGTTCAACAAGAGGAAAAACTACATCTTGAAGTGATTAATCCAGTTTTTGAAACAAATGAGGAACCAATTTTGTCTCAAAGTGATGATAATGATGGTGATTATGATGATGATGATGATGATATACCTAATTTTTCTGACGTTGAAGCATTGGTAAGTTTTTTTTGTTTTTTTTTTAATTTTGGAAACTATTTTTATTTGATTTATTTATTATAAATTTGTGTATAATTTTATTTATTTGGTACTATTGCAGATACTTGATGAGGATCCAAGTTTAGATGAACAAAATTTACATTTATATGGAATCGGGAGTTCTGATCATCTACAAAGTATGTTACTTTATGACATTTATTATTATTATTTACATTGCAAATATAATTGTCAAATCATGTTAATATACGTTTTTTGTTTTTTTTAATTATTTATTTATTAATTTTGCAGCATTTAAATACGAGAATGCAGAAACACAAAAGAGGATAATTAGGTTGCAACAAGCTGCTGATGCTCTTATGAAAAGAGATATGACATCACGAGGAGCTTTTGCTATTTTACAAGGGTGGAATATGAAGTTTTATGTTAAAAAACCAGAGGTATTTTTATTATTTTTAATAATATTAATCTTAAAATTTAACTAGTATATTATGTATTAATCAGTTGCTTATAATTTATGTTAATCCATTTTGTGTTTTTTAGGTTTTAATAGGAAGAGCAACTGAGGAATTTAAAGTCGATATTGACTTGGGAAGAGAAGGTCAAAGCAGTAAAGTATCTAGACGACAGGTGAGCTATTATTGGACTAGTAATAAAAAAATAATAACAAAAAAAAATTAATAACCAATTTTTATTTTATTTTTTTATTATTATTTCAGGCGATTATAAATATGGATCGTGAGGGTTCATTTCATATGAGGAATCTTAGCAAATATTCAGTATTTGTAAATTGCATGGAATTAGCAACTAATCAGAGTATTACATTGACTTCAAGTTGTCTAATTGAGGTATGTATGTTTTATCATTCATTTTGATATCAATTTATAGTTAGTTTATAATTATAATTAGGATTCTTTATAAAAAAATGTTAAATGCATATTATATAAAAATGTTTGATTTATAAAGTTTAATGACCAAAACAAGACGCGAAACTATCTTTTGTGTGTGACAAAAAAACACACTTATATTAATTAGTGATTTTAAGTTTGTAGGAAAGCATTATTTAAAATGTTGATAATTTGACAGATAAAAGGAATGGGTTTTCTGTTTGAGACAAATGAAGTGTGTATAAAGCAATATGTGGATAGCGTTAAAAACAAAACCGTTATGGAAGACAAATCTTGAAGATTTTGGTTTAAATGATGAGTTAGAAGGTTTTCAAAAGGTGCTACTTTTTAACGGCATCTTTTGTTGTTCTAGTCATAGGTAGTGTTGTGTTCCATGGTGTTCTTGTTTAGTATAGATTTCATCTTTTTGTTGAATCGAGTTCTATGAAATCTCCAATGTTTGTGTTACAAATTGCTTTTTAACATGGTGTGATTACTTACATGTAGGATTCTTGATGCAATTTAGACCTGCTTAATTTCTAATAGGTAAAAATAAATAAATTAAAACAAAATGCATAAGAAAAAAAACATTAGGAAATTATTTGAAGCGGGTGGTGGTGAGTAGTGGTGATAGGTGGTGGTGGCGGTAGTGGGTGATGATAGAGGGGGTGTTTGAGGGTAATAATGTAATCTGTCACCTTCTCCATTCAAAAGGTTTTAAAAATTCATCCCTTTAATGATGAAATTCATAGTCCCTTATATGATGGAGAGTTTATGGATTCCAATTTCTTACATTAAAATTAATCAAACACATAAATTCATTTACCCGATTTAACCGACCGTACTCGGAACCGAACCGGTCAGGATACTATAATACGGTTTGGTTCCGGGTCTACTAATCATCTGAAATCAGGTCTCGGGTATTTCAGGTCCGGATCCATTTGGGTCGGTTCTAGACCTGATTTCATCCCTAGGTTGAATAAACATTTTTATGGGGCTCAAAGCCGAGTTTTTCAAGTTTGCTTTTATGGATTTTTTCCCATCTTTCTTGTGATTCGATCTCTTGTTGTTATAGCCAATTTCATTTGTAGTTTTTTTTCGGTTGTTTGGAACTGGTCCTAGGCGACCTGTTTTTTTTAGATCTGTCTCTTGCAGGCCGTTTCTTGTAGTTCCAGATTATATATCTTGTTTTTTAGTTGTTTATTAATGTCTTTTATAAAACAATTCCTAATTTATTGATTTCCTACATATCATTCTGGACCCATACCAACAGAGACTAACATTATATGGTATGAGTATTGAATTTGATCTGGAAGAAATGTCATTATAGGATGAATTTGACCCCAAAAGGTATTTGTTACTAGAGATGCGGAAATTTTATTGGGTGGTACATTGCATTGAGGCTTGAGCAATGTGGTCCTCTGTTTGATCCATGTATTATGGCCTTTCGCCTTTTAAGGTGCTCCCCATGTAGCATTTTTTGTATCTAATATTTCACTAGATATTTGAGATATATCTTTAACTATATAAAATGAATCTAGTCAATAATCAAGCTAAACAAGTGGATGAATAATTGATTAATGTTCATGTCCAATCCAATAAATAATTTACTAAGTTGTTATTTATTTATTATTACCAAATATGAGTTGAAAGGTAAAAGTAGTAGTATAAATACCTCATCTTATGCACCTTATAATACACTTTACAAGTGATTATACTCTCAATCTTGTTCTCGATTTTTTTTTCAAGTTCTTTGATTAAATACTAATAAAGTTTTAGTTATATGTACTTTCTTTGTTTTCCGTATAATATCTTTCCTCTAATATTTATTTTAGAAATTTTATTTTATTTTATTTTATCATTTTCTTTTTTAAAAGAATTACTTCCTCCGTATCAAAATAAGTGACACAAATTAGCTTACACGTTTTTTGAAGGTAAAAGATTAAAGTAAATATTAAAATAGATTAAAGTACATAGTTAGTTGAGAATGAGTCTCACTTTTCTTGAATAAAGTGATATTAATGAGTTTTAAAAGTAAAAGTAAGAGTATAAAGGTAATTTCACTTTATTAATGTAGATAGTTAGTTGGTATGAGTCCCACTATTTTTACCAAATAAGGAAAGTTTTCAAAGTGTGTCACTTATTTTGATACACCTCAAAATGAAAAGTGTGTCATTTATTTTGATACGGAGGAATTATTATTTTTCATTAATAACACATAATGTGATTGCATATTGAATCACATGAGATGGTATACTGAATCACATTTGATTGTATTAAAACATCAAATGTGATTAAGTACACAATAATGTGATTTTACACTATAATCACATGTGATTAATTACTACACGTAATTATCAAATACTTCCTCTGTCCCACAAAAAAATTTACATTTCTCACTAAACTTTTGTCTCACAAAAAAGTTTACATTTTTCACATTTGATGTACCCCACATAATAAAATATTATTATTACTAAGAACCCCATCATTAATATCAACTAACTATTTTTCTCTCTTCAATCCAATCTTATATTTTAATCAAAAGTATTACTAGTTATCCCACTACTAATTATTACCTAAAATCTTGTGCCCAAGTGAAATGTAAAATTCTTTGTGGGACGGAGGGAGTAAATATTATTTTTTAAGAAAATAAAAATAAAATAAATAAAATTAAAATAAAATAAAATAAAATTAAAATTAAAAAATAAAAATAAAAATAAAAATTAAAAATTAAAAAAAATTAAAAAAATAAAAATAAAAATAAAAATAAAAAATAATATTGACCATTAGATTTTATTGATCAATGGTTGGAATTTGTCCATTAATACCAATGTTCTAAAAAACGCGCCAAGGCGTGAGGCGCGGTATCGTCGTTACGAAACAAACAATGACGGCTAGGCTAGGCGTGACGTGACGTGAAATAAGGCGTGATAAAGCGCGATAACACGCGCCTTATGACGAGTTATTTTGTAAGCCGACTGTGAAAAATTGAATTTTTTGACATATATAATTATAATTTTGGATGTAACACTTTTTATGATTTTATATTTAAATTTTTATATAAATCAATAGATCTATAAAGTTTTTTAATTTGATATACATATATATATAAATTATATATAAAAATTGTCGCATTAAGTTACGACTTAGAAAACGTTATTACTCGTCATGACTTGAGGCTTGATGGTGCTATCACACCACACCTTACACTTAGAACCTTGATTAATAATACACAAAAATAAAAAACTACCTTAAACGTTTCTTTATTTTATTATGATAACCATTTTGATTATTCTTCTCCCACGAATTCAGCCACGGCAAATAACGTGCCTGTAAACTTGAATTATAGAATAAGTTCATGATTTTTTTTTGAGAAAATCTTGTTTCTAGAAAAGTGGTCCTTTGTCTTCTTGTGTTAAAAGTTTACATGCCTAGAGTCCCAATATTTTGACCAAACCTTTATTTGATTTATGTAATCCTTTAAAATTTCATTTGGCCGGTCCAATTGGAAAGTGAGAAAGTAAACAATTAAACTGAGTAAGTTAGATCAATAGTTTACTAAATATTTTACTAAATAGTAATCATCACTCTGTTAAGAACGATGAAAATTTTGAAAAAGATAAATTATTTTTACAAAACAAAATTTTAAAAATGTGTGATTTTGTGGTCAACAATAATCATATGACGGCATTGACCAGAGTATTTATTCTTTTTAACATATGAAAAATGTGAGTTATGATGTCTTTATCATGGTATGGACATTGCATCCCCACCTAAATGATAGTTTTTCTATTTGTTGTTAGGATAAGAACAGCAGCAGCCATTGGTACAGTGCCTAAGTATACAAAGTATGCCAAACCAAACCAAACCTGGGTTTAAGTCTTAACTACTCTTCCTAACCAAGTTTTTCTAAGAGATTTTTTTTTTTGAAATTGCAAAGCAAACAAGAAAAATTTACAGATTGACTAAGAGAATACAGTGTAATGGAGCCAGCCTCGGAGCATGGGGTATTGTAGTGGTGTTATAGCTTAGTTATAACTTTTTTTTTTCTCTATAACATGGTTAAAATTAAAACATAAATTTATGGCTCCTTGGTGTTATAGCTATAACCATGTTATAGTGGTCCTACATTTATTTTATATTTTTTAATTTCAAATATTATGTTAATGAAATATTAAAATGACTAAAATAAAACATACATTAGAATTAAAATGACGAAATAAATACATAAAAAAAACTAAAATAAAATCATTCTTATTGAGCGTCACGTTCCAATTTAAGTTGCCAAAGATGTTCGACTATATCACGTCGAAGGTCGTTGTGTACAATTTTATCCCGTAACTCTTTGTATTTCTTGTGGTGAACGTCATATCTCTCGACTCAGGTGCGTTGCAAATTCTGATGCGGATTGACATACATTTCGTTAAATTCGCTTATTGCAAAATTTTGATCTTTTAATATCATGTTTTACAATAGTATGCAACAGTACATGATTCTTCGAATTTTATTGACAGAATAAGCTCATGCGGGATGTTGAATAATACCCCCACGACCTTGAAGGACCCCAAAAGCTCGTTCAACATCCTTTCGTGCACTTTCTTGAGCCTTTTTAAAATTTAAATCTTTTGGGTTTCTAGCAACCGAGTAAGTTTTAACAAAGGTGGACCACGTCGTATAAATCCCATCCGCTATGTAATAACCTTTCGTGTATGTTTACTCGTTCACCGTAAACGGAACCTCCGGATCGACTCCGTCTATGAGGTCGTCAAATATATTTGAATGACTAAAACATTCCGATCGTTATTTGAACCCGCTACCCCAAAAAACGCATGCCAAATCCACAAATCTTGAGACGCAACGACTTCTAGCATAAATGTCAGGTACTTATGATCCCCTCTCTTGTATTGCCGTTTCAACGCAGTCGGACATTTTATCCATTCCCAATGCATACAATCTATGCTACCGAGCATACCCGGGAACCCTTGATAACTTTCGTGTTTTGCATTCAAAGTGTTGATATCTTCAAGAGTGGGTTTTCTTAAAAACTCTTCCGAGAATAAATCCCATATACATTTTTGTAAAATTATCCAAACATTCACGACTACAACGTTCGCCAATTTGAAGGTATTCGTCAAAAGCATCCAGGGTTGATCCGTATGCTAATTGGCGTATGGCAGACGTGCATTTCATTATAGGACTAATGCTCATCACACCTCTACAATCGGGTCGTGGTTTAAAAAACAAAAAATGTACGGGAACGGGTTCTATATTATAGTTGGTAATATCTTCTACTATAGAAAGAAATAGGCCGGAGCTCATACGGTAGCGGCGTCTAAAATACCGCTCGGGGTATTTCGGGGCAGGGCCAAAATGATCTTCCATTAGACGTTGCTAAGCACCAACTCGATCTCACTTGATAGATTTTCTAATTTTCAATTCGTCTTCCGCACACAAGGTTTGATAGTAGTTGTTCCAATCATTTAATCTTGTCAATTTTTGAAATTTTTCTTCACCCGATGAACTAGAACTGGAAGAATCACTATAGGATGATGAATTCATGATATGGTAGTGTGTATAAAAATATGGTAAAGAGTATAATTATAGGAGGAAAAAAAATTTAATCATTAGCCGTTGGAGATGCCCCCCTCCCCCCATCCCCGGCTCCGTCCTTCGTTGGCAAACGTTGTGATGATGGCGGAAACGGAATAATGAACGGACAACGCCACCCACGGTGTGGGTTTGGCGCCGTTGTCGGGTGTATGGCGAGCGGGTAACGGTCCACACCCCATGCTTTTTATTCTATAATGATCCCAACTTTGGGTACCCAATACTAGTAGTTGATCAGTTGTAGCTTAACCCATGTACACTTATATTGTTTTATTTAAATACATTAGTTTAATCATGAGTGCAAAATTTTATTGTTGTCATCGTGATTAAGTAAAAAACAGACAAGAAACTAGCATTATATATAGGGTTTTTTAACATTTGCTTTAGGGGTATATGACAACTAGGGGTGTCAAATTTGTACCGAACAAAACCAACCAACATGCTACTAACCGAACTAATTAAAGTTGGTAGCCAATATGTTGGTAGCCAACATGTTTGGTTGGTAGTACCGTACCAATTGAGCACTCATGGTACGGTAATGGTATAAATATTCAAATACCATGGTAGTACCATACCAACCAATATATATATATATATACATATATAAATTAATTCTTACAATATATAATTACATAAATTATGATATAATTTATATCTTTAAAAATCTCTCCACCATACAATATATATAATTGATTCTTTAACATAGATAATTATTATATACCATTAATAAATCATCGTTTTATTTATCTTGTTTTCAAGTTTGGAAAAAATTGTTAATATATTATAAATGATGGATTATAATAAAATATCATATTATTAAAACCTATCTTGTTTTTAATATTTTTTAGCTTCATATTAGTTTGTAATCTTGGTATACAGTACTAATTTGTACCAACCAACATTGTTGGTAGCCAAATAAATTGGTACCAAGTATACTTGGTATGGTACTGGTAGTCAAATTAGTGTACCAATTATAATTGGTACGTTACGCGGTATGAGGAAAATACACGTGGTAGCGTACAATGTTCACCCCTAATGACAACAAACGATAAATATCTTTTATGCATTTGAATTTAATTAATAAAAGAGAAATGATATTTAGTTCTACAATTTTGTCCTACTCATATCTCTATCCACTTAATAGGATGACATGTGTAATATACTAATTCTCTTTCTTAATATTATCATCGACTTTGACACATGTTTTATCTAACGTGTATGATTTATGAGTATGAAAAATAACCATTACTGTTAATATTAATGAAAAGACTTCATTTTTAAAAGTAGTAAGAATATAATTAGTTGACACAAAATTATTAATGACTTACAATGAGTAAAATCTAGTTATAAAATGAAGCTCCTAAATACTACTACTCTAGATTACCACATTCATAGGCAAGTATACCTAATCGTAGGTAATATAGGTTAGGTAAATATTTCGGGTTATCGAATCCACAGGAAACGCTTTATGTAATCCAGTGAAAGCAAGCTAAATAGTTAATCAAAAAAATTGTTTTGATCATGTTTTGATTTTATCTAATGTAAATAATAAATTTCAGTAACAAAGAACGTTATTTGGACGTTGATTTGATAATTAAGAGATATTCACTATGTATGAATTCATCTAGTTCTAAGTATGGTTATTAAGCACCGGTTAGTCTAATGTTCTTGAAGTCACGGTATTAGATTTCTCTCAATTCCATTTAATAAACTAATTACAACTAATAGGAATTTCTTCTCTCAAAAGTAATAATTAATCACACTTCTATTTGTTGAAATTACCGACTTGGATTATCTAAGTCTTCTAACCTAGAATTTTCATTACTAGGGTTGAACTTCTTGTTTAATCTAACTTATTGGAATCTTGTCTCTAATCCCTATTTCTAGTGAATTACTAACTAGGTAATAAATGAAAAGTTGGGGAAGTATTTAATTAAACCACGTGTTGTCAATAGCTAATTGAATCAATTACCAACGATAAAGAAACAAAAATTCATAGATTAAACCAAAAGAGTAATTAAACATCAACAATTGTTTTGAACATAAACATAACCCTAAAATTAAACCATACTTAGTTCTAGAATCATCCAAACATTATGAATATAAAGATTACTAGCACATAGACATGCTAGAAATCAACAAACAAGAAATAAAGAGTAGAAATACAACCATTAAAGTAATCCAAAATGTTTGAAGATCAATAATTGTTGTAAACTTGAAGAGTTTCTTGATGAAATGCTCTCTAATTCGTCTCTAACTGCCCAAAAACGCACACATTCAAAAGATAACTGATTTCTTGGGCTTGATCTGTACTTTAACATATTTTCGAATGCAAAGTTCACGAACGCGAACAAAAGTTCGCGTCGCGAACTTCACGAAATGCAGGACTCCCGATCGTGAGCTCGAGTTAGCGAACGTGAAAACCAAACAGCAACTTTGGTGACTGATCGTGAATAGTTCACGATCAGTTCACGTTCGGGAACTTTTTACGGCTTGTAATCTTGTATTTTTCTCTATCTTTTGACCCGTTTTTGACATCTTTCCCTCTATATCACCTGAAATGTAAAATAAACACACAATTGAGTAATATCACATGCATTTGCTTCTAAAACGTACTCAAAATGAATGATATTGACGAGGTTGAACGTGTCTAAAAACGTCAATATCAAAATCCCCACACTTAAACTTTGCTTGTCCTCAAGCAAATCATCCTGAAAAATTTGTTAGTAAGACACCAATCCAATGCATATGACAAGCATCTCAATCACAATCAATGACAATTTCAGAATTTAGTTTAATTTAGCAAATGAAATTTCACCTAGATTTTATATCCAATTTTGTGTACCAAACTAGTTAACTTTTCATAAACCTATTAATTTATTCTTGCATAATCTACAAATATCATGAAGGATTTATGTGCACTGATAAGTACACGTATCACTGTGTCCAATGTTATAAGACACTAAAGGGTCACACCACTACACACTCAATAATGGACAACCGAATAAAGTAAGTTGTGTGACATAATTAACTAGTTAAGTTAATTATAGAGAAGAGAATAAATGATAATAAGTTAATTATTATTTATGAGGATGGTTAAATATTAGGTTAAGTATTTAACAGACAGTTAATTAATAGTTGATTAATTAACTAGTAAAAGTTCAAGGGTTTAAAGTGTTAATAGGAAGTTTAATTATGAGATTAATCATAATTAAACTCCAAGGACTAAACCGTAACATCTAGCCTTATAAATAGAAGGCTTGTGTAAGGGTTTTAGGTTAGACATTCACAATACACTAAAACCTTAGCCTCTCTCCCTCTTTCTCTCTTCGGCCGACGAACCAAAACCCCAAAGGGGTGTTCGGCTTTTGTTGTTCGAGTTCGACGAACACAACACACACACACACACACACACACACAAGTTCTTGTGTGTTGCTTTATTGGTACAACGCGGTCTTGCAGCGTGTTCAGGTGGTGCAGTAGAGGTGGATCACTTCTTTAGCTATCTAAAGGTAATGTTCATCTTCTTCAATTTCTCGTGATCTCATTGATTAGTATAGATCCAGTAATGTGGTATTCAAGTTCCGCCATGTGAATACTACAAGGTTTTCCTACAGTGGTATCAGAGCGATCTACTAATCTCAATGAGATTCGATAGAGTTTCTTTTCATCTAGAAAAGAACCCTAAAATTTTTGGCCAAGAACATTGTTCAAGTTTATGAACAATTGGTTTGAATAGGGTTCTAGATAAAAAGAAATTAGGCTTCTTTTTCCTTCTTGTATTTTTCGAAATTTCGTAAATATATATATGTAATATTAAGTTTTTTTTTATCTTAGAAAGAACCCTAGTGAATTTAATCCAAGAACATTGTTCAAGTTTATGAACAATTGGATTGAATAGGTTTCAAGATAAAAAGAATTAGGTTTCTTTTCTTGTCTAGTAAAAACCCTAAAAAAATTAGTCCAAGATTACAATCAACCAAGATCATGGTAGATTATTGGACAAATTAGGCTTTAGGCAAATTAAGGAAAGTTGTGTTATTCTTAGTATTATAATAACACATTTATTTATTTGTTATTACTAGTTTTGTTATAATTTTCGGTATTAAATAAAAAAAAGAAGGGGTATCTTCGGTCGAACCAAGCAAGACCGAGTTTCGGTCGAGCAAGGTTCGGACGAAGGGGCCGAACGGACGAACCGAACCGAGCCACGGTTCGGTCTTCGTTTAATCGATCCAGTTTTTCCCTCGTTGTGTATTTGATCCAGTTTCGTTAACCTAAGGCTCAGTCTCGGGCACATGGGGTACACGGGATCAAATTGGATGTTAAAAAATTTATTTTTTGACAAGTTTCATTATTTCTTCGTTTATTATAATAATAAGTATTAACATTTAAAATAAACCTAATGATTTTAAACAATTAGTTTAAGATCAAGATAATTATGAAATTAAGGAGGAAATAAGAAACCAGTTTATGGGTAATTTAATAATTATCAGTTTGGTAATTTAAAATTATCAGTTTATTTAATTAATTAGAATGACATAACCTAAAAGAAATGATATTGTGTTTACTTTCTATTTTTCAGAAATTTTTATAATTTTTCGAAAATATTTATAAAGTTTTTTTTTATATACAAAACACAAAACCAAGTCTTTGGGGTTATGACGTAGCAATTTTTCCAAAAATTGCAAGTATTATTTTAATTTTCGTTTATTTATTATAACATAAAATAATAAGGTGGTGATTATAAACAGTTTGTTAGAAAACCAAGATTTAATTATAAGATGGTAATTATAAACAGTTTGTTTAGAAAACCAAGGTATAAATTAATAAGATGGTGATTATAAACAGTTTGTTTAGAAAACCAAGTTTTAAAATTAATAATGGTAAAGTAAACAGTTTGTTTATAAACCAAGTCTTATGAAACAAATTAAAAGGTGGAATTCATAAACAGTTAGTTTATAAAACCAAGTAATTAAAAACTGGCTAACTTTTCGAACAAAGGAAAATCCTTTTTAGAAAATCTTAGATCAGAGTGCAACCCATCTAATGGAACACCTCACTTGTTCAATGATATTCACATTGCAAGGAGAAAGAACCTTAGATGTGGATTCAAATCATTGCGAGTGTTAGGGTGCGTAGGGTCTTGTGATAATCGGGAGTCCCGGCGCAAGGCATCGCACTATCTTAGATGGTACGATCTATTTTGGTGATAATCGGGAGTCCCGGCCCAAAATGCACTAGAGGGATTAAAACATGTACAAGTTTGTTGTTCAACTTGATATCCCGAGGATCTAGGAATCGTTTCTAGTCTAGAGGCGATCGGTATGGCTATACCTACCAGAAATAGCGTGGCTCTAATGGGAAGTGCCCAAACCTTGCATTAGAGGGCGTGAAATGTGGGTCCTAGTCTAACTATTATTATTAAAAGGTAATAATGTTAGAAGTTATTTATTTTATCTAATCTTACTAACCGTTTGCTTGTTTTTCTTATAGATGTCTGTACTGTCAGAAATTCCATTTTATTCACCGATCGAATCGCGAAAGTTAATTACTGGAAAATGGAAGCTTACTGGTCCAAACTACAAAGTTTGGAGGGTGCATTTTTGGAGTTACCTAAAAGCACAGAATCTACTGTACGTGATAGACGAGGCGCCCAAGGGACAACCAGGGCAAGATGCCCAGGATGATGAGCTTGACGCTTATTATCGGTATCTGGCAGATGAATCACAAGTTATATCGATTATTATTCTTACTTCATTATCAGAGCTTACTGATAATCTACATAAGAAACCATACTATGAGTTTGTCCAGTATCTTGAGGAGACGTTTAAAGATAGTACTGAAGATAGCAAGCAGTTCATTTTGCAAGAAATCATTTCGTCAAAAATGACAGATGATCAACCATTGAGTGACCACCTTATCAACATAAGGAGGTTACTAGATTGTTTCACTCTAGTTACTGGCACATCAAACGAGCATGAACAAGTCTTGTTCTTTTTTGGATCTCTCACTCAGTACTATCAGGACAAGGTAGTACGTATGATCGGGAATTTTGATTTGAGTGTCGCAGGTCTACACGAGAATCTCTTATGTATACGCGATGTTCAAAGGCTGGAGGAAGAATCTCTCCCTGAGATTCAGCAGGATGAGTCATATGATTGGTTTAATGACTTTGCTGATTTGTGTTGCCCAACTTGTGGCAGCAAGGATATTTGCAAGCACACGTCGGACGTGGGGCTGTTGGACGCTGACTTTGTCAGCGATTCAGGTATCTTTATGATTGATTGTCTCGTTACTTCTAGTGAATCCTGGGTATTGGATACCGGATGTGGTCATCACATTTGCAATCATTTGCAGGGATTTAAGAAGAACAGGAGGCTGGGACGAGGGGATGTTGAACTACGAGTAGGCGAAGGTTCCAAGGTTGGAGCTGAAGCCGTAGGAACATATCTTCACAAGTTGCCTTCAGGAAGAGTTTTGGAACTTAAAGATTGTTATTATGTTCCTAGACTTATTAAGAATGTTATTTCTTTTGATTTACTTATAGACAGTGGTTTTTATTATGAGTTTTATGGAAAAACAATTTCGTGTTTAAAAGATGACATTTTATATTTTAACGCAAATTCTCTTAATGGTCTATACACGTTAAATCTAAATAACATAGAACGAGACGTTTATCATATAAGTAAAAGATCCAAGAGTAACTTGAATCAAACTTATCTTTGGCATTGTCGTTTAGGTCATATAAATGAGACTCGCATTAAGAAACTCCACGATGATGGATATCTAGAGCCATTTGATTTGGAATCATATGCAATATGCGAAGCTTGTTTATCTGGCAAGATGACAAAAGACCCTTTCAATCATTACAATGAAAGGGCAGGAGAGTTGTTAGGGATTATACACACAGATGTGTGTGGACCCTTCACTCCAGAAGCTAGAGGAGGATACCGCTACTTCATTACCTTTACTGACGACTTCAGTAGGTATGGTTATGTCTTTCTTATGAGACTAAAGTCTGAGAGCTTTGACAAGTTCAAAGAATATCAGAGGGAAGTAGAGAACCAACTAGGCAAGAAAATTAAGTCACTTCCGTCTGACCGAGGAGGCGAATACTTGAGCCAAGAGTTCGACGATCATTTGAAGGAATGTGGGATTGTTTCACAACTCACACCTCCGTATACGCCTCAGATGAATGGCGTGTCAGAAAGGAGGAATCGCACCTTGTTAGACATGGTACGTTCAATGATGTGTCGCGCCCCACTACCACTATCATTTTGGGGACATGCACTCGAGACTGCAGCATTCACACTGAATAGGGTTCCGACCAAGTCAGTAGAAAAGACTCCGTTCGAGCACTGGGCGGGGAGAAAACCTAACTTATCTTTTCTCAAGATTTGGGGTTGTGAAGCATACGTTAGACGTAACTTCACAGACAAACTAAACCCCAAGTCAGATAAGTGTATCTTCGTTGGATATCCAAGGGAAACCTTAGGATACTATTTCTATCATCAAGAAGACAACAAAGTCTTTGTTGCTCGGAAAGGTGTCTTCTTGGAGGAGAAGTTTCTAGGAACTGAAACTCCAAGAAAAGAAATAGAGCTTCAAGAAATTGAAGAGAACGAAGATCCACCGACGACTTCAGTCGAACCAGTAGTTCAACAAAGAATTGTTGATCCCCAACCAGACCCACCGGTTGAGGAAGAAGAAACACGCAATCCGCATAGGTCCAGTAGACCACGTCAAGAACCATATAGGTATCTTGGATTCATGATCGATGAAGATGATGGAAGTCTACTAGAACCATTAACCTACAGCGAAGCTGCTAACGGCATAGAGTCTGAAAGATGGCTCGAGGCTATGTAAGCAGAGATGCAATCCATGTATGACAACCAAGTTTGGGTGTTATCAGAATTGCCACCACAGTCTCGTGCTGTTGGATGCAAGTGGGTTTTCAAGAAGAAAACCGACATGGATGGAAAGGTGCATACTTACAAAGCACGACTCATCGCGAAGGGTTTCACACAGACACATGGTGTTGATTATTCTGAAACCTACTCGCCAGTCGCCATGCTTAAGTCATTTAGAATTCTTACGGCCATATCAGCATATTACGACTATGAGATATGGCAGATGGATGTTAAAACCGCCTTCCTTAACGGGGAGTTGAATGAGGACATATTCATGATACAACCGGATGGTATTACTGATCCAAAGAATCCTAATAAAGTATGTAAATTGCTAAAATCCATTTATGGATTGAAGCAAGCATCTAGAAGTTGGAACTTACACTTTGACAAAAAGATCAAAGAATTTGGTTTTGTCAAGAGTGAGTTTGAGGCGTGTGTCTATACAAAATTCAGTGGGAGCGTAGTAATCTTCCTAGTCTTGTATGTTGATGACATACTACTCATAGGAAACGATATACCAGCATTACAAGGAGTAAAATCCTGGTTAGGTAAATGTTCCAGATGAAAGACTTGGGAGAAGCCGTATTTATACTGGGTATAAAGATCTATAGAGATAGATCTAGGCGGCTTATTGGACTTAGTCAAAGTACATACATTGACAAAGTACTGAAGAGATTCAGTATGAGTGATTCCAAGAGAGGACTCATTCCAATGGCACATGGCATTACACTGAGCAAAGCTCAGAGTCCCACATCTAGCAAGGAAATTGCTAGGATTAGTTTGGTACCATATGCTTCGGCAATTGGATCAATCATGTATGCCATGTTATGTACTAGGCTCGATATTGCTTACTCCATAAGTCTCACAAGTAGATATCAAAAGAATCCTGGTGAACCCCATTGGGTGGCTGTCAAGGACATTCTCAAATATTTGAGAAGGACGAAAGAAATGTTCTTGGTCTTTGAAGGTTCGATGGAGGAATTGCGTGTAACTGGTTACATAGATGCAAGCTTCCAAACCGACAGAGATGATTACAAATCTCAATCAGGATTTGTCTTCACGCTAAACGGAGGAGCTATATCTTGGAAGAGTCAGAAACAAGATACGATAGCATATTCGACTACAGAGGCTGAGTACATTGCCGCAAATGATGCTGGGAAAGAAGCTATGTGGCTTAAGAATTTTATCGAGGATCTTAGAGTTATTGCCAGTATCTCTAGACCCATCGAAATATTCTGTGATAACAGTGGGGCAATAGCGCAAGCTGTTGAACCAAGAGAGCATCAAAAGACCAGGCATGTACGCAGGAAATATCACCTCATACGCGAGTATGTTAGAGAGGGTGATATTATAATTAAGAAAATACCAACGGATGACAACGTCGCTGACCCGTTGACAAAACCACTAGTTGGACCAAAGCATGAGAAACATGCGCACGCTATAGGCATGCAGTACCTAAATATTGGTAGCTAGTATTTTTTGATTAGATTCATAGACATGTTTGAAATCGATACATTATGTAATAACATTTCGTGGGATTGAAATAGAAAGTTTTACGTAATATTTTCACATTGTCTATTCTTAACATGTTTTAAACCTATCCTTGATACACAAAGTTTTTGAATATCTAAATTGTCTGTGGTTGCTTGAATTTAGTGGGAGCTAGATTCAAGAGTTAATACCATTATGAATACTTATCTATTTCATAGTTATTAAATAGAGAAACAAGGGTTGTTAAAATAAATATTCATAGATGTTTACAGAGTTTGCCAAACATTAGACGTGACCAAAAGATCGAGATTACTTCATGGAGCCCAAGCATGAGTAATTTCGAGTAGATGTCCTCTGACCTGAGACATTTTGGTTTGAGACACGATGACTTCTGATCTTTAGCATTTATCTACCGTCACACCATAAAAGGGTGATCATAAGGAACTTGACTAAGACAGTGGAAGTCGTGGGCAAGATAACGCAAATGTCAAAATGGAATTTGCACCTTCTTTAACTAGAAGAGATATTTCACGGCCGCTCGACGATTAAGACTACTGAAATGCGTGGCCGCGCTCGGAGAATGATTAGATCATTTGGTAATCCGTTACTGCAGAAAGTCGAAATCAGAGTCGAGAAAATTCGGGTATATAGAACAAGATCCCTGCTCCATGTCTATTACTCAAATTAAGAAATATCGTGATGCGAAAGGAAAATCTGTTAGTGTTATTCATTTTATGAATATTATCTCTGGATGTAAGAGTTCTTATGACCTGGTTATCCTAAATGTCTGGCTAGGGACCGCTTTAGGCCAACGATGATCAGAAAGTGTTTCTTAACTTGCACAAGTGGGAGTCTGAAGGATTTATGTGCACAGATAAGTACACGTGTCACCGTGTCCAATGTTATAAGACACTAAAGGGTCACACCACTACACACCCAATAATGGACAACCGAATAAAGTAAGTTGTGTGACATAATTAACTAGTTAAGTTAATTATAGAGAAGAGAATAAATGATAATAAGTTAATTATTATTTATGAGGATGGTTAAATATTAGGTTAAGTATTTAACGGATAGTTAATTAATAGTTGATTAATTAACTAGTAAAAATCCAAGGGTTTAAAGTGTTAATAGGAAGTTTAATTATGCGATTAATCATAATTAAATTCCAAGGACTAAACCGTAACATCTAGCCTTATAAATAGAAGGCTTGTGTAAGGGTTTTAGGTTAGACATTCACAATACACTAAAACCCTAGCCTCTCTCCCTCTTTCTCTCTTCGGCCGACGAACCAAAACCCCAAAGGGGTGTTCGGCTTTTGTTGTTCGAGTTCGACGAACACAACACACACACACGCACACACACACACACACAAGTTCTTGTGTGTTGCTTTATTGGTACAACGCGGTCTTACAGCGTGTTCAGGTGGTGCAGTAGAGGTGGATCACTTCTTTAGCTATCTAAAGGTAAAGTTCATCTTCTTCACTTTCTCGTGATCTCATTGATTAGTAGAGATCCAGTAATGTGGTATTCAAGTTCTGCCATGTGAATACTACAAGGTTTTCCTACATATCATCTTTATGAAAACTACCCAATTCGTAGGGTTAAATTAAGAAAAATTAGTTTAAATATCATTGGGTAGCGTAAACGCTTTATTCATGCTTATTTATTTTTGCTTCTTTCTTTCTTTCTTTTTTTCTCTTTCTTTTTCTTTTATTTATTTATTTATTTATTTGTTTGGTGGGAAGAACCTCAGTTCGAATGCCACCAGCGTAGCAGACTTTCCACCAAATGTCCAGATCAGTTTACCTTAGAATGCTAGGTTTGAAGGACCCCTCGGGGCTTACTTGTCCGAGTGACACAAGGCCGGTTGTTTGTTCTTCCTAAATATTTAATTAATAACCTTTTAATATATTTTTGCTTATTATTCACAATGATGTGCACCGTAAACTAAAGGCCCTTAACTTAACCTAATGTCATTGGGAGCTAGTAATACCAACCTTAATTTTCTTAAAGATGATTCTTATATATTTTGCAAGACATTTCTAATTTCCTAAGTTAAAAGTACCATAATTAAAGAGCTAAAATTCTTAAATCTATGAAAAACCACAAAATTGAAACATAAAAGCTAGTTAAAATTTTATCATTTAAATTATACTTTGTCTCCCAAAATTGTTTTCAAAAGCATCGAGATGTGTCATAAAAAAAAAAGTTAAAACCATTAAATCGGTTTTCTTACTTAGATGATTTTTTTCGAAGATTTCACAAATTTTAAATGGTGGTTTTTTTTAAATGCACCCCCTTCCCACACTGAAGTGTTTGCAGTGTCCCCAGTGCAATAAAGTTGACAAAATTTGGGAAATCGAGGTCATAAGAAAGTATACGACCTGAGGGTGTGTTGTGTTTATTCTCGGTGGATATTTTTGAATTCCGGAGCAATTGACAAGATCCCGCAACAAACAGCAATCGTGATAAACACCTAAAAATAAAAAAAAAAAAATAAAAACAAAAACAGAAAACGTTTTTTTTTGTGCTTTCTGCTGCCTTCATTGCGGTGGTGGGTAAGGACGGTACCAAGAATTGGAGTCTTGGTACCAAGCATCGTAATCTGAGTAGTTTCGTGGTGCGGGGAAGCTCTGTGCCCATGTGGGTAAATTGGAATGATCAAAAGGCAGTGGTCGGGGAAATTGATCGGGATATAAATTATAATTGGCAACATCGGTTTGCCAATTCACTTGCTGCCCGACCAGCATCTCATTGTAGTACGACCGTTGCATATGATTTTGAACATTTGATTGCAAATGGTCGTTGGATGATCGAACACATGAAACATACACTAGCATCGCATCCACCCTCTCGACCATTTGATTGTAAGAAAAGTAAGGATCGAAAGAGGATGGACCCGACCCGGATCCCGAGGCGCCCGAATGGCCGAATTGGGGACCCGTTGGTCCCGGTTGACCAAAGTCTTGACCCGCCATGGGTAATTCGTTACCCGGCGCGTCTTCCATATTCACATCATCATCATCATCATCATCATCACTACTATTACCCGCCGGTTCCTCCACATCGGGATGTTCATTCCAAACATAATCACCCGCAAATTTAACAATTACATGCATACCAGATAACAATGTTTCGTCTATTGAGTCCATAGGTCGATACATCATGCTATCCCAAACTCGTTGAGGAATGGAAATTGTGGCTCGGGCCAAACGAGTGATATAATGACCGGCTCCCATCGGATTTTTCCCCTTTAACCCCTTCGATTGTGTGCTAAAAAATTTTGCGATTACAAATGGAATATTCGCTCTCACATTCTTGTCTATGAGTTGGTGGAGCAACCACATATCATATTTGTTGACTTTTTCGGGACCTTGGTTACGGTGGCGGATAGTGTATAAAATCATCCGATGGAGATAACGATGGGTGCCACTTTGAATGCTTGACTCTTTGGTATGAGCCATTTGGTAATCGCCTACTCCAATTTGACACCAATACCCATCAAGATTTTTAACTTCATTGGTTGCACACCACTTCAAATAATGCTTAAAGTTCCTAGTTGTGGTTTCTGCTTGGGTATATATGTCTAAGTTGATAGCAAATTCAATGAGATTACAGTGGACCCATTGGTTCGCCGCTCGATATTGTAGGCATGGGTCGCGAGGATTCTTCATAGCTACCCGGGGTTCAAATTTGATGGTAGAAAAGAATTCGAGGAGGAGCTCGTCATAAGTTGGTTCGTTAATAACAAGAGCTCTCTCCCACGCCCGACATGTGAAAAGAACATCACCATCATGATCCCTGTGATATCTAACCAGGTGTTCCTCAATTGCTGCTCTTTGACCTACTGCTTGTAATAACTCCAAATCTGGACACTTTCCAACTGCTACTTGTTTATCTGAAATTTTATTTCTCCTACTTTCACAATCCCGTGCTAGTTCTTCTATAGGTGCATTATCGAAATTTAGGAACACATGTGTCCTATTAACTTTAAGCACGACTGGGAACCCATCGGCTAGGAGTGCAGGTCCCGGTGCAGGTACAGGTGAAGGTGAACGGGCACGGGCACGTCCGCGTCCACGGCCACGGGCTGATGAAGAAACAGCGGTCTTTTGTTGTTTCTTAGGACCCATGAGGATGAAGATTTGATGAAGAAGTCGGAAGATTTAAGCAAGAAAAAGATGAAATCGGCTGGATTCAGAGGTGCTCTGCACTGGTCGTTCGCGATTTTGGGGGCTAGGTCACGATTTATGAAAGGCTGGAACAAAACGACAAATAAATACCCCACAGAGTTTGCGTCGTGAAGGAGTTCCCGATCGGGAACTAAGATGGACCCGAATAGGTCAAACCGGGTCAACCCGGATCCGAAACGCGAACCCGATCGTGAAGAAAACGTGAACTTTTCACGATTTTGCTCAGAATTCTCTGTTTGATCTTCCCGATCGGGAATAAAAGTTCGCGTCGCGAACTTTTGACTACTCCCACACTTACGAATTTTTCATGATTACAAGCACAATTTATCAAAAGAATACTACTAAACGTCTAAAGAAGCAGAAAAAATAACACTAACGAATAACAATAATGCAGAACAGAAAGGGAATAAACCACAATAAACACGGGTTGCCTCCCGAGAAGCGCTTCAAAGATTATTGAGTCTAGAGCTCGACTCGATGCTACTCTCTTCTTACTTCCTAGTACCAACCGAGATGAAATGAATCACCTCCTCTTCTTCCAACTTTTCTTTCTCATTATTACCATATCCCTCATAATAATGTTTCAAACGGTAACCATTTATGCTAAAACGGCCGCTATCACAAATGAGCTCCACAGACCCGGATGAGTTTTGTTGAACAACGGTGTAAGGACCGGCCCATTTAGATTTCAGTTTTCCGGGGGAAAACTTATAACGAGATTGATAAATTAAAACTTTATCTCCCGGTTTGAAACATTTGATGGTTTTCAATTTGTTCTCATGCCAACGTTTCGTATTTTCTTTGTAAATTCGAGAATTCTCGTAAGCATGAGATCTTTCTTCGGTAAGAACATTCAATTGGAATTTGCGGTTGTTACCCGCCATGATTACATCCATATTACATTCGTGAAGTGCCCAAAAGGCTTTATGTTCAATTTCAATGGGAATGTGACATGCCTTCCCGTAAACCATGCGGTACGGGGTGTAACCGGTAGGCGTTTTAAACGCGGTTCAGAATGCCCAAAGAGCATCATCCAATTTTTGGGACCAAATCTTGGGATTTTTATCAATTGTTTTCTCAAGGATCCTCTTTAGTGCTCGATTAGTGTTTTCAACTTGTCCACTTGTTTGTGGATGATAAGAAGTTGAAAAACGGTGATGGACACCATATCTTTGCAAAGTTTTCTCCATTAAGTGATTGGCAAAATGAGTGCCCCGATCACTAATGAGAGCACGAGGACAACCGAACCTACAAAAGAAAGCTTGAACAAATTTGACTACGACCCGGACCTCATTTGTTGGTAATGCTTTTGCCTCGGCCCATTTTGAGACGTAGTCGACGGCCACAAGAATGTACTTATTACCATACAAGCTCGGGATTGGGGCCATGAAGTCAATGCCCCAAACATCGAACACCTCACAAACTTGAATGCTATGTTGAGGCATTTCGTCTCGATTGGAGATGCTACCCGTTCTTTGGCAAGCATCACAAGCCTTGACCAATTTAAATGAGTCTTTAAAAATTGTTGGCCAATGAAATCCCGCATCTAGAACTTTCCGGGCGGTAAGGTTAGGTCCGAAGTGGCCCGCGGTGGGTCCCTTATGACATTCGTTGAGAATAACATAAGCTTCCTCACCGGACACACATCGTCTATGAACAAAATCAGGCCCGACCCGAAATAAGTAAGGGTTCTCCCAATAATAGTACTTGAGATCCGAGAAAAATTTCCCTTTTTGTTGATGAGTTAAACCCTTTACAAGGATACCCGCCGCTAAATAATTTGCCATGTCGGCGAACCACGGGTCATCAGACACTTGTAAAACATTAACTACTTCAAGGAATTCATCGGGAAATTTGTTATTTATCCCATTTTCATCACATTCCTCCAAATATGGATTTTCGAGGCGGGATAAATGATCGGCTGCAAGGTTTTCCGCCCCTTTCTTATCCTTGATCTCAATGTCGAATTCTTGCAAGAGAAGAATCCAACGTATGAGTCGAGGTTTGGCATCTTGCTTAGAAAAAAGATGTTTTAATGCGGAATAATCGGTGTAAACAATGGTTTTCGACAACACAAGATAGGGTCGAAATTTGTCAAAAGCGAACACAACCGCAAGTAATTCTTTTTTGGTGGTTGTATAGTTCACTTGAGCACCATTTAGTGTTCGGCTAGCATAATAGATGGGTTGAAAGTGATTGTTCTTTCGCTGCCCCAACACCGCACCGAGTGCATAATCACTCGCATCGCACATCAACTCAAATGGTAATTCCCAATCGGGAGAAACCATGATCGGATCCTCGGTTAGTTTTTCCTTTAACAAATTAAAGGATTCTACACATTCATTCGAGAAAATGAATGGTATATCCTTCTCAAGTAAATGGGTCATGGGTCGGGTGATTTTTGAAAAATCTTTAATGAACCGACGGTAAAAACCCGCATGACCAAGGAAACTCCTGAAGGGTTTCATAACACTGATCGACCACTTGGGTCAACCTCATAGTACACTTGGTTCGACCATACTGACCAAGAACATGAACTTGTTCTTGACCGGTTAAAACAACTAGCTGATTTAATCCCTAAAGCGGAAGTGGGATTAAACCTAATCCTTAAACCCTGAAGGATTGGGATGTTAGAAATCTAGATTAGATTAACAAGAAAGAAACCTTGTACGAAAAACTCGAACACACACACATACTTGTGTGTGTTCGTCGAACACTCACCAAGAACCCTAGGGTTCTTGGTGTTCTCGTTCGATCGTACAAAAAGGAGAAGAAGAAAGTGTGTTCCATGAAATATACATTAGGTTAATGCTTAAGATAGATCCACTGATGATGAACACGAAGAGCGATCTTCTAGTTGATCACTTGAAACGATCTTGTTCTTCGAAACTCGAAGAACACGAAGAACTAACGAAGAACACGAAGAACACAAGTCTTGTGTTCTTGTGTTGTGCTCGGCCGATCGAAGGGGAGAGAGGGGGAAGGAATTTTGTGATTATGAGGCAAAGATCAGCATCTAGGGTTTAGTCATAAGCCTCCTATTTATAATAGAAGATCTTACACTTAAAACCCTTCTAGTTTAATTAAGATTAACTTCTTAATTAAACTTCCTTTTACACTTCCATCCCTTATAGTTTTAACTAGTTTATTATTGTTGCACTTAACTATTAAATGTCTAGTATTAATACATTAATAATTCGGTACCCATATACACGAATTATATACTTGTATTTATACTTTTAATAATTAATTAAATAATAACCTTTATATAATTTACACAACAATATTATCCAATTACTATATGATTTAATGACTTTAAATCATATCATGTATAACCTTTAATTAACACATTGTATATTTACTCAACTAGTAAATGTACAAATACTTGTATTAATTAGTTAGTTAAACTAATATAGTAATAAGTTAAACTTAACTTAATACTTAACTGATTCATAATGACTATTATGAATCATTCCTCTTCGTAGTATCATTGCATAACTTGCTCGTATTACATGCACTCACCGGTGTGACCCTTAAGTGTTTTGTAGGCATGGATGTATCATCATAGGTTGACTAACTGTGCACATAAATCCTTCAGACTCCCACTTGTGCAAGTTCATAACCTTTGTCTTAATGATACAGGCTACAGTGGCCTTCTAGATGGGCATGTAGGTAACCAACCTCATAAAAACAGCTTACGTAACCCAGGTATAGTTTTATGAAAAACTCTTTAATAGCGTCTCCTAGTAAAGAACACTCCGTCTCTACTTCTTGGGTAACTATGTTAGGCTTATCCCTTGCAGCACGATATTTGTGATAACGAATATGAGCATGGTAGAAATTATCAACTCCTGTATTCGAGATCATTTCATGACTTCTTGATTCAAACTGTTGTGATAAACGACAAAGAACAAATCAGTTCGTTTGGGCATGTACATGCACTTTCCAGTTATCTCATCATGTCAAAGGACCCATAAATATCTCTCCTAAAGAGGAGGTGCAATTACCATCTTGTTATATCGATTTAAAATACAACTTCCTTTGTACCCAGTATCGCCTCGTATGACAAACATTTTTCAGAATTGTCTAAGACGAACCAAAGCACATTAGTCATTGTATCCTAAACCACATACCTCAGGCTTAAGGACAATCCTAGTGAACAATACTTTTGAACTTTTCAACCACGAAGTATTGCCACGGTGGTCAATCCAATATTCGTTGAGCTCCAACAGAATATCACGGATATTTGGTTTACACAAAATTTGTGTAGCTATCTTCGAAGAACTTCGAATCTAACACCAAATACCGCGATGACGTTAACGTCCCATCGAGGTTCCCACCAAGATGAGTAGTCACAGATTTATATCTTTTTGAATATAAAGACTTTTATTCATGGATATTATAAAACATACAAAGTCTGAATAAAAATGATTCTAACTCGAGTATTATTCCTCACTGGACATAGATACCGAATTATTACTGGATCATTACTTATTCCTTTTGTTTGCGTTGATTACTTAATGACTTTTACAACCTTAATTGTAACTTTATCACTAAACCAGTCATTTCTATCAAACTAAAGACATAAGACAAGTATTTGAAAAATACTATTTCTTTTGCCTTTGCTAGATTTTGTTCTTGCAACAATCTAGAACATATTCTAGTCTTGCCTTTTATGCAATTCAGTAAACATAGGAGGATTGGAAATTAACTCCTTAGTTTCTTGAATTCATAAAATTCTCCTTGTAACTAAAGCCTCTTTTAGTTACTTGATTTGTAGATATATCATTACTAGTTAAAGAAATTTCCTTAAATGATTATGTTATTCACTGGAGTGTGAGCAACCTATTAGATATGCAATAATTAATCACAAGACTTGTGATCACGCTATTAGGTTTGCTATAGTCTAATTAACGATCATTTATTATTTCTCTTAACTCTTTGGCTAACGACTTGGTAAAACCTTGTTGCTAATGTCTTACTAACTCACTAAATTCATTAATACCTTTAAAGAATTATGTTAGTCATAGCTCCCACTATCTTTTATGGAACTTAAGCATCTCTTTAAACTACTACTTTGACCTAGTCAATGACTTGTAGTTTAATCTTTTAAGAATTCTATCAATAATTAAGATCATCCTTTGGATTTGCGAATATCCACTATTCATGTTTAGGGAATCATGACCTTTATTGATTACTGTATCCAACAACTATAAGACACTTGAAACGATACTTCCAATCCTTAAATATATTAGTATTATTTTAAGAACTTTATTTAATGCCAAAGTCATATCCTTGGATTTCTCAAATATCCATTATTCCTATAAGGGAATCATGACTTGATTAAATATCACAAGTATAAAAGACTTGCAATAATATCTTTTAATTCTTATACACCTTAATATAGTTTGTCTCTTTTAAGAGTTCATTTAATGTCTAAGTCATTTTACTTGGATTATACGAATATCCAATTATTCCTATTAGGGAATTATGACTTCATTAATACTAATACTTTGTAATAATACTCTTTAAAGTCTATCTTGATTATATCCAATATAAACATATTATATTAATACTAATACTTTAAAACGTACTATCATAAGTAATGACTATTACTTAAGATGTTTTAACTAAGTTCAATAACTTTTGAACCTTATGCTTCCATAAAACTCTTAAATACTTTCATTAGAAAAACTTTCTAATTACTAGTATCTAAGTACATTGTGCTATCAAGACATTATTCATTCGTAGAACAATCAAACAAGTATATAACATGAAATATTAAGTAAATCAAAGACTTGACTTACAGTCTAGTCATAAACCTTGACTAGTGTAATTATCACACATGCACACAATATAATTCAACCATGGATTCGAAATTACTTAAAACCAAAAACTTTGTTTTAACATAAAATAAAAATTATTCAGACAATAAAATAAAATTGTTTTTACTGAATCCATAAAATACTGAATTATAAAACTTGGTGCTCGTGGGATCATCATCATCTCATGCCGGTCATCTCACTTATCATCTTATGCAATAAACGATTGCTAAAGTTGAGTTACTTGTAATAAACTTTTACAAGTAGGAAGCGAGTATCTAGAAGTTGGTCAAGTCAACTAAGGAGCAAGCATTGCCTCCTACCTGTTGGGTCACATTTTAATGTATTTAATAGTCTAGGGGTGTAATGTGACATTTATTGTAACAAATAGTCTAGGGTGATTTTATGTAATTAGTCAATACTAGGCCTAGGTATAAATACCTAGTTGTAACCTAGTATTGACCTAAGCTTGCCGTCTATTGGAAAGAACGTAACGTTTTGTGAAAAGCTCAATATTGTTCTTCATCTCAATCTTCATATTATAACTTGTTATTGCTTAATTGTTTGCTGAATCGGTATACACGGATTCACAATTGGTATCAGAGCACAAATCATCTTTGATTCGATCCATTTCAGTGAAGATTAAGCAAGATCTTGAAGTTTTTGGTGAAGAACTCAAGAATCGAAATCGCAATTTGAGGTAATAAATCGTCCATATTCTTTGTTCATTACATTCATCTTGTAATTCTAAGCATATTAGAATCAAGTTTCGATTAAATCCATCAACAATTGATCCCAATTCGTTGATTTTAAAGAAAACCATTAAAACACATTTTTTCCTCTGTAAAATCGAAATTACCTTCTTATTTGTTGTGTTTTGATCGACTTTATTGACCCATTCTGTGCGAAAATCAATTTCGACCATTTTGGGATTTGAATCGCTTGATTTGGTTAAGTTTTGAGCATTCTAGGATCGATTTAGTAGAAAATATTGCTGAGTTCGTTCGTAACAGTCAAGAAAGTTCTCGGCCCGAGAACAGTAACAAGTTCGGCCCGAACTTGTCAACAATCTTCGGCCCGAACTTCACATCGAACTTCGGCCCGAACTACACAACGAACTTCGGCCCGAACTTCACATCGAACTTCGGCCCGAACTACAGACTTCGGCCCGAACTACAGACTTCGGCCCGAACTTCAACCTTGGCCCGAACTTCAACCTCGGCCCGAACATCTCAATCAACTTCGGCCCGAACTTCTCAACTTCGGCTCGAACTTCTCAACTTCGGCTCGAACTTCTCAACTTCGGCCCGAACTTCTGAACTTCGGCCCGAACTATCGTGTGTCAAAAGGTGCTATACTAAAACGATCATAACTTTCAGCTCGAGTGTCCGTTTCCAGCCCACGAGTAACCAAATCGAAGCTAAAGACGAAAGCTACGACGTGTTACCCGACTTCTCGACCCAAAAACGCTTGTTTCGATCACTTTATTTGCGTTTTTATGATTTTTCGGTCAATTTCCAAACTTCTTTAGCTCCAGTTTCTAACCCAATTGTCATTTTTGGAAAATTCGAAAATCGAGGACATATTTAAAGTGACTTTTATCATCTGAGATCTTTTGAAATTTTTTTAAAATTAAATTTTTTTCTCGGTCGTAACCCATTCAAACGATGGCAAGAGATAATGCCGAGGTTTCTGAGCGTTTCAATGAGGATGCCAACAAAGAAATCGAGGTAATTAGTTCTCTCTTATCTAATTCTGATCATTCCACTAATTATGATTCTTGTCTTGATAACAATCTGACGTCTAAAATTGATTCTTTAAAACAAACAATTTTACTTGAAAAAGAGATAAATACTCAACTTTTAGAACGTTTGAATGATTTAGAAAATGAACGTGAACAATTTGCTCATTTAGGTGAACAACTTGTTTATCGTATTACACAAAATCAAAATTTCGAAGCAGAAAATCTGGATTTACAAACACAAGTATCAAAATTAAAGGACCAATATGACTCTGAGATTCAAAATTTGTCTCAGACAATCTCAGAAAAAGATCTTGAAATCACCAATATTAGAAATTCTCAAAATACAATTTCAAACGATCGAAATGATAAGTATTACAAACTGTATATTGCCCCATTTCATGAATATCAGATAACAAAAAACTGGTTGGATCGTAAACAACAAGAATTTGATGATAATGAAAAACAATTTAAATCTTTAAATTCTAAAATAAAAGAATTAAAAGAACAATTAACCGATCAAACTAATCAATCATCACAAGATAGAAATAGTCAACAGGTTATCATACATCATCTCACCTACAACAAAGATCAGTTAGTATCTCACATTAAACACCTTGAAGAGTTAATCGCCAAACGAGGACATACTGATCAAACCATCCATTTGAACAAGCCTAAAGAGTTCAAATACTTCAACTCCAAACAAGGTCTAGGGGCAGACAATCCAGGATATCTGAGCAAGGCGTGCAGGGTTCTTCCAACACTATATGACTCTCGCTACATGCAAAGAGATATATGGCAGAGCAAGGCGTGCAGGATTCGAATGACTGATGAGGAAGAAGAGATTGAGACATTCAACAGAGCAAAGAAGGAGAATGCACAAATTAGTTTCAACTATGCTGAATTAAATAAAACATATGAAACTAAAAAGGCAAAATTCGAAAATGATGAATATTTTCCAATCGTGACTCCAGAAGAATTTGAAATTAAAGGCAATGCTGTTATTCAACAAAAGGTTACACCCAAGATTTATGTTCCAAATCTAATTCTAGAAAAGAAAATTTGTCAATTGGAAAATGAACTCAATGAAACACAAAAGTCTTTTGATAAAGAAAAATCTATTTTGCTAACCAAAATTTATGAATTAGAAACTAAAATTGATAAAACACATAAATCTTTTGATGAAGACAAATTAAAGTTGCAAACGACAATTAAAAATTTAGAATCTAAATCATCTCATCTTCAGAAGTTTAAGAAGCCTAGTGCAGCTTTGAAATTAGATTCTCCTTTCACTGCAAAGAAAGAATGTAATAACAACAGAATGTTTTCTCCTGTCATGGCATATCGTGATTTATATACAATCAAGCAAACTGAGGTGTATAGAGGAAATACTAAACCTAAACCGAAATCACAAGTTAATTCCTCTACCAAACCTAAGCCTAGGAGATCCACGGTTCCACCAAACTCTGATAAGAATTTGAATGCTCTCAAACAAGTTGATAGAGGAAATTCCGCACATAAAACTCCAAATAAATTAGGTTCCTCTTCTAGACTTCCGCATTCTCCAATGGTTAAAGCTAAACCATCAACCGTGTTGGAACATTCTACTCCGTCAAAGAATATCTTTTCCAAATCTATATCTTTAAGATACTCGCGAAAAGATTTACTTTCATTGGCACCAATAACAATTTTTAATCAAGTGCCAAAACCAACTCCTAAAACACCAACGATCTTAAACGCAAAATGGGTTCCTAAAACTCCAAAATCTCAAATAATTCTCCGGAAATTATTTGAAAGTGAAACTTCAAGTTTCAATTTTTCTTGGAATTCAAAATCTTTAAATCAAATCGATACAACTTATCGATGGTGTCATTCTAAACCTAATATCATCGGACCCAAACAAAAATGGGTACCAAAAGTTGTTTAATTTGTTTTTGCAGGAGAATGGCTTATGCACACATCAGTGTATAACCCGTTCCTAATCGTCTAATGGCTTTCAAGTACATCAACTTGAAACCCGCTTTTAATAAGAAAACACAGAACTGTAAAAACTCTTCTCCACCCCTCTGCTGCTGTTAAAAGGTACATTTTTGATATACAAACTTTTATATATCTTTCTTTTGTCGAGGGGGAGTAATATTAATTCTAGGAGGAGAATTAGTATTTCCAGAGGGAGAAACTTTCTTATATCAATACTTTTATACCCGTTTGAATTTTTTTTATTTGATCAATTTTTTTTTATCAAACGACAATACCTTCCCATGGTTTGCCAAAACCGACCTTACCTTCCAAGGGAATTCTTTTTCAGCCATTTGGTAAATGTGAGGGTATAAGTCTAGGGTATAGTCATAGGTGAGTGCAAGGTGATGTGAAAACATGATAAATCTAAGAAAACACACCTTTGAGTGCATCCACACCATTAACAAACCGGGCAACCATATAAATGAGTGATCATTCATGCGTTGGATGTTTCACTAGACTTTACAGGCCCAGTAAAGCAACTGCACACCACCACCAACCACTCAGATTCCTCTCAAAAGGAATTTGTGTCAATTCATCAGGGGACGTAGCACATATTCTATTGACTACTCATTTGGAGTATGTTGGTATTGCAATTATTAACCTCCTGCCCCGGGTTATGTCTTCAATTGGATGCACAATGTGTCTAGATCTCACCATCAAATATCTCCAATCTAGGACACATACACTATTGCAGATGAATCTCCGTGAATTCATCGGAACACTCATAGCGGCATCACAATCTGGTGTTTCACGAGGATTGAGTGGAAATCTAGCTAGAGCTAAAATCGCGCCAACTCTAAACGCAGGTCACACCTTTGATTCAACGGTTGTGCAAACGACTTTTGATTCATACGGTGTGTTAACGGATACTCTATGTGAGTCCGGTGTTACCTTACTTGTTCAAGTTGTTGTGCCTAAATTTGATACCTTAAAGGCAACAACTTATGCCGGAAACACATACATTTTCCGATGAAAAATCTATGTTATTCATAAAACGTAACATCATATATGCTGATCCGTTGCACATGAGCGTTTTAGTTCACTCTCAAATTACTCCTATGATCTGCTATAACCAGCATGATCTTCCCCAGGAGCCACCTACAATATAGGACAAAATGTCAGGGTCCATAGGTCTAGGTGAGCAGAATCAAGTATCACGGGATCTTGATTGGGGTACGCTGAGGTAAAAATTGAGAGGGGGTATGAAGTATGGGGTGCAAATCAGCTTATCACATGGTAACACAAAAACGAGGGTGTGGTTGAAAATGAAAAAAATGAGTTGAGTGAGGAGTGTGTGAGAAAGGGTTAAAGAAAACGGAAAACCCTCCCTAAACCGAATAAAAGACTGGGTAACTACATCTATATCAGACTGCATGAGATGCTTTCTGATTCAGACATCATGGACCCAGTGATGCAATGCACAACCCCCACTGACCACTCAAGTACAAAAAGTACTTGTTTCAAAATCACGGAGATTACCACATCTACTATCGACATCTCATTTGGAGATTGTTGATATTGAAAAAGAGGACCTACCTCCAGTCCTCGCCTTCGTTTGTCCACGTATAGAGTCTAGAACTGAATTAAATTTCTCTAGGACACAGGCATTCCACCAAGCATATCCTAGTGATATTGCCGGAACATTCATAGTGATACCAAACTTGTTGGTATTCCATGATGATTGAATGGAAATCCTACCAGTGCTACCGTCAAAGCCAACACTGAACGTAGGTCACACAGTTTTTTTAACTGTCGTGCTAATGGGATATCTATGAGATCCCGGTTTATCCTATTTGACTATGCTGTAAAATATGTTATATATTGATTCATTCAAAAAATGAATGTATCATTATGAAACACATTTTCATCACCAAGCTTCGGAGATTCTTCCTGTTACATGATGCTTAAGATAAATCTTGTTCATCATGAGGGGGAGAATATACTAGCCTAACTTACCGCACATAAAAAGGACACATATGCACCAGTGAAGGGGGAGTAAACAAGGAACCGAAGACTCCATGAAGAAATAATTGTCTGTTTGAGGGGGAGCATAAACCTTATCAACAATTTTCCCGAACAACAATTGTTAAAGATCATTGATCGACATAAAGCCACAAACTTCAAGAAAAGACTTCCGCTGTTAATCTCTCTATCATTATGGGTCTCAATTTTGGTCGTTCAATATGTATCTTCAAAGTAAAGTCTTCAAAATACCTTTTGTGGTTAAAAAGCTACAAGAAGTATTCGTTTTCACAGATTAATAAAGCTCAAGCCTGATCCTGATTATTATGCAACGAAATATCTACAAGACTAGGCTTTTGCTTAAGATGAAGACTTCGAAGATATGCTTCCCAGACTATTGTTACAAAGGGGGAGATTGTTGGGTCACATTTTAATGTGTTCAATAGTCTAGGGGTGTAATGTGACATTTATTGTAACAAATAGTCTAGGGTGATTTTATGTAATTAGTCAATACTAGGCCTAGGTATAAATACCTAGTTGTAACCTAGTATTGACCTAAGCTTGCCGTCTATTGGAAAGAACGTAACGTTTTGTGAAAAGCTCAATATTGTTCTTCGTCTCAATCTTCATATTATAACTTGTTATTGCTTAATTGTTTGCTGAATCGGTATACACGGATTCACACTACCCTTTGACCCTTGCCACGACTAAGAAACCGTTTCTCGGTCCTTGTTTGGCTTTACCTTCTTGACCTTTTTGTTTGACTCCCTTACCCTATAGGCACGCCGTGGCTGGGATCAGTTTTATCCTTTCCCTTTCCACTGCGCCTCTTTCTCTGATCACTACCATCATCGGTTGCTACGAGATCATTCTTGAACTTGGTCCCCAAATCAACTCAGTAGTCATGAGCATGGAATGTAGCTCATCAATGGATTGCTCCATGTTGACTATATAATGCTTATAGTCATCTGACAATGAGTTTAATATCATTACTATTGCTAACTGCAACGGTACTGGGTATCCTATACATTCAAGATGATCCATGTGCTCTTTCATTTCCATGACGTGAGCACTCACCGATGATCCTTTAACCACCTTGCGAGATTTGAACACCCTACAAGCGTAATATGCTTGTCCTGGTTCATTTCTAGCATTCGCGGTAGGAGCATTTATTATTGCTTTTTCTAGGACATTTCCTTTTCTCTAATGCGTATGCATAATCCGAAGATCACGCTTCCAATAGAGAAACATTGACCCAGTCAATTCGTCCTTTTCTAGAAACAAGCGTTGTGAGAGATTGTTGGTACGTGTCGTTATGTTTGTTGCTGCCATCTACAAATCAAACCCAGTTTAATTAGTAATCATCAATAAACATTCTCTAAAATATATTATAAACCCATAATTAATATTTTAGGCCTAGGATCCATATATCACATTCTCGCCGCAAGGTTTGGGCACTTCCCGACGAGACATGCTGTTTCTGGTAGGTAACATCCTTACCGATCGTATCAAGACTTGACACGATTCCTAGGGGTCGTAGAATCTTTAGACTTATAACTTATTACAACTTTGTACAATCTAATTGTACATTTCTAAGTTAGTAATAAAGTCTAGTATGTTTATTCTACTCAAGTACTTTTTGGGCCGGGACTCCCGATTATCACCAAAGTAGATCAAACCATCTAAGACAGTGCGATGTTCTACTCCGGGACTCCCGATTATCACAGAACCTTACGGACCCTAACACTCGCAATGATTTGAATCCATATCTAAGGTTCTTTATCCTTACAATATGAATATCGTTTAACAAGTGAGGTGTTCCATTAGGTGGATAGTACTTCGATCTAAGATTTTCTTGGGTTTGTTTAAGTCTTAAACTAAACTTAAACCTTTATTCCAATCTTAATCCTTGTTTAAAATGTGTGACTTGAGAATTGAAGGATTCTACAAGACACCTTTTTAAAACTTAAGAACTTTTCTTTAAAACTTATAGTTTCAAGAATTTACACGATTTTACATGTATACCTAAAACGAGGTGTACAAAACGTTTACTAGGTTTTGTGAAAAACCTTATCTATAATAAAACTTACTTGTTTTATCTTACTTGAAAAACTTTAAAACTTATGTTCAACTTTTAATCATTTATGATTCATAAACTTGAAACATAAATCTAGTTTAACACATCTAGTTTTTCACATGTCTAATAATGAAATTAAACATTTGTTTTGACTTATTAGATTCGACCAAAACTTATGTCTTAACGACACACTTATAAACTTTGTGACTTTCTTTTGTAGCTCCCACTAGCTCCAACAACCATGATGGAACTTGAGCAAACACAATCACCGGTTTATACTTGGTGAAACTAATAAACTTATTATATAAAGACTATATATAATAATTCTTAGTTTGTTTAAACCTTTCTTATATTTAACTTGAACTAGTTAAATATAGGTTATAAAGTTTTCCTGTTATTTATTACTTGATCATTAATCTAATATATTACATGACTTGTAAAATACTTATATTATACTTGTATAATTATCTAGTTATAATAACTTATAACTTTATACATCTTAATATATATAACTTTGTATATTTCTAGTTAATCATATAATTTCAACTTGTTCAATTTCTATTTATAATGAAATCATAACTTTGTACTTTCTAGTTTTAATTATATTATAACTTATACAATAACTAGCTATAATATTATGCCTTAAGATCAAAATAACATTATCCTTTTAATTGTTCCATTTTATCTTGTATTTAATATATATTCGTATATATATTATTTATAATTAACTTGTAACATTCTAATAAGAATATTACACCTAATTTATACGTATGTAAATTAAAATACGTATAAACTTATTTTATCTTTTAAAATTCATTTTCTTTAAATATTCAAAAATCCGAAAAATATTATATATATACATCCAAATAAATACACCTTGTTAATTTTAGAACTTAAAAATTAACACTTCTTTTAATCTTATTAATTCCCGATTAATAATTACTTAGACCCTAATCTTGTTCTTGATCAATCAAAACTAGGGTTTTGACTTTCTTGATCAAAGACATTATTTCATTATAAGATTAATTTTGATCAATCTTATTTAAACAATAAATTTTGTATAAATTATAAGATAGATTATAACCTTAATAAATTTATTTAAACTTTTTAATTTAAACCTTGTAGACAATAAAAACTTTGTCTAAATTTCTAGGTTTAAAGAACTAGTCTTAATAAATCTATCCAAATAATAATTAAACCTATTAAAAATAAACTTGTTTAATTATCTAGGTTCTAGATTATTATCCTAATTAATTCTTTTAAACAATTAAACTCAAACTAGTTTAATGTTCTAGGGTTCTTTAGGGTTTCGAAATTCTTAACACTAAGAATCTTTATCACCAATTAAACAAAGCTGATTTAATATACTTGGTGTCCAAGTTTTCTTCTAGATTTCGAATTCTAAAGGGATTAGGAAAGAATCCTTTTGACCAATTAAACAAATCTTGTTTAGCATACTTGGTCCTAAAGATCTTCCTAGATCTCGAACACCTTGGGAAAAAAGGAAAGAATCATTTTGATCAATTATACAAACTTTGTTTAACATACTTGATCATAGGGTTCTTCCCTGTACACGAAATTTCTAGGGTTTAGAAAAGAAGCCTTTTGATCAATTAAACTAAACTAGTTTAATATTCTTGATCATAGGTTCTTTACAATTTTCGAAATTTTTAGGGTTTTCTAGAATCCTTTTGACCAATTAAACTTAACTAGTTTAACATGCTTGGTCCTAGGGTTCTTTACCCTTTCCGAAAATTAAGGAGAAGAGAAAAAAAAGATGGAACAAAAAAAACTTTAAAATTAAAATTAAAAAACAAACTTTGTTAATCTAGTTTAGATCTCTAAACCTGGCTCTGATACCACTGAAGGGTTTCATAACACTGATCGACCACTTGGGTCAACCTCCTAGTACACTTGGTTCGATCATACTGACCAAGAACATGAACTTGTTCTTGACCGGTTAAAACCAACTAGCTGATTTAATTTCTAAAGCGGAAGTGAGATTAAACCTAATCCTTAAACCTTAAAGGATTGGGATGTTGGAAATCTAGATTAGATTAACAAGAAAGAAACCTTGTACGAAAAATTCGAACACACACATATACTTGTGTGTGTTCGTCGAACACTCACCAAGAACCCTAGGGTTCTTGGTGTTCTCGTTCGATCGTCCAAAAAGGAGAAGAAGAAAGTGTGTTGCATGAAACATACCTTAGGTTAATGCTTAAGATAGATCCACTGATGATGAACACGACGGGCGATCTTTAGTTGATCACTTGCAACGATCTTGTTCTTCGAAACTCGAAGAACACGAAGAACGAACGAAGAACACGAAGAACACAAGACTTGTGTTCTTGTGTTGTGCTCGGCCGATCGAAGGGGAGAGAGGGGGAAGGAATTTCGTGATTATGAGGTAAAGATCAACATCTATGGTTTAGTCATAAGCCTCCTATTTATAATAGAAGATCTTACACTTAAAACCCTTCTAGTTTAATTAAGATTAACTTCTTAATTAAACTTCCTTTTTACACTTCCATCACTTATAGATTTAACTAGTTTATTATTGTTGCACTTAACTATTAAATGTCTAGTATTAATACATTAATAATTCGGTACCCATATACACGAATTATATACTTGTATTTATACTTTTAATAATTAACTATATAATAACCTTTATATAATTTACACAGCAATATTATCCAATTACTATATGATTTAATGGCTTTAAATCATATCATGGATAACCTTTAATTAACACATTGTATATTTACTCAACTAGTAAATATACAAATACTTGTATTAATTAGTTAGTTAAACTAATCTAGTAATAAGTTAAACTTAACTTAATACTTAACTGATTCATAATGACTATTATGAATCATTCCTCTTCGTAGTATCATTGCATAACTTGCTCGTATTACATGCGCTCACCGGTGTGACCCTTATGTGTTTCATAGGCATGGATGTATCATCATAGTTTGTCTAACTGTGCACATAAATCCTTCAACTCCTAACGGCTTTCACATTCGAGGGCGGAGGTAGCTTAGATATGACATCTATTTTAGCTTTATCTAACTCAATTCCCTTCTCAGAATTTTATGTCCTAACACGATGCCTTCACGCACCATGAAGTGACATTTTTCCCAATTTAGCACTAAATTGGACTCCTCACACCTTCTCAATATTCTCTCAAGATTTGCTAGAGATGAAGTAAATGAGTTCCCGAAAACCGAGAAGTCATCCATGAATACTTCCATACAATCCTCTATCATGTCTTGGAAAATAGCCGTCATGCAACGTTGGAACGTGGCCGGAGCGTTGCATAAACCAAACGGCATTCTCCTATGAGCAAATGTGCCAAAGGGGAACGTGAATGTGGGTTTCTCTTGATTTAGGGGGTCGATTGGGATCTGAAAATAGCCAGAAAAGCCATCGAGGAAACAATAAAAGTTGTTTCCCGTGAGTCGTTCCAACATTTGATCAATGAATGGTAAAGGAAAATGATCCTTACGGAGTTACGGGTGGCATCATTTAGCTTGCGGTAATCAATACACACGCGCCAACCCGTGACAGTTCGAGTAGGGATTAGTTCACCCTTCTCATTTTTGATAACTGTCATACCCCCTTTTTTTGGTACAACTTGTACCGGACTCACCCACGGGCTATCGGAGATAGGGTAGATGAGTCCCGCATCAAGAAGTTTAAGAACTTCTTTCTTAACCACATCTTTGACATTCGGGTTCAATCTTCTTTGCCTTTGCACACTTGGCTTGAAATTTTCCTCCATGAGGATTTTGTGTGTACAATAGGCGGGATTGATACCCCGAATGTCAACTGTTTTCCAACCAATGGCTTGTCTATGAGTTTTGATAATTTTAATAAGATCGGCTTTTTCGGTGGAGGCTAACTTAGATGAAATGATGACCGGAAGATCGGAATCACCTTCTAAAAAGGCATACTCTAAATGGTTTGGTAAAGGTTTTAGCTCTAGAGTAGGTGGCTCTTTTAAAGAAGTTTTGATTCGAAGGTTGTCTTTAGGGTCAATTTTCTCAAAAACAACATCTCCTACCTCGGATTCCTCACCATCTACATGAAGCAAATCCTCGAACTCTTGGAGATCTCGGAATGTTTCATCGGAATCAATAGTGAAATCACCTTTTGTGGTGACATCATCACAATCGAGGTTGAGAAAGGAGGTAACCTCCTCATCGATACATGAATCGATAACGTCAATGAAATAACAAGAATCATCGGATTTAGAGGTATACTTCATGGCTTTCTCAATAGAGATGGTGACCCTATCATCATCAATTCCCAGACTTAGTTGTTTTTTAGACACATGGAACATGGCATCCGCCGTGTTCAAGAAAGGTCTTCCTAGAATTAGTGGGACTTTGGGGTCCACATCCATTTCTAGGACAACGAAATCTACAGGGAACACGAATTTGTCTACTCTAACAGGGACATTTTCTGCTATGCCAATGGAATATGTGTATGAAAGGTTTGCTAATCTCAAGATCATCCTAGTCGGCTTAAAATCGGTTAATCCTATTTTTGTAGCTATCGACAAGGGCATTAAACTTATACTAGCACCTAAATCTGCTAGACCATTGCAAACCGGCAAATTACTAAAAAGACAAGGGATTATGAAACTCCCTGGGTCTTCTAGCTTTGGTGGCATCTTGGATTGTATGATCGCCGAGCATTCTTCACTCAACACGGTTGAAGATGCTTCCTCCATTTTTACTTTGTTAGACACCAAATCCTTAATAAATTCTCCATAATTTGGCATACCTGCCAACATATCAACCAAAGGAACGTTAACGCGTACCTGTTTAATCATATCAACAAACTTACCGTATTTTTCTTTGAGTTTCTCTTTCCTCAACCGTTGTGGGAAAGGTACTTTAGGTAAGTAAGAGCTTGTTGTGGCTTCCTTTTTGGATTCACTCTTTTCGGTTCATCTTTTTCTACAATCTTCTCAATAAGCACCTCTTCTTCATTCAATGGTGTATCATCTTCTACAAGTACCTGTTCACTAGAATTATTAGCATTAATTTTAATCATAGGTGAACTTACCTCTTTACCACTTCGTGTGGTAATGGCTTTGACATCCCTTGAATTGTTGAATTCTCCTTTGGGATTGGCTTGAGTAGAAGGGGGTAGATTGCCTTGTGGTCTTTCGGTTAAGGCTTGGGAAATCCTCCCAATATCTCTTTCTAGATTTTGTATGGTTGCTTGTTGGTTTCGGATACTTTGCTTCATCTCTTTAGAGTCTTGTTTGGTTTCTTCGTTTGTTTTGGCTTGGCTAGCAATAAATTGTCCAAACATACTCTCTAGAGACATTTGTTCTTCGGGTTTAAAACTTGATCCGGGATTATTGGTATTATTTCGAGGAGGGTAGTTTGATTGGTTATTTTGAGGGAAACCGGGTGGATGTGATGGTCTAGGGGGATAATTGTTGTTATTATTGTTGTTGTAGACTCTATTGTTGTTGTATCCTTGGTTTCCTCGTTGATAGTTTTGACCATAACCTTGGTTCAAATAATTGACCTCCTCTTTGGTCATTATTGGTTGATGTTGCTGGCATTCTTTGCAAGGTGGGGTCCACCACATTTGTCGCATCCAACCTGTATAGCATGCAAAGAAGATGTTATTCTATCTAACTTACGCTCTAGCATGACTTGGTTGTTTTTGATGGCTGCAACTTCATCACTTTGTCTATCATCAACCGCATTTACCGAACTCGTTTGTTTCCCGGCTCTTCTATCGGTGGCCCATTCCGCATTGTGCATTGCCATATCCTCCAAAAGTTGGTATCCTTCCGTAGGGGTTTTATACATGAATATGCCACCACTCGATGAATCGAGGGTGGATCGTGCATTGTTGGATAAACCCCTATAGAAGAGATGGACGATATCGCTCTTTTCAAACCCGTGATTTGGGCATCTTCTCAGCATACCTTTGAAACGTTCCCATGCTTCCATTAATGTTTCCCCGGCTTCCTGTTGAAAAGCCATAATGTCAGTTATTAATTTATCCGCTTTCGCGAGTGGAAAATAACGGTGAATAAATCGACTTCGGAGTTCTTCCCAAGTCGAAATGGAATTTGGCTCAAGAGACTTGACCCAAATTTTCGCCTCTCCAATTTGACTAAAAGGGAATACTCTAAGTCGTATCGCATCTTGCGAAACGTTAGGTATTCTAAATAATTGGAAAATAACGTTAAAGCACTCGATATGGTGATTTGGGTCATTTGTGAGTCTACCATCGTAACCCAAATCACGAACCATACTAAGAAATTTACTTTTTATTTCAAAATTTATGCCAGTTATTTCTGGTAGTCTAATTGTTGGGATGGAATCAATCGGTGGTGTTTGCCTCGTTTGCCACATTGGACGTTCCGGAGTAACAGGAATCCGCTCCCGACTTTCAAAACTTTGGACTTGAACTTCAAAAAGCGGATTTTGATTTTCAAGACTTGGTTCTCCAATATTTTGATATTTCTTTATAGTTGCGTTGTATCTTGCTTCTAATTGAGTCCTCTTTCTCTTCGAAATAGTTTCTCTGGATTGGAGGACGGTGAAGGTTGATCAGGTTTAGACTTTTTTCCTCTAAGGTTATTCTTATTGCTCATACACCTGCACAACTCAAAGCTAAGAGTTAACACGCAACTGATAAACAAAATAAAGGAGAAACAGAAAATACAGAAAATAACTTGTTTAAGAATAAATTCCCAAGCAAGGATTAATTAACTAATTAACTTTAAAAAACTTAATAACATAAAACCGCTCCCCGGCAGTGGCGCCAAAAACTTAATGAATAAAATCTAGTTATAAAATGAAGCTCCTAAATACTACTACTCTAGACTACCACATTCATAGGCAAGTATACCCAATCGTGGGTAATATAGGTTAGGTAAATATTTTGGGTTATCGAATCCACAGGGAACGGTTTATGTAATCCAGTGAAAGCAAGCTAAATAGTTAATCAAGAAAATTGTTTTGATCATGTTTTGATTTTATATAATGTAAATAATAAATTTCAATAACAAAGAACGTTATTTGGACGTTGATTTGATAATTAAGAGATATTCACTATGTATGGATTCATCTAGTTCTAAGTATGGTTATTAAGCACCGGTTCGTCTAATGTTCTAGAAGTCACAGTATTAGATTTCTCTCAATTCCCTTTAATAAACTAATTACAACTAATAGGAATTTCTTCTCTCAAAAGTTATAATTAATCACACTTCTATTTGTTGAAATTACCGACTTGGATTATCTAAGTCTTCTAACCTAGAATTTTCATTACTAGGGTAGAACTTCTTGTTTAATCTAACATATTGGAATCTTGCCTCTAATCTCTATTTCTAGTGAATTACCAACTAGGTCATAAATGAAAAGTTGAGGAAGTAATCAATTAAACCACGTGTTGTCAATAGCTAATTGAATCAATTACCAACGATAAAGAAACGAAAATTCAAAGATTAAACCAAAAGAGTAATTAAACATCAACAATTGTTTTGAACATATACATAACCCTAATATTAAACCATACTTAGTTCTAGAATCATCCAAACATAATGAATATAAAGATTACTAGCACATAGACATGCTAGAAATCAACAAACAAGAAATAAAGAGTAGAAATACAACCATTAAAGTAATCCAAAATGTTTGAAGATCAATAATTGTTGTAAACTTGAGGAATTTCTTGATGAAATGCTCTCTAATTCGTCTCTAACTGCCCAAAAACGCACACATTCAAAAGATAACTGATTTCTTGGGCTCGATCTGTACTTTAACATATTTTCGGACGCAAAGTTCACGAACGCGAACAAAAGTACGCGTCGCGAACTTCACGAAATGCAGGACTCCCGATCGTGAGCTCGAGTAGAACGTGAAAACCAAACAGCAACTTTGGTGACTGATCGTGAATAGTTCACGATCAGGAACCTTTTCTGGCTTGTAATCTTGTATTTTTCTCTATCTTTTGACCCGTTTTTGACATATTTTCCGCTATATCACCTGAAATGTAAAATAAACAGACAATTGAGTAATATCACATGCATTTGCTTCTAAAACGTACTCAAAATGAGTGATATTGATGAGGTTGAACGTGTCTAAATACGTCAATATCACTAATATCATTTTACATCAATTAAAAAAACTTTATATTGATACATGTTAGAAAGAGTCAAAGACCCATATATAAACACTTATTTGCGTAATTGATCAATGTTCATAAATAGGGCGCATGGCCGTCCCTGGGCATGTGTGACAACTCGATATTTTGGATATGTTACCCAGTTTCATTTCTTACTTTCTATATTTAGAAAGTTTCTCATTTCGTATCATTTGTAATTTTAGAAAGTTTCTATTTTTAGAAACTTTGCTCATTTTCTATCATTTTTAATTTTAGAAAGTTTCTATTTTTAGAAACTTTCCTCATTTCATATCATTTTAGTATTTAGAATGTTTCTATTTTTAGAAAACTTTTCTCATTTCGTTTCATTTCTACTTTTGACATCCAATCACATGACTAGTTCACCAAACATTTAACATTTCTCCATACATCAGTGTTTGACTATTTTAGTCAACACAACATTTCATTTCATTTGTGGTGACTTCATTTTTCAAAAACATTTCTAATAATGACATTTAAGTAATATTTAATCAATAAATCAAAATAATTAACAAAATGTGACTCATAACGAATTTTATTCCAAACCGACACATCAATTGTTGTCCCATCCATCAAGTGGGCGAACCCCTTAACCCTTGGTTCATAATTTTGTCCAAACCACACCAAGGTGGTGTGGTTATCATCTCATTTGGATATTTAAGTGTTATCTCTATCCCTCTTTGATTGTCATCTTTATCTTGATTCAAAAGGGTTCTAATCCTACTCAAACTCCTCTTGAAACCCTAGATATCTCCCATATAAATACCGTACTCTAGCCACCAAATAAAACCTAGCGTTCCTTTGAGAATTTCGGCCAAAGCAAGTCCTAAATCAGCCCCGAGTTCGTTGGTCCCAAGCCAAAAACCAAACCCTTTTTTTGGTTGTTCTCGATCTCGTTCGTCCGTTCGCAAAGGTATACCGATTTCTCCATTGTTTTCACTTGTTTTTCTTTTGTTTCGAACCCGAGACCATGGCCTTAGGCCATGTGGTCTCGGTTAGCTACCATGGCTGACACATGCATGCATGCCCACGTGAGCATGTGTGTGTGTGTCGTGTTGATTCGTTTGTTTTGTTATTGTTCGTTTATTGAATCACTTACCTTGTTGATTTGGTTATTGTTTGATCATTGAAAAAAACCCTAGAAACCCTAATCTTGATGTTTTGTAATATTTGTTAAACCCTAGGTCTAAACCTTGTTATGACCAAAACACCAAAATCTAGCCAAACCTATCATTGATTCGAACCCTAGATCTAGTTGAATTTTGTTGACTTTCGCTGGCTACTAGATTGGACCAATTTTGACCCACAAGTTAAACCGTGTCAAGGCCGGATCTTGACCTAAACCGTGGACCCAAACCCGAAAACCTAATCGGGCCTGTTGGAATATGCTTCACGCTCATGACATATAGTTATATGGCTAGTGGTATGTGAGCCTAAAGGGTCACACACTTATACACTGAGATACCATTAATTATAAATAATGTAATTATTGTATTTACATTACTTTTATATATATATATATATATATATATATATATATATATATATATATATATATATATATATATATATATATATATATATATATATATATATATATATATATATATATCATAAGTAACCTAAAAGATTAAATGGGCTTATTGGTTAAGGCTTGATTTAATTAAAAGATCATAAAGAGGCTTTAGAGGGAAAACAAAAGGAGCATTAAGGCCTTGCTAATTAGATTAGAACGTACAAACCTAATTAGATCTAGCCGCTCTTTTACTCTCCCTCTCAATGATACGGACGAAATAAGAAGCACAAATTTCGTGTGTAGCTTCTTGTGTGACTCCAACCGACAAGAAAATAAGGGGAACACAACCTTTTGTGTAATTCCCTTTGTATGCGTCCATAAGAAAAGAAACATAAACTTACGTGGATGGATTTTCTTTTGCTTGGGATGTTAAGTCAACGAATCATCAAGCAGTCCCATTTTCTATTTGATACAAAATGGCTATGGTGTTTTTGGTTGCTTAGTTCGTACGTCGGGTTACTTATAAGGACTAGCATTCGATTGTGATCTAGGAAGTGTAGTGTGAACTTGTTTAAAGATATCCTATTTTGGATATTCGGTTTCTTCACTAGTACATAAAAGGTCTGAAGGTGCGGGGAAAAACATAAGAAGCTGCGGTTTTTTAACCGCACCAAATAAGTGCGCATTATCAAATAAAAGACCCGCCCTATTAAAAACACCGCCCTTTAAAAAGGAACACCGCGCAATTAACAACACCGCCCTATAAAAAGGAACACCGCCTTATTAATAAATCGCACCATAATATCTACACCGTCCTTTTTATAAAAAACGCACTCTATCATTTCCACCGCCCTATTAATAAATCGCAACCTAAGATATACACCACCCTTTTTATAAAACGCACTCTAACCTTTTCACCGCTCTATTAGTATGTCGCACCCTAGTGTTTCCACCGCCCTATTTATATATCGCATAAATATTATAGAACCGCTCTATTCCATTTCAATGTTAATAAAAAAAAAATAATCCACAATATTTGTATATCTATATAATAATATATTTTTATATATATATATATATATATATATATATATATATATATATATATATATATATATATATATAGGGTCCAATTCAGCGCAGAACCATTTAAAAGTGCAGAACCACAGAACCATCCTAACATCCAATGTTTTCTATGTTATACGTAAGCAGTACATTCTAATACACGCTATAACACATTTACACATGCAATGTTTCCAATTTTTTTATACACATATTTATATATTATGTGTATAAAAAATTGGTAACATTGGATGTGTAAATGTGTTACAGCGTGTATGAAAATGTACACCTTATGTATAACATAAAAAACATTAGATGTTAGGATAGTTCTGCGGTTCTGCACCGTTAAACGGTTCTGCGCTGAATTGGGCACTATATATATATATATATATATATATATATATATATATATATATATATATATATTTATATATATAACAACACAATATACCCAAAAACTGGCATAAAACTGGAATAAAACTATTTTGTTTGTGAGAGTCATCTTTGACATTCTCACTGTATAAAAGTAGCCCAAAACATTTACAGCCAAAACTTTACAAAGTGTTCGAGTTAATTTGCAATTTCAAATCATGATCTAACCTTATGCCAATTAAATAATCTTGGAATCAACTTTGCCATTTGTCCCTCAATTTCTTGTTTTGTTACAACTTTATCCTCTCCCCAAATCTGAAAATATAGATTTTAGTCAGTTTGTTACCATTGCAAAAATTATAATAGAACTATATTAATAAACACTTAAGAAATCAGAAAAATTATGATGAATATACTCGACAAAATCTTGAATATGCTGAATCACAATATAACCACATTCCCAGCTCCCATCTTGTTTGTTGCACTGTAATTAATTACAAGCACTTAATTATTTTAAAACTATGTTTATCAAAAGTGGTAATTGAATACATACCTTTGAAGATTTCCACTGAAATCTACGAGGGAACATTTGTTCGATTACTCTAACGAAGAGGTAGTAATCTTTTTTAATAGGTTGGGGCAAAGAATCGGTAACGTAGATTTCATTGGTTTTAGGACAAATGATAAAGAGGACCCAGTGACGACTGCAAATATACACAAAGACTTAAAAATACAGTTAATATTGTAGAGATTTATAATTGAAAATTAAAAATTACTTTTGTATATAAGGTGCAAGAATGTATGTTCGGTGTTGTTGATGGCTTAAAACATCTGAGATATGTCTCTTCATTTCGGGCTTTTGACATTCTGACTCACCAATTAACCGAGGATTTAAAAAAGCACATTCATAATTAGCCGCATTATCATAGAAATACCTTAAAAATATTAGCACAGACATGGTTAGTAAATTAAATTATATCCAAAGTATTAAACAAATAATATCAACTTACATTGAAGCAATATGTAATATGCAGGCGTCAGCTTCACCCAAACATGCTACGTTGCAAAGCTCAGGTATCGTGAGGGCTTCTTTACAAATCTCTGGATACATAGTTGGAGGTGAAGAAAACTAAACATAAGTTCTGTTTTTGAGAAATCTCTGAATCATTTCGTGAAAAACGGGATATTCTTCTGCTACTTTAGCCATCATCATCTCATCTTCAGGATCAACAAAATCCGGAATGGGATCATCTTCATCAGTAACTTTACTCGTTGAGGCTGCACTGACGGCTGCAGTGACTGGATCATTAATGGTTGGGGCTGCATTAACCGGGATGTGTGTGGTTGGGGCTGCAGTGACGGTTGTAGTGACCGGGATGTGTGTGGTTGGGGCTGCAGTGACGGTTACAGTGACCGGGATGTGTGTGGTTGAGGCTGCAGTGACGGTTGCAGTGACCGGGATGTGTGTGGTTGGGGGTGCAGTGACGGTTGCAGTGACCAGGATGTGTGTGGTTGGGGCTGCAGTGATGGTTGGGAATAAAACTTGCCCTCCAATAGCTGTTAGCTAAAAACAGATCCATGGTAAAAACATTAGTAATTAAAAATCATTTAAATCATATGTAAATGTTTAGAAGACTAACCATATGTGTTAAAGATACAGAGGGAGGATCAACTAAATTTTGGTCGGGAAGATTCTCCTCAAAAAAATCACAATTCGGATGTTATGAATTCGTCGAGTCCATCAGTGGAGAGGATTCTCTCGAGGCCATTTCAGGGATATATGGGTTTTCAACATGTTGGTTTTCAACAGCAAGTTGGTTACCCGGTAGATGCTAAAACATTTATTCTTGTTAAAAACATACAAAAATATATTTTAATCTAATACAAAAATATACCTTTAATGCAAATCGTGGCCATTGTACAAACTTAAGAAAAGCATCATCAACCATTTCACTTGTATCTGTTCTTGTTAAAGGATGAACGGGCAAATCCAAGAATGATGAAACGACCTGCTCTACTTAGACTCTTGCACAACCTTCTTTGTCTTGTTCGGAAGTTGGCCATGCAGTACCAGAACCAACTGTGATAAAATCACTATCAAACACCTTAATTTGTATCTCACATGGTGTGATGCGTTGCAAACCAGATAAAAGTATAAGGTAAAACAATAAAAACAATAAATAGTACGATCATTACCATTACCTCAATTGGTGGATAGTTGACCGAGCTTGTAAGCCTCTGTACGGGGTCCACATTTCTTATTAAACCTCCGTGAACCTTAGTATATCCAATTATCTCGGATACCGTACGGGGTCGTCCCCCGTGCTCACGTCCAAAAACCCGAATTAAAGGATCTTCTTTATTCTCAAAATAAGTCCCATCCTTGATCATCTTTATCTCCTCCTCAAACTACAAAAAATATTTGTTACCAATAAGATATAATTCCTCAATTAAATTAATATTTAGTTTACCAAACGCCTGAAAGCAACCATCGCTTCCTTTGGAAGTTCAGGCTTTCCTTCTTTATCCTTTATCGAATAACCCATCAAAAATCGCCTTGAACGATCATTTTGAATCTCACCAAGACAATGGTGTTTTTCTAAAAGTTGAGCCCAAACGGTCTTTTCTTTCTTTTTTAAACCGCACCAGCCACTTCGACCCAAGCGGGTTAAAAATTTCCTCTTAGAATTGCTTGCTTGTGCTTTCTCCCTTTTTGGCTTCACATATTAATAAATTGTTAATCATAACATGTATATCAAACTCAAGGTAAATAAGTGCAAACCTACCATAAATTATGGGGTGGTTTTGTTGTAAAACAAATGCATCCCAATCCTCTGGCTCAATAAACGAATACTTTCCACAAGGATTCTGTTGTGTAAGAACATAATCTTTTACTAGTCTAGACCAAAAACTTGTTCCAAGTTTAATTGCTTTCTTACGCATAAATTCTTCTGCATTATCGTTTTCGATGTTCCACATCCTCTACAACTCAATACAACAGAAATGCATATAATATTTGTAATAAAATAACTAAAAATTACGAACAACACAACTAAATTCATTCTGTACCTTGGCTTCCAACCACAGTTCTTTAAAAAATACTTTTTCAACTTTACACATAGGCGTTGTAATCTTAACTCTATGGCAAACCTCCATCCCATACCACGACATCAACTTGCTATTCTGCGGGATGTTGTTCTCATCAAACTCAACTTTAAATACCTCTTTGGGTTACTTCTTGGAAAACGATACAACTCCACGTTCCCCTCTACGTCTTCTATGAAGGAATTATGTGCACAGTTAGTCAACCTATGATGATACATCCATGCCTACGAAACACTTAAGGGTCACACCGGTGAGTACATGTAATACGAGCAAGTTATGCAACGATACTACGAAGAGGAATGATTCATAATTGTCATTATGAATCAGTTAAGTATTATGTTAAGTTTAACTTAATACTAGATTAGTTCAACTAACTAACTGATACAAGTAGTTGTACATTTACTAGTTGAGTAAATATACAATGTGTTAATTAAAGGTTATCCATGATATGATTTAAAGCTATTAAATCATATAGTAATTGGATAATATTATTGTGTAAATTATATAAAGGTTATTATATAATTAACTATTAAAAGTACAAATACAAGTTATATAATTCGTGTATATGGGTACCGAATTATTAGTGTGTTAATACTAGACATTTAATAGTTAAGTGCGACAATAATAAACTAGTTAAACTATAAGGGATGGAATTGTTAAAAGGAAGTTTAATTAAAGTTCTAATATTAACTAAACTTAAAGGGTTCTAAGCGTAAATTATTTGTATATAAATAAGAGGATTAGGGTAACCCTAAAACCCTTACAACACCTCACGGATTCCTTGCCCCCTCTCCTCTCAATCTCTGCCGAAACACCAAGAACATAAGTCTTGTGTTCTTCGTGTTCTTCGTTCGTTCTTCGTGTTCTTTGAGTTTCGAAGATCCAAGATCGTTGCAAGTGATCATCTAGAGGATCGTTCGTCGTGTTCATCATCAGTGGACTTATCTTAAGCATTAACCTAATGTATGATTCATGGAACACCCTTCCTCCTTCTCCTCTTGTGCGACGGACAAGAACACCAAAAACCCTAGGGTTCTTGGTGAGTGTTCGTCGAACACACCTTCATTGTGTGTGTTCGAGTTTTTCGTACAAGGTTTCTTTCTTGTTAACCTAATCTAGAACTCCAACATCCCAATCCTTTAGGGTTTAAGGATTAGGTTTAATCCCAGTTCCGCATTTACGGATTAAATCAGCTAGTTGGTTTTAACCGATAAAGAACAAGTTCATGTTCTTGGTCAGTCATGGTTCGAACCAAGTACACTAGGAGGTCGACCCAAGTGGTTGATCAGTGTTATGTAACCCTACAGTGGTATCAGAGCATTGGTTTAGAGATCTAGACTAGATTAACAAAGATTGTTTGTTTACTTTAATTTTAAGTTTTTTTTTTTTTTTGTTTCAAGTTTTCTTCTTCTTCTTCTTCTTCTTCATAATTTTCGAAAAAGGGAAGAACCCTAGGACCAAGAATATTAAACTAGTCTAAGTTTAATTGGTCAAGAAGGTTTCTAGAAAACCCTAGCAATTTTCTAAAACCATAGGAAAAAAAACCCTAGGATCAAGTATGTTAAACAAGATATGTTTAATTGATCAAAAGGATTCTTTCCATAATCCTTTGAATTTTCGTGACTTAGGAAAACCCTAGGATCAAGTATGTTAAACAAGATTTATTTAATTGATCAAAATGATTCTTTCCTAATCCCTTAGAGATTTCGAAAATCTAGAGGATACTTGGACACCAAGTTTATTAAACTAGCCTAGTTTAATTGGTGGAAAAGTTTCCTAGCCTTACGAATTTCGAAACCCTAAAGAACCCTAGAACATTAAACTAGTTTAAGTTTAAAGGTTTAAAAGTATTAGTTAGGATAATAATCTAAAACCTAGTTAATTAGACAAGTTTATGTCTAATAGGTTTAATTATTATTTTGATAGATTTATTAAAACTAGTTCTTTAAACCTAGTAATTTAGACAAAGTTTTATTGTCTATAAGGTTTAATTTAAAAAGTTTAAATAAATTTATTAAAAGTTATAATCTATCTTAGAATTTAAACAAAGTTTATTGTTTAATAGGATTTATTATAATTGATCTTTTAGCTAAAATAATGTCTTTGATCAAGAAAGTCAAAACCCTAGTTTTGATTGGTCAAAAACAAGATTAGGGTTCATCTAATTAATTTAGGGAATTGATAAAGAGGATGTTCATTTTTAAGTTCTAAAATTAACAAGGTGTATTTAATTATTTATATATATGTATTAAAATTTTTGGAATTTTTTAATTATTAGATAAAATTGAATTTTGAAAGATATAATAAGTTTATACGTATTTTAATTAGATTAAGTCAAAATACATATGTATAAACTAGATGTAATATTCTTATTAGAATGTTACAAATTTATTATAAAATATACATATATACGAATACATTAAACACAAGATAAAATGGAACAATTAAAAAGGGTAATGTTATTTTCATCTTTAAAAGATAACATTATAATTAGTTATTGTATAAGTTATAATATAATTAAAACTAGAAAGTACAAAGTTATGATTTCATTATAACTAGAAATTGTACAAGTTGAAATTAAATGATTAACTAGAAATATACAAAGTTATAAATATTATATTAAGATGTATAAAGTTATAAGTTATTATAACTAGATAATTATACAAGTATAATATAAGTATTTTACAAGTCATGTAATATACTAGATTAATGATCAAGTAAAAATAACAAGAACCTATATTTAACTAGTTCAAGTTAAATGTAAGAAAAGTTTAAACAAACTAAAGAATTATTATGTATAGTCTTTATATAATAAGTTTATTAGTTTCACCAACTATAAACCGGTGATTGTGTTAGCTTAAGTTTCATCATGGTTGTTGAAGCTAGTGGGAGCTACACAAGAAAATCACAAAGTTTACAGGTGTGTCGTTAAGACATAAGTTTTGGTCGAATCTAGTAAGTCAAAACAAATGATTAATTGCATTATTAGACATATGAAGAACTAGGTGTGTTAAACTAGGTTTATGTTTCAAGTTCATGAATCATAAAAGAATTTTAAAAGTTTAACATAAGTTTATAAGTTTTTCAAGTAAGATAAAACAAGTAAGTTTTATTCTAGATAAGATTTTTCACAAAATCTAGTAAAACGTTTTGTACACCTCGTTTTAGGTATACATGTAAAATCGTGTAAATTCTTGAAACTATAAGTTTTAAAGAATATTTCTTATGTTTTAAAAAGGTGTCTTGTAAAACGCTTCAATTCACAAGTCACACATTTTAAATAAGGATTAAGATTGGAATAAAGGTTTAAGTTTAGTTTAAGACTTAAACAAACCCAAGAAAATCTTAGATCTAAGTACTATCCACCTAATGGAACACCTCACTTGTTAAACGATATTCATATTGTAAGGATAAAGAACCTTAGATATGGATTCAAATCATTGCGAGTGTTAGGGTGCGTAAGGTTCTTTGATAATCAGGAGTCCCGGCGCAGAACATCGCACTGTCTTAGATGGTCTGATCTACTTTGGTGATAATCGGGAGTCCCGGCCCAAAAAGTACTTGAGTAGAATAAACATACTAGACTTTATTACTAACTTAGAAATGTACAATTAGATTGTACAAGGTTGTAATAAGTTATAAGTCTAAAGAGTCCCTAGGAATCGTGTCAAGTCTTGATACGATCGGTAAGGAAGTTACCTACATGAAATAGCATGTCTCGTCGGGAAGTGCCCAAACCTTGCGGCGAGAATGTGATATATGGGTCCTAGGCCTAAAATATTAATTATGGGTTTATAATATATTTTAGAGAATGTTTATTGATGATTACTAATTAAACTGGGTTTGATTTGTAGATGGCATCAACAAACGCAATCACGACAACAAGTACCAACAATCTCTCACTTCGCTCAATCCTCGAAAAGGACAAGTTGACTGGGTCAAACTTTCTCAACTGGGAGCGCAATCTTCGTATTGTGCTCAGGCATGAGAGAAAGTGGTATGTCTTGGAGAGAGAAGTACCAAACACGCCTGCTGTTAACGCTAGAGCTGAAACGAGGCAAGCTTATGATAAGCATGTCAGTGATGCACTCGATGTGAGCTGTCTAATGCTCGCCACCATGAGTCCTGAGTTACAAGCGGGACTTATGGATTTGCCTGCATTTGAGATGATCCAGCAACTTAGGGATTCATTTCAAGAGCAAGCTCGCACTGAGAGATTTGACATCAATCGAGCCTTCAACTCTTGCAAGATGGTCAAAGGAACGCCGGTGAGTGCCCACATCATGAAAATGAAAGGACACATGGATCACCTCGCTAGACTTGGTCACCCCATACCGTTTGCAAATGGCAACATATACTATACTCAACTCGTTGTCTGATGACTACAACTCTTTTGTGGTCAACTACAACATGCATAATATGGATAAATCCATTGCTGAGCTACATTCCATGCTCAAGACAGCTGAGTTGAGTTTGGGGGACCAAATCTAAGGACGTTCTCATGATCGGTAATGGCGGTGGCGGTGGGAAGAAGAGAAAAGGGCATGGTGGTAAAGGAAAGGGTAAAACCTATCCTAACCAAGGAGTGCCAAATGTTAAAGGTGTCAAACAAAAGGTCAAGAAGGTTAAGCCTAACACTGCGAGGACCGAGAACCGGTGCTTCAAGTGTGGTGAGGCTGGGCATTGGAAAAGGAATTGTCCAAAGGGTTCAAGTGGTAGTGGAGGAAACGCAAGTTCAGGTAACACAACCACACTTCTTAATCACTTTAAGATACTTGTAAAGTACATTACGAGTAATCTAACTTTTGCAATCGTTTATTGCAGGAGGAGATGGAAAGTGATAGTGACAGGCATGAGATGGTGATGATCCCACGAGCACCAAGTTTTTATAATTCAGTATTTTGTGGATTCGTTTTAAACAATTTTACTTTATTGTTTGGATAATTTTATTTTTGTTAAAACAAGTTTTATTTTGGTTTTAATTAAATTTCGAATCCATGGTTGAATTATATTGTGTGCATGTGTGATAATTACACTAGTCAAGGTTTATGACTAGATTGTAAGTCAAGTTTTGATTTACTTATATTTCATGTTTTATATATTTGTTTAATTGTTGAATAAATAATGTCTTGATAGTTCAAGGTATTTAGATGCTAGTAATTAGAAAGTTTTTCTAATGAAAGTATTTAAAAGTTTTATGGAAGCATAAGGTTCAAGAGTTATTGAACTTAGTTAAAACATCTTAAGTAATAGTCATTACTTATGATATAAAGTTTTAAAGTATTAGTATTAATATAGTATGATTATATTGGATATAATCAAGATAGACTTTAAGAGTATTATTACAAGTCTTTTGTATTTGTAGTAAAGGAATTAATGAAATCATAATTCCCTAATAGGAATAATTGGATATTCACATAATCCAAGTAAAATGACTTAGACATTAGATAACTCTTAAAAGGGACAAACTATATTAAAAGTATTTAAGAATTAAAAGGTATTATTGCAAGTCTTTTATACTTGTAATAAATACAATATTTAATCAAGTCATAATTCCCTAATAGGAATAATGGATATTTGAGAAATCCAAGTAATGACTTTGACATTAAATAAGATTCTTAAAAGAATACTAATGTGTTTAAGAATTGATAGTATCACTTCAAGTGTTTCATACTTGTTAGATACAGTAATCAATAAAGATCATAATTCCATAAACAGGAATGTTGGATATTCGCAAATCCAAAGGATGATCTTAATTATAGAATTCTTAAAAGATTAAACTACAAGTTATTGACTAGGTCAAAGTAGTTTAAGAGATGCTTAAGTTCCATAAAAGTAAGTGGGAGCTAAGGCTAACATGATTCATTAAAGATGTTGATGAATTCAGTAAGTTAGTAAGACATTAACAACAAGGTTTTACCAAGTCGTTAGCCAAAGAGTTAAGAGAAATAATAAATGATCGTTAATTAGATTATTGCAAACCTAATAGCGTGATCACAAGTCTTGTGATTAATTATTGCATATCTAATAGATTGTTAACCCTTCAGTGGATGACATAATCATTTAAGGAAGTTTCTTTAACTAGTAAGAATATCTACAAATCAAGTAACTAAAAGAGGCTTTAGTTACAAGGAGAATTTTATGAATTCAAAAAACTAAGGAGTTAATTTCCAATCCTCCTATGTTTACCGAATTACATAAAAGGCAAGACTAGAATATGTTCTAGATTGTTGCAAGAACAATATCTAGCAAAGACAAAAGTAATAGTATTCCTAAGTACTCGTCTTATATCTTTAGTTTAATAGAAATGATTGGTTTAGTGATAAAGTTACAATTAAGTTTGTAAGAATCATTAAGTAATCAACACGAACGAAAGGAATAAGTAATGATCCGGTAATAATTCAGTATCTATGTCCAGTAAGGAATAGTACATGAGTTAGTATCATTTTTATTCAGACTTTGTATGTTTTACACCATCCATGAATAAAAGTCTATTAATTCAAAAAGATACAAAACCCGTGACTACTCGTCTAGGTGGGAACCTTGATGGGATGTTAACGTCATCGCGGTATTTGGTGGTAGATTCGAAGTTCTTCGAAGATAGCTACACAAGTTCTGTATAAACCAAATATTGGTGATATTCTGTTGGAGGCTCAACGAATATTGGATTGACCACCGTGACAATACTTCGTGGTTGAAAAGTTCAAAAGTATTGTTCACTAGGATTGTCCTTAAGCATGAAGTATTTGGTTTAGGATACAATGACTAATGTGCTTTGGTTCAACTCAGACAATTCTGAAATACGTTTGGCATACGAGGCGATACTGGGTACAAAGAAAGTTGTATTTTTAAATCGAAATATAACAAGATGGTAATTGCACCTCCTCTTTAGGGGAGATATTTATAGGTCCTTTGACATGATAAGAAACTGGCAAGTGCACGGCCGTGCCCAAACGAACTGATCTGTTCTTTGTCGTTTATCACAGCAGTTTGATTCAAGAAGTCATAAAATGATTTCGAATACAGGAGTTGATAATTTCTACCATGCTCGTATTCGTTATCACAAATATCGTGCTGCAAGGGATAAGCCTAACAACGTTACCCAAGAAGTAAAGACAGAGTGTTCTTTACTAGGAGACGCTATTAAGCGTTTTTCATGAAACTATACCAAGGGTTACATAAGCTTTTTTTTATGGGGTTGGTTACCTACATGCCCATCTAGAAAGGCCACTGTAGCTCGTATCATTAAGACAAAGGTTACAAACTTGCACAAGCGGGAGTCTGAAGGAATTATGTGCACAGTTAGTCAACCTATGATGATACATCTATGCCTACGAAACACTCAAGGGTCACACCGGTGAGTACATGTAATACGAGCAAGTTATGCAATGATACTACGAAGAGGAATGATTCATAATAGTCATTATGAATCAGGTAAGTATTAAGTTAAGTTTAACTTATTACTAGATTAGTTCAACTAACTAATTGATACAAGTAGTTGTACATTTACTAGTTGAGTAAATATACAATGTGTTAATTAAAGGTTATCCATGATATGATTTAAAGCTATTAAATCATATAGTAATTGGATAATATTATTGTGTAAATTATATAAAGGTTATTATATAATTAAATATTAAAAGTATAAATACAAGTTATATAATTCGTGTATATGGGTACCGAATTATTAGTGTGTTAATACTAGACATTTAATAGTTAAGTGCAACAATAATAAACTAGTTAAACTATAAGGGATGGAATTGTTAAAAGGAAGTTTAATTAAAGTTCTAATATTAATTAAACTTAAAAGGTTCTAAGCGTAACTTATTTGTATATAAATAAGAGGCTTAGGGTAACCCTAAAACCCTTACAACACCTCACGAATTCCTTGCGCCCTCTCCTCTCCTCTCAATCTCGGTCGAAACACCAAAAACACAAGTCTTGTGTTCTTCGTGTTCTTCGTGTTCTTCGTTCGTTCTTCGTGTTCTTCGAGTTTCGAAGATCCAAGATCGTCGCAAGTGATCATCTAGAGGATCGTTCATCGTGTTCATCATCAGTGGACTTATCTTAAACATTAACCTAAGGTATAATTCATGGAACACCCTTCCTCCTTCTCCTCTTGTGCGACAGACGAGAACACCAAGAACCCTAGGGTTCTTGGTGAGTGTTTTACGAACACACATTCATTGTGTGTGTTCGAGTTTTTCATACAAGGTTTATTTCTTGTTAACCTAATCTAGAACTCCAACATCCCAATCCTTTAGGGTTTAAGGATTAGGTTTAATCATAGTTCCGCATTTAGGGATTAAATCAGCTAGTTGGTTTTAACCGGTCAAGAACAAGTTCATGTTCTTGGTCAGTCATGGTTCGAACCAAGTACACTAGGAGGTCGACCCAAGTGGTTGATCAGTGTTATGAAACCCTACATTCTAGGGTTCGGTTGTTCTTCCATTTCTAAACTACAATGCAACAGAAAAAATGAAATGTAAAGGATTGAGTAAACTATGAGCTATTACAACAGAAATGTACGAAATTTACCATGTTTGAAGGTCGGACTGAGTAAACTATGAACCAACGACGTGATAATATGAGAAATGTATGCAATTTACCCTTGTTCGAATAGTTTAGCAGAGGAAAAAAAAATCGCCCATGAAGAAGCAGAAAGGGTTTTGTGAAGAAAGTGATTAAGGATTAGTGTTTTGAGAAGTTTCCCGGGAGATGAAAAGATTCGAATAAAAAAATTCATTTAGCGGGTTCCAACTGAGGTGCGGTGCCGATTAGTTAGAGCGGTGATGACCTGTTCGAGCGGTTTTTGATTTTTGTTGGAGCGGTTTTGTTTAGATAACGCGATTGTGGTTTTTTTGTTGGAGCGGTTGATCCTTTTTGTTGGAGCGGTTTTGTTGAAAATTTTCAAATAGTTAATATGATTTAGCGGGTTATTTTCAGTTTCTATTTTAGAACTGAAAAAAACGTGCATTACAATAAACATCATTGTGTTACAAGACAATTATACGTGTGATAAAAACATATGTTGTAGTTTGATTAAATATGTTGTAATTTAATAAAAGTTATTAAATATGTTATAATTTGATTATTAATTTTACATGTATGATACATTCGTTTAATATCAACACATTCAAATAGTTACATAAATTTTATTTGATTAAATATGTTGTAATTTAATCAAAGTTCTTAAATATGTTGTAATTTGATTATAATTTTACATGTATGATACATTAGTTTAATATCAACAAATATTCAAATAGATACATAAATTTGTTAAGTAATATAACAAAAATATTTGTAAGCCGTCTTAGATTCATCACGGGTTATAGATTAATTAGTTTATTATATGTTAAGTTACTCAATAAATGTATTAAACATATGTTCCTTCTAAGTCATTTCTAACATATGTCGTTCTATTAATGTCTTCAAAATTACGGGGATCGATACCAACCGAAAATGGTGGTAGGTCATCAAAGTGATCGTATTCTTCTTCGTCTACAACATCGTCAACCCCGAGAATACGTCTTTTACCCTGTAGAACAATGTGGTATTTTGCTTTGCTCGGATCTTGAACGAAAAAAACTTGTGAAACATGTTTTGCGAGAACGAATGGTTCGGATTTATATCCATTAATTTCAAGGTCCACAAGTGTGAAATCATATTCGTCAACTAGAACACCACGGTTATTCACCCATTTACACTTGAATACATGAATTATGAAATCACCATACTTCAATTCCCATATTTCTTGTATCACACCGTAATAAGAATCTTTTGCTATTCTTATCAATGTATCATGATCACGTATATCGAATCCGGTCGTTGATGCTATCATTGTGACTCCACTGTTCTGCATTGTACTTTTTCTATCTTGATCGATGGTGTAAAATGTATAGCCGTTAATGTCGTATCCTTGGTAAGATTTTACTCTAACATCTGCTCCTACTCCCAATCTCCATACTGTGTCTTCAATGTCGTCCCTTGTTACCCTCTCTCTCAACCACCTTGCTAATTCTTTGTTCTAATTCTGTACATACCACATTTCATCTTTGCCGGGGAAGGTCGACTTTAACAGATCCATATGTTCATCAAGCAATGGAGTAAGGCATGTCATGTGTTTTAATACTACTAAATGAGCAAGTTGTAATTCTTCACGAGGTGGAATTTTTATTTTGAAACCAACTCCTCCCTTTCCGTCAAGTCGACCCGAATGACGAGTTTTTGGAACGCCAACACTTTCAACACCTTCTATATATCCTGTACGTGAACCAAAAATATGTGTAACGTAACAATTAGTCAACTATAATATGTTTATACATATATTATATAATATATTAATATGTTTATACTATAATATCATAGAATACCTTGACAGAACTCGACCACTTCTTCAGAAGTATATCCTTCAATAATACTGCCCTCAGGTCGATTACGGTTTCTTACATAACCTTTTAGTGTACCCATGTATCTTTCAAAAGGGTACATGTATCATAGAAATACAGGACCACAAGCCATAATCTCTTGTACGATATGAGAGACTAGGTGAACCATTACATCAAAAAATGAAGGTGGAAAGTGCATCTCTAATTCACAAAGGATAACCGCAATGTCTTTCTCCCATTTGTCCAGATCGTCCACATTAATAACTTTTGAGTGAATCTTATTAAAAAACAAACAAAGTTTTGTGATTGTATGACGGATATCAACTTGTAAAATTCCACGAATTGCGATAGGAATCATATGTGTCATCAAAACATGACAATCATGAGACTTCATCCCAAGCAATTTATAGTCTTTCATCGACACAAATCTATTAATGTTTGCTGAATAAGTTGATGGAACCTTAATATCATGCAAACATTGACAAAACTTTCTTTTTTCTTCCTTCGATGTATTATAACATGCAGGTGGCAGATAAATACGATTGCCACGTTGTTCGGGAGCAAGATCTTTACGTATTCTCATCTCGACCATGTCATTACGAACCTTAACTCCATCTTTAGTTTTATACTTAATATCCAATAATAAGCCTATCAAGCTCTCGCATACGTTAATTTCAATGTGCATAACATCAAGGCAATGTCTAACATCTAAATATCTCCAGTAAAGCAATTGAAAAAAATTGACTTTTTTTTCCATATGGCCTCATTATCAATACGAAATCTCTTACCCAACACAACATTAATATTTTCAACTCAAGAAAATGCATCAAGTCGTGTCCTCACTGTTCTGACCTCTACTGTTCCGTCAAACTCAATCGTCATCTTCCTGAAACGGTGGCTCTCAGGAAGGAATCTTCGATGCCCCATGTATACAGTTTTTTTGCAATTTCTTAACCACACCGAGCTTGTCCCATCTTCACAAACAAGACAAGCTTTCTTACCCTTCGTTTTGTATCCTGACAGGTTACCGTATGCTGGAAAGTCATTTATAGTACAAAAAACCATGGCCCGCAATTTAAAGTGTTCTCTTTTGTAAGCATCATATACGTCTACACCCGAACTCTAAAGAGTTTTTAAGTCATCAATTAAAGGAGACAAATAAACATCAATATCATTACCTGGTTGTTTCGGACCCTGAATCAACAACGACATCATAATGTATTTCCGTTTCATGCATAACCACGGTGGGAGATTGTAAATGCATAAAAGAACTGGCCACGTACTATGACGACTACTCATGTTCCCGAAAGGATTTATCCCATCCGAACTAAGCCCAAATCGTATGTTTCTAATCTCGTTTCCAAACTCAAAATACTTTCTATCAATGTTTCTCCATTGCGGTGAATCCACAACATGTCTGATTTTACCATCAATTACACGTTCGTCCGAATGCCAACGAAGTAACTTTGCTTCTTTCTAATTTGAAAATAACCTTTTTAGTCTTGGTATAATAGGGAGATACCACAACATTTTAGCCGGTGGTCCATTTTTTGTCACATCATCGTCATCTTCATCCGAATCATTTTTCCGTTTATACCTCGATGCCTTGCAATGAGGACAGTTATGGAGATTTGCGAATTGATTCCAAAACAACATACAATTATTGGGACATGCATGTATTCTTTCTACTTCCAAACCCATTGGACACATTAATTTTTTTGCTTGATATGTCGAAATTGGTAATTCATTATCTTCTGGAAGCAACTTGCGTAAAAGCTCTAATATAGTTGTAAAACTTTTATCACTCCATCCGTTTTTCAACTTTAAGTTAATTAACTTCAACACAGCATCAAGTTTCATTAATTTAGATCCTTTATATAACGGTGTTTGTGCTTCATCAAATAGGCGATGTAATTCATCTTGTTCATCAACACCACCCATATTAGTATCCAAGTGATCATTAAAACTCTCAACGAAACGGTCGTTTGAATTGTATTGATCATCATCATCATAGTTGTTTGAATCATTGTTCAATGTTGTTGTATATTGATCACTACTATTTAAATTGCTCGAAGATGTGTTCCAATCAAGTATTGATTCTCCATGCCTTGACCAACAAGTGTAATTATGCAAAAAACCATGTCGAAACAAATGGATCTCAATATCCACGGTATCGGTAAAAAATTTAAAGTTTTTACAAACGTTGCAAGGACAAAAAATCTTACGATTTGCGTTCTTATAACGATTAGAATCGGCAATCTTAAGAAAATATCCAACACCCTTGACAAATTAAGGAGAACCACGTGAAACTTTGTACATCCAATAATCACGATCCATCTAAAAGATAAATAAAATTAAAATCGTCAATTACATTAAAAACTAAAATATATCAAATTAAATATTAAAGTAAGCAAATAAAATTTGTTTGAGGGCATTTAAGTAATTAACTCTTTTATGTGTCATTTTATAAAGCTAGCCCTATTTGAACAATTAAAGGTTTAATTTCATTTGAAAATGGTTTTCTGTTGGTGTGGGAAAGAAGCTGTGATCCGTACTTCATGGACAACCAAAAACCCTTGCAGAAGGTTTTACTCATGTTCAACAATGGTAAGTTCGATCTGTCACAGATCGAGTTTAATATTAAACATTAATTTAAAGTTCAAATTATTGGTTTTCTTTTTAGGGACGTTCTAAATGTAACGTTTTTGGGTGGCGTGATTCGACGATGTGTGAAAGATCTACACAAATCATTCCAGGATTACTAGAATCGAAGAACAATCTTGAAATGGAACTAATGGAACGTGACCTAAAGATAAGGAAAATGAAGTTGTATTTGATAGGGATTTGCCTAGTTTTCATAGCATATGCAATGTTTGTCTAAATCCGATGTATTCTCTAGTTATCGAATGTAATGTGTCTATTTTGGAACTATTTTGGCATAATAACATTTCTGAGCCTATTTCCAAGCTTAAAGTGAGATATATTGTAAAAGACAACTTAATAATAAACGAAATTACCTTAAATGAGTAGCAGAACGAACATAGAGTCTCGACGAAGAAGAAAGATTACTATTTGAAAAAGTAACCGTTGTGTATTAAACATTCCAAAAAAACATAAATAGGGGCGGTTCAACCGCTCCAAAAAAACAAAGAACCGTTGTAACAAAGTGCGGTTCCACCGCTCCAAGAAACAAGGATGGATATTACAGCTAGTGTTGCATCTACTTTTTAAAACTTATCCTCATAACCGAAATAACAAATATGGAAACTGCAGCAACAAATAGATAATATTAACTAAAAAACGGGCATGCATTACAGGGGTTAACTAAAAATACTAACAAATATGGAACCAATGGTTAACTAAAAATATGGAACCCATGGTTAACTAAAAATACTTTAGATAATATTAACAAATTAACGGGCATGCATTACAAGGGAAAATTAAAAAGTCACAAAATTAACAACCAAAAACTAATTAAAACAAAGTTACTTTCATGTAAACTCGTCCTCCAGGCTTCATTTTCTCAAGATCAATGGTGAAAACAACCCATTGGTTCCAATGGATGCCCAAATTCATTCTCAACTCGTCAAAATCCCCGTGAATGGTGATCGGGCCATAGGGTCTTTCTTCGATTGGTTTCTTCCGATTACAAAGGGTATCAACCAACACGAACCTTGAACTCATCTCTCCCATCTCGAAGACACAACATGTGCCATAGTTGAAGAGTTTGAGATCCTGAACCAGCTTTGCTGGTATAGTCTGATATTAAGAAATCAAAAAAAATATTTCATCATCATAAATAGTAAACACAAAGAAAAAAGAACCACAATATAGAATGCATACAATTTCCCTCCGTTGTATAACTTGCGAGGTCAATTTCACAGCAAAGTAATGGCTGTGCTCTAGAGGATCCTCACTTCGGTAGTTATTAATATCGTCGCCGGTAGAAGACTCGATATCAATAATCTATTGTGGAAGATTTTCGTTTTGGGAACTCATGATGTTAACAACCAAAAAAGGTGTTTGATTAATTTTCTTGTAACTGCATTTTAGAATAATACTGGTTAACTATATACAATAACCAAGGGCGTCGAAATTGAATAGGGAAAATTGACCGTCATCTAGAATTCAAGAGGTTGATCCTTTTTGTTGGAGCGGTTTCTTGGAAACCGCTATAACAAATACAGAAAACCGCAATAACAAATATGAAAACCGCAACAACAAATGTTTTTCCTCGATTTTTAACACATCATTGGCAGTGTTGCAGGAGAATCAAATATTTTCTCGAGATTGTAAAATATACATGACTATTTACTGGTTTGGAGATGTGGTTGTACAGTTGTGATGCGCGCCAAATCCCCAATCCCGCCAAACAAATTTGTATATATATAATTAAGTATATATATATATAAGACTTCGTGCATTCCATTTGTTATATAAAAAAAAAACGTTTCATTTTTAAACCTACAAGAACGTTTCAAAGAAAAACTTTTCAAAGTAAGATTAATCGATCTTTTGAAAGGTTCTAATATGAGTTCTAGTCTGCATATTGGTGATCATGAAGTACAAGTTAATAATTTCTTCATCGTAAAATGGTGTGCGTCCATGACAAAAAAAAATTGTATGATTTTTCTTTTAAAATTTCTTGCTATATATTATAATTTGTAGTATAAATTATATTTTCATTTCTTTCATCAGACTATTCCAGCAAAATTTGTTAGGGATCACCAACTTTGGGATGAGCGTCATCTGTGTGCTTTGGAAAACCTTGAGATGAGTCCCCCATACGGTAAAGTTTTCAATTTACAACGCCACGGTGATCGAAGGAGGTCCAATGTTCGTTTTATAGACCTTATGACTATCAATGGTGATATGGTCGACTTCAAACAGAAGATGGGCATCCGCACGAACCAACATGTCATGTTCACCCTTGATCTCGAAGCAAAAAACAATGGTGTTGGAGTTATCTTCAACGTTACTCTTCTCTGAATTCAACATATATATATGCATGCATCTTTGTTAGCTTTGTGTTTATGTTGTCCTTGTTTTGGGTTTATTTGTAATAGTTTGTTACATTTTGGTTTTGAATTCAACATGCATCGTTGTATTTTTATGAAATTTGTTTTTGTTTGCCAAGTAATTAATTAAACTGAAAAGAAAAATGAAATAGAATGGCATGAATATAATTAATTTGTTGAAACAGTCCATGCATATGTTCATGAAAATAAACAAATTAAAAAGAAACCAAATATTTCATTCCAGTTAAAAGGAAAACACGACCATTACAGACAAGAAATATTAGAAAACAATGAAAACCAACACTTAAAACAGACGAACATTGAACCACAACCCTAGACAACATTTCTTCTTCACCAGATCAATCGTGAAATAAACCCATTGGTTGTTTCTTATTCCCAAACTCTGCTTGAAATCCACAAAATCCCCATGAATGGTCATAGGTTCTAAAGGTTTTTCCTCTATGGCCCTGTATCGATAATCAAGGTTTGTCAAGTCTAAGCCTTTATAAAATCGATCTCCATTATCCAAGCAACATTTTCTATAACGGTAAAGATCGTGATCCTTCACGAGCTTTGCCGGTACCGTCTGAAAAGATCAACAAATTAAAATTTCATCAAGTTAAAATGCATTTGTGTTTGTTATCAATAATATACAAGAAAAAATCAAAATTTCAACATACAATTGTGTTTGTTATTTCTTCCTTCCATTTGACTGCGGAGTAATGAGTCACTACTAGTGGATCATCAATTTCAAAATCGTCAATCTCATCGTCACTAGACACAGTAACATGCGTTTCTGGATGTGATGAACTCATCGTGATCAAAAGTAAGTGATTTCTTATCACGGTGGGAGATATAGAAATTGATTATAACTCATGGTTAATCTCTTTATATAATAACTAACTGAGGAAACGAAATGTCGTGTAATAAATTTGGCGTGTAAAAGCAACGTAACCACTCTAAATAAACAAAGAGCCGCACTAAATATTAATAATAATAATATTTTAATTTTACAATTATCAGTGGGGGGTTGATAGAAAACTTAATGCATGGAATAAATATTAGTAGTTAGTTTGTTGTTGATATTGAATTTAAAGCTGTAAAAATTGCAGATAGGTTTTTTTGCTTTTGCATAAACCCTATTAGATAACCGCTCCAAAAAACGAGACAACCGCTCCAAAAAATATGTTTTTCTTGATGTTTATCCATGCAGTAGCTAGATTAGACTACGGAATCAAATATTTCTTGAGATTCTCCAATATTATTTATGATTGTTTTGGTTGAAAAAAGTTACAATCGTAATTAATTTTCCGCTATATAAATTTAATTGTAATTACCATTTCTCAAGTATACTTTTCCAAATATGATCGAAGATGTTAAATGTTATTGCTAACTGTTGGGGCTTCATCAAGATTCACATGCCAACTAGAGCATATATATATATATATATATATATATATATATATATATATATATATATATATATATATATATATATATATATATATATATATATATATATATATATGTATATATATATATATATATATATATATATATATATATGTATGTATATATATATATATATATATATATATATATATATATATGTATATATATATATATATATATATATATATATATATATATATATATATATATATATATATATATATATATATATATATATATATATATGGTGCGATTCAGCGCAGAACCATTTTTAGCGACAGAACCACAGAACCCTCTTCCAGCCTATCAAATCGCAGCATTTAATAATTAATTTGTTTTTACTAATATTAAACGAAAAGGGTATTAAAGTAAAATTGCACAAATCGGTTATAAATGGAAACCGAATAAATGCTGGCTGGATTCCTAAAAATATGGCAAGTCCGTTTTTTTTTAAATATTTGAACAATAGATGTTTTGAACATGTACCCTTTTTATTAAATATCTGGAGTTGGCTAAACATTGCATGTTGGCTAAACATTGCATGTTTTGAACAGGATATGTTTATAACGTTTCTGTAAATATGCGACAAATGAAAACATTGGATGAAAACAATAAAACATTGGATGTAAAAACAATAAAACATTGGATGTAAAGACAATAAAAACATTGGATATGTAAATGTGTTACAACATGGATGTAAATACAATAAAAACATTAATTCAATTTTGTTGTACATTGAAACAAATGGTTAGAGAAGTATGTTAGAGCTGGTGCCTCCCACTTTGGTTATAGTTAACTGATATTGCCTTCTTCCTACCACTTCTCCTAAGACCTGAAAACAAAACATAACACAATATCATCTATTTTAAAGTGAAAAACATACAATGTCAATGTCAGAATCTGAAAAACATACAATGTCAAAAAGAACAAATACATCGACACATACATTTCTAACTACCACATTCAACCAACCATGAATTTATAGAACATGCAACGAAATACATTAATAATACTAAAAAACGATGTACATGGATGTGAAAATTTATAGTGAATCTAAGTTATGAAACACGATTACATAATAAGTTTTCTGATCAATAGAAAACATGAGTGAATTCAATAGCTAACAATGTGTAACAATAGCTAAAAAACTAAAAACAATAGAATTAATACTTATATGGTCAAATGGGTCAGGTCAAATGTAATGGCATCATTTGGGATTGTGGAATGCAAAATGACTGGGTTTTCAGTAGCAATCCTGATTTTATCACAAAATCATACAATATCAAATAACATAACATGGATGACTCCCATACATATATCCTTTATCAATCATAATTAACAAAATACATGTATTCTATTGAACATAAGAAATCAACTACATTAAAACGATTAATATAAGAAATCAACTACACCAAAATGATTAATATAATAAATCAACTACAACAGTTAAAAAACTCAAAACAACCATTAATATTGTTCGAAAAAGGAAATCCGATAAGTATTTCAGAAGAAAAACATATCAAAATTAACGTAATCGATGAATGAAAGAAGAAATACTAATAGATTACTAACCGGAAATCTTTATTGAACATTCGATTTTGTTTAACCGAACTCTTCTGACGCACGAAAAAACCCTAATTCGAACAATAGAACCTTGCGATTTTGTTTAAACTGCCGTAATTTCACGATTTATTCTACAAAAACTCATATATTCTAGAAGATTGAGTATATGTCGTTTACAAATTGGGAGTTTTTTTGAAAAGAAATCAGCGTGATATTGGGAGTAGTTGGGTATTGTGATCTCCGAATATTTTGTACACAAATGGAAATGATTATTGATTTTAAATGGCATTTAATACCTCTGCCATTAAACTTCCGGTTCTACCCCTCATCCCACAAAATATACGAGATTTTTTATAATTAAATATTCTGAAACAACATCTTTCATAATAACCGTAGATCTAATCATCAAGGGTCCAGATTAAAACTTAAAATGGTTCTGTGGTTCTGTAGCTTAAATCGGTTCTGCGCTGAATCAGACACTATATATATATATATATATATATATATATATATATATATATATATATATATATATATATATATATACATATATAGTTCGTGTACGTAAGTGAATCTTGATGATGCTGCAGCAGTTATCAAAATGACAATTTGGAGGTGCGGTTCTTTTAGGATGCGCGGCAAAACTTCTACTCCCGTCAAAATCAGTTCTATATATAACGCATGCAGTTAGCATTGGTTTTAGATACTTGATTTTACAACATGAGTGATGTTAGTGTTGACCAAGAATTACCACAGGAAGTTCCACACGATGATGATGTCCCACACGATGATGATGTTCCACATGATCATGTATTTGTTTACGGCCCGTATGAAGAAGTCCCACATCATCATGAAGTTCCACCTGATTTCTTCATTATAGAATGGTGTTCCTCCATGTATAAAATAATTGTATGTATCTTGTTAATAAGTATATTTAATTGTATAAAGTAATTAATTTATTTTTGTTTCAGACTATTCCAGCAAAATTTGTCCGGGATCACCTCTTTTGGAATGAGCCTCCTCTTGTTTTAGTAGAAAATCGTGATGTCCCATTCATTAGGATTTATGATTTGAAAATCCACGGTGATCGAAGAAGGAGTGTTGGTTTTATGGACCATATGACTCTATGTGGTGATTTTGTTGAGTTCAGAAGGACGAATGGCATCCAAAGGAACCAAAATGTGAAGTTCACCCTTGATGCTGTGGAAAAAAACAATGGTAATGGGCTTACGTTCACTGTTTCTCTTCTTTGATTGTCATGTATGTTAGATTTGGTTTGGTGTGTACGTTGTTTATCATTAGGTTGTAACTGATCTTCCATGGTAATGAAAACGTTTATTTTCTTCTTAATTCGTATTGAACCGGCATTAATTACTATTTAATGAAAACGTTTAATTACTTGCACAAGATTGAAAAATGAAATCATTAATTAATTATATATAACTTGAAACGTTTGTGATCGAATTGAAGGACTTTATTATTTGAATAAAATTGTTTAGATGAAGATGCGAAGTCCGCACCACCAAATGCTTTTGTTACTGCGGGGTTATTACGTCCGCACTAATAGTTATAATTTAGGTGCGGGGCTTCATCAACCGCCCTATCAAAAAGTTATGTTACGGCGGTGGTAGAAGAACCGCCCTAACAAATGTTTATGTTATTGCGGTTTCTCAGGTACCGCTCTAAGTAATATGTTTGTTGGGGCGGCTGTTTATCTTATTGTGCGAATATGATTTGTTACTGCGGCCACCGCAGTATAAATTTTTTTGGGCGCGCACCTTCAAACCTTTTCTGTACTAGTGCTTCTACCTACCGGTGTTCGAATTCAAAGGCTTCAAGGGTATGAATTATTTCTACATATTAACCTCTTTGATATTCTTGCTTAATTACTTTGTCAATATGTAGATCCGTTATTAGTGATTTATGTAATTTTCCGCTGCGTTTACTTGATTAAACTGTAAATCACTAACAGTGGTATCAGAGCCATCATATTGATGATTTAATTAGCAAGTTTTTTGAAAAAAGTAGCAAATTTTTTTATAAAATTGGGTTAAATTTTTTTTTTTTTTGGAACCCTGATTGCTACTACTTACAAAAACCTAAATAAAAAATTAATCTTGATTATTGAATTTTTTATATTATTTGGCTTGGATTTTATTTAAATTTTTTATATGGCAAAACATGTATTTTTGCCATATACCAAGCCAAAGCCTTGTCAATTGTTGCTTGATTGTGCAAAACCGATGAGAACCTAGACCATTTGTGATTGTGTTGAATTGTTGTTTGGTTGTTTGGAAAAGCCGTGTTTTTGGCTATGTTGTAATTTTTAATTTTTTCTTTTATTTTGGTGCCATTTTTTGGGGGAAATTTGTAATGTAAAATTAATAGAATAGCTTGTATTTCTTTATTTTTTTATTGTAAATTGTTCACCAAGATGGAAGAAAAGATGAAGAAAAACAACAATTTTCGTCATCTCCTGCACAGCTGTACGAAAATTGACTTTCCCGGAGATTGGCAAGTCCGTTGGACATGAAACCACCGCCAAAATTTCCGCAACTGAGATGTGGTTGTACAGTTGTGATGCGCGCCAAATCCCCAATCCCGCCAAAAAAATTTGTATATATATATAAGACTTCGTGCATTCCATTTGTTATATCAAAAAAAACGTTTCATTTTTAAACCTACAAGAACGTTTCAAAGAAAAACTTTTCAAAGTAAGATTAATCGATCTTTTGAAAGTTTCTAATATGAGTTCTAGTCTGCATATTGGTGATCACGAAGTACAAGTTAATAATTTCTTCATCGTAAAATGGTGTGCGTCCATGACAAAAAAAATTGTATGATTTTTCTTTTTAAATTTCTTGCTATATATTATAATTTGTAGTATAAATTATATTTTCATTTCTTTCATCAGACTATTCCAGCAAAATTTGTTAGGGATCACCAACTTTGGGATGAGCGTCATCTGTGTGCTTTGGAAAACCTTGAGATGAGTCCCCCATACGGTAAAGTTTTCAATTTACAACGCCACGGTGATCGAAGGAGGTCCAATGTTCGTTTTATAGACCTTATGACTATCAATGGTGATATGGTCGACTTCAAACAGAAGATGGGCATCCGCACGAACCAACATGTCATGTTCACCCTTGATCTCGAAGCAAAAAACAGTGGTGTTGGAGTTATCTTCAATGTTACTCTTCTCTGAATTCAACATATATATATGCATGCATCTTTGTTAGCTTTGTGTTTATGTTGTCCTTGTTTTGGGTTTATTTGTAATAGTTTGTTACATTTTGGTTTTGAATTCAACATGCATCGTTGTATTTTTATGAAATTCGTTTTTGTTTGCCAATTAATTAATTAAACTGAAAAGAAAAATGAAATAGAATGGCATGAATATAATTAATTTGTTGAAACAGTCCATGCATATGTTCATGAAAATAAACAAATTAAAAAGAAACCAAATATTTCATTCCAGTTAAAAGGAAAACACGACCATTACAGACAAGAAATATTAGAAAACAATGAAAACCAACACTTAAAACAGACGAACATTGAACCACAACCCTAGACAACATTTCTTCTTCACCAGATCAATCGTGAAATAAACCCATTGGTTGTTTCTTATTCCCAAACTCTGCTTGAAATCCACAAAATCCCCATGAATGGTCATAGGTTCTAAAGGTTTTTCCTCTATGGCCCTGTATCGATAATCAAGGTTTGTCAAGTCTAAGCCTTTATAAAATCGATCTCCATTATCCAAGCAACATTTTCTATAACGGTAAAGATCGTGATCCTTCACGAGCTTTGCCGGTACCGTCTGAAAAGATCAACAAATTAAAATTTCATCAAGTTAAAATGCAATTGTGTTTGTTATCAATAATATACAAGAAAAAATCAAAATTTCTACATACAATTGTGTTTGTTATTTCTTCCTTCCATTTGACTGCGGAGTAATGAGTCACTATTAGTGGATCATCAATTTCAAAATCGTCAATCTCATCGTCACTAGACACAGTAACATGCGTTTCTGGATGTGATGAACTGATCGTGATCAAAAGTAAGTGATTTCTTATCACGGTGGGAGATATAGTAATTGATTATAACTCATGGTTAATCTCTTTATATAATAACTAACTGAGGAAACAAAATGTCGTGTAATAAATTTGGCGCGTAAAAGCAACGTAACCACTCTAAATAAACAAAGAGCCGCACTAAATATTAATAATAATAATATTTTAATTTTACAATTATCAATGGGGGGTTGATAGAAAACTTAATGCATGGAATAAATATTAGTAGTTAGTTTGTTGTTGATATTGAATTTAAAGCTGTAAAAATTGCAGATAGGTTTTTCAGCTTTTGCATAAACCCTATTAGATAACCGCTTCATAAAACGAGACAACCGCTCCAAAAAATATGTTTTTCTTGATGTTTATCCATGCAATAGCTAGATTAGACTACGAAATCAAATATTTCTTGAGATTCTCCAATATTATTTATGATTGTTTTGGTTGAAAAAAGTTACAATCGTAATTAATTTTCCGCTATATAAATTTAATTGTAATTACCATTTCTCAAGTATACTTTTCCAAATATGATCGAAGATGTTAAATGTTATTGCTAACTGTTGGGGCTTCATCAAGATTCACATGCCAACTAGAGCATATATATATATATATATATATATATATATATATATATATATATATATATATATATATATATATATATATATATATATATATGGTGCGATTCAGCGCAGAACCGTTTTTAGCGACAGAACCACAGAACCCTCTTCCAGCCAATCAAATCGCAGCATTTAATAATTAATTTGTTTTTACTAATATTAAACGAAAAGGGTATTAAAGTAAAATTGCACAAATCGGTTATAAATGGAAACCGAATAAATGCTGGCTGGATTCCTAAAAATATGGCAAGTCCGTTTTTTTTAAATATTTGAACAATAGATGTTTTGAACATGTACCTTTTTTATTAAATATCTGGAGTTGGCTAAACATTGCATGTTGGCTACACATTGCATGTTTTGAACAGGATATGTTTATAACGTTTCTGTAAATATGCGACAAATGAAAACATTGGATGAAAACAATAAAACATTGGATGTAAAAACAATAAAACATTGGATGTAAAGACAATAAAAACATTGGATATGTAAATGTGTTACAACATGGATGTAAATACAATAAAAACATTAATTCAATTTTGTTGTACATTGAAAACAAATGGTTAAAGAAGTATGTTAGAGCTAGTGCCTCCCACTTTCGTTATAGTTAACTGATATTGCCTTCTTCCTACCACTTCTCCTAAGACCTGAAAACAAAACATAACACAATATCATCTATTTTAAAGTGAAAAACATACAATGTCAATGTCAGAATCTGAAAAACATACAATGGCAAAAAGAACAAATACATCGACACATACATTTCTAACTACCACATTCAACCAACCATAAATTTATAGAACATGCAACGAAATACATTAATAATACTAAAAAACGATGTACATGGATGTGAAAATTTATAGTGAATCTAAGTTATGAAACACGATTACATAATAAGTTTTCTGATCAATAGAAAACATGAGTGAATTCAATAGCTAACAATCTGTAACAATAGCTAAAAAACTAAAAACAATAGAATTAATACTTATATGGTCAAATGGGTCAGGTCAAATGTAATGGCATCATTTGGGATTGTGGAATGCAAAATGACTGGGTTTTCAGTAGCAATCCTGATTTTATCACAAAATCATACAATATCAAATAACATAACATGGATGACTCCCATACATATATCCTTTATCAATCATAATTAACAAAATACACGTATTCTATTGAACATAAGAAATCAACTACATTAAAACGATTAATATAAGAAATCAACTACACCAAAATGATTAATATAATAAATCAACTACAACAGTTAAAAAACTGAAAAAACCATTAATATTGTTCGAAAAAGGAAATCCGATAAGTATTTCAGAAGAAAAACATATCAAAATTAACGTAATCGATGAATGAAAGAAGAAATACTAATAGATTACTAACCGGAAATCTTTATTGAACCTTCGATTTTGTTTAACCGAACTCTTCTGACGCACGAAAAAACCCTAATTCGAACAATAGAACCTTGCGATTTTGTTTAACCTGCCGTAATTTCACGATTTATTCTACAAAAACTCATATATTCTAGAAGATTGAGTATATGTCGTTTACAAATTGGGAGTTTTTTTGAAAAGAAATCAGCGTGATATTGGGAGTAGTTGGGTATTGTGATCTCCGAATATTTTGTACACAAATGGAAATGATTATTGATTTTAAATTGCATTTAATACCTCTGCCATTAAACTTCCGGTTCTACCCCTCATCACACAAAATATACGAGATTTTTTATAATTAAATATTCTGAAACAACATCTTTCATAATAACCGTAGATCTGATCATCAAGGGTCCGGATTAAAACTTAAAATGGTTATGTGGTTCTGTAGCTTAAATCGGTTCTGCGCTGAATCGGACACTATATATATATATATATATATATATATATATATATATATATATATATATATATATATATATATATATATATATATATATATATATATATATATATATATATATATATATATATATAGTTCGTGTACGTAAGTGAATCTTGATGATGCTGCAGCAGTTATCAAAATGACAATTTGGAGGTGCGGTTCTTTTAGGATGCGCGGCAAAACTTCTACTCCCGTCAAAATCAGTTCTATATATAACGCATGCAGTTAGCATTGGTTTTAGATACTTGATTTTACAACATGAGTGATGTTAGTGTTGACCAAGAATTACCACAGGAAGTTCCACACGATGATGATGTCCCACACGATGATGATGTTCCACATGATCATGTATTTGTGTCTTACGGCCCGTATGAAGAAGTCCCACATCATGATGAAGTTCCACCCGATTTCTTCGTTATAGAATGGTGTTCCTCCATGTATCAAATAATTGTATGTATCTTGTTAATAAGTATATTTAATTGTATAAAGTAATTAATTTATTTTTGTTTCAGACTATTCCAGCAAAATTTGTCCGGGATCACCTCTTTTGGAATGAGCCTCCTCTTGTTTTAGTAGAAAATCATGATGTCCCATTCATTAGGATTTATTATTTGAAAATCCACGGTGATCGAAGAAGGAGTGTTGGTTTTATGGACCATATGACTCTATGTGGTGATTTTGTTGAGTTCAGAAGGACGAATGGCATCCAAAGGAACCAAAATGTGAAGTTCACCCTTGATGTTGTGGAAAAAAACAATGGTAATGGGCTTACGTTCACTGTTTCTCTTCTTTGATTGTCATGTATGTTAGATTTGGTTTGGTGTGGACGTTGTTTATCATTAGGTTGTAACTGATCTTCCATGGTAATGAAAACGTTTATTTTCTTCTTAATTCGTATTGAACCGGCATTAATTACTATTTAATGAAAACGTTTAATTACTTGCACAAGATTGAAAAATGAAATCATTAATTAATTATATATAACTTGAAACGTTTGTGATCGAATTGAAGGACTTTATTATTTGAATAAAATTGTTTAGATGAAGATGCGAAGTCCGCACCACCAAATGCTTTTGTTACTGCGGGGTTATTACGTCCGCACTAATAGTTATAATTTAGGTGCGGGGCTTCATCAACCGCCCTATCAAAAAGTTATGTTACGGCGGTGGTAGAAGAACCGCCCTAACAAATGTTTATGTTATTGCGGTTTCTCAGGTACCGCTCTAAGTAATATGTTTGTTGGGGCGGCTGTTTATCTTATTGTGCGAATATGATTTGTTACTGCGGCCACCGCAGTATAAATTTTTTTGGGCGCGCACCTTCAAACCTTTTCTGTACTAGTGCTTCTACCTACCGGTGTTCGAATTCAAAGGCTTCAAGGGTATGAATTATTTCTACATATTAACCTCTTTGATATTCTTGCTTAATTACTTTGTCAATATGTAGATCCGTTATTAGTGATTTATATAATTTTCCGCTGCGTTTACTTGATTAAACTGTAAATCACTAACAGTGGTATCAGAGCCATCATATTGATGATTTAATTAGCAAGTTTTTTGAAAAAAGTAGCAAATTTTTTTATAAAATTGGGTTAAATTTTTTTTTTTTTTTTGGAACCCTGATTGCTACTACTTACAAAAACCTAAATAAAAAATTAATCTTGATTATTGAATTTTTTATATTATTTGGCTTGGATTTTATTTAAATTTTTTATATGGCAAAACATGTATTTTTTCCATATACCAAGCCATTACCTTGTCAATTGTTGCTTGATTGTGCAAAACCGATGAGAACCTAGACCATTTGTGATTGTGTTGAATTGTTGTTTCGTTGTTTGGAAAAGCCGTGTTTTTGGCTATGTTGTAATTTTTAATTTTTTCTTTTATTTTGGTGCCATTTTTTGGGGGAAATTTGTAATGTAAAAGTAATAGAATAGCTTGTATTTCTTTATTTTTTTATTGTAAATTGTTGACCAAGATGGAAGAAAAGATGAAGAAAAAAAACAATTTTCGTCATCTCCTGCATAGCTGTACGAAAACTGACTTTCCCGGAGATTGGCAAGTCCGTTGGACATGAAACCACCGCCAAAATTTCCGAAACTGAGAGACCTACAACTTTACAGAAGGCCGGGAAGACCAAAGAGGAATCCTTCAGTTACTTTTAGGGCCTTAAAGTCTGCAGATTACACTTTTTCACAAAATTTGGTTCCTACTTGCCCATGAATGTCTTGGAGCAAGTGGGAGCCCATTGGGTTTATGTAAGCCCGTTTGGGTTCAAGTTGGCCCATCCCCTAGTTTGACCCTTCGGTCCGTCGTGGTGACTCACGTGACCGAACCTAGGCTATCATCGGTCGAGGTTTTGCACAAAATATGTTGCATGTTTTTCTTTATGTTTGTGGTTGTTTTCATTTCTATTAGATACAAATAATAACACAATTAAAATATGATTTTAAACACAAACATTAAAACATCCAAATCTTTAATCATCTATGATTACTTGTTAATCATTCATGATTAATCTTTAATCTAAACATGTTTTTGGGATTAAACAAAGTTTAAATACGATTTGAAACTTAACCATTAATAATAATTAAAAGTTTTACCGTTTATTAAACGACTTATGAAGTGGTTTGAATGAAGTACATGCTTCATTCATATCTTAATAAAAATTTTCTTAAAATTTTCATACCTAAAATTTAAGTCACGCCGTCCAATCAGTTGAAATCACTTGCTTCTACTTTTGAATTCACGTGAGACGTGGTTTGAATTTAGATTCGAGGTCATTATTCTCTACGCGTAAGAGCTAGATCTATTTTGACATGATTTCACATTGGATGACTTAATCCAGTTAACGGTGAGACCTTGACACGAGGCGAAGATGCAACAAACATGCCACTTGACCCTAGATGCTTGTTCACTAGGTGCCACGAAGTCCCATAACTCTAAGAGTTGCACTTGTAATGAAATTGGTGATCGTCACATGCCTATTGGATCTATCATCACTAGCAGATCAACTGATGCGGTGATAGAAGCTTAATGGGATCTTAGCTTTTAATTAAAATTAATTGGGTAGTTGATTTATTAAAAGAAATTATTATTGAAAATACTAATTTTTGAACTTTGTGTGTTATATAGATAACAACAATGAAGGGTTTCACAATAACACTGATCGACCACTTGGGTCAACCACCTAGTATACTTGGTTCGACCATACTGACCAAGAACATGAACTTGTTCTTGACCGGTTAAAACCAACTAGCTGATTCAATCCCTAAAAGCGGAACTGGGATTAAACCTAATCCTTAAACCCTAAAGGATTGGGATGTTGGAGAACTAGATTAGGTTAACAAGAAAGAAACCTTGTTCGAAGAACTCGAACACACACATACTTGTGTGTTCGTCGACTACTACCAAGAACCCTAGGGTTCTTGGTTCGACTTCGAACAAGAGGAGAGGAAGAAAGAGTGTTCCATGAATCATACCTTAGGTTAATGCTTAATATAAATCCACTGATGATGAACACGACGAACGATCCTCTAGATGATCACTTGCAACGAACTTGGATCTTCGAAACTCGAAGAACACGAAGAACGAACGAAGAACACGAAGAACACAAGCTTGTGTTCTTGGTGTTTCGGCCAATCGAAGGGAGTAGGGGAGGGAGGGAATTCGTATGGTGATCAAGGGGTTTTAGGGTTACCCTAAGCCTCTTATTTATATACAAATAAGTTACGCTTAGAACCCTTCTAGTTTAATTAATATTAGAACTTTAATTAAACTTCCTTTTAACAATTCCATCCCTTATAGTTTAACTAGTTTATTATTATTGCACTTAACTATCAGATGTCTAGTATTAACACACTATAATTTCGGTACCCATATACACGAAATTACACACTTGTATTTATACTTTTAATAGTTAATTATATAATAACCTTTATATAATTTATACAATAATATTATCCAATTACTATATGATTTAATAGCTTTAAATCATATCATGGATAACCTTTAATTAACACATTGTATATTTACTCAACTAGTAAATGTACAACTACTTGTATTAATTAGTTAGTTAAACTAATCTAGTAATAAGTTAAACTCAACTTAATACTTAACTGATTCATAATGACTATTATGAATCATTCCTCCTCATAGTATCGTTGCATAACTTGCTCGTATTACATGCACTCACCGGTGTGACCCTTAAGTGTTTCATAGGCATGTATGTATCATCATAGGTTGACTAACTATGCACATAATTCCTTCAAACAACATCAAAACCTAAGTATCTCCACTCTAAAATCAGTTCTTGAAAACTGAAAGTGACTCATATCAACTTTATCGACTGATATCAAACTCTAAGGATTGTCCTTAGAGATGAGAACAAGTTGATACACCTATAAGAGGCCTTACCTGAGGCACCTCCTGTCAATGCTTCTGCTGCTGTTCGTCAAGCCTTTACCGAAATGTTTAACGAACACCAGAAGTCGTTATTCCTATGCTTGTGAGCATGAACCCCGAGATCCGAAAGAACTTCGAGGAACTCACAACATATGACACGTTAAGCGAGTTGAAAATGATATTTCAACAAGAAGAAGAAGATGAACTGTTCAAAACAGTTAAAGCATTCCACGCTTACAGGCAGGGGAGGCCAATCAGTTAGCACATACATCTGGAATATGAATTGCTATCTTGATTAAATAAAGCGTCTTGGTTACCCATTGCCACAAGTTCTTGGAATGAGCTTGATTCTTACCTCATCATCAGGACTATGACCAGTTTGAAAAGAGTTTTAAAAGTACATAGCATGGGGAAGACAATTGGTAAATAACATGCTATAGTAAAACTGGTTTAGCAAAGGTTACCCAATTCTTTTCTAGCAATCAGGGAAGGTAAAACCGCAAGCACAAGGCAAGAGTCTAGGTAAGGGTAAGCTAGTTTACTTTTCCAAACCTACGATTCCCCCACCTGCTAAAAAGGAGCACCCTACAAAGGATATTTCTTGCCATCATTGTGATGAAACCGGCCATTGAAGGAGGATCTGTCCTGCCTACATGGCAGAGTTGATGAAGGACAAATGTGTTCTGGCTAGCACATTAGGTATCTTCATTATAGAACTCTATGCTTTTACTAATAAATCTTGAGTGTATGACACTAGTTGTGGAACTCACATTTACACAAATGTGCAAGATTAAAAGTGAAGTAGAAAGCTAAAAGAATGGTAGCTGTGTAATCCTTCCTAATGCGTTAATTATTGTTTTGAACAATTGTCAATTATGCATTGTTTAGCTTTATCGTTTGATGCATAATGATTTATTCAAACTATTATGGCTTATGAAATTTTGTTTTATGAAAAATAACATAGTTTATAACTATTCCTTGTAATAGTATACTTGAAATTAATATGCATGGTCCAGATTCAAACGATAGTTCTATATACAAATGTAGCACTCAAGAATCCAAAATGGTTTGGATTCATTTTACCTAGAGCATTCTCATCTTTTCCACATAAACAAGAAACACATTTTGATACTACAACACGACCGGCTTCTTAACAAATGATTATGAATCATTTAAATGCCTCTCTTGTATATTATGGAAAGATAACAAGAAAGCTTTTCTCCCATGTTGGCGAAAGAGCTAAAAACCTACTTGGACTCATACATACTGATGTATGTGGCCCTTTTAGAACTAAGACTAGGGAAGGTGCCACCTACTTTCACTGATGATATCATTTTATATGGTTATGTTTACTTGATTAAACATCAACATGAACGCTTTGATGATATCAGTCGCTATGGTTATGTTTACTTGATTAAACATAAACATGAAACCTTTGAAACGTTCAAAGCTTTCTAAAGTAAAGTAGAAAATCAACTCGGCAAGACAACAAAGGTTATTCGTCCTGATCGAGGAGGAAAGTACATGAGCCAAGAGTTTCTGGATCATCCAACACAACGTGAGATTGCCTCACAATTCACTCCTCCATACATTCCACAAGATAATGGTGTGTCTGAAAGGAGATATCGGACCCTGCTTGACATGGTTCGATCTATGATGAATCATACCACCCTTATACTATCCTTTTGAGGGGCATGCACTGAAGTCTGCTGCTCAATATGGTTCCGACCAAAAGGTTAAAAAGACACCATATGAAATATGGCATGGGAAAGTCCCTAATTTGTCTTACTTGAAGATTTGGGGTTGTGAGGATCTCGAGAAACGAGACATGCCGAACAAACTTGAGCCCATATATATCAACTGTATCTTCGTTACTATTTTACTACCTACCTGAGAACAAATTGTTGTTGCTCGGTATGCTGAGTTTCTTGAGAACAGTCTCAATTCACAAAGCAAGTAGGAGCACTATAGACTTTGACAAGATTCAAAGCGAAGATGCACAATCTTCTGGTAACACTAGCAAATATCATTCTGAGGCTGGACATATAGATGTTGGACCACAGATGATGTTGTTCCCATTCGTAGGTCCACAAGGACACCTCATGCACCTGAACGATATAGATTTATGTCGATGCTGAGGAGCAAAGTTTCGAGGATCATAATGAACCCCCTAACTGTCAAGTTGCATTACCGAATTTTGAATTCGAAAAATGACTTGAAGCTATGAATGCGAAAATGAAATCCATAAGAGACAATCAAGTTTTGAACTCAGTTGGTCTCTCTCAAAACAGTAAGACTGTTGACATGGATGAAAATATACACACCTATAAAGCTCTTGTAGTAGCAAAATGTTACGCTCAATCCTATAAGATTGACAATGATAAACCTTCTCGCTTGTTACTTAAGACGTTAGGATTCTTATAGCCAAAGAAGTGTACTATGACTATGAGATTTGGTTAATGATGAAATAAAAATGTTTGTTTCACCTAAAACCCAAACTGAGCATGTGTATATATCAAAGCTAGTGGGAGCATTGTCATTTCTCAAATCATACATGTTGATGAAATGTCACTCATGTGAAACAATATACCAATGCTACAAGATGAAAATCTTGGCTTCGAAAATGTTTTGACATGAAGGATTGTAGAAATACGACACACATGCTTGAAGTTAAGAATCTATTGGGATAGATCAAAGAGGTTAATTGGTTTAAGTCAAAGTGCTTACATTGACAAAATTCTAAAACGGTTTAGAATGAATGCTCCCAAACGAGGAAGTCCTCGTATACAACACAATGTAAACTTGAGTGAGACTCAAGGACCTTCCACACCTGATGTGGTGAAGCGAATGAATGTAATCCCCTATGAGTCGGTTATTCCATTCATCATGTACGCTGTAAGGAGTACTAGGCCAAATGTAACGTCCTTAAGGGGTCTTACTAGAAAATACCAACAAAAACCACGAGAGAGTCACTGGATCACTGTTAAGAACACATTGAAGTATTTTTAAAATACTGTGTTGGATCCCAAAAACACAAGCGTGTTGCGTTATGACCGAGTAACGAAGATAAGATTAATAACACACAAGATTTCAATGATTAAGAGTTTATTAAAACAACTTAATGCAGTACAAAGTTTGCGGAAATAGATAGGACACACTAACTAAAACTTTCTACTTGAAATGACACTTTTGTTCGCTCAAACTAGAAGACTATGCAAGGAGAGTTTTATATCAGCTGATACAGACAGCTGATAGCCTTAGTAATAACTATGGAGAAGTTAATACCAGACAATAACAACTCTCAGAGAATATTCTTGTGCTATGAATTCTAAAAGGTGTGTATAAATGCAAGCATTTACGTCCCTATATATAGCCCAAGATCCGTGTAACTTTGTCCACAAGATAATCGACGTGTAAACATATCATTCGTCGATGTAGACTTGTCCACGAAAACATTTAATGCTCTTGCATATGTTGTAGTCCCAAGTGTACTTTATGTCAACTCCTTTTGCTACCTTTTCTGACGCACAATAAAAAGGTGTACTATGAAAGTACAAAAGTGGTTGACTTTCTGTTTACATGCTTGGAGGGACAAACGATGATGTACTGACACAATATCTTCTATTCCAAAATAGAAGATCCTCATCGTTTTCTTCTTCTTTGAGCGGGAAAGGAAATGTTCAAAGTGTCAAGAACATTTACACTTAAGTCTTCATCTGCAGCAGGTATCATCAGCTGATTCCACAATCAGCTGAATGATCTTCTTCTTGTCTTTGTCCTTTGGCCATAGACTTCGAATGAACACTCTTCTGTAGCTGCTGATTTGACTTGATTTCCTAGAGCTAAGTACGTACTCAACTGAAGGTTTATTGCATATACTTGCTTCAGCTGAGATACATACTTCAGCTGATATTTAGTCTTCTTAGCTATTGATCATCAAATCTTATTCACTTAGTCTAGGGACTAACAATCTCCCCCTATTTGATGCAATCGAATAGCTGTATAAGTATGAACCTATATTGATTCAGCTGTTTGGATCAGCTGAATGTTTATGTGCTTTGACCCTTTGGGTTCTTTTGAATCTTTTTACAGTGTGTTTTCTAGTATATTAAAAAATTTGATTTTCTATTAAATAAAGCTGAAAAATACAAAGAAAATAAAAAAAAAACAAAACTACAATGTCTTGGGCATAGCTTCCCCAGTGACATTGCGATATAGTGAGCTGATGGCTGAGTCGATTAATTTCTTCATTTGTCTTCCTTCTTCAGTGGAAGAACTCAGCGACTTGTGATAGAACAAAAGTTGATCAATATCACACATATGCAGCTCATCAGCCCGTTGGAAGCAAGGCACCTTCTTCTCCAGATAGCAAAAGTCGTAGATAGGTTCTTTCACGCTCAGCCCAGGGACAAAGTTTACTCCCATGGGGACAGATTTTGTGATATTGAGTCTTGGTCGTTTTGCATATATGATAGAAGACCCAATATCAAGTGTTCTGGAGTCAGCAAAGGGGTCGGGAAGAACGGACTTACGTTTTTCCCTTCTTGCTGAGGAGCCTTCACCAGCAGGTTCTCTGACAGCAACTTCCTGTGAGTGAAGCAATTCAGCTGGTATGCGATTTGCCAACTCAGGAGAGGTTCTCCTGATATTGTCGCATAAATTCTTGAAAATAAAAATTCCGACTTTAATCTCACTTTGCAGATTTGTTATAGTATTAGACGGTTGTGCAGATCTGGAAGCTGCTAGCAACTCATTCCACTCAGCATAGTTGAGGTGAATGCTGATTTTGTTCAGAGGAATCCTTTCAGCAGCAATATATCCTCCAGCTCTAGTTATTTTTACTTCTTGTGGGGAGCTGGAAGAGAACTTGGGGGCTTTAACGCTGGTGATTTTTGCTTCCTGCCTACGCTGGTAAAGAACTTTGTTGAACAACCTAATGTGCTCAGTTCTTTGGGCCTCGGCTTTTTTATACAACTCTTCGCGAGTCTTTCTTTGAAGGGCAATAGCTGCATCTAGATCAGCTGTGGTTCCAGCGTCCTTTAAAAGGAGAGCTTTAACCGCGACAGAAGTAGGCTCCCCCTCAACAGGTTGAGGAATCTCCTGTATAATAGGCTGAGGGTTTTGTGTTAAGGCAAAAAGCCTTGCCCCTTTAGATCTTAAGATAACAAAACAACCTAGACTAGCTGTGATTTATATGTAGAATAATATAGCTAAGTTTAGGTCTGATACTGAGTGATCAGTATTGGAACTCAGTATCAGTACTCAGTATCAGATAGTGATACTGAGTACAAGGACTGAGTAGAAGGACTGAGTGATACTCAGTATAGTAACGGACTAAGATCAAATCCCTTGATCTTAGTCATTTTCCTTGCTTAGTCCTTCGGTTACTCCTTTGCTAATTATGTAAGATCTCTATAACATTATAAATAGAGATCATCTTGCAAAGGAGTACTCACCAATTCACTCTACACTTTCATATCTTGTAATTGATCAGTGGTATTGCTTTTCCGCAGCATACCACACTTAGTGGATTTGTACACCGACTCTAATACTGTGTTTTACACTTTAATTGTCTCTTGTATAATCATTCTAATCAATTAACTAACAAACCAGGGGTGTTGTGAACTAACAACTGGTATCAGAGCTGGCTAAATAATCTCTTATTTAGTCGATCTATAACCCTGGCAGCCATTTCCTACATATATCCCTCCAACACTCAAAAATCCAAAATGTCTACAATTGTTGCACCAATTATGTCTTGAAAGGGAGTACCCATCTTTGATGGAAAAGACTTCCATCAATGGAAGCTCAAAGCTCAGTGGTATCTTGAATCTATTCACCATGAGATGCTCACTGTGCTAAATGATGGTCCCATCATTCCACAAACTGTGAAACCTGTTGCTGCTACTGATGATGCTCCTGAGGGCATAAGATCTGTACCTAAACTAAAGCACAACTGGACTGATACTGACCGTCAGTTGTATGCTTTAGACTCCAGAGCTAAAGGGGTGATTGGTAATGTTGTTACCAAAGAGATACTTAATGCAATTATGAAATTGCCAACAGCAAAGGCTATGTGGGATAGCCTATCAGTCACCTATGAAGGTACAGCAAAGGTGAAGTTGCAAAGAAAAAGCAACATGAGAAGGAAATATGAAAATTTCTTTTCAACTCCAAATGAAGACATCACCACTCTCTATAACAGGTTCAATACTGTTATCCATGATTTAATCAGTGTAGGCATTGTGAAAGAGGAAGAGAGCTTGTTCAAAAGTTCCTGGATAGTCTTCCTCAACAATTTCTTGACATGACAAACTCTGTCAATGCTGCTAACAACATTGAGTCATACACTCTTCAAACTTTGTATGGTCTAATGCTGAATCATGAGGAGAATAATGCTGCAAGACTGATCAACTGGAAGAAAACTGACAAGTCTTCCACTGGTATGGCTCTAGTTGTGCAACAGGCTTATACTGTGACTGAGCCAGATGAACCAGAAGTTGATCTTGCTGATGCTGAGGCAGAAGAGCTTGAAACTCAAATGGCTCTCATGTCTATGAAGCTGGATCAGTTGAAGAAGAAGAGGCTTGGTGTTAGCTCTTCTAATACTGACCCAAGATCAGGTCTGTGCTATAGGTGTGGAAAGCCTGGACATATTGCTGCAAATTGACATACCAAGTCTTCTGAGACTGACCAAAATGACAAGATTGCATACCGAGCAAAAAGATATAGAGACAAATATGTCAAGCTGAAGAATTGGAGCAAGGGAAAGATGGCAGAAGGAAATGGAGCACCTCATCAAGCACTTTACTCAGAAGCCTGGATGGATGAAGAGTTAAGTGATGATGAAGAAGAGATTGAGAATAAAGCCTTTATGGCTTTCACTTAAGATGATTTGAAGAGTTCCTTTGAAAAGGATATCAAAGAGGCTGAGAGGATGAGTGTTCATACTGATTGGGATTCCACTCAGTTGTACAAGGTAAGTTCCTTTCAAACTTATTCAGTGAATGAAAAAACCAAGATTTTTGAGTATATGCTTGTTGATCTTAAAACTTCTGTACAAAAAGAAAAAGCTTTAAAATTAACAATTAAAGAACTTGAAAGGGTAAATAATGAAAACTTGGATAAATTAGCAAAATATAAAGATTTAGAACTAAACTTTTCAGATTTAAAAGACATTAACCAAAGATTAGCTGATAAAGCTCATTTACACAAACTTGAAAAAGAGAAATTTGAAAAACACTGTAAATCTTGGGGAAATGCTTCAATAAAATTAAATAAATATTTAAATGAACAATTTCCAGAAAATGTGAGGGCTGCACTTGGTGTTGATCCTCAATTTAAAAACAGGAACAATTTTGCTGATTTATTTGAAGAGTTTTCTACTATGAACCCTATTAATTTTGTAAAAGCTAAAACTTTATGTGAAGTTGGATGTCAAACTGAGTCAGATGATGAAGAAAATGAAATTTTAGAAAAACCTATTGGTCCTTCCATCTGCTCAAAGTGCTATACTGAGCTACAAGAACTCAGTATTGAATTTCAAATAACAGAAATTTCTGATACCGAGCTACCAATAGTTCAGTATGACACTTCTGCTGTTCCACCTTTTGAATTATTATTTAATACAACAACTTTCGAATTATATAATGATAATAAGACAACTTCTATCTCACATGTTTCATCAAATACAGAAGTTGCAGGAACAGAAACATTATATACTGAGACATCTAAAGAACCTGTTAAAGTTGTTCCTTCAAAACATGATAAACAAAAGACAACTTCAACTAGGTCTTTGGTTGGCAAAGACAAGAAGTCTACCACTAATAATATTAGAAAGACTTCTCTGTCAAATAAAAATAAGCAATCAGATCCTCCATCTCCTAAACCAGTTAAAAACAATGTTAATACATCTATTAGAAATAACAAAATTAACATTTTAAAAACACTTGGTGATCAGGTCAAATCTTTAAGTAAACAATTTGCAAAACTCGTTCATACTGACCTACCAAAAGTGAAACATTTTTCTAAAATACCATATGAAAATATGTTTAGAAATAGACCTAGAAAATGTTATAGATGTCATCATACTGGTCATAAGGGAGATGAATGCTGGACTAATCTCTCAAGTCCTAGGTACTCAGTACCAAAGAAAAGGAGAGAAACTAAGTCAGTATCACCAAAGAAAACTTCTAAAGTTACCCCTGAAGTGATACCGACCTCTCCACATAAAGAGATCAAGTCAAATTGTGTTTATCCCACCAAAGGTCCCATTCAAAAATGGGTTCCTAAAAAGAACTAACTCTTATTTTGTGTCTTGTGCGGGGTGACAGAAAGTGGTACTTAGATAGTGGCTGCTCAAGACACATGAAAGGCAGTATGGAATACCTTCTCAATTATACTCCAGAGAAGGATCCTTCTGTCAAGTTTGGAGATGACTCGGTGGGAAAAACAAGAGGTTATGGTGTGATCAAGGCAGGCAACATAACTTTTAAAAGAGTTGCCTATGTAGAGGGTCTAAAACACAATCTGCTCAGTATCAGCCAGATGTGTGATGATGACAATGAAGCTCGATTCAGAAAGGTTGCAGGAATCATCTACAATGATAAAGGGCAACCTGTACTCATTGCTAGAAGAGAAAAAGACGTATATGTGGTCAACCTATCTGAAATAGACCCAACTATTCGAGTATGCCTGCTTTCTAAAGTCAAGCCAGAATTACATTGGCTATGGCACAAGAAACTCTCTCACATCAATTTTAGAAATATCAACGAGCTCAGTATGAAGAAACTGGTGAGAGGATTGCCCACAATTACTTATTCAAAAGATAAGTTATGCTCAGCATGTGAAATGGGCAAGCAGAAGAAGAGTTCATTCAAATCTAAAGTCAATCACTCCATCAATGAACCTCTTACTATGATACATATGGATCTTTTTGGCCCCATCAGCACACCATCTTTGGCCAAAAAGATCTATACTCTAGTCTTAGTTGATGAATTTTCAAGATATACTTGGGTCATCTTCCTCAAGACTAAGTCAGATGCAACAACCGAAATCATTGCCTTTATAAAAAGAGAGGAACTTCAAAAAGGCAACAAGGTCAAGCAACTTAGAAGTGACCATGGTACTGAGTTTAAGAACTCAGTATTAGCAGATTTCTGTGAAGAAAAAGGAATCATTCAAAACTTCTCTGCAGCCTACACACCACAACAAAATGGTGTTGTAGAAAGAAAGAACAGAACACTGATTGAAGCTGCAAGAACTTTATTATGCCATGCTGGACTGGCACTGAGTTTCTGGGCTGAAGCTGTAAACTGTGCAAACTTCACTCAGGATAGAGCCACTATAGTCCAAAGACATCTGAAGACTCCATATAAGTTATACAATGGCAAGATTCCTAATGTGGAATATTTCCACATCTTTGGGAGTAAATGTTTTGTACTCAGTACAAAACAAAATCTCAATAAATTTGCTCCCAAAGCAAATGAAGGTGTGTTCATGGGCTACTCTCCACACTCTAAAGCTTTCAGAGTGTATATCATCTCAACTAAGATGATTGTAGAATCCATTCATGTCACATTCGATGAAGATCAGAATGAGCATTCTACCTCAACAAGTGAAGACATAAGTGGCATAGATATTCTATGCAATCCAGAACACTCCATTGCTGAACAGCCTAAGTTTCATCCACACTTTATTCCTAATAAGTTTAATGAAACTGATCAAGTTCAAACTCAGTATCACTCAAATGAGACTAATACTGAGGTTCCCATATCAGAGGACCTCCATACTGAGTTTCCAACCAATGATCTGAACCACTCTATTTATGAAGAAGGTGAAACATCCAACACTTCACAAGAATCCACATCAACTCTGCAAAATGAAGATGAACAGCAACCTGCACTGTCTAATACTGATCAGAATTCCACTCAGTATCAGACAGACAACACACCAAATCAACAAGATATTGTTGATCCTATTTCAAATGCTCCCTTAGGAAACAATTTAAGGGAACACAGAGACCATCCACACTCAAACATTATTGGTCCTATTGAAGAAGGTGTCCAAACAAGAAGAAAATTAGAATTTCCAACCCAAGCAACTGCAAACTTTTGTTTCTTCTCAAGTTTTCTATCTACCATTGAACCAAAGAAAGCTGATGAAGCTTTATTAGATGAAGATTGGGTAGAGGCTATGCAAGAAGAGCTCACAGAGTTTGAAATAAACAAAGTTTGGAACTTAGTACCACCTCCTTCTGGCAAAACTATTATTGGTACTAAGTGGGTGTTTAGAAACAAGATGGACAAGGATGGTGTTGTCATCAGAAACAAAGCAAGGTTAGTTGCTCAAGGTTACAGGCAAGAAGAAGGCATTGACTATGATGAAACTTTTGCACCAGTTGCAAGAATTGAAGCTATTAGGTTGTATCTTGCATATGCAGCCTTTAAGAATTTCAAAGTTTATCAGATGGATGTCAAAAGTGCTTTTCTAAATGGAAAACTACAAGAAGAAGTTTATGTTAAACAACCTCCAGGTTTTGTTGATCCCAAATTTCCTCATTATGTTTTCAAGCTTGATAAAGCTCTATATGGGCTCAAACAAGCTCCAAGAGCCTGGTATGACACCTTGTCTGAGTATCTTATTGAAAATAAGTTTACAAGAGGTAAAATTGATAAAACATTATTTTCAAAAAGGAAAGGTTCTGACATCTTACTCATTCAGATATATGTAGATGATATTATCTTTGGTTCCACTGACAAGTCAATGTGTGACTGGTTTGCTAAGATAATGTCAACTCAGTATCAGATGAGTATGATGGGAGAACTTACTTACTTTCTTGGTTTACAAGTTGAACAAAAGCCTGATGGCACTTTTATAAATCAAAGTATGTATGTGCATGACATGTTAAAGAAATACAAATTTGAAAATTTATCTTCCATGCACACTCCTATGGGTACTCAGGATAAGATAAGTAAGGATGAAACTGGTAAACCAGTATGTCAATCCACATACCGAGGTATGATTGGTTCCTTACTTTACTTAACTGCTAGTAGGCCTGATATCATGTTTGCCACATGTTTGTGTGCTCGGTATCAGGCTGATCCTAAAGAATCACACATGAAAGCAGTTAAGCGCATCTTTAGATATCTTACAGGTACTCCTAACCTGGGTCTTTGGTATCCCAAAGACTCAAACTTTGACCTTGAAGGGTACACAGATGCAGATTTTGCAGGTTGTAGATTGGACAGAAAGAGCACAAGTGGAGGATGTCAATTCCTAGGTGGAAGACTAGTTGGCTGGTCATCCAAGAAACAAAATTCGGTAGCAACTTCCACAGCAGAAGCAGAATATGTTGCTGCAGAAAGTTGTTGTGCTCAATTATTATGGATGCAGTATCAACTCTTAGACTATGGGTTCAACTTTCATAAGACTCCTATTCATTGTGATAACAAGAGTGCTATTGCTATCACAGAGAACCCAGTCTATCACTCCAAAACCAAGCACATTGATATCAGACACCACTTTATTCGAGATAATGTGGAAAAATGTAAGGTTGAAGTAGATTATGTACCAACAAATGAACAATTGGCTGATGTGTTTACTAAACCTCTTCCTGAGGAAAGGTTTATGTATTTACTAGGTCAATTAGGTATGTTGAATCCTTAATCTTTATTAAATTTCTTTAAAACTGAGCGCTCAGTATCACTCCTGTTGATACTGACCACTCAGTATCACTAGTCTGTTATCATCAAAATTTAAAATTTTTTATTTTTTATTAATTTCAAGAGTAAATTAATTGTTTTTATATTTTTTAAAATTTTTTAAAATTAATTTTTTTAACTCGGTATTGGGGTATGACGGCTCTTACACCGAGCTTAATCCTCATACTGCTCAAACGGTAACCTTTCTTAATAAGAAAGTTACCGTTGGCAGAGGATAAGGCAGTCAAATCAGCCGTTTTTACTTCCCAATACCTTAATTATCTTTCAAATCTCCTATAAATAACCGTTTATTTTTACTTCAAATTTTTTAACTGTTATTTCTTTCTTTCATTTTCAATTCTCTCTGCGATTAACGATTTCACTTTCTCTTAGCAAGCAAAACATTTTCAAATCACAATCACACATGGCGAATTACACTTTTGTTGCTCCAAACGTTGAATCGGAAATCCAATTCCGAAATAATGAAGTACCCAGGTTTGCGAGGAACAACATCACAGCAAATTTTAATATTCCTCAAGCTTGGGTATGCCAAGAATTCACGAACATCGTGACTTTTATGAAGCATTGCCCAATTGCTCGTGCACTGACATTATCTCCTCGAGCAATTTACCCAGAAATGTTATGCGAGTTTTGGTACTCTGCCACACTCGATTCTCCAGATATGATTGCTGGATGGGTAATTAGGGATCAAAGAAGAGCTTTTGTTTCTACTGCAATCATTCGTGAAGCACTGAGACTTCCCGCCCAAGCTCAGTATGACCCATTTGTTGATAGATCAGAGGCACGCTCTGTACTGCCATTTCTGGGTCGAAGAGGAACAACGGGCACAATCAAAAGAAATGAATTTGGTCCTATGTGGGGTATTCTCATCACAACAATAATTCGATGTATGACCCACAAGACGGGAGCTTTGGACCAAATAAACGAATTTGGGATGCAAATAGTACATGCTCTGTACTATGGAAGAAATATTGATTTTGCTCGCCTAATTTTCAATGAATTAGCTACTCTGGTCCGAGCAAACACAAGGGAATGCAACGTCCCTTTCTGCAGATTTCTATCACTCATCTTTCAACACTCAATGCCCACACACATTTATGATGATTTTCATAGTCCAAGAGTTGATCTTCCTCCACTTAGTGAGAAGATTTTCTTTTATAGGCCAAGAGAAGGAGAGCCTCTTCTAAGTCCTCCTATGTGGGCCATTGTTCAAGAACATATAAATGATGAAGAAGATATGTCTGATACTGAGTCAGACAATGATGGTGATGATGATAATGATGATAATAGTGGCAATGGAGCCCAGGCTGGTCAAGATATTGAGATGCAGGATGTCCCACACGTTCAAGAACCAACTATCTCTCCACCTGCACAAGATGTTGCTGCTCCTCATATTGAAACTGTTCTTGAAACTGAGTCCTCAGAAGACACACCATTGGTTCTTCATAGACGAAGAAGGAATCTCTCTCCTATCATTATGGGAAACTTATCATCTGAGGAGGTGCAGCCTGCAAATGTTCCATCATTAACTTCCTCTCTTCAAGCTCAAAGCCTAGTTGCAGCCACCGCTGACCTTCCAAGCCCAGAACTTCCTCCATCTGCTCAACCAATTGAGGAACCTCATGTTCCTCTTGATGTGGATATTCAATATGCACAAACTACAATGGAAGGTGCTCAGCATAACATAGAGGTCGGTATTGAAGATGTTGGTGCTGCACATCAACAAACACATGATCCTGCACCGACCTCTGCAGATGCTAGAAGAGAATCTGACAGAGTCTCAGGTATGAATTTCTAAAAAGCCCTTAAACTTATATATATATATTTCATTCCCAAATAGAGACTAAGTATTGGCCAGTACCAACTCAATACTGACCAAAGTCTCAAACGATCTTTCAAATATATATCCCTTTATGGCCAACATAGCTAGCCCACTGCTGCTATGCAAAATTCATATACTGAGCACACTAAATTGATCATTGTCAGTCTACAGTTGTCTCAACATTTAAAGAGACAATGGTGGTTGATGTCATACTGACACCCACTGGTGCTGCTTGAATAATGTCCAACTTATTTTTGAGTTGGGTAGCATCATTCAAGAAATGATCCCAAACCCTTAAGCCACAAAATCCAAAAATATCCCATGGGGTTTAGCCACATTTCTGTTATCACTCTCATACCGAGTGATAAACATTGAAAATATCAAGAAGCACATCCCAGGCTTCGAATTCCCACACCCAAACCTTTTAGTAAATGTGACTTATCCTATACTGAGCTACTTATATTTTCACACTCACCTTTACTAAAATCTTCTTACACATGCTATGCACAAGTCCACAATATTTCATCCTATACCAGATGAAATACAGACTTCACAAACTCTGTTTATATGATTGTAGAATTAAACAACACCACAATTCTATTTGATAAACCTTTCTTTCTAACAAGTTTTATATTTTTGTTTCTTTAGCACCATCTGTGCAGGGCATTCAGGCATCTCAGGCTGTAGCAGACCAAGTGACTCTGCAAGCAATCATGCAGCACATTCTGGCCATCCAACAAACTCAAAATGTAATACTAGCCAGAATGGACAAGATGAGTGGTGATATTGACTTAATAAAACAGTCAGTATCACTCCTTCAACAACCACAGCAGCCTCCACAAACTCCACCAGGTTCACATGGTGACCACAATGAAGAAGGAGAAGGAGAAGGAGGTGCTGGTGATACTGATGCTGCAACTGAGCCCATGCCCTCCCCTACTCTTGAACAACTTGAAGGGGACATGGGTGGTGATACTGATCCTCTTCCCTCCTCATCAAATGATAACAAAAGGGGGGAGAAGAGACAAAGAGATACTGAGATTGATCAAACTGAGCCTTCTGCTCAGGGGGAGAAAAGAAGAAGATTGAATGAAGATCAACCTCCACAACAACAACATCAGCAAAGCCCTCATACTGAGCCATTTCGCATTCAGTATGAGAGAAGAAGACAAAGAACAAGGTCAGCATTACAAGTTCAAGACCCACTTGAGCCATCTGCTCAGGGGGAGACTCATACTGACCAACCACAGCAAACTTATTCTGAGCCACCTGCTCTTGAAGAGAATAATTTACAAATTGTGGTCTATAGGCCTTTCATCTGGCCTATTGCTGATGATGAAGATGAAAAACCAGATTTAGTAAACTATGCACTAAATCTGGTAGAACAAGAAAGTTCTTCATCATCATCCTCGGATGATGAAGAACCAGAAAATCTGGTAATTAGAAGGAGGAGTTCCTTATCAAGAAGACCTATCAATGATGTTCTCACTTCTTCTGAATCAAGTGAGGAATCTGCTCCTCTGGTAACAAGACAAAGAAGCCCTGTTCTTACAAGGGACAGTGATACCGAGCAGGCTCCAAGACTGCCTCCTCAACAACTCTGGGCAGAACAAGAAAGATTTTTATATGAGCAAGAGTTGGGAGTCAAAACTGAACCAGAATCTGACCCAGATACTGATACTCCTGGTCCTTCACATAGAATCTCAAGAAAGGGTCCAGACCATATTCAACATTATTGGAATATGGTTGCTGCTAGGACTCAGTATAAGGAACAAAGAAAGGAGTTCTTGAGGACCAAAACATTTCAAAATGTAAGGGGGATACATTGGTTAAATCTGGATGTCAATAAAGTAAAAGTGAAGCTCAAAGAAGGAAGAATTACTATCACTTGTACTGGCTTAACCAGTCCCCCCATGAAGATATTTATTCATGACATTCAAAGAATTGGTCTTCAAGACTGGGTGAAGATCACAAGACTGATCAAAGAGCTTCCAAAGAAATCAACCTATGATCAAATAGTCTTGGATGAGATCTGTGCAGTAGCTGCAGTATGTTATGAGAAGGACTTACTTCATGAAATAGAGTACAGAACACTCAGTGTGATGACTGAGGCTTACTCAAACAACAGACCAGAGTGCCTTCATACATACAAGTATCTTAGAAAGTATCCTCTTCCTCCTAACCTTGTCTTTCAGGATCAAAAGAGTGTCATATATCCAACTTCTGGATATATGTATACTGACTCAGATGATAGAGAATGCTTCATTTCTGATGAAGATCTTCTAAGAGCTCAAATCAGTCACCTTGTTGGACTGAAATGGATGATCACCAAGAAAGAAGACTCTTGGTTCAGAAAGAAGATTGTTGCAGTACTGAATAGCAGAAGGGATGAACTCAAAAGCAGAGAAGAGTTTGTCCACATCAAACAAGAAGTCTTCTATGAGTATGAAGCCATCAACAGCAAATGAAGAAGAAGATATTGTTACCTATGTTGTTGTAATTTTTGTTTATCTCTTTGTAATTGTTTTGTTATCATTAGATAGGGGGAGATTGTTAAGGCAAAAAGCCTTACCCCTTTAGATCTTAAGATAACAAAACAACCTAGACTAGCTGTGATTTATATGTAGAATAATATAGCTAAGTTTAGGTCTGATACTGAGTGATCAGTATTGGAACTCAGTATCAGTACTCAGTATCAGATAGTGATACTGAGTACAAGGACTGAGTAGAAGGACTGAGTGATACTCAGTATAGTAACGGACTAAGATCAAATCCCTTGATCTTAGTCATTTTCCTTGCTTAGTCCTTCGGTTACTCCTTTGCTAATTATGTAAGATCTCTATAACATTATAAATAGAGATCATCTTGCAAAGGAGTACTCACCAATTCACTCTACACTTTCATATCTTGTAATTGATCAGTGGTATTGCTTTTCCGCAGCATACCACACTTAGTGGATTTGTACACCGACTCTAATACTGTGTTTTACACTTTAATTGTCTCTTGTATAATCATTCTAATCAATTAACTAACAAACCAGGGGTGTTGTGACCTAACATTTTGGATTTGCGGGACTTGGACTTGTGGGCCTTCAAATGGTCCAAAGGAATCAACGATTTTAACTCTAGTTGAGGATTTTCCTGTCCCGAGGCCTTCGGCAGCGGTGAGTGTTGGTTGAATGATTGTCTCACCTGCTGAAGTAGTTACCTCAGGTGTTTCAATAGTGACTAGTGATGTTGGAATTAGGGTCTCGTCTACTAAAACGTCTTTTTCTTCTTGTATCCCAGCAGAGGTGATAAGTGGCGATCTTGGGGTCTCACCTGCTGGGATATCTTCAACATTGGCTCTGACAGCAGAGGTGATCATAGATTGTGAAGCATTTTGTTCACCTTGTTCTTCACCTGCTGAAGTAGCATGCTCTTTCTCCCCCTTAGAGAGTGCCCGAAGAATTAAGGTACTCTCTGGTGCTGAAGCAGGATGGACAGCAGCGGCACCCTCATTTAGTTTTTGTAGAAAAAGGTTGAGGGTGCCTTAGAGACCAGCAACTTGGGAAGTCAGCGAACTGACCTCAGTCTCCAATTTTTCCATTCTTGTGGACACAACAGAAGTGGATGCCTCAATAGCCTTAGAGAGGTGGATATGAGTGTGGGTCAACAGAGACTCTTGCTTAGACTGTGCAAGGGCCAGACGATCAACAACTGGTTGGAGAGGAAATACCTTGGAAGACAAGGTATTCAACTATTTTTACACTTCTGCTTCAGTTGCCCGAGCTTCAGAGAGAAGCTTGTCTTTTTCGACTCTGTCAGACTCGCGAAGGGAGTTCAACTCTCGATGAATATACTTTTTGAGAGTGATGAACTCGCTTGTGTTGCAGCGAATCTGATCAGCAAGAAGAGCTAGTTGAGGAGTCTAAGTGTGAACCTCAGTGTGCATAGAAGCTATGCTGGAAGAGAGGTTCTCAGCAGTTGTAGCAAACGTCTTTGGAACATCCCTGCGAAGGGTGTCCATCTGCTGACTCAGCCTGGCCATCCTAGGTAGAATCTGGGATGATACAACTCTAGACAATAGAGCAGCAGCAGCTCTGATAGGAATGCTTCCTCCAGCTTTGCTGGATTCAGCATGGGACACTAGGACGCTTTGGGAGAGGGGGTCCGACATGTCTCCAGCTTGAGGGGTAACCTCAGCTGTGGGAGTGGGTGTTCCTGAGTTAGGAGGAATCGCTCCTATGGGATGCTCAGAAACTATGGGGGTGGGTTGGGTCCAGCTGAAACTTCTGTGTTACTAACAGAAGTGCCGTCATCAGCTGTCAAAACAGTTTGAAGCCCAGTATGTACGTCTTCGTCAGATGACGAATAGTAAGGCTGAATAGGATCATCAGCCGAATCAAACATCATGTGAAATGTTGTTTGATCCTCTGGAGCTTCGGTCTCACCAGCCAGCGATACTGGTATAGAGACGGGAGGAAGAGTTCCTCTGGGTGGTGTGTTAGCTACCTCACAGCTTGGTGGGCGAGTACGTTCGCGATCACTGGTAGCTTGGGTGAATGCCTCAGTAACAACTTGGTCTAAAGTTGTCTCTTCATTGGCGGTGGTGGTTTCCTCGATCACCCGCTGGTTTAAGCTGGTGACGTTGTTGGAAACAGAAGGAACAACTTCAAGATTGACTTGGTTTCCAGTCAATCTATCATCAGCTGATGACTCAGAAAGTGATGAAGAAGTTGGTGGTGGTGTGTGTGCAGCTGACTCACGGGTGGCTTGGGTTGAGCCAGAAACTTCACCAGCAGTCTGTCGAGAGACTGAGGTTGCTTGTGGAGTTTGTCCCCTTGTTACAACGACTGGTAATGAATCAGTCGAGGAGCTACGCAGAAGGTTGGAGCCGGCACTAACTCCTGAAGAACGAAATTGTCGTTTTGAAGTCTGCTGACTTGTTGAGAAATCAGCAGAAGGAGGTTGAAGAGCAAAAGAGAGAAAAAGAGGATCAACCGGGAGTGTCTGACCAGGAGCTCCATTTGTTGGTGGAGTTCCTGGAAAAACACTGCCAAATTGAAAATGAGATGGATCATTCTCAGAAGCTGGCATGGCTTCTGATCGTAATCCTCTCAGTCTAGAACTCGAGTGAGTAACCAGAGGATTCCGGTGAATCCTGATGATGCTGCTATCGCCAGCTCAACATCATCGACCACCACATCTTCTCCACGGGTAGCAGTCCCTCTTACCCTCAGCTGAGGAGAAAAGGGAGCGCTAGAAGTGGAAGAAGATGATAAAAAGAATGAAGAGGAAGAAGGAGAGCGATGAGCAGCTCGCTTAACTCGCTTCTTCACACCACGTGGAATATCACCCGTTTCCACATTTTCCACGTCAATGGGCATTGAGATCCCAGTGGAAGTGGTGGTATTTCCATCAACAGTTGGTGGTCGTTCAGTTGATGGAAAACTCTCCATATGAGCAAAGGAAATACCTTCTTGTAGGGCAGATTCTTCTGATGTGGTGCCCTTTGTTTGATCCTTTTGGGATCTGGTCCGATCATCAATGATCTTCAGCATGTACGAGGAGAGGGGAACATCCTTACGATCTTCCTTCTTGGAGTTGAAGGCGATGTTGGAGAAGGTACGTACCTCCACTGATTCCCCTAGAAGGTCGTCATAATCGATCTTCAGCTTCTCAACCATCACATGTGCGATGCACAATGTAAAGAAGCGAAGATAGGGAATGTGGGTTCCCTTTGCCTTCAGCTTGGCCATGACTTCCTCGTACACCAGTCTCCCATAATCAATCCGATGTCCGGTGATTAGGGCTTCATCAAAGACTTGCATACTGGAGTTGCACTGGTTATGAGACCCAGAGTTGCCACCTATACCCTGAATGATGTGGGTAAAGAAATAGGCCCAGGTTCTCGTCAACTCAGACTTCTTGAAGATCGGTACGTTGTCGTCTTTACTTTCTAATCTGTATCCAGTGATACGGATTAGGTTCTCTTTGGTTTCATCAGCAGATTTTGTCTGCTAGTATAGTTCGACAGGTAGCAGGTATTCGAACCCGCAAGCGGTTCGGAAATCATCAATAGTAATGGTGATTTGATGACCTCCAATTTCCGCAACGATGTCGTCTCCAGAAACGGAGGCAGACATCCAGAAATCACGCAAGAGATCGTAGATGCTCTTGGTGAATCTGAAGAAAGCACCGCCGATAGGGCAGTGACGCAAGAACTTCCCCACCGGTCGGTATACATTGAGGAGGTTCTTCGGTGGAGAGGTGTTGCCTACCAGATTCGAGTTCTGGGTGAACTCGATGGCATCTCTAGAGATAGGAGCTTTTGTGGTTTTCTTCGACATTGTAGGCTAGGAAGAAAGATAAAAGCTTGAAGAGTTAGGGTTTTTGAGAGAAGATTTTGAGGGTGGTGAAGATGAAATGAGGGAAAAGGTGGGTATTTATAGGGGGTTTTGGAACGGTTTAGCTAAATATTTGAAATTTAACCGGATCATTTATGGATAGTTACAAACCAACTATGGAAATGTTGGTTATCATGCGGAAAAGTCGTTGGATGTGACAGAGAGGGATAGTGGAGCCGTTTCGTGTGTCAGGGTGTCTTGTCCCCCATAAATGCCGAATATTTTCACTCGAGTGGAAATATTTGCCACAGAGATTGTATGGATGGGGATGAAAGATGCCTTTTTGTGGGAGAACCAAATATTTTTCTTTAAAAGAAACTTGATAAGTTATCATTTTGAAAGATTTTATTCGGCTGACTGATGTATTCAAAATGCTTTTAGTCACCTGAATGTACTAAATGACAAGGTGGACTTATCAGCTGCTGATAGTACTTCAGCAGTTCATTCAGGCATTCAACATACCCAGCTCGCTGATTAGAAAATTGAAGTGTTTTTCATCTAAAGGCTTAGTGAATAAATCAGCCAGCTGAAAGTCTGTTGAAATGAAATGAAGTTCCACGTCACCTTGTTCTATGTGATCTATAATAAAATGATACCTTATATCAATATGTTTTGTTCTTGAATGAAGAACTGGATTGTTGCTCATTGCAATAGCACTTGTGTTATCGCAGTAGATAGAAACTTTAGAGAAGTTCATATCAAAATCAACCAGCTGATTCTTCATCCAAAGGACTTGAGCACAACAGCTTCCAGCAGCAACGTATTCTGCTTCAGCTGTGGAGGTAGAAACAGTGTTTTGTTTCTTGCTTGTCCAGCTGACTAGTTTTCCACCTAGCAGCTGACATCCTCCTGTGGTGCTCTTTCTATCCATTTTGCAACCTGCAAAGTCTGAATCTGAATAGCCAATTAGATCAAACCCAGAGTCTTTGGCATACCAAAGACCTAGGCTTGGAGTACCTTTGAGGTACCTCAAAATTCGCTTAGCAACTATTAAATGCGATTCTCTAGGATCAGCTTGATACCTAGCACACATGCAAGTAGAAAACGTAACGTCTGGTCTGCTGGCGGTGAGATAGAGCAAAGATCCAATGATTCCTCTATAGAACGTGACATCAACTGATTTCCCAGTTGTGTCAGCATCTAGATTGTTTGGAGGAGCCATTGGAGTTTTCATAGATGATGATGAATTCATATCAAATTTCTTTATAAGATCTTTGATATATTTTTCTTGATTTATAAAAATTCCATTTTTAGATTGCTTAACCTGTAAGCCAAGAAAATATGTTAATTCACCCATCATACTCATCTCATACTTTGTAGACATAAGTTTCGAAAAACGTCTACAAAGTTTTTTATCTGTAGCAACAAAAATTATGTCATCCACATAAATTTGAACAATCATGATATCACCTTTGATTGTGCGAATGAATAAGGTTTTATCAATCTTTCCCCTGGTGAAATCATTTGCTATGAGGAATGTGGAGAGTGTGTCATACCATGCACGAGGAGCTTGTTTCAACCCATGCAGTGCCTTATCCAATTTAAACACATAGTCTAAGTACTTAGGATTTTCAAACCCTGGTGGTTGCTTAACATACACTTCCTCTTGCAGCTTTCCATTTAGAAATTCACTCTTAACATCCATCTGAAAAACTGTGAAGTTCTTGTAAGCAGCATAGGCTAGAAATATTCTTATAGCCTCAAGCCTAGCTACCGGAGCAAATGTTTCATCGAAATCGATTCCTTCCTCTTGTCTATATCCTTGATCAACAAGTCTTGCCTTGTTGAGAATGACGACTCCTTCTTCATCCATCTTGTTCCTAAATACCCATTTAGTACCAATTATAGTCTTCCCAGCTGGTGGAGGAACCAGCTTCCATACTTTGTTGACCTCGAATTGGTTAAGTTCTTCCTGCATCGCTTGAATCCAGCTTGAGTCTTCTAGAGCAGTTTTAATATTCTTCGGTTCTTCAGCTGCTAAGAAGCACGACCATAAACATAGATTGCACGATGCTTTACTTCTTGTGACCACTCCTTGTTGTGGATCTCCAATGGTTAGCTCAATTGGATGTTCTGATGTCCACTTAGATTGTGGAGCGGCTGTAGAAGAGGAAGATTCAGCAGAGTTGGATCCTTGTTGAGTGGCTGACTGCTCAGCAGGATGATTTAGCTTAGAGATAGCCTTAGATGATGCTCTAGCTGTTGGAATCTCTTGTTGAACAGCTGCAATATCTACAAGATATGTAGGAGCATCATGGAATGTCTCATCTGATTCATTTATGGGAACCTCAAAGAGGTTTAAAGCATCAGAGAATGCTTCAGCTGCATCATCAGAAGATGGTTCAGCTGATCTCTGAAATGCATCAGATGAGTCAGCAGAGGTGGGATTTAAGGCCTTGGAGTGTTCTTCAAAAGTAACGTTTATGGACTCTTCCAAAGTTTGTCTTCTTTTATTGAAGACTCTGTATGCCTTGGATGTAGTGGAGTATCCCAAGAAAATGGCTTCATCAGCTTTGGAATCAAACTTGCTTAGCTGATCTCGTGTGTTTAATACAAAACACACACACCCAAACACATGAAAGAAACCAATGAAGGGTTTCCTTTGACGAAATATCTCATAACAAGTTTTCTTGTGTCTCTTCACGTAGAGAGACCTGTTTTGAGTAAAACACGATGTGTTAACAGCTTCTGCCCAAAATTGCTTAGGCATGTTTGACTCAGCAAGCATCGTTCTTGCAGCTTCTATTAGGGTTCTATTTCTTCTTTCAGCAACACCATTTTGTTAAGGTGTTCTAGCAGCTGAGAAGTTTTGGGAGATCCCAACATCTGAACAGAAGTCTTCCAAAGTCTTGTTTCTGAATTCAGTACCATTGTCTGATCTCAGCATCTTGACTCTAGACCCGTTTAGAAGTTCCATCCTTTTAATGAACTTAATAATTTCATCAGCTGCATCACTCTTGTGACGAAGAAATATGACCCAATTATATCGTGAATATTCATCAACGATAACAAGCGTATACTTCTTTCCACCTAAAGTTTCAGTACTCATGGGACCAAAGAGATCCATATGGAGCATGTGAAGGCAGTTGTCGATGGAAAAACATTACTTTGATTTGATAGAGCTTTTATGTTGTTTGCCTTGTTCACAAGCTGAACAAAGCTTATCTTTTTCATACTTGATTTGTGGTAGACCATTCACCAGCTGACCTCGAGCCAGCTTCGATATGTTTTTGAAGTTTAGGTGAGATAGTCTTTTATGCCACAACCAATTCAGCTCTTCAGTAGAATGGAGAATAGACAAACTTCTTGATTTTGAGGATTCATGGTAAGTGTGTAGACGTTCTTAGTTCTTGGAGCAATTAATACAACTTTTCCACTTTTATCCATCACCGTTCCTCTGTATTCATTAAAGTTCACTGAGAACTTTGCATCACATAGTTGGCTTATGCTGATTAAATTATGTTTCAGCCCATTCACATAACCAACTCTTGTGATTTTTACGGGTCCATTTGAGATGGTTCCATATCCTTCAGTTGAGCCTCTACCATTGTCACCAAAAATTACTGGAGGACCAGCACAAACTTCAAACTCTTCCAGCAGGGATTTGTATCTAGTCATATGTCTCGAGCAACCACTGTCTAAGTACCAGACATGTTTGCTTTCATCACCCTGCACAAAGATTAAAAGAGTTAGTTCTTTTTGGGAACCCACACTTCTGTGGGTCCTCGTGACTTCCCGCTGGAACTCACAGAGGTTGGTTTTTCAGAAGGCTCACATGCTGAGGTTGGAGAAGGTCTCAGGCATGTGCTGTCACACTCACTTGCCATATGCCCATGATCTCCACACTTGTAACACTTTCTATTTCTTTCAAGTGGAGTGGAAGGCGAGGCAATGGGTTTCGGAATAGGACCCAAAATCCCTTTCATTTTCTGATTATCAGAGATAGTCAGAGTTTGAATAAGTGATGTCAGCTTGCTGATCTTTCCTTCCAGCCGTTTGACAGACACAGCTGAAGAAGGATTTGGAGTGTTTTTAGAGACACTCTTACCTTTGTTCTTTGCAGCTCGAGTACGAACTCCAACTGACTCACCCTTGGAGGGTGTAAGAACAGTTATCCTTCCTGCTGTTTTGCTAGTTTTCGACTGAGATCTAGCAGAGGAAGCAGCATGTGCTGAACCCGAGATAGATTTTCTTGGTTCAACAATTACTACAGTGGGTGTCCTAACTACCATGGCAGAAGAGTCAGATGATGACACTTCAACAATAGCTTCAGAAGGATCTTCTGAGGATATCTCAGTCGCAAAGGTTTGGGTAAATCTAACAAAGGAACCAAAAACCAACTCTTCAGCTGGCACAGAAGCATCAGCTGACGAGTAGTACAGATCATCTGTACTGCTATCAGGTACAGCGGCTGCAGCAAGGAAGTCTCTTCCTAGTACAACTTGTACTTGACTAGGAATTTGTGAGTTAACACATTCACTCACACGTTTGGATGAACGAGACCAGGATTCACAAATCTTTTTAATTGCTTCAAGTTCTTTAAATTTCTCATCAAGATCATGTTCAAGAACTGAGTTTATAAATTTTGTTTCAGAAAGTTCTTCTTTTAAAGTTTTGTGATCAATTAATCGTTCTTTTAAAAATGCATTTTCACGTAGAATAGCATTATGTTAATCCAAATACTCACCTTTCAGCTGATCAATGAAGTGCAAGTCACAAATAATAGAATCAACAATATCTTTGGCTTTAGTAGCCTCAGCAGAGATTAGAGAGGTTACCTTTTTATGAACTATGTTGACCCATTGATAAGAACTAGCATCATCAGCTGTGATACTTTCATCATCATCAGCACAAGCCATCAAACACATTGTGGCCATTGGTTCATCATCATCGGATGAGCTGTCACCAGAGTCAGCCTAGTCGTGAGTTCCAGCTACTAGACCCTTGTCAGCGACTTTGCCTTCAAGTTCCTTCTTTTCTTCTAAGATCTTTTTGGCGAAGGCTTGTAGGTTTTTATATTTTTCTTCAATGGACTCACCAGTCGAAGATGATGAACTAGCTTTCTTATGCTTGCAGTCGTTAGCATAGTGTCCCTTTTTGTTACAGTTGTAGCATGTTATCTCAGAGATGTCATGTGTACTTCCAGAGGGTCTAGAAGAAGCAGCTGATGAGATAGGTCTGCTACTTGAGCCTTTAGCTGAGGAGCCAGATTTGCCTTTAAAGAATTTTCTGTTTTTAACAACTAAGGCAAGCTCAGATATAAGTGCATCATTGTCTTCATCTTCATCAACCTCTTCGATGCTGACTTCAGGCATGTTGAACAGACCAACAGCTGAAGTGTTGTCAGCTTCATCATCTGAAGGTGGATATTCAATTCTGCTGGGTTTGTTTAAGGAAACAAGAGCAGTTGAAGATCCAGCGAAACTCACTTTAGAGTCCTTTGGAGATTGAAATTTGTTGAGTACAGTTCTCTCATGGCTTAGAAACATACCATAGAGAGAGGAAAGAGTATAATCTTTTAAGGTATGAGATGTACTCATGCAAGTTATGATGGTAGCCCATTTAGAGGGTAAGGTTGCCATAAACTTACACATTTTGGACATGTCGTCCTTATCAACTCCATGAGACTTCAACTCGTTTAACAGAATGTTGTAACGATTGAAAGTTTGAGCTATAGTCTCGCTAGGCTTAGCTTTAAACAGCTCATAGTCATGGATGAGCATTGTTTTGTTATGTTCACGCACAACAGATGTGCCTTCATAAAATTTAGCTAGCCTATCCCACATCTCTTTAACTGAGTCACAAAATTGTATATTGTGATACAGTTCATCACCAACTGCTTGAAAAAGCATATCCCTTCCTTTATTCTCAAGATGAACAAGACGTTTTTCAGCGTCCGTCCATTGAGCTTCAGATTTAACAACGTAGTGTTCTGGTATTTCAGGAGTACCAGGAATGAGGGTTTTAGGGATGTATTTTCCTATCGTGATGTTATCTTGAAGTTTTGGGTGATAGGTAACCATGTGGGATAACATACGAGTTTTCCACATGGGACAGTTGGTTTGGGTGAGTTTGGGAGGTTTTCCAGATGATGGAAGATCGGATGATGTAGGTTCAGCCATAATAGATGCTCAAAGTTGATGGAAACAACTTTGACACTTGTTCTGATACAGTTGTTGGATCCCAACAACACAAACGTGTTGCGTTACGACCGAGTAACGAAGATAAGATAAATAACACACAAGATTTCAATGATTAAGAGTTTATTAAAACAACTTAGTACAGTACAAAGTTTGCAGAAATAGATAGTACACACTAACTAAAACTTTCTACTTGAAATGACACTTTTGTTCGCTCAAACTAGAAGACTATGCAAGGAGAGTTTTATATCAGCTGATACAGACAGCTGATATTTAATGTTGTTAGGGTCATTTATGTTGTAGTCAATAGTTAGGGGACTAGATGTGTCATGTTGTAATAGTTAAAAACTAGTCATTAGTCTTAGTCAATGGGTTTAGGCTTAATTAGTGTTAATTAAGCATGTTTTAGAGGTGAGGTATAAAAGGCTTAGATGATGAATTGTATTAAAAGCTTTCCTCATTAATTGCATTTATCATTTGAAAGCTCCCTTTCCCTCCATCTATTCTCTCTCAACCTACACACACTAAAACACCAAGAACACACACATTTAAGCTTCAATCTCACTCAAATCTCAATGGATTAGCTTGATTTCATTGTAATTACATCTATCAAATGCCTTAGTAATAACTATGGAGAAGTTAATACCAGACAATAACAACTCTCAGAGAATGTTCTTGTGCTATGAATTCTAAAAGGTGTGTATAAATGCAAGTATTTACGTCTCTATATATAGCCCAAGATCCGTGTTACTTTGTCCACAAGATAATCGACGTGTAATCATATCATTCGTCGATGTAGACTTGTCCACGGAAACATTTAATGCTCTTCCATATGTTGTAGTCCCAAGTGTACTTTGTGTCAACTCCTTTTGATACATTTTCTGACGCACAGTAAAAAGGTGTACTATGAAAGTACAAAAGTGGTTGACTTTCCGTTTACATGCTTGGAGGGAAAAACGATGATGTACTGACACAATATCTTCTATTCCAAAATAGAAGATCCTCGTCGTTTTCTTCTTCTTTGAGTGGGAAAGGAAATGTTCAAAGTGTCAAGAACATTTCCACTTAAGTCTTCATCTGCAGCAGGTATCATCAGCTGATTCCACAATCAGCTGAATGATCTTCTTCTTGTCTTTGTCCTTTAGCCATAGACTACGAATGAACACTCTTCTGTAGCTGCTGATTTGACTTGATTTCCTAGAGATAAGTACGTACTCAGCTGAAGGTTTATTGCATATACTTGCTTCAGCTGAGATACATACTTCAGCTGATATTTATTCTTCTTAGCTATTGATCATCAAATCTTATTCACTTAGTCTAGGGACTAACATACTGTATATATGTTCTTTGGTTATGGTGGAGATACCAAACTGAAGCTAAGTATACTTGCTATACTTATGCTGGTTTTGAAATAGGTCGTGATGACGCTAGATCCTATTTACGAAGGTTCACTACATTCGAATGATTTATCGAGATATGTGAAATTCGTACTTTTAAAGTTCAAACAGATAACTAACTAAGTGACACTTTATCGAACTCAATGTCTTATACCAAACATATTGAATATGAATGGAACATTGGACTTTGACAAGCTATTAGTATCATGTAAATCTGTTTTAGTATTTGGATAATGGAACGATTGAGCAGTTTTTATTGGAATAAATTGATATATTTGATGTGATCGTTTTTATATGAATATCTACAGTGTTCTATATTTGCATGTTTATATCCTTGAATATTTACTGTGTTTTATATTCTAAATTGTCCATTGTCATATTAATAATATGGGAATATTATTAAGACAAATCTGAGGGCATTGATGACATGATCTTAGTATCACTAAGGATGATGAAATCAAACTCACATGTTGTTCATTGTGATGCACAATTGGACTGACCCAACCTATGAGAAATCACTTCCTGGATTTATGTCACAAGTGAATCTCACAAAGGCTTTGTCGCTTATCCTCTGACTTGAGGTGCAAGTTGGTTTGTGTGTGTGGAGTGTCAAACTTTGATGTGGTTAAACGCTGACCTGAATAAGGCTGCTATAACAACCATGTTCAGGTTTGATGTTAAGCATATACCAAACACATGTAGTCAATAAAGAATTTGTTCCTCCACATGTTTGGATTAGATACTACTGGGTCCCTCGATGATTTGAATAGATGCTTGTACGGCCGTACCCAAAGGTAATCAAGATGAATCTTGATTGGTTTGGTAATCTACTTCAATGTAAAGACCGAGAAACAGAATCGTTGAAATTTTAGATTGACATTAATCCTTGTCTAAAATTCAACATGGTATCAGTAACAAAATGATAACTTATTGAAAAACTTTGAACCTGGACTTTTCTGAAACTCACTCATATACTTCTAGGGGCATTGGCGGGTTGCTAGACTCTAACCTTTGCTTGTATAACTACTTGATGTTATGACGTACGCAAGTGAGAGCTGTTGGAATATGCTTCACACTCATGACATATAGTTATATGGCTAGTGGTATGTGAGTCTAAAGGGTCACACACTTATACACTGAGATACCATTAATTATAAATAATGTAATTATTGTATTTACATTACTTTTATATATATATATATATATATATATATATATATATATATATATATATATATATTATAAGTAACCTAAAACATTAAATGGGCTTAATGGTTAAGGCTTGATTTAATTAAAAGATCATAAAGAGGCTTTAGAGGGAAAACAAAAGGAGCATTAAGGCCTTGCTAATTAGATTAGAACGTACAAAACCTAATTATGTCTAGCCGCTCTTTTACTCTCCCTCTCAATGATACGGACGAAATAAGAAGCACAAATTTCGTTTGTGGCTTCTTGTGTGACTCCAACCGACAAGAAAATAAGGGGAACACAATCTTTTGTGTAATTCCCTTTGTATGCGTCCATAAGAAAAGAAACATAAACTTACGTGGATGGATTTTCTTTTGCTTGGGATGTTAAGTCAACGAATCATCAAGCAGTCCCATTTTCTATTTGATACAAAATGGCTATGGTGTTTTTGGTTGCTTAGTTCGAACGTCGGGTTACTTATAAGGACTAGCATCCGATGGCGATCTAGGAGGTGTAGTGTGGACTTGTTTAGAGATATCCTACTTTGGATATTCAGTTTCTTCTACCTACCGGTGTTCGAATTCAAAGGCTTCAAGGGTATGAATTATTTCTACACATTAACCTCTTTGATATTCTTGCTTAATTACTTTGTCAATATGTAGATTCGTTATTAGTGATTTATATAATTTTCCGCTGCGTTTACTTGATTAAACTGTAAATCACTAACAGGGCCAAGGCCCGTACTTGGCCCATTTGACCTATCCAAGCCCATTGGGCCAAAATTTAGTCGGCCCATTAGTAACCAAGCCCACTTGGACAAAAGCCCAAACCTTTGGCCCATTACTTACCCAAACCGAACCCAATTGGGCCCAAGCCCAATCCATGGCCCAACCTAATTGGACCTAAGCCCAACATGAGGCCTAAGTGGCCCATCTAGTAGCCCATTAGGCTCATTAAGCCCGTCTAGGCCCATTAAGCCTAACCCAAGTCCATTTCATTTCATTTCATTTGGAAGCCCATTTCATTTCATTTCGAAGCCCATTTCATTTCATTTCATTTCGGTCCATTAAGGCCCAATAACCCTAATTCAATCAATGTCACAAAACATAAAACATAACACAAACTTATATCATAAACAAACTTATACAATTTATTATTAGTACGCCTGTGCATTAGCTTAGTGTTGATTAGATTATTATTGCGTTTACGCGCTAGGAGTCTTTAAAGAGATTCTTTGAGGTTTATCGAGAGCTAAGCTTTGCCCATGTGAGTCCACAGACCCCTTTTACTCTTTATATTGTTTTATAAACTATTGGGGTGGAAAACATAAACAATGCTACTACTTTACTATGATTGTACAACATTTCATTTTCACTATCGCGTTGGCATGACAAACAATTATTATACCGGACTAAGGTTACCAGCAATCATTAACTAGTGGATCTAGACCATGGATAAGCTGATAGTACTATTGGCTGACACTCATCCTCCCAACATTATTTGATCATTACTTGGTTATCCAAGACATCTTTCGAGAGTGTATATCCATAAAAGAACGATAGCATACTAGAGTTGAAGTGATGATTGTGGACTTAGGGGTTGGTATATTAACTCAATATACTAGCTACCTGTTGGGGATAACAGTCGTGCGATGTCAAACATAACAACTTATTCAACAATTTTTCATAAACAAAACTAGTAATTGTATATCTTCTACAATTACATTTCACTTTTCATACTTATTTCTCATATCTTATGAGTGTTGAACTTATAGTTTTTCAGTCATAAATCTATTTTCATAACAAACATTTTGGGTAGCAAACGCTTTACTTTTGCCATAAACATTAACCCTGTGGATTCACTCAACATAATTTGTTGACCCTTTTATTTATGTTTTCCAAGTGATTTAGGAGCTCAGTGAGACTGGAGGATATGAGTAGTGGATTGTCGTGACCCATGAATGAACATTTAAGTTTATGAACAATCACTTCAATTTCAAGACTTACTATTTTTGTAACTACTATTTTGGGAAACTTTCCATTTTTAGATGGTAAACCATTTTCATTATGTTATTTACGTGGTTGTTTGTTTACTTAATTTTTGCTATGTAATCATGAACGTTACACCTCCGTTCATCTGCAAAACATTTTAAATAGCGTAAAACTCATTTTTGACGGGGTGTGACAGATTCGTATCAGAGCTTAAGTTATAGCGAATTACCATGCCTAGTCTATCACTACAAAAGATTTTTGGACAAACAAAACTTTTAACAAAACAAATGTTCATGGCACGCTGAGTCTCATATCCCGAAGTTTCATTGTTCTTAGATTAGAACATTGCCTTAGTTTGTATTGCCTTAGAGTAATATTAAGCATATCGACTAAGTTCCCAATTTTAAGTTCTATTAGTAGTGCGACTTATTTATCAGAATGTCGTCAGCAAGTGTTATCGGTATTTCATTCGACTCCAAATACGACAGTGATCTGGATAATGCTATGCCAGTAGTTCCAGCGCCAATTGCTCCAGTGCCAGTGGTGGTACAGCCTCCTGTTGTCACATGGCATCGTCACCCAAGAACACGACCTATACCTATTATCCTAAATTGTCCTCCGACGCCAACTATTGGCCAATGTCCTATTTTATTTCGTAAGTGTGAGGGTGGTATGATATACTTATCGACGCCTGGGAAGCCGTGTCGGAATTTAGCTTCAAGAACCCCTCGATGACAAGAACCAGTGCCAGAACCAGAACACATATCAGAATCAGAACCAGAAAAAGACTCGGAGCATGAAGAAGACTCTTAAGCAGAGGATGAACCAGAAGAAGACGACGAGTCGTCGCCGCGCGTCTAATTCAACTTTTATTATACAAATATTTTATGTTCTTAACTACTATAAAAATTAGTTTTAAATTAGTTATTGTCTTTTTACCTTGTTTGGCTGGATGTGCCATCTTTTCAAAATTTAACCATTAGGAAAGGTTTTTAATAAAAGTATTATTTTATTAATTAAAAAGATCATCTTATTTTGTTGTTTGAAAATTTATTTCATACTATAATAAGTAATTTCCTTATTTAACGATTTCTACTACTACTACTACTACTACTACTACTACTACTACTACTATTACGTCTTATACTACTATGACTATTGTATCTATTTTTCCCTATTTCTTTTAAATATTTCTACTATGTCTCCTCTATAAAAATTTCTTTCTTTAAATTCTCTTTATCGTCTTGTCCCTCATCCTTTTCCTTGAGTTTAAGCAAATTAAGATATATCTACGGTCTACACGATCTCGTTCGTACTCATGTCACTGTTGCTCAACCTACGACTTTTGAAGATGTTGTAAATCTAGCAACAAGCCTGACAAATGATGCTCATAGAAGCGGATTGTTTAAGGACAAATTGGTAGTGACTAGCAAATCATTTGAGCCCTAGCAACGACAATGGGAAGCGTTCCTACAACAAAAATCAACAAAACTACAAAGGGAACAAGTATCAGAAGACCAAGAACTATGTTGCCTCCAACTAGAGAAACAACAATTAGAACAATCAGTCAAACCCTGATGCAAAACCGTATGCTGGAAGAAATCCCAAGTGTCACAAGTGCAATTGTCATCATGATGGTCAACGTAAGAAATACTATAGATGTGACTATTGGGGACGCAAATTTCAGAAAGTGTACATCTAATACTCCTCTCAAAATACTCGTCTGTTACGAGTGTGGTGACCCAAAACATTATCGTAACCATTGTCCGAATCTCAGCAACAACAACAATCGCAACAACAACCGCAATGCCAACAACACCAATAATCGTCAGAATATTCGTGGTCGAGCGTTCGTCATTGGTGCTCAAGAAGCTCGCGAAGATCCCAATACTGTTACCGGTACATTTATTATCGACAAATATTTTGCTTCTATTTTATTCGATTCGAGAGTTTTGTATCGACCGACTTTAAAATTTTTTTGGATATTGAATCATCGCCCTTAGAGGTCAGTTATGAGATTTAGTTAGCATATGGAAGAGTTATTAAGTCTAGTGAGATTTATAAAGGTTGTAAACTTGACCTTAATGATCATATTTTTTTGACATTGACCTTGTGCCTGTAGAGCTAGGTTGTTTTGATATCGTCTTAGGGATGAATTGATTATCTAAAAACCATGCTGATATTTTATGTTGCAACAAACAAATTCGAATCCCTTTAACAAAATCATAAACACTAATAATTCAAGGTGAACAATGAAACAAAAATATCAAATCATAAATACTATGAAAGCACAAAAATATCTTCGTAAAGGATGCCAAGCCTTTCTTGCTCATGTCGTTGACAAACAATCCAAAGATCGTAAGATTGAGGACATTCCTATCGTTCGTGATTTTCCTAACGTTTTCCTGGTGAATTGCCTGGACTGCCACATCAAAGACAAGTTGATTTCCGCATCGTTTGATTCCAAAATTCACTCCTAACGCACGTTATCCTTATCGTCTTGCACCATCTAATGTGCAAGAACCTTCTTCTCTATTACAAGAACTCCTTGATCCTGGTTTCATTCGACCGAGTTTCTCATCCTGGGAGCTCCGGTCCCTTTTCGTTAAAAAGAAAGATGGTTCAATGAGGATGTGCATTGATTATCGACAATTGAATAAAGTAACCATTAAAAATCGTTATCCTTTTCCTCGTATTGATGATCTATTCGATCAACTCCAAGGATCGACTTTCTATTCCAAGATTGATCTCCGTTCAAGCTATCACCAGTTGAAGGTTCGTGATGAAGATATACCCAAGACAGCATTCACAACTCGCTATAGTCATTACAAATTCATGGTTATGCTATGTGGTTTGACCAATGCGACTACTGTGTTTAAGGATCTCTTGAATAGAGTGTGTAAGCAATATCTCGACAAATTCATCTTCGTCTCATAGATGATATTCTCATCTATTTACGAATAAGTGAAGAACATGAAGAGCACTTAAGAATCATTCTTGAGTTGTTAGAGAAAGCGAAGTTGTATGTCAAGTTGTCCAAGTGTGAATTCGGGTTGCGTGAAGTACAATTCCTAGGGCATGTCATAAACAAGGAAGGAATCCACGTTGATCCTACAAAGATCGAGGCTATTAAGAAATGGGAAGCTCGAAAGACCCCAACAGAAATTAGACAATTTCCTGGTCTTACTGGCTATTATAGAAGATTCATCAAGAATTTTGAGAAGATAGCTAAAGATTTAAAGGCGTTGACGCAAAAAGATGAGAAATTTTTCTGGGGCGAAAAACAAGAATCGACCTTCCAAACCCTAAAATCCATGATATTTTCCGCGCAAATTCTATCTCTTCCCGAAGGAACCGACAATTTCGTAGTTTTCTGTGATGCTTCGCACCAAGGTGATCGCCTACGCCTCTCGACAATTGAAGATTCATGAGAAGAACTACACAACGCATGATCTCGAGTTAAGTGTCGTGGTGTTCGCATTGAAGATTTGGAGACATTACCTCTACGGTACCAAGTACATGATATTCACCGACTACAAGTGTCTGCAACACATATTCGATCAGAAAGAGCTCAACATTAGACAGTGCAGATGGGTAGAGTTGATGAATGATTACAACTGCGAGATCAAGTATCATCATGGTAAAGCTAACGTATTAGCTGATGCCTTAAGTCAAAAAGAGCAACCCAAACCTCGTCGTATTCGAGCCCTTCCAATTTCCTTTCTTTCTAATCTATCCCCCAAAATTCATAAATTCCAAATTGAAGCCTTGAAGATAGAGAACATGAAGAGGGAAGTTGTACGTGTTATGGAGAAGCAACTAGAAGCAAAGGTGGATGGAACCCTGTACTTTATGGATCGTATATGGGTCCATAATCATGGAAGTGTTCACGATATCATCCTAAATGAAGCTCACAAGTCCAACTATTCGATTCAATCCGGTGTTGACAAGATGTACATAGATAACAAGGAACTTTATTGGTGGCCTAACATGGAGAAAGAGATTGCAGTCTACGTCAACAAATGCCTAACGTGCTCACAAGTGAAAAATGCAAAAAAATAAAAAACCGTCTAGTCTTCTACAACAATAGAGATCCCTAAATGGAAATGGGAACAAATCTCAATGGATTTCATAACCAAGTTACCTCGAACGTCTAGTGGTCATGATACAATTCGCGTAACTGTCGATCGTTTGACCAAATCAGCTCACTTTATCGCGATCAAGGAAATTGATCAAATGAAGAATCTGACAAGAATCTACCCGAAGGAAGTCGTGTCTCGGCATGGTGTGCCAATATTGATCATTTCTAATCGTGTCATTCGCTTCACTTCTCATTTTTGGCAGTCGTTGTAAAACTTTCTCGGTACTCGCCTCAATACGAGTACTACCTATCATCCACATCTACTTCTCGTTGTCTCTCCTATTCGTTCCTTGTTTTAAACTTCGGGACGAAATTTCTTCAACCAGGGGAGAATGTGACAACTCGACATTTTGGATATGTTACTCTGTTTCTATTTCTACAAACTTTCTCATTTCATATTATTTCTAGTTTTTGAAAGTTTCTATTTTTAGAAACTTTGCTCGTTTCCTATCATTTCTAATTTTAGAAAGTTTCTATTTTTGGAAAACTTTCATCACTTTATATCATTTTAGTATTTAGAAAGTTTCTATTTTTAGAAACTTTCCTCATTTCTTTTCATTTCTACTTTTGGCATCCAATCACATGACTAGTTCACCAAACATTTAACATTTAACCATACATCAGTGTTTGACTATTTTAGTCAACACAACATTTCATTTCATTTGTGGTGACTTCATTTTTCAAAAACATTTCTAATGATCTCGAGTGATCCCAGTCTATGATCTAGAGTCCCTAAGAAATTACTGTAAGATGTGAATGATGCTTTTCTTTTTACTTTCCCTAAGATGAAATGATATTTAAGTAATATTTAATCGATAAATCAAAATAATTAACGAAATGTGACTCGTAACGATTTTTATTCCAAACCGACACATCAATTGTTGTCCCGACCATCAAGTGGGCGAACTCCTTAACCCTTAGGTCATAATTTCGTCCAAACCACACCAAGGTGGTGTGGTTATCATATCATTTGAATATTTAAGTGTTATCTCTATCCCTCTTTGATTGTTATCTTTATCTTGATTCAAAAGAGTTCTAATCCTACTCAAACTCCTCTTGAAACCCTAGATTTCTCCCATATAAATACCGTACTCTAGCCACCAAATAAACCCTATTGTTCCTTTGCGAATTGCGGCCAAAGCAAGTCCCAAATCAGCCCCGAGTTCGTTCGTCCCAAGCCAAAAACCGAACCCTTTTTTTGGTTGTTCTCGATCTCGTTCGTCCGTTCACAAAGGTATACCAATTTCTCCATTGTTTTCACTTGTTTTTCCTTTGTTTCGAACCCGAGACCATGGCCTTAGGCCAAGTGGTCTCGGTTAGCTACCATGGCCGACACATGCATGCATGCTCACGTGAGCAAGTGTGTGTGTGTGTCGTGTTGATTCGTTTGTTTTGGTATTGTTCGTTTATTGAATCACTTACCTTGTTGATTTGGTTATTGTTTGATCATTGAAAAAAACCCTAGAAACCCTAATCTTGATGTTTTGTAATATTTGTTTAACCCTAGGTCTAAACCTTGTTATGACCAAAACATCGAAATCTAGCCAAACCTATCATTGATTCGAACCCTAGACCAAACCATCACCACCGACCAATCGGGTTTTGGACTTCGGCCAACCCAAACCGAAACACTAAATTCTGAAACCCTAGATCTCGTTGACTTTTGTTCACTTTCGCTGACTACTAGATTGGACCAATTTTGACCCACAAGTTAAACCGGGTCAAGGCCGGATCTTGACCCAAACCATGGACCCAAACCCGAATACCTAATCGGGCCAAGGCCCGTACTTGGCCCATTTGACCTATCCAAGCCTATCGGGTCAAACTTTAGTCGGCCCATTAGTAACCAAGCCCATTTGGACCAAAGCCCAAACCTTTGGCCCATTACTTACCCAAACCGAACCCAATTGGGCCCAAGCCTAATCCATGGCCCAACCTAATTGGACCTAACCCCAACATGAGGCCTAAGTGGCCAATATGGTAGCCCATTAGGCCCATTAAACCCATTAGGCCCATTAAGCCTAACCCAAGTCCATTTCATTTCATTTCATTATGAAGCACATTTCAATTCATTTCGAAGCCCATTTCATTTCATTTCATTTCGGTCCATTAAGGCCCAATAACCTTAATTCAATCGATGTCACAAAACATAAAACATAACACAAACTTATACAACTTATTATTAGTACGCATGTGCGCTAGCTTAGTGTTTATTAGATTATTATTGCGTTTAGGCGCTAGGAGTCTTTGAAAAGATTCTTTGAGGTTTATCGAGAGCTAAGCTTTGCCCATGTGAGTCCACAGACCCCTTTTACTCTTTTTACTATTTTATAAACTATTGTGGTGGAAAATATAAACAACGCTACTACTTTACTATGACTGTACAACATTTCATTTTCATTATCGCGTTGGCATGACAAACAATTATTATGCCGGACTAAGGTTACCAGCAATCAGTAACTAGTGGATCTAGACCATGGATATGCAGAAAGTACTATTGGCTGACACTCATCCTCCCAACATTATTTGATCATTACTTGGTTATCCAAGACATCTTTCGGGAGTGTATATCCATAAAAGAACGATAGCATACTGGAGTTGAAGTGTTTATTGTGGACTCTAAGGTTGGTATATTAACTCAATAGACTAGTGTAACATACGTGTTTTATATCCAAGTATTTTAATTGTTAAGTTCATTATTAGTTGATAAATGATAAGGAATTAAGTCTTGATAGTTAAAATTTTGGAGAAAAAACTGTGTTTTGGGTATTTGATTAAGTGGTACAAGTTAAAAAGGAAGAAAAATCAAAATTTGCAGCCTTTTTGTGAGATAGCGGCGCTATCTTGTGAAAATGGAACAACCACTCATTTTAGCGATGGGTAAAACGCGAAAAATTTGGGAGATAGCGGCTCTATCTTGAAGATAGAGGCGCTAAAAAGCAAGGGGGCAAGATAGCGGCGCTATCTTGTAGATAGCGGCGCTATCTTGTGCAGATTAGACATAAAATCGGGATTTTTGACCCATTTCAGCTCATTTCACTTCTAAACTTTTTCCTTCTCAGGTGTTGGCGATTTTGGACGAATTTGGGTGTTCTTGGGCAGATTTTGACTAGAAATCAAAGGGTTTTCATCACTTGTGTATATAATTAAGGTAATTCATCATCTCTATCTCTATGCATGTGTAGAAATTGAAGTATTGTGTTAGTAGGTCATAAACCCTAGTGTAGGGTTTGGGTTAAAAGTCAGAAATTGGAATGGTATGCTTGTATAACTAAGTATCTAGTTAGGAGAATCATAGTTATCATGTGATTATGTACAAGTATGGATAAATTGATAGTTAGGGTTTTGGTGCATCACCATATTAGGGGAAATTGGTGATTAGGGTCAATACTAGTTATGTTTATGGATTTGAATATTGATTGAAACATGTGTGATTATACTAGGAAAACCATTGGGAGGTTGTGATAACTCCATTGTTCGGTGACGTTGGAATAGCTCGGTTTGACATTGAAGTTGCTCAATCCCAGGTGAGTTCACTATGTGCAATGTGTATACTTTTAATTATATATGTGCAACGTAGCTAAAATAGTGTTCCTTTCAATTGAATGACTTGTGTTTTGCCTTGGACATTGAAACTGCCTTGTTGAACCGTAACATTGTCTTGACCCGTTTTAGTGGAATGCCTTGAGTGATAATTCATTCCGTGAGGACCCAAGGCGGTCCGAGTATTACTTCGTGTAATATGTCGGGCGGTGGATGCGGGAGTACCTGGCGGAGGAGTGGTATAGACCGTGGTGATGAAGCTGGATCTTGGACTCATTTAGGGGTGCGTTGATCACCTTCATCGGCCTCATTCCCTAATGCCCTAAGAGGTAATGACGCACTTTGTTGAATCCGGAATTGTACTTTGATCATTGTGGTCCCGGTATTGATATATGATGCATTGTGGTGATATTGTTGTGATAACCCGGTACTTTGACCCGTTGATATTTGTTTGTTTATTTATGTTAATTTATATAATTATTTAGTATAACATTATACATTGTGGAACTCACTAAGCTTTTATAGCTTACCCGTTTAGTTGTCACCATATTTCAGGGATAGATAAAGGCAAGGGCAAGTGTGAGTAGGTACTTGAAGTTGGATTTGCTTGAAGCTTGGGAAAGCTTCTCTTTTGGTATAGACTTGTAGAATTTTGTATATTTATGTTATGGGTTGGTTAGTTGGTTTGTATCTGGTATAGTAATTGGTATTTTGGTATGTATATTGATATGGCTTAGTTGTTTTAAAACTTGTATTTCGGCTAATTACGAAAGGTTTGTTATAAATGTTGTAAAAGTGGTCGTTTTTGGTTTTGGTCGTTACAATATGGTATCAGAGCATTGGTTTGAGTGAACTAGGTATCATTGTGGTACTAGACTCAAACTTAGGCGTTGATGGTATAGTGTATAGGCTAAGAGTTTAGGTCGGATACAAACCATAGGTTGGATATGTAATTGTGGGTCAATAGAAATGCTAGGGTGAGTGTTATTTAATTCCTTCATTATATTCTTATAAATTTCAGCTAGGGATGGATCAAGGAAGTAGTAACAGTAATAATGATGGCTCAAGAAGTGCGGAGCGTCCCGAAGAAGATGAGGCGGTATCTCCAAGGGAGGAGAGGTTGATGAATCGGGTCACGGACATAGTCCGAGCCACTTTTGAACAATTTAGGCGTGAGGAAAAGGAAAGATTGAAGGAAAAGGAGAGGGTATTTGGTGAATCCCCGAGTAAGAAATCGGGCTCGGTTTCATTCAAAACTTTCCGTAGTAGTGGGGCCACGGAATTCTCGGCTGTGTCAAACCCCGTGGAGGCGTTGTTATGGGTTGAAAATACGGAGAAGGTGTTCCGTATCTCTCGTGTCGCCAAAGATGATCAAACGGTGTATGCCACCGCTATGTTTACCGGAAAGGCATTAACTTGGTGGGACAATACCTTTAAGATCCTTGACGAAGAAGAAAAGGATCATATGTCATGGGATGCTTTTAAGGCTCGTTTCCTCGAGCAATATTGTCCTAATGATATGAGAAGGAGGTTGGAAAAGGAGTTTTGAACTCAAGCAAGGAAGTTTATCGATGGATGAATATGAAACGTTGTTTAATCAAAAAGCTCAATTTGCCACGAAATACATTCCCACCGAAGTGGAGAAAATTCAAATGTTTGTGGAGGGGTTGAGGTATGAGATCCAAGACTTCCTGAATAACCGTGATATCCCGTCATTTGCTAAGGCGGTGGAGTATGCTCGAAGAAGAGAGCATGATTTGGGTATTCGTGGAGAGTTGACTCCCGACTCCAAGCGTCAAAAGGTTGAACAAACTACTTATTCTCCATCCGGTCGTTTTAATCGATTCACTCCGAACCATCGAACCCAATCTCAAGGGTCATATCGGCCTCGTGGCCAATCCCAATCATTCTCTATTCAAGTAAGATTAAAAATTTAAATTAAGTATCATGTTATGTTTATCTTTATGAATTGCGTTTAACCATTGAAATATTTTAGTCGGATGCTAACCGAAATTGCCAATCCTGTGGCAAGAATCACCGAGGACGGTGTGCTAGTGATCGTGGACCTGTGAATTGTTTTGGTTGTTTTGAGGAAGGTCACATTAAATCTAGGTGCCCGAACAAAGATATTGTTTGTTATGGTTGTGGATTGGTGGGCCATCAGAGGCGTGAATGCCCTAACCCCTCAAATCGGGTTACAGAAAGCCGAGGTTCGGTACAACAACCCCCGCGAGCGGGTGCTTCAGGTCAAAAGGAGGAGGTCCCCAAGGCGAGAAGTCGTGCCTTCCAGTTAACCCCGGAGGAAGCCCGAGAAGATCCAAATGTCGTTTCTGGTACATTTCTTGTTAATTCCCAACCCGCTCATATATTGTTTGATTCTGGAGCTTCTGATTCTTTCGTATCTGTGAAATTTGCTAAATTGTTATTTGTGCTTCCATCTCCTTTATTGAATCCATTCTGTGTTGATACTGCGGGTAGTGTGACTTTGGTAGCCGATCGTGTATTTAGGGATTGCTCGTTAGAGATAGATGATCATAAATTCTTAGTAAATCTAGTGTTGATAGATTTGCCAAATTTCGATATTATTATCAGGATGGATTGGATGTCGAAGTATCATGCCGACATCATGTGTTATGAGAAAATGATTAGAATTCCCGTACAAGGAAAAGAACCTTTGTATGTGTATGGTGATAGTAAAACGAAGAATAGGCGGGTGATTTCTTTCTTAAAAGCTAGTAAATTGATGTCCCATGGATGCTATTCTTATCTAGCTTATATTCTTAACCCGGTTGTAGAAGTTAAGAAATCTGTGAAAGATGTTCCGATCGTTAATGAAATCCCGGATGTATTTGCAGAGGTTTTACCCGGATTACCTCCCGATCGAGAGGTAGAATTTCGAATTGACCTTGTACCGGGTGCGGCTCCAATCTCCAAAACTCCTTATCGGTTAGCCCCGGCAGAAATGAAGGAAATTATGAGTCAATTGCAAGAGTTGCTTGATAAAGGGTTTATTCAACCGAGCGTGTCACCGTGGGGTGCACTGGTTTTATTCGTTAAAAAGAAAGACGGGACGATGCGGATGTGTATCGATTATAGAGAACTTAATAAGGTGACAATCAAGAACAAATATCCGTTGCCTAGAATTGATGATCTTTTTGATCAATTGCAAGGTGCAAATTATTTTTCTAAGATTGACTTGAGGTCCGGTTATCATCAGTTGAAGGTTTATAAAGAACATGTACCAAAAACCGCCTTTCCAAACTAGATATGGGCATTATGAATTCTTAGTCATGCCATTTGGTTTAACGAATGCTCCGGCCGCTTTTATGGATATGATGAATCGGGTATGTCGTCCTATGTTGGATAAGTCGGTTATTGTTTTTATCGACGACATTTTGGTATATTCTAAATCTGAAAGTGATCATGCATCGCACCTTCATGAAATTCTTGATTTGTTGCGAAAAGAGAAATTGTATGCCAAGTTTTCCAAATGTGAATTTTGGTTGCGCCAAGTTCAATTCCTTGGTCATGTGGTATCAGGTGAAGGTATATCGGTCGATCCTTCTAAGATCGAGGCGATTATGAATTGGGAAGTGCCTCGAAATGCTTCTGAGATCCGAAGTTTCTTAGGTCTCGCGTGTTATTACCGCCGATTCATTAAAGATTTCTCTCGTATTGTCGTGCCTCTCACAAGTCTTACCCGAAAAGACGTGAATTATGAATGGGGTGAGGCACAAGAGAAAGCTTTTAGTGTGTTAAAAGATTGTTTGACAAATGCTCCAATCTTGTCATTACCCGAGGGTGAGGAAGACTTCGTTGTATATAGCGATGCATCGAAAATGGGGCTCGGGTGTGTTCTCATGCAACGGGGAAAAGTCATTGCTTATGCTTTCCGTCAATTGAAGGGGTATGAAAAGAATTATCCGACTCATGATCTTGAGTTATCCGCGGTAGTGTTTGCACTAAAGATTTGGCGGCATTATTTGTATGGGACTAAGTTCCAACTCTTTACCGATCATAAGAGTCTTAAATATATATTTAGCCAACAATTGTTGAATATGCGACAACTACGTGCCATGGAACTCATTAAAGATTACAATTGTGAGATTTTGTATCGTCCCGGTAAAGCTAACGTAGTCGCGGATGCTTTACGTCGTAAGCCTTATCATTCGAGTATGTGTTATGCAATATCCACCACTACATTGAAGTTTATTTTACTCGATGATCTTCAGAAGTGGCAAGATGAGGCGTTAAAACCCGAAAATATTAAGAAGGAAAGGATGGTGAATTATTTGAAAGATTTGGAAGTGGAGGGTCAGGGTGTCAAAGTTTTTAATAACCGATTATGGATACCGAGAATTGGAGATTAGAGAATTGATGTGTTAAAAGAGGCTCATAGTTCAAAATTCTCAATTCACCCGGGTATGAATAAAATGTACCATGATATGATATTGGATTATTGGTGGCCGGGAATGAAGAAGGATATCGGGAAGTTTGTGCAAGAGTGTAATGTTTGTGCACAAGTTAAAGCCGAACATCAAAAACCTTACGGGAGTTTGCAACCACTTAGCATTCCTGTTTGGAAGTGGGAAGGAATTTCCATGGATTTGATCACCAAACTTCCGAGAACCGCTCGTCAACACGATTGTATTTTGGTGATTGTTGACCGTTTGACCAAAAGTGCGCATTTCCTTGCTATGAGGGAAACGACACCGATGGATTCATGGGCACAAGTATATTTAGACGAGATAATTGGTAGACACGGTGTTCCTTTGAAGATTGTATCGGATAGGGATTTTCGATTTACTTCAAATTTTTGGAGTAGCATGCAAAAAGAATTGGGATCGAAAGTAGCTCTTAGTACCGCTTATCATCCACAAACGGACGGGCAAACCGAGAGAACGATCCAAACTTTGGAAGACATGCTTAGGTCTTGTATTTAAGAATTCGGGGGAAGTTGGGATAAATATTTGTCATTAGCCGAATTTTCATATAATAATAGTTATCATTCCTCGGTTCGAATGGCACCTTATGAAGCGTTATATGGAAGAAAGTGTCAAACACCTTTGTGTTGGCGAGAAGTTGGAGAAAAGGTGTTGGTGGGACCCGAGTTGGTCCAAGATACAAGCGATAAAATTTGGATTGTTCGAGAAATAATGAAAACGGCCCAAGATCGTCAAAAGTCATACGCGGATAAAAAGGCGAAAACCGATAGAGTTTTCGATAGACGACTTTGTGATGTTAAATGATTCCCCATGGAAGGGTGTCATGAGATTTGGGAAGAAAGGTAAATTAAGTCCTCGATTTATCGGCCCATTTAAGATCATAGAACGGGTCGGAAAGCAAGTTTATCGACTCGATTTACCAGAAGAGTTGGCGGGTATTCACAATGTATTTCATGTGAGTTATTTGAGAAAGAGTCTTGGAGAGCATGAGGAAACGGTACCGTTAACCGAAGTCAAAGTCAACGAGAAATTGAGGTATGTAGAGGAACCGGAAGAAATAGTTGACCAAAAGTCGGCCAATCTCAAAAATAAGGAAATCCAGTTAGTATTGGTGAAATGGAAACATCACAGGGGCCCGAATTGCACATGGGAAAGAAGAGATGATATGATTGAGAAGTATCCGTTCTTGTTCAAGTCAACATAATTTCGGGACGAAATTCTCAAAAGGAGGAGGTAATTGTAACATACGTGTTTTAAATCCAAGTATTTTAATTGTTAAGTTCATCATTAGTTGATAAATGATAAGGAATTAAGTCTTGATAGTTAAAATTTTGGAGAAAAATATGTGTTTTGGGTATTTGATTAAGTGGTACAAGTTAAAAATGAAGAAAAATCAAAATTTGCAGCCTTTTTGGGAGATAGCGGCGCTATCTTGTGCAAATGGAACAGCCACTCGTTTTAGCGATGGGTAAAACGCGAAATATTTGGGAGATAGCGGCTCTATCTTGAAGATAGAGGCGCTAAAAAGCAAGGGGGACAAGATAGCGGCGCTATCTTGTAGATAGCTTCGCTATCTTGTGCAGATTAGACATAAAATCAGGATTTTTGACCCATTTCAGCTCATTTCACTTCTAAACTTTTTCCTTCAGGTGTTGGCGATTTTGGACGAATTTGGGTGTTCTTGGGCAGATTTTGACTAGAAATCAAAGGGTTTTCATCACTTGTGTCTATAATTAAGGTAATTCATCATCTCTATCTCTATGCATGTGTAGAAATTGAAGTATTGAGTTAGTAGGTCATAAACCCTAGTGTAGGGTTGGGGTTAAAAGTCAGAAATTGGAATGGTATGCTTGTATAACTAAGTATCTAGTTAGGAGAATCATAGTTATCATGTGGTTATGTACAAGTTTGGATAAATTGATAGTTAGGGTTTTGGTGCATCACCATATTAGGGGAAATTGGTGATTAGGGCCAATACTAGTTATGTTTATGGATTTGAATATTGATTGAAACATGTGTGATTATACTAGGAAAACCATTGGGAGGTTGTGATAACTCCATTGTTCGCTGACGTTGGAATAGCTCGGTTTGACATTGAAGTTGCTCAATCCCAGGTGAGTTCACTATGTGCAATGTGTATACTTTTAATTATATATGTGCAACGTAGCTAAAATAATGTTCCTTTCAATTGAATGACTTGTGTTTTGCCTTGGACATCGAAACTACCTTGTTGAACCGTAACATTGTCTTGACCCGTTTGAGTGGAATGCCTTGAGTGATAATTCATTCCGTGAGGACCCATGGCGGTCCGAGTATTACTTCGTGTAATATGTCGGGCAGTGGACGCGGGAGTACCTGGCGGAGGAGTGGTATAGACTGTGGTGATGAAGCTGGATCTTGGACTCATTTAGGGGTGCCTTGATCACCTTCATCGGCCTCATTCCCTAATGGCCTAAGAGGGAATGACGCACTTTGTTGAATCCGGAATTGTACTTTGATCATTGTGGACCCGGTATTGATATATGATGCATTGTGGTGATATTGTTGTGATAACCCGGTACTTTGACCCGTTGATATTTGTTTGTTTATTTATGTTAATTTATATAATTATTTAGTATAACATTATACATTGTGGAACTCGCTAAGCTTTTATAGCTTACCCGTTTAGTTGTCACCATATTTCAGGGATAGATAAAGGTAAGGGCAAGTGTGAGTAGGTACTTGAAGTTGGATTTGCTTGAAGCTTGGGAAAGCTTCTCTTTTGGTATAGACTTGTAGAATTTTGTATATTTATGTTATGGGTTGGTTAGTTGGTTTGTATCCGGTATAGTAATTGGTATTATGGTATGTATATTGATATGGTTTAGTTGTTTTAAAACTTGTATTTTGGCTAATTACGAAAGCTTTGTTATAAATGTTGTAAAAGTGGTCGTTTTTGGTTTTGGTCGTTACACTAGCTACCTGTTGGGGATAACAGTCGTGCGATTTCAAACATAACAACTTATTCAACACGTTTTCATAAACAAAACTAGTAATTGTATATCTTCTACAATTACATTTCACTTTTCATACTTATTTCTCATATCTTATGAGTGTTGAACTTATAGTTTTTCAGTCATAAATCTATTTTCATAACAAACATTTTGGGTGGCAAACGCTTTACTTTTACCATAAACATTAACCATGTGGATTCACTCAACATTATTTGTTGACCCTTTTATTTATGTTTTCCAGGTGATTTAGGAGCTCAGTGAGACTGGAGGATATGAGCAGTGAATTGTCGTGAGCCATGAATGAACATTTAAGTTTATGAACAATCACTTTATTTTCAAGACTTACTATTTTTAGTAACTACTATTTTTGGAAACTTTCCATTTTTAGAAGGTAAACTATTTTCATTATGTTATTTACGTGGTTGTTTGTTTACTTAATTTTTGCTATGTAATCATGAACGTTACACCTCCGTTCTTCCGCAAAACATTTTAAATGACGTAAAACTCATTTTTGGCGGGGTGTGACAACATAGGCGACAATGGCGGTCACTCAGGGACCACAAAATTTAGGGGCACATTTTCAAAAAAGATTAGCCCATGTATAGATGTGTGCGAACTCATTTGAATAAAGGTAAGTGCGACGAAATATTGAAAATTGACGGACTATAGGATCCAATCTGGACATTTTACTTGCGGATTGAGGTGACAGTTTTAATTCGGCGGAAATGTTTTATTTATTTAGATAAAAGTTACTTTCGGGGGCTCATTTTTAAGATTTTGACTAGTACTCACTGATTGATTGGACCGGCCCTAATAGGGCACATTTGTCATTTTGCTATCTTTTTCCCTTGCATATTTAATTGGAAGTCTTTCTAGTTTTGCAGTAAGCAGTCTGACAATTGGGTGTAAGGTCGAATCCCACACTCCGGACATTTTTTTTGTTTCTCAAATTCTTGCATACTAAGGCTACCAAACCGTGATGCCCTAGATGACAAGCCACTACATCATGCTCCACATGCGTATACCCTTGTTTGTAGTTTGCTTGGAAGTTAGTTCGTCACTTTATTTCCCCAAATTGATACCTTTGGCATGAGTGTTTTGTTGCTTCTTCAGTTTCATTCTTCATTGTTTCATTGGTTGAGTGAAGAAGAAGAGACAAAGGAGAAAGAGTCCGACTGTATTATTGAGTTGTATATTCTGCAACATATTTTGTACTTTATCAAAGTAATAAAGGAAATGAAGAAGTGTGTTTGAAATGGATGTGTTAATCTAGTTTGTTAGTAAGGAATATCTGTAGGTGTCCTAAAAAGCTGTGGTTTTAAGTCTTGTTGTGATAAAAATAGTGTCGATTTAGAGGGGTTATTTATACGTTCAAAATAAATAGGGAAGAAGTGTTTTGGCGTTGATATGATGAAACTAAAGAAGAAGAGAATAACACATAATTAGAAGAGGCATAAGAAACATAATTTTAAAAAAGATGTGTAAAGTTCGAACCCCACTAATCGCACCTTTTGCTTTTTTTTCCTCTTCCATTTTACAACTTCAATGGATTAACAATTTTGCACCTTAATTTTAGAGTTTGTATTAATTTTTTTAATTTATCATTGAAAATTATATACCCAGTTTATACATTTAAAATAACCTTTAGGTTTAAATTTCTTAATTTTTATTTTTATTAATTATTAGCATTGTCATTTAATTTGTATCGAGTTTTTATCATGTAATCGTCATTTAATTTTATTAGATTTGTTATAAAAATGGTCTAATCTTATCGTATCTGTCCGGTTTTCATAGGCACCAGAATTAAGCACATAGTATTAATTAGGGTCTTAGGGATGTTCAAAATATGAATTTTCAGATATTTAGATTTTCAAATAATAATTTTTACTATTCTAATCAGTGTCCAAAATTCGAATATCTTGTTACCGAGAAGAAAAAAACATATATATATGTTTTGGATATTTTGTATTATTAGAATTTCAGATAACTTTCGGTCATTTTGGATATTATCTGGATAACTTTCGCATATCAAATACCAAAACTTTTTGAAAGTATTATCTAGACAATAAATTAAAATTCCTAACTATTCTTACAGAAAAATGTATCCGATTCAGCATGTACGGCAATATGTCGACCAAGAGAATCTTCACAACATTATAGATAAATCGATACAAAGAGATGGTGGAATTATTTTAAAAAATAATCATATACTGTATAAGATTTAGGTGAGAGAGATATTTTATTTTAAAATAAATATACGAAAGGTAAAAAAGTATCTGATGGTCTCATACACTAATGTAGTACTATGAAAGTCTTATATTTTGGCCGATATATACCGGTGGTGTTTCTATATTACTTTAAGGCATGTTTAGTTTGCGGATATAAATGTAAGAAATGATAAAGAAAATAAATAAAGATGCTTGGTGAGTTATAAGACAATTAGTAATGATAATTGCAAGCAATTTTAATTATTACGATTACTTTAGTATCACTTCAGTTTCCCCTATAAGAAAAAATACGTGAGCAAATGCCTATAATGTGACCGAATGCATTATTAAACCGGAAAAAAATGGGAGCAACAAAGTCACACATAACCTTTTATAATCACTATTACATTCAGTTTAACAAAATATTTCATTACTTAAAAGTAGGTAATGGTCCATTATCCATTAAAATGAGAGGAATGCATTCAATTCATTTCCATTAGCAAAAAGGTCACAATTATGTTCAGTTTAATGAAATACTTCATTACTTAAAACTAGGTAATAGTCTTTTATCTTATTTTATTTTATCTTATCTTACTACTTTAAAAAGTATATTTGACATTTCTAAATGAGGAAGTCTGAATTTTCAACACTTCCATTTTTAGCAATGTTCAAACACCCTTTAAAATCAAAATAAAAGTGTCTTACCCGAGAATCGAACCTAAGTCCGTATGGAAAACAACCAATGTGATAACCACTGGACCATGTGGTGTTTTGTTAACCTTTTGATAACCTCAACTAATACACAATTAACTACGGTATTATACGTAACAATTACAAGTCAACTGCCTTAACAGATATTTCGCATTTATTAGCCTTCCAAATTTATAAAACCGTTTACAAAGTAAACACACATTAATTTACATGTTTAATTCTACGTTTTTTTGTATGTACGTTTTTTTAAATATTAAATACATATTGAATATTAAATAGGCAGATACTAAATATTATGATTTACGTTTTTTTTAATATTAAATACATATTGAATTCTACGTTTTTTTTTTAACTATATATATACTCCATCAACTAACGATGGAGTTGTTGTGCATCATACAAACGATGGATTTTGATGGATACGAACCTGTTGAAAACTTTGAAGACCTCTGGAATCCACATTTGTGGTACAAATGCAAATTTATTCGCGTTGAATATGTTTGGCTTGACCACAAACATAACAAACTATATTTGTTCCTGTTTGACAGATTTGTAAGTTCCTACTAATTAAGATACTATTTTTTTTTTTAACTACTAATCATTTATTTTCAGAGGCACAAATTCGCAGCCATTATCCCCCCCCCCCCCCCCCCTCCCCATCTTATTTTCTGCATACCAAAACCGAAAACTAGAAGGCGGTGTCTTCTCTTTAAAATATTTCAAAATTGATTACACCGATGTCGAATCCTTTCCTCGCTTCGACAACTATAGCTTTATTCGTATTGAATGGGCAATAATATTTAACACTAAAACCGAGTTTGCCATTTTTATTGCTAGATTTGGAATCGCAAAAATATATTTGGTTGACGAAAATTGAATTACTTATAGACGTTTTTATTGTCCAACTAAAACTGTCAATTACGTCTTTAATAAATACGTTTTAAGTTGTTTAATAATTTTTGTCTATATATATATACTATTTTACCATATTTAAACGGCTTAAAATATGCAGACCATTTTAACTTTCAATTGCTGTTGACCCCGCTAAAAATAAGACGTATTTTACCATGTTTAAAAATATGCATACGTAGTTATTTTTAAACGTAGAATACCAACTTAAATACAAACGTTTAAGTTGACCATGCAATTGTATGTACGTTTTATTACATTTAAAAACGTCCATGCAATTTAATGACCGTGATATTACATTTAAGTGCTTCATATATACGTTTTTTTAATTGTGTATAAATATACAAATTAACCATTATACTTCAATTCACGATACGTAATTCTAATACCACCAACCATCACCAGTCATCGACTATCATCATAATTCGGCAAACCATGTCAACAACCGGATTGCACTTTGTGAGAAACATTCATGATTTCAAGGACAAAATTCACATCAAGGTCAAGGTTTGCCGGATTTGGCCCCAAACAAACTTCAACAACAAAAACGAGATAATATCACTAGAGATGATTTTAATTGACGAGGAGGTATGACTCTTAATCATATTCGATAAATCATCACTACTTGTATATATTATTTCAACAATGTTAAAATCTGTATAAAGCTCTCCTTGCAAAGGTACGTTCTCGTGGTTTCATTGCACTCGCGACAGCTTCATCTGGCGCGGCAGCCAATAACATGCTAGGCGGTGGAACTACTCACTCCCGCTTCAAGATTCCAATAAATCTTGAAAACAACTCACTCTGTAGCATTAAGAAACAAAGTGGGACCGCAAAGCTTCTTACAGCAGCAAAGCTAATCATACGGGACTAGGCTTCCATGGCGAAGATGCAGGTTGTGGAGGCTTTAGATCGATCATTGCAAGACATAACGGGGAGGAGAGTCCCTTTCGGCGGTAAAGTTATGGTGTTGGAGGCGACTTTAGGCAAGTCTTGCCGGTTGTTAGACGTGGAACGCGAGCCCAAATTGTAGACTCCAGCCTAAGAATGTCACCGATGTGGTCTGTCATTAAAAAGATGAGGCTGACTATCAATACGAGAGCGCGAACGGATCCATGGTTTTCCGACTTTCTTTTACGAGTGGGGGATGGGGACGAAGAAATTATAGATGAAAAGTATATTCGCATCCCAGACGGCATGGCCATTCCGTACATTGATAATGAGGCGTCCAAGGAAGAGTTGATTAATTCGATATTTCCTTCTATGGACGTCAATGGAAGATCATCTGATTATATCATTTCTAGGGCAATATTATCGACAAAATCGACCATGTTGATGAACTTAACGATAAGTTGATCAACAGATTTTCTAGTGAAGAGAAAACGTATTATAGTTTCGATGAAGCAGAAGACGACAGAAACGGCTTATATCCTATGGAATTCTTAAACTCGCTTAGTGTGAGTGGTCTGCCGCCTCATGTTCTCCGGCTCAAAATTGGGTGTCCGATTATACTTTTACGGAATCTCGATCCCTCGCATGGATTATATAATGGCACGAGACTTATATGCAGAAAGTTTGAGCGAAATCTGATTGATGCAGAAATAGCTGTTGGTCAGCTTGCTGGAAAAAGGGTTTTCTTGCCAAGAATACCTCTATGTCCGTCTGAATCCGACATGTTTCCTTTCAAGTTGAAAAGAAAACAGTTTCCGGTTCGGCTAAGCTTCGCTATGACAATCAACAAAGCCCAAGGACAAACAATTCCAAACGTCGGCGTTTATCTTCCGGAATCAGTGTTCTCGCATGGGCACCTTTACGTTGCCTTGTCAAGAGGAATTTCATGGCAGACGACAAAAGTATTGGTAACTCCAGCAAAACAATTTAATGTTGACGGTGTTTACACAGCAAATGTGGTTTATCGAGAGGTCTTATATGATGGATAATATACGTGATAATTCTTCCCCATGTATGATTTTTTTTCTTTTCAAAACATGTAATTTAACAAATTTTATACGCTGATAAGTTTTCAATGTAGTTTTATACATATTTCATTCCCAACTATCAGTCATTTGTATAATAATCGTTATACAAAAACATGTACACGAACACCATCAACATCGTCGCGGAATAGATGTATCAGTGTACCCGCCGCCTCATTTGCGCGGGTACCCTACTATATATCAAAACATGTAACCAAACAACATTTCAACGACAATGCTAATTTTTGCTTTTTACCTCTATTGTATACACAGTTTATGATTATGTATTGTATTCGCTATAAAAATATGTAACCAATGGACTTTTAATCGCCAGGTTTATATATTTCGCAGCCCGCCGCATCGCGCAAGTTTTATCCTAGTCAATTAAAATGAGAGGAAGTATTCCATTCCTTTTGATTAGCATTTTCTTTTGGAAAATGCTAATGACAGCCCTTAGGGCTGTCATTAAGAAGGCAAAATACACAAAAGACAACCCCTGAATTTTAGGAATATTACTTTTTTAATCAATGTATAAGTTTTTTATTCATATTAGTGACAGCCATAAGGGCTGTCTATAGCAAAACCCTTTTCTTTTCCATTCCACATTTTAAACTAAACACACCCTTATATTATGGGAACTTTGTCGATATACTTTAGATTAGATTCAGAGTATAAATTTTACTCATAGTAACATAAAATCGTTTGCTCTTCGTTTCATAGTAGCATCATACTAACAATCTTTTTGACATAATAAAAGACCAAAACACAAGAAATGTTTTTTTCTCTCTTCTAGTTTTTATATCTTTGTTGTTGTTTTAAACGAAACACCTATGCACACGTACGAAAAAGCAGTGTCTTGGTGAACGTGATCGAAGTTTGTTCTTATGCACAACACGTGGCATTGTGAGCTCTGAGTGAATTTACAAATTCTTACACGTGTAACTCAAAAGTCGAGTTGAAAGTCAACAACTCCATACTAACTAACTAATATGACATTATTTTTCATTTCACAGAAAAAATACGATTTTTATATCATGTTTAAAGTTTAAACAAACCGTCATTATTCTTTCCATTGGCCGTTCCGAACACCCCCATATCTAATTATGTAAATAAAAGAATCGACTCATTGAACTTCATCATCCTCCCTGAATTTCTAAGTTTTATATTGCCAACTTCTGAATTTTGCTAGGTACTCTCAAACAACTAGAATTAAGAAATTGAATTCAGATGTCGGATTAAAGCCGAATTCGAATTTGGTTTTAATTTTTAAGATCTCATTTATTCAAACCAAAATAAGTATGGTTCAATTATTAATTTGGCCTTAAAAATAAAGTCGGCTCAAGAAATTTGAGCATGGAATCTTAAAACCTGCTAGTTTATGTTGTATTCAATAGTCTAGGGATTAGTTGTGACATATTTGATAAGTGTTAAACTTAGTCATTAGCATAAACTATGACAATTAGTGAGATAGTATTTAAGCAATCAATGTAAACACTAATTGTAAGCTCTCCAACATTCTAATTGAGACACACTTTTGAAAGCTCCTAGTTTCCCTTCATCTTCTCCATAGCTCTCTATCTCAAGAACACATACTTTCACTTACTGAATCTTCTAATCACATGGAATCAACATGAATTGCTTAGATTATGATTGAATTAGCTCTCATAATTGATATCAGAGCGAAATATTTAATTGATTTGATCCATAAGAACATAGATTAAGCAAAATTATGAAGATTCATCGTGTTTTTAATCATATAACATTGTTCTACTACTGATTTCGAAGGTATTAATCGTCTTTTTAATCATATAACATTGTTCTACTACTGATTTCGAGCAAATCAGTAACAAATTTCATATTAAAATCATCAAAAAGAAGGTTTAATTTTGATTTTTAAAGCAAAAATTGAAGAACACCATATTTTCAGAACGTTTTCTTCAAAATGGAGAAAATCAAAAACTGTTTTCAAAAAAATGTTTAAACAGAATTGTAGGTAATTAAAAAATGAACGTTTTAAAAAAAGAATCACTCAATTTGGTTAAAATTTGAGAAAGTTATAATGAATTTAGTGAAAATTTAAGAAAAATCGCAATCTTATTTGATTGAAGAACTTTTACAATTCTGACGCGGAAAGTACCATCGTAAAGTACCATCGTAAAGTACCATCGTAAAGTGTACTATCTGGCTTCTGGAGTAAAGGGTCCACACATATCTGTGTGTATAATCCCTAACAACTCGCCTGCATGCCCTTTCATTGTAATCATTGAAAGAGTCTTTTGTCATCTTGCCAGATACACAAGCTTCGCATATCGCATATGATTCTAAATCAAATGGCTCTAGAATTCCATCATCATGGAGTTTCTTTATGCGAGTCTCATTTATATGACCTAAACGACAATGTCAAAGATAAGTTTGATTCAAGTTACTCTTGGTTTTTTTACTTATATGATAAACGTCTCGTTCTATGTTATTTAGATTTAACGTATATAGACCATTATGAGAATTAGCTTTAAAATATAAAATATCATCTTTTAAACACCAAATTGTTTTACCACAAAACTCATAATAAAATCCACTGTCTACAAGTAAAGCAAAAGAAATAACATTCTTAATGAGTCTAGGAACATAATAACAATCTTTAAGTTCCAAAACTCTTCCTAAAGGCAACTTGAAAAGGTATGTTCCAACGGCTTCAGCTCCAACCTTGAAACCTTCGCCTACTCGTAGTTCAACATCTCCTTGACCCAACCTCCCGTCCTTCTTAAATCCCTGCAAATGATTGCAAATGTGATGACCACATCCGGTATCCAATACCCAGGATTCACAAGAAGTAACGAGACAATCAATCGTAAAGATACATGAATCGCTGACAAAGTCAGCGTCCAACAGTCCCACATCGGACATGTGCTCGCAAATATCCTTGCTGCCACAAGTTGGGCAACACAAATCAGCAAAGTCTTTCAACCAATCATCGAACTCATCCGGCTGAACCTCAGGGAGAGATTCTTCCTCTAGCCTTTGAACATCGCGTAACATAAGAGATTCTCGTGTAGACCTTCGACAGTCAAATCAAAATTCCCAACTAAACGTACTACCTTATCCTGATAGTATTGAGTGAGAGATCCAAACAAGAACAAGACTTGCTCATGCTGGTTTGATGTGCCAGTAACCAGGGTGAGACAATCTAGTAACCTTCTTATGTTAGTAAGATGGTCACTCAATGGTTGATCATCTTTCATCTTCGACGAGAAGATTTCTTGCAAAACGAACTGCTTACTTTCTTTTGTACTATCTTTAAACGTCTCCTCAAGATACTGGACAAACTCATAGCACGGTTTCTTACGTAGATTATCAGTGAGCTCTGAAAATGAAGTAAGAATGAGAATCGACATAACTTGTTATTCATCAGCCAGATACTGATAATAAGCATTAAGCTCATCCTCCTGGGCATCTTGCCCTGGTTGTCCCTTGGGTACCTCATCTATCACATACAACAGATTCTGTGCTTTTAGGTAACTCCTAAAATGCACTTTCCAAACTTTGTAGTTCGGACCAGTAAGCTTCCATTTTCCAGTGATGAACTTTCGCGATTCGTTTGGTGAGTAAAATGGAAATTCTGACGGTACATACATCTATAAGAAAAAACAACAAACGGTTAGTATTATTAGATAAATAAATAACTTCTAATATTATTACCTTTTAAGAATAATAATTAGACTAGGATCCATATTTCACGCTCTCTAATGCAAGGTTTGGGCATTTCCCATTAGAGCCACGCTATTTCTAGTAGGTATAGCCATACTGATCGCCTCTAGACTAGAAACGATTCCTAGATGTTCGGGATATCAAGTTCAACAACAAACTTGTACATGTTTTAATCCCTTTAGTGCATTTTGGGCCGGGACTGCCGATTATCAAAGTAGATCGTACCACCTAAGACAGTGCGATGCCTTGCGTCGGGACTCCCGATTATCACAAGACCCTACGCACGATAACACTCGCAATGATTTGAATCCACATCTAAGGTTCTTTCTCCTTACAATGTGAATATCGTTGAACAAGTGAGGTGTTCCATTAGTTGGGTTGCACTCTGATCTAAAATTTTCTAAAAAGGATTTTCCTTTGTTCGAAAAACGTTACCCAGTTTTTAATTTTAAAAATTACTTGGTTTTATAAACTAACTGTTTATAAATTCCATTTTTAATTTTGCCTTTTAAAACTTGGTTTATAAACAAACTGTTTATTTCGTCATTATTAATTTAAACTTGGTTTTATAAACTAACTGTTTATAAAAACCATTTTTTTATTAAAAAAACATGGTTTTCTAAACAAACTGTTTATAATTAGCATCTTTTTATTTCAAATAAAATAAATTAAGGAAATAAAAAATAAATGAAATTTCGAAAATTGCTATGTCATAACCCCAAAGACTTGGTTTTGTGTTTTTTGTATATTTAAAAATTAAAATTATTAATTTCCGAAAAATAAATAAAAAATTTCGGAACTTTTAAAATAAACACAATGTCACGAATTTTGAGTTATGTCATTCTAAATGAATAAATTAAACTGATAATAATTAAATTACTCATAAACAGAATTCAATTTCCCCATTAATTTTATGATTATATTGATTTTAATAGACTACTAAAATCAGTTTTAATTTAAATGTTATTAACTTTATTATTATAGTCGAAAATAACAAAAGTCGTCTAAAGAATAAACTTTTTATGCCCGATTTGATACTGTGTACCCATATGCCTGAAACTAAGCCTTGGGTAAACGAAACTGGATCAAATGCACAATGAGGGAACAAACTGGATCATAAAACGAAAAGCCCAAACCGAGGCTCGGTCCGGTTCATTTTTCGAACCCGTTCGTCTGAACCCGAGTTCGACCGTGGCTCGGTCTTGCTCGGTTTGGTCGAACCCCTTGTTCCTTTTTTTATTTATTTAATTTACCGAAAATAATAACAATAACAAATAAATATAGTGTGTTATTCTAATACTAAGAATAACACAACTTTTCTTATTTTGTCTAAAGCCTAATTTGTCCAATGATCTACCAAATCTTGGTTAATCAATTACTTGGACTAATTTTTCTAGGGTTTTTACTAGAAAAAAAAACCTAATTCTTTTTATCTTAAAATCTATTCAATCCAATTATTTAAGAACTTTGAACAATTTTCTTGTATCAAATTTACTAGGTTTCTTTAAAGATAAATTTTTTTTTAAATATATGTATATATATGTATACAAAAAATCGGAAAAAGCAAGGAGGGAAAAAGAAACCTAATTTCTTTTTATCTTGAACCCTATTCAATCCAATGCTCATTCAAAACTTGAAGAACACATGCTTGGTTCGAAATTCTTAGAGTTCTTTTCTAGACAAAAAAAAAAAAACTAAACTGAATCCCATTGATTTAGTAGGAAGCTCTGATACCACTGAAGGAATACCTTGTAAGATTCACATGGCAGAACTTGTACCCCACATACCAGATCACTACTATACAATGGGATCACTAGAAGGAGATGAATAAGAACATTACCTTTAGATTGCTAAAGAATGATCCACCTCTACTGCACCACCTGAACAAGCTGCAAGACCGCGTTGTACCAGCAAAGTATCACACAAAGACTTGTGTGTGTGTGTGTTCTTCGTCGAACACCAAACCGAAACCCCAAGGGGTTGTTTGTTGGAGTTCGGCCGAGAGAGGGAGAGGAGAGATTAGGGTTTTGAGTGTGTAATGTGATTAGTCTCTAAACCCTCACATAAGCCATTTATTTATAAGGCTAGATGTTACAGTTTAGTCCTTGGAGTTTAATTATGATTAATCTCATAATTAAACTTCCTAGTAACACTTTAAACCCTTGGACTATTACTAGTTAATTAATAGACAATTAATTAACTGTCCGTTAAATATTTAACTTAATATTTAACCTAATATTTAACCATCCTCACAAATAATAATTAGACTATTATTATTTATTCTCTTCTTTATAATTAACTTAACTAGTTAATTATTCCACACAACTTACTTATTCGGTTGTCCATTATTGGGTGTGTAGTCGTGTGACCCTTTAGTGTCTTATAACATTGGACACGATGACACGTGTGCTTATCTGTGCACATAAATCCAACAAAATCATTATTAAAAAAAAACTGTTTTGAACAAGTGGATTTTAGCAAGTGGATTTAATCTGAAACATCACTGAACTCGAACATCACAAAACTGTTTTGATCTTCAATGTACAACTAAAAAGGCATACCGTACAAGACATTAAAAACACCTTTGACAAAGCTTAGATGAACGCTAAAATCATTTTAAAACCCAAAATCATTTTAAGATTTTTAAATCATTTTAGATCAACGCAAAAAATTTTAAATCATTTTAGATCAACGCAAAAAATTTTAAATCATTATAAAGCTAAAATCATTTGTTTGACCGAGCTTATCAAAACCCAAAATCTTAAAGCTAAAAGTCAATTTTAAAACTCCAAATTATTTTAAAATTTTAAGGATTGTTGATTTTACAATTTTTAAAGAATGTAGATTTTAAAATCTTGAATAGCTTATTTGATAAAGTGGATTCAAATTCAAAAACCAAAGGCTTTTAAATTCAATTTAGAAATTAAAAGATTTAAACACTTCTAATTTTTACATTTTTTTACGATCTTACTAGAAAAATTACATTTTTTAAACATGAGAACTTTTACCCAAACCAGAAATTTTTTTACACTTCTCGAATTAAACTATTACATTTCTTTTTAAACACGAGATCTTCTACTTACCAGCCAGAGAACTCAATCAACCCTAATAATCGCGAGAATGGAAAAACCTGCATCAATATATCTGATGATATGGAAAAAGACCTTCAAGAAGTACTAAAAGCTATATCACACATTTCAAACTATCAGAAAAAATACTACTCACGGCCTACAAACAATAATCTGAGATCTTTATCCAACTTTAAGTCTTCTCAATCTGCTACAATCTCAACTGATCAGCCAACTCTCACACCTTTGGATCCTACAACGAAATGCTATAATTATGGAATTGCTGGTCACGCCTCCCGTGATTGCAAGAAACCAAAAGTCTGTGATTCAGGGTATTTTAAACGTAAGATGTTGATGGCTAAACAAATTGAGACTGGAAAAGTGTTATTGGCTGAGGACGAAGAACATGTTGCAAACTTGTGCTTTATGGAAAGAGAACATGCTGAGGTTTCTAATAGATTCAATGAAAAATCCAACAAGGAAAATGAGGTAATCAGTTCTTTCTTATCAAATTCTGATAATTCCACTGGTCCTGATACTTGTTTTGTTAAAACTCAGATATCTGAAGTTGATTCTTTAAAAAAAACCTTTTATTTGAAAAAGATTTAAATGCTCAACTTCAGGAACGTTTGAACGATTTAGAAAATGAAAGTGAACAATTTGTTCATCTTGGTGAACAAGTTGTTCATCGTATTACATAAAATCAAATTTTCAAACAAGAGAATCTGGATTTATAAAATCAAGTATCAGAATTGAGGGTCAAATATGATAATAATATTAAGAATTTGTCTCATACAATTTCTGAAAAAGAAATGGAAATACCAAATCTTAAAAATACCCAAAATTCAATATCAAATGTCCGAAATGATAAATATTAGAAATTGTACATTGAAACATGGCATGAATATCAAATTACTAAAAATTGTTTGGAACGTGAACAACAAGATTTTGATGATAATGAAAAATAGTTTCAGTCTTTAAACGATCAAATAAAAGAATTATCTGAAAAATTAAATGAACAACACATCAATTCATCAAACGAAATGAAAAGCAAGCAAAATATCATACATCTACTTCAAAATGATAACGTTCAATTGTCTTCCCACATCAAACATTTTGAAAAGTTAATCGCCAAAAGATGACAAACTGATCAAACCATTAATTTGAATAAGCCTAAAGAATTCAAATACTTCAATTCAAAAGAAGGAAAGAATCCTCTTGATCATAAACTTTGACATTCTTGGTCCTAGGGTTCTTCATATTTTTCGAAATACTAGGGTTAGGGAAAGAAGTCTTTTGACCAATTAAACTAAACTAGTTTAATGTTCTCGAAATTTACTAGGGTTTAGAATCTGTATGACCAATTAAACTAAACTATTTAACATTCTTGGTCTAGAGTTCTTTACCCTTTTCGAAATCCATGGGAAGAAAAAGAAGAAGGAACGAAAAAATAAAACTTTGGAAATTAAACAAACAAAAAAACTGTTAATCTTGTTTAGATTTCTAAACCATCGCTCTGATACCCCTGAAAGGTTTCATAACACTGATCAACCCATTGGGTCAACCTCCTAGTATACTTGGTTCGAACCATACTGGTAAGAACATGAAGGTGTTCTTGACCGGTTAATCCAACTAGCTAGTTCAATCCCTAAAAGCGGAACTGAGATTGAACTTAATCCTTAAACCCTAAAGGATTATAGGAGCTTGGAAATCAAACTAGATTAACAAGAAAGAAACCTTGTACGAAGAACTCGAACACACACAATGCTTGTGTGGTTCGTCGACCATCAACCAAAGAACCCTAGGGTGGGTTCTTTGGTCGAATTCGTCCAAGAGGGGAGAAGAGGAAAAAGGGTTTCCCAAAACATACCTTATTGCTTGCTTAAGTAAGTCCACTGATGATGAACAAATCGAGCGACCTTCTAGTTGATCTAAGCAATGAACTTGTTCTTCGAAACACGAAGAACAGGAAGAACACAAACTTGTGCTCTTGTGTTGGGGTGTTCAGCCAAAATCTCCAAAGGGGAGGGAGGAATTTCGTGGATTAGGGTACAAGTATCAAGGGATTAGGTTAAGCCTTAAGCCTTCTATTTATAATAGAAAATCTTTCACTTAGAACCCTTCTAGTTTAATTAAGATTAGATCCTTAATTAAACTTCCCTTTTACACTTCCATCCATTATAGTTTTACTAGTTATTATTATCACACTTAACTATCAAATGCCTTAGTATTATACACTTATATATATCGGTATGCATATACACGAAATATATATATACTTGTGTTTTATACCTTTAACAATTAATTAGACAATAATATTATCCAATCACTATATGATTTAATAGCTTTAAATCATATCATGGATAATCTTTAATTAACACATTGTATATTTACTCAACTAATAAATATACAAATACTTGTATTAATTAGTTAGTTAAACTAATCTAGTAATAAATCAAACTTAACTTAATACTTAACTGATTCATAACGACTATTATGAATCATTCCTTTTCGTAGTATCATTGCATATCTTGCTCGTATTACATGCACTCACCAGTGTGACCCTTAAGTGTTTCGTAGGCATGGATGTATCATCATAGGTTGACTAACTGTGCACATAATTCCAACAAGTTCCTCTCCCAAAACTAAGCCTAGGAGATCCACGGTTCCACTAAACTCTAATAAGAAGGTGAATGCTCAACAAGTTATTAGAGGAAATTCCGCACCTAAAAGTCCAAATAAATTAGGTTCCTCTTCTACACTAAATCAACAACCGTGTTGAAACATTCTACTCCTTCAAAGAAAATCTTTTCCAAAACAAAATTTTTAAGATAGTCAAGAAAAGATTTAATTTCATTTGCACCTATAACTTTTACTCAAGTGCCAAAAACAACTCCTAAAACACCCACGATCTTAAAAGAAAAATGGGTTCCCAAAACTCCAAAATCTCAAATAATTCCTCGAAAATTATCTGAAAGTGAAACATCAAGTTTCAGTTTTTCTTGGAATTCTAAATCCTTAAATCAAATCGATACAACTTATCGATGGTTTCATTCCATCACTAACACTGTCGGACCTAAACAAAAATGGGTACCAAAAGTTGTATAATTTGTTTTGCAGGAGAATGAATTATACATAATTCAATGTACAACTCGAGCTTCATCATAATGGCTTTCAAGTACATTAGCTTGAAACCCGGTCCTCAATGAAAAATGGCTTCTAATCAACTCAGATTTAGAACTCGCTCATAACCAGAAAGCACATAACCGTTAAATATTTCCAATTTAGGACACATACACTGTTAAAATGAATCTCCGTGAATTCATCGGAACACTCATAGTGGCATCAGAATCTGATGTTTCACGAGGATTGAGTGGAAATCCTGCTAGAGCTAAAATTACGCCAACTCTAAATGCAGGTCACAAATTTGAATCAACGGTTGTGCAAACGACTACCGATTCATACGGTGTGTTAACGGTTACTCTATGTGAGTCCGGTATTACCTAAAATGTTCAAGTTGCTGTGCCTAAAATTATCAATCAAAAAGGCAACAACTTATACCGGAAATACATAAAAAAAAATTCCGATGAAATATCCATGTGAATCATTCTTACAACGTAACATTGCAAATGCTGATCAATTGCACATGAGCGCTATAGTTCGCTCTCAAATAACTCCTATGATCTGCTATAACCAGCATGATCTTCCCCAGGAGCCACCTACAATATAGGACATACTGTGAGGGTACATAGGTCTAGGTGAGCAGAATCAAGTATCACGGGATCTTGATTGGGGTGTGCTGAGGTAAAATTTGAGAGGGGGAATGAAGTATGGGGTGCAAATCAGCTAAACACATGGTGACATGAAACGAGGGTGTAGTTGAAAAATTGAAAAAGTGAGCTTGAGTGAGGAGGGTGTGATAGGGTTAAAGAAAACGAAAAACCCTTACCAAACTGTGTAAAAAGCCGGGTAGCCACATTTCTATAAGATTGCATGTATTGCTCTCTGAAATTGAAAAAAACATCATGGACCCAGTGATGCAATGCACAACCCCCCCCCCCCCCCCCCCCCCAGCCTCTCAAGTACAAAAAGTACTTGTTTCAAAAACACGGAGATAAACACATATGCTATCGACATCTCGTTTGGAGATTGTTGATATTGAAAAAGAGGACACCTCTCCAGTCCTCGCCTTCGTTTGTCCACGAATTGAGTCTAGAACCGAAATAAACACTTTTAGGACACAGGAATTCTATCAAGCATATCTTTTTTATTTTGCCGGAACATTCATAGTGATACCAAATATATTGATATTCCACGATGATTGAATGGAAATCCTACCAGTGCTAACATCAAAGTCAACGCTGAACATAGGTCACACAGTTTCTGTAACTGTCATGTTAACAGGCAATCTATGTGATCCCGGGTTACCATGATTGAATATGGTGCAAGGATTTGATGACCATACTCCAACATTATCAACAAAGGTCTGAGAATCAAATGAAAATTAAAAGATCGTTCTTTCATGTCATCAACAACGGTCAACCAGAATTAAACTATAAAAAATTAGATCGTATTCCTACACTATCAACAATTTCAGATGATAAATTTGATGACCATACTTTAACCTCTTCAATAATGGTCAAGAGCTCAAATGATAAACGACCGACCGTACTCTTATGTCATCAACAACGGTCACGGAATTAATCGATAAACAATAGACTTACATTATCAACTACGATCTGGGTTTAACTAATAAAATGTGTTATATATTGATTCATTCAAAATATGAATATATCATTATACAACACATTTTTTATCAATGGGCTTCGTCATAATCACCTTATTTCCTTCCTTCACTCAAAGATTCTTCCTAATTTCAACTCGTCGATCTTCTCACTTTACATGATGCATGCGATAAATCATATCCATCATGAGGGGGGAGAAGATACATTACAAAGGGAGAAGATACATTACAAAAGTTCTTTTTAATAAAGAATTGATACTTCCAAAGAAAGATTCTTGCAATATTTAGGAGATTATCAATACGTTAGTCCAGTTTACTCCACATTAAAAAGACATATGCACCGGTTAAGGGGGAGTAAATAAGAAACCAAAGATCTAACGAAGTTATTAAACAACTTCTGTAGTTGTATTTGGTAATTTGTTCACCGGGGAGTAAATAGCAATACGTCTAATCCAACTCCCATGAAGAAATAATTGTTTGTTTGAGGGGGAGCGTAAACTTTATCAACATGTTACCTCAACAACAATTATGAAGAATTAAAACAAGTCGACAAAGCCACAACTTCAAGAAAAGACTTCTGCTGCTAAACATCTCTATCTATGGGTCTACATTTCGTCGATTTATATGAAGTCTTCTGAGATACTTTATATTGGTTGAAAAGCCGATTAAAAGTATTATTTTCATTGATCATCAAAAGCTTAAGCTAATACTCCAGCAAAACTACTCAACGAATTATTATTCAGTTCCAGCCTTTGCTAGAGAAGAAGACTTCAAGAATATGCTATCCAGACTATTAATACTAAGGGGGAGATTGTTAGGATAGTTTATGTTGTATTCAATAGTCTAGGGACTAGTTGCGACACATTTGATAAGTGTTAAACTAAGTCATTACCATAAACCATGACAATTAGTGAGATGGTATTTAAGCAATCCATGTAAACACTAATTGTAAGCTTTCCAACATTCTAATTGAGACACACTTTTAAAAGCTCCTAGTTTCCCTCCATCTTCTCCATAGCTCTCTATCTCAAAAACACATACTTTCAGTCTTTCACTTACTTGAATCTTCAAATCACATTGAATCAACATGAATTGCTTAGATTATGATTGAATTAGCTCTCACAAAACACTACAAGATAACATTCTTGACGCAACTTACAATTTTCTCTCATTCCGTCCATAGGCTATTGTTATGTATTACCATAACATAGTTCCCAAAATAACATATATGCTATAAAATTGTAGAGATATAAACATATACATATGAGTAAAACGAACCCCACCCTCTCGGAAAAACGTTAACGTATAAGACCAGTGTCAATGGATATGACGGTTGGGCTTTTGCTCCTTCAGATTTCTCAAACCATTGGCACGATTCTTCAGTGCATCAACTTTGGTTTTTTGTTCGGCTGACCAAAGAGAACGAACGAGGGGAGGTGAGCTCTAGACGGGATTAGTATCGTGTGTGTATTTTATAATGTGCGAGTTTTCAGTTGGATTGTCATCTAACATATCACTGAGGCAAAAAACCGAAAATATCAATTGTTATCATGGTTGACACCAATTTAATATTTAAACCATTTATAGTATCAAGGGTGATTTTCACACCACAACTTTTAGGTCATCTACTACAAGTATAGCATGACATACTTGTACAATTAGCTGTAAAACTTGTACCGTATGGTATATAAAATAAAAGTTGTGGTATAGAAATGAATTCGGTTTATATTATCCGTTACTCAGCCATATGTGCCCCCACTCAAACTCTCAAACCCCACCTCCACTTTAACATATGTCTATCATGGTTCATAAACATGTTATGATAATGTCTAAGTGCCATCCTAAATAGCTCATGGATATCTTGTTTGGAGTATTCTTGTAGACACCTAGAAGCTAAATGTGGTGATGAGAAAGACCCAGCTCCAAATATTGTATTTTTATGATAAATCAGTTATTTATCTTGTTAAAAGGTTGATACCCAGATAGTAGAACATGGTAATGTCCAAAACTCAGATAGACGGGGAAGAAGAGCAAAAAACGAAATACAAAATAGAGTAAGATAGAGAAAATAAGGATTAGGTGAATCGACAAAAACACCCTCATGTAGTGAGCAAATGCGTGGCTTTAATGGCAAAATCTAACACTCGTTATGATTAAAGATTAAAAGTGTGGCGAAGTATTGATATTAGTGACTATCTGTGTAATTTCTGATACTTGTGAATTAAATTCAAAACTTTTGTCAAACTAGAGCGAATTTACTAATAATATATGTATTATTTAAAAATTTATTAAAATAATAGTTAACTAAAGTTATCATTAAATCCAAGTAAAAAAATTAACTGAGATTGAAACCGGGAAAGGGTGCAAGCAGAAATTGGTAATGGCGAGACTGAAATTGAATTTTGTGTTTACTTAAATCTTTTAGGGTGATGGTATTGGAGATTGGTGTAAGATATTGCCCGTAATTTATAAGTCATGAGTTAAGTCCCGTACCGCTTGTGTTTACTCTTTACTATATATTATTATAAAGAGTTTACCTCTTCCATTTTTAGCAAGACTGAAAATTCAGCCAACACACTTGCTATTTTTATATCTCCTTTGTGTTTTTACAAAAATTACTACCGGCTGGAATCGAAATTGCATCCTCCTCATAATAACACAATGCATGAACCACTGAGCTATAAGGGTCATGTTGGTTATTTATGAACAATACGCTTTATTAATCCGCAAAAATAATTTTAGTGGCTACCACCATCACTTAACTATGACTATAATTATAATTACTTACGTATCGTATTATCTTTATTATCTTTATTAAGTTTCAAAACTCATATAATTTTATTGACCACCACTGTCACTACTCATCACTTCAATCCGCACCATCACAGTTACTATTACCGCTACCCATCATCATTACGCACCACCACCAACTACCATCACTATTGCATCACAAAATATAATGATAAAATATTCGTTGCCGCATTACACATATACATACTAGTCAACAAAATTCTTATTGAGGTTGAGAGAAAAAGATTATGAGATCTAAATAAATAACATAAAAATTCATAATGTTACTATGACTTTTGATTTTGTTCCACCTCACCCTTTATATATTAGTTTTAAATTTCCATTCTCATCTCCTTTCCATTTTAATATTATTATTACTACTTTAACCACAACAACCCTGTCTAATTTTAGCATCCATACTCTACTCCTTTATTCTTTAACAATTCACTCAACATTTCATTCTTTCAATTTTCAACCTCTCTCCACCACCACCAATGAAGATCCAGTGTGACGTTTGTAACGAAAACGAGGCATCGGTATATTGCTCCGCCGACGAAGCCGCCCTGTGCTCCGCCTGTGACCACCGCGTACACCACGCCAACAAGCTCGCCGGAAAACACCCACGGTTCTCCCTCCACCACCCGTCGCCCAAAGATTCACCGGTATGCGATATTTGTCAAGAGAAAAAAGCTTTCTTGTTTTGTCAACAAGATAGAGCCATCTTATGTAAAGATTGTGATGTGGCGATTCATAAAGTCAACCAACACACTAAAACCCACAACCGGTTTCTTCTCACCGGCGTTAAGCTGTCGCCGACGGCTTCTTTATACGCGTCTTCAAGCCCTCCGGAGAATACCAAAAACGGTGTCGTTCCTGACCAACAACAGAAACCGCTTCCTTCTCCGGTCGTTAATCAAATTACTAATCTTCAAACTCCGAACTGCCGCCAAGAACTAAACGGGTCGGATTCGGGACATGGGTCGGATACGAGTAGCTTATCGGAGTATTTGATTGATATGCTGCCTGGTTGGCACGTTGAAGATTTTCTTGATCCACCACCTCCGAATTTCTCAAAAGTTGTTAACTTTAATCTTTTTTATTTAATTTTAATTAATATGAAAATATTATTTTAATTTAATTAATGGAGAAACTACAGATTGTTGACAATGATCCGGCGGCGATTTGGAGTGGTGAGTTGTTAGATGGAAGCTTGAGTAATTCTTTCTCGCCGGAATCAATGGGGATGTGGGTTCCAGAAGCACCTCCGGCGCCGTTACCGGCATCAGGGCGATATGGTCATCCAGCGCTACAATTTGAACTGGCCGGTTCCAATATGGGATTTGGAGATCAAACGGTTAACGGGTCATCATTTGTTTTTGGTGAAGATAATTATAGTTATAATTATAATAAGACGACAAAATCAAGCAGAAAGTGGACATCTGACAATGGCAATTGCTTCACCGTCCCTCAGATCGGTCCTCCTTCCAAGAGATCAAGATCACTTTGGCATTAAACCCATCAAGTTTTTGGTTCTTTTTTTTTAAACTTATTATGGTTTATGTTGTTAAGATTAGTTTTTCAGACTCTTTCTTTCTTTCAATCCAAATGGGTTTTGGTTCTTCAATCATTTGGCTTCTTTAAACTTTTTTCAAATAATGAAAGAAACGAATATAATGGTTCTGTACTTTTGTATGTAGATCATGGTTGAATGCACTGATTAGATTATTATGACAGAATATATAGTGTTGATCAAAGAGAAACAATTATATGTTGGTTGGAATTACAGATTTTTGTATGGAGGGGATGAATATGGATTACTTACTATTGACATATAGTTGTGGGGAATACTTTATCTTTTATCTTTTAGCAATGAATATTTAATTCATTAAATTATGCAATTATTTTAGTCAAGAATATTATATACCATGTACACTCAAAATGAAATCGACATTTGACGATTTCTTTGCACCAGCCTTGCAACTTAACGCAAAGTGTGTAGAGTAGTTAAGAGCATAAGATGTTGTGTGTTATTGCTTTATTGGTCTGTCAAAGAGTTTTTGTGGCACCAAAACTCACACCGTGGGTGGCTTGCCAATAGCCCGCCGCTAAATGTATAACAAGCGTTAACGGACATACTTTGAATTTTTTATTATTTAAAGTATTAGTAATTTTTCACTCATTTTTCTATAAATACTCATATTATACGCATATTTAACCTAAACTAGTTTAACCCAAACTTATTCACTCTCTCAATCAAAGTTACAAATTCATATACTCTTTCACTAGATTTGTGGATTTGACATGATATACTTTTTAATTATGCTTTAATTTTCTCTTCTTTATACTTCATTCGTTTCAAAATAAGTGATACATAATTTATTTTGAGATGTTTTAAAATAAATGATACACTTTAAAACTTTCCCCAGTTGGTAAAATATATTGGGACTCATACCCACTAACTATCTACTTTAATAAAGTGAAATGACTAATTTACCTTATTTTCACTTTTAAAATCATTAAACTCATTTTAATTATAATATGGGGAACCCATCACTTAGTAACTACTCAATTTAATCATGTAAAACCTGAAAACGTGAAACCTAATTTGTATCGCTTATTTTGAAACTTAAAACTTCATTAAAAATTATAAAATCATGTAAAACCTGATTGAAGTTGATGGATTGAGACTTGTTATGTTTAAATATCTCACGTGTTAATTTTGAACTACCCAACTTGTGAGAGGGAATGAGGGATATATACATGAGTGAACAATTTATTTCATTTATCTTAACTAATCTAAAGTGTTTTGTTGGGATATAAAACAAGATATAAACATTATATTACTGATGCTGCAGTTAGTACTGATCAACGTTCATTGAATATTAGTACTGATTGGGCAGAAACACTAGTTACTACTGATGATGCTGATCAACGACTTACTACTGACGATCAAGATTACTACTGATTCTATTTTTAGTGCTGATCGAGCCCGAGATTGTAGTATAGTTTGTTATAGAATGTATATATTAGTGTATATTGATTGTAATCGAATCCTAGAATAACTAGGTTAATAATTTAGGCTTCAAGGACTATTATATATAGTTCCTTACGAATTATAAACGTACTTGTGTATTGTTTAAGCATATCAATATACATTGAAGCTTTTTGTGATTACTGTGTTCTTATTTTTATTCGTATTTGTTTACAGTATTCATTGTTCTTAATCAATTAACAAGAGTGTTGATCCGCTGCAACTTCTCATTGTTAGTAGATCTTATATTAAATAATCTGTTTGGATTAATCGATCCTGATAAGTGGTATCAGAGCTTTACGGTTCTAGATCTACGAATTAAGAACAACAAAAAGTTTCATATTTTCGAATCCAAAATTGTTAATCATGTCTGATAACAATGAAAGCACACAAGCTAACAAAATTCGCATTCTCACTCCCAACAACTTTGGGATGTGGAAGAACATAATCAAGCAATATATGCTTATTACTGATTACTCCATGTGGGAAGTTGTTATTGAAGGCAACAAACCCATCCAGACTCAAGCAGCAAGTTCCTCAACTGAAGTCGACAAACTCAAGTGTGAAAAAGAGAAGAAAGACAGAGGAATTGAACTCAAAGCCCTAAGCACCCTCTTGCTTGCCATTCCTAATGATTATCAACATCTCTTTGTTGAATATGATGATGCAAAGAAGATTTGGCAGGCTCTGGAAAAGAGGTTTGTAGGCACCAAAAGCACCAAAAGAAACATGAAATATGTTCTGAAGCAAGACTTTGAAAACTTCAAAGGCCAGAAGAATGAATCATTATCACAAGTCTTTGATAGGTTCAACAAACTTATTGGTGAACTGAATTAAGTTGGTTACAAACCAGACAATGATGATGTAAACAGAAAGTTTCTTAGATCTCTTGGTGAAGAATGGTCTATGTATACTGTTATATATAGACAAGGTGATGCTTTGGAAGAAAAAGAGCTGGATGAATTATACAGTGAGTTGAGAGTGTTTGAATCTGAGGTAAGTACTAAAACTCCCAATTTACCTTCAAACAATGTTGCTTTTGTGTCTAGTACAGGAACATGTCAAGAGGCTACAAAGAATGCAGGAATTGAAGATATAGCAAGAGAGTCCTTTTTCACTAGTCATGTGAATATTGCATTGATTAGTGAGGATTTGGAACAACTCAATCATGATGATCTGGAAGAGATGGACATCAAGTGGCAGATGGCAATGCTAAGCTTAAGAACAAAAAGGTTTCTTAAAAGAACTGGAAGGCAAAATCTGACTTACAACAAAGGTGATCGTGCTGGATTTGACAAGACCAAAGTCAAATGCTACAACTGTAGCAATCTGGGTCACTTTGCTAGAGAATGTCCAAACAAAGACCAAAGATCCAACTACAACAAAAACAACACTTCAAATTCAACTGCATCAGTATCTCAAGAGGGACAAGGATATGACTGGAGCTTTCAAGCAGAGGAACATGCACAGAATCAAGCTCTCATAGCCTTTACTGAGTCTACTACTGAGGTACATTCTAAATCTTGCACTCCTGAATGCATTAAAGCATATAAAGAATTAGAAAAACTTAACAAAGAAACACTTGAAGAGATGATTCTAAACAGAAATAGGAGAATTTAATATAATGGTTGTATAGCTGATCTTGAAAATCAAATTAAAATTTATAAAATAACGGATCAAAAGTTAAAGGATGAACTCTTACAAACCACTTATGATAAAGAATATGCTGAACTAAAACTAAAAGAAACTTTAATCAAATTAGAAGAATGTCAAATGGAATTAGAACAGAATAAACTAACTATTAAAAAATTTGAAAGAAGTTCTAAAATAATTGATGAATTAACCAGTAATCAATCTACTGAAAAAGTTGTTCATGGGGTGGGATATCATGCTGTTCCACCTCCAACTAATTTTATACCTCCGCTTAAATCAAGCACAGAAAGAACATTAAATGAACTAAAAATAGAAAATCAATCTGAAACCAATACTGATTCTTCTGATGATGATCAAACAATTGATACAAGTTTTCATACCACACAAATTCAAACTGAGTCACCAAAATATAACTCAGAAAATATACCAAAAATTTTAAGAAGGGGAAATCAAAGAAACTTGAACCAGTTAAAAGAACAAAGAAAACCTGAAAGTTCTAAATCAACAAAATTAACATGCTTAATTTGCAATAAGGTTAACCACATAGCAAAGAATTGTCACTTCAATCCTATTAACTGCCAAGAATTCAAAGAATTTAAAGTTAACAAAGAAAAGGAGAAAGCTTTAAAATTAAAACAAACTCAAGCAACAAAAGCAAAAGAACTTAAAAAATCACATGTTGAAACTCCCAAATTTGGAAGAACTGCACCAAGATTCGTGCAAAATATCAGGCATAAAAGTCCAAACAGAAGTAATTATTTCAAAAACAATGGAAAACAAAATCAATTTCCACAATATTCAAAGTTTTCAAACACCAGTAGGAACTATTGCAGGTTTACTACTGATAAAAACCCTAATTACAATGCTGTCTGGTATAATTATAAAAACACTACTGACTATGCTAAAAACTCATATTACCCAAATACTACTGGTCCATCAGTAGTAAAATACTCAAAAGCCAAATACTACGGGTATAAACCTAGGTCAGTAGTAAAACAGAACACAGTACTAACCAACAACCTAAGACCAAAACTTCATATAAAGCTCATTCATTTAGAAAAACATACTCTTCAAAGGATGAACCCAAGACAAAACAAGCTTGGGTTCCCAAAATTAACTAATCCTTTTACTTTATGTGCAGAGCATTCAGATCCCTGAAGAAGGTAGAACATGGCATATTGATAGTGGATGCTCTAGACACATGACTGGAAATCTTCAAATTCTTAGAGAATTCAAGTCTTTTGAAGGAGGATATGTTGCTTTTGGGGAAAATCCAAGAGGTGGTAAGATTACAGGTAAAGGTACAGTATCAAATGGTAAGATCACTTTTGATGATGTATTTTATGTTGCTGGGCTTAAATATAATCTGGTTAGTGTCTCACAAGTCTGTGATAAGAATAACAAAATTCTTTTTACAGATGTAGAGTGCATCATTCTTTCTCCTGATTTTATTTTAGATGAAAAATTTGTTGTTTTAAGAACACCAAGGAGAAACAATGTATATTGCCTGGATATAGGGGGAGAACTCATTTCTTCAAATGAGATCAACTGTTTTATATCTAAGGCAAACACAAATGAATCAGAACTCTGGCATAGAAGGATGTGTCACACAAATTTTAAAAATATGAACAATTAAAGAATTTGGTAGTTGGTTTACCACAAAAAGAATTTATGTGTGATCATCACTGTGTTGCATGCCTAAAAGGTAAACAACACAAGACTTCTCATAAGACCAAAGCAATCAATTTATTTCTAATCCTTTGCATCTCTTACATATGGACCTTTTTGGACCTACAAATGTAATGAGTATTTGAAAGAAACAATACTGCCTTGTTATTACTGATGATTTTTCCAGATACACTTGGGTCTTCTTTCTTAGGACCAAAGATGAAACAAGTGAGATTATAAATAATCTAATTGAAAAGCTGGAAAATACAAGAGATCTCAAAGTGAAAGCAATCAGATGTGATAATGGCACAGAATTTAAAAATACTAATCTAATTGATTTTTGTGATCTTAAGGGTATTGACAGGCAGTACAGCTCACCAAGAACTCCACAACAAAATGGTGTAGCTGAAAGAAGAAATAGAACCATCATTGAAGCAGCCAGATCTATGCTTGCAGATTCAAAACTACCAATAACTTTTTGGGCCGAAGCTGTTAATACTGCTTGTTATGTTCAGAACAGAGTATTAATAGTTAAGCCTCACTTTAAAACACCATATGAACTTTTCAATAAAAGAAAACCCACAATAAGTTTCTTAAAATCATTTAGTTGTCCTTGTACTATTTTAATTACAAGAGAACAAATTGGTAAGTTTGACTGTAAAGCAGATGATGGAATATTTGTAGGATACTCAACTCAAAGCAAATCTTACAGAGTATTCAACAAAAGGCTAAGGATCATTGAAGAAAGTGTAAGTGTATCCTTTAATGAAAATCTTATGAATGAACAGGGAAATGGTCCAGATTGGTTGTTTAACATTGATAATCTAACCAAATCTTTTGATGTTAATTATGTGTTTAATACAGGAGATTCAAACAATCAAAACCAACAAGAAGGATCATCATCAAGTGGCAGTCAAGAAATAATGAAATATATCTTAGTTAATACTGATCCCACAGTTGATACTGAGGACAGCAGTAACTCTGATAACCCTAGTATTTTTGACACCAGTAACAACACCAACTCTGAAGATACTACTGATCCCAGTAGTAACTCTGAACCTCAGAGTTTTGATGATGAACTACACAACAATGATGTCAGTAACAACAATGAACCACCTGAACTTAATGAAGAAAATGCTACTACTGACACCATTACCAATGAAGAATCTCCACAAAATACAAACAATCAAGAAGAAACATGGACAGATGCACAAATTCCTGAATCCAATGAGTCAAACCTAGATAGTCAAATTCTTGTTGACAAAGTTTCAGGAAACAGAACTGAAAAGAATCATCCTTTGGACTTAGTCCTAAGTGATGTCAATTCAAACATGCAGATAACAAGCAAATTTAATTCAACATTAAATTCAAATGTTTGTAACATAAGTCTAATATCTAATGAATGCATGTATGAATGTTTTCTGTCACAGGAGGAACCTAAGAAGATTCAACAAGCAATGAAAGACTCAAACTGGATCATAGCAATGCAAGAAGAACTTCTTCAATTCAAACTACAAGCTGTATGGACTCTTGTACCTCTACCAAAAGGAAAAAGAGCCATTGGAACAAGATGGATCTTCAGAAACAAGAAAGATGAAAGAGGTATAGTGATCAAAAACAAAGCAAGACTTGTATCCCAAGGATACACTCAAGAAGAAGGTATTGACTATGATGAAGTGTATGCACCAATTGCTAGAATTGAAGCAATAAGAATATTTCTGGCATATGCTTCATATAAGAAGATCAAAGTCTACCAAATGGATGTGAAAAGTGCTTTCCTTTATGGGAAAATTGAAGAAGAAGTGTATGTATGTCAACCTCCAGGATTTGAAGATCCAGAACATGATGACTATGTGTACAAGCTAGACAAAGCTCTATATGGCCTTCATCAGGCACCAAGAGCTTGGTATGACAGATTATCATCATATCGACTGACGAACAATTTCAAAAGAGGTGCAATTGACAAAACTCTGTTCACAAGAAAAGTCAAAGATGATATACTACTGGTACAAATATATGTAGATGATATCATCTTTGGATCAACAAATGATCAATTGTGCAAAGAATTTGAAGAACTGATGCAAATCAAGTTCAAGATGAGCTCAATGGGTCCAATGAACTTCTTCCTTGGACTTCAAATCAATCAAAGATCAGATGGTATTTTGATTAATCAATCAAAATATGTCAGAGACATTTTAGAGAAATTTGCAATGAAAGACAGCAAAAGTGCAAGCACACCAATGGAAACTCACAAACACCTACATCCTGATGTTGAGGGGGAGAATGTAGATGAACATCTTTACAGATCTATGATAGGTTCTTTAATGTATCTAACTGCATCAAGACCTGACATTATGTACAGTGTTTGTGTATGTTCCAGGTATCAAGCAAGACCTAAGGAACTACACTTACAGGCTGTCAAAAGAATCTTTAGATACTTGAAGGGAAAACCTTCTCTTGGTCTTTGGTATCCACATGCATCACCATTTGAACTCATAGCCTATACAGATAGTGACTATGGTGGTGAATGCCAAGATAGGAAATCTACTACTGGTGGATGTCAATTCTTTGGATCAAGATTGGTGTCATGGCAATGCAAGAAACAAACCAATGTTTCAACATCAACAGCTGAAGCAGAGTATGTAGATGCATCTGCTTGCTGTGCTCAAGTTCTATGGATTCAAAATCAACTCCTAGACTTTGGTATCTCTATTCTTAAAACTCCTATCTTTATTGATAATCAAAGTGCTATCAGTATTGTGAATAATCCAGTAAAACATTTAAAAACAAAACACATTGAAATAAGATTCCATTTTATAAGAGATTGTAATGAAAAGAAATTAATCAAGGTAGAGAAAATTCATACTGATAATCAATTGGCAGATCTTTTTACAAAAGCATTTGATGTAGGAAGATTCAGCTTCTTGGTTAGCAGTATTGGAATGATTTTAATAAATTAAGTTCACAAAAGGAAAATCATGTGTAAATTTTTTGTACAATTTTATCATTTTTCTTGTTTTACTACTGGTTATTTATTACTACTGATCGTGTGTTAATCTTACAATGTAGTACTGATAGGGTTTCTCAGAAGAATTAGGTTATGTATAGAAACAATGGTTACTACTGATGTTTCTACTACTGACACTTAGTTACTACTGATCGACCGTTATCTGTAAAATACACAAATTACCATACTGACCCTCATGAAAATAGCCGTTGGGTTATTATTCGAAGGACATTTTGGTTATTTTGCAGGTAAATTCAAAAAAATATAAATAGCGGATTGTGATTAGTTTAGCATTATCCTCTCCTCGATTCGATAAACTCTACGCTAAACCCTAATCTCTCCAAAATCCGATCAAAACCCTGCATCAATATCAACTAAATTCATTCCACAAATCCCCCATTCTTGCAAAAGCGATTGAACTTTCTGAGAAATACACAACTTCAAAGTTCAAAATCATTCAAATGGCAACTCTATAATCCCTCGACATTAAAACTGATCTCAAATTCTCAGAATTTCACAATATGTGTGCATTCTTGAGAAATCCAGATGGCACAAAGGATTTCAGACCCATAGTGATGTTCTTAAAGAACTCACACATCAAGTTTGCACTCACCATTAACCCTAAAGCTTATCAACAACATCTGGTCGATTTTTGGGAAAATGTTGAAAGAGTAGAAGAATCCACTTTATCTAAAATCAAGTCAGTAGAAGATGGAAAGCAAATCATTATTACTGAACTGTCTATTCGACATCATCTTCAATTGAATGATGAATTAGGTTTGTTTTCTTTACCTAAGGAAGATCTTGTTGATGTTTTACAAAAAAATGGGGTATGAAGGAAGACTAGACATTATCACATTTCAAAAAGGTCTTCTTTCACCCCAATGGACATATTTAGTTCACACTATTCAACATTGCATCTCTCCTAAAAAGAGTACTTGGAATGAGTTCAACAAGTCAATAGCTTCTGCTGTTGTTTGTTTGTGCACAGGACAAGTATTCAACTTTTCAAACATGATTTTTGAGGGAATGCTTGGAAACTTATCATCTGCTAAATTTTTAATGTACCCAAGATTCCTAACTCATATTATAAACTGTGAAATTCAAAATCTTTCAACACCTAAGAACATTTTTGTTGCACCAGAATTGAATAAAAAGGTGTATTCTAATATGAGAAAACAATTTAAATTTTCTGGAAAGGTTACTCCTCTGTTTCCAAATATGATCTATGATCAACCCCCAATAGGAGAAGGTTCAAGTCACCCCATTGAACCCCAACTAACTCCACCAATAAATACAGCCCAAACACAAAACATTCAGTCCACTCAAATACATGAACCAACAGATGTCCTGAATGTGTCTCATGTACATGAAATTAATCCCTAGAGTGCTACTCTTCACTCTGAGGAAGACCAGACCATAGCTAAACAAATTTCTAAAACTTACAAAAGGAAGAAAACTTCCTTAAAGGACACCAGGGGACCAATTGAGTCAAACCCCAGACTCCAAGAGTTGTCCTCCAAGGAGGAGAGAGGGCATTGTTGGGATGTAAATCAGATATATCATTCTCTTACTGATGCTGCAGTTAGTACTGATTCAAGCATACTGAAGTATAGTACTGATGGGGCAGAACTGCAATTACTACTGATGCTACTGATCCCAAGATTACTACTGACGATGGCAAACACTACTGACGTCTAATTTTGGTGCTGATCGTATTCGAGATTTTAGCATAGTTAGTTAAGGAATGTATATCTTTCTGTAATTCAATTGTAATCGAATCCTAGAACAACTAGGTTAATATTTTAGGCTTCAAGGACTATTATATATAGTTCCTTATGAATTGTAAACATACGTGTGTATTGATCGATAACATTAATATACATTGAAGCTTTTTGTGATTACTATGTTCTTATTAGCATTCGTATTCATTAACAGTATTCATTGTTCTTAATCAATTAAACTATAGTGTTGATCCGCTGCAACTTCTCATAGTTTGTAGATCTGTGATTAATTAATCCATCTGGGTTAATCGATCCTGACAAGTGGTATCAGAGCTTTACGGTTCTAGATCTACGAATTAAGAACAGCAAAAAGTGTCATACTTTCGATCTCAAAAAATTGTTAATCATGTCTGATAACAATGAAAGTACTCAGGCGAACAAGATTCCAATTCTCACTCCCAACAACTTTGGGATGTGGAAAAACAGAATCAAGCAATACATGCTGGTTACTGATTATTCCATGTGGGAAGTGGTTCTTGAAGGAAACAAGACTATTCAAACTCAAATAGCCACCACCTCAACTGAAGTTGACAAACTCAAGTGTGAGAAAGAAAAGAAAGACAGAGGGATAGAACTCAAAGCCTTAAGCACTCTTTTGCTTGCCATTCCCAATGATTATCAACATCTCTTTGTTGAATATGATGATGCAAAGAAGTTATGGCAGGCTCTGGAAAAGAGGTTTGTTGGTACAAAGAGCACAAAAAGAAACATGAAGTCTGTTCTGAAGCAAGACTTTGAAAACTTCAAAGGGTAGAAGAATGAATCATTGTCTCAAGTCTTTGATAGGTTCAACAAACTCATTGGTGAACTAAATCAAGTTGGTTACAAACCAGACAATGATGATGTCAACAGGAAGTTCCTCAGGTCTCTAGGTGAAGAATGGTCTATGTATACTGTGATATATAGACAAGGAGATGCACTGGAAGAGAAAGAGCTAGATGAACTCTACAATGAACTAAGATTGTTTGAATCTGAGGTAAGTAATAAAAATCCTAATCTAGCGTCAAACAATGCTGCTTTTGTGTCTAGTACAGGGCAGGACAATGCAAAGATTGCAGGCATTGAAGATCGAGCAAGAAAATCTTTCTTCACTAGTCATGTGCATACTGCATTGATTAGTGAGGATTTAGAACAACTCAATCCTGATGATTTGGAAGAGATGGACATCAAGTGGCAGATGGCTATGCTGAGCTTAAGAACCAAAAGGTTTCTTAAAAGAACTGGAAGGCAAAATCTATCTTACAACAAAGGTGATCGTGCGGGTTTTGACAAGACAAAAGTCAAATGCTACAACTGTAGCAATCTGGGTCACTTCGCCAAAGAATGTCCAAATAAAGATCAAAGATTAAACTACAACAAAAACAGTACCTCAAATTCAACTGCTTTAGTATCTCAAGAAGGACAAGGATATGACTGGAGCTTTCAAGCAGAAGAACATGCACAGAACCAAGCTCTCATGGCCTTTACTACTGATCCTTCTACTACTGAGGTACATTCTAAATCTTGCACTCCTGAATGTATTAAAGCATATAAAGAATTAGAAAAACTTAATAAAGAAACACTTGAAGAGATGATTCTAAACAGGAATAGAAGAATTGAATATAATGGTTGTATAGCTGATTTAGAAAACCAAATTCAAATCTATAAAATAACTGATCAAAAAATAAAAGATGAATTGTTACAAACCACTTATGAGAAAGAACATATTGAATTAAAACTAAAAGAAACTTTGATCAAATTAGAAGAATGTCAAATGGAATTAGAACAGAATAAACTAACTATTAAGAAATTTGAAAGAAGTTCTAAAATTGTTAATGAATTAACTAGTAATCAAACCACAGAAAAGGTTGTTCATGGAGTGGGATTTCATGCAGTCCCACCTCCAACAAATTTTATTCCTCCTCTTAAATCAAGCACAGAAAGAGTTTTAAATGATTTGAAAATTGAAAGTCAAACTGAAACTGAAACCAGTAATGAATCAAATGAGTCTTCTGATGATGATCAAACAACTGAATCAAATGATACAAGTTTTCACACAACACAAAGTCAAACTGAATCCCCAAAATACAACTCAGAAAATATACCTACAATTCTAAGAAGGGGAAATCAAAGAAATTTAAATCAGTTAAAAGAACAAAGAAAGCCAGAAAGTGCTAAGTCAACAAAATTATCATGTTTAATTTGTAACAAGGTTAACCACATAGCTAAAAACTGTCACTTCAATCCTATTAACAGTCAAGAATTTAAAGAATTTAAAATCAACAAAGAAAAGGAAAAAGCCTTAAAATTAAAACAAATTGAAGAAACAAAAGAAAAGGAATTCAATAAACCATGTATTGAAACTCCTAAATTTGGAAGAACTGCACAAAGATTTGTGCAAAATATCATGTATAAAAGTCCAAACAGAAGTAATTATTTCAAAAACAATGGAAAACAAAATCAATTTCCTCAATATTCAAAGTTTGCAAACATCAGTAGAAACTATTCCAGGTTTACTACTGGTAAAAACCCTAATTACAATGCTGTCTGGTATAATTACAAAAACACTACTGATTATGCTCAAAACTCATATTACCCAAACACTACTGGTCCATCAGTAGTAAATTTTTCAAAAGCCAAAAACTACGGGTATAAACCTAGATCTGTAGCAACTAAGAACACCAGTACTAATCAAACAACAAAGCACAAAACTTCATATAAGGCTCATTCAGTTAGAAAGACTTACTCTTCAAAGGATGAACCCAAGACAAAACAAGCTTGGGTTCCCAAAATTAACTAATCCTTTTAGTTTATGTGCAAAGTATCCAGATCGCTGAAGAAGGTAGAACATGGCATATTGATAGTGGATGCTCTAGACACATGACTGGAAATCTTCAAATACTTAGAGATTTCAAGTCTTTTGAAGGAGGATATGTTGCTTTTGGAGAAAATCCAAGAGGTGGTAAGATTACAGGTAAAGGTACAGTATCAAATGGTAAGATCACTTTTGATGATGTATTTTATGATGATGAGCTTAAATATAATCTGGTTAGTGTCTCACAAGTCTGTGATAAGAAGAACAAAATTCTTTTTACAGATGTTGAGTGCATCATTCTTTCTCCTGATTTTATTTTAGATGAAAAATTTGTTGTTTTAAGAACACCAAGGAGAAACAATGTGTATTGCCTGGATATAGGGGAGAACTAATTTCTTCAAATGAGATCAACTGTTTTATATCCAAGGCAAACACATATGAATCAGAACTTTGGCATAGAAGGATGTGTCACACAAATTTTAAAAATATGAACAATTTAGTTAAAAAGAATTTGGTAGTTGGTCTTGTTGGTCTTGTTGGGTCACATTTTAAAGTATTCAATTGTCTAGGGGTGTAATGTGACATTTATTGTAACAAATAGTCTAGGGTGATTTTATGTAATTAGTCAATACTAGGCCTAGGTATAAATACCTAGTTGTAACCTAGTATTGACCTAAGCTTGCCGTTGTCAAAATCGAACGTACGTTTTCTTAGTGCAAAGCTCAATATTTTTCTTCATCTCAATCTTCATATTATCACTTGTTATTGCTTAATTGTTTGCTGAATCGGTACATACGGAATCACAACCGTTATCAGAGCACAAATCATCTTTGATTCGATCCATTTCAGTGAAGATTAAGCAAAATCTTGAAGTTTTAGGTGAAGAACTCAAGAATCGAAATCGCAATTTGAGGTAATAAATCGTCCATATTCTTTGTTCATTACATTCATCTTGTAATTCTAAGCATATTAGAATCAAGTTTCGATTAAATTCATCAACAATTGATCCCAATTCGTTGATTTTAAAGAAAACCATTAAAACACATTTTTTCCTCTGTAAAATCGAAATTACCTTCTGATTTGTTGTGTTTTGATCGAGTTTATTGACCCATTCTGTGCGAAAATCAATTTCGAGCATTTTGGGATTTGAATCGCTTGATTTGGTTAAGTTTTGAGCATTCTAGGATCCATTTAGTAGAAAATATTGCTGAGTTCGTTCGTAACAGTCAAGAAAGTTCTCGGCCCGAGAACAGTAACAAGTTCGGCCAGAACTTGTCAACAATCTTCGGCCCGAACTTCACATCGAACCTCGGCCCGAACTACACCACAAACTTCGGCCGGAACTTCACATCGAACTTCGGCCCGAACTTCACATCGAACTTCGGCCCGAACTACACACTTCGGCCCGAACTTCAACCTCGGCACGAACATCAACCTCGGCCCGAACATCAACCTCGGCCCGAACTTCTCAACTTCGGCTCGAACTTCTCAACTTCGGCCCGAACTTCTCAACATCGGCCCGAACTATCGTGTGTCAAAAGGTGTTATACTAAAACGATCATAACTTTCAGCTCGGGTGACCGTTTACCCGACTTCTCGGCCAAAAAACGCTTGTTTCGATCACTTTATTTGCGTTTTTGTGATTTTTCGGTCAATTTCCAAACTTCGTTTAGCCCCAGTTTCTTACCCAATTATCATTTTTGGCCAATTCGAAAATCGAGGACATATTTAAAGGGTCTTTTATCATCTGAGATCTTTTTTGAAAAATTTTCAAATTTTTAATTTTTTTTCTCGGTCGTAACCGAACATCAAACAAATGACTTCAAGAGAAGCATTATCAATCGGATCTGATCTAAAACCTCCAGTCTTATTCAGATGAGAGTATGCTCAGTGGAAGAAAAGGTTTCTCCACTTCATCAGAAGTCAAGAATTAGGTACTGAAATTCTTGAGTCACTTGAGAATGGAAATGCAAAATTCTATGAAGATGTTGTTGCGTTACCTGATGCAGATCCTCCGGTTATTGGCGGTCGAGTTCTCATCCCTCCTTCCAGATATAATGATATTCAAAAGCAACGTGCCAAAGCTGATCGTCAAGCATATTCCTTCATGCTTCAAGGACTACCGAATGAAATCTACAATAGTTTAGATAGTCTTGAGAGTGCTAAAGAACTCTGGGATGAAATAAGAAAACAAATGGAGGGCACGGTTCTTGGGAATAAGGCTAAGATGGTTACTACGTTAAACTCCTATGAAAATTTTAAAGCCTCAGTCGGGGAAGACTTGCAAAGCACTTACCACCGATACTGTAATCTGTTAAATGATCTCCGCAAAAACAGTCTATCAAAGGGAAACCTAGAGATCAACATCAAATTTATCAACAGTCTTCTTCCTGAGTGGGAAATATTTGGTAACAATGCTATGCAGAATAAAGATCTAAGTCTGATAGATATCCATGAGCTGTATGAATATTTGTACCAAAATGCTCCAATGGTGAATAACATAGCCAAAAGAAAACAAGAGACACAAGATACTCTTGCACTTCTTACCAAACAACAACATCTGTTAAATGAGACTGCTAAGTCTAAAGAAAAAGCAGAAGAACCCACTCCTCCAAAAATCGATGATCTGGATAAAGAACTTCAAGAAGTGCTGCAAGCCATGTCACTCATCTCCAAATATGAGAAGAAATATTACCCGAAAATCGCAAACAACAATCTGCGATTTTCATCAAACTTTAAATTTGCTTAATCTGCTTCTGCTTCAACTGATAAGCCAGCCTTGACACCTTTGGATCCTACAAAGAAATGTTATAACTGTGGTGTTGCTGGTCACTTCTCCCGTGATTCCACGAAACCTAAAGTTCGTGATTCTGAATATTTCAAAAAGAAGATGTTAATGGCAAAACAAATTGAATCTGGGAAAGTGTTGTTAGCTGAAGATCTTCAGTGGATGGAAGATTCTGATCAAGAAGATGAAGAACATGCTGCAAACTTGTGTTTCATGGCAAGAGAAAATGTTGAGCTCCACGGACGTTCCAATGAGGAGGCCAACAAGGAAATTGAGGTAACCAGCTCTTCTTTATCTACTTCTGATCATTCCACTGATTCTGATACTTGTCTGGATAAAAATCTGATTACTGAAATTGATACCTTAAATCAAACAATTTTACTCGAAAAGGATATGAATACACAACCTTTAGAGCGTGTAAACATTTTAGAAAAACAATGCAAACAAACTGCTCATCTAGGTGAGCAACTTGTTAATCACATTAAACAAAATAAAAATTTTACACTGGAAATTCAGGATTTAAAAAGACAAGCATCAGAAATAAAGGTCCAATATGAATCTGATATTCAACGTTTGTCACATACAATTTCCGAGAAAGAAGCTGAAATTACAAATCTTAAAAATGCACAAAATCCTATTTCAAAGGAACGAAATGACAAATATTACAAATTGTATATTGAAACGTTCCAAGAATGTCAATTCACAAAAAACTGGATGGAACGTAAACAACAAGAATTTGATGATAATGAAAATCAATTTAAATCTTTAAATTCTGAAATAAAAGAATTAAAAGAAAAATTAACCGATCAAACTAATCAATCATCACAAGATAGAAATAGTCAACAGGTTATCATACATCGTCTCACCTACGACAAAGATCAGTTAGTATCTCACATTAAACACCTTGAAGAGTTAATCGCCAAACGAGGACATACTGATCAAACCATCCATTTGAACAAGCCTAAAGAGTTCAAATACTTCAACTCCAAACAAGGTCTAGGGGCACACAATCCAGGATATCTGAGCAAGGCGTGCCGGGTTCTTCCAACACTATATGACTCTCGCTACATGCAAACACATATTTGGCAGAGCTTCATGCGGGTGACAGATGAAGAAAAAGAAATCGAAGCATTCAACAGAGCAAAGCAGGAGAATGCACAAATCAGTTTCAACTATGCAGAATTGAACAAAACTTATGAAATTAAAAAGGCTAAATTTGAAAATGATGAATATTTTCCTATAATAACCCAGAAGAATTTGAAATTAAAGGGGATGTTGTCGTTCAACAAAAAGTGACACGAAAGCTTTATATTCCATCATTAATTCTCGAAAAGAAAATCTGCCAATTAGAAACAGAAATTGATGAGACACATAAGGCATTTGATAAAGAAAAATTAGTTTTACAAACCAAAATTCATGACTTAGAAGATAAACTTGTTAAAACCAATTCTTCTTCTGTTCAAAATGATTTTCAAATCAATTCTTCTGCTCAAACTAAAAATCTTGAAAAGACTTCTACAATTAAAATCCGTGCTATTTTAAAAAGAATCTCTGACTCAACTGTTTTAAATGTTTCAGATAAAACCTTAAATTCAAAGCTTGAGAAGCCCATGCCAATCGGAGACAGAGGAGCAACTCAGATAAAGAAGTCTAAGTCGTCCGGCTCTAGTATGCTTAAGTCAAAGGAACTTAAGAAGTCTAGTTCATCATCCTTTTTAGTTTCTTCTTTTTCTGTTTATAATAAATGTAATAACTCCATGGATTTTATTGCTCCTAAATTGGCTTTTGGTACTGTTTATGATTCTACTGTTTATCGTCCTGTGAATTATACTGTTAATGGTGATAATATGGTTGTTAAATATGATAAAACCGGTAAAAAGATCTATTGTGACAAGCAAACAAATAAACAAATTTCTCAGTATGATGAACGATATTTCATTAGGTTGGATGCTCCATGTGGTCCTAGAAACTATGTTTTACATAAGTCTGGTAAAATACTTACGTCCTGCAAAACTTGTTTTCCGTACTCATGCGAAACATCCGTTTCTCGTCCGTTTCAATATAAACGAAAACATTCTTCTACACAAGCCTTCAAACCGACTCATGTTCGTCCCACTACCTCACCCATCTCTAATAAATTGATGTCCTCTCAACGTCAAACAACTCGAGGAATCACAACACCTAAATCATCACAATCAAGTACTTCTTCCAATTCTTCGACAAACAAATCAAAGATGCATAACACAAAATCCACGTTTGTTCATTACACTTGGATTAAGAATGAACAGTCAAACTGGATTTTACATTCTCCAGAGAAAAAGCTTAAATGGTCTATCAAATCAATCCAATCAGAACCGCCTCCTTGCAGTTCCCCAAAATCTCTAAATTAATCCTTCTGTAAAATCTGCATAAAACATCCTTCACTAATCGTATAGGACCCATAATTGATTGGGTACCTAAATTGTTTTAATTTTTTTATGTAGAATATATGGTATCTTGATTCTGGATGCTCACGGCATATGACGGGAAACAAGAACCTCTTAACAAATTTCAGAGATAAATATTTGGGTATTGTTCGTTTTGGAAATGATCATTTGGCTGCTATCATGGGAATTGGCGATATCATTCGTGACAAGTTAATCATTCGAAACGTCACTTAAGTTGAAGATCTTGCTCACAACTTGTTCAGCATCGGTCAATTTTGTGATAAAGAGTTAGAAGTTAATTTTCGAACAAAGAAGTGTGTTGTTCGTACTTATAATGGAAAAGAACTTCTTACCGGATCACGGGATACAAATCTGTTTACTATCAATCTAAATGACGTGACCCCAATAGAAGAAGTATGCTTACTGTCAACAACGTCATCAGATGAATCACGGTTATGGCACCGTCGCCTCTCTCACCTTAACTTCAAAACCATCAACAAATTGGTAAAAGGTGGCCATGTATCTGGTCTCTCAGACGTTAAATTTGCAAAAGATCATCTGTGTTCGTCTTGCGAAATGGGAAAGATGAAGAAAATGTCACACAAATCCAAACCTGTTCCAAGTACATCCAAACCTCTTGAATTGCTTCACATGGATCTATGTGGACCAATGAGTGTACAATCAATTGCTGGTAAACGGTATGTGTTAGTGATTGTTGATGACTACTCACGGTATACCTGGGTTCACTTCTTACGTACCAAAGATGAAGCTGCAGATACTATTATCGCCTTTATCAAGAAAACTCAGACAAATCTGGAATTAAAAGTCAACACCATTCGGACTGATAATGGAACTGAGTTTAAGAATCGAACCCTAGATTCATTTCTTGAATCTGTAGGTATAACCCATCAATTTTCCGCTGCTAGAACTCCACAACAGAATGGAGTAGTAGAACGAAGAAATCGTACCTTAGTTGAAGCAGCCCGCACAATGCTTTCATTTTCGAAACTACCTTTATCTCTGTGGGCTGAAGCCATCAACACGGCATGTTTCACTCAAAATCGTTCTATCATCAACAAAACCTACAACAAAACACCGTATGAATTGATAAATAACCGAATTCCGAATGTTAAATTTTTCCATGTTTTTGGGAGTCGTTGCTTCATCTTGAATGACAAAGACAAATTGAACAAATTTGAAGCTAAAGCGGACGAAGGGGTATTTGTTGGTTATTCACGAGAATTTGCATCATTCAGGGTTTACAATCGATCAAATCGAACAATAAGAGAAAGTGTAAATGTGAATTTTGATGAGACATTTCCTCTTGAGTCACTTCCTTCAAATATTAAACCTCCTGCACCTCCTTCCGCACCTTCCACCTCTGAAAATGATTTCGATGTATTGTTTGAACATTTTTATGATGAATATCATAACATCAGACATACTTTACTTCAGGAGGCTGGCGTTCCATTCCCTGCAGCTGCAGATGTTCAGTCTATCAGTGTCCCTGAGACACACAGTCCGAGTTCCTCTGATTCTCCATCTCCAACGTCTGCTGCTCCTGAGAACACTGAGTCAGTAACAAATTCAGACTATACTTCATCATCAATGGAAACTCAATCATCGCCAGATGTTTATTCATCGCCCACTCCAGTTGTCGGTGTTTCTGATTTAATCATTGCACCAACTCAAGCTCCACAGTTGGTGATTGATTTCTCAAAATTCAATGTTCAAAAAGTTGATCCTCCACCTTCTACATCCAACACTCAAACTGCTATGACCCCGCATCCTGAATTCACTGATACCTCCAACATAATTCCAGGTCAACTTCCACTTCCTCATACTCTGAAATGGACCAAAGATCATCCTTTACATCAAGTAATTGGAAATCCTGAATCTTCGGTTCAAACTCGTAGAGCAACTGCTGATGAATGTCAATACTCATCTTTCTTAAGCTCCAATGAACCTAAGAAAGTCAGCGAAGCTTTATCAGACCCAGACTGGATTATTGCCATGCAAGATGAAATCAATCAATTTGACCGGCTGAAAGGTTGGCGTCTAGTTCCAAAACCACCTCGAAAGTCTGTTGTTGGTACCAAATGGATCTTTAAAAACAAAAAAGGATGAAAATGGGATTGTCATTCGAAATAAAGCACGCCTGGTTGCTAAAGGGTATTCTCAACAAGAGGGCATCGATTATGAAGAAACTTTTGCCCCGGTTGCAAGAATAGAAGCCATTCGAATCTTTCTGGCATATGCAGCACACAAGAATTTTACAATCTATCAAATGGATGTAAAAACTGCATTTCTTAAGGGTATTCTAAGTGAAGAAGTTTTCGTTCATCAACCAGAAGGATTTGTCGATCCAAACTTGCCTAACCATGTCTTCATCCTTGATAAAGCGTTATATGGTTTGAAGCAAGCTCCTCGTGCGTGGTATGATGTTCTATCCAAATTCTTAGTCGACTCTGGTTTTTCAAAAGGCAAAGTGGACAAAACTCTATTCATCAAACGACAAGGGGAAGATATCGTCCTCATTCAGATTTATGTAGATGATATTATTTTCGGGTCCACAAATCCAAAATACTGTAAACGATTTTCATCAATCAATCTAAGTATATCACTGATTTATTGAAGAAGTATCTGATGGATGACTGTAAACCCATTTCTACACCAATGTCACCCGGTTCAAAATTGCATACTGATCCTGACGGAAAGTTAGTTGATATCACCAACTATCGAGGCATGATAGGGACCTTATTATATCTAACTGCCAGTCGCCCTGATATAATGTTCTCAACGTGCGTTTGTGCTCGGTATCAGGCTGCTCCTAAAGAGTCTCACCTTCAAGCAGTCAAACGCATATTTCGTTACTTAAAGGGTACTCGAGATCTTGGTCTTTGGTATCCTAAAGAAACCTCGTTTGACCTGTCTGCATTCTCTGATGCTGATCATGCTGGCTGTATGTTGGATCGTAAAAGCACTTCTGGAGGTGCTCAATTTCTCGGTGATAAATTGGTGAGCTGGTCATCAAGGAAACAAAATTGTGTATCTCTTTCAACTGCCGAAGCGGAGTATGTTGCTGCTGTAAGCTGCCTGTCCCAGGTAATTTGGATGCAGTCACAATTAAAAGACTACGGCTTTTCATACAGCTGTATTCCTTTATATTGTGACTCCCGAAGTGCAATTGCAATTTCATGCAATCCTGTTCAACATTCCAAAACTAAACATATTGATCTTCGATATCATTTTATCAAAGATCACGTTGAACAAGGAACTGTGGAAATGTACTTCGTATCCACTGATTTTCAGTTAGCTGATTTATTTACCAAGGCTTAAGATGAAAAACGATTTAACTTTCTTGTGTCTAAGCTTGGTATGTTAAATCTCAAAGCATAAATCGTTTCTATTTTTATTTTCACTAATTTTCAATGTTGTTTCTGCAAAATGCTTTTTATTGTTTACATTTTTAGCAATGACTTATACACAATTCAATGTATAACTCGAGTCTCATTAGAATGGCTTATGCACACATCAGTGTATAACCCGTTCCTAACCGTTTAATGGCTTTCACGTACATCAACTTGAAACCCGCTCATAATCAGAAAACACAGAACTGTAAAAACTCTTCTCCACCCCTCTGCTGCTGTTAAAAGGTACAGTTCTGATCTACAAACTTTTATATATCTTTATTTTGTCGAGGGGGAGTAATATTAATTCTAGGGGGAGAATTAGTATTTCCAGGGGGAGAAACTTTTTTATATCAATACTTTTATACCCGTTTGAATTTTTTTTTATTATTCGATCAATTTTTTTTATCAAACGACAATACCTTCCCATGGTCTGCCAGAACCGGCCTTACCTTCCAAGGGAATTCTTTTTCAGCCATTTGGTAAATGTGAGGGTATAAGTCTAAGGTATAGCAATAGGTGAGTGCAAGGTGATGTGAAAAACATGATAACTTTAAGAAAACACACCTTTGAGTGCATCCACACCGTAAATAAACCGGGCAACCATACAAAAGGGTGCTCATTTATGCGTTAAATGTTTCACCAGACTCTACTGGCCCAGTAAAGCACATGCACGCCACAACCAACCACTCAAATTTCTCTCAACAGGAATTTGTGTCAATTCATTAGGGGACGTAGCACATAATCTACTAACTGCTCATTCGGAGTTTGTCGGTATTGAAACATAATAACCTCCTGCCCCGGGTTAAATCTCTTTGTATGCACCGTGTGTCTAGTTATCACCCCTCAAACATTCCAATATAGGACACTGGCACTACAAAAATGGATCTCTGTGAATTCATCGGAACACTCGTAGTGGCATCACAATCTGATGTTTCACGAGGATCGACTGAAAATCCTGATAGAGCTAAAATCACGCCAACTCTAAACGCAGGTCACACACTTGAATCAACGGTTGTGCAAACGACTACCGATTCATACCGTGTGCTAACGGATACTCTATGTGAGTCCGGTGTTACCTAAAAAGAACAAGCTGATGTGCCGTAACATCTATCATTCTTTCAGGCAACAACTTATACCGAAAACACATAAACTTCCGAAGAAAAATCCATGTGAACTCTTAAAATTTAACATCTTTTGAAAGCTGATTAAAATGCACATGAGCGTAATAGTCCTCTCTCAAATTACTCCTATGATCTGCTAAACCCAGCATGATCTTCCCCGGAGCCACCGACAATATAGGAACAAAAAAAGTGAGGGTCCCTAGGTCTAGGTGAGCAGAATCAAGTATCATGGGATCTTGATTGAGGTGCGCTGAGGTAAAAATTGAGAGGGGGTATGAAGTATGGGGTGCAAATCAGCTTATCACATGGTAACACAAAAACGAGGGTGTGGTTGAAAATGAAAACGTGAGTTGAGTGAGGAGTGTGTGTGAAAGAGTTAAAGAAAACGGAAAACCCTCCTTAAACCGAACAAAAGACCGGGTAACTACATCTATATCAGACTGCATGAGATGCTTTCTGATTCAGACATCATGGACCCAGTGATGCAATGCACAACCCCCACTGACCACTCAAGTACAAAAAGTACTTGTTTCAAAATCACGGAGATTACTACATCTACTATCGACATCTCATTTGGAGATTGTTGATATTGAAAAAGAGGACCTACCTCCAGTCCTCGCCTTCGTTTGTCCACATATAGAGTCTAGAACCGAATTAAATTTCTCTAGGACACAGGCATTCCACCAAGCATATCCTAGTGATATTGCCGGAACATTCATAGTGATACCAAACTTGTTGGTATTCCACGATGATTGAATGGAAATCCTACCAGTGCTAACATCAAAGCCAACACTGAACGTAGGTCACACAGTTTTTCACTGTCGTGTTAACGGGATATCTATGAGATCCCGGTTTATCCTATTTGACTATGCTGTAAAATGTGTTATATATTGATCCATTCAAAAAATGAATGTTATCATTATTCAACACATTTTCATCACCAAGCTTCGGAGATTCTTCTTCTTACATGATGCTTCAGATAAATCTTGTTCATCATGAGGGGGAGAATGTATTAGCCTAACTTACTCCACATCAAAAAGACACATATGCACCAGTGAAGGGGGAGTATACAAGGAACCGAAGACTCCATGAAGAAATAATTGTCTGTTTGAGGGGGAGCATAAACCTTATCAACAAATTTCCCGAACAACAATTATTAAATATCATTGATTGACATAAGGCCACAAACTTCAAGAAAAGACTTCCGCTGTTAATCTCTCTATCATTATGGGTCTCAATTTTGGTCGATCAATATGTATCTTCAAAGTAAAGTCTTCAAAATACCTTTTGTGGCTAAAAAGCTACAGGAAGTATTCGTTTTCACAGATTAATAAAGCTCAAGCCTGATCCTGATTATTATGCAACGAAATATCTACAAGACTAGGCTTTTGCTAAAGATGAAGACTTCGAAGATATGCTTCCCAGACTATTGTTACAAAGGGGGAGATTGTTGGGTCACATTTTAATGTATTCAATAGTCTAGGGGTGTAATGTGACATTTATTGTAACATATCTAGGGTGATTTTATGTAATTAGTCAATACTAGGCCTAGGTATAAATACCTAGTTTTAACCTAGTATTGACCTAAGCTTGCCGTTGTCAAAATCGAACGTACGTTTTCTTAGTGCAAAGCTCAATATTGTTCTTCATCTCAATCTTCATATTATCACTTGTTATTGCTTAATTGTTTGCTGAATCGGTACATACGGAATCACAGGTCTACCATAAAAAAAATTATGTGTGATCATCATTGTGTTGCCTGCCTAAAAGGTAAACAACACAAGACTTCTCATAAGTCCAAAGCAATCAACTCTATTTCTAATCCTTTGCAGCTCTTACATATGGACCTTTTTGGACCTACAAATGTAATGAGTATTGAAAAAAAAAACAATACTGCCTTGTTATTACTGATAATTTTTCCAGATATACTTGGGTCTTCTTTCTTAGGACCAAAGATGAAACAAGTGAATTAATCAAGAATCTGTTCGTAAAGCTGGAAAATACAAGAGATCTCAAAGTGAAAGCAATTAGATGTGATAATGGAACTGAATTTAAAAATACTAACCTAATTGATTTTTGTGATCCTAAGGGCATTGACAGGCAGTACAGCTCACCAAGAACTCCACAACAAAATGGTGTAGCTGAAAGAAGAAATAGAACCATCATTGAAGCAGCCAGATCTATGCTTGCATATTCAAAATTACCAATAACTTTTTGGGTTGAAGCTGTTAATACTGCTTGTTATGTTCAGAACAGAGTATTAATAGTTAAGCCTCACTTTAAAACACCTTATGAACTTTTCAATAAAAGAAAACCATCCATAAGTTTCTTAAAATCATTTGGTTGTCCTTGTACTATCTTAATTACAAGAGAACAAATTGGTAAATTTGACTGCAAAGCAGATGATGGAATATTTGTAGGATACTCAACTCAAAGCAAATCTTACAGAGTGTTCAACAAAAGGCTAAGGATCATTGAAGAAAGTGTAAATGTATCCTTTAATGAAAATCTGATGAATGAACAAGGAAATGGTCCAGATTGGTTGTTTAATATTGATAATCTAACCAAATATTTTGATGTTAATTATGAGCTTAATACAGGAGATTCAAACAATCAAAGCCAACAAGCAGGACCATCATCAAGTGGAAGACAAGAAATCATGAAATAAATCTTAGTTGATACTGATCCCACAGTTGATACTGAGGACAGTAGTAACTCTGATAACCCTAATTTCATTGATATCAGTAAGAACACAAATTCTGAAGATACTACTGATCCCATTAGTAACTCCGAACCTCTGTGTTGTGATGATGATCTACTCAATACTGATATCAGTAACAACAATGACCCTCCTGAGGTCAATGAAGAAAATGTTACTACTGTCACCAGTAGCAATGATGAAACTCCACAAAATGCAAACAATCATTAAGAAACGTGGACAGATGCACAAATTCCTGAATCCAATGAGTCAAATCTAGATTCTCAAATCACTGTTGACAAAGTCCCTGGAACCAGAACCGAAAAGAATCATCCTTTGGACCTAGTCCCTAAGTGATGTCAATTCTAATATGCAGACAAGAAGCAAATTTAATTCGTCATTAAATTCAAATGTTTGTAACATAAGTTTAATATCTAATGAATGCATGTATGAATGTTTTCTGTCACAGGAAGAACCTAAGAAGATTCAACAAGCTATGAAAGATTCAAACTGGATCATAGCAATGCAAGAAGAACTTCTTCAGTTCAAACTGCAAGCTGTATGGACTCTTGTACCTCTACCAAAGGGAAAAAGGCCCATTGGCACAAGATGGATCTTCAGAAATAAGAAAGATGAAAGGGGTATAGTGATCAAAAACAAAGCAAGACTTGTAGCTCAAGGATACACACAAGAAGAAGGCATTGATTATGATGAAGTATATGCACCTGTTGCCAGAATTGAAGCCATAAGAATATTTCTAGCATATGCTTCATATAAGAAATTCAAGGTATACCAAATGGATGTAAAAAGTGCATTCCTTTATGGGAAAATTGAAGAAGAAGTGTATGTATGCCAACCTCCAGGTTTTGAAGATCCAGAACATGATGACTATGTGTACAAGCTAGACAAAGCTCTATATGGCCTCCATCAGGCACCAAGAGCTTGGTATGATACATTGTCCTTATATTTACTGAAGAACAACTTCAAGAGAGGTGCCATTGACAAAACACTGTTCACAAGAAAGGTCAAAGATGATATACTACTGGTCCAAATATATGTAGATGATATCATCTTTGGATCAACAAATGATCAACTATGCAAAGAATTTGAAGAGTTGATGCAGATCAAGTTCAAGATGAGCTCAATGGGTCCAATGAACTTCTTTCTTGGACTCCAAATCAATCAAAGATCAGAGGGTATCTTGATCAATCAATCTAAATATGTCAGAGACATTTTAGAGAAAGTTGCAATGAAAGACAGCAAAAGTGCAAGCACTCCAATGGAAACTCACAAATACCTACATCCTGATGTTGAGGGGGAGGATGTAGATGAACACCTTTACAGATCTATGATAGGTTCATTAATGTATTTAACTGCATCAAGACCTGACATTATGTATAGTGTTTGTGTATGTGCCAGGTATCAAGCAAGACCTAAGGAATTACACTTGCAAGCTGTCAAAAGAATCTTTAGATACTTGAAGGGAAACCCTCTCTTGGTCTTTGGTATCCACATGCATCACCATTTGAACTAGTAGCCTACACTGATAGTGACTATGGTGGTGAATGTCGAGATAGGAAATCTACTACTGGTGGATGTCAGTTTTTTGGATCAAGATTGGTATCATGGCAATGCAAGAAACAAACCAATGTTTCAACATCAACTGCTGAAGCAGAGTATGTAGCTGCATCTGCTTGTTGTGCTCAAGTACTGTGGATTCAAAATCAACTTCTAGACTTTGGTATAAGTATTCTTAAAACTCCAATTTTTATAGATAATCAAAGTGCTATCAGTATTGTACATAATCCAGTAAAACACTCTAAAACAAAACACATTGAAATTAGATTTCATTTTATAAGAGATTTCAATGAAAGAAATTAATTAAAGTAGAGAAAATTCATACTGAGAATCATTTGGCAGCTCTTTTTACAAAAGCTTTTGATGTAGGAAGATTCAGCTTCTTGGTTAGCAGTATTGGAATGATTTTAATAAGTTAAGTCTCAAAAGAAAATCATTTGTAAAGTGTTTTGTACAATTCTATTTATTTCACTACCGGTTACTTATTACTACTGATCGTATGTTTCTACTATAATTTAGTACTGATAGGGTTTCTCAGTAGAAATAGGTTAAGTATAAAAACAATGGTTACTACTGATGTTTCTACTACTGACACTTAGTTACTACTGATAGACCGTTATCTGGAAAATACATAAATTACATTACTGACCCTCATGAAAATAGCCGTTGGGTTATTATTCGAAGGATATTTCGGTCATTTTGCAGGTAAAATCGAAAAATATAAATAGCAGATTGAGATTAGTTTAGCATTATCTTCTCCTCGATTCGATAAACCCTACACAAAACCCTAAACCTCTGCGAATTCCGATCAAAACCCTACATCAGTAACAACTTAATTCATTCCACAAAACTGAAATTCTTGCCAAAATGACCACACTCTCTGTGAAAGATTCATAACAAAAGATCAAAATCAAGCAAAATGGCAACCCTAAAATCCCTAACTGTCAAAACTGATCTTAAATTCTCTGAATTTCATAACATGTGTGCCTTTCTAAGAAATCCAGATGGCACAAAGGACTTCCGTCCTATAGTCATGTTTCTGAAAAACTCCCCGATCAAATTTGCTTTAACCATCAATCCCAGGGCTTATGAACAACATCTCATCGATTTCTGGACAAATGCTGAAAGAACTGAAGATTCAAACATGTCCAAGATACAATCAACTGTAGATGGAAAGTCTATCACCATCACTGAACAATCAATCAGACATCATCTTCAACTCAATGATGAGTCAGGTATGTTTTCTTTACCAGAGGAGGATCTTGTTGATGTTTTACAAAAAATGGGGTATGAAGGAAGATTAGACATTGTCACATTTCAAAAGGGTCTTCTTTCACCCCAATGGAAATTTTTAGTGCATACCATTCAACACTGCATCTCTCCAAAAAAGAAGTACTTGGAATGAGTTCAACAAGTCAATAGCTTATGTTGTTGTTTGTCTGAGCACAGGACAAGTCTTTAATTTTTCAAATATGATTTTTGAAGGAATGCTTGGAAATTTAACATCCTCAAAATTTCTAATGTATCCAAGATTCCTTGCTTACATAATAAACCGTGAAATTCAAAATCTTTCTATTCCTAAGAACATTTTTGTTACACCAGAGTTAAATAAAAAGGTGTATGCAAATATGAGGAAACAATTTAAATTTTCTGGAAAAGATACTCCTCTATTTCAAAACATGATCTATGATCAACCTCCTACTGGAGAAGGTTCAAGTCACCCCATTGAACCCCAACCAACTCCACCACTAAATACAACCCAAACACCACCCATTCAGTCCACTCAAACAAATGAACCCACATATGTCCTGAATGTGTCCCAGGTACATGAGATTAATCCCCAGAGTGCTACTCTTCACTCTGAGGAAGACCAGACCATTGCCAAACAAATTGCCAAAACCTATAAAAGGAAGAAATCTTCCTTAAAGGACACCAGGAGACAAATTGAGTCAAACCCCAGACTCCAAGAGTTGTCCTCCAAGGATGAGAGAGGGCATGAGGAAAGGGCTCTCACTACTGATGCCCCAAAGGTGGGTGCACAGGATAGTGAGAACATCAATAGGACCCAGACCTCGGCAACTCTAAGTGATGACTCAGAATTTGAGGCATTACTAAGAGGACCCCGGTGCCAAGAAACCACAAGGGGGGGCACTACTGCTTCTTCTAGGAAGAAGAGAGTGTCCAAACAACCCAATTTATCACCAAGAAGTGATAAGGGTAGAACTGACCAACCCGAATTGACAGGTAGGATGGAAAACCTTCAAACCAATGTACCAAATGAGCCCAATGATCCACCCAAATGGGCCGAGGGCAGTATTAAACAAACAAAATTGACGGATAGGAAGGAAAACCTTGAAACCATTGTACAAAATTGTCTGAATATACTAAACAACCAAGGGAAAACCATGACCTATATGAAGCACTACATCAATACTTTGAACAGAAGACAGAAGAGGTTCGACTATAGGCTTCAAAAGCAATCTAATTTGATCAGAAAGTTACAAAGGAAGATTGCAGATAGTGAGGCTCAACAAGTTGAGATCACTAAGGGGGAGAAAGATCAAATCCAAGGGATGATTGATCAATCAATAGCAGCAGTAGCCCTTCTAAACTTAAAAGAGGTTCATGGTGAAACAGGTCAAAGTGTTGGTGAGAACTTGTATAAAGAAATGGAAAACTTGGATGAGGATGTATTTGTGTCTGCAAATCAGTCACAAACTGCGGAACAAATAAACTCTCCAGTTGCTACTGAAGTTATTGAGACTACTGATCCAATGGAAATTGAAGAAAATAAGGATCAAGAGGTTGTTACTACTGACCCTATTGAAGAAAAAGAAACTCCAGTAGTGAATGCACCAGAAGAAGAATTTATGGATACTACTGATGCCCTAGAAGTAGTAACTCCAATAGCAACCTCACCAGTAGTAAATGAAAATCAACAAGTTGTGGTATATGAACCAGAAAGTACACCAGTAGCCACCACACCAGTAGCAACCACCTTGGTTACTACTGAAGAAGAAAATGAAGAAATACTAGAGGTTCTTGAAAGAGAACAGATCATAATTGTTACAAAACCTAAAACACCAGAACAACCACTTGTCATACCTGACATTGATGACAATGTTAATTGGTATGAAGTTGATGAATGTGAGCATCCCCCACACCCCAAAATACTTCCAGAGAATAAAATTCATTTATTCTCTCCATCAATTGTGTTCACTCTTGTTCTTGATATGAAGTACACTCCACCTCCTTTAGCAGCCTGTATTGGAAAAGGAAAAGAGAAGTTTGATGATGATTATCCAAACAGAGCCTTAGGTCACTACATGGTAAACAAAATGAACCATGTCAGACCTACTAAACAAGATAAATGGAAGGTGAATAGGATAAGGTACTTGAGAAAAGTGGCTAAGACCCAAGCTCTTGAAGATAAGAAAAAGGCTGAAAAGGAAAAATTAAACAACCCTGAAACTCAAGAAGCTGAGGTACAAATTCCACAGATAGAAGGAGTCCTGGTAGAAGGTCAAAAGGCAGAATTTGAAAGACAAAGAAAGATAGAAGAAGAACACTTAAATTGTCTTGAAGACCTTGTAGCTGAATGTAAAAGAGAAAAGGCTGATCTACCAGATGATGTATTTGAACAGAAAAAGAAGATGATTGACTTTTTAAAGTCAAAAGGGCACAGTGCTAAATCTTTTGGCAGGATGAAAATGATGACAATAATAGACAAATATTGTACTGCCAAAAAGAAAGAATTAGTTGAAATGGAAGTTGAAGCAGAAAAGGAAAAGATGTTAGTTGAAATAGATCCCACAATAATCCTCTCTAGAACGCCAATAACTGGTGAACCTTCAATACCTCCTAAGAAAAGGAAAGGAGCTGAACTTGAAACTGAACAAAGAAAGAAAAGAAAACAAGAAATACATGTCTTTGATACTCCTGTTGCTCCTATTGAAGATAATCCAATCATAAATTGGAGGATGGTTGGTGATGCTATTGAAATCATAAGACAAGACATATCAGTTCAGAGATTCACTGGATGGAAACCATTAGTTATGTCTTGTAGTAAAGCTGATATTATTAAAGTCCTGATCATAGGCAAACCAAGAATGACAAAGAAGTCATGGAAGAACTCAGGAGCTGGATACTTAACCAAAATGAATGATGCTGCATTTTATCCAGACAAATATCCTGAAATATTCTCAAACAAAGAAAATGTGTATGCTTGGAATGTGCTTCCCACAGTGAACATGTACTTCTTTGAAAGATCAAGTAAAAACTGTGAATTGTACTTGTATGAAAAGGAATATCCACATTCTGAAGAAACAATGTATCAGTTATACACAAACACAATGATGAAACCCTATGATGCTGTAATGTTTCATAACAAACTTAATTATTTTATCAAAAGAAACAACAAGTACATTATAGCTCAAAGAAAGCTGCAAAATCAAAGAACCATTGAAGGCAGACAAAGAAGAGCTAAATTATTAGAAGAACAAGCTAAGAATAATGAAGAACAAAAGAAACTTGATTAATTCAAAGTGAATTAATAAGTTTAGGGGGAGATTGTTGGGATGTAAATCAGATATATCATTCTCTTACTGATGCTGCAGTTAGTACTGATTCAAGCATACTGAAGAATAGTACTGATGGGGCAGAACTGCAATTACTACTGATGCTACTGATCTCAAGATTACTACTGACGATGGCAAACACTACTGACGTCTAATTTTGGTGCTGATCGTATTCGAGATTTTAGCATAGTTAGTTAAGGAATGTATATCTTTCTGTAATTCAATTGTAATCGAATCCTAGAACAACTAGATTAATATTTTAGGCTTCAAGGACTATTATATATAGTTCCTTATGAATTGTAAACATACGTGTGTATTGATCAATAACATTAATATACATTGAAGCTTTTTGTGATTACTGTGTTCTTTTTAGCATTCGTATTCATTAACAGTATTCATTGTTCTTAATCAATTAAACTATAGTGTTGATCCGCTGAAACTTCTCATAGTTTATAGATCTGTGATTAATTAATCCATCTGGGTTAATCGATCCTAACAGGCATGAGGAAAGGGCTCTCACTACTGACGCCCCAAAGGTGGGTGCACAGGCTAGTGAGAACATCATTAGGACCCAGACCTCGGCAACTTTAAGTGATGACTCATCTTTCGAGGCAGCACTAAGAGGACCCCAGTGCCAAGAAACCACAAGGGGGGCACTACTGCTTCTTCTAGGAAGAAGAGAGTGTCCAAACAACCCAATTTATCACCAAGAAGTGATAAGGGTAGAAAGAAACAACATGAATTGACGGATAGGATGGAAAACCTTCAAACCAATGTACCAACTGAGCCCAATGATCCACCCAAATGGGCTGAGGGCAGTATTAAACAAACTCAATTGACGGATAGGAAGGAAAACCTTAAAACCACTGTACAAAATTGTCTGAATTTACTGAACCATCAAGGGAAAACCATGACCTACATGAAGCACTACATCAATACTCTAAACAGAAGACAGAAGAGGTTCGAGTATAAGCTTCAAAGGCAATCAAATTTGATCAGAAAATTACAAAGGAAGATTGCAGATAGTGAGGCTCAACAGGTTGAGATCACTAAGGGGGAGAAAGATCAAATTCAAGGGATGATTGATCAATCTATAGCAGCAGCAGCTCTCCTAAATTTAAAAGAGGTCCATGGTGAAACAGGTCAGAGTTTTGGTGAAGACCTGAACAGAGAAATGAAAAGTATGGATGAGGATGTGTTTGTGTCTGCAAATCAATCTCGAACAGCAGAACAAATAAACTCTCCAGTTACTACTGAGGTCAAAGAGACTACTGATCCGATGGGTATTACTGAAGCAAAGGATCAAGAGGTTGTTACTACTGGTCATGTTGAAGAAGAAGATACACCAGTAGTAAATGCTCCAGAAGAAGATATCATGGATACTACTGATGCCCTAGCAGTAGTAACTACAACAACAACCTCATTAGTAGTAAATGAAAATCAACAGATAGTGGTATTTGAACCAGAGATTACACCAGTAGCAACCACCTTGGTTACTACTGAGGATGAAGATGAAGAAATACCAGAAGTTCTTGAACGTGAACAGGTTATAATCATAACAAAACCTCCAACTCCAGAACAACCACTTATCATACCTGACATTGATGATAATGTAAATTGGTATGAGGTTGATGAATGTGAACTTCCTCCACACCCCAAAATACTACCACAGAATAAGATTCATTTATTCTCTCCATCAATTATATTTACTCCTGTTTTTGACATGAAATATACTCCACCTCCACTATCAGCCTGTATTGGAAAAGGAAAAGAAAAGTTTGATGATGATTATCCAAACAGAGCTCTAGGTCACTACATGGTAAACAAAATGAACCATGTTAGACCTGCAAAACAAGACAAATGGAAGGTGAACAGGATAAGGTATCTAAGAAAAGTTGCAAAGACTCAAGCTCTTGAAGACAAGAAAAAGGCTGAAGAAGAAAGACTGAAAAATCCAGAAATTCAAGAAGCTGATGTAACAATTCAAATAGTCCTGGTAGATGATCAAAAGGCAGAATTTGAAAGACAAAGAAAAATAGAAGAAGAACATCTAAATTGCCTTGAAGATCTAGTAGCAGAATGCAAAAGAGAAAAGGCTGATCTACCAGATGCAATTTTTGAACAAAAAGCAAAAATGACTGACTACTTGAAATCTAAAGGTCATAGTGCTAAGTCATTTGGCAGAATGAAAATGATAACATTAGTAGAAAAATATTATACTACCAAAAAGAGAGAATTAGCAGAAATGGAAGTAGAAGAAGAAAAAGAAAAAGTTTTGGTTGAAATAGATCCAACAATCATTCTCTCCAGAACACCAACAACTGGTGAATCTTCAACACCTTCTAAGAAGAGGAAAGGAACTGAACCTGAAACAGGATCAAAGAACAAAAGAAAACAAGAAATACAAGTATTTGATGTTCCTGTTGCTCCTATTGAAGATAATCCAATTATCAATTGGAGGGTTGTTGATAATGTCCTAGAAGTCATAAGAGAGGACAAAACCACTCAGAGATTTACTGGATGGAAACCAATGGTTATGTCATGTAGCAGAAGTGATATTATTAAAGTTCTGATCATTGGTAAGCCAAGAATGGCTAAGAAATCATGGAAGAATTCAGGAGCTGGATACTTAACTAAGATGATTGATGCTGCATTTTATCCAGACAATTATCCTGAAATATTTACAAACAAAGAAAATATTTATGCATGGAATGTGCTCCCCACAGTAAACATGTATTTCTTTGAAAGAGCCAGTAGAAACTGTGAATTATACTTATTTGAAAAAGAATATCCACACTCAGAAGAAACAATGTATCAGATATTCACAAACACCCTAATGAAACCTTATGGTGTTGTAATGTTTCAAGAAAAGTTTAATTACTTTGTGAAAAGAAACAACAAATATATAATAGCTCAAAGAAAGTTGCAAAATCAGAGAACAATTGAAGGTAGGCAAAGAAGAGCAAAATTGTTAGAAGAACAAGAAAAGAAGAATGAAGAAGAGAAGAAACTTGATTAATTAAAAGTGAATTAACAAGTTTAGGGGAGATTGTTGGGATATAAAACAAGATATAAACATTCTATTACTGATGCTGCAGTTAGTACTGATCAACGTTCATTGAAGATTAGTACTGATTGGGCAGAAACACTAGTTACTACTAATGATGCTGATCAACGACTTATTACTGACGATCAAGATTACTACTGATTCTATTTTTGGTGCTGATCGAGTCCGAGATTCTAGTATAGTTTGTTATAGAATGTATATCATAGTGTATATTGATTGTAATCGAATCCTAGAATAACTAGGTTCATAATTTAGGTTTCAAGGACTATTATATATGGTTCCTTACGAATTGTAAACGTATGTGTGTATTGTTTAAGCATATCAATATACATTGAAGTTTTTTGTGATTACTGTGTTCTTGTTCTTATTCGTATTTGTTTACAGTATTCATTGTTCTTAATCAATTAACAAGAGTGTTGATCCGCTGTAACTTCTCATTGTTAGTAGATCTTAAATTAAATAATCAGTTTGGATTAATCTATCCTGACATATTTAAAGTTTCAACCGCATGAAACTTGACAAAATGTTAAATTTGAACATAAAAAGACCACACCCAATTTTCATTAATTTGATAGGTTTTAGTGTTAATTATTCTGTCTAAAATATTGTAATAACTTAACTACCATTCAAATGCGATGGTTCGGTTGTTAGTTCTCTCCCATCCGCTGATATTTTGTTTCTTCTTCAGTTTAAATACATTAGCATCATATTTGTCACCATTTATCAACTGTATTGACTTCCTTTTTCACTTTAGGCCGATTATAAAATTTTGTTATATAATGTACAAGTTTGCATTGCATGTTTTTCTCCCTCTCCCTCTCTCTTCCCTTCTTCAATTAACCAAAGAGATTGAAGCAAGAAATTGACATGCCAATTCGCACGGGTCTTAGTTACCATTTGATTAAACTCATGATAACTAGCTACAGGCCTACTTAATAACAATGTCATATAACATTCAGTATTTTGAATTCATACCAATTATTATCTTAAATTTTATAAAAATGACACAGTGAAATGTCAATTTGAGGATTCAATATTTTGAAATGATTAATTAGTAGACCATATAAAAGAGACGCAAGATATAATTTTTTTCTCTTTAGATTAAACACATGATAAACCCGATCAAAAGCTAATATTGGTGAACAACACCACGACCGATATAATAAATATAAAAAAATATAAAAAAAAAAGTTACTCTTGGATGTTCGGATATCCAATATCTGAAATTTCTGAAACACTATCCGAATCCGATATCCGAATTATAGATATTTCTTGGATAGTGGATATTTTTTAACACCACTTAGTAAGAGTATATAAAATTTATAAAAGAAAATTCATAATATATCAATAGGTTATATTGCAATTGCTAGATTTCAAATTGCTTTTTCCTCAGCTATACTTTAACCCAATGGGCTTCGCTACACATCGGACTTCTGAGTCCTGGAAGTGATATTTATTGTTGGTGTTTGTATTTACATTTTATTGTTTTTTCCTCAGCCGCACATGGCCCATATTTTATAGGGGCCCAATTTTTATATATATCTTATATATAGTAAAAAAATTTAAGCCAATTTAGTATTTTAATAGAAAAAAAGTTAGATAGTCCAATTTTTTATAAAATTCTGGTATTTAGGGGGGCTCATTTTCGTATTTTCGCACGGGGCTCTTAAAATCTCGAAGACGCCCCTGATTGTACATATTGACATTCCTATTTTTAGTCCTTTAATTGTGCCTTACAATTACGTAACAGTATATTCTCATTATATTATTTAAAACCCCTCAAAGGGATTAATAAATTATCCAATTATACATATTCACGAGGCAGCATGGCCCATACGATGCATGGGCTTCGTTCAGAATAGTGAGTTATTTTGAGTACATATTGTGTAAATTTATTGGTATCACCTTGAAAGTACAAAAAGCACGATCAGTTACATGTTTAACTTTGATTGCGTGTATTCTACTAAATGATCGATGTTTAGGGTTTATTGTTCTTTATTGAGTCACATGGATTGCGGATGTTAATTATAATTATTTCCTTAGCTTGAAATAGATTTCGTATGCATAAGTAGGCATGTGCAAATTGGACACCGGACCGAACCGAGATCCATCGGTTCGGTTCTCGGTTCTAACTTTTATGAAATTTCAGTTCTCGGTTCTTACCGATTCGGTTCCGAGCGGTCCGATTCGGTCCAATACCGAGAAAAAACTAAAGAAATTGCCTTGGTTCTCGGTTCGGTTCCGACTGGTTCTCGGTCCGGTTCTGTTCAGTTCTGAGCATCATCAGTTCGGTCATCGGTCCGTCCAAAACCATTTTTTCGTTCATTTTTGGTTTTTTTTTATAAATATAAGTCATCGTGCATTTTTTTTATATTAATTCATTTTAATAAACCTATAAAGTATGTTGCTATGTAATTTATATTTAACCATAATCTAAATATTCAACTAATTTTGTGATTCAGAAGTGGATGGACATTATTTTGTTGTTTTTATTAAATATTATTTATGCTAAAACTTTTGATCTTATAATTGGGGTATTGATCCATAGAAAAGGGTCCTTATTTGAAGAAGTTGAAGAAGCAATGCATTTTCGTAAAATATACATATACATACATATATGTATATATACATATATATTCATACCATAGATATATATATGTGCATATTCAAGCCCGATATATACACATATATATACACATGCATTTTACGTAATTTGCATTTTCAGTCGTAACTTGCATTTTCATTTACGAAAATGCATATGCATACCGTATATATATGTGTATATATATACATATATACGGTATAAATATGAACGTATGTATATATATGGTATGAATATATATGTATATACACATATATGTATGTATATGTATACATATATGTATATTTTACGAAAATGCATTGCTTCTTCGACTTCTTCAAATAAGGATGCTTCTTTCTTGATCCTTATTCCTTATAATTGATTAATTTATTACTTTTTATAAATTTATATATATAATATAATATAATATTATTAAATTAAATACATGGTATTAATTGCAACTTCGAAGTTGGAGTTAAACTTTTGTAAATGGATGTTCTGTTAGGGTAAAAGATGATATCATTTGAAAACTAAACATCAATTGCATCATGATAGTGTGTTATTTATAATTTATAATATGTAACTTCTAGTTATATGAAAATACTATTATTTAATTAAATTTACTACTATTATTTTTCTGTTAAATTCTTTGTCTTATTTAATTAATATGTAACTTTTAGTTAAATGAAAAGACTATTATTTAATTGAATTTACTACTATTATTTATGTTAAACTCTTTGTATACTCTATTACATTTATTCATGAGCATCATTTATAACATAAATTTAATTTTTTAACATAAAATTCAATACAACATAAACCATGAAACTCAATTTTTTATGATCTATAAATATAGATATAGATATAAAATATAGATATAAATGTTATGATATTAGTCAGTTATATATGCTTGATACAAATCAATGAAAGAAATTAATAGCGAAGAGGAAGAACAAAATCGCTAAAGGTCTTTGTTGTTTACTCTACTTGTTAGATGTGTCTCTGTTGTTTGCTAAGTATTTATTGATCCTAATGTGTAAGATTCATAAAACTTGAAAAGTCTCTTATTTTATTGAACTTTTTATTATTATAATTATTTATATTTATTACAAAGCTCATGGTCTTACAATTTAATGAGTTTGTCAAATTGTTATTAAAATAAATTCATTACTATAATTTATGTTAAAATTCTTGATTACCATCAATATATTTAATTAATATTTTCCTACTAATTAGAAAATCGCAAGTTTAGTTAAAACTCATGATTATAACTATTGAGCTTCAAAATCTTTATTAACATGATTTATTTAATATTATAATGAATGCAGCATCAATATGAAAATGAACAATAATTTGTGACCATTAACATCATGATAAGATATTCATCTTAAATAATTGTGACAATATCATACACAATCTCATATATAATGATAATTAGATAAACAACGAATGACAATTTTATACATATATACAAAAGATGTTGTGTAATTTTAAACAAAAACAACTAACTTACTTTCTCTAAAACAAAATCATAAATAGTTCATCTCTATGACTCTTTTTCTTCGAAAAATACAAATAATAAAGATTATGTTGGATTACCACTTAATAGCAACGATTAATAACAAAAGCCCTGTAGGTCTTTGTTGCTGACTCCACTTGTTAGGTATTTTCTTTTGGATGCACCTTTAGAGTGTTAAAATTTTTGCAATATGAGAATGAGTATTTATAGATGCTAATGTGTAAGATTCATAAAACTTGAAAAGTCTCTTATTTAATTTAACCTTTTATTACTATAGTTATTTATATTTATTTCAAAACTTTTGGTCTTACAAAATGAGTTTGTTTTTATAAATGAATTTATATAATATTATTATTATAATTTAATGCATGATATTTATTATAATAATATTATTAATATATAATGAATGATATTTATTATATTATTATTATTATTATTATTATTATTATTAATATTTAATGCATGGTATTTATTACAACTTCAAATTGGAACTCGATTTATATATATATATATATATATATATATATATATATATATATATATATATATATATATATATATATATATATATGCAGGTAGACCCCGATTTTGATTCGACAACTAGGCAGTTTGCAGCTTCGTGATTGGTCTGTTATTCCACGTGTAATTACGTGATTCGTCCACTGGCCCACGAAACTTGATTGAGATTTCCCCATACGAACTCTCCAATGCCTCATTCAACTGCTCAGATGCAACCAAATCGGATTCGCCTTCCCCAAATCGGATATCTCCATGGTCTTCCCTTCTCCAAATCGGATTCGCCAGACATGATTCTCCATGGTATCTAATGGTATCCAATCGAAATCGCCAGACCTCTTTGAAGAGCATACTAATATTTAGTATCCAATCGATGCAACCAACGCCAGATAAAAATCGCCTTCCCCAAATCGAATTATTGTTTTGCCGCTGTTCTTATTTACTGAGTTCTACCATCATCTTCATAACTGTTTTCGATTAATCATTCTTTGGAGTCGATCGGAATGGTGGTGTGTGGTGTAACCCTAATTCTCCTTCAAACCTGTGTTCTTCTCTAATGGAGGCCGTAACCCTAATTTTTTAATTTTATCAGGTATTTTCAATGGATTTCAATTTTTCTTAGAAATGTATTGTTCTTCGATTGCTATATCATGTCTTAGCAACACTGGATCTTTTGATTTCATTTGTAACTAGGTTGGCGACGATGAATTTGGCTACATGTTGGGTTACATCCTCAAACAAAACAATGTCGATACTTCAGGAATGAGGTTTGATAAGAATGCAAGAACCGCACTGGCATTTGTTACCCTGCGAGCCGATGGAGAGCGTGAATTTATGTTCTTCCATAATCCCAGTGCTGACATGCTTCTTATCGAAGCAGAACTCGATACAAAATTGATCAAAAAAGTATTATTGCCACAAAATAGTTAGTTTAAAACTGATTATAATTATCAATTTTAAATGCGTGATAAATAAATTTATATATAATCACTGTATTTAGGATCAAATCATTATAATATACCTAGCTATCAGATTTAGGGGTGAGTGCAGTCCAGAAACCTAACCGATAAAACCGAAACCGAAAATGATAGGGATTTGAAAAACCGAAACTGATCAAACATGTTACATGTTCATTCAGATGAATCTAAGACTCGCTCTCTGGCCTTCCGCTGAAGCTGCGAGAAAAGGCATCATGAGCATTTGGAATCAAGCCGACTTTAAATTGTTCTACAAATGCTAAACAATTGATCATCAGCCAAGGCCTCCAAGATTTTGTGATGCGTTATTTAAGAGGTAATATTACATATTCATTCACTAATTCTACATGTATCTTTCGATAAATTCAATCATGTACACTGTGATTGGAGTGGTTTTCAGTTTTGTTGCATGTAGGTACATTAATTATGTTGTATCATATAGGTAGATTTGTTCTAAATCATTTTTTGCTTAATTTACCATATTGTCTCAATATAACCATATAACAACAACTTGATTGTATGATAAAAAAAGACTAAATACTAATTTTAAAACTAATTATAATGTGTTGTTTGATCAGTCAAATATATTCCACTATGGATCTATTGGTTTAATCGATGATCCATGTAAATCAGCTCACCTAGCTGCAATGCAAGTTGCAAAAAAGTCGGGTTGCATTCTTTCAAATGATCTGAATCTAAGACTCGCTCTCTGGCCTTCTGCTGAAGCTGCAAGAAAGGGCATCATGAGCATTTGGAATCAAGCCGACATTATCAAGGTACAAACTTTCATATCAGTTGACTTTTGTTGACTTTTTTTTAACAACTGAGAGTTATATAAATTACTCTAGCAAGGAGTTAGAGAATAAAAGTTACAAATAATATTAGTCTAGATAGGGATAACGACATCACTCTAACCAAAGTTGACTTTTGCTGACTTGGTTGACTTTTGTTGACTTAATAATGTAACAATTTCTTTTTTTGGAAATGCAGATTAGTGAGGATGAGATTGAATTCTTGACATGTGGCGATGATCCCTACGATGACAAAGTTGTCCTGAATAAGCTTTTCCACCCAAATCTTAAGCTTTTAATAGTCACTGAAGGTCCAAATGGTTGCAGATATTACACCAATGTTACAAAAAACTTCATAATTTATTAGTCATATATTTCAATTTTGGCAGTTTCAATAGAAATTGGGAGTTTCTTAATTCTTTTAAACTTTATTTTACTTGAACTAATTATGCAGGAATTCCATGGGATAGTTAGTGGTGTTAAAGCTAAGTGTGTGGACAAATTTAGTGATCGAAATCGTCTTCCCCAAATCGAATTATTGTTTTACCGCTGTTCTTATTTACTGAGTTCTACCACCGGTGCCGGTGATGCTTTTGTTGGAGGCTTCTTAGTTGTTTGGCTTCAAATCTTCAACTATTCAGGGTAAATTTATAAATAAATAAATAAAATCAGTTTATCTTTTGTGTCTCAATTCTTTATTAGATCTAGAATATGAATATTGTTAATGATTAATTATATTCACATAAAGTACATCTAATATTCCTTATATTTGCACCTGATTTTAGGATGAGACGAAGTTAAGGTATGCACTAAAGTTTGCGAATGTTTGTGGTGCCATCACAGTGACGGGGAGAGGGGCAATTCCGTCATTGCCAACAAAAGAGGTTGTTCTTAAGATGTTGCCGGCGGTCAAAGACTGAAGTTGTATATATAATTTCCATCGTTTTTCTTATTTTTGTCTATGTCCATGTGGCTAGCTTGTACATTGAAGATGATCGATGCCTATAAATGGAAGTGTGTTGTTCCTTTATTTGGTGTGCATGTATGCATAAATTTTCATCCTATCGATCATTATATCAAAATTTTATTGCATTCACCACAACCATTATTTAATATAATCATAAAATTAGCGGTAAATAGTTAAAACTATGAATTTAGCTAATACAAGGCCAAAGGATGACAAGTAATCAAAAGAAAAGCTTTCATTTGTTTGAGAATATCTTGTGTTGTGTCAATAGTTTTGTTTAACAGTATTAAATTATTAATCGACTAATATTGTAGATTTTGGCAAGCCACCAGAGAAACTTTCTTACCCGCAACAATTTGGTATTCAATCTTTTATTCCTTTCAATTTTTATGTCAATTATATAATCTGGAAATCAATACTGTTTTTTTTTTTTTTTTTGGAAGAAGGGAGTATTGATCAGACAATTGTTTTCATCTTTATCATTTATTTGCTGCTTTCAAAGCCAGTGAAATTAAATGGTCATGTTACAGCGTGGTAATCACGCCGGTAAGTAAAATATATTTTACCATTAAAGTTTCAACATTTAATTTCACATGTAGTTTAAGTATAATGTTTGATAGTTTACCAAATGTGCGAAATCCCCATCAATAAAGGCAAATAAGTGGATCTGTAGACGTTAATTTACACCATCAACTTATTTATAATGATGATAATGAACCACTTGATAATTTTTACTTAAATGCTTAGATGCTAGGACGCATACTTTGGTCAAGTTTTCAAACTAAAAGTTGATGATGGGTTGTTAAGTCTTTAACAATCAGGTTAAAACTTAAAAAGTTTATGATAAATTCTAATAGCTCAATGCAGATCACAAATTTTAGTATCCCATTCAATTTGGGGTTCTCAATAAACAATGCTGATAACAATCGAGATGGTTTGGCTTGAAGGTTACTTGTTGCGACCATAATGACAACTACACCAACTCAACGACAAACGTTATATATAAATAAATTTATTTCGTCTTTAAGTTTTTTTTATCAGATTATTCATGTATAACAAAATGTTTATTCATCGTTTCAATAATAATTGACTATATGATTTCCTATGTTATTCTCATTGAGTCATTGTTATGCATTCTATATCTCGAAGCATGCCCGCCCAGTCGGGCGGGCTTTGAAGCTAGTATATGTGTGTGTGTATATATATATATATATATATATATATATATATATATATATATATATATATATATATATATATATATATATATATATTAAAATAATAATTTAATTTAATTTAATTTAATTTAGGTCTTTATTGAAACTTTCATTATTATAATTATTTATATTTATTTTTAAAACTCTTGGTCTTACAACTTAATGAGTTTATTTTTATAAATAGATTTATATAATATTATTATTAATATTTAATGCATGATATTTATTATAATATTACTATTAATATGTAATGCATGATATTTATTATATTATTATTATTAATATTTAATGGATGGTATTTATTACAACTTCAAATTGAAACTCAATTTTTATAGATATATAGATTTATGCTACAATTATACACATTCCTTTAGTGAAGACGCGAATGGCTTTACGTTTGTATTTTGGAAACCAATAAGATTTAGGAAATAGAATAATTATAATTAGAAAAAGAAATATGGATGGTTGGATGGATGGATGCTTATTGGACGGAGCAAGATAGCAAGTATTTGGGGGAGTCTCTTAGTTTTTATTTTTACATGGGCTTCGGTCTGGTTAGAAACCGATAACAAATAAACCGAAACCGATATGGACCGAAACCAATATAGCCAAATTTCATAAACCAATAACCGAACCGAATTCTGTTATCGGTTTGGTTTCGGTTGATTGTCGGTACGGTCCGGTTGAAAACCAATAACAAATGAACCGAAACCGATATGGACCGAAGCCGATATAGCCAAATTTCATAAACCGAAAACCAAATGAAATTCTGTTATCGGTTAGGTTTCGGTTGATTGTCAGTTCGATTTGGTTTTTTCGGCTCAAATGCTCACCCCTAAATCAAGGATTTTTTAAGCTTCAACAATTGGGTTTTGGTGAACCTAAAAGCGAAAGTATAATCATGCCAACCACTGATACCCAACTATAATTAGAGCCCTAGTCCTTTTTCTTTTACTATACCAATTAATTATATGTTGGTTGGTACTCTTTTGGTTGTACTCATCTTCCTGCACTAATAATTCAATTGCCCACCCCCACCCCATAACCACTATGTTCTTGGTTATATTCACAAAACACATAGTTTTTATAATATAAAAAATAATTCCTTTTTAAACACACAACAATTTATAAAAATATCATCACCCTTGTGTAGATGAAGAAAACTTAGATACCATAAACAAGATTAACTCCAAAAGAATTTTATTATGCATTAGATTAAGAAGAATACAACACCCCTCACAAATACATTAATCACACACATTTCAACAACTAAACTAAAAAAGCTACAATCATAAATCATTACACAACAAATGATTTTACATAACTATGAATTAGTAGTAGTTTTAGGATTATGTGATGAACTAAACCACATACATTTAGCTTTCACTGCTTCACTCCCATTAGCATACTCTTTAAAGATATATTCTTCTTGCTTAAAATTAGGGCTCACTTTTCCTTCACTATAACATTGACTACAAAGACTAAATTTCAATTTCATTTCCTTAAAACGGGACCCGATTATCGGATACCGACAAACCGAACACACATGCTTTCCATGTCGATTTCTATCACAACTTTCAAGCTTTAACAAACTCGACATAACACCAAAACCGCAACTTTCATCATCAAACATCGCAAGAAAATCGGTTAGCGAAACCAATGAATCATCTCTTTCAATTTCAAGAATTTCATTGGTTGAATGTGACGGAATGTAGATCGATCTTAATAACTTTAAGTAACGCAGAGCATCGATTTTTTTAATCTTTGCATTATTTTGTTCTTCGTTCACGGGTCGCCATAAAAGTGATTCAAACGCGACCCGTTTTCGTTTCTCGGGCGTACCACCGCAAACTGGAGCTAAAACCGCAAAAAACATACCCAAATCGACCCGCCCGGATTCCGATTCATCAAGAACCGAGAGGATTTTAAGGTTGACCGCTTTGACCGCACCTACAAAAGTCTCGCCTTTCAAGAAACTCAACAGTCTTCTAACAATACACTCCAAAGCCGCCTTACGTATAGATTTTTCGGGCACACCATAACCCGAATAACTTAACGGGGTCTCGGTTTCATTCATTTCCTTCTTCAAAAGCTCAACATCACATTTATAAAACCGAGTAATCCGTTGAAAAGAACGAATATCAAGGGCCGTCGCTAATTCTTGTCTAGATGTCGTTTTTTCACTTAAAGTTTTAAACTTTAACGAATCGATTATAACAAACGAATCTTCCCCATTTCCGTTTCCTTTTAATTTTTTTTTTTCTAATTGCTTTAAGTGAGATAAAGCATCATGTAATTCAACTCTACTCGTCATTTTCAAAGCTTCTTTTAACGATTTTTTGGCTTCATCAGTTTCACCCGCCCCTAATAAAGAAACCGCCTTGTTCAATTGGGCCCGCCAATGATTGGGCCACAAGCCCAAAACCCGTACATAAACCTCGCCAGCCCGTTGGTACCGACCCATATCCATATAAAGCCCGCCCAGATTATACAAAGCATCAACATGACCCGGTTTCAAATCAATTGCTTTTTGAAATTCTTTAACAGCATTATCATTATCACCCATTGCGTGTAGTGCAGATGCAAGATCACAATGTGCATCTGCATAATCGGTTTTTAAATAAATTGCTTCTTCTAATGCTTTCACAGCTGCGTTATATTCACCTACCCCAAATAAAGCACTGCCTAATAATTTTAAAGCCCTAAAATGTGTTGGACAGAGAATTGCAGCTTCACGATAATGTTCACAAGCACTAATTACCATACCTTCGGATTCAAGAGAAATTCCAAGATTTACGTGAATTTGTGGGAGTAAATATGACCATTGATTACCTCCTACTTCCGCAGCATCTAGGGCTAGGATGAATTCTTCTTTAGCTTCGGTGTGTTTTTGAAGAACATAGTAGCAATTTCCTGCTCGGAAATGGGGGCGGACATCAGTAGGTTGTAATTCACAAGCTCGTGTGAAACAGAGTAATGATTCTGCAAACAATTGTTGATCGTATAGAACACGACCGATTGCCATGTGTCCGTCGAATGCTTCTTCTCGGGATCGTGAACCGTCTGCTCTGGATCTTAAAACCCCTAATTCTTTGACGAAAATGGTGTAATCGTGTTTAGTTTCGTCCCAAATAATCTGTTTGTTCATCTCTGTTGATGGACCAAGTTCTCTGGACCAACCGGGATCTGAAAACACATCGGAGCTTTCACCTTTTGATTTCAAATCTTTCATTTGTTTGGTTTTCAATCTCTTGATCAAAACCTCCAAATCGTCTACAAGCTTCCACGTGTCATCGAAAATAATCCCGTGGTTGGGTGATGTCGCCGTCCGTTGCTGTTTCTGTGGCTCCGACGACTTCACCCGGTCACCAACCGCCGACGAAGTTGAAGCTTCTTCAAACGCCAAGGAAGATGCAGCTCCATTGTTATTGTTACCGTTATCGTTATTATCATCAATTTGCTTCAATTCAAGCCCTAGGGCTTCAAAATCACGATCGACGTCACCGGCACCGTCGTCGTACGTCCGTAACAAGCCGTTGTAAGTAAGACCTTTATCGGAATCGATGAAATCACAGTAAGTCCGGAAAACCTCGTCCAGAATAGCGCTAATTTGTTCATCACTGAATTTAACCCTAGGGTTTACAGCAAGAACAAGTGCAGCCATTTCTTCTCTGTTAAGACCACCGTCTCTGTTCAAATCGAATTGCTGAAAAATCCTCTTCACCTTCTCCGATCTACTCCCTCTCGTCGCCATTTATACGTACTTTCCAGGGTTACAACAGTTGAAAAATTGTAGAAATTAACAGAAGAAAAAATCCTAACAGACAAAAAGGCGTTAAATTGGGAGAAATTTCAGGCAAAAGGTACTGTAATTTAGGGGAAAGCTAAAATGGATGTTAGAAACAAGGAAAAATTGTAGAAATTGAGGTGTGAAATTAGTTATCTTTGTAGTGTAGCTTCATAAAGATGTTGTTGTTGTTGGTTCTGTGGCTGGCTGGATTTTGGTGTGATGATAGTGATGGAGTAGGGACTAAGCAAGCAGCCGCACGAGATTCCGTTCCTTCATTCTCTGGACACAAAATCTTGTTTTTAGAGGATATATATTATGGCTTATGCAATGCAATTACATAAATTAGGTAGGTCGGCATTTATATGCTAAATAATAAATGAGTTTTTCTCATTTAAGGTATATCCTAATGAACATAGAATTTGTATTTAAACATATTTAATGCAATTTTTTATAATAATAAAAAGGAAAATGATAATTACAGATGATAATTTTGTTAATAAGAAGTCAATATATGCATCAAAATTTATATAATAATTAATATCTACTCCGTACATTTGAGAAATCATCTCATACTAATAAAAGTATAAACGAGTTTTGTAACTAAACTTTAAGGTTTGTTATTTACAAAACTCTAACAAAAATTAGAATTTATTTATATTATTCAATATATAAAACATAACAGATTAATTAATACTAGTATATCATAGTACATAGTATATTATATTAAATGGTCAGTCTCATGTGAAATATTTTAGAATCATAACTTTAAAATATGCATTACTTTTTAGAAATTATGGTTAATGATTATAAAGACAACATATAATAAGGTCATTAAAGTTTGTAAAAAGTTTCAAAATTGTCATTTATTTATAAAGATGTTGAAGATAATCTAATTCTAATTATGTATTTATTATACGAAGATGAAATGACGATTCTAGTATTATACCATTTGGTATAGTGCATCAATGAAGAGTACTACAGAATTTGAAGGCACCGCTACTTCGTTGTTCAGCATCAAGAACGTCGTTTGTTCTGCGTTTTGCCACTTGTCGTTGCGGTACATTGTTGGGGGAAGACGCGGCTTGTTGATTTTAGTTTTCTTGTTCTTAATTTCTAATGTTGATATTTCGATAGATTTTTTTTTTAAATGATAATTATCATTTGAATAAATTACACGGATAATTTTTATGGTTTGCTAAAAGTTCTGAAATAGTAAATTGTGTCCCTAAGAATAAAAAAAGTACACCAATAGTCACAAAACATGTTTTTTTTTTTTTGGAAATAGCAAATGATGACAACGTCATATATTTTAGTTCATAAAACTAAAAATCGTTAAAAATGGTCGTTAATCTTTTTATGTTTGCTTTTAGATATTACTAATTACATTTATTTTCTGCCATATATAAACACATCTTATCTTTTTTCCCCTTCACCGATATTATTATCTTCCTTTTACCTTTTTGGCTTTTTTACTTCACAATTATTTATCCATGTCCCCAAATACTTAGATTGCAAGTAACAGTGTGTTTCCATGTGACCGTCGCCGACCATCCCTTCCTCCATGAGGCGTCCCCTCCGTTATGGCCTTCCCCTGCGACGCGTCCCGGGGCATAACGTCTCCCTGGTAACCATTGGAGGTCGCTTAAATTCGAAAGTGAAGGGGTTTGGTCACTGTTAGTCTATTACATGGATTTCGTCGGGATTTGCATACGTTTGATCGAAATAGAAAAAATTAATGTAGCAACGGTTACGTACTCTTAATTTTCTGAGACTTCCGAATTTTATTTTATTTAGTAAGGTTACATTCTTTATTTTTTTACAATAATTGATGTTAAAAAAGGATCATCACATTGGAAACCAAGTTGAAGAACATGAGTACAAGTCCAACCTCCACGAGAACCCATGTAAATTGACGATCATAGCCGCCCCTTTCGATATTCATCTCTAGACAATCATAATGGATATGGATGCCCCTCCATATACGTTACGTAGGGAGATGATTATGTTAATCACATACTACCTCCGTATCAAAATAAGTACACTCTCCATCCTAAAATTATTGTCCACGTTCAACACAGTTTAAGAAAAGTGCATTTATTACACTGTGCAACCAATAGAATTGTATCTTTACCACCTAAGTGTTTTTTGATTGGTTGAATTTACAAGTGGACAAACATGGACAATAAAAATGGAACGGAGGGAGTAATATACTTTATATTTAGGGGTTGATCAAAAGAAATGATACACTTCTAAAACTTACCTAATTTGGTAAAAAATTGGGACCCATACTACACTAACTATCAACTTTAATAAAGTGAAATTACCCTTTTACCCTTATTTTTAATTTTAACCATCATTAATACTGTATCAATTTATTCAAAAGAAGTGAAACTCATTTTCTATTAACTATCCACTTTATCTATCTTAAATCATCTTTTAGTTTTTTACCTAAAAAATCACGATTTTTAAAATATATCATTTATTTTGATATGAAGTTAGTATTACACTTGTCCAATTGAAATAGGCAATTAATTTTTCAGTAGCAGAATTTTTACTTCATACTTTGATTTATATTCACCGCCAAGATAACACATAAACATGACTTCATACAAAAAACTGCTCTTATCCGCGTACGACCTTTGAATTATATAACTTAACCAAGATACTTAGGGGTCGTTTGATAGTTGCTAATTGAGTTAGTGCGGATTGAGTCAGAATCGGATTGACAAAACTTCTAATTGAATCCATGTGTTTGATTAAATTGCTAATTGAAGGTTCTAATTGCTACATAATGACCAAGCCTTAATATAATTAAGTTTTATTATTTTATTATACGTATAAAATAATAATGCTAATTCACTAAAATTATATCACTAACCCACTAACCATTTAATTTTGTTTTTAAAAACAAGAAGAGGGCCATGTATTCTAAACAAAAAATCTAAAACCCTACAAGAAGTGGGCCACGTCGTTCAAAACAAAACACAAAAACCCTACTCTTTTCTTTATTTTGGCCGCCACCCACCGGACTACATCTTCTTCATCTTCTTATTTCTGGTCTATATCTCCATGACTCCATCTTGAATTGCCGGCGCCGATTCAACTGCAAATCAATCACCGATGTTCCCTGGTAACATCTCTCTCTTGACCATTGCTGAACGAACTGAGATTAGGCAAAAAGAGACTGAGTCCAATGGTTTTTCGAATCCGACTGAATCAGCAATTAATTTTGGACCGAATCCGACATTCCGACCGAGTTAGACGAAAAGTGACAAAATCAAACACTCTGATTGGACCGAATATGAAATCTGAGTGTGAATCTGAGATTTAAATGCAAATCAAACAGGACCTTAGTCTAGGTACTAACCACCTTTATGTTTGTTATTTTCTCTTCATAAACGTCAAACCAAACTTTTCAAAAATAATCTTGTCCTCATTCCAAGCATGAATTAGAAAAAGAGTGTAACCCTTTGGTGGTGTTTGGTTCGCTGGAAAGTAATGGAATCTGAGGGAATTGGAATACAATTCCATCAGATTCCAGTGTTTGGTTCAAAAAAATGGATGGAATTGGATTCCTAAATGATGAAAACATTCCACCAAATGAAGGAATCTCAATTCCATCCAAATATTGATGGAATTGAATTCCAAGATTGGATGGAATGTTTATTTTACCTTTATACCCTTCACCTACCGCCACCACCTCCACCCACCGCCACCCACCGCCACCACCACCAACCGTCACCGCCACAACCACCTACCGCCACCACCATCACCAACCGCCACCGACCACCGCCGCCACCACCATCAACCACCACCCACCGCCACCACCATCAACCATCAACCACCACCCACCGCCATCACCAACCACCACCCACCGTCATCACCAACCACCGCCGCCACCACCAACCACCACCCCACCGCCGCCGCCACCGCCGCTGCCACCCACCACCACCGTCGCCACCACCACCAACCACCACCCACCGCCACCACCAACCACCTCCACCACCAACCACCGCCACCACCAACCACCACCAACCATCGCCACCACCAACCACCGCCACCACCACCACCGCCACCACCCGCCACCACCACCATCATCCACCGTCGCCACCACCCACCATCACCACCACCCACCGCCACCACAACCACCCACCAGCACCACCACCCACCACTACCCACCGCCACCACCACCACCCACCACTACCAACCAACCACTACCATTAATAAGGGTAAATTCATCATTTTAGATAATTGCAATTCCAATTCATGTCGACCAAACAGAATATTGAATTGGATTCCAATTCCCTTCCATGCCAACCAAACAGAGTATGGAATTGGATTTCAATTCCTGACGGATTCCAATTCCTTCCTAGATTCCAATTCCATCAGAAACATTCTGCGAACAAAACCAAAGCAATTATTTTATCATCCGAAAAAAGAAAAGAAGAATTTGAAGAACTTTTGCTCAATCAGGCAAAGTGATAACATATATCCAAATTAAAAATAAATAAACGCAGCAACAAATAAAAGGAATAGCAGGGAGACAACTTTATTATAACAGAAAACTACAATCTACACTACAACCTCATAACATATCATAACGATAACCATTTACCACCCATAAATCATGAAGAAAAAAAACGATACTCAAAAGCTTGAAATCTACCCAAAATGACCACCAAATAATGCTTAAATTATAGGTGTGAGAATGAAACCAAACGCCAAATTTGTTGTTTCTAGTCTGCTCTGGATTGACCAGCTCGAGAAGAAAGAATAATGCCAACAATTAGACCATAAAGAGCAAGGGCTTCAGCAAAAATCAGAATCAGAATCATACCAACAAAAAGCTTCGGTTGTTGCGCATTTGCTCTGAAATAAAATAAAACAATATCATTATTATTCATAAGAAATAAATAGATATGTTTTTAATGCATATAATCTACTCAATCGATTCATATATATAATAATTGACATGTGAAATCCGCTCATTCTTTTTTATAATCTTATTATTTGATTTTGACAATTGTATTGATCAAATGAGCAGTAATATTTATTAAGAAGCAATACCATCTCCAATTATAAAGATAGATTATTACTATTGTTATGCTTATCACACAAACTATCTATAGAAATACAGAGAGAAAAAGTGTTTTTCGGTTTATAAAATCGCATTCTTTAGTCATCCTTAAAAATCTAATCTACTCTATTCATGTTTCATAATTAACACTTCATCTGATCCGTGTTGAAATCATGAGTACATCTTAATTCAAATAAATAGATATAAATCCTGTAAATTTGACAGTCTTTAATATTGCATGTACTGACCTAATTAATTAAAACATTAACTTCTAATTAGTCATAATCACAATGAAACAATAACAGAGATATAAACGAGAACTATGAAACAAAATTACCTAACACCAGCATCACCAACGATTCCAATAGCCATACCAGCAGAAAGACCAGCAAGACCACAGGCAAGACCAGAAGAAAGATGAGCATAACCATCAAACAGGTAATACGATTTAGCCTTAGGGTTAATTCCGGTACTGATAATCACAGCGATAATCAAACCGTAAATTCCCAACACTCCAGCCATAACAACCGGTACAATTGACTTCATCACCAACTCCGGCCTCATCACTCCCATTGAGGCCACTCCCACACCGCTCTTCGCCGTCCCATAAGCTGCCCCCATGCCTAAACAACAGCATCAGAGAACATAGAAAGTAAATCAACTGAATCACAGATCGGTGTTTTTAATTCGGATAACATCGGAGTAACTTAGAGAATCAAAGATCTATGTTGATTGATAATTTTTGTATATTGAAATTGGAATTAAATGGATCTGGAGAATTGATTAAACTTACAGGAGAAGACTAGGGCGGCAGCGGCACCGAGAAAGCCAAAGAACGGAGCTGTTTCATCGCCGGAGAACGTAGAAGACATGATCGGTGATCGGATCTGAGGATCGAGAGACAGAGACACACAGAGGGCGGATGATAAATGGAAGTTGACTTTTATGCCCCTGCCAGGTATACGTCGGTCTATCGGGTGTGATTCATGCTGTTTTATATTCTGAGTTTTACATAAATGGTCCTTCTGGTCGCTCAAAGTTATCATCTTTTGTTATATTTTGTGTCTTTTATGATCTTATTTTCCGTCAAACATCCCCCAAGTTAACTCTCCTCAGATGTACTCATGTACATGACAACATTTTTTTTTTTCATTTTATCCCTACTTGTTCTAAAACTTAAAAAAAAACAAAAACTAAAACCAAACTCAACCTCTGCCCTTAACAATTGCATTCTTACTATCTACCTACCCTATCTCATTTCCCTTTCTTCTTCATCATCAACCGAAATAGCCACCGCTTTATGAGATTCGTAACCTTATCACAGAGTATGCACTTGATTGAATTTGTAATTATTGTTTAAAGTACAATGTTAAATGGGTAGATTAAAAAAATCCTTCAAACTTTTTGTAATTGTTCGTTTCTAGCTTCTTGCTAGTTTTTATAATTGACAGCATTTTTAAAAAAAAAAAGTTACAATAAGAAAGATATGATTGTGTAAAAGTATATGTCTAACCCTTGCCTTTGATCTCTATTTATAATGATAGAGATCCCACAAAGATGACAAGAGACTTATTGTAACAAGAACCTATTTAGAGCAAGTTCATAATTCGCAAAGTGGTCAATGAGCTCTTACTCGGTCCGTGTACTATACCGACCAACTCGGCATGAGCGAAAAGACTTGGCTAATAAATAAGCTACTTCTATGTTAAAACTAATCTGCTATATTGTTTTGTTCATAAGATCGCTGTATAACGGAAGTGGCCTTTGCTCGCTCTAACATATACAACTCGTGAAAGTCAATCCCAAAATACCATCGTAAATTACACCGATACAACTCTCCTTACGCAATGCTTAAACACAACTAAGACCTTTTGAAAAAAAAGCTAAAACCCACCTCTTAAACAACATTGGGATCTCATTAATATCGAATCTGAATCAGAAACACCATCATTAGAATACTCCATGTCCTCCATTAATTTGTCAATCGCAACTTGACGGTACCACTTTAGATAAGCACTCCTAAAGTTAAAATTCATATCATTTCTCTGAATTTATCATAATAACCAGAAGTTTTTTTTTCCCTTTTTTGTGTATGGTGTTGCTAGTTATGGACTTATGGTTGATGTTGACGAAGAGATGGGAGGAGGAGAGGGTTTAGGTGGATGGAAAGAGAATGCAATTGTTAAGGGTGGGGTTAACTTCAATTATGTTTTTTTTGTTAAAAAAAAAAAAAATTCAATTATGTTTTTTTATGTTATGCATGTGAGGAGGTTAACGGGGGAAGGTCATCAGGGAACTAAATTCGTAGTTTTGAGAACCACAGGGACTATTTGTGTTATTTGCGGTAAATAAATTAAAACAAAATCACACCCGAGAGACCGAGATATACCTGACCACGATTAAGCAGGGCCAAGCAATTCAACAACTTCCATTTATCATCCGCCCTCTGTCTGTGACTCTATCTCTCGATCCTTCGATCCGATCACCGATCACGTCTTCAACGTTCTCCGGCGATGAAACGGCTCCGTTCTTTGGCTTTCTCGGCGCCGCCGCCGCCCTAGTATTCTCCTGTAAGTTTAATCAACTCTCCAGATCCATTTAATTCCAAATTTAATCTACGAAAATCATCCATCAACATAGATCTCTGATTCTCTAAGTTATTTCGATGATATGCGAATAAAAAACACCGATCTATGATTTAGTTGATTTACTTTCTATATTGTTTGACATTGTTGTTTAGGCATGGGGGCAGCGTACGGGACGGCGAAGAGCGGCGTCGGAGTGGCGTCAATGGGAGTGATGAGGCCGGAGTTGGTGATGAAGTCAATTGTACCAGTTGTCATGGCTGGAGTGTTGGGGATTTACGGTTTGATTATTGCTGTGATTATCAGTACCGGAATTAACCCTAAGGCTAAATCGTATTACCTGTTTGATGGTTATGCTCATCTTTCTTCTGGTCTTGCCTGTGGTCTTGCTGGTCTTTCTGCTGGTATGGCTATTGGAATCGTTGGTGATGCTGGTGTTAGGTAATTTTGTTTCATAATTCTCTGTTATTGTTTAATAGAAGACGATTATATAAGAGTTTTCTAAGTTACATTTAATGAAGTGTTAACTTCCTAAATACAATGTATTGAATAATTTTCATGGACTCTTATTTTTACCATTTTAGAAAATACATTGAATATCTTACTCGGTTTAATTGAAACTTTATGTTCATTAATTGCACGTTAGGATATGTTCAAAGAGCACATATTAGAAAAAAACTCATTATGTAAACCGAAAACACTTTCTCTTTATAGTTCTGTAAATAGTTTGTGTGTTAAGCTGACTTGAGCATAACAAAGATGATAATTATCTTTATGAATGAATCGATTGAGTAGATTATTGCATTAAAGCACATTTCTTATGAATAATAATGATAATTTTTTTTATTTTAATACAGAGCAAACGCGCAACAACCGAAGCTTTTTGTTGGTATGATTCTGATTCTGATTTTTGCTGAAGCTCTTGCTCTTTATGGTCTTATTGTTGGCATTATTCTTTCTTCTCGAGCTGGTCAATCCAGAGCAGACTAGAAACAACAAAGTCACGCATTCGGTTTCATTCTCACACCTATAATTTAAGCATTTTTTGGTGGTCATTTTGGGTAGATTTGAATCTTTTTAGTGTCGTTTTTTTCTTCATGATTTGTGGGTGTTAAATGGTTATGGTGATGATATGTGTTTAGAGTTGTAGTCTAGATTGTATTTTTGTGTTATTCCTATTGTTTGTTGCTATTTTTTTATTTATTTTAAATTAAGAGGTACTCTCGTCTGGATGCTTGTTAATTAAATATATTAACTCATATAAAGACGTGACAACCTCGACTTGTTCCATAAGAAGAAAAAAGTTAACCTGGAACTTTTGTTCGACAACTTAAATGGGTAAATTTAAGAACTAATTAAGACTGTTTTCAAATGCTTAAAATTTTCTAAACAAATCTATTAAACAAGTTGTTATTAGAGGGGTGTCATCGGTGTGTTGGTTGGGCAACTGATGGCATCGGTTGTTCTCCGACCGATGGCACGTGGCGTTGGTTTTTCATTAGTCTTCTGATACGGAGGAAAGGTCGGGCCAATGTATTTTAATAGAGTATTTTGTATTCGTGTATATTTTATAGTGGTGATGCCCAAAAAATTAAAGATAATGAGTATTGATGACATGAGTATGTCAGTTTAATATATGTTGGAGTGTCAGCGGACGTGACGTTGATGTGACAAAAATTAACGGTGTTAGTTGGTCATGGATGGCAGTGTTCTTAGACCACTCCCATCAGTGATGAGTTTCCAAACGATACTGGCTGGTTCATCAGCTGGATGTTAAAAAAATGTTTTTCTCAATGGTGATTTCAACAAAAAAGTTAATATGAAACAACCTCCTACATATGTGAACAAACCTCTTCTAAACCATGTCTTTCACTTGAATAAGGCTCTTTATGGCTTCAAGCAATCCTCTTGAGTTTGGTATCATTGATTTGAGGTCTTCATTTCCTCTGTTGGCTTTGTAAGTAGCAAACCCGAGTATGGTCTAAGGCTCTGAGACCGTCTTCTCTTATATGTAGATGACATCATCTTGACTGCATCCTCTCTATCGTTTGTGGATCGTATCATCTCCTTTATGTCCTTTTAGTTTGTCATGACTGACTTACAGTCAGCCTTTACTCGCGAGATTCTTGCACGAGCAGAGATGCTCACGTACAATGCTTTCAAGACCCTCGATGATAGAGGCTCGAAGTTTCCTTCCACAGGTATCCATGTTCCAGATCTGACCCTTTATCGGAGTCTTGTCGGTGTTTTGCAATAACTCACGTTCACACGGTTTGATATTGCTTATGATGTTCACCAGATCCGCCTCTACATGCATGATCCTCGAGATCCGCACATGTATGCGTTAAAACGCATTCTTCGGAACCTCAAAGGCATTCTGACGCTTGGCCTTCAGCTACGTGCGCTCTTATCGATCATTTGGTTGCTTATACTGATGTTGATTGGGCCGATAACCTGAAACCCGTCGGTCCACCGGAGTTTCTGTGTCTTTCTCAGTGACAACCTTGTCTCTTGGTCATCCAAGTGACAACCTTGTCTCTTGGTCATCCAAGAGACAACATGTTGTGTCACGATCCAGTTCGTAGGCTGAATATCAGGGTGTTGCTAACACTGTCGCCGAATCTGCTTGGCTTCGACACCTCTTCCTTGAGTTACATTGTCCTTTGTCACGGCTTATAGCAGTTTTTTTATAATGTAAGTGCAGTTTATTTGGCTTCTAACCCGTTTTCGGCACCAAACAACCAAACATGTGAAAATTGATTTACATTTTCTCAAGGAAAGCGTTGCGATTCGTCATGTGAGGGTGTTGCATGTTCCATCAGCACATCGGTTTGTAGATACATTTACCAAATGACTACCTACATAGCTATTTTTGGATGTTCCAGCAGGTGTAATCGTGTAAACAGAGAGAAAGACATGGGGATTGAACTTTTTAAAATATCCCCTCAAAATAGGGTATGATTTGTAAATATTCATAAAAGGTTTATTTTTTAACCCTTTAATTACAACGAGTCAGCAAGTGTATGGGGATTAAACCTTTTAAAATGTCCCCTTTTTTAAGGGTTAATTTGTAAATATTCATACAAACTTTATTTTTTAACCCTTTAATTACAAAGAGTTAATAAATACTTTCTTAATTTAACTTTTTATTAATCATACTAATGAATTTGGTTAAAAGCTCTATCATTAAAAACTTTTTTATCGAAATACAATTTGTTAAAGATGACTCATCTAGACAAAATATAGTTCTTCGCTATAAAATAAAGGGCTTTGCTAATTACAGCCCTTAGGGTTATCAATAAGCGCATTAAAACTTGTAAATTAATCAACAACCACCTCCTGCATTTTAGGTATCTCTCATCCAGTAATAAAAGTACAACATTTTAATGCATGTTATTGACAGCCCTAAGGGCTGTCATTAGCAAAACCCTAAAATAAAATATTTATTTTCAAAATAGAAAATATGTGTCAAAATTTAGTTTTTACCCTCTAACTGGGAAGTACAACATTAATCTTAGTTTAACTTTTACTTTGACGAAATAATATATAAATTTTCAGAAATATTTACCATCAAAAAGGTAATTAAAATACGACTAAGATGAGAATAATATTACCATATTTTTAATTTTTGCATTATTTAGGTAAATGCATAAGTATAAAAAATATAAAAATGTAGGTATTTTGGTAAGTTTCATAAAAAAAAATCAATTTCTACTTCTTGACTATCATATATTGAATTATACCCATTTAAAAAAAAAATATTTACTTGATATTATATTATTTATGTTTTATAATCGAGATGGCCTTTAACGTGTTAAGTTTTTATACATTTAAATATTAAGTGAAATAATTAATATTTGATACATATAAATATAGATATATTAATGTGTACATATATATTTGAAAACCACATTAAATATTTATATTGTATAATTTTGTTTCTTTTATTATAATTTGGACAAAATGCAAAATTAAATAAATCCGCTGTAACGCGTGATGCACCACAGTACATGTTGTTTACAAGCATTGTTTAGGGCCTGCTTGGGTTTGTGTGGGAGGCCCAACTGCACAGGCCCAAGTTAAAACGGGGCACCAAGACGTCTTCTACTAATGTTGGTATTTCTTGGGCTTTGCTAATGGACTTTTCTAGCAAATTTTTGTCCCTAATCGTTTTTTATTTTTAATTTTCACTTATTTTGGATGTAGTTTGGTGCAAGAAATAATAAAAGAAAATAAAATTATTTTTATGCATGAATCCACCAACTCATAAATTTTGAGTTGTATTCAAGGTAGTCCTTTACTTTTATATCAAGAGACAAATCTTGGTAATTGAATTAAAAATTTCTTAACAATCACTATCATCAAATCATGTGATTTAATACACAACTATCACCGCCTGCCACCACAACCATCATCGGCCACTGCTGCCGCCGACCACCGTCAACCTCTGCCGGCCGCCGCCACAATCACATGTAATTTGATACACAAAACACATGTGATTGAAAGCAGTCGGTGGTGACGAGGGGTTGCTGGTGGTGGAGACGGTAGCCGGCAGAGGTTGGTGGTGGTGGTGATCGGTGGTGTGCAATCACATGTGATTTAATACACATGGGATGGTGATGTATTGATGTATTGAATCACATGTGATAGTGATGATTTGAGGATTGATTGATATAAAAGTTAAAATTTATCCGAGAATACATAAAAATCAAAGAAGTTTCTCTAATACCTTTATTATCTTTTAAAGATAAAAGAAGTCCTTATTTTAGTTACAGAAAAAAGTTTAATACGTTTGATTGCTAACGTATAATAGGTTAGTACCTCAAATTTATTTTGTTAGGAAATTTGATACTTTTTTGTGCAATATATCATTCACTTTTATGTACCTGTAACTAGTAACGAACGATTAATCCTTTTTTTTTTAAAAAATTTCTATGAAAATTTCATATTTATCGATCCTACGTTATGCTTTTGGCACAGGGCCTCCGAAATCCATGGACAAGTAACTATCATTAGTAAATTTCCAATAGCAACCACATATTAATGATCTTGTGTGGTTCGAATTCAAGAAAAAGAAGCAAATAATTTCTAGGTTGGCATGCGATGTCGTAAAGAGTATTAAAGACCCTATATTTTGTGTATATCTGTATATCGTAGTAATAATTATTTAATCAATGGTTTTGAGTTTTGATTAAAGCGTTTTAATAAAGTTTTAAACTTTATTACTTTTTTTCCGCAAGATCCATGTAGGTAAATGTTTTGTAAGATGCATATTAGACCCGTGCCAACGGCACGTCGGGGGAGACCGTCGAGGATCTTTTTTTGCCGTCGCCCCACGACGCCGTTGGCACCGGGCCGTCATGGGTGCCGTAGTGAGGAAGCTGTCAGGGGTGAGGACGGGAGGAGAGAGGCGTCAGGAGGGTTGTGCAGGCGTGGGGAAGGGTAGGGGAGAAGGTTTTGAGGAAGGAAAAGGTATTTGGGTTGTACCATGTGCATCAATACTTGTACAAAATATATTTTTTTGTTTCTTTTTTGTTTTTTTAATAATATTATAAATAATATATTTTTTATTATCTGTTATAAATTTTATTTTAAGTTTTTTATAATATATTAAGTTTATATTTAATTAAAAATGGTGATGTGGCATAAAGATGGTTTAGTGATGTGTTAGTGATGGGTAGGGTTGGCACGACCGTGTCAGTAGCGTGTCAGTAAGGATGTGCTGACGTGGCGCTACTGACGGGTTTACTGACGGCCAACTGTTGGGAGAGGCCTTAGAACCCAACAAGTTTGTATTAATTAGTTATTTCTTACGTCCCATAAAAAAGTTCTCATTTTACTTTAGCACAAGTTTTAAGGTGATAATTAGTGATGGAGTCATTAGTAATAATTTTGTTTAAAATATAAGATTGGTTTGGAGAGAGAATAATAGTTAGTGGATAGTTAGTGATGGGGTCCTTAATAATAATAGTATTTTATTATATGGAGCCCATCAAATGTAAAAAATGAGAAGTTTTTTGTGTAACAAAAATTTAGGATGAAATGAAAAGTTTTTTGTGGGATGGATGCCGTACGTATTTATAAACAATAGTTTGTTAATTTTAATCGCTCGACTTGTTTAGTCTTCTGAGTAGTTTTTAATGGTTAAATGGAGAAGGACCTTGTTCAAGCTACTCGAGAAAAGTCGAGTATTTGAATCTGATGTATACGACATAATCGATATTCTAGTGACCATTTCTAGATGTTTTTTTTTCTTTGATCAACCTAAAGTGTTAGTAACCAAGTAAGATTTGAAATCTGATGTCTTATTAGAAAAAGGAACTCCTTATCCATTAAGACAACTTACATTATTAAAATAGGGGTTGTTTGTTTTATATATCTTAAAGGGAGGAAATTCTTGTAGGGCAATTTTTATTCAGATAGAGTAATTTTATATCAAATGATATTTATGTCCTTAAAGGGAGAGGGTGAAATGCAAAATTTGGTAAAAAGGAAAGGAAGGGCATAATTATTATGAGTTTTGTTAATGACAACCCTTAGGGCTGTTATTAAGAGGTAGTTACGTGGAAAAATTGATTGTACTTTTATTAGTGGGGTTGATTCCTAAAATGCTGGGGCGGTTATTGGTTATTGTACAAGTTTTTGATGCATGTCTTGACGTCTTATTGACAGCCCTTAGGGCTGTCATTATCATTTTTCAATTATTATTTAGGGTAAATTACAGTTTTTGTCCCTGACCTATGGCCGATTCGAGGTTTTTATCCATAATGTTTTTTTGTCGGTTTTTTTGTCCCTTAAGTTTTTCAAATTCTGGAAATTTGTCCTTCCGTTTATTTTTGGCCGTTAAGTGACTAAAAATGCAAAAAAAAGGGTATTTTCGTCTTTTTTCCTCATTCTTCATGTTCTTAAAGAAACCCAGATCTGTCCCCCTTCTTGAATCTGAAATCAGACAAAATCACAAAATCAAAAACCCAAATATATGAATTTCTTAATCCCCTATCAAATTAAATCGTCTTCACATTCGTCCTCTTCCAAAAAGCTTGTAGAGTCTTTCTTTCTCACCTCAACAATGGTGGAACCTCAAAAACATTTCAGTTTCTACAGCCCAATCACCGGAATCTACACCTCCCCACGGCCACCGGTTTGCCTCCATCTCCGTCATGCACCTACACTAGCCATCGTGCAAACACTGTGCCACAAGAAGATGGATGTGTGTGAGTGTGTGTTTGAAGGAGCTACGAAAACGATTTTGAAGAACCTAATTTCCGTCTCCGTCTGGGATTTTGAAAAAATTAGATTTTGAAGAACCCTAATTTCTCACCTCACACTTCTGTTCTTCTTCTGCAGGGATTTTGAAGAAATTAGATTTTGAAGAACCCTAATTTCTCACCTCACACTTATGTTCTTCTTCTGTCTGGGATTTTGAAGAAATTAGATTTTAAAGAACCCTAATTTCTCACCTCACACTTCTGTTCTTCTTCTGTCTGGGATTTTGAAGAAATTAGATTTTGAAGAACCCTAATTTCTCACCTCACACTTCTGTTCTTCTTCACCGGGATTTTGAAGAAATTAGATTTTGAAAACTTCAAAGTTTGGGGATTCTTGTGTGATGTTTGGTTGAAGTGTGAAGTAATTAACGACAACGTTTGTTTCGTTGGTGAAATTAGGGTTCTTGGTAACGGCGGTGAAGAACAGAAGTGATTTTTCATTAGGGGTTTGAAGATGAGGAAGATGATACAAGGGTAATTTGGGGAAATTGACAAAAAAATCGTCAGTTAACGGTCAAAATTGGACGGAAGGACAAATTTCCAGAATTTGAAAAACTTAAGGGACAAAAAAAACCGATAAAAAAACATTAGGGACAAAACCCCGAATCGGCCATAGGTCAGGGACAAAAACTGTAATTTACCCTATTATTTAAAATGAAATTGCTCTGTATAAATAAAATATTGCTCTGTATGAATCATATCCTTTTCAGAAACGGTGTTCTTAGGCTTTTCTTGTAACGTCACCTTTTACTTTCTAAAGTAATAACTTATCTGAAGAAAAAAACTCTTCTGTCTTCAATGTAGACCACCTTAGTTGAAATATTTCGTAACTTAATGAATTAGTTTCCATGCATGTAGGACTCTATAGAAACAGTACTAGAATAAACACGTTAATTAAGCCAATATATGTAAACTCCTATAGAAAAACGTTTCTTAATATTTCATAGAAATTTCAACTAACTTATATAACTAGGTTTTTCTGAAAGCAGTCTCTCTAGGTATCGTTTTCGTTGGGTTATATAACTACGTTCATAACAAGGGATCGAAACGTCTAAATAATTACATTTAAATCCTCTTTGGCCCATATCCAAGCTTTAGTAACCAAATTGAGGGAAGAGATATTTTCAAGATCAGAAAATGATAATCTTTACTCATTCATTTCACCATCAACTTATGACACTGCATGGTTAGCAATGATTCCTCACCCTGTGCAACATAATACTCCATTGTTTACGGGCTGCCCTATTTGGTTACTAAATACCCAAAATCAAGATGGGTACTGGGGTGAATCAGTAATTAATGGCCATCTTCCCGCCATTGATGTTCTTCCTGCTACTCTTGTTAGCATTATTGTGCTTAGGAAATGGAGAGTTGGTGTAAAAAACATAGAAAAAGGTATGTAATGTGTTACGATCCCACATATGCCAAATTAGTATGATTTAGATGATGCTTATATGTTTATGTATCCCTTCCTTTTTAAAGCTAGCTTTTGAAAGTGAGTTTTACACTTAACTTATGCCATGATACAAACTTATTATGTGATGATCGAGTTTGTATCATAATTGTTGAGTTTAGAACAACTCTATAAAATCGATCTTTAGGCTTAAGAATAGTTAGCTCTTGATCTTGGAATAAGCATATACAAATCATATATAATGCGGAATTAAATGAACAGATTTGTATTGCTAAACAAGGTTTTCATCATCATCAATTTATACAATGATTACTAAAAGCCCCAATTCTACATAAAATATGTAGAACAGTTTTACTCTTTTAACATGATCATAATTATGACCTTGGGGCTTAGAGCACACACACAAACACATTTTTGAATAAACGTGGGTTTCAAGAACGACTAATTCTATGCCTCTAGGTTTCTTTATATACTAGAAACCTATGGTTTACAAGGATAGACACAAAATAATAAATCAAATCTTTTAAATTCTTCAAAGATATACATGACTTAATTATTTAAATCTTTAAAGCTTTATCAAGATCTTCTAAATCTTCCTTCAAATTTCGAATTCCATATCGTTGATTTAGATCCTTGTAGTTTTCTTATTTCCAAGTTTTGACTCATCAAATCTAAGGAATATCATACGAAATATTCCTAACATTCTTCCCTTATTTGATGATGACAAAACTTGTAGAATCAACTCAGAATCTTCAAGTCTCTTCCCCTTTTTGACATAATCAAATACAAAGCCGAGAAACTTGAACTTCCCCTTGAATGATCAACACCTTTTCTTCCCCTGAAAGTGTGCTACCATTCTTGTGTCTTCGAGGTTATATCAATCACGTTTGAAAGAAAATAAATTATCATCTATTTGAAGTTGAAGTAGAAAATCAAACCTTGCATCTCATCCCGTCTAAATCAAGTAAACAGCAACGTCATAACTCGTACGAAGGGCATTCTTGGCCTTCAACAAACCTTCTCTCTAAGATTCGGTCGAATTGCAGTTACATTATAATCACATAAAACTTCTTATGTAGTAAGACTTTCCACTTCTTCTTCAAATAAAATCAAATAAATCTTCTTTTATAATCAACGGATGAAGATCAAATATGTAATAAATAAACCTTCTTCCTTTATCTTCATCAAACCTTCAACCTGTGTGTGTGAAATTTCCTTGAAACAAGAATCATAAGAATCTTTGAACAAGAAAACAATGTGATATACATCACATAAATATCACAAGTTATTTGCATCCTCTTTTTGTTGAGAACGAACAACTTAATAACAAGTGATTAAAAACCGAACACTATCAATAACCGTAGTATGAAGCTAACATGGTGTGTGACATGTTCTCCAAAGTATGATGTATCGGTTATGAGGAAGAAAAGCATGACATAAAGTGAATCATCCGTAGCAACATGCTCATTAGCCCACCAGCAGTACTAACTTTTGCATTCTAATATGCCATCAGTAGGAACGTAGTAGCAATAGTAGTAACGATCAGCATTAACCAGCTCGGTAGTATAGGATAATCAGTAGTAATGAATGTTGATCAGCATAAACGATTTAGGCCAATAGTAATATATGTGACTAGCAGTAACTAACTAAACGAGTTTATCAGCAGTAGTAACTTTGATCAGTAGTATAAACATTGATCAGTACTAGAAACTTTAATCAGCAGTATTAACGACAAAAATCATATCCTAATCTAGTGTTTTTGGAACAATTTTGAAATGTTCTTCTCGATCGCCATTAAAAACCCCCAAATTTTATCGGAGTCCAGATTCTATCAATTCAGGACGACCCTTTAATTTCGCTAAACTCTGAAATCAGAAGCTCAGACGCAGATGAAAAATAATAAAAGTCTCTTCAATTTTGCGGTTTCCATAAGAATTTCAAGAGTGTAGAATTGTCAATTATACTTATCAAAAGTCCCCTTTTTTTCTCTCTGGAGGCGTGACAATTTTTACCTCCCACGTTCACCAACCCCCTTGTGCCACACATTCCTTTTGATTGTATTAGTAATCTTTCTAACAAGCATAATTTCCTCCGCGCGTTGCTGCGAATTTTAATTTTGCTTGAATTTTATTCACATCAAATAATTAATTTAGACATAAAATTATTTGTGATGCCACACACATTTTTACATTTATAAACATTTAAATAACTCTATATGACATTTTATAAATTAAATAAGTCTATATGACATTATTAGATCTCTTAGTTTCAATCATTTAACCCAAGTAATAAATATGAATTATAATTATTATAGTTGAAGGATCTAATTGTCAATCTATAAAAATTAGGGATGCAACTGTCATTATAGAAAAACTACACAATTAAAAGCTAAAGATAATTTGGTGGATGTATGATTCGAACCTGTAACCTTATCAAATACACAGCCTTTCGAACATCTACTCCAACCACTAAGCTACTTCTACCTTTGGTTAAATCTTTATTTCTAATCCTTTATATATGTGAACAGTAATCTTACTACCACTAATGTATAATAAGTATAATATAATATAATATGTGGATTAAATTAATAAATATGCTTGGAGTTGTTACCAGAAATATGGTCAATGCATTGTAGGCTTCTTGATTCTCCATGTAAGCATTGATCGATTCTTATTTAATTTCAGATCTGGAGCCACCTTGCTCTGATACCACATGTTGAGTTTAGAACAACTCTATAAAATCAATATTTAGGCTCAAGAATAATTATTAGTTCTTGATCTTGGAATAAGCATATACAAATCATATATAATGCGGAATTAAATGAACATATTTGTATTGCTAAACAAGGTTTTCATCATCATTAATTTATACAGTGATTACTAAAAGCCCCAATTGTACATAAAATATGTAGAACGGTTTTACTCTTTTAACTGGATCATAATTATGACCTTGGGGCTTAGAGCACACACACAAACACGTTTTTGAATAAATGTGGGTTTCAAGAACGACTAATTCTATGCCTCTAGGTTTCTTTATATATACTAGAAACCTAGGGTTTACAAGGATAGACACAAAATAATAAATCAAATTTTTTCAATTCTTCAAAGATATACATGACTTAATTATTTAAATCTTTAAAGCTTTATCAAGATCTTCTAAATCTTCATTCAAATTTCGAATTACATATCGTTGATTTAGATCCTTGTACTTTTCTTATTTCCAAGTTTTGACTCATCAAATCTAAGGAATATCATAGGAAATATTTCTAACAATAATGCATGGCTTTCCAATACATGCACAAATAGAAAAATATACTACCTCCGTATCAAAATAAGTGATACACTTTCTATTTAGAGGTAGATCAAAATAGGTGATACACTTTTAAAACTTATTTTAGTTGGTAAAAAAGTGGACCCTTTCTCCACTAACTATATACTTTAATAAAGTAAAATTACTCTTTTACCTTACTTTTACTTTTAAACATCATTAATATCACTTAAATTTAAAAGAAGTGAGACTCATTCTGCAGTCTCCACTAACTATCTATTTTAATCTATTTTAAACTACCTTTTAATCTTTTGCCTCAAAAATCGTATTTCTTCAAATGTATCACTTATTTTGATACGGATGTAGTATTTAATTATAAAATTTGTTATTAATTATGTTGTATTTTGTAGGCTTGAAATTTATAGAGGGAATCATGGAGGTGATTCTTCAAGATCACGATCAACATCTTCCTCGATGGTTCTTAATTGTTTTCCCGGCAACCATTGAACTTGCAGAATCATCAGGATTAGAAATTAAGTTCTCTGACCACATGAAATCACTTATTTCTCAAATTTCCACTAAAAGGCAACAAATTCTTGACATGTAAGCATAGAATCAATACTCTTGTATGATTTCTTTAGGACACTAATTATCCTATCAATGAGATTTCATGCATACAGGGAAGATCTTGTTGACAAATTGCACTACCCTCCACTATTGGCTTACTTTGAGACATTTTCATCGACAAAACATAATGTTGATCAAGAAACCGTAACAAAGCATTTGAGTGAAGATGGTTCACTTTTTCAATCACCCTCTGCTACCGCACAAGCATACCTTTTTACTGGTAACCACAAGTGTCTTGATTATCTAATGGCACTTGTTCAAAAGTGTCCCAACGGAGGTACAATGATTTCTACAGCACGAAAATTACTATGCACGCCACAGTTTTTTCTATACAATGCTTGTATATTCTGCTATAAATGTTGCACATTATGTTATGTGTGTAGATATCAGCTCCCATTAATTAGTTATAAGTTGATTGTACGTAGTATATTTATACTTTTGGTTCGTTTACTTATTTATTTTCTTGTGTACGTATACGCAGTTCCTCACATGTTTCCTGTGGATGAAGAACTAGTTGAACTCAGCATGGTTGACCAAGTGCAGAAGATAGGCTTATCCGAGTATTTTCCTAATGAGATTGATAGCATCCTGAGAAGAGTTTACAGGTATTATTATACTACCTCCGTATCAAAATAAGTGATACACTTTCCTAAAAATGGTGAAATAAAATAAGTGATACACTTTCAAAATTTACTTTATTTGGAAAGTTTTTGAATGAGAACTTACCCTTTTACCCCTACTTAAATTTATTAAACATCATTAATATTATACTTTTGCCTCAAAAACAGTGTTTCAAAGTTTTTTTTTCCTAACCAAAAGTGTTTAAAAAGATGTAGGACCCACTTAATCAATCTTAATCACTACTTATAAGTTTTGCCTCAAAAATCGTGTTTCAAGAAGTGTATCACTTATTTTGATACGGAGGTAGTACATAAAAGCAACATTGGAACTGAAACATCTGATGGTGGCCTAGTGGTAAGAGCTCACTTCCTAGAGGTCGCGAGTTATGTATATTCCTCCATGGGTAAAAATTTACCTGCAAATTCCCGGGGGAAATGTTTGAAAATGGGCATGACAACAGTATAGACATAAGCTCGGCCATTATGGGGAATCCTTAGAATGAGAATATACTTTGAAAAGAAACGAGTATAATTTTACCCGCGCTTCGCAGCGGGATTTTAAAGCATTTATTTTCAAGCAACAACAAAGATTTAGTTTATGTTAGATTTGATTTAATTTATATTAAGTTCTTACTACAAAAGCAAATCATTTACGTACCTCAATTGTTGATATGGTGTAAAAAAGTTACAAAAAGTAGAATATTACAAAGTAGATACTTAAATACTCCCTTCGTCCCACAAAAAAGTTCCATTTTCATCTTAAATTTTGTCCCACAAAAAAGTTCCCATTTCTATAAAATAATATTTTTATCATGACCCCACCACCTAATTATCTCTTAAATACATTTTCTCTCTCCAAATAACCTTATATTTTAATAAAAAAATAATACTAAAGATCCCCACTACTAACTATTGCATAAATACTTGTGCCCAAATAAAATGAAATTTTTTTTGTGGGACGGAGGGAGTAATAAATAATAGTTTTTTTAAATCAACCTATTATTACAAGAAAGAATTAAAAAATCTATTACAAATATTTCTACTTGGATTCAAACTCAAGTCCTTGAGGTCACTCCATCAGCAACTTACCACTGCACTACAATCCAACATATGTACTCAGTTCATATGTATCAATATATATATATATATATATATATATATATATATATATATATATATATATATATATATATATATATATATATATATATATATATATATTTAATTTCAGGCGCATATAATTACTTCAATTTTCTGCCAATAGTATTCTAGCATGTCATTCTCCACTTCCATTTTCAACAAATAATGTTCAAGTAAACAGTAAAACACTATAACAATGGTATAATAGGTATAATATATAAGCAACATTTCACGTTTGTCAATATTGTGTGTCGTATTTCCTAATTGAAAAAAATTGATCATTCAGGAGTTACATACACCGAGAATTACTAGAAAAAAAATGAACTTTATACCGGAGAACTTATACAAGGACTCCTTGGCTTTTCGACTTTTTAGGCTGCAAGGGTATAATATATCCCCAGGTAAGTATTTATGGATTGAAAACTTTTCAAGAAATATTACACTTTCCAACTTTCACCCTGGTTCGTAAAATGATTGAAAATTTGATAACTGTATTATCGATCACTATAAATAGATTATAAAGATACATAAATTAAAAACCCTATCAGACTGTAAGCCGTCTATACAATTTGGACTAAGTCATATAATAAACCTAAACTATATTATTTAATGTTAGTCCCGAATAAGTGAATTTCTACACATATACGCTTTCACTGATCAATTTAAAATTAATGGCAACATTCAACACTTTTTAAACTTTTCTTTATTAATCAATAATGATACAATAAAGATGCAAGCAGTTTGCGGAATAGCTAAGAACAAATCCTAACTAAATTGTTTGCATATGATAGACAACAACAGATATTATCTAAGACAAGTTTATGATCAGCAAATGATCAAGCACAAGACCAGACACTTTCGTTATGCGGATTCAATTCTTGAATCAGATAACTAAAGTTAAATTGTGCACTCTGCTCAAAGGAATAAAGTTCTGGAGTAATTTTAGCAGCGTGTAACCTTGTTGGGTGCACAATGAAATCGATCGCTTAAGTCCTCAATTTGTAGCATTGGGAAACGTGGTGCCAAAGGAATGATCGATTGATTCCACGTGTAAGAATTCTGTTGGTGCAGAGGATATTTCATGGGACGAGCACGACTAACGGAATTCTGACAGTACTTTCAGTCGTCTTGTGATCGCCGATATTTTCTAGAAGATTTGCAAGATATTCTCGTAATCAGCGATGCACAAACTTGTGCTTTACTTGTGTCTTTCTGTGACACTGAAACTTCGGGCCTATGGACACTTTGGGTAGCCATGAGTCTTCGGATACTCATGCTTCTTCAGATTGCCTTCAGCTTTATTGACCTTCACTAAGAGATTTACTTAGAGAAGTATATGTTCAATGTTCAGCGTTATTGTCCAATGTGCGCTGAACCTGCTACAACTATCTGATCTGTAAACCAGTATCTGATTCCGCACGGGTAACTGATCGTTGTTTCAGATAGTGATCAGATAGTGTAGTTGGGTAACTGAAATCCGAACTGATCAGATTGAATTACCACAATCTAAGGAACTAATCCTCAGATTGTCTTCTAACTATTTGCCTTTTGTCTTCATTAAATCCCTTCAGTGGGGGATGCTTTTCAGCGACCCAACAATCTCCCCCTATTTGATGTAGACAAATAGTTAGGCAACTCCCCTGAATGTGTGAAGGTTTTATATTTAACCTTGAGTATTTTTCACAATTCAGAGGGTCTTCGACATACCTAGAAAATATTACAATATATGATGATCTGATAAAATCTGATCATACTACAATTCACAACTCATATTTTCTTTTTGAGTTTTTCTAAGAATCTAGCAGGTTAAACAACTCAAGTATGTCAAAATTATATCATTGTAACTGATATGATTCATTCATGCAGGGTAGTAAAAATATAGGTAAAAATTCAGTTACATGATAAAATAGAAAGATAAAGACGATCGTTTTTCATTATTCTTGTTCTTTTGGAGCAAATGGGATGAGCAGTTCCTTCACGTATTTTTCTTTCTCTTTCAGAAGATCCTTAATTAGTTGTTTGATTATTTGAAGCGAAGGAGTAAATCTGATTGACTTCAGATTAGGGATGACAACTCTCATCCGATCCGATGATCATCCATCCGATCCGCTCCACCGGTGGTGGATACTATATATATATATATATATATATATATATATATATATATATATATATATATATATATATATATATATATATATATATATATATATATATATAGTTATGTTTTCGTTTGTATCTAACAATAATTGGGTATTAGTTACAAACTATGTTCTATGCCTCGATGCATCGAATGTAGGTTTGTAATTATGTTTTCGTTTGTATATTCTTTAGAATGAAATTATATACATATTCAGCATAAAATGCAAATTTATCTGTGAAACTATTATACTTTCTTTAAAAAACAAAATTCTTTCGACATCCAACGGATGCGCAGTTACCCGCTATAATCCGATGGATATGGTGGATGAAGTATTCAACTGGAACTGCATAAGGAGGTAATGAAGTATTCAACCCTTCACAGTTAGGCAACTCACCTCTATCAATCAACATCTGAATCTGTTTTTGAGGCAGAAGATCTTTTGGCACTTTTTCTCGGCATGGTGTCAGTGTCAGTTGGATCAGGTTCTCTTTTCTTGGTACAATTTTCTTTTACCCCGCTTGTACTTTTCAATAAGCCTGTGAATTTCTTTTAGCACTCTCTGAGATGCTTCAGCTTTAGTGAACTTATGTCGTGCTAGAATTTCCTTGAGTTCACTGATGCTTAGCCGATTTAGTTTGTTGAAGGGTATATAATCCACCTTTTCCTTAGGGTCTCTGATTACCTCCACACGAGTCCCTTTGGCTTTTGAGTGACGAGTTACGAGCTTTAGAATCGATTCGTCTCTGATTCTGGTTTCTTTCACTTTCAGCCATTCAAGAACCTCCTTCTTCTTTTCAACGAGCCTCTGAGCAATTCTTATTTCAGACAGCTCTTGTGCATTGACAGGAGAGGCCTTAACATTGCCTTCTACGGCTACTGTTTCAGCATTTCTTCTTGTTTCTTCGTTCCCGATGGCAGTGTACCAAGTCAGCAGCCTCCCATACGATATGCCATAGTCCTTTATATAATTTTCCAAAGACATTTGTACATGCTGAGCAATGTTTTTGATGTGTTTGAGCTCATCTGACGATTTTGGCAGTTCTTTTAGTACTTCCATCACGTTGTTTGTTTCTAGGGCTCTTAAGATCCCTTCTTTTTTGTGTTGAGGTGTTTCTATACGTTCTGCCTCCTCTTCCTCTTCTTCTTGAATTCTGAAGACCTTATAAGTTCTTCTTTTCTCAGCTAACTCAGAACTTATCACGTCAGGTTGTAGGACAGAGATTCTTGGTGATTTGACTGGAGGTTTGGGAGCTGAGACAACTGCATCACTACTACTACCTGTATCAAATAGGTTATTTTCACTCATTCTTAGAGCCATGTATTCTTCAAGGGAGAGACCTGCTGCTTGAGTTGCACGAAGACACTCTTGTTGTTCATCCGTACCAAACTCATACCCTTTGATTTTGATTTTTGTTGGGGATGAACGCTTTATTCCTTTCCCTTTATCACTAGGTTATCACCAGGAGCTAGAGAATGGTTCTTTTCTTCTGAAAAGATGCCCGTTGGAGCAGGTTCTCTATGTCCACCAAGTGAGATGACATTTCTTGGAATTAATCTTGGTCTGATTGGATCAGCGTCAGCTGGAGTTTCAGATGGTTCGATCGTCATAGCTTGTTGTTCAGGAGAGGCTATATTCTCAGTAACCTGACAGCTCAACAGATATAATCTGTTCAGATTCCTTTTCAGCTTCTTCTTCTTTTGACACATTCTAATTTTTATCAGTTTCCATTTCTTCAGTTTCCTTGATTTCGGATACCGTTACAGTTGGGCAATCTTCAATTTCTATTTCTTCAGCTTCTTCTGTATCTTCATGAACAATTTGCCTTCTTGCCTCAACATCTCTTAGATAATTTTCAACTGATATTAGTCGAATTGGTTGAAATTCAGCAATTTGTTCAACAACAGGATCCTCCAGAAATGGATAAGTAATTCTGAGCATTTCCCCTCGAGGATTTTTAATAAATGTGGGTCGATATCTTTGAAACATTTCTTGAAAATTAATGACTTCCACATCAGCACCCCGATCAACGTGCACTCCAATCTCCCCCTGATGAACTGGGGGAGGCACTTCCACAATTTTGACAAGTTGGGGTGCAGATTCAGGCTGCGGAACCGGTTGAATAAAAAATGCAAGGTATTGAAGTGGCCCAAGAAAAGCTTGTATTTGTTCATTGATTCTATCAAAACCAGCATTCATCTCTGCTCGAATATCAGTGGACGTTTTTGCTTTGACAGCCTGCATGTCAGATATTGCAGTTGTGAGAGTGCTGACTTGATTGATTAGTGTGTGTTGAGTAGGAAAAAGTTTATCATGAGATGCACTTAAGGTATCGATACACCTGGATTGTTTGCTGATTACATCGTGTACAACATCTTGATTCTTTGCTAATGCATCCTGACATGCCATCATCACACTCTGATATTCATTTAAGGCTTTTATGTCATTCATGATGGACACATTTTGTTCTTCAATGGATTGATGAATTTGGAGCACATCTTGATTTAGGTCTCCCATAACTTGCAGACTTCCTAAGAATAGTTCTGGAACAGTAGAAAGAGTTTCCACACGTTGTTCCATTTGGTCAAAAGATCGTCCAACTTTTGTATGAAAGTAGTTTTGTTGATATTGGACTTGATCCATCTGACTGCAAATAGCAGACACTGCACGTTCAGTTTGATTAATGGCCAGACCAATATCGTCATCCCGGATCTTGTATCCTTCTGACGAGTGCACTTCAGTTGGACCATAGTCAGCAATTGGTGTTTTCTGAACCGTTGTGGTTTCAATTATGTGCTCTGGTTGGTTTGTTTTCTCATTATCCCCTTTGATCAGACCAAGGGGATCTGACGATTCATCAATGATATAATTTTGATGCAGAGGGGTTGAAGGACGTTGAACCAAGTTTTGATCATCATCATCATCATCATCATCATCATCATCATCATCATCATCATCATCATCATCAGAGCAGTCTGACGGTTTTTCAAAATGATCGGCATCTTTGTTTAGGTTTTGTACAGGCTGACAGAGGATTCGATTTGCCACGGAGAAGTTAAAATCACAATCAATTGGAACCGCTACAGAGCTCTCCTCTGGTTCTTCATTATCTGTTTCAGAAACATTTTCTGGGGGAACGTTTAACAAATCTTCATCAGATGCCTGCAAGAATTGATTAATAACTAGAGCAGACTCTAGTGCAAGTGATTTGGCTTGTGTGTGTATACTAGAATCCGGATGGGTTTGGGATTGACCCTGAACTATATCATCAGTCTGTGGAGAGACTGTGATAGGATGACGTGGAGATCCCATTTTCTCTTCAGACACCATCTCAGTGTCTGATGGAGATGGTGAGGGTTGATTTACCTTGGGCATAAGGTTTTTCTTATTGACTAGTCTAGCCATTTTGGTCCTGGTGAGCCCTTTTGTGAGGGAAACCCCAGTTGTTGATTTCTTCTTAGTGCGAGTTGGGGATTGCTGTGGTGGGGAGACTTGGTCAGAATCTGATGGGTTTTTCAGATCCATGGTCTCTTTGGGGAATGAGCCGGTATCCAGAGAACCTGATGGATGTGCGTGCGAAGCCACGTTTTCAGGCCCCGTATGATCCTCGTTAGAGGGACCGGGTTCAGGGATTAAGGAAGTAAAGATCAACATACCTTGAGGAAGAGGCTTGGTCTCCTTGATTGAAATGCTTGAGAAGTTTGCGTCGCCCACCATGCCGGAATAATGTCGTCCATTTTGACTTATCAGTTCGTATTCCGCTTTTCCAATGTAATGTACAAAAACCAAGGATAAAAATAGTGGAAAAGGAACAATTAAGTCACGCCTGGTAGATTTCACTTTCAACACCAGTTTGTCAAAAACTAGTTTTCCAAAATCAACCGCTCCATACCCCTATTTTTGGTTGTGAGACACTTAGATATTGTCATGAAGAAGGAAGACCAGATACTAGACATACCCTGTCTTTTCACATTTAAGGAAAGTTCTTTGATGTATGATATTAGGTCTAAGATGGACTTCTTTGCTTCTACTGGAGTTGGTGGTGGTTCATAGTTCGATTCGTCATCTCCGTAGTAGTTCATGCTTGTAATACGTCTGAAGGATTTAAGATTGAAGGAGATTTATCGTTCTCCGCCTAAGGTAGTACCTGAGATGAGATCATCACCATCATCGGTTTTAGAATGTGTACATGAATACCAGAATTCAACGAGTAGAAATTTTGAAAGAGGAACATCCTGATGAAGAGCCGTTTTTAAGGGATGTTCGTTGAATAGTTGTAAAATAGGCTGGAAATCAGGATGTGATGCCTGTGGGTTCACATTGCTCCGACGATTGTTCTTATTAATCTTGATTGAAGAAGCGGTAAAATCGTTTTGAATGTGTGGAGCTCGTTTGATTTTGTCTGAAAGTTCAACCCCATGAGGTTCAGTCGTCTCTTTCTTTGGAGTCACTTGAATCTCTGGTATAATATTGAAAGATAGAGAGAGAGAGAGAGAGAGAGAGAGAGAGAGAGAGAGAGAGAGAGAGAGAGAGAGAGATTGAAGACAAATGAGAGCGGTGAGATTGAGAAACAAAAAAACAACAACAGAGGGTTTAAGGTTCTTATATTTGATGAGGGGTGATCTGTACGACGGAGATCAACAGATGAGATTTGAACAAGTTGATCTAAAGGTGTAGACCTGATAGACAGTTGAGTTGCTTGCCCACGATGAGGTTGTCCAATCAAATCAAAAGAAAATGGGGTGGGAGAAGACGTTAAGGTGTCTGCATTAAGTGCGTACACTGACAGCGTAGCAGAAGGACAGTGGGTCCAATAAAACTGTTCCACCTCATCAGCTGCCTGGTTGAGAAATACGACAAGTGTCTCTGTCTGAGGAGATACGAACTGAAGAGTTTGGCTATCTGAGGTCATTCAGTATCTGATAATAATGGACATACTTGGCAAAATTTGTTTTTTTAAATGAAAGAGCGTTGTGCAATACCTTATTTTACGTTAGGTACGCAGGGACTTACAACTGATCGAGAGTCAGATATTGTCATGTTTGTCTGCCCTGCTCAGCTACATAGGACTTTTAGGTACATTTAGGCACCCATTGTGGTACGGGTACCGGAGGATTCTTGGTGTCTTCCAACTGAGTCTTATCTTGTTTTGGTGTATCTGATGGGATTTCAGACTCTGAAGATGAGATTTTCTTGTGAACTTGATTGGGGCAATCTTTGGCCTCATGATTTTTATCGTTGCAGTGATAGCATTTTCTCTTGTGAACCAGAGAAGGTGATAGATTGATTTTTGAATCAGATTGATCCTTTACATTTTGAGCTTTTTCTTTTGAGGTCTGATTAAATGTTTTGATTGGTTTGGTGACTTTGACTCCTTTGTTCTTCTTTTTTGGTTCATTTATCTTTAGAGCTAAAGATTTTTCAGTTGTTGGATCTTCAGGTTTAGATTCAGTTTTTGTATGTTGAGATGTTTCATCATTTTGGGATTCTGATGACTTTATTTTTTTAGGTTCTGTGCTTTGGATGTTTACACTCTTTTCTTCAGATTTTGTACCATTGGTGTCTGAGATTGATTCAGATTCTTTAACAAATAAATTTCCTTTAGGATTTGAGACATTTGATTTAGAAGAATAATCTTTTAGTGGTCCGAACATGGGATTTTTGTGACTTGAGTTCGATTTGAAAACCTCAGGGAGAACTGCGGTGGTTTTGTAATTTCCTCCAAGAATTGCTTGAACTTGAGCTAGAATTTGTTCCTCTAAAATTTGCTTAGAAAGATTTGAGGATTTTGACAATGAGTCACAAATTCTTTGGAGAGTTTCACTTTTCTTTGTCAGCTCAACATTATGTTTTCTTAATGTTTTGTTTATCGTCTGAAGCTCGGCAATCTTAAGCTTTGAATCGTTTAGCTGAGAAGATTCTTGCTTGATCTTTTCTACCTCTTCGGTCAAATTCTTTAAAGTGATTTCAGATTCAGCGTATCGATTATGAGCACATACCAAGTTTCTAGTGAGCACTTGAAATAGAGATAGTTTTTCTTCATCAGACGCTTTACTGAATTTTCTTACTCTTTTTAGAGTTTCAGCATCCCATTTCTTTGAGGAAGAGGTTTCACCCATATCAGATTTTTGAGAATCATTTAACGATGGTTGCATTTCAGATTCTTCAGTTCTGACCATTAATATTATATGATTTGGTGATTTTCTAGGAAATCTTCAAGCTTTTCTCTTAAGATAGCAAATACAGGTTTTTCGTTGGATATTTCTTCATCACTTGATTTTGAGTCGCTTACCCAGGATTCAACAGTTGCTTTAAAAGCATTTGCATCTTTCTCAGCCTTTGCAACTTGTGCCTTCAGATTTTGATATTTCTTTTTAGAACCACCACATATTTTCTTATAACTTGAAGACGAATTTGAGATTGATCTTTCAGGTGTTGAGAATTCCTTGATCTACAGTTGGCTTTAATATGACCAGTTCTTCCACATTTGTAGCACATAATTTCTTCTTTTTCCTTTTGACTTTCTGACCTGTTTTTGTCTAGAAATTTTTTGTATCTTGTTGTAAGTAATGCCATACTTTCAGATAGCTCCTTTATATCGTCACTTTCATGTCCGGAGGAGTTTGATTCTTTTTCTTCTGAGTTTGTATTCTCAGCGACTTTAAGTCTTTCGTCATCGGCATTATTTTCATTTTCAGTCCCCCCTGCTTTAATGATTTGAGATTTTCGAGAGGAGGAGCTTGATACAAGTGCAGTAGAGGTAGAACCCTCGTTCAGATCATCATACATCTTATTTTCATTTTCAAAGCTCATTAATGTGCTGTACAGGCTACTCATGTTCATATTCTTCATCTGACCAGAGGTTCTCAGAACTGTAGACATAACAGCCCAATCTTTTGGAAGAGTTTCCAAAAACTTATACACGAGTTCCTGAACTTCTTTGTTAATTCTAAATTTTCTTAAATCGTTTATCAGAATGGTGAATCTTCTATATGACATGTTAAGTGATTCACCCCTGATAACCTTGAAGGATTTATGCTTACGATTCAACATGTCTTTCTTGCTAGCTCTGACTTCATCGGTTCCTTCATAGGATGTTATCAGGATATCCCATATTTCTTTAGCGGTTTTACATTCTTTCACTGTGATACGAATGTGATTAGGAAGGGATGTTTGAAGGAGGAACCAGATTTCAGCATCTAAGCCTGCTAGCTTTTTATCTACCTCTGACCATTGATCTCTTGGTTTGTGTTCTTCAACATCAGACAGGTCATCTTCTTCTTCTTCGTATTTATCATCTCGTTCCTTCTTCTATTTCTTTGAAATGGTTGTACTTGGAACGAACATTTTTAGAATGTATGGACCACTAATAAGAATATCTGGTCCCATGTCATTTTGATGTTCGACAAATCCCAGTTTTCCATATACCGAAATTGACATCAGTAAAAACAGGGGCATTTGTCTTCGAACCAAGGTTCATTTGTGATAACTTTTCACCCATTTTGATCTGTAAATAAGCAGATCAACAATTATGAATTAATTGTCCTGCTCTGATACCAATTGTTAGTCCCGAATAAGTGAATTTCTGCACCTATACGCTTTCACTGATCAATTTAAAATTAATGGCAACACTCAACACTTTTTAAACTTTTCTTTATTAATCAATAATGATACAAGAAAGATGCAAGCAGTTTGCGGAATAGCTAAGAACAAATCCTAACTAATCTGCTTGCATGTGATAGACAACAACATATATTATCTAAGACAAGTTTATGATCAACAAATGATCAAGCACAAGACTAGACACTTTCGTTATGCGGATTCAATTCTTGAATCGTATAACTAAAGTTAAATGGTGTTTTACGCTCTGCTCAAAAGAATATTCTGGAGTAATTTTAGCAGCGTGTAACCTTGTTGGGTGCACACTGAAATCGATCACTTAAGTCCTCAATTTATAGCATTGGGAAACGTGGTGCCAAAGGAATGATCGATCGATTCCACGTGTGTGAAGGACTATCGGTGAAATAAGTTTAAAAATAAGGACCATCAGTGTAATGTTTGAAACTAAAGGACCATTGGTGAAATTTGGTATAAAGTTAAAGGACCATTCGTGTAATTAACTCTTAAAAAAGAGTTGAAAAGCAAAAGAAATGAAGAAAAACAAACATAATTAATTTGGTGCGGGTTTCGGGTTGTCCCTATGGGCGGGCGGGGTTGGGTGATCCCGCGTAGGGAACCCACGCCAATCCCCGGGCTCTCATGGCTGGTTCTGGTTGTAGCTAATTTGTACTTTCATAATTTGTTTTGAGGGACCTTTTGTTGGTTTTTGTACGATGATGAAGTCTTGGATTATTTGGAGAATAATTGTGGGCAGTTTACAAGCTTATTGTACAGTGTCTATAAAGCCACAGATCTTATGTTCTTTGGAGAAAACGAAGTTGATGAAGCCAGATCATTTTCTAAAACAATGTTGGAGAAGATCACGAGCACGGAAACCATAGTTGATGATAATATTGTCACATTTCCTGGTTTATCCAAAGTGGTAAACACATCTACGGATCTCTATATCTAATTGTGTCTCGAGTTCTTGATCTTGAGTACTTATAACATTTTATATGTGATTATTTTAGATTGAGGAAGAACTAAGCATACCATGGATTGCACGACTTGATCATCTTGATCACAGGATGTGGATTGAACAAAATATAGAAGAACCTTTATGGATGGGAAAGGCCTCCTTTTACAGGTTATCATGTGTTCATAACATGTGGCTAATGCAACTTGCTATCAAAAGTTATGCATTTAGGCAATTTATTTACCAAAATGAACTAAAGGAGCTAAAAAGGTAAACATATGAGAACTGGGTTTAACACAATAATTTTTTTCAAGCACCACAACTTATGTTTGTACAGTATACTTTTATATTTATCCAATATGGTATGTGAAGTGACTTTTTGTGGTTTATATAACATTTTCCTCAATTAGTAGCTCATTGGATCGTTATTGTAGTAGCATCATTAAACAATAGTCGATATATATGTCTTTATCATAAACTTTGTTGACTAGTTCGTCTAATTAATTAATTATTGTATATGAATTATTGTGTAGGTGGTCCAAGAAGTGGGGACTTACTAAAATAGGTTTTGGTCGAGAGAAAACGATGTATTGCTACTTTGCTGTTGCGGCGAGTACTTCTTTGCCTCATGATTCTTTTATACGAATGTTGGTTGCAAAAAGTGCCATATTGATTACAGTTGCAGATGATTTTTTCGATATGAGAGGCTCTCTTGAGGAGTTACAAGTCTTGGTTGAAGCTATATACAGGTACCATAATTTCTTTTAAGTTTTTCATATTAATTTTTATACTTCATTCTGATAGTGATAAACAATATAATTCACTGATCCCTTTTTATAATCTAATTTTTTATTTTAACTTATATTGTTTAAATTAATAACAAAATTTAGTATGATAGATGTGCTAGCTAGTCTATGTGCTAGCTAATCATCAACTTGACTACCCCTGCCTAAAGAATTCTAGTTTGGCTTTTGCACCTTTAATTTTGTAGTACTTGTTTTCGATTTCGTCACGACTAAAAGTAATTATTAAATAAATTGCAATTAATCGATGTTCTATGGTGAAGTAAATTTCATTATTATGTTCGAACTTGAATATATATCATTTCGATCATTGAGTTTCACAATTACTTGTTAATTGGTTTTATATACTTAGATAATAATAAATATAACGGATAACATGTATTTAATGAGATGGTAATTTTCTAAAAGAAGATTAAATTCGATTTTGTGTTATTAAGGAAATTAACGCCTCATTAAATGCACGTTAACTAACTAAAGAACTTCCAATATAATGAGTAGAACCAGATAAACTATTTCATTTATGGTGAACAAAGTTTTATTGTCGTAAAATTGATTTAGAGATGATGGAATTCTTTAATTAATTGATTTGTAATTAATAATATAACTAAATAAACCTAGAATATAATAAAATAGTTATGATTAATAATTTTTTATCATTAACTAAAATTTCATTATGATGAACTTGTGTTTCTTGATTTGTTCTATATTGTGTACTCATTATCGTGAAAACTTGTTACTAATAAAAACTGTAAAAGATAGGGTTGATTTTAAAAGAAATCGATAAAAACGGTAAAAAAATCTCTTAAAATCTAAAACCTGTTGCTTACTAAACAATTTTAAACTTTAATAATCCAACAAATCAATAAAAATGTAGAAAAAATGATCACTAGCGATTTCAAATATTAAAAAAAAACTCATATTAAAAGAGTAAAATGTATTTTTTTTTAAATGGTTAATTTCAAAGAATAGTAATGAGGTTTTAAAAAGTGTTCCATCTATTAATATATATATATATACATATATATATATATAGGACGGTTCATGCGAGAACCATTAAAATTGCGAGAACTGCGAGAACTAATTTTTTCCATCCATTTAATCTAATTACTTTTTTAATATGTAAGGGTAAGATTGTCTTTACATCTTTTTTCAATTAAATTAAATAAATACAAACAATAATTTCCATAATTATTTAAATCAACTCTTAACTACCACTTGCTATCTTAACTACGACTTCCTATTTTATAGGATATAAAATGAATACAAAAAATAATTTTCATATTTAAGTAAATCAATTTTTAATTACGTCTTCCTTAATTAATTAAATATTACATGTATTCTATAGAATAACATGCCGTTGTGTTCACTAGTGAACAAACACATAATGATAAACAAATTTGCAGTGTATTTTACTGAACAAAAATATCACTAATAAACAAACTAATAAAGTAACACATGTTTACCGTTGTACATTGCAAAAACAAGTCTATGAATACTAAATTCAACAACCATACATTAATGAACAAAAATACCACTAATGAACAAACTTAACAAACCATACATTATCGTAATAGCTTATGTATTCATTATAGAACAAATCATGTATTCATTACTGAACAAATCTTTCTGGTGTAAGAATATCTGTATAGTTTGCTGTTATTTTATCCATTCACTAATGAACATTAGTTTCTGTCTTCCCTTTTATCGTTCATGATTATGTTATTTATGTGTGTTCAGGATTCACTATTCATCAATATGTAACGTTTTATACCGTCATCTTTGCATCAACTGGAATGTCATTATTACGATACTATGCTACGTTTGGTTTCCGTCATATTTTATCCTTGCTTTTATATATTTGGGTTGACTTATCATCGGTCTCTCACAGCTTCATCACCTGATAATTTTATAAAAATTATTGCTTTGTTAAAACTTCGAAAACACAAGAAATTAATAAACATTTAACAATTAGAAACCATTCCAAGAGTGTTCATTACATTTTAACAATCATTCATTCAATACCGTTTTCCATTACATGTGTGTTCATTACTTGTCAGAAAGTTAAAAAAACCCATCATCATCAACTAATTATTCACTACAAAATAACCAATAAACTTAAGTCATAAACCCTAAACAAAAATCATACAAACAATATTACTAAAAATATTTAAACAAAAAGTAAACCATACACATTAGCACCGTTCATGTAACAACATTAACATATTATTGAAAATATACCCAAACTTTTAGATGCAACTGAATCAAAATAAATTTACTGGTGAACCCTAAGACATAATAAGGAAACAAAACCACTAAATTTTTAGAAATTTTCGCTGAAAAAACGAACCAGATACTCAAAATCGTCAAAATAAACAAACCAAAGTTCGTAAAGATGAACCCTAATACATAATACGAAAAAAAACCCAATTTTATTAGAAATTTTATTTCAAAAAACGAATCATAAACTTAAATCGACCAAAACACAAACCAAAATTCATACCTATGAACCCTAATACATTATACGGAAAGAAACAACAATTATTCTGAAATTTTCTTTGAAAACTCGATTCAGAAACTTAAATCCCAAAAAAAAATTAAAATTCGTAGGAGGACATACCTTTAGGCTTCGTAATCGTTAGTCCGATTACTGATTTTGTCATCGCCTGAGTTTTATTACCATCGCAAGCTCCGTTCCCCTCTGCTAGAAGTTTCTAACCGTTCGAAGAGAGAGAGAGAGAGAGAGAGTGAGAGAGAGAGAGAGAGAGAGAATACACAATGTATTTAGGTAGTTTAAATGAGATATAATGGAAGAATACCAGATTTTATGGGATTCTACAAATCATCCCCAATTTACACGCATATTAACTAAAATATCTTAATTAAATTATTCGTTCATTGACTAATATACCCTTACATCCACGGAATTTCCATACCAAATTGTTCATATAATTACAAAATTACCACATTGAATCTTAACCACTCATCTAAAAATCAAAGGGCTATAAACATGTTCTCGCAGTTCTCGCAATTTTAATGGTTCTCGCATGAACCCTTGTCTATATATATATATATCTTGTATTTTAGGATAGTTATTTATTAGAGATAACTACCATAATTTGTATCTCCCTATATAAAGGGATTCCCTATGTAAATATTATTCATTCAATTAATAATATCATAAACACTTTTATGGTATCAGAGCAAAAACCCTAGAAACCCTAGCCTCATAGCCGTCGCAATACCCCTAGCCGAGGTCGGTCGAAGATCGTGTTCATGGCTCCTCCGGATACTACCTTGGCGTCTTCATCGTCATCGAATGACATAACACCGAATCTTCATCTGGTGTACATAGTCACAAACATTCAGAACAAGGTTTACGTTCTCGATGGCACCACCGTCACGTACTCGTCTTGGGTTAAATTGTTCAAGCGTCATGCTAGAGGTTACAAGGTGCTCAATCATATTGATGGCACACGTGCACCCGTCGAAACCGACGATACCTACGAATCATGGGCTGAGATCGACGATATCGTCTTACAATGGATCTACGGAACATTGTCTAATGATCTCCTAGCTCGTGTTCTTGATGCCAAAGCTAAGGCTTTTACGGCATGGACGAAGATTCGGGATATCTTCCTCAACAACAAGAGTTCTAGGGCTGCAACCCTTGATCACGAATTCACTAATCTCACCTTAGCTGCTTGCTCGTCCATGGACGAATATTGCCAAAAATTAAAGGACCTCGTGGACCAACTAAACGACGTTGATAACCCAGTCAGTCAAACTCGTTTAGTGCTCCAACTGGTTTGTGGCCTTCCCGCGGAATTTGATACAGTTGCCTCGTTTATCAATCAAAGTTCGCCAACGTGGGATGTGGCATGTAGTATGCTCCAACTTGAGCAACACCGAATCGGCTCGTCAACAAGGTACGAGATCAGCCATGATCACTCCTAAACCACCTTCGGCCGATAACTCTCACACCGATCATCGCTCGTTTGGCAGAGGTCGGGGATGCGAAAGATCCTCATCTCGTGGTGGACGCAATTCGAGCCAAGGTCGCGGCCGTGGCTACCCTCAATACCCTAGCCTGGTGGGTCAATACCCTCCACACGCATACCCACCATGGGCATGGTGGGCTCCACCGCCATGTCCCTACCCGACCCAGCCCGGAAACTGGCCCAGCCCGTATCCACAGCAACATTAACAGGCCCAACAGCAGCCGCGAGGCCCACCGGCCCAGGCCCACCTCGCATCTCAGCCGAATCCGAACCCGCAGCCCAATACGATTCCGGAAGCCCAAACTGACCAATCTTATGATGCTTTAAACCCGACTGATATTGGAGCCGCGTTCAACACCATGCATCTCAATCCCGATCCAAATTGGTGCATGGACTCAGGAGCTTCATCCCATATGACTTCTGATGCAGGTAAAATACAATCTCCTTTATCATCTTCTAATATTAGCACTGTATTTGTCGGTAATGGCACTAGTATACCAATAAAAGGATCCGGGAACGCTATCCATAAAACCCCTCGCAACACATACCACCTCCAAAATATATTATACACCCCTAATATTATCAAAAAATTATTATCCGTACGTAAATTTACACTTCATAATTAAGTTTCCCTTGAATTTGACCCATTTGGTTTCTCTGTGAAGGATTTCAAAGATGGGAAGATTCTTTCACGCCACAATAGCTCGGGTGACCTATACCCATTCACCAAAGCCAAACCACCACCATCCGTCAACCTAGCTACCACCGCCAACGACCAATGGCACAACCGCCTCAGACATCCAGGCACTACTATCTTAGATTTCCTTCGTACTCGTTTATTTATTTTTTGTAATAAAATTAAAAGTTCTAGTATTTTTCATTCTTGTCATTTATCTAAAAATAAAAGACTTCCATTTTATGACTCACAATCTATTACTTTTGCACCCTTTGACATTATTCATTGTGATTTGTGGACGTCCCCCATTCTTAGTAACTCCGGTTACAAATACTACATGGTTCTTATTGACCACTTTAGTCAATATGTTTGGATATACCCTCTTAAGTACAAATCCGAAACCTTCACCAATTTCACCAAATTCCACAACCTCATCCTAACCCAATTTAATCGTAAAATCAAATCCTTTCAATGTGACTTAGGCGGAGAATTCGACAATAATGATTTTAAAACATTTGCCTCCACAAATGGCCTAGTCTTCCGCTTCTCTTGCCCTCAAACATCCCCACAAAACGGCAAATCTGAACGCATTATACGACGTCTTAACGACATCGTTCGTGCCCTCCTTACCCACGCCCACCTTCGCCTAAATTTTGAGTTGAGGCTCTCCATACTGCCGTATATCTCCACAACATCCTTCCCACCAAAAGCCTCGACTCCTCAACACCCACGTATGCCTTATTTCTCCGCCACCCAACATATGACCACCTCCAAGTTTTCGATTGTACTTGTTACCCTAACATTTCCGCAACCCAATCCAACAAACTCCAACCCCGATCCATGCGATGCATATTTCTTGGGTACCCTCCTAATTTTCGTGGATATCGGTTCCTTGACCCTACCACCGGAAAAGTCCACATCTCTCTCGCCACGTCGTCTTCGATGAAACTTCTTTCCCTTTCTCCACTCAAACAAATCCAAACTCCTATACCTTTCTTGATGACCACCTCCCCTCACCTTTCATTAACCCCTCCCCTACCTCCAACGCACCACCCCCCCCCCTCCACCACCGCCCCCCAACCCACACCCCCCACTCCCCTCCGCAACCCCTAACCACCACCCCCCACTCCCCTCTACACCCCACCCCACCCACACAGTCCCCACCGCAGCCCACCCCACCCAAACACTCCCCCCACCCCCACCACCGCCACCATCCCACACTCACCCTATGACCACCCGCTCCCAACAGGGCATCTACAGGGCATCTACAAACCCCGAAAACTCCCTAAACCTTCACACTACCACTAAACCCCAAATCTCTCCCACACCATCCACATACTCTAAAGCGTTCTAGGATCGTAATTGGTTTAGTGCTATGACTGATGAATATAAGGCTTTATTAGAAAATGATACTTGGGAGCTTGTACCCCGTCCCACAGACCGCCCAGTTATACGTTGCATGCGGTTGTTCCGCCATAAATTTCAGGCGGATGGGACGTTACAAAGATATAAAGCCCCACTAGTAGTTAACGGTAAATCTCAGACGGTGGGCATTTACTGTGATGATACATTTAGCCCCGTGGTCAAACCGGCCACTATACGGACTATCCTTAGCCTAGCGGTATCACGATCTTGGCCGATACATCAACTTGATGTGAAAAATGCTTTCCTTCATGGCGATCTATAGGAAACGGTATATATGCATCAACCACCGGGCTTCGTAGACAAAAATGCCCCTCACCATGTTTGTAGGCTTCGCAAATCTCTTTGGGGCTCAAACAAGCCACAAAGTAACTTCCGAAGATTGAAAGAGAGGCAATCCCAGTTCGATACCGAGGGCATGGTACAATCGCTTTGCAAATTATATTACCAAAAACGGGTTCCGGAGCAGTACTTGTGACAACTCGCTATTTATTTATCGACACGGGGATCAGACAGCATACTTATTACTATATGTCGATGATATTATTCTCACCGCTTCGGACACTACCCTTTTGAACACCCTCATACGAACTCTCTCTCGAGAATTCGCGATGAGTGACCTCGGGGCCCTACACCATTTTTTGGGTATTGCAGTTTCTCGGGACAATAACGGCTTATTTCTAAATCAGTCCCAATACGCACTTGACATACTCAAACGTGCATCGATGAAAAACTGCAGCCCTTGTAACACACTTTCCGATACTAAATCTAAACTTAGCGCTACCGCAGGAAAACCGTTAGAAGATCGTACCTTATACCGCATCTTAGCCGGCGCGCTTCAATATCTCACATTTACCCGGCCCGACATTTCGTATGCGGTACAACAGATATGCTTGTTCATGCACGCACCAAGGGATGCACACTTTAATTTCATGAAACGCATGTTACGGTACATCAAAGGCACTACGAACTTCGGTATTCACATTGTTAAACCCCCCCAGTCACAATCTTACTGCTTACTCCGATGCCGACCGGGGGGGATGTCCCGACTCACGACGCTCCACTTCGGGTTACTGTGTATACCTTGGTGATAATTTAATTTCTTGGTTTTCCAAAAGACAAACAACAATCTCACGTTCAAGTGTCGAAGCCGAATACCGGGGGGTCGCCAATGTCGTCGCCGAGACAAGCTGGTTGTGCAACTTAATGCTTGTACTACATGTCCCATTGCGCAAAGCCACTATCGTATATTGTGACAACGTCTCGGCTGTTTACTTGTCCGGTAACCCAGTTCAACATCAACGCACTGAACATGTCGAAATACATATTCACTTTGTTCGGGAAAAAGTAAAAATTGGCCATATTCGTGTTCTACATGTTCTAGCTGCCTACCAATATGCTGATATTTTCACAAAGGGCTTACCGAGACAACTTTTTGAAACCTTTCGTACGAGTTTGAGCGTCCGGTCTCCTCCCGCTCCAACTGTGGGGGGTCTATTAGTATATATGTATATCTTGTATTTTAGGATAGTTATTTATTAGAGATAACTACCATAATTTGTATCTCCCTATATAAAGGGATTCCCTATGTAAATATTATTCATTCAATTAATAATATCATAAACACTTTTACCATCTAGGTCACTCAAAGTTTATCTTTATTCTATAATAGTAATCAATTTTTAAAAGTGTTCCAATCATATGTATTTAATCTTTGATTACAGGTTACCAACTCATTTTGATTTAATTCGTATAAAAAAGTCATTAATAATAAAAAAGAACTAATTTATTAATTTAATTTAATTGATTTTTTTATTAAAAAGAACATGAGGTTGTATATCGGAGCTATGATCCAACCATTAATTGAAAATTGACGAAACATGTGCCATGAATGAAATTTGAGAGTCCCTCACAACTGAAAGAGAGTTTGATTGACTGTGGAGTTTCAAATGTTTACTGTGAAAATCAATTAGGTCTAATGGGCCTTTTTAATGAATACATCAGTTAAATTAAATTAATAAATAAGTTCTTTTTTATTATTAATGGCCATTTCATAAAAATTAAATTACAATGAGTTGGCAACCTGTAATCAAAGGTTAAATACACATGATTGGAACACTTTTGAAACTTAGTTACTATTATAGAATAAAAGTAAACTTTGAGTGACCTAAATAAAACACTTTTGAAACTTCATTAACTTTAAAATTAATCACACTAACAACATGTAATAGTAACATTGTATATTAAATGAGTAATATAACTATCAAATGTAATGCACTATTTTACTAAAGGAGATATACACGACTATTTTATTTCGTTCACCGCAACTATTATTTATTATGGTTGTGTAGTAAGTTATATAATGTCTATTATATGATGTATCAGTTAAAAGTTATGAAATAAAAATAAATTTTCTTTTCTCAATGCAACTCCACGCAAATAAGTATTCTTAATTTGAATGATAGATGGGACTGTAACTCCTTAAGTGGACCAAGCAAGATCCTTTTTGAAGTGTTGGATGACCTTGTGACGGATGCTACTAACATATTGGTGCTTCATAACAAGATTGATGCAACGGAAGATTTTCGAGACCTCGTAAGTGTATTATCTCGTTATGGTACCTAAATACAACTTTTTGTAATGATTATTATGCTTATAGAAATTATGTAACACATTTGCCCTTATAAATTTAAAGTGGAGAGAAACATACAACTCGTGGTTAACCGAAACTTTGTGGGCAAATAGTGGGTACATACCTTCAATGGATGAATACCTCGAAATTGGCATGATCTCGATAGCCACACATATATTGGTCCTCACTTTGTCATGTTTCTTGAATCCAAGCTTGCCAAAAAACAAACTCGAGCCCAGAAAATATGAGAACATCACGCGATCACTTATGATTACTACTCGATTACTCAATGATATTCAAAGTTACCAGGTCATCAATCAAAACCTCTTATCTCTATATTTAGGGTTTTGATAATGATCGAGAGTCCAATGGATTATCATCAAGAATGAATATTCTTTTTTGAAATTGAAATTTTAGTTGAATTACTTACCTGACTAGTTGAATATTCCTAAAAATATGGAACAAATTTGACAAATGAAGATAAACATGGATAAATGGTTTACAATTTAATTAATTATTTTTTTGAATATAATGCGGGTGACAGATGAAGAAAAAGAAATCGAAGCATTCAACAGAGCAAAGCAGGAGAATGCTCAAATCAGTTTCAACTATGCAGAATTGAACAAAACTTATGAAATTAAAAAGGCTAAATTTGAAAATGATGAATATTTTCCTATAATAACCCCAGAAGAATTTGAAATTAAAGGGGATGCTGTCGTTCAAGAAAAAGTAACACGAAAACTTTATATTCCATCGTTAATTCTTGAAAAGAAAATTTGCCAATTAGAAACAGAAATTGATGAAACACAAAAGGCATATGATAAAGAAAAATTAGTTTTACAAACCAAAGTTCATGAATTAGAAGCTAAACTTGTTAAAACCAATTCTTCTTCTGTTCAAAATGATTCTAAAAATAATTCTTCTGTTCAAACTAAAACTCTTGAAAAGACTTCTACCATTAAAATCCCTGTTATTTTAAAAAGAAGCTCTGACTCAACTGTTTTAAATGTTTCAGATAAAACCTTAAATTCAAAGATTGAGAGAAGCCTTGCAAACTAACGTACGTATGATTTCAATATTCGGCAATCTTAGGTCAATACTAGGTTACAACTAGGTATTTATACCTAGGCCTAGTATTGACTAATTACATAAAGTACCCTAGACTATTGATTACAATAAACTGTCACATTACACCCCTAAACTATTACAATACTCTAGAATGTGACCTAACAATCCCCCCCTTTGTAACAATAGTCTTGGAAGCATGCCTTCGAAGTCTTCATCTTTAGCACAAGCCTAGTCTTGTAGATATTTCGTTGCATAATAATCATGATCAGGCTTGAGCTTTGTTAATCTGTGAAAACGAATACTTCTTGTAGCTTTTTAACCACAAAAAGTATTTTTGAAGACTTTACTTTGAAGATACATATTGATCGACCAAAATTGAGACCCATAATGATAGAGAGTTTAACAGCGGAAGTCTTTTCTTGAAGTTTGTGGCTTTATGTCGATCAATGATCTTTAATAATTATTGTTCGGGAAATTTGTTGATAAGGTTTATGCTCCCCCTCAAACAGACAATTATTTCTTCATGGAGTCTTCGGTTCCTTGTATACTCCCCCTTCACTGGTGCATATGTGTCTTTTTGATGTGGAGTAAGTTAGGCTAATACATTCTCCCCCTCATGATGAACAAGATTTATCTGAAGCATCATGTAAGAAGAAGAATCTCCGAAGCTTGGTGATGAAAATGTGTTGAATAATGATAACATTCATTTTTTGAATGGATCAATATATAACACATTTTACAGCATAGTCAAATAGGATAAACCGGGATCTCGTAGATATCCCCTTAACACGACAGTGAAAAACTGTGTGACCTACGTTCAGTGTTGGCTTTGATGTTAGCACTGGTAGGATTTCCATTCAATCATCGTGGAATACCAACAAGTTTGGTATCACTATGAATGTTCCGGAAATATCACTAGGATATGCTTGGTGGAATGCCTGTGTCCTAGAGAAATTTAATTCGGTTCTAGACTCTATATGTGGACAAATGAAGGCGAGGACTGGAGGTAGGTCCTCTTTTTCAATATCAACAATCTCCAAATGAGATGTCGATAGTAGATGTGGTAATCTCCGTGATTTTGAAACAAGTACTTTTTGTACTTGAGTGGTCAGTGGGGTTGTGCATTGCATCACTGGGTCCATGATGACTTAATCAGAAAGCAAGTTATGCATTCTGATATAGACGTGGTTACCCGGATTTTTGTTCGGTTTAGGGGGGGTTTTTCGTTTTCTTTAACCCTTTCACACACGCTCCTCACTCAACTCACTTTTTCATTTTTCAACCACACCCTCGTTTTGTGTTACCATGTGATAAACTGAATTGCACCTCATACTTCATACACCCTCTCAATGTTTTTACCTCAGCACACCCCAATCAAGATCCCAAGATACTTGATTCTGCTCACCTAGACCTAGGGACCCTCACTTTTTAGTTCCTATAATGTTGGTGGCTCCGGGGAAGATCATACTGGATATAGCTGATCATAGGAGTAATTTGAGAGTGGTCTATTACGCTCTTGTGCATTTTAATCAGCTTTTTAAAGATGTTTTATTTTAGGAATTTCACAGGGAGTTTTCGGTAATACCGGACTCACTTAGAGTATCCATTAGCACACGGTATGAATCGGTAGTCGTTTGCACAACTGTTGATTCAAATGTGTGACCTGCGTTTAGAGTTGGCATGATGGTAGCTCTAGCAGGATTTCCACTCCATCCTCGTGAAACATCAGATTGTGATGCCACTACGAGTGTTCCGATGGATTCACAGAGATCCATTTTGATAGTGCAAGTGTCCTATAATGGAAGATTCTTGAGGGTGAGAACTAGACACACTGTGCATACAAAGAGACTTAACCCGGGGCAGGAGGTTATTATGTTGCAATACCGACAAACTCCGAATGAGTAGTCAGTAGCTTTTGTGCTACGTCCCCTAATGAATTGAAACAAATTCCTGTTGAGAGGAATTTGAGTGGTTGGTGGTGGCGTGCAATTGCTTTACTGGGCTAGTAAAGACTGGCGAAACATTCAACGTATGAATGACCACCCTATTTGTATGTTTGCCCGGTTTAGTTATGGTTTGGATGCACTCAAAGGTGTGTTTTCTTAAAGTTATCATGTTTTCACATCACCTTAAACTCACCTATTGCTATACCCTAAACGTATACCCTCACATTTACCGAGTGGTTAAAAAGTGTTTCCCTTTGAAGGAAAGACCGGTTCTGGCAAACCATGGGAAGGTATTGTCTTCTGAAAGATATATCTGTTTTTTTTTTTATTGAATGGGGTATAACATTTGTGATGTTTTGAATTTTCTCCCCCTTGAAATACTAATTCTCCCCCGAGAATTAATATTTCTCCCCCTCGACAAAGTAACAAAAAAAATTGGGAAGATCAGAAATGTACCTTGTAACAACAATAGAGAGTTGGAGAAGAGTTTTGACAGTTATGTGTTTTCGGATTAAGAGCGGGTTTCAAGTTGATGTACTTGAAAGTCATTCCTTTAAAGTTCGAGTCATATACTGAGGTGTATATAAGTCATTCTCCTACAAAAATAAATTAAACAACTTTTGGTACCCATTTTTGTTTGGGTCCGATGATATTAGGTTTAGAATGACACCATCGATAAGTTGTATCGATTTGATTTAAAGATTTTGAATTCCAAGAAAAATTGAAACTTGAAGTTTCACTTTCAAATAATTTCCGGGGAATTATTTGAGATTTTGGAGTTTTAGGAACCCATTTTGCGTTTAAGATCGTTGGTGTTTTAGGAGTTGGTTTTGGCACTTGATTAAAAATTGTTATTGGTGCCAATGAAAGTAAATCTTTTCGCGAGTATTTTAAAGATATAGATTTGGAAAAGATATTCTTTGACGGAGTAGAATGTTCCAACACGGTTGATGGTTTAGCTTTAACCATTGGAGAATGCGGAAGTCTAGAAGAGGAACCTAATTTATTTGGAGTTTTAGGTGCGAAATTTTCTCTATCAACTTGTTTGAGAGCATTCAAATTCTTATTAGAGTTTGGTGGAACCGTGGATCTCCTAGGCTTAGGTTTGGTAGAGGAATTAACTTGTGATTTCGGTTTAGGTTTAGTATTTCCTCTATAAATCTCAGTTTGCTTGATTGTATATAAATCACGATATGCCATGACAGGAGAAAACATTCTGTTATTATTACATTCTTTCTTTGCAGTGAAAGGAGAATCTAATTTCAAAGATGCACTAGGCTTCTTAAACTTCTGAAGATGAGATGATTTAGATTCTAAATTTTTAATTGTCGTTTGCAACTTTAATTTGTCTTTATCAAAACATTTATGTGTTTTATCAATTTTAGTTTCTAATTCATAAATTTTGGTTTGCAAAACAGATTTTTCTTTATCAAAAGACTTTTGTGTTTCATTGAGTTCATTTTGCAATTGACAAATTTTCTTTTCTAGAATTAGATTTGGAACATAAATCTTTGGTGTAACCTTTTGTTGAATAACATCATTGCCTTTTATTTCAAATTCTTCTGGAGTCACGATTGGAAAATATTCATCATTTTCGAATTTTGCCTTTTTAGTTTCATATGTTTTATTTAATTCAGCATAGTTGAAACTAATTTGTGCATTCTCCTTCTTTGCTCTGTTGAATGTCTCAATCTCTTCTTCCTCATCAGTCATTCGAATGAAGCTCTGCCATATATCTCTTTGCATGTAGCGAGAGTCATATAGTGTTGGAAGAACCATATACGCCTTGCTCAGATATCCTGGATTGTCTGCCCCTAGACCTTGTTTGGAGTTGAAGTATTTGAACTCTTTAGGCTTGTTCAAATGGATGGTTTGATCAGTATGTCCTCGTTTGGCGATTAACTCTTCAAGGTATTTAATGTGAGATACTAACTGATCTTTGTCGTAGGTGAGACGATGTATGATAACATGTTGACTATTTCTATCTTGTGATGATTGATTAGTTTGATCGGTTAATTGTTCTTTTAATTCTTTTATTTCGGAATTTAAAGATTTAAATTGTTTTTCATTGTCATCAAATTCTTGTTGTTTACGATCCAACCAGTTTTTTGTTATCTGATATTCATGAAATGTGGCAATATACAGTTTGTAATATTTATCATTTCGATCGTTTGAAATTGTATTTTGAGAATTTCTAATATTGGTGATTTCAAGATCTTTTTCTGAGATTGTCTGAGACAAATTTTGAATCTCAGAGTCATATTGGTCCTTTAATTTTGATACTTGTGTTTGTAAATCCAGATTTTCTGCTTCGAAATTTTGATTTTGTGTAATACGATAAACAAGTTGTTCACCTAAATGAGCAAATTGTTCACGTTCATTTTCTAAATCATTCAAACGTTCTAAAAGTTGAGTATTTATCTCTTTTTCAAGTAAAATTGTTTGTTTTAAAGAATCAATTTTAGACGTCAGATTGTTATCAAGACAAGTATCAGAATTAGTGGAATGATCAGAATTAGATAAGAGAGAACTAATTACCTCGATTTCTTTGTTGGTATCCTCATTGAAACGGTCAGAAACCTCAGCATTATCTCTTGCCATCGTTTGAATGGGTTACGACCGAGAAAAAAAATTTAATTTTAAAAAAATTTCAAAAGATCTCAGATGATAAAAGACACTTTAAATATGTCCTCGATTTTCGAATTTTCCAAAAATGACAATTGAGTTAGAAACTGGAGCTAAAGAAGTTTGGAAATTGACCGAAAAATCACAAAAACGCAAATAAAGTGATCGAAACAAGCGTTTTTGGGTCGAGAAGTTGGGTAAACCGCCTATCACGTCGTAGCTTTCGTCTTTAGCTTCGATTTGGTTACTCGTGGGCTGGAAACGGACACCAGAGCTGAAAGTTATTAATGTTTTAGTATAGCACCTTTTGTCACACAATCTTGGATATTGAAGAGTTCGGGCCGAAGTTGGATTAGAGTTCGGGCCGAAGTTGGACTATAGTTCGGGCCGAAGTTGGCTTGAAGTTCGGGCCGAAGTTGGACTATAGTTCGGGCCGAAGTTGGATTGAAGTTCGGGCCGAAGTATATTGTGAAGTTCGGGCCGAAGTTGAACTATAGTTCGGGCCGAATTTTGATTTGATGTTCGGGCCGAACTTGGTTTTGATGTTCGGGCCGAACTTGTTGCTGTTCTCGGGCCGAAGACTTTGTGATTGTCAAGCCGAAGTTTGTTTTGATGTTCGGGCCGAACTTGGAGATGAGTTCGGGCCGAACTTGTTACTGTTCTCGGGCCGAGAACTTTCTTGACTGTTACGAACGAACTCAACAATATTTTCTACTAAATCGATCCTAGAATGCTCAAAACTTAACCAAATCAAGCGATTCAAATCCCAAAATGCTCGAAAATGATTTTCGCACAGAATGGGTCAATAAACTCGATCAAAACACAACAAATCAGAAGGTAATTTCGATTTTACAGAGGAAAAAATGTGTTTTAATGGTTTTCTTTAAAATCAACGAATTGGGATCAATTGTTGATGGATTTAATCGAAACTTGATTCTAATATGCTTAGAATTACAAGATGAATATAATGAACAAAGAATATGGACGAATTATTACCTCAAATTGCGATTTCGATTCTTGAGTTCTTCACCAAAAACTTCAAGATCTTGCTTAATCTTCACTGAAATGGATCGAATCAAAGATGATTTGTGCTCTGATACCAATTGTGAATCCGTATCAATCGATTAACAAACAATTAAGAAAGAACAAAGACGAATTGGAAGAACACGATTGAGAGAAGCCTTGCAAACTAACGTACGTATGATTTCAATATTCGGCAAGTTTAGGTCAATACTAGGTTACAACTAGGTATTTATACCTAGGCCTAGTATTGACTAATTACATAAAGTACCCTAGACTATTGATTACAATAAACTGTCACATTACACCCCTAGACTATTACAATACTCTAGAATGTGACCTAACAATTCTTAAAGACAACTTGTAGGCTGTCATCATCAAAACTCTTATATTTACTATATATAATGCATTTGGCACCTTTTTCAAATTAGCATGCTTTAATTTTCAGCCAGCACACTTGATATTGATATTTCAAATAACTTTGTGATTATCAAAAGTATGCATCATCCATGACTTTAACTTGGGATCGTGGCATTATTAACACAATATCATAACCAACCGAGTTATTAGATCATATGTTCTTTTGACACATTTTATCAATACCACAAATCTTAAAAAGTTGAAATTAGCACCACCACCTCCCAACATCCGCGACCACCACCACCACCACCACCATACCGCCACCATCACCCACCAATTGGTCGCAACCAAATATTGCAACATGATACCTGACGCCATATTGCATGGGTGCCCTGATAATTATATTTATGAAATGAGTTTATTGCTTTCTTTCATAACACTTGTTGAATAACATAAATTTTGATCGATAGAAGGAACAAGTAGAGGGGAAAATGAACCTTGTGTTGCTTCATTTCAAAGAAAACCCGGAAGCTAGCATGGATGATTCAATCGCTCAAGTGAAAATGCTTCTTGAGGGGAAAAGGAAAGACTTACTCAAACAAGTTTTTAGTGAAAATAATAATAATAATTTTCTTAAACAATGGAAGGACCTTCACCTGTCATGCTTCAAAGTGTTTCAAATGCTATTTAACTCTACCAACCTTTATGATACAAACGAGGAACTGCAACTAGACATTGAGAAAGCACTTTATATTCCTCCACAACATGATCAATCTTCCAAATATTTGCAACAAAAGCGACATTTGATGATTGATGCCGCATATAATCAAACCCGTCTTCGATGTTATGGTCATGGTCGTTTGAGCTTTCAGTATCATCGGCTTTTCAAGAATACCATCAGAAATGTTTCATTGGAAGTGTTCAAGTCACCAGGATTGAGGTTTTATTTCGTCTAAATTAAGGATCGTAGCGGTCCATGATATTAACTATATATACAATAGTCATAAGAATTTTAGTGTTCATTAACTTTAAAAAACTGAGTTTTATAATCTCCGTTCCGTTATATATACATGTGTGAAAGTGTTGAATTAAAGTGATCTCCAACTTAGTGGTAAATTATTGGTAGTCTAGGTTTCGTTACATTTAATGCATATTATTAGTTAACGAGGAATTTTCCGGCCCGCGTGTTGCAGCGGGTTCTATATTTACATATTTTTTAGATAAAATTTTTATTTAGAAATTTTATTTTTAGTTTAACTTGTCAGCAACTACTATTTTACCAACCACCGTTGTTTGTGTATTATTAATGCCATATAAGTATACACTTTTCATTCCACATGCAACGTGTATTTTAGCTACTTGCAAATCCCGTTTTCCCTTCATAGCCATCCCCCGTTCCGTTCCTACATTCCTAATGAACAGTATATTTCTAATGGGAATTGTATGATACAAGCATTGTGGGCTCCCGCACGTTGTTGCGGGTCTAAAAACGTAAATTTTTTACATTTATATTAATATTCGCTTTTGATTAGATTTAATTTCTTTATAAAAAAAATGAATAAGCTATTTTAAATGAGGTAATATAAAAAACTTATGGTTAAAAGTATAATTATAAACTTTAAAAGTTAAAACTATTAATCATAAAAGCTTAAATATAATAAAATAACAACAAAACATTACGACGAACATTTTTAGAGCGAAGCTTCTAAGATCTTGAATAAAAATGTTATCGAATTTTAATACTCAACGCAAATGTAATACGTTTGGTTAATTTGTATTTGAATTTGTCTTTGCGATATTAAACAACATATATACCATGTTAAATACTAACCAAACAAAGTGAGCATAGGTTTCTTTCATTGTTCTATTTTGTAAAACCTTGAAAGTCATATAATTCGACATATATCGCGCTCAAATATCGTAAATTTGGTCGCATATGTTTATCACAAAGTAAGATTCTAAAAAATGTTGCTGTAGATTTAAAAACATAAATTTTTTATGTCAAGATTAGGGTGAGCTTTTGTTAGATTTAGTTTTTTTAATTAATGTAGTTATGAAAAGAAAAAAAAAGTATACAACCATATATATAATAGTATACGTTAGATCGTGCTTGATTTATGTCTAAAATAAGTCAAATTAATATCATGTTTTATCAACTATTTAAAGATGGGTTGTTACTACTAACTTTTAATAAATAAAAGTTTTCAAAAGCTACAAACACAAAAAATAAAAAGTAAACAGTCATATTATATTTTATAGTGAATAAAGTGAATAATATTCTCAATGAGCTTAAAAGTGTAAAAATATAACTATTGGAATTAAGTGAAGAATTTAATAAAGGATAGTATTTCTTAATCTTTAAAGTGTAGGGGCCATAAAGTAAATTCAAGTATCATTTAATAATAATAAATACATGAAAAGAGTGAGAGGAAGGCATGGAAAGAATCGAACATGAGTCCGCAGGGTGATATTTCCTTAACTTGGCCAAGACAATTACCAACTACACCAACTTGGATTATTTGTTATATTCAAATGAAAAATTATAATATAAGCATTATGAACAGTACTTTATCTATGTTAAATGTATATTATAAGAATAAGAATTTCACCAAATTTAATCCTTATAATTTGATCCTTATAATTAGTTAATGCGATTATTGAATTTCATGGTTAATAATGGTTTAATCCTTATAATTTGATCACGTTTCTGTTTTAGTTATGAAACATTTTTTTACAACATTTTTATCATTAATTTTGGTTCACCTTATGAAATAGTTAATATATCTGGTTCAGTAAGTTAAATGTTTATGTTGACGCTACATCCTCAAACTTTGTTTTCATCTTTTGTTTTAACCCCTTGTTGCGTCTTGGATTCGGAGTTGCGAACTGGACGATTCCCTGAGCGAGGAACCTGAAACAGGAAACAACCCTAAGTCAGAGATCCTCCAGAAGGGTTTCCGGACGGACACTCCGATGCTTAAGTAAGTTATTTGATCGACGTAAGGTCTTAAGTGTAGTAGATGTAGTAGTAAATGCTAAGTGAATTGAATGTGTTCTTCCCTGAGCCCCATCCTCTATTTATAGTTTGAGAATGGGCGGGGGAACGACTATACCTTTTGAGCGGGAGAGAAGGAATCAAGCCATGGTGACGCCTATGGACCTCCGGTCGCTATCCTGAGGCGAAACCCTTTACTCTGCGGATAAAGGCAGGGGACGGTTTCGAGCCGCGTTTGCATTAAATGCACTTTCATTCTCGAGGTTACTTTGTCCCAAAGAGGTTTTTGGGACCTACCGATAAGGGTTTGTAATCAGATGTTACCTCATTCGCTCCGCCTGCTCCTTCGTCCGTCCGTCTATTCCTTCACTCGTTCCGTCGACGTCCGGTCATGAGTGAGTTCGTATCAAATCTCATTAAGTCCCTCAGATTAGAAGTCAATCGAGTACTCGAACCTGACTGGTTCTAATCTATTCTCTTCGTCTCCGTCTTTACCGAATGGAAATTCCAAACGACCCAGGAAAAGTTACCGTTGCCTTTATGCTGCTAAAATCTGACCGTCATATGTCAACTCAGACTTCTCAACCTTTCAACTTCCCTCTTCCTATTTATACGCCCTAACGATTCTTACTTTTCCTTCTCAAGCCCTTAACTCATTTCCAACTTCTTACTTACATCTCCCCCTTGTCTTTATTCTTAACCAAATATGAAGAAAGATAAAGCACCTCGCGAGAAATCCGACAAGCCTGCCAAAGAGAAAAGAACGGCTGCTAACACCCCTTGCACACTTTCTGCCAACGATCTTCCCCAGATTATCAGAGACTACCGGATTGATCTGTGCTTCGATCCCCGAATTCCTGGCGAGGGCGAAATTGTAAGGTCCGCTCCTGACGGCTATAAACCTGTTTACCTTCAATATCTGCAAGGAGGACTTCGTTTTCCTGTTGATAACGCTATCCTGGAATTACTTCAAGATCTGGGTATTCATGTTGCCCAACTTGCTCCGAATTCGTTTCGAAAGATTATAGGTTTCATCATGCTCTGTCGAGGTCTGGATATTCTTCCCTCCCTCAAGTTGTTTCGCTACTTCTTTGTGGTTACTGGTCGTGTTGATTGGGTCGTTTTCGCTCTTCTCACTGGGCAGAGTGAGCGTATTTCTGGTCTTAGAGACTCAATTCATGACTGGAAATTCTAGTTTGTGTTTGTGAAGAATTCAGCCTTCCGTGATGTGTCTTTACCGTGGGGGAAGGTTATTGGTCGCCCCTCCGACCCTCTCCCGGAGCTTTCTGACGAGGAGTCAGAGCATGTTACCAGTCTGACTGCTGCCCAAGTGGAATGGGAAGATCCAGATGAGGTTCTTCTTGGTATGGTCGGGTTAAGCCCGTTTTATGCTTCCAAGGGGGTTCGTCCGGTGTGGAAGCTTAATGGCGAAGCTATACCCCTCATGCACCGACTAAGGATGCCCCGAGGTTCTTACTTGGAGAACGTTTTTCTGTTGATGATGGAGGCTTGACTCCGGTGATTGTTCTGAGTGATGAGGGCTAGAGTTCGGAAGGGACTCCTCTCCGTGACCGTATGGAAGGAGAAGGTGTCGTCTCCTCTCATGCAGGATCTACTGTAATGGAGCCTTCTTCTCGACCCGAGTTTACTGTAGAGGGTACCATGATCCCTGATTCTCAGGCGGATCCCTCCGTTCCCCCCAAACTCCGTTCTGTAAGCACCCTAACTCCCTCTGGTAGAGGGCTTCGACAGAAGAGAAGGCGGGGGGACGTTCCGTCCACTGCTCAGAAACGATCGAAGGTTTTATCTGAAGGTACGCGAAAGTTTGACCTCTTGTGTTACGCACACTTCTTTCTTTGTCGCTTTACTAAAGATGTAAAATTATTTTGACGTAGGTCCCGCAGGTCAGCCATTGGTATCTGAACCTCCTGAGGCGACGGAACAGGCACTTCAACCACATCCCCCGGTGTCTCTCAAGGCTTCTTCTCTAGTTATACCCCCTGTGACTGCCATTATGATTCCAAAGTCTTCTTCTTCTGGAGGGCCGATTGTCCTGCGCAGGAAACCTCCTGCTCGTCCGACTTCCTCAACTGTTGCCCGGTTTAGCAATCGTCTATTAAGCTCTACCGTTCAGTCTATACCCCCAGATCAAGGTTCACTGTCTGCACAATCCGCGAAGAGTTAATCGAACATCCCTGATCTCGCTTTTTCAGGTATGCTTCCTCTTATATATATATATATATATATATATATATATATATATATATATATATATATATATATATATATATATATATCACTTGATCCTTCTTCTAACTGTGAATTTTATATGTTCTGCTTCTGCAGGAGGTTTTGCCCCATTCGCCGGCTCTTCATCTGTTGCTGTCACGACGTTACCCGCCGAAAGCTCAAAAGGTAAAACTGAGGGACAAAACCCACGAACAACACAGTCTTCCGCCCCTTTTGGTTTCATCACTGCTCCCGTCGCACAGAAAGTTCTGGTGCCTAAAGCGCCGTTTACAGGGGAAATTATGACACTTACCCCTGATGATGCTATCCTTCGGGCTAAGGCTGGCTTGCTAAGCACCATTGATCTCTTAACCGACCTTCAAGCTCAGAGGACCCAACAGGAGAAAATTTCTCGAAATCATCATGCCGAATTCACCCGACTATCAGAACTGATGAAAACCGCCAAGGACCTCTTTGAAAAGGAGAAATTTGAGAAGAAAAAGCTCGAAGGATCTATGAGTCGACTTTCTGATGAGAATGATAACCTGAATCGCTCTTTGAGGGCTAAAGATGCGCAGCTCTTGGAGCTGGAGGATCAGAACAAGTCTTATTCGGCCCGCATCGCAGAACTAGAAGCTTCTCTAATTGAATAGGGCCTTCAACTATCGGAGACCCAACGTCGGCTTGTTGAGACGGAAGCAGGTACTTAACTGCCTAAAAGGGAGATAGATGAAGGTCGTAAAGACATGCGATGGGTACTTCAAAAGGGCATTCCTAGAGCTTTCGAATCACTCCTTTCCTTCTTGTAACTTCCGCAGGAGGCCGTAGTATGACCCATGATTTTATGGAACTCACAGTAGGCATTTGGGTCCCGGGGGTACCGTTTCCTTCCGGCTTACGGGCTTCGTAAGCAGAATAAGTTTCTTGCCGGGACGGGTCGTACCGATCCGGTGGCGGTCTCCCTTCCTGAGGCCGTCCTCGGTATGAGGGTTTCCCTCTGTATCCGGACCGGAACCCCCGTTTTACCTTTCCTTCACTGCTGTGGGAACTGGATCCAGCCACCCCTTTCTTCTCTTGTGCCTCGAATCGCAACTTCTCAGCACTTTCTCCGTCCTGCTTTAATACCTTATTCACTGCATTAATCATGTCGTCTGCTTTAACAAAGTCTCTCTTGGACAGCTCCCGGAACAACTCTCCTTCTCTCAACCCGTATGTGAAAGCGGCTATAATGAGTGAGTCTTCCCGTACCGGCATCTTTCGACTTTGCTTATTAAATCTTTTGAAGTAGGATTTGTTGGACTCCCCCTCACGCTGCCTGCAGGCCATGATAGATTGAGAACGTTGTTGGTATTTCTTCTGCTGGATGAAACTGTGGCAAAACTGCGCAACCAGTTCCTCAAAACTGGCTATACTCTTCTGGGGAGGCTAGACAACCAATACCGCGCAGAACCCTCCAGTGTTCCAGCGAAATATAAGCACCAAAGTCTAGGGTCCATGGTGATCATTCTCACAGCCCATCGGAAACTCGCCACATGATCATCAGGATCCCCCGTCCCGTCATAGGACTTGACTCGTGGTCCTTTGAGGCCTGGTGGGATCGATATTTCGTTGATGTCGTCGGTAAATGGAGACCGGAAGTTTCACGAAATGGAGGAATGGTGTTGGGGTGCTTCTCCCACGGGTATGATTTCTGGTTTCCACCCTCCTTCGAGGTCTTTCCTCCAGCGTCCGAACGGAAGAGGTCCCCCCTCTGGAGGCACTCTCAGTAGAAGGATCTGCGGACTCCTCTTCGCTAGAATAAGTCAATGTCCTTCCTACTTCGCTCACCCTTTCCCCCTCCTTCGTTCTTTTCCGACTCTTCTCTGCATCTCTTAGCTTCCTGAATTTGCAGAAGAGCCTGAATTCTTCCATGTCTTCTTTTGTTGGTTCACTTCCGCTGGCCCCAAAGGGAGGAGGGCATACGGTAGTGTCGATCAGGGTCGAAGCGGAGGGAGGAGTTTGCTTGAATTTGGTTAGGATCAGCGAGCGGTTCCCCCCTTTCAACGTAGATTCTAAGACCATTTTTGTTCTAGGTCCCACGGATGGCGCCAAATGTTGCGTCCTGGATTCGGAGTTGCGAACTGGATGATTCCCTGAGCGAGGAACCTGAAACAGGAAACAACCCTAAGTCAGAGATCCTCCGGAAGGGTAATCCGGACGGACACTCCGATGCTTAAGTAAGTTATTTGATCGACGTAAGGTCTTAAGTGTAGTAGATGTAGTAGTAAATGCTAAGTGAATTGAATGTGTTCTTCCCTGAGCCCCATCCTCTATTTATAGTTTGAGAATGGGCGGGAGAACGACTATACCTTTTGAGCGGGAGAGAAGGAATCCAACCATGGTCCGCCTCGCCTATGGACCTCCGGTCGCTATCCTGAGGCGAAACCCTTTACTCTGCGGATAAAGGCAGGGGACGGTTTCGAGCCGCGTTTGCATTAAATGCACTTTCATTCTCGAGGTTACTTTTCCCTAAAGTTCGGTCGTAGTACCAAGGAGGTTTTTGGGACCTACCGATTAGGGTTTGTAATCAGATGTTACCTCATTCGCTCCGCCTGCTCCTTCGTATGTCCGTCTATTCCTTCGCTCGTTCCGTCGTCCGGTCATGAGTGAGTTCGTATCATATCTCTTTACCCCTTAATATATTTTTTTCTAATATTATTTAACTTCAACTTCGGTTAACCTTCTAAAATAGTGAATGTAACATCTTCACAATGTTAAATGACAACATATATGAGCTAAACCAATAAACCATTTTTTTTCATAAATAAAAGATAAAAGAATTTCAATTCAATTAAAGCGAATTTAAATGTCAAATTAAAAAAAAAATGTATGATTTAAAACACGCAACATCGCACGGCTAAGTACAGCCCTTGTTGCATACATTGGACAAGACGGAAACTTCTATCAAAATAACAAATGGTGGTAATTATGACGTGAAGATTGTAATTTTATTTTAATATAATTGGCATGTGTTTGTAATCTGTAGTATAACTCGTTAGTCAATAAGATCATCATTTAAGAGTAACTAACTAGCATATATGGTAAGAGAAATTAATTATCCATTTCGTCTAATGACTACTAGTGACGTTGAAGGGTCATCCTAAGCACGGCCCACCGCCCACATGTATAACAAAAGCCCATCATAAGAACCACATGATTATCCGAAGAAGTTTAAATTACAAAGGTACAAAACTGTTATTGGTTAGATTTCTCATATTACCTTAACATAAACAAATAAGAGTATGAATAACACCTAACATAAATGAAAGTTAGTTGCTAGTTATTGCATACAATTATAAGTTCATTGTTATTAGATTGTGTAATGTTTCATTTAACTACAACGTAAATATCAACATTATTACTTTCAGATATCTTGTTCAAGTCAATTACATGTTTTTCCTATTTGATCCACAAGTTCTTGACATCCAAAAAAGCACTCCTTTTTTTACTCAAATCATGAAATGGATGTCTTCGGTCCATTCACCCCACCATTTGATTTGCCATTCACCCTACCATTTGATTGCAGTGCGTTTCTGAAATGATTTTTCTTTCCCGAGTAATATTCCAAATTCGGGTGACTGTATGCTTCTTGGAGGTTTTTCCTTCTCTGTACGTGGAAATTTGTATGACGTTTTTTGCTTTTCAAAACAGGCCTTGTCTTTTTCACCTTTTCTGAATTGGGTCGGTTATGGTTTCGTAAAAAATTGTGCTTGCGGGGTTGATGATTTCTCGTTTAATAGAAATTTGTGTCTTTGCCTCATGTACTTGTGAATGTTGAAGCACACAACAAAACATTAAAACATGAAGGTTCGGTTATGATATTTTAACCGGTTCATTTTTTCCTTTGATGCTACATTTTACGTTTGAAAGTTATAATAATAATAATAATAAGAAATATATGAAAGTTATGAAAATTAATAAGAAAAAATGAATATTTTAAATGGTTTTACATTGTGATTCCGAATATATCCCCGTTAAATAAATAGGATAAGAAATTAGTAAGCTAAAATGGGGTACAAATATCTGCGTTTAAAATAACATAAACCTTAAAGTCGGTTCCCCTTATTTCACGTATTCTTCATCACCTCATATCAGTCTTCTTTCTTCTCATTATCAAGCCAGAGATAAATTCAAGAACAATCAGAGATAGGGTTTCTTAATCTTCAGCTAAGAATTACAATTATCTCATCATCATCTCTACCTTCCAATTTTATGTAAGTTCATCATTTTCATGTCTAGGGTTCTTGGAGTTATATGAGTCAAGTGTAATTATACATTAAGAATCCGAATTTGATGATAGAAATCTGTTCATACAACTCCTAGATACATTAGAACATAAGAATTGATGTTAAAATTGAGTAATTAGTGATTTTGGTAAAAACCCATTTAGGTGCAAAGTGGAAAAACGTGAATTTGTAGAAAGATATGATTTTGATGTCTTAAATTGATCCTTACAATGTTAGTAAACTGAGAATAATCCAAACTTAAATGTCAATTTGGATAAATTAGTAAAATTTGATTAAAAATCATAAAAATAGGTCAAAATTGGAAAAATCTTGAATTGGATGTTTGATTAGGTTATGAACATGTTTTTAACAATGTTTTGATATTAAATGACCATTAAAAACCTGTAGAAACTGAAATTGTCTTGTTTGGGTCGAATTGGTGAAAAATACCGAAATTCAGAAAGTTTGACTTTTGTTGACTTTCGTCGTCTTTTTGAGTTAGGACCTGGAAATTTGCAGATCATCTTTTCATATTAGCGGCAATATATTGTCTTTAGAACTTTTGTTAAAAAAATGTCGTTTTGGTGTTGATCCCGTAAGAGTCTAAAAGTGGGCCATTTTGACCCGTTTGGTCAAAATGAGCAAAATGCTTGGTTTTAAATTCTGGGCAGATTTTTGGGAGAATACTCACATTTTAAGTGTAACATTGATGAGTCTAATATAGTACTAAAGTATAGGTATGAATGAATAGTCGATAAACGCCCCGTAAGTGTGATTTTAGCTTAATGTACGTGAAGTGTCTTTGGCTAGTAAATTATTATTATATAATAATGATATTTATATATATTTTTAATTAGATACTTCCAAGACTTCATAAAATCAAAGGAGTGTGCATTTGCTAAGCAAAGGAACCGAGGTGAGTAGCGATTAACTTAATTATCAAAGTAGGAATGTTATATATGTATGCATATGTATAACAGCATTTCTTGTGTATAACTTGTTATGAGCTTGGGGAATGTACACGACAACAATGAATCTTGATAAAATTGACGGGTTAGCTATGTCATTTGTGATAATCGATGTTACGGGCTTTTGTAGGCCAAATGTGTTATGTGATTTTATGGCTAGACCAAATGTGTTGTGTCCGGAACAACACTTTGTTATTGTTGGTTGGGGTCAGCCGTGGCTGGATCGGGTTGGGGCCTTGTGCCGTCAACCATGATTAATGGTGAATACCGGTTGGGGCCTTGTGTCGTCAACCATGGTTAATGTCGTCCCTCAACATTGTTTGGGCTCTCAGTTTCCCGCTGATCCCGAGGAGTTAGTGCTCCTGTAACGTAATGGTGGACCGCTACCCGCTCACCCACCGGCGCGATTGATGTGACTGGTTTCCACAGTATGGATCATTGAGCCGGGCTACCTACCCTGCAAGATGTGACTCCTACTGACTATACCAGTGCATCGTTATGTATTAGGATAACACTGCTTGTTACTACATGATATGATGTTTCTATTTTGATACTTATGTTTAATCGTTACTCACTAGTTTTTATAGCTAACCTCTTTACCCTTCCCATTTGCAGGTAATTAGTAGATGACGGTGAGGTTGGGTGTCTATTTACCGGATGATATAGCTTTTGGGAACACCATTATGCATGCTTTTATTTATATTAGGTTGTAATGGTCGGTTGATAATCCGGTAACACCATATGGCTTTTGAAAACTTGTTTGTTGTTCTTTTGTAAACATATTATATAATTTCCGCTGCTTTTGTAAATACGCTATATTTTGGAACAAACAGGCTATGGAAAGATTCTATTTTCAAACGAAACCACGCAATTTCAAAACTCAAAATTTAATTTAAAAAAAAAATTGACTTGAAAATCGCGGTGTTACAAAAAGGCTTCCACATGATAGACATAAATCACTCACCAATAAGATAGTCTTCAACATCAAGACCTAATTCTGAAGCACTTTCTTCACCACTCGCTCAATAGATGTCCCTCGGTGATTCCTCCAATCCTCCTTTCCGCCGGTCAATCCTAGGATCTCACCACCATTATCAATTTAAATCTACCATACCCCTAAACCATACCCAATATTAAACCCTAAAACTTCAACTCCAATCAATTTCACACTTTCCGACTGAAACCCTAAGCGAGAATTGTTTTCCGATCAATCCCGTCCTTGTATCAGCCTATGTTACAGAATTTTCCTCTGTATACTCCTATTCAAACAAAAACAACAATAACTAGAATTTTTTGATAGAGACGTACCAAATGTTTGTGATATTTAAGTAGATGTACGTGAAAACGGTGGGCTGTTGCCATGGACGGCGGTTGTGAAGGAAGCAGTCGCGACTATGGGCGGCGGATAATACCGACCGGAGAAGAGAACCTGCTCATCAACGTGTATGTGTGTCGATAAAAGCTGAATTGAAAAGGTGGCTTCTTGCCTCTAATTTAATTTGATGTTATAGCGAAAAAGGCCGAAGCAGAAACAAATGTGGATTGATGAATATGAAGACGCTATGGCTGTGGAGGAAACAATCATTTGAGATGTAGCGTTAATTTCAATTCGAGTTTTGGAAATACTACGTGTAGAAATCCTGTGAACCCTACGTGGCATCAAAGTAGGAATCTGATGAATCTGACGTGGCAAAGGCTTTATATAGGTATATGATATTTGTGACAACATGATATATGGTAACATATTTTATTAAAAAATTACGAGTTATTAAAAAAATGAGGTTACTAACTTGAACACGTTGGTAGCCAGAAATTCTTATAATTAGTAAATTAGCCAAAGTGTTGATCGCGGTAAAACTTTAAGTTCGTGGAAATAATCACTTCGGGTTTTGGTTCAACCTTAAAGATAATTCTTATGCAATCGATTTCATGGACAAGCTATGTATGATTTAAATAATTGATTATACGAAGTATGTGTAAATTATGTGTATTTGGAGTAACCATATCTACTACTAGCTTCATAACCCGCTCGATGGACGGGTATGCTTCAAAATTTAGTACGTAGAAAAATACCAACAAAGATTAATAATTTTAAAAATGACAAATAATGTTATAGCTGTAATGATGAATTGGTAGAAAATTCGATACATGAAGAAAATGTTACATAAAATTTACAAACGAAATAAGACTTCTTTGTATACGACATTTGCTGTTGAATTAGTGTAATTCCCATCTATGTCACAACAAATGACCTTCAATCCGTTCTTGTTCTTAACTCGTGATACAACCACATAAAGCTGGCCATGTGAGAATACCGGTTTTTGCAGAAACAAACCAACCTGAGACAACGTCTGACCTTGACTTTTATTAATGGTCATAGCAAAGCATACCTGAACAGGAAAGTGCCTCCGATTCAATTTGAAAGGCATCTTGTTGTCGGAAGGGCTAATAACCATTCGAGGGATAGCGCAAATTGTACTCACCTTGCCGCCATATATGATTTTACCCTCGATTATATTTACCCACATTCGTAATATCTGAAGCATCGTTCCGTTGCACAATCCAGCTTTCTGATTAATATTCCACATACACATTACCAGAGCGCCGATCTTTAACATCAAGATATGCTGCGGGACACCTGACATTTTTATACTGTTCAAACTGTTTCAAAATAAGCAATATTTTAATTGTATGAATTTTATAGAATAACAGCACACAAAAAACAGTAAAACTGTTTTTACTGTTGACTTTAAAAGTCAAAATTCATAATACGTTTCTTTAATATTACTGTTTGGACATTTTAATTCAATTAAAACAAATAAATCTAATCCAAAAATTTTAATTGCTTATACAGGTTGACTTAAAAACTCACTCCAGTTTTAACTGAATTGCTTAGATTACAAAAAAAAATTTAATTGCTTATACAGTCACAGTTTTTTTAATAAAACACAAACTATGAATTATATTCAAAGTATTATAACAGTTTTTCAAAAAGTAGTATAACAGTTAAAAATTATCTTAATAAAAAATAATTTTATTAAAAAACAATATAATAACAGTTTAAAAAAACGGTTTTTACTGTTTGACTTAAAAAGTCAAACTGTGAATTATACGTTTTTACTGTTTAATTAATATTTGCTTTATTAATTAAACTGTTTGATTGGGTTGCAGTCAAACTTTTTAACTATTAAAGTCAAAAAAATTTAAAAAACAGGTTGTTGATTCTCTAAATATTTATAATTTTATTAAAAAAATAATTTGAATAAAGATGTATGCATACAGTTAGATTGGAATGATATGTAAAATCAAGGTTTTTTTGAAACCTTGTTAGTAAATCCAAAATAACAGTTCGGATTTCTTAAAAGTGTAAATAAACAACTAAGAATAGGGTTTATAACTGTTTTTAAAACAGTAATATAGGCGTAAAAAATTATCAACTGACAAATAAATTTTATTAAAAAACATTATAATAACACTTTTAAATTACGGTTTGTACTGTTATAACTGTTTTTACTGTTTGACTTAAAAAGTCAAACTGTGAATTCTAGGTTTTTACTGTTTAATTAATATTTGTTTTATTAATTAACTGTTTGACTGGGTTGCAGTCAAACTTTTTGACTATTAAAGTCAATTTTTTTTTTAAAAAAAACAGGCTGTTGATTCTCTAAATCTTTATAATTTTATTAAAAAAATAATTTTAATAAAGATGCATGCGTACAGTTAGATTGGAATGATATGTAAATTCAAGGTTTTTTTGAAACCTTGTTAGTAAATCCAAAATAACAGTTTGGATTTCTTAAAAGTGTAAATAAACAACTAAGAATATGGTTTATAAATTACCTTGCAATAGTAGATATGTTTGTGTTTTAGCAATGACTTTTCCTGCAAGGTCACCGAAATAGATGATTAAAAACAATGCAGTCATACATTATATGTTTGTTAGTGCAGATGAACTGATTTGTTATGGAAGATATAAACTACAAAATTATAATTATATTGGAGAGATGCGTATTATGAGGTATGAACCAAAAAGAATGAAGACAACCCAATTTAGTATTTAGTATTTGCGTAAAAATAATTGAAAATATAATACTATGTACCTTCAACTGATGGCAGTTCGCTTTTTGCAGGGGTGAAAGTTTTATGATTTTCGTATAAATTCACAGTTTATATAGGGGTGGATCTCTTCTTGAAATTCAAATCACGATGAAAAAGGCATAGATTATGTGGGCTATTCAATATTTCGGGATTTTGGTATGTTTGAATTTAAATATCATTCCAAATATGGTATTATATTTTGGGCGTAATTAATTGGCCGTAATTAATTGGACGTAATTATTTTGGGCGTAATTAATTGGGAGTAAATATCATTCTTCGCATATGTTGAAAAAAGGATGTGTTGACAGGCTGCAGAATACCATATTTGCACTGTAACATCCTGAAATTGTAATAATTAAATAATATTAATTTAATCGTAATATTTAAACTGAAAATGAATAATGAATAAATTAATTGTAATGAATTTGACGGTCCGTTTTTATCAGGCGTTATAGGAATTAATAATGCTTTAAATACGTAAACACGTTAATTATTTAGACGACCTGTAATTAGACGGTTCAATTTATTAGACGTTTCTAATTATTTTTGCGAGACATCCTTTATTCGCGAGTTCGTCTCAGGTTTGGACCGGTTAGTTAACCGTAAGAGTGGAACGATATTCTTTTGAGTGGCGGACTTGTTTGATTAAAAAGTATGACCCTTTAAACCCCTAAACCCGTTATTTTCTTTTATATTTTCTTTCTTAGCCCAAAATTTATTGAGCCCAAGTTTTTAATCAAGCCTTAAACCCATGTATCATTATATTTAAACAAAAAGTTTACCCTAATCACCCCTATTGTGGCGGCATGTCCCTACAATTCTTTTCTTGCCGTGAGTAGTAGAGAGAGGTGGTGGTGATTAGTGTTAAGATGGTGGTGACGTTGTTCTTCTTTTCCCTTCGTGAGATTAAGATTAAAAGGGGAAGATCAAATTTAATATGGCAGCAGGGGAATTAAATTAATATGGCGGTGGTTTGGATATTTTTATTTTCATGAGATTTAAGTGTCAAGACCCTTAAATAATTCGTCATAGGCTGTGAAGGAACTTTCAATTGGACGACGGAACTTGGAAGCATATGGAAACAAGCAGGTCACGTGGAGACCAATTCCAAAGGATTTAATCGTAGCAAATATTAGTTTAGCATTTAGTTGGTGATGTCTACAATTCTTTTGAAAGAATTTAATTGTGGTCAGGCAAAATTTAAAGGAAAACCAATTGGGTTTTCTTGCTGGATTTGAGATGCTCGAACAAAGGAAATCAGTCATCGCGTACTCGGGTGTTATCATTCTTTCGTGAAGCGGTTCGTCATAGGGTATATCTCTAAATCTTTTTTTTCATTAGTCAATCTTTTCGAGTTAACCTTTTGGAAAACCGAGATGTAGCGTCTGTCGGGTAACAAATTCTAAGTGCTCGGGTTTTGGTAACGGGTCGGGTTGGCTAAATCAAGTTTTTGCATCAAAACTTTTTCTAGTAGATTTATGCTATTCTGTTCTCAGTTGTTTCGACCTGTTTAAGATAACCTTTTGGATTTTTGGCCCGCTTTGGGACCTTGTTTTCTGAGTTAGCTTTCCAATGCCGCAACCCTCTCGTTAATCTGATATACGGTTTAAAAGTTATACCCGTTTTAATATGTTGCTGTTAGGAACTTGGTCTGTGCAGCATGTCTGTCTTATGACACCATTTTGAAACCTTTAGACTCTGTTTTGGCCAGTGACCATCTCACAGTGATTTGTAGTTCTGATTGTCTAGTTTATGAGATAAAAAGATGGGAAAAATCTAATTAGCATTTTAGGAGTTATGGCAGTTCCCGTGAAACCGACGGGTGCTGCCAGTTTTTCTAAATTAAGTCCTTGGGGTGGATTTTAATTGGGGTTTCGTTTTATGTTTTAGGTTCGTGTTAGAGATAACTTGTTGTACCTTTGACTGTCGGGAACCCTTCGGAGCTTACGTTTTTCGAGGTGAGTATTCTCACCGTGTATTCAGTTTTAACGTTATACATGCATGACTTACGTGTTAAATTACTTGCACCATATCTGCTATCTGAGTTATCTATTATCTGAGTTATCTGTGATCTGAGTTATCTGGGCTAACTGAGTTAATTATGTTAAAGAGATAAAAACATAATAATAAACATCAGAGTTTTTGGCTATATGCCATTTTGGGATCACCTCCCGTCTGAGGTTTGGGATCACTCCCGTCTGAGTTTTTGGCTTACGCCTATCTGAGGTGTGAGGAGGGGCGATCGACCCGAATCACACAAGCGCGCTATATAAATTAAAATCTGAGAATAATAAAATCTGGGTAAATAACTGAGTAGATTCTGAGTAGGAGTACACCGATGTGCCTCATGTGTTGTATGTTATGATTGTTTACATTTTGAGAATATTCACTCAGCTTCCCCGCTGACCCAAAACTTCCCTCCATTATTTCAGGTACCAGCATAGGAAGAGAGTGGGTGGACGGTTGACAACTTTATCATTTCTGAGTGCTGACGTGGAACGTTGTTATTTATTAAACTTAATTTCTATTTAAAACCAATTTCCGCATTGATTACATTTTAAATGTCGACTTTAATATTTGGGTTTTATATTAGGACCTTTTTTTTTTTAAATCTTGTACTTTAATATTTTTAATTTTTGTGAAAATTTTTGGGCATTACATGCACGCCTGAATTTTCGGCCAAAAATAACTGTGAATCGTTATCCTATTGTGTAGTTGTTGAAGAATGCTTGGACCAATGAACGATTTACACGTGGCATTTTCGTCCAATCAGAATCGAGCATTGTGATGAGTTGTCATAGCATAATTGGATGTAGCTCCATATATAGATGAGGATTATAATAAATTAAAGTCTATATGACCACTTGTCCTCTAATTAGAACACCAAGTTGCCACATGGCATCTTAATAAGCAACCACAAAATTTATATTTAAATTCTCTAAATTTATATTTTAATTCCAAATTTTAAAATACGTTCCAAGTACTTATCCTCTAAAATTTTTATAAATTTATATTTAAATTCTCTAAATTTATATTTTAATTCAAAATTTTAAAATACGTTCCAACTTATCCTCTAAATATATTATAAAATATATATTTTGTAATCTTAGAAACATAATCAAATTTACCGAATATTATGGGCAGCCTATATTTATATATTTTATAATCTTAAAAACATACAATAAATTACTCCTAATTTCTCCTAAGCAATATAATTAAAATCATCAATTAAATACACGCTAGCATACAAATACATTTATGTAAAGGGGAAAATGCATAAAAGGGTAATGTACTTTGATCGAAAATTCATTTAAGGGTATCTACTTTGGTTTTGATCACTAAAGGGTAACATAATTTTATAAAAGTTTATAAAAAGGGTATCTACTGTGGTTTTGATCACTAAAGGGTAACCAACTTCTATAAAATTTTATAAGAAGGAAATCTATATTTTATTTTGATCACTAAAGGGTAACGAACTTCATATACTATTAAAAAAAGAGAGAATATGTAACTTGTAAGTGAGAATTTTATGGATTATAGCACATATTTGTCATATCCATATTTGCAAGTATAATGTATGAGAATAACGATGACACTTAAGGTTACCTTCTCAAATTAGTATGTCAATTATGTATATATATTTTTTAAGTTTATCCATTTGAGTCATTTTTTTATTATAATTGAGAAACATGTAATATCCATCAACCTAGGCCTATAAACGAACTGACGTTCAACGAATCTTTCGTGAACATTTCGGCGATAAGTTAAAGAAGCCGGCCAATGGTCAAATGCGAAGTGTACAAATTGTTTTAAAAGTTGGTTACTCTTTAGTGATAAAACAAAAGTAGATACCCTTCTTATAAACCTTTATAAGAGTTGGTCACCCTTTGGTGATCAAAATAAAAGTAGATACCCTTTCTATAAACTTTTATAATAGTTGGTTACCCTTTAATGATGAAAACAAAAGTAGATACCCCTAAATGAACTTTCACCTAAAGTATGTTACCCTTTTATACATTTTCCCCTTTATGTAAACGTTGAAGCGAAAATCATTTATATAATTCATTTATACATTGTGTTTAAATTCATTTTCTTAATGAACGATAATCATTTATATAATTTTTTTTAACAGCAAAAAAGGAGGCAACGGATCGAGCTTCGGCATTGCCATCACCCCCCCGAGGACCTCCACTATATTAAACTCGAGAATCTAGCAATTTGCTAGATTAAAAAAGTACAAGAAATTACAACGGGTTCTTTAACCAATCCACCCAAGAAATCCTAACTTTATGATTTCTATGAGTGATCCACGAAAAAGAAAATAATCTAATAGTATCAAAAATATCCAACTTTTTAAATCTACCACCATCGAATAATAATGAATTACGAAACTTCCAAATCGACCAACAAGTAGTATACCCAATCACCATCAGCTTCAATTTCCGATCATTAAAATTGTTGATGGCCGAACACTTTGACACCCATTGGGTGCCTGAATTGCAATTCCAATCATGTAAATCACACCAACGATAAACCGTATTCCATACTTGATTAGCCAGAACACATGTAAACATAATGTGAGACACCGACTCCAACCTCTCGTTACACATCGGGCACATAATACATTCGATCTCCATACCTCGACGAGATAGATTTTGTCTAGTGGGGAGACGATCTAAAAGCATCCTCCACATGAAAAAATTAATTTTAATAGGAATAGATATGCACCAAACAAAGTTAGAATCAAACCCCGGGAACCTCCGATCATTGATGATGCGCCTAGCGGACCCGACTGTGAAGATGTCACTGTCGTCGTGAATCCAAGACATTAAGTCATGCCCCTCCGAAACCGTAATACTATTGAGTAGGAGTGTGAGATTGTTTAGTTGCTCTTGTTCGGCCCCTCCTCTAATAGGTCTTCTCCAATTAAAAACCCTAGCTGGTTTGAGTGTTTTTCGGTTGGACACAATGCACGATATATACATTGCTCACTTAACTAGAACATACATTTTATAAGTTTTTTGATATACTTGCCAATTACGTTAGACATTATGTCAAATGTACTACTATAATAAAACAAAGCATATATGGTCACGTGACGTCTTTTAAGCCTCCTATTGCCACATGACAACCTTAGAGACCACCAAATTTATAATTTAAAATTTTGAAGATTAATTAAATTTCAAATAAATATAACATCATAATCTTTCCCTAATTTAAATTTAACATCATAATCTTTCCCTAATTTAAATTTATTAATTTGTAATTTGAATAAGTCCGTAATAATATAATTTTTTAAAATTATCACATTGTCTTTTAAAAAATAACATAATACGTAATTTGAATAACATTTGCATTATATTAAAATAACATTGTCTTTAGATTGAAGCCTATCACTTTATTTCCGTATGTAGAAAGATAAACTCATTATTTGAACTTGTAATATACATGCACTAGGTTATTACCCGTGAAAATTCACAGGTTATCGTAATTTGTTGAATTTACTTTTATAGAGTATAAATATGAATTGTTAATTGTATGTTATTGCGCATAAGATAAGAAGACATATAGTAGATTAGGGAAATCGACTGTACACATTATATAAACACGAGGAAATATAATAAAATACAATAGGGGAATTTAATTATTAACAATTATAGAATACTGAATATGAATCATTTATCTGCCACCCATGGTTAGTGATTTTAATGAACGTAACACTTATACGCGATATAAATTTGAATTTTTAATCATTATTAACAATTAAATTCAAGTATGTACCTTATATAAACATTTTATAATTTCTTATCGCATATATAACAATCATAAACTTAATGGTTCATCTATTATTAAGTCATATGTAAGGTGATGGGTTAGGTTAAGTTAATAAAATTATTAAGTAAATGTTAAGTAAAATGTTATATTCAAATGTTATGTAAAATGTTACATTCAAATGGAATTAACAACTCATCTATTATTAAGTCAAATATAGGGTTAAGTAAAAATGTAAAATGCTACGTCCAAAAACATTACTAACCAGGCCTGAACTTTTTAACAAATCTGGTTATCATGAAAGATATATATTCGAGGTAGTCCTTAATAATTATATAGTCCTAATGGACAAATCTTAACCATTAATTAATTATAAGTAATGATCAACCTTAATCATACATACAACATAATTATTCACATGCTATTAACATTCAACCAAATGATATATCATAAAGTATCACTAAAAATTATAAAACGCTATAATTAACTTTGACTATATTCATACTTTACCATTTTGAATAATTCATTATAAATAGTATTATGTTTGACTTGAGTAGTAATGAAAACACAGTTAGATTAGTGAATAAATAAGACTTTATTAATTATTAGCACTCTAAACATAATTCACTATAAATAATATTATGTTTGACTTGAGTAGTAGTCAAAAGAAAATTATCTATTTTTTTATTAGTGAATAAACCTGAGACTTTATTAATAGTATTAACATTTTTCAGTTTAATTTGTATTCCGTTTGACATAAGTAGTAGTCGAAACGCAATTTAATATTTTTATTGGTTTTATTTTAATTCTTTTGATTTTTTATTATCGAATAAAAGTAAGACTTTATTAGTAGTTTAAATATAATTCACAATTCTCTATTCGAATATTAATATTATTGTTATTGACTTGAGTAGTAGTCAAAACACTACTCTCTATTTTTATTACTAATTAAAATTAAGATTTATTAGTACTCTTAACATACTTCACTTTAGATAGTATTATGTTTGACTTGGGTAGTAGTCAAAACACAATTCAATATTTTTATTCATTTTTTATTTTTATTTTTTGAATTAGTGAATAAAATTAAAACTTTTTTAGTAAATATAATAGAAGATAAGGATGGTGGTCTATCAAATAAAACATCAAATATTATTTTCAAAGAAGTATTTAGGAATTTATCTTAACATTTCTTATTTTTTATTCAGTTAATTTTCAATTATTATCATTTATTTAATGTTTTAATTTTCACCTTTGATATCAAATGCTTTTAATATTATTATTCCTAAATATCATATAATCATGTCTATAACATTATCAATTATTCAATAAATTAATTATTTTATAAAAATATTATACAATTACTTATTTAATATTTTTTGTATTTACATATAAAAAACATATTTATTATATAAATTTATATTCAGAAAAATTACGACAATGTTTAAAACAAATATTTCAGATTAATTTATAAAACAAATGCTTTAGATTGCATTAGGTATGCTTCGTTTATTAACATTTGAAATCCCGAAAATAATTGTAATAATTGATGATTTTGACTTTCCTAGAATCGTTATAAGTTTGCATGTATTAAAACATAATCATCCTCTATTTTATTCCTAAAAATTCGTAGACGCTATACATTCCGTGATTATGTTAAAGAGAAACATTCAAGGAGGTCCATTGTTTTTACGAAGTCCTGAGGAACAAATCACATCCGTTGATCAATAAGATCTAATGGTCAAAATTAATCACATAGTTTATACATGAAGGAGTATTTTGTTCATTTGGCACCTAAAAAATTGAATTTATTTTAAATTTTTTATTTTTTTAAATTTTATTTTTATTATTATTAAGTTAAAAAATAATATTTATTTGATAATTACGTGTGTAGGGTTTCACTACGCACCATGCGACTGATCAACCACTTGGGTCGACCTCCTAGTGTACTTGGTTCGAACCTTGCTGACCAAGAACATGAATTTGTTCTTGACCGGTCAAAACCAACTAGCTGATTTAAGCCCTAAATGCGGAACTGGGAATAAACCTAATCCTTAAACCCTAAAGGATTAGGATGTTGGAAATCTAGATTAGGTTAACAAGAAAGAAACCTTGTACGAAGAACTCGAACACACACATTGCTTGTGTGGTTCGTTCGACCATCAACCAAAGAACCCTAGGGTTTCCCAAAACATACCTTGTTGATTGCTTAAGATAGATCCACTGATGATGAACAAACCGAGCGATTATCTAGTTGATCTAAGCAATGAACTTGGATCTTCAAGACTTGAAGAACACGAAGAACGAAGAACAACAAAACTTGGTGTCTAGGTTCGGCCGATCGAAGGAGATGGAGGGAGGAAGTATTTTGTGAGGTGGTGTAAGGGGTTTTAGGGTTACCCTAAGCCTCTTATTTATATACAAATAAGTTACGCTTAGAACCCTTTAAGTTTAATTAATATTAGATCTTTAATTAAACTTCCTTTTAACACTTCCATCCCTTATAGTTTAACTAGTTTATTATTGTTGCACTTAACTATTAAATGTCTAGTATTAATACACTAATAATTCGGTACCCATATACACGAATTATATACTTGTATTTATACTTTCAATAATTAATTATATAATAACCTTTATATAATTTATACAACAATATTATCCAATTACTATATGATTTAATGGCTTTAACTCTTATCATGGATAATCCATAATTAACACATTGTATATTTACTCAACTAGTAAATGTACAAATACTTGAATTAATTAGTTAGTTAAACTAATCTAGTAATAAGTTAATCTTAACTTAATACTTAACTGATTCATAATGACCATTATGAATCATTCCTCTTCGTAGTATCATTGCTTATCTTTCTCGTATTACATGTACTCACCGGTGTGACCCTTAAGTGTTTCGTAGGCATGGATGTATCATCATAGGTTGACTGACTGTGCACATAATTCCTTCAGACTCCCACTTGTGCAAGTCTGTAACCTTTGTCTTAATGATACGAGCTACAGTGGCCTTCTAGATGGGCATGTAGGTAAGCAACCCATAAAACCAGCTTACGTAACCCAGGTATAGTTTATGAAAAACTCTTTAATAGCGTCTCCTAGTAAAGAACACTCTGTCTTTACTTCTTGGGCAAACTATGTTAGGCTTATCCCTTGCAGCACGATATTTGTGATAACGAATACGAGCATGGTAGAAATTATCAACTCCTGTATTCGAAATCATTTTATGACTTCTTGATTCAAACTGCTGTGATAAACGACAAAGAACAGATCAGTTCGTTTGGGCACGGATGTGCACTTGCCAGTTTCTTATCAACTCAAAGGACCTATAAATATCTCTCCTAAAGAGGAGATGCAATTACCATCTTGTTATATTTCGATTTAAAAATACAACTTCCTTTGTACCCAGTATCGCCTCGTATGACAAACGTATTTCAGAATTGTCTGAGTTGAACCAAAGCACATTAGTCATTGTATCCTAAACCAAATACCTCAGGCGTAAGGACAATCCTAGTGAACAATACTTTTGAACTTTTCAACCACGAAGTATTGTCACGGTGGTCAATCCAATATTCGTTGAGCCTCCAATAGAATATCACCGATATTTGGTTTACACAAAACTTGTGTAGCTATCTTCGAAGAACTTCGAATCTACCCCCAAATACCGTGATGACGTTAACGTCCCATCGAGGTTCCCACCAGGACGACTAGTCACGGATTTTTGTATCTTCTTGAATAAATAGACTTTTATTCATGGATCTTGTAAAACATACAAAGTCTGAATAGGATACTAACTTATGTATTATTCCTCACTGGGCATAAATACTGAATTATTACTGGATCATTACTTATTCCTTTTGTTCGTGTTGATTACTTAATGATTCTTACAAACTTAATTGTAATTTTATCACTAAACCAATCATTTCTATTAAACTAAAGACATAAGACGAGTATTTAGGAATACTATTACTTTTGCCTTTGCTAGATATTGTTCTTGCAACAATCTAGAACATATTATAGTCTTGCCTTTTATGTAATTCGGTAAACATATGAGGATTGAAAATTAACTCCTTAGTTTCTTGAATTCATAAAACTATCCTTGTAACTAAAACCTCTTTTAGTTACTTGATTTGTAGATATTCTTACTAGTTAAAGAAATTTTCTTAAATGACTGTGTTATCCACTGAAGGGTTAACTACCTATTAGATATGCAATAATTAATCACAAGACTTGTGATCACGCTATTAGGTTTGCAATAATCTAATCAACGATCATTTATTATTTCTCTTAACTCTTTGGCTAACGACTTGGTAAAACCTTGTTGTTAATGTCTTACTAGCTTACTGAATTCATCAACATCTTTAATGAATTACGTTAGTCATAGCTCCCACTTACTTTTATGGAATTTAAGCATCTCTTAAACTACTTTGGCCTAGTCAATAACTTGTAGTTTAATCTTTTAAGAATTCTATAATTAAGATCATCCTTTGGATTTGCGAATATCCAACATTCCTGTTTAGGGAATTATGATCTTTATTGATTATTGTATCTAACAAGTATGAGACACTTGAAATGATACTATCAATTCTTAAACACATTAGTATTCTTTTAAGAACTTTATTTAATGCCAAAGTCATTTCTTGGATTTCTCAAATATCCAGTATTCCTATTAGGGAATTATGACTTGATTAAATATTGTATTTATTACAAGTATAAAAGACTTGCAATAATACCCTTTAATTCTTAAATGCTTTAATATAGTTTTGTCCCTTTTAAGAGTCATTTAATGTTTAAGTCATTTTACTTGGATTATACGAATATCCAATTATTCATGTTAGGGAATTATGACTTCATTAAATCTTTTACTACAAGTATAAAAGACTTGTAATAATACTCTTAAATTCTATCTTGATTATATCCAATATAATCATACTATATTAATACTAATACTTTAAAACTTTCTATCATAAGTAATGACTATTACTTAAGATGTTTTAACTAAGTTCAATAACTCTTGAACCTTATGCTTCCATAAAACTCTATACTTTCATTAGAAAAACTTTCTAATTACTAGCATCTAAGTACCTTGAGCTATCAAGATATTATTTATACAACAATCAAACAAATGTACATAAACATGAAACATAAGTAAATTAAAACTTGACTTACAATCTAGTCATAAACCTTGACTAGTGTAATTATCACACATGCACACAATATAATTCAACCATGGATTCGAAATTTAATTAAAACCAAAATAAAACTTGTTTTAATAAAAGTAAAATTCTCCAAACAATAAAGTAAAATTGTTTAAAACGAATCCACAAAATACTGAATTATAAAACTTGGTGCTTCGCGGGATCATCACCATCTCATGCCGGTCACTATCACTTTCCATCTCCTCCTGCAATAAACGATTGCAAAAGTTAGATTACTCGTAACGTACTTTACAAGTATCTAAAAGTGATTAAGAAGTGTGGTTGTGTTACCTGGGGAACTTGCGTTTCCTCCACTACCACTTGCACCCTTTGGACAATTCCTTTTCCAATGCCCAGCCTCACCACACTTGAAGCACCGGTTCTCGGTCCTCGCAGTGTTAGGCTTAACCTTCTTGACCTTTTGTTTGACACTTTTACCATTTGGCACTCCTTGGTTAGGATAGGTTTTACCCTTTCCTTTACCACCATGCCCTTTCTCATCGCTACCATCAGTTGTGTGACCCCTTTCAGAATTGGTCTCAATATTCAACTCAATAGCCTCGAGCATAGATTGTAGCTCGGGAATGGAATTATCCATATCACGTTTGCTGTACTTGGCTACAAAGAATTTGTAGTCATCGGACAATGACTTGAGTATCATGTTAATTGCAAACTGCATTGGCATGTGGTGACCAAGTCTAGTAAGGTGATCAACATGCACTTTCATTCTCATGACGTGTGCACCTACTGATGCTCCCTTAGCCATTTTGCAAGAAGCGAACGCCTTACAAGCGTAAAATGCTTATCCTGGTTCGTTTTCTTCATCCTTGGCAGGGGTTCTCAATACGTTTCTTTCTCGGTCAATCCTTTCCCTCTCTTGTTTGAGCATGGTCTTAAAATCACGCTTCCAGTTGAGGAAATTTGACCCAGTCTTTTCTTTCCTTCCTAGGAAGAAACGTTGCGAGAGTTTGTTATAGCTTACCGTTGTGTTTGTTGCTGCCATCTACAAATCAAACCCAGTTTAATTACTAATCATCAATAAACATTCTCTAAAATATATTATAAACCCATAATTAATATTGTAGGCCTAGGATCCATATATCACATTCTTGCCGCAAGGTTTGGGCACTTCCCGACGAGACATGCTATTTCTGGTAGGTAACATCCTTACCGACCGTATCAAGACTTGACACGATTCCTAGGGGTCGTAGAATCTTTAGACTTATAACTTATTACAACTTTGTATAATCTAATTGTACATTTCTAAGTTAGTAATAAAGTCTAGTATGTTTATTCTACTTAAGTACTTTTTGGGCCGGGACTCCCGATTATCACCAAAGTAGATCAGACCATCTAAGACAGTGCGATGCTCTGCGCGGGGACTCCCGATTATCACAGAACCTTACGCACCCTAACACTCGTAATGATTTGAATCCATATCTAAGGTTCTTTAACCTTACAATATGAATATCGTTTAACAAGTGAGGTGTTCCATTAGGTGGATAGTACTTAGATCTAAGATTTTCTTGGGTTTGTTTAAGTCTTAAACTAAACATAAACCTTTATTTCAATCTTAATCCTTGTTTAAAATGTGTGACTTGTGAATTGAAGAGTTCTACAAGACACCTTTTTAAAACTTAAGAACTATTCTTTAAAACTTATAGTTTCAAGAATTTGCACGATTTTACATGTATACCTAAAACGAGGTGTACAAAACGTTTTACTAGATTTTGTGAAAAACCTTATCTAGAATAAAACTTACTTGTTTTATCTTACTTGAAAAACTTATAAACTTATGTTAAACTTTTAAATTCTTTTATGATTCATGAACTTGAAACATAAACCTAGTTTTAACACATCTAGTTTTCCATATGTCTAATAATGAAATCAAACATTTGTTTTGACTTATTAGATTCGACCAAAACTTATGACTTAACGACACACTTATAAACTTTGTGATTTTTCTTGTGTAGCTCCCACTAGCTTCAACAACCATGATGAAACTTAAGCTAACACAGTCACCGGTTTATACTTGGTGAAACTAATAAACTTATTATATAAAAACTATATATAATAATTCTTAGTTTGTTTAAACCTTTCTTATATTTAACTTGAACTAGTTAAATATAGGTTCTTGTTATTTTTACTTGATCATTAATCTAGTATATTACATGACTTGTAAAATACTTATATTATACTTTTAAACTATTAAACTTAAATTAGTTTAATGTTCTAGGGTTCTTTAGGGTTTCAAAATTCTTAAGCCTAGGAAACTTTTCCACCAATTAAACTAGGCTAGTTTAATAAACTTGGTGTCCAAGTAACCTCTAGATTTTCGAAATCTCTAAGGGATTAGGAAAGAATCCTTTTGATCAATTAAACAAATCTTGTTTAACATACTTGATCCTAGGGATCTTCCTAGTCCACGAAAATTCTAGGAACTAAGGAAAGAATCTTTTTGATCAATTAAACATATCTTGTTTAACATACTTGATCCTAGGGTTTTTCCTATGGTTTTTCAAAAATTTGCTAGGGTTTCTAGAAACCTTCTTGACCAATTAAACTTAGACTAGTTTAATGTTCTTGGTCCTAGGGTTCTTCCCTTTTTCAAAAAATTATGAAGAAGAAGAAGAAAAACTTGAAACAAAAAAAAAACTTAAAATTAAAGTAAACAAACAATCTTTGTTAATCTAGTCTAGATCTCTAAACCAACGTTCTGATACCACTGTAGGGTTTCACTACGCACCATGCGACTGATCAACCACTTGGGTCGACCTCCTAGTGTACTTGGTTCGAACCTTGCTGACCAAGAACATGAATTTGTTCTTGACCGGTTAAAACCAACTAGCTGATTTAATCCCTAAATGCGGAACTGGGATTAAACCTAATCCTTAAACCGTAAAGGATTGGGATGTTGGAAATCTAGATTAGGTTAACAAGAAAGAAACCTTGTACGAAGAACTCGAACACACACATTGCTTGTGTGGTTCGTTCGACCATCAACCAAAGAACCCTAGGGTCGGTTGGTCGAATTCGTCCAAGAGGGGAGAGGGGAGAAAAGGGTTTCCCAAAACATACCTTGTTGATTGCTTAAGATAGATCCACTGATGATGAACAAACCGAGCGATCTTCTAGTTGATCTAAGCAATGAACTTGGATCTTCAAGACTTGAAGAACACGAAGAACACGAAGAATGAAGAACACCAAAACTTGGTGTCTAGGTTCGGCCGATCGAAGGAGAGGGAGTGAGGAAGTATTTTGTGAGGTGGTGTAAGGGGTTTTAGGGTTACCCTAAGCCTCTTATTTATATACAAATAAGTTACGCTTAGAACCCTTTAAGTTTAATTAATATTAGATCTTTAATTAAACTTCCTTTTAACACTTCCATCCCTTATAGTTTAACTAGTTTATTATTGTCGCACTTAACTATTAAATGTCTAGTATTAATACACTAATAATTCGGTACCCATATACACGAATTATATACTTGTATTTATACTTTCAATAATTAATTATATAATAACCTTTATATAATTTATACAACAATATTATCCAATTACTATATGATTTAATAGCTTTAAATCATATCATGGATAATCCATAATTAACACATTGTATATTTACTCAACTAGTAAATGTACAAATACTTGTATACATTAGTTAGTTAAACTAATCTAGTAATAAGTTAATCTTAACTTAATACTTAACCGATTCATAATTACCATTATTAATCATTCCTCTTTGTAGTATCATTGCTTATCTTGCTCGTATTATATGTACTCACCGGTGTGACCCTTAAGTGTTCGTAGGCATGGATGTATCATCATAGGTTGACTGACTGTGCACATAATTCCTTCAACGTGTAGTAGTTAATCACATGTAATTTTAGTGTAAAATCACATGTGATTGTATATTTAATTATATTTGATATTTTAGTCCAGTCAATGTGATCCAGTATGCAATCACATGTGATTCAGTATGCAATCACATGTGATTCAGTATGCAATCACATGTGATTCAGTATGCAATCACATTATGTGTTATTAATTAAAAAATAATAATTTTCTAAAAAAAAAATATTCTAAAATAAAAAAAATATTATTATTATTTTAAAACGACCAAAATACCACTCATTGTGTAAATATGTGATTAATCTTGGCCATTAGATCTTATTGATCAATGGTTGAGGGTTGTTCCTTGGGACTTCGTAAAAATGATGGACTTCCTTGAACGCAACTCTATGTCATAATGCAGAATATTAAATTATCAAATACCGGATTTCAAATTATAATGTGTTTTTTCCTTTCGTAAGACATATTTCCGAATTACCTCAGTATTAGCAAAGCTATTGCAATTGTCTTCTAATTTTCACAATGCCATGTTCGTTTTATGGCTTAAATCAGATTAGTGTTATTAGTTTCCACAATGATTATTTCTTAACCTCTCAATGTATAGTAACGAATAGATTGATGCAACCATTTGGCAATATTATGTGTAAAACATTGTTTTACTTATTTTACCTTTCTATAATATTTTTCAAGAATATTTTTTGATTTTGGTGATAGTTATGATTATTTGAGTGAGTTATTAATCATGGATTTTAGTAGAAATTAACTCACTGTTTGCGAGATTTTTGTTAAACTTAAAACATTTCAGAAAACAAATCTGTGGAATCTAAAGCATTTCAGAAAACAAGCTGATACTTAAAGCAGTGTGAAAGTGTAGCAGAGATGTAGAAACGATCGATCAGTGTTTTGATTTAGGGGAAAAAAACGGGTATTTACCGGATACCCGGCCAGGTCTCAACGGGTAGAAAGTGACCAAAAACCTGAGCAGATTTGACCCGCCCAATGGACCGGTCCCGGTTGAACTGGCTTGGTCAACCCGGGGTTTAAACCATTGTATTTTTTAGAATTTTTGTAAATATATGAATATAAAAAACGATTAATTTGTCTATGCAGGACTTCTAATTATTGACTATCTTTGTTATGCAGGGTGTAACATGAAGTGATTCTGCGGTGTAAAAATCACATGCTTACATACATACGTAATTTTTACATAATTAACAATTCATTTTTGTATTCCATAAAATTTACGTTCAATAAAATTATTGATAGCCCGTGATTTTTCACGGGTCATAACCTAGTATCACTATAAATAGTGGTTAACTGGTTAAGGATGATCCGGAAAACCAAAATAAAGCCGTCTTGCAATCAATTGCTAGAATAATTATGAACACAAAAATGGAGAATACAGAACAGTTACCGTTGAGTAATGTCTCACAGACAAATAATGATTCTATAATGTGTTTATAAGGGTACTTTAATTACTCTTCTTACAAATAATTGATTTTAAGGTGAAACCCCACAAACTTACATGGTATCACTCTATCAGATAATTACATGGGTATGTATGAATTATAATGTGTTTTAAAGATTTTGAGTTACTTCTATTACAACTAATTAATTTTAAGATGAAATCTCATAAACTTATAAATAAAAATTCGTGAGCGAACATTCCGTGACTTGAGTCTATAGTTCGGAGAAAAGGAGTAGGATGTATTTAAAAAGGATAAGTGATTTTCGTATGCAATAAAAGTGATGAATCTATGAATACGAATTTAAAAACGAAATAACTAACATTCCCAATTAATAAATCTAAAAAGCAAGTTAAATATTTAACTAATGACTTGATGCATTTTTTTTCTCTTGAGTATTTTTTTTTTTTTTTTTTTTTTGTTAACTTTTAAACATACAAATTAGTAAATTACTATTACCACTCTTTTTTCTTAAAATAAATAAATAAATAATCAGACGGCTGAAAAGCTACATTTACGTGAGAAACCAACGACACACGTCACTCTAGCATACCACCATCACTACTGTACTAGCATTACCACTTATGAAAGAAAAAACAAACAAAAGAAAAGAAAAAGATGGTGACTGGCAAAAAATTTAATCAAGTGGTCTTTCATCCTTCTTTGCTCCTTCACCAACTATTCTTGTAGATTTTCCCCCTTTTTTAGGGTTTTTAGTCAGCTGATTTCACTTCAATTAACCATCAATTTGTTCTTCTTTTTTGTTTTATGAAATTCTCAGCTGTTCGTTAATAGTGGGCCACTTTTTGATTCTGTAAGTGATATTCTGAACTCCGTCGTTCAATTCGTAATTGTATCTAGCTTAATTGATCATGCTTTTTTAGTTAATTGTTGATTGTACCAAATTTGTGAGAATCTATTTGACTTCTGTGGACTCAATCTTAATGTTTACCAGCTGAAATTAAGCTAATTTTTAAGTTCAGTTTGTGGGTTTCCTTCGCATTTAGTTTAATGACTGTTTGTGGATTTGTGTTCGTTTAGCTTAATTAAGTTTATATTATGATAGATTTTACGAAAAATTAAAGTGTTGTTGAATCTTGATGCCTGAATATTGTCGCCCTAATATTAGGTGATATATATAAGGCTTTATCTTTGTTGTGAATATAGTAGGATAATCAATTACACCTGATTACAAACCCAATCTTATAACAGCCAATTTTGATGATTACAAAATAAGGTTTTTCATTTTCTGGTAGCAGAACTCAACAATGAAGGAAAGCTGTACAAAAGGATTTTTCACTCTCTTTTTAATACAACAGTATAATTAAGAGACGTTTTTGTTTAGTTTTATTTTCGCGTTTCTTACAAGGTATAACAATTGTTTCAGTTACAGTTTTTGGAGTATCAGTTACTTTTCGGTTGATCCGTAGCTTCATGAATAACTAAGATTATATATTATTTGAATTTTCAAATGGATGATAACGGGCGGCAAAAGCAACCTCAGCCTCATGGTCAGGTACAGTAGTTAATTATGTTTGTAATAAATGTGTCAATTTCATCCCGTTTACATAAAAATGGTTCATTTGGATATAAGAAAAAAGGGCAAACTGCATAAAAATGTAAAAAATTACTTAATTTTTCTAACCGGCATGTTATTTTTTTCCTTTCAATTTCAGTGGCTAATGCAACACCAACCATCAATGAAACAAATAATGACAATAATGGCGGAACGCGATGCAGCCATCCAAGAACGAAACCTCGCCATGTCAGAAAAAAAGACGGCTTTAGCCGAACGCGACATGGCGCTTCTCCAACGTGATTCCGCAATTGCCGAACGAAACAACGCAATCATCGAACGCGATAACGCCATCTCCACTTTACAATACCGAGAAAACTCAATGAACAACAATAACAACAACAACCACCACACAGTTTCACCATCATCATGCCCACCGGGATGCCAAATATCCCGCAACGTAAAACATGTTCATCACCCGCAACAATACCACCAACAAGATCCCAACCTGGCTGGTCCCGGTGCAAGCGCAGGTGCAGTATCTGTGCCTACACCAGAACCAGCCAAGTCAACCAGACGCCCAAAGCGTCCAAAAGAGACGAAATCGGTTACGGCGGTTGCAACAAACTTTAAAAAACCGTCACGATCACGAAAAGTGAAACTCGAGGATGATTTGAATAAAGCGATGTATGTAGAAGACGAACCCAACGATTGGGCCGGTGATGGGGTTGATGTTCATGATCTTAACCATGGTTCAAAGACGGAGTGGAAGGAACAACAAGACCATGGTTCACTTAACCAAGTGGCGTATGATGATACAACAATGCCGATACCGGTGTGTTCGTGTACGGGTGTTTTTAGGCCGTGTTACAAGTGGGGAAATGGCGGTTGGCAGTCGTCTTGTTGCACGACCACCATGTCGTTGTATCCGCTCCCTTCGTTGCCTAACAAACGGCATGCGCGTGTTGGTGGGAGGAAAATGAGCGGGAGTGTGTTTAATAAGTTAATTAGTCGACTTGCTAATGAAGGGCATGATTTGTCTAATCCGGTTGATCTTAAGGAGCATTGGGCAAAACATGGGACAAATCGCTACATTACTATTAAATAAATGTTTAATCGTTTGCCTAATGTTAATTTTAAGTATGATTGAACAAATATGGTGTCTTGTTTGAGATTTGGATTTGATGATTTCGTAAGCGTTAGGAAATGTATTAGTGTAATGGATAAGATCTGTGGATCAAGACTTGCAACATTTGCATCAATGGCAGATTTCAGTATTCTAGTCTGTATCTATAATCTATTGCATAAACTTTGAATTGAGTGAGTCATTATCGAATTGCTTAAAAAAAACCCTAATTTCTGCTACTTGAGATTTATCGCTTATTTTGGATCTCAAACACTTTTAAGAGCTTAATAGTTTTCCCATAATGCTGGCCTAAACAACACTGTTGGGTGCAAATCAACGAATATTTTGAATTCTCGTGAACTGTACTGACAAATCAAGCTTTGATTTATGTTTGGATTACCTCTTTATGAGATTTTTTAATTCCCGTATCTGTATAATGCTTTGTCTGGTTTACCTTTTACTGAACCGGACTGGATACATATAATTGAAGAAACATTCATATTGAAAAGTTTCTCTAACATGCACACCAACTGTGATAGGAAATAGACATGGTAGTATTATAGAAGGGTTAAAAGTGTAAAATAGGTTTATAATAGTTAAAAAGTAGAATCAATATATAAAGGAAATGGGTCGTATGTAGCAAGTCAGGAAGATTATAATTTAGGGTTTAGTATTTTGGCTCTTAGTCTTGGCTTTGAGAGAGGGATTATCCCTGGACCTATCTTCCAATTTGTGGTTGATTAGGGTTTATCTTTGTTTAATTTCATTCTTCTAATTGCTATCTCGATTTCTCGATCTCTACCATTGGTCCGACCTTGCCTTAGACCTGCCGATTGTTATTCACGTCGTTGATACTCAGATTTCAGTTCACGATTTGATTCGATTTCAGTTCAGAATTGCTGAAAAGTCGCTTTCCTAATTCACGATTTCAGTTTTCATTGTCGACATATGTTTTATTTCGTTAATGGCAATGGAAACTCCATTGGTGCAAGCTCGTTTGGATCGACATGAAGCTTTGATTACTGAGTTTCAGACCTATTTGGAGGAGATTCGTTCTTCGATGGCTAAGGAGCGTTTGGAGGAGAAGGAATTCCGAAAATTCATGATGGCGTGGGTGAAAGAACAAGATCCACAATACTTCTTCGACTTCTTCCACTCAGAGGAGGGTAAGCATCCTGATTCTGATTTGAGTGGGGAAAAGGATTATGGAATTGGCATGGTTTCTGATGATATTTTCGTTCCTGGTACGAAACAAACCGACTTTGATTCTGATATGGTTGAATCTGGGGAGTTTTCCTATTCTAATACGGGAGGGGGAATTGTACTCGATTCTAGTGATGAATCTAGTCATATTATTGAATCCGGTGGGGAAACACCTATTCCGTCGATTGAATTGGAGGATCTTAATCGGTCTCTCACTATTATGCCTCGACCGTTAAACCTGAAGAATCATTTAACAATGGATTATTTAGTGAGTCAGGTTTTCAGTGGTGCACACAAGGTGCTCGATGAATGTCTTGAACCAAATTTGGTTAGACAATTGCTTTTGTCAATTTCGTATGTTGTATGGGGTCGTAAGCCACTCAAACCCCGAGATTACATGAACTTCTTGGTTACTTTGCACATTTTTTATGACTACGAGCATCCTAGACCTCATAAACCACCTGATCTTCAAATCAGCACAAAGTGTACTTTGATGGAAACAAGTCTCGAGGATAAGCCATCGGGTTCAAATGAAGCAGATAATGAAGTTAGGAAGCTTTGGATGATTCCATGGTGGGCGGGTACCATCAAGGTTGCCATTGAAGAAGTCCCTTTATTGCAGGAAGACATTATGAAAAATTTTAGGATGCAATTTTTTCAAAAAAATCAAATGAAAGAACATGGTAGTAGTGAGTTTGGATTGCCAAATAAAAAGGTGTCATCTCTTTTTGCTCTAATAACAACCAAGACGGGTCAACATGATGAAATTGGTCCACATGGAATGGCACTTTCAGCTTGTGAGCACTTCTGGACGCTTTCAAGCAGTAATACAAAAAAATCAGATGCACACGTTGTTCAATCTTTGACTGAATCGCATGTAGGAGTTGTTACTGGTGGAGATGGAAGCAAGTCTTGAGGACAAGACTTATTTGAAGGCGGGAGTAGTGATAGGAAATAGACATGGTAGTATTCTAGAAGGGTTAAAAGTGTAAAATAGGTTTATAATAGTTAAAAAGTAGAATCAATATATAAAGGAAATGGGTCGTATGTAGCAGTCAGGAAGATTATAATTTAGGGTTTAGTATTTTGGCTCTTAGTCTTGGCTTTGAGAGAGGGATTATCCCTGGACCTATCTTCCAATTTGTGGTTGATTAGGGTTTATCTTTGTTTAATTTCATTGTTCTATCTTCTAATTGCTATCTCGATTTCTCGATCTCTACCAAACTGTTTGTTTAAATGTCTAAAAACTGCTTCCTTCACAGGTTGGTTTCACTGATGATATTATTCAAAAATAATTCTTTTTTTCAGTAGTTAAGTTAGCTTCAGATTCAAGGAAAGATCTCAAAAGACCACATTTAACTTTTTGTTGCTATCATAAAACAAAGTCCCAACCATAGTCAAACAGGAAAGATCCTGAACCTAGTCAAAAACAGCTACAAGAATACTAGTCATACCAAAAACCAAAACTCATACAAATCAAGAATACAACAAATTGAAAAGTCGGTAACTGAAAGTAGCAAAGCTAATAATCAAACGTTAATTCAATTCTAAACCCAAAATAACAACACTACCAAGCAAAATAGGAACCGTTAATTGAGTCAAATTCACAAGTTTAATTTGTAAGCAAGTTTACTGTCCAATTCTAAAACCAAACACCACTAGTTTTTAGTGATTTTACAAACATTTCTACTTTGATACATGGCAAAAGAACTATAAATTTTACTTGGATAGACAAAAATTTCAATATATTCTTAAACATTAAAATTCGAAAACATTAATTGAAATTAGAACCTAACACAGTTACAAACATGTAAAGATTACAACTTCAAAACGCATCACTAACACAAAATAAAATAAGCAAACGTACAACATTTCCTGACTATAAAGATACAGTAAAAAATAAAAGATTACACGATCCTTCAAAAAAACAAACAAAAAACTAAACCACAAACTTAATTCGCGAGAGCCATCGCTGCACATTAACCAACCAAATCTGCAAGGATAAAATATAATAGAATACAAAATAATTGTTAATGATATCAAGAAAGCAATTGAAACCTTCCAACCTGGATCCATAATTATTGTAAGATTGAACGAACATACCAACAGCATATTATACCAAAGAGTATACATCACATTCTTTAATAACTGATACCAATTTTAACAAAGAATCTGATGTATACTCCTTTGGGATAATATCGATTAAGGTATCGCATGCGAAGAGATCTTGGTGGTGAAAAGTTGACAAGAGGAAATGAATATTGGGGATCAAATCAAATGAATTTAAATATTAATAAAAATTTAGAAAGTGGGTATGAGTCAGATCACATGGATACATCAAGATTTATCAGACAGGGATAACTGTGTAAATAAATGATATCATCATACACAACCCACACTACAAAAAAATCATATAAACGTTATCAAATGAACAAAAACTGGTAAAAACCATTTAGCTTGGAGATAACATTTGGTTATTAGTCAGATCACAAGTACACATCAGAATTTATCAGACAGGGATAACTGTGTAAATAATTGTTATCATCATACACAACCAACATTACAAAAAACATTAAAAATATAGCATAACTCATGAAAAAAGAATCAATTTAAAGAAAGATAACATTTGGGTATGAGTCAGATCACAAGTACACATCAAGATTTATCAGACAGGGATAACTGTGTAAAAATATGATATCTTCATGCACAGCCCATTTTAAAAAATTACAATTTTACAAAGACTAAAAAATCATTAAAACATCAAAAAATTAAACTTTACAAAAAATCAAATCTAAAGTAAGCCTCAGACCGTCCTAGTTCATGATTTTCAACAACTTTGCAAGTATAAATACTTGTTTTTCAGTCAACCATTATTAAAAACTATCATCACTGGCTCTACTTAAATCTTAAAAATAGAAACAGGTTTCGAAAACTTGAGAAAAAGGCATCAGATCTTCCTATTCAGAGTAAGAATCACAATACTCACACAAAGGTAAGTACTCAACTCGATAATAAACACATCATATGGCCTACTTTCCTTCAAAATTACGAAAAAAAAACGAAAATAATTAACGAAAACGAGAATAAGAAAAATGGAATGACGAATTACAGAAGACGGCTGGTAGGGATTTGCAGGATGCGATCTAGAGAGAGGCTGAATGGTGATTTTATAGGGCGTGTTTTGTCGGCAAGGGTTTGATTTAACGGCCCAAATTGCGTCTAATAGTTGAACCAAGCCCAGTTGAACTTAGGGCAAATTTCCCTCAATTTTTATTCGTTTTGGTTTTCTACAACTTACATACTTCCTCCTGGGGATGGGATATAGAACCGAAAACCCGGAACCGTACCCGTACCGAATCGGAACCGGAACCGTTTGGAACCGGATTACTAAAAATCGGTTCGGGTATCGGGTCCCAGATTTTCGAGAAATCGGGTATGGGTATTTCGGGTCTGGGTAAATCGGGTCCGGGTACATCGGGTATGGAACAAATCGGGTCTAAGATCCGGAACCGAAATTAATTAACTATGTATTTGAGATTTATCGTGGTATAATACTATTAATAGTATTTGGTTCATATTAATTAAATCATTGTTATTTATAAATCATTATAATATTACATGTATAAACTAATGAACATGATAAAAACACCAAAAAACGGCTACAAAAACTACTTCGGTTCCAATCGGGTATATACCCGATTTACCCGAACCGAACCCGGAACCGAACCGGAACCGTATTATGTAAAACGGTTCGGTTCTCGGGTCTACTAATCCTCCTAAATCGGGTCTCGGGTATTTCGGGTCCGGGTCCATCCGGGTCGGTTCCGGACCCGATTCCATCCCTACTTCCTCCGATTCAAAACAAGTATTCGACTTTGTGTTTTACGGTTTTTAAAGCAAAAAAAATTATAATGATGGTTAAAGTAAATTAATTGAATGATTAGTGGATAATGGGTCCCGCACCTTTTGAATAAAGTGAAGTTAATGATGTTTAAAAGTAAAAAGTAAGGATAAATGAGTCATTTCACTTTATTAAAGTAGATAGTGGATGTGAGTTCTACTATTTTTTTGCCAAATAAAGTAATTTTTCAAAGTGTAACACTTATTTTGAATCACCATATAAGCACTTATTTTGAATCGGAGGAAGTATATTCGTTTTTCAAGGAAAATTAACAAGCAAATTTTAGACGGTTTATGAAAAACTAGAAGGGTACCCGCGCAATGCGGCGGCGGGTACCCTATAATTATATTTGCGATAACAATAGTGATTGTACGATGGTGGCAGTAGTGATGGGCTTTTTTAGCAGCCGTTAAATTGGTGGTTTTTTTTAAAATTACATTTGGGCCGGTTAAAAAAAGTAAAGATGGTGGTGAGTTGTAACAATCGTAAACGTTAGTGGTTAACACCCACGCCTAATCCCCAAATGGTCACGGGTTCGATTCCCGTAAACTGCGTTTTAATATTTTGGGTGTCTTAAGTGTTTAAGACATTTCCCAAAGTAGAAAGGGGAACTTAAGACTTTCCATTAGTGGTAGGCCTAAGTACTTTATTATTAGTAAAGATAAAGATAAAATCTATATCTATATCTATACTACTTTATAATGGAGATTAGACATTTCTATTTACGGAAGTCTGAATTCAAACCTGCCTTAACTGGAAATGTTCAATCTGCATAATTGAAAATTTTAAAATAGTTGATAACAAGAATCGAACCCGAGTGGGCATGGTCCCCAGGTAAATGACTTACCACTAAACATGGAGCAACTTTGGTAACAACTATTCGTAACTACCCAATACTATCCTTCATTGTATGCGTTTTTTTAATAAATACTCCAAGTAATGCCGGCCCATGTAATCTAGTTCAAGAGTAATAGATTATTCGGACTACCTAATAAGCACGGCCCATCAATAGTTATCTACAACCAAACCATTCGTCCGAACAGGCGCCTAATCTTCCCAGACATCGTCGAACCCTAAAGGTTTTTTTTGGGACCTTTCTGCAAAATCAAACATGAAATACGCCATAAACGCCGTTACAAACATGAAATCCGCCCGAAGATACCTTCATTTCCAAACACAAAACGATTACAAACGTCGTTACAGTCCATGATCTGCAAATCCACATCAAAGCAGGTATGTTACGCTTTTTTTTTTATATATATAACACCATAACTGGTAATTCCATTGCCGGATTGTAATTTTGTGGCTGCGTTTTTCCCCCAACAACATTTGTGACAATATTGATTGTAATCTTCGATTATGGAAAACTTGACACGGCTTACAATTGATGGAGGCTCGATAACGATTCCACAACAAATACAGGTACTATTGATTTTGCAATAATATGAACTCTGTTAATTGTAAAATCTATTAGTTGCGATTTTTGGCCAATTACAGTATATGAACTAGGTTGTTCGCAATATTGAAATCGTTGAGTTTTTTTTATGGTTTATAATGCAGACGTTGTAAAATCTATTAATTGCGATTTTGAAGTCAAAGTATATGTTAATATACTGTAATTAGCCTTACATTGTTGCCAAAGTATATGTTAATATACTGCAATTTCCATATGACTGTTAACCATCAATTTCGATTTTTTTAAACATATTGATGATTCCTTGTTTGATTGTGCAGGTTTTCGATCCATATGTTACAATTGCAAACTTTGAAGACCTTTAAACGCCCCACTTCTGGTATAAATGCAAATTCGTACGCGTGGAGTATATTTGGATGGACCGCGAGCATAACAAGCTATATCTTTTTCCTGCTGGACAAATTTGTAAGTAACCATGTTTACGTTTAAATTCATATATTACAACACAATAAAAAATGATTATTTAATATATGGATTTTGTAGAGACACAAATATGCTGCGATTATCCCCCACAGTTTAATCGCCGCCTATGAAAGCTGAAAATTACAGGACTGCGTGTTTTCTTTGAACTACTTCAAGATTGATTACAACGATCTCGAAGACTTTCCACGATTTGAGGGCTATACATTTTTTCGCAATGAATGGGCAATTATATTCAACAAAAAAACCGAGCTGAGCGATATTAATTCAGGAGAAGATGTGTGGTTTCCAAGATATCCAATGATTTCTTCTGCCACAAGCCTCTTGTGGGATAACACTCGCCGCAAGATGTTGATTGGTAAAAAAATAATATTGTTACTTTTAATATTGTTGGAGTTACATTTATTTCTTTTTGCAGGAAAAGATTACTTTATTATGTTACCATTTTTTAAGGGTCAGGCAGAACCGTTGTTGCCTGATGGGAACTTCCCCCATATTGCTATCAATGTCTTCATGTCGCACGACCTCTTAACATTACACCACTGAATCCCCAATCCTGGGAATTTGTCAAACGATTGTTTTTTCTTTATAAATTGGCGAATCAAGTGTGAGTTTCTACTACAGGATTGCCGGTAAGTTTTTTTTAATACCTATATAATATATGATTACATGGACTTGTCATAACCTAAATGTAAATTTTGTCTCCTCCAGGCGAAACTGCATAAAGATAATCTTGTATTATATACCAGCTGCCACTTCCACAATGATTGGAAGAGCTGCTTCTGAAATTGTTATTGTTTATGCAACGCGAGTTAAACTTATTCAAACACAAGGAGGTAATTTTCATTGTTCCTTTTACTATTAATTTTTAACTAATTTCATTGTTCCATTTTAAATTTTTTTAAACTAATAACCATGTATTAGGAAGGGTAAACAATAACTACTGGCCTATAAATTCTCACGTCTTATTATTTTTTTTTAGACTTCCTTATAACTTAAAATTCATTTATATCACCATAAATGAGAAAACTGTTGTTATGGAAAACGCCATAAGCGCCAAAAATGTATTTATACATATTCCTTAAATTAACATACTACATCTAATTGGCCATAAATGGCAAAACTGCGTCCCATATTTAAAACTCCCATATGTAATTGTTATTCATGTTTATTAAATGAGTGGGTAAATACGAATTATTGACTTTGATATACTAAAAAGGTTTATAACCCTTTCTTTATTGGGTACATTTCAGCCAAGTTTCTTGTTGCAACCGATCTGACAACGTTTGAATTCTACCCAAATATTGTAGAAGCGGTTAATCTTCAACTAATCCATCCAATCCAGCTAAATGATAATGATGTCGTTATGGGTAATGAAGATCACTTTGCTCCCCCCCCCCCACCCCCTCTCAACCTAGAAGTTATTTCAAACGACTAAGAACTTCTTTGTTTGGCAATAAACGTATGAGTACATACCGTCCCAACGTCTAAATACAATCGTTGTCTATTCGTTGTGAAATTACTTTACGGCACTAATGCATTTCTTTAATTACAATGTCGGTTTTAATTTTCATTATCCTTTTATTAAATACATTTATGGGTTTCCCAATTTATGTTTCGGTTATATGATCATTTAAATTTTCCTAAATATGCATACGGTTTTATTTCTTTTGTCATATTTTGTGTTGCACGCAATTGATAGTGTTAGTACCATACCCCAAATGAGCACCCTATAAAGCACACTTTTACATGGTCATTTAAATATAGAAAACATTCAAAACATAATTGATTGAATAAAACAAAAGATGTTGTGCCAACCCCATGTCATGTGTACCGATTCAACCCCCATATTTAAAAAAAAAGTTTTTCATAAAGTAGATTATTGAATAATACGGATATTTTAGGAATATTCCAAACCCAATAGTAAGATTATAAACGTGACAATCAATTCACCATATTTTTGTTTTCCTAATTCCGTATTAACCATAATTACTAATTCAATCAATTAGGTAATATCGGTTTTGTATATTTAAATTGGATTTGAATATTCGATCACCAATATAGTCGACGGATAATCATGGAATAGTAAAGTTTGACCAATCCGAGACTTTTTAAGGAGATCTAGAAATCATTAAAGGGTCATTTAATTCCGGAATAATTAATTAATTAATAATAAAGGTGCGCCTTAATTGTATTAAAAACCCGATTAAATGCTTGAGCGGGAAAATAATTTTCGAATAATAAAGGTGCTTCCTATAAATTGGTCAAACTGCTTTATAGGAAAGCATTGAATCACCAAAACTATTTCTTAAACGTTTGCAGCAGATGGAATGACCCCTGTATGTACCAATTGTAAGCTTTGAGTCTCTTTGCCAAATTGAGTGGACTTACAGCTGCAATTACGTACAGGTTGGGTATGTTTGGAGGGACTACAAACAAAACAATATTTGGCTTCTTTTGCTTGACAAGTTTGTAAGATTCTATTAAAAAATTACATGCAGTAACTTTAATTTTCTTAAATTTACAATTACAAATTAGTTGAGTTATCTCAATCATTTAACCAACTAATCCTTTCTTCTTAGGGACACAAAATTGTTGGAATTATGTGCACAGTTAGTCAACCTATGATGACACATCCATGCCTACGAAACACTTAAGGGTCACTCCAGTGAGTGCATGTAATACGAGCAAGATATGCAATGATACTACGAAGAGGAATGATTCATAATAGTCATTATGAATCAGTTAAATATTAAGTTAAGTTTAACTTATTACTAGATTAGTTTAACTAACTAATTAATAAAAGTATTTGTACATTTATCAGTTGGGTAAATATACAACGTGTTAATTAAAGATTATCCATGATATGATTTAAAGCTATCTTCTCCTATATATGAGCCTACATTTAACTAAATTTTGCCAACTAATCAGTTTGGAGCTACCTCATTGGTCGACAATGCCAGGTGTAATTACCCCATTGGCCGCCCACTCATCTCAACATTAGGGTTAAACCACAGAGATTTCATTCCACTTCTCTCGCAGCTCTGCCTTCTTCGACCTCTCGCTGCTAATCAACGTCCACATCTCCCGTGAATACTCATCATCCACGTCTCTCGCCGCAATCCCTGGCATACACATCCTCAGGATTATTCGACTGCATCCCAATCTTCATATTCCATGAATATCGACTGCATCCCAGATTTCATTCGACTGCATCCCAACAGGAATAATCAAGCGGATAATGATTTTCCATTTCTTTTTATTATTATTTGTGAGTCATTTGTGAGTCTCTTGCAGATAAGGAGATTGACTCGAAAGCCAATTTGAGATGGCCACTGACGAACAACCATGATTCAGGTAATTTTCATCTATTGAATCGGCATTAAACGTTTTCTTTCATCTTTTTGTTTCTTGATATGTTGTAGTATACCTATATATGCTTGTGGATATGCAATACTGTAAAGGATTTGAGTATTTTCATCTCAATTTTATCTGTTGAAGTCTTCAATTTGGTATTGCCCACCACCTGTTCGACGAAATGCCAAAGATTGCTAAAATGGTCTAAGTGGACCCACAAGTTGTGATCCTACTTGGTTGAAAATTCTCGAGAAGATGCTTAAGAAGTGCTCTTATGAAGGTTATTATTTTACCGCTAATTGTTTCTCCATTTGATTTCATTTTTAGCTCACGTATGCAAGCGTGCTTGAGTGAATTTGATTGATAGTTAATTTGTTTGTTTAACTAGATGTCATTATAATCAGTGATGTCATAAGTACAGGTCCAATTTTTTCGATTATTAACTGTCATTGAAGCTATGGTTTGGGTGTATACTTCGATTTAGGGTAAGCTATGAGATCATAGATGCTATTAGAGATGTCATGAATCGGTGTATCAGCCAACTGAATTTGCAAATTAACAACTTGTAGTAAGCTTTGAGATTATAGATGTTATTAGAAAAGTTATTGAAACACTAATTGCAACACAGTTTCACAAAGTTAGCAATCTATTGCATTTTTAATCACTAGAAAGTTCATCAAATTTGTTAAACATCATTAAATCGTTCAAAATTATTGTTTTTTGCATCAGTTATCACATGTGGACTAGCTATAGAAGCTCTGGATCTGCTCCGTGAAAGAAAAGATGGATTTTACATTGTAATTAGTGATGTAAACATGCCTGACATGGATGGATTTAAGCTTTTGGAGCATGTTGGACTTGAGATGGATCTTCCAGTCATAAGTCGGTTAATTACACCTAATATTTATTCCACCATACATACATACATACATACATCTATATATTGAATTAAGTCTATGAACTGCAGTGATGTCTGTTGATGTAGAAACAAGCAGAGTTATGAGAGGTGTTCAACACGGAGCTTGTGATTATCTTCTGAAACCGATTCGAATGAAGGAATTAAGAAACATTTGGCAACATGTTTACAGGAAGAAGATACACGAGGTGAGAGATACTGCATCATCTTCTTACATTTTTGGGCTGTTTTGTTATCAACTTGCATTAAAAACAGAGGGGAAACCCTTCACATCTGTCTTGCTGCAACTTGCGATGGCAAGTTGAAATTTGGAAAAAAATAAAAGTTAATGTTCTTATATTAACAGCGGTTTGGATGCACACAATTTGAACTTGATTATTGTGGTTAGATAATTTTGGATTTAGGATCAATATTGCCGAACACTAGAAAACTGATTGTTGATCTTTAGTATATGTACATTCGAGAGATAATGTATAAGTAGGGCCCTAACTATTCAATTTTTTCATCAAGATCATTTTACTACTGAAAGTACTTTTATTATGTGTGCATCATGCTTTGTTTTTGTACCAAATCTCTACCATAGGTTTCAAGGAAAATTTTTAAAAGGTTATTTCAACAAATACGAACATGTTCTTGTATCATATGTTCCAAGATTTATGCGGTACCTCAAAGATACTAACCTTCCTATGAAGTTACATTAACTTTCTTATTTTGTTTCAATACAAATAATGACATAACGCGGCAAATTTGCATATATTTCTTCGAGAGGACCACATTTCGTAGTTACGTACACACGGTTTAAAAGTTGTATAAAAAAACATGTGGGTGGACTGACTGTCCATATGAGGTCGAAAACAAGACAAGTATTTCTACGGTCTGTCCTCTTTCGATTATTTTCTTGTCATTATATATCTGCATTTTGAAACGTTTTCTTTCATTTTTAAGATGGCATATCGATCTCAATAATGTCTTTTGAAGTTCAAGACCTGGAATGTTGCTTCCTATGGGACTTCCCGAAGATGTTAAAGTTATTGCTTGGGGTCTTTTCCTTGAACGGTACGTACAAACAATATTTTCATAATTTTTTTAAATTATAGATAGTTACTATGCTTAATAGAGTAAATTCCAAGAATAGTTTATGTGGTTTGGCTTAATAGAGTAAATGCAGTTGGATTAACTGAGACAAATATATAAATGAAAAACTTCCTTTTAAGCTGATACAAGGATACCGGCATAAATCCTTATTTCAAATTTTTAGCAATGTATACTTATTTTAGTATTTAAAACTAAATAATGACATAATTTATTGAAATTGTAGACATTATATACTGGTGGGCCCATTTGGAATATATGAAGTTTGTGATGTTCAGATATATTTTATTTTATGATCAAGTGATTGACGAAATATGCAAAAGATAATGAGCAACGAGTATGGCTACATCTTTTAATACAAGAGTGTCATGAGTGATTTCTCAGCAAAAGGAATCAACCTGAACCAATGGTAACACTTACAAAGAACCGGGTAAACTGTAGTTGATTTCTTGATGGGTTAATAATTATACCCTGTGCTTCTTTTTAATATAAATGTAGACAAACACTTGCAGTAGGTTTTACTATGATGGGTTCACTCTAAACGCTAACAACAAGCTCACAGTGTGGACTGAGATTGTTTCTTTCTTTTGGTGGGGCTATGCCAAAGACGAGGAACATTTCTATACTAATGTATGGTTAGTGTATATTATGTTAGACTTAAACGTGTTTTAATGTCAAATTTAAGAATTTAAAAGGTAAGTATGGTTATAATGTTAAATTAAATATCATGCAGTATAATGGTTGAATTAATTTTTAATGGTTGGATTTATTTTGGCCGTAGTACCGGAGACACAAGCTATGATTATGATGCTCCACTTGATGAATATGGTAAGACCTATCTTAACTTTTGAAACTTTATTACAACTGATCATTTGGAAGACAGATCAGATCATTTCCAACTGAACTGGTCCATGGCCATAATTTTCTATCTTTAAGGTTTAAATGATGGATTGAAAGTCAAAATTAGAAAAAGCAAAGAATGGTAGACTTTCTATACATGGCCATAATTTTCTACCATACAAACTGCATATGATTCTATCTTCATCATCAGTGAATTCACCATGTTTAATATTGGGCCTCAGATAATTTAACCCTCAATCTGCAGCTCTTTCCACATCTTTACAGACCTGCAAATCTAAGAATTACAAAACCGTAATCTAACTTCTTCCAAGAAACACAACAAACAAATAATGGAAATAAAAAGAGAAATGAATTAAGTACCAGTTTGTTGAGGGAGAGCAATCCAGTTACCACTGTTAAATATTAAACTAGACTTTAATATTATTAATTATTATAAGTACCAGTTTGCTGTGATGTTCCAGATGAAAAGATTCTGGAGAATATTTCTGATGATGTTTTGGTTGGTGTACTAGATGAAAAGATTCTAGGCAAGGAAAAATACAAGAAGATTGATGAAGTTGATAAAGTTGTTATGGATGAAGTTTGGGACAACTTTACAGCAAAAGATGGTGACTTTAAGGTTGTGGATGATGCTCTCCACAATGGTTTCTGAGATGATGAAATAAAGCACGTTTGATGATTGCAAGCATTATACAAGTCTAGTTTAAGGAGGTGTGTTAAATATTAAACTAGACTTTAATATTATTAATTATTATAAGTATTAATATTAGAGTAATTAAGGAAGTTTATAGCAGTTATAGGGCTTCCGAAAAGATGCAGTGAAAGGACACAACGGTTACTACACAACGGTTACCGTACATCTTGTATATATATGTGTATGTATGTAAAGAAAACGTTGTACTCTCTGACAATTAATAAAGTAAAGTATTGTGTGAACCCTATTTGTCTTGTCTTTCTCATGAATCCATAAACATATCGATTTCCTATGTACTTTGTATGTAAAGTTGTTTATCAACATTTATATTTTCTATTTATTTTCTGGTTTCCTCCAACAACCACCAGTACCATATTTGTCAATGAAGGTTTTGAGCTATGCATCTTCTTTAGGACATGACCCTCTTTTTACATTTTGTTTATCACAACAGCGAGCCCTACCCATTTATATATGCGTGTGTGTGTGCGAATCTCACTTGGAAATTGGCCTCTTCCTCAAGATGTGATATATCTCTATGTGTGTGTCAGCTGTTAAATGGCAATTTTGATTGGTGGGTTTGCATGTTGGCATTCTATATATTGAGTGAAAGACTGATTCTGAAGGAGGTTAGTAAAGAAATATTTATTTAACACAAGGGCAAGCACAAGTCAATTGGATGAGGGTTAATATAATAATGGTTACATTAATTAATCATATTACTAATTATTCATTTTATATATAGTACATACTTGTTAATACAACCCCCGGATGTATCTCTAATTCTTAATTACATAAGGCAATAAAGCTTTGTGAAGATGCATTGATTGCAACTGATCCAAAATATACTACTCTTGGTAACAATTTAGAGGTAAAGTATTTATTCATATATCAAAAATTGTTTTTCATCATTTTAATTATAGATTGTTATTTTATTTCAACAGTATCAATATTTTTATTATTTTTCTATGTATATCTTGAAGCATGCCCGCCCAGTCGGGTGGGATTTGAAGCTAGTTAAATCATATAGTGATTGGATAATATTATTGTCTAATTAATTGTTAAAGGTATGAAACACAAGTATATATATTGCGTGTATATGGGTACCGAAATATATAAGTGTATAATACTAAGACATTTGATAATTAAGTGTGACAATAATAACTAGTAAAACTATAAGGGATAGAAGTGTAAAAGGAAAATTTAATTAAAGATCTAATCTTAATTAAACTTAAGGGTTTAAGCGTAATTTATTTATGTATAAATAAGAGGCTTAGGGTAACCCTAAAACCCCTTGATCATTACACACCAACACACGAAAACCCTAGCCCCATCCTCTCCCTATTTCGGCCGAACATCAACAAGGGAAAGTTTGTGTTCTTCGTGTTCTTCGTTCGTTCTTCGTGTTCTTCAAGTTTCGAAGAACAAGTTCATTGCTTAGATCAACTAGAAGGTCGCTCGATTTGTTCATCATCAGTGGAATATCTTAAGAAAGCAATAAGGTATGTTTTGGGAAACCCTCTTCTCCCTCTCCCTCTTGTTCGACGGACGAAAACACTAAGAACCCTAGGGTTCTTGGTGAGTGTTCGACGAACACACACAAACTTGTGTGTGTTCGAGTTTTTCGTACAAGGTTTCTTTCTTGTTTATCTAATCTAGATTTCCAACATCCCAATCCTTTAGGGTTTAAGGATTAAGTTTAATCCCACTTCCGCTTATAGGGATTAAATCAGCTAGTTGGTTTTAACCGGTCAAGAATACCTTCATGTTCTTACCAATATGGTCGAACCAAGTAACCTAGGAGGTTGACCCAAGTGGTCGATCAGTCAAGTGAAACCCTTCAGTGGTATCAGAGCGTTGGTTTAGAAATCTAAACTAGATTAACAAAGTTTGTTTGTTTAATTTCCAAGTTTCTTTTCTTTATTTTGTTCCTTTTTCTTTTTCCTTCCTTATGTTTTTTCGAAAAAGGGCAAGAACCCTAGACCAAGAACATTAAACTAGTTTAGTTTAATTGGTCATAAGGATTCAACCCTAGTAATTTTCGAAAACCATAAAGAACCCTAGGACCAAGAACATTAAACTAGTTCAGTTTAATTGGTCAAAAAGCTTCTTTCCCTAACCCTAGTATGTTCGAAATATCAAAGAACCCTAGGATCGAGAATGTCAAAGTTTTTGATCAAGAGGATTCTTTCCTTTATTACTTGATCTTCAAAATCTAGGACCAAGTATGTTAAACTAAGTTTTGGTTTAATTGGTCAAAAGAGATTCTTTCTTTTTCATCCCTAGATTTCGAACATGAGCACTAGTACAAAAATAGCTTTTAGTCACGGTTTTTTTTAAACAACCTCGCCACAGGTTCACATGTTCATGTGGCTAAATATCACAAATAATGATCTAATGTTGTTTTAGCCACATTTTAACTAAATTATTGTGGCAATTGCAAATTAGATTTGAACACTTCAGCCACGATTTAACATGATAAACGTGTCCATTGCTAGCCACGGTCATGTAGCGTGGCCATATGTCACACTTTTCGCCATGATTTTTTTTGTTAAAACGTGACATTATATTGTGACGGTTAATACGTGAGGCGAAAGACAAATATTTAGCCACATGAATCAACTACTTGTGTGTCCAAAAATTGGTATTCATTTGCCACATGAAATTCATTGTTGTTGAAAGAAGTATATAGCCATGGTCGTGTGTGTTATGTGGCTATACAATAAACAATAGTCACTCAAAACTTTTCCTTGTCTGTGTGGCTATATGATGGATATTTGCCATACCCTAAATCAAATCAAGATAAAACTAAAATTGTGTGTGGCCATAACCTAAATAATAGCAATGGTAAAGGTAAAATTAAAATTATGTCTCTATAATTAGTTTATAATCACCATTTTATCGTATATAAATGTGTGTTTATAAATAGCAAATTGTCACGTTAATAATGTTAAATGTGGCTAAATATTATATGGGGTCACATATAAGTGATAACGACTTATGTGGCTAAAGGGCAAACAATAGCCATGATTAAGTGTGATACTAGTATTTGTGGGCATATGTGTTTATTAGCCACATGAAGTCGTTGTTGTTGAAAGTTAGTATATAACCACGATCATTATTGTGTGTCATGTGGCTATAGGACAAAATAAAGTCACTCAATTTTTCATGTGGCTATAATAAGATTATGACTACAGTTAAATTGATTATGTGTCTAAAAGCAACCAATTGTCTCGTTAATTGGTTTAAATGTGGCTAAATGTTGTCCCACATTGCTATTTGTATGAAAGTTGGGTGAATTACTTTCACTATAAAAAGAAGTGCACCAACTATGTTGAAGCAATTAAAGCTTGAGTCCCTTATGCCTTTCACGTTGTGTGGTCATTTGACTTAAGGCTCGGTGCAGTGCAATTCTTTTCCCGACAATTTAACTGTTTAACTCGGTTATTTACTTCGGTTTAACTATTACCAATCGGTTTGACAGGTCTAGAAGGAAATAATAACCATGTTGGTTTTTTTTTTTAGTGTGGCCAAATGATATCAAAAGTCACGGATTAAAAATAATTTAATGTGGCTATAGGTTAAACTATAGCCACAATTACAAAAACCTTATGTCTATAAGAACTCTGCGGTCACCCTCAACATAACTACACGTGACAATACACAATAGATTAGTCACATTGTATCTAAAACTATGTGTCTAAAATCGGGCTTGTAGTCACCACCAATATGACGATATGTGGCTATATGGTAACCATTAGCCGCAATTTACAACAAATTGTGTCTCTAAAAGTAGGATTACAACTATTGTCGTTTTAATTACATATGACTATATGGTAACCATTAGCCACGGTTGTATGTTATCGCCACACTTTTCCATATGATATGGCCACTAAAATTTAGCGTAGCCATATATGCACTTTAAAACGCGAGAGAATAGACTACGCTTTTGATGTAAAATAAAACCGTGACTAATTACTTATGGCCACAGTTTTTTGTAGTGGCGTTTGATGTTTTTTGTACTAGTGGAGGACGATACTTGGACACCAAGTTTGATTAAACTAGCTTAGTTTAATTGGTGGAAAAGTTTCTTAGGCATAAAGGAAATTTTCGAAAACCCTAGATGTAATCTAGGACCAAGAACATTAAACTAGTGTAGTTTAATTGGTTAAAAGAATTAATTAAGATAATAATCTAAAACCTAGATAATTAAGCAAGTTCATGTTTAATAGGTTTAATTATTATCATAGTAGATTTATTGAAACTAGTTCTTTAAACCTAGAAACTTAGACAAAGTTTTATTGTCTATAAGGTTTGAATTAAAAAGTTTAAATAAATTTATTAAGATCATAATCTATCTTAGAATTTAAACAAAGTTTATTGTTTAGATATGATTGATTAAGATTAATCTTTTAATATTTTTGATCAAGAAAGTCAAAACCCTAGTTTTGATTGATCAAGAACAAGATTAGAGTTTGACTAATTAATATAAGGGAATTAATGAGGATTAAAAGAAGTGTTAATTTTTAAGTTCTAAAATTAACAAGATGTATTTACATATATATATATATATATATATATATATATATATATATATATATATATATATATATATATATATATATATATAAATATAAAATTTCGGAATTTTAAATATTTAAAAGAAAAATGAATTTTAAAAGATAAAATAGTTTATACGTATTTTAAATGGATTAAGTTAAAATACATATGTATAAAGTAGATGTAATATTCTTATTAGAATGTTATAAGTTTATTTTAAAGTAATGAAATATATATATATATATATATATATATATATATATATATATATATATATATATATATATATATATATATATATTAAATACAAGATTAAATGGAACATTAAAAAGATAATGTTATTTTGATCTTAAAGGATAATAGTATAACTAGTTATTGTATAAGTTATTATATAATTAAAACTAGAAAGTACAAAGTTATCATTTTATTATAACTAGAAATTGTACAAGTTAAGATTATATGATAAACTAGAAATATACAAAGTTATATATTATTATTATAAGATGTATAAAGTTGTAAGTTATTATAATTAGATAATTATACAAGTATAATATAAGTATTTTACAAGTCATGTCAGATACTAGATTAATGATCAAGGGTTAAATAACAAGAGAACTTTATAACCTATATTTAACCAGTCCAAGTTAAATGTAAGAAAGGTTTAAACAAACTAAGAATTATTGTATATAGTCCTTATATAATAAATCTATTATTTTCACCAAATATAGACCGGTGATTGTGTTTGCTTAAGTTCCATCATGGTTGTTGGAGCTAGTGGGAGCTACACAAGAAAATCACAAAGTTTATAAATGTGTCGCTAAGACATAAGTTTTGGTCGAATCTAATAAGTCAAAACAAATGTTTAATTTTATTATTAAACAAGTGAAAAACAAGGTGTGTTAAACTAGATTTATGATTCAAGTTTATGAATCATAAAAGAATTAAAAGTTTAACATAAGTTTTAAAGTTTTTTCAAGTAAGATAAAACAAGTAAGTTTTATTATAGATAAGGTTTTTCACAAAACCTAGTAAAACGTTTTGTACACCTCGTTTTAGGAATACATATAAATCGCGCAACTTCTTGAAACTATAAGTTTTAAAGGAAAAGTTCTTAAGATTTAAAAAATGTGTCTTGTTGAATTCTTAAATTCACAAGTCACATATTTTAAACAAGGATTAAGATTGGAATAAAGGTTTAAGTTTAGTTTAAGACTTAAACAAACCCAAGAAAATCTTAGATCTAAGTACTATCCACCTAATGGAACACCTCACTTGTTAAATGATATTCATATTGTAAGGATAAAGAACCTTAGATATGAATTCAAATCATTGCGAGTGTTAGGGTGCGTAAGGTTCTGTGATAATCGGGAGTCCCGGCGCAGAACATCGCACTGTCTTAGATGGTCTGATCTACTTTGGTGATAATCGGGAGTCCCAGCCCAAAAAGTACTTGAGTAGAGTAAACATACTAGACTTTATTACTAACTTAGAAATGTACAATTAGATTGTACAAGGTTATAATAAGTTATAAGTCTAAAGATTCTACGCCCCTAGGAATCGTGTCAAGTCTTGATACGATCGGTAAGTATGCTACCTACCAGAAACAGCATGTCTCGTTGGAAAGTGCCCAAACCTTGCGGCGAGAATGTGATATATGGATCCTAGGCCTAATATATTAATTGTGGGTTTATAATATATTTTAGAGAATGTTTATTGATGATTACTAATTAAACTGGGATTGATATGTAGATGGCAGCAACAACCACGGCGGCAAGTACCAACAATCTCTCACTTCGCTCAATCCTCGAAAAATACAAGTTGACTGGGTCTAACTTTCTCAATTGGGAGCGCAATCTTCACATTGTGATCAGGCATGAGAGAAAGTGGTATGTCTTGGAAAGAGCAGTTTCAAATGTCCCTGCTGCAAATGCTAGAGCTGAAACGAGGCAAGCTTATGATAAGCATGTCAGTGATGCACTCGATGTGAGCTGTCTAATGCTCGCCACTATGAGTCCCGAGTTACAAGCGGGACTTATGGATGTGCCGGCAATTGAGATGATCCAGCAACTTAGGGATTCATTTCAAGAGCAAGCTCGCACTGAGAGGTTTGACATCAATCGAGCCATCAACTCATGCAAGATGGTCAAAGGAACACCGGTGAGTGCCCACGCCATGAAAATGAAAGGCACATGGATCACCTCGCTAGACTCGGTCACCCTATACCGTTGCAAATGGCAACAGACACTATACTCAATTCGTTGTCTGATGACTACAAGCCTTTTGTGGTCAACTTCAACATGCATAATATGGAGAAATCCATTGTTGAGCTACATTCTATGCTCAAGACAGCTGAGTTGAGTTTGAGGACCAGATCTAAGGATGTTCCGATGATTGGTAATGGCAGTAGCGGTGGGAAGAAGAGAAAAGGGCATGGTAGTAAAGGAAAGGGTAAAACCAATCCTAACCAAGGAGTGCCAAATGGTAAAGGTGTCAAACAAAAGGTCAAGAAGGTGAAGCCTAACACAGCAAGGACCGAGAATCGGTGCTTCAAGTGTGGCGATGCTAGGCACTGGAAAAGGAATTGTCCAAAGGGTGCAAGTGGTGGAGGAATTGCAAGTTCCTCAGGTAACACAACCACACTTCTTAATTACTTTTAGATACTTGTGTAGTACATTACGAGTAATCTAACTTTTGCAATCATTTATTGCAGGAGGAGATGGAAAGTGATGACGACCGGTATGAGATGGTGATAATCCCACGAGCACCAAGATTTTATAATTCAGTATTTTGTGGATTCAGTAAAAAATGATTTTATTTTATTGTTGAATAATCATTTTATGTTAAAACAAGTCTTTTGGTTTTAATCAATTTGAATCCATGGTTGAATTATATTGTGTTATGTGTGCATGTGTGACAATTACACTAGTCAAGGTTTATGACTAGATTGTAAGTCAATTTTTTGATTTACTTAATATTTCATGTTTTATACTTGTTTGATTGTTTATGAATGAATAATGTCTTAGAAGCTCAAGGTACTTAGATACTAGAAATTATAAGTTTTTCTAATACAAGTATTTAAGAGTTTTATGGAAGCATAAAGTTCAAAAGTTATTGAACTTAGTTAAAACATCTTAAGTAATAGGCATTACTTATGATAGTATGTTTTTGAAGTATTAAGCATTAATATAGCATGATTATATTGGATATAATCAAGATGAACTTTATGAGTATTATTACAAGTTTCTCATACTTGCAATAAAGGATTTAATCAAGTCATACTTCCCTAAAAAGGAAAAGTTGGATATTCGCAAAATCCAAGTAATGACTTAGAGATTATATAAACTCTCAAAAAGGTCAAGCTATATTAAAGCATTTAAGAACTAAAGGTATTAAACGCAAGTGTTTCATACTTGTAACTAATACTTTATTTAATCGAGTCATAATTCCCTAATAGGAATAATGGATATTTAAGAAATCCAAGAAGTGACTTTGACATTAAATGAAGTTCTTAAAGAATACTAAAGTGTTTAAGAATTGAAAGTATCATCTCAAGTGTTTTATACTTGTTAGATATAGTAATCAATAAAAGTCATAATTCCCTAAACAGGAATATTGGATATTCGTAAATCGAAGGATGATCTTAATTATTGATAGAATTCTTAAAAGGTTAAAATACAAGTTATTGACTGGGTCAAAGTGGTAGTTTAAATTAATTTCATAAAAGGTAGTGGAAGATATGACTAACATAATTCATTAAAGACATTAATGAATTTAGTAAGTTAGTAAGACATTAACAACAAGGAATTACCAAGTCGTTAGCGAAAGAGTTAAGGGAAATAAATGATCATTGATTAGCTTATTGCAAGCCTAATAGCGTGGTCACAAGTCTTGTGATTAGTCATTGCAAATCTAATAGGATGTTCACATTCCAGTGAACAAGTTAATCATTTAAGGGAATTTCTTTAACTAGTAAAAGTATCTACAAATCAAGTAGCTAAAAGTTATTTAGTTACAAGGCAAGTTTTATGGATTCAAGAAACTAAAGGAGTAATTTTCCAATCCTCCTATGTTTACCGAATCGTATAAAAAGGGCAAGACTAGAATATGTTCTAATGTTACATGAACAATATCTAGCAAAGACAAAAGTAATAGTATTATTAAAATACTCGTCTTATGTCTTTAGTTTAATAGAAGTGACTAAATTGTAATTAGTGATAAAGTTAAAATTAAGAGTCATTGAGTAATCAACACAAACGCAAAAAATAAGTAATGATCCAGTAATAATTCAGTATCTATGTCCAGTGAGGAATAATACATGAGTTAGTGTCCTTGTTATTCAGACTTTGTATGTTTTACAATATCCATTAATACAAATCTCTTTATTCAAAAAGATATAAATCCGTGACTACTCTTCTTGGTGGGAACCTTGATGGGATGATAACGTCATCGCGATATTTGGTGGTAGATTCGAAGTTCTTCGAAGATAGCTACACAAGTTTTTGTGTAAACCAAATATCGGTGATATTCTGTTGGAGCTCAACGAATATTGGATTGACCACCGTGACAATACTTTGTGGTTGAAAAGTTCAAAAGTATTGTTCACTAGGACTGTCCTTAAGTTCAAAATACCGAGGTATTTGGTTTAGGATACGATGACTAATGTACTTTGGTTCGTCTTTGACAAACCTGAAATATGTTTGTCATACGAGACCTTACTGGGTACAAAGGAAGTTGTATTTTGAATCGAAATATAACAAGATGGTAATTGCACCTCCTTTTTAGGATAGATATTTATGGGTCCCTTGACATGATAAAAACTGACAAGTGCATGGCCATGCCCAAACGAACTGATTTGTTTTTTGTCGTTTATCACAACAGTTTAAGTCAAGAAGTCAAGAAATGATTTCGAATACAGGAGTTGATAATTTCTACCATGCTCGTATTCGTTATCACAAATATCGTGCTGCAAGGGATGAACCTAATAACGTTGCCCAAGAAGTAGATACAGAGTGTTCTTTACTAGGAGACGCTATTAAAGAGTTTTACGAAACTATACCTGGGTTACATAAGCTGTTTTTATGGTGTTGGTTACCTACATGCCCATCTAGAAGGCCACTGTAGATCGTGTCATTATGATAAAGGTTATGAACTTGCACAAGTGGGAGTCTGTTGGAATTATGTGCACAGTTAGTCAACCTATGATGACACATCCATGCCTACGAAACACTTAAGGGTCACACCGGTGAGTGCATGTAATACGAGCAAGATATGCAATGATACTATGAAGAGGAATGATTCATAATAGTCATTATGAATCGATTAAGTATTAAGTTAAGTTTAACTTATTACTAGATTAGTTTAACTAACTAATTAATACAAGTATTTGTACATTTATCAGTTGAGTAAATATATACAATATGTTAATTAAAGATTATCCATGATATGATTTAAAGCTATTAAATCATATAGTGATTGGATAATATTATTGTCTAATTAATTGTTAAAGATATAAAACACAAGTATATATATTTCGTGTATATGGGTACCGAAATATATAAGTGTATAATACTAAGACATTTCATAATTAAGTGTGATAATAATAACTAGTAAAACTATAAGGGATGGAAGTGTAAAAGGAAAGTTTAATTAAAGATCTAATCTTAAGTAACCTTAAGGGTTCTAAGCGTAACTTATTTATGTATAAATAAGAGGCTTAGGGTACCCCTAAAACCCCTTGATCATTACACACCACCACACGAAAACCCTAGCCCCCATCTCTCCATATTTTGGGCGAACATCAACAAGGGAAGAACACAAGTTTGTGTTCTTCGTGTTCTTCGTTCTTTCTTCGTTGTGTTCTTCGTGTTCTTCAAGTTTCGAAGAACAAGTTCATTGCTTAGATCAACTAGAAGGTTGCTCGATTTATTCATCATCGGTGGACTATCTTAAGCAAACAATAAGGTATGTTTTGGGAAACCCTCTTCTCCCTCTCCCTCTTGTTCGACGGACGAAAACACCAAGAACCCTAGGGATCTTGGTGAGTGTTCAACGAACACAAACAAACTTGTGTGTGTTCGAGTTTTTCGTACAAGGTTTCTTTCTTGTTAATCTAATCTAGATTTCCAACATCCCAATCCTTTAGGGTTTAAGGATTAGGTTTTATCCCACTTCCGCTTTTTGGGATTAAATCAGCTAGTTGGTTTTAACTGGTCAAGAACACCTTCATGTTCTTACCAGTATGGTCGAACCAATTAACCTAGGAGGTTGACCCAAGTGGTCGATCAGTCAAGTGAAACCCTTCAAAAATCATGGCCATTATCGCCCACAATTTATTTGTTGCATATGAGGGACTCCAATTACAAGGTGGTGCGTTTTCCCTGAAGAGCTTCTACATTGATTTCTACCTACCCAAAGACTATCCACCTTTAGGAAACTACAACTCCGTTCAAAACGACTGCATAATAGTGTTCACTATAAAAACCCAGCTTGCCAGGACTATTATGGGAGATCTTGAATGTTTTCCCAGCTTTTTATTTGCTTCCTTGTAGGAATATCTGCTTCATGTGAACATCAATTTTTACCATTTTTAATTATTTAACGTTTTTTTCCTAATTCTATTTTCCGTTTAAATGATTTAGTTCCATCCTGTTGTTTTCAACGAAATTTGCATTACTGTTCACAACGAATTTTAATACTGTTTGGACGAATTTAATTGGAATGAATTTCCTTATTTTTGGAATTACAGTTGTAATTCATTTTCCTTATACACAACAAATCAGTTTGAATACAATAATTTATGTTAATATTCATATACTAGGAAGGTTGTAAATGTGATATTTACCCAATATACGTATCTCAAAACAAGGTGAGATTTTACAAAAAAATGCCTAAACAACATCTAATATTTCAATGACTTAAGATCACCGATCATTATTTGAACATGATCTTCAACAACTGCCATCGTCTATATCCCATCAAATTTTAAATTCATTCTTCACATATTTGACTGTAAAACATAATATATATTTTTAATTCACTTTATTAGTCAAACTGATAGATAAAATAGGTATGTTGATTATCATCATGAAATTAATTGAGAAATTTTGTTTCTAACATTTTGAAATTAATGTTTTCCGAAATTAAAAATATTTATTGTTTTGATATATTTATGGAATATATATATTTTGCTTAAGCATTTCGCTGTGATTTCCTTAATGGATTACCGAAAAACTTGGAAAGTTTGAATATTGGAGATATCTATTAATGCTTTTAATGATATTTTAATTTTCTATACTACTTTATAATAGAGATTAGACATTTTATTTACAGAAGTCTGAATTCAAACCTGCCTTAACTGGAAAATGGTCAGACCAAGGTTATAAGTTATACAATGTTAAACTGATAATTCATGAACTAACTGAATTATTTCACATCGATAAACAATCAAATTGAATATTAGTTCTATAATAAAGATAATGCTAAAAACATAATAGTATAAATATTTGTTAATACTTGTTTGTAGAATGCACCAAAACATGGCTGACCTTTTGAACTATTTGTTCCCATAATAAGATAATAAAATTTAAAAATTGCAGTATGTTTATGGGAATTTTCAAAATTTAAATTTAAAAATGTTAGTTTATGGGAAATTATAAAATATCAATTCTTATTTTAACACTCATATAATTTGTACTATGTTTCGTAATTTGAGATACAATAAATTTCGCCAAAATTGTTTCCGAAAATTTTATTGGAATGTTTTAATATTATTGGAATGTTTATTTAAATTCTATATTTTGATAAGTTTGGAATGGCCAAATTGATGGCCAAAATTTATAGAGGTAGTTTCAATAACAGTATTAATTGATTACAAATCCTTACTTTGACTAATTTAATTAAAATTCATTTACTATAACTAGATTCTGTTTTTTTCAACCTTATTAATATACACATGATACTATACAATTATGGAACAAGAATATCATAAGCATTCAATTGTTTTTTTAAAATAATGATTTCTAAAAAAATAAGTTACGTTTTTATGTTTATGATTGATCTTGTATGATTTTGTCAAATCATATATAAATAAGGTACATGTATATGAAGTTTGTAACGGATGATTACATTTTTATTAGAAGTATCATTTATATAAATGAAGTTAAACAAGAAAGTAGTTTGTAACGGATGCCAAAAGGTATTATGTTAAACCAGAAAGTAGTCAATTATTTGTCCACCCACATTAATTGACTCGATTATATAAAATTCACGCTCATATTATCATATAATTTTTCTAATTCATTTCTTTTTGTACTTTATATGGACTTTATACATATACTTTTAGGATACCTTTACTTTCTTGATGTTTATCTAATCATAATGAGTTATCTAATCTTTTCTAATTTTTTTTCAAGATGGGCATCCACCAAAACGTAGACAATTCTCCAATTGTTGGGAAGCATGATATATTCCTTACTATGACATGTAATCCAAATTGGCCAGAAATCCAAACTCTGCTATTGCCCGGTCAGACTGCACAGGACCGGTCAGACCTTGTTTCAAGAGTGTTCCGGGAAAAATTGGAGGATCTAAAGGTCCAACTATTCAAAAGGTATGTCCTCGGTGTTGTGGGTTCACATGTATACGTAATAGAGTTTCAAAAGCGTGGCCTTCCTCACGCTCATTTCCTTCTAATAATGACATCAGATCACAAAATGACTAATCTAGATCATAATGATTAAATAGTGTGTAGTGAAATTCTAGACGCAACAAGGCATCCAATAATGTACGAGCTGGTGAAAAAACATATCATTCATGGTCCATACGGGAACTTAAGATCAAGCAGCCCTTGTATGCATGGTGACCCTAAACAATGTCGATTCAAATATCCGAGCCAATTCAACGAGGTAACAACACATGGACATGACTCATATCCATTATATCGAAGGAGAGATAATGGTATTAGCGTGGACGTGCGTGGAAAAACCCTTGACAATGTCCATTACAACCCAAAGTTGTTGATGATGTTCAACTGTTACATCAACGTCGAGGTTTGTTCGAGTATAATCTCGGTGAAGTATATATATTTTTAGGTATGTCTACAAGGGTCACGACAGACAATCTGTCCATGTTGATCCGGACAGTGATAATGTAGTTATTAACGAGATAAAGAGATTCCATGATGCTCGTTATGTGTCTCCCCCCGATGTAGTTTGGAGGATTTATAGCTTTGGTCTTTCACTAATGTACCCATGCATAATGGCTTTTTTTGAGATGAATAGAATCAATGAAGACGCGAGAGATTTATTGTACAAGGACCTTCCCAGATACTTCACATGGAATAACACGTCACGGCGTTGGAATACTAGACAAAGAGGATTAATGATGGGAAGAATGGTTGCCGCTAATCCCGCTGAAGGAGAACGATTCTACCTACACCTACTCTTGTCCCATGTTCCCGGCCCTATGGGTTGGAAATGTCTCTATACTGTTGAGGACGTGTTGTACGATACTTTTCGCGGAGCAGCTCTTGCGAGAGGTTTAATTGAGGATGATAATAATCTCTCGGCATGTCTTGCGGAGGGTTCTGTGTTTCAATATCCACCTGCTCTTAGGAGGTTATTTGCTACTATTTTGATATTCTGTGAGCCGGGGGATGTTCAGAAGTTGTGGGATGACCACTACGAATCCTTGTCTGATTGCGCAAATATGGAGATTTTTTGCAACATGGTCCTTAAAGACATCAAAGTTTTTCTCCAGTCTATGGGTAAAGATCTTGATGATTTTGATCTTCCTAAACTAAATACTGACACAAGTTTATCATCTGGGGTTGTTCGGGAATTACAAGAGGAGTACTCCATATTTGTGGAAGAAGAAGACTTGGTTGCTTCTGACTCACTAAATTCCGACCAGAGAGTCGCGTATGATGATATATTGAGGTAAATGGATTACAATCTTTCCGGTGTCTTCTTTATAGATGGGCCTAGAGGAACAGGAAAAACTTTTCAGTATAAAGCTCTCCTTGCAAAGGTCCGTTCTCGTGGTTTTTGCACTCGCGACAGCTTCGTCCGGTGCGGCAGCCAATAACATGTCGCGGTAATCAACACGAACAAAAGGAATAAGTAATGATCCAGTAATAATTCAGTATCTATGTCCAGTAAGGAATAATACATGAGTTAGTATCATTTTTATTCAGACTTTGTATGTTTTACATCATCCATGAATAAAAGTCTATTTATTCAAAAAGATACAAAATCCGTGACTACTCGTCTAGGTGGGATCCTTGATGGGACGTTAAGGTCATCGCGGTATTTGGTGGTAGATTCGAAAGTTCTTCGAAGATAGCTACACAAGTTTTGTGTAAACCAAATATCGGTGATATTCTGTTGGAGGCTCAACGAATATTAGATTGACCACCGTGACAATACTTCGTGGTTGAAAAGTTCAAAAGTATTGTTCACTAGGATTGTCCTTAAGCATGAGGTATTTGGTTTAGGATACAATGACTAATGTGCTTTGGTTCAACTCAGACAATTCTGAAATACGTTTGTCATACGAGGCGATACTGGGTACAAAGGAAGTTGTATTTTAAATCGAAATATAACAAGATGGTAATTGCACCTCCTCTTTAGGAGAGATATTTATAGGTCCTTTGACATGATGAGAAACTGACAAGTGCACGGCCGTGCCCAAACGAACTGATTTGTTCTTTGTCGTTTATCACAGCAGCTTGAATCAAGAAGTCATAAAATGATTTCGAATACAGGATTTGATAATTTCTACCATGCTCGTATTCATTATCACAAATATCGTGCTGCAAGGGATAAGCCTAACAACGTTACCCAAGAAGTAAAGACAGAGTGTTCTTTACTAGGAGACGCTATTAAGAGTTTTTCATAAAACTATACCAGGGTTACATAAGCTATTTTTATGGGGTTGGTTACCTACATGCCCATCTAGAAGGCCACTGTAGCTCGTGTCATTAAGACAAAGGTTACAAACTTGCACAAGTGGGAGTCTGAAGGAATAATGTGCACAGTTAATCAACCTATGATGATATATCCATGCCTACGTAACACTTAAGGGTCACACCGGTGAGTGCATGTAATACGAGCAAGTTATGCAACGATACTACGAAGAGGAATGATTCATAACAGTCATTATGAATCAGTTAAGTATTCAGTTAAGTTTAACTTATTGCTAGATTAGTTTGACTAACTAATTAATACAAGTAGTTGTACATTTATTAGTTGAGTAAATATACAATGTGTTAATTATAGATTATTCATGATATGATTTAAAGTCATTAAATCATATAGTAATTGGATAATATTATTGTGTAAATTATATAAAGGATATTATATAATTAACTATTAAAAGTATAAATACAATTGTGAATAATTTGTGTATATGGGTACCGCATTATTAGTGTGTTAATACTAGACATTTAATAGTTAAGTGCAACAATAATAAACTAGTTAAACTATAAGGGATGGAAGTGTAAAAGGATAAGTTTAATTAAGAGATTAATCTTAATTAAACTAGAAGGGCCCTAAGTGAAAGTCCATCTATTATAAATAGAGGGCTTAGGCATCACTTATTAGGTTACACCTAAAAGAGCCGAAACCCTTGCCCCTTTACCCTATTCGGCCAAACACAAACTTGGAACCCAAGTTTGGTGTTATTCGTTCGTTCTTCGTGTTCTTCAAGTCTTGAAGATCCAAGATCGTTGCAAGTGATCATCTAGAGGATCGTTCGTCGTGTTCATCATTAGTGGACTTATCTTAAGCATTAACCTAAGGTATGTTTCATAGAACACTCCTTCTTCCTCTCCTCTTGTTCGAAGTCGAACCAATAACCCTAGGGTTCTTGGTAGTAGTCGTCGAACACACACAAGTATGTGTGTGTGTTCGAGTTCTTCGTACAAGGTTTCTTTCTTGTTAACCTAATCTAGATTTCCAACATCCCAATCCATTAGGATTTAAGGATTAGGTTTAATCCCAGTTGCGGATTTATGGATTAAATCAGCTACTTGGTTTTAACCGGTCAAGAACAAGTTCATGTTCTTGGTCAGCAAGGTTCGAACCAAGTACATTAGGAGGTCGACCCTAGTGGTTGATCAGTCGCATGGTGCGTAGTAAATCCCTACAATATTATCAACAAAAAACGACCATGTTGATGACCATAACGAGAAGTGGATCAATAGATTTTGTGGTGAAGTGAAAACGTATTATAGTTTCGATGAAGCAGAAGACAACAGAAACGACTTATATCCTATGGAATTCTTAAACTCGCTTAATGTGAGTGGTCTGCCACCTCATGTTCTTCGGCTCAAAATTGGGTGTCCGATTATACTTTTACGGAATCTCGATCCCTCACATGGATCATGTAATGGCACGAGACTTATATGCAAAAAGTTTGAGTCAAATCTGATTGATGCAGAAATAGCTGTTGGGCAGCATGTTGGCAAAAGGGTTTTCTTGCCAAGAATACCACTATGTCCGTCTGAATCCGACATGTTCCCTTTCAAGTTGAAAAGAAAACAGTTTCCGGTTCGACTAAGCTTTGCTATGACAATCAACAAGACCAAGGACAAACAATTCCAAACGTTGGCGTTCATCTTCCGGAATCAGTGTTCTCGCATGGGCAACTTTACGTTGCCCTGTCAAGAGGAATTTCATGGCAGACGACAAAAGTATTGGTAACTCTAGCAAAACAATTTAATGTTGACGGTGTTTACACAACAAATGTGGTGTATCGAGAGGTCTTACATGATGAATAATATACGTTAATTCATCGCCTTGTCTTAACCTTTTTTTTCAAAATATTTAATTTAACAAATTTTAAACGCGGATAAGTATTCAATGTAGCTTTTATCCATATTTCATTCCCAACTATAATTCATTTGTATAAAAATCATTATAAAATAACATGTAAACAAACACCATCAACATCGTCGCGGAAAATAGGTATTAGGTTACCCGCCGCACATTGCGCAGGTACCCTACTAGTTACTAAGAAAAGGAAAGATACAGTCTAAAATAAACGTTTTAAAACTAAAATTTTGCATTGAGCTAAGATCATCAGTTAAATCACATTAATATATTATTGATTGTTTGCAGTAGTAAGGTATCCGAGCAATGCTGCAGCGGGAACCTTATGTAAGTATGTTTTGCGGCGAGCCAATTTTATTCGGTTACATATTTTTTCTAATAGTAATAGGATAGCCATACTATAGATCAGTGAAGAAATAAAGAAGATGATGATTGCGGGTGGTAGCGAGGTTGCTGGTAGGTATAGCCTAATGGAGTTTAAAATAATTAGTTGTTCAAAGTTTACATACAACTGACAATAAACAAAAAAGTATGGTTAATTTTTTTGACATTCAATATGGGTTTGGAATATTCCTAAAATATCTGTATTGGGTTTGGAACATTTAAGTTTACGAACAATCACTTCATTTTTAAAACTTACTATTTTTAGTAACTACTATTTTTGGAAACTTTCCATTTTTAGAAGGTAAACCATTCTCATTATGTTATTTACGTGGTTGCTTGTTTACTTAATTTTTGCTATGTAATCATGAACGTTACACCTCCGTTCTTCCGCAAAACATTTTAAATGAAGTAAAACTCATTTTTGGCGGGATGTGACATGTAGCCTTCAAATCGTGGAAATTCTTCGAGACATTGTAATCAATCTTGAAGTAGTTCAAAGAAAACACGCAGCCATGTAATTTTCGGCTTTCATAGGCGGCGATTAAACTGTGGGGGATAATCGCAGCATATTTGTGTCGCTGCAAAATCCATATATTTAATAATCATTTTTTATTGTGTTGTAATATATGAATATAAACGTAAACATAGTTGCTTACGAATTTGTCCAACAGGAAAAGATATAGCTTGTTATGCTCTCGGTCCATCCAAATATACTCCACGCGTACGAATTTGCATTTATACTAGAACTAGGGCGTTTGAAGGTCTTCAAAGTTTGCAATTGTAACATATGGATCGAATACCTGCACAATCAAACAAGGAATCATCAATATGTTTAAAAAAATCGAAATTGATGGTTAACAGTCATACGGAAATCACAGTATATTAACATATACATTGGCAACAATGTAAGGCTAATTACAGTGTATTAACATATACTTTGACTTCAAAATCGCAATTAATAGACTTTACAACGTCTGCATTATAAACCATAAAAATAACTCAATGAATTTCATTATTGCAAACAACCTAGTTCATATACTGTAATTGGCCAAAAATCGCAATTAATAGATTTTACAATTAACAGAGTTCATATTATTGCAAAATCAAAAGTACCTCTATTTGTTGTGGAATCGTTACTGAGCCTCCATCAATTCTAAGCCGTGTCAAGTTTTCCATAATCGAAGATTACAATCAATATTGTCACAAATGTTGTTGGGGAAAAACGCAGCCACAAAATTACAATTCTGGCAATGGAATCACCAGTTATGGTGTTATATAAAAAAATGTAACATACCTGCTTTGATGTGGATTTGCAGATCACGTATTGTAACGACGTTTTGATCGTTTCGTGTTTGGAAATGAAGGTATCTTCGGGTGGATTTCATGTTTGTAACGGCGTTTATGGCGTATTTCATGTTTGATTTTGAAGAAAGGTCCCAAAAACACCTTTAGGGTTCGACGATGTCTGGGAAGATTAGGCGCCTGTTCAGACGAATGGTTTGGTGGTAGATAACTATTGATGGGCCATGGTTATTAGGTAGTACGAATAATCTATTACTTTTGAAATAGATTACATGGGTCGGCATTACTTGGAGTATTTACTAAAAAAACGCATATAATGAAGGACAGTATTGGGTGGTTATGAATAGTTGTCACCAAAGTTGCTCCATGTTTAGTGATAAGTCATCTACCTGGGGACCATGCCCACCCAGGTTCGATTCTTGTTATCAACTGTTTTAAAATTTTCAATTATGCAGATTGAACATTTCCAGTTAAGGCAGGTTTGAATTCAGACTTCCGTAAATAGAAATGTCTAATCTCCCTTATAAAGTAGTATAGATATAGATAATAAATAGTGTTGAGTCACTGAAAAGCATTCCCCACTAAAGATATTTAATGAAGACAAAAAGGCAAATAGTTGGAAGACAATATGAGGATTAGTTCCTCAGATTGTGGATAACTGTATCTGATCTGATCAGATCACAGTTACCCAGTTACACTATCTGATCACTATCTGAAACAACGATCAGTTCCCCGTGCGGATCAGATTCTGGTTAACAGATTGGATAGTGTAACAGGTTCAACGCAATGGATAAAACGCTGAACCATTGAACAAATACTTCTCTAAACAAAACTCTTAGTGAAGCTCACTGAAGTTGAAGGCCATCTAAAGAAGCATGAGTATCCGAAGACTCATGGCCACCAGAAGTGTACATAGGCTGGAACTTCCAGTGTCACTAGAAAGACACAAGTAAAGCACAAGTTTGTGCATCGCTGATTATGGTAATATCTTGCAAATCTTCTAGAACATATCAGCGATCACAAGACGATAGAAAGTACTGTCAGAATTCCGTTAGTTGTGCGCGTCCCAAGAAATATCCTCTGCACTAACGGAATTCTCACATGTGGAATCGATTGATCATTCCTTTGGATCTACGTTTCCCAATGATATAAATTGAGGACTTAGACGATCGATTCCAGTGTGCACCCAACAAGGTTACACGCTGCTGAATTTATCCCAGAACTTTATTCCCTTGAGCAGAGTGTAAACCACCAGTTAACTCTAGTTATCTGATTCGAGAAATGAATCTGTATAACGAAAGTGTCTTGTCTTGTGCTTGATCATTTGTTGATCATAAACTTGTCTTAGATAATATCTGTTGTTGTGTATTACATGCAAGCAGTTTAGTTAGGATTTGTTCTTAGGTATTCCGCAAACTGCTTGCATCTTTATTGTATCAATTATTGATTAATAAAGAAAAGTTTAAAAAGTGTTGAGTGTCTCCATAGATTTAAATTGTTCACTGAAAGCGTATAAGTGTCATATTTCACTTATTACGGGACTAACAACTGGTACCAGTGCAGAGACAGTTAATTCATAATTGTTGATCCGCTTACTTATTGATCAAAAATAGGTGAAAAGCTATCTCAAATGAATCTTGGTTGAAGACAAATGCCCTTGTGTTTATTGATGACGTTTTTGGTATGTGGAAAATCCATTTTCTGGGATTTGTCGAACATCAAAATGACATGGGACCAGATATTCTTATCAATGGTCCATACATTCCAAAAATGTCCGTTCCAAGTACAACCATTTCCAAGATGAAAAAGAAAGAGGGTGACGATAAAGACGAAGATGAAGAAGAAGAAGACCTTTCCGATCTTGAAGAACCCAAACCAAAAGATCAATGGTCAGAGGTAGACAAAAAGCTAGCGGGCCTAATGTACAAATTCTTGGAAATTCTTCCAAAAGACTGGGCTGTCATGTCCACGGTACTAAGAACCTCTGGTCAAATGAGAGATATCAACATGTGCAGTCTTTATAGTACACTGATGAACTTTGAAAATGAAAACAAGATGTATGAGGATCTGAAAGAAACTCCTGCCTCCTCCGCTCTCATTGCAAGCTCTTCTAAATCCTCTCGCAGAGCACTAATAACAAAGATGGGAAATGTTGTCGATCCAAACGATGCTGATGACGAAAGATTTGAAGATGCTGAAGACGGTGATTTCAAAGAACGAGAATCTAATCCAGGAGAAGGTGATAATGATGATATAAAAGAACTCTCTGAATGTATGGCTCTATTAGCCAAAAGGTATAAAAGATTCTTAAATAGAAACAAATCAGGTGGTCAAAACGACAGAGGAGAGATGGTATGCTTTACATGTAGAAGAACGGGTCACATCAAAGCTGATTGCAGAGTTAAAGAGAACTCTGGTTCTGAAAAATCAAGCTCAAGCTCCTCGTCAAACTATAAAAAGAAATATGAAGATACTGAGAAGAAATACCAGGAGCTGAAACCTCGGCTAGCCAAGGCTGAGAAAGATGCAAAAGCATTAAAGGCAACTGCTGAAGCTTGGTTAAGTGATTTAGAGACAAGTGAAGAAGAAATAATCACCTGCAACACAAAAGTTCTATTTGCAAAAACAGAAGAAGAATCTGAGCCAAATTTTGAAGATCAACACAAAGTTATATGTCTGATGGCAAGGTGTGAAGAAACTGAATATCTTCCGGAAGAAAAAAAGGGTATCTTGAATCTGATACTCCAATGATCCTTGGATCAAGGGAACCGGAAGACGAACTTCCAAATGAAGGAAAAGTGCCTAACACAGCTTCTCCAGAAGATTACCACCGCTAGTCAGATCACTTGCTAAAGATCTGATGATCACTCACGAGAGAAATGCTCAGTTAGAAACCGCTCTTTCCACGATGAGAAAAAGGTTAGAAGAACTCACTCAAGCATCCCCAGAAGCTGAAAATTCAAAACTTGAAGTAATCAGGCTTTAGTGCTTCAACAATATCTTGAGAGAAGATAACTTGTTATTAGCTCAGAAAAATTAAGCTCTTCAGAAATCGTGCAACTCATGGAATAAATCATCCAATTTCAACAAGCAAGCTCTAGAAGAACAGAATTTCATTCAAGGTTTTTCTGGGAAGTATGAGCATTATCCAATCTGCAAAACTCTTACATCTGGAACATCAAATGTTAAAACCCAAACATCCAGGCCGTCTAAATCTCAAGAAGTTAGCTATGAAAGAGAAGTTTTTCAGACGACAACCGGAAATCTGATCATCACCAGAGATTATGCTTCAGAGGAGTTCATGCTACAAGATAAAGAGATGTCTCAGGCTACTACCTCACATGAAGAAGTAGAATCTACGGGTCATCAGAGACAAGCAAGAACCACTGATGTTGATTGCACTAACAACCAAACACTAGTAAATCTCACCACTCACATCATCCTGCTAACATCATCAATAGCTGACAATAAAGCTGATCTTGCACAACTTTCAATCAAAATCAAGGCTGAGATGAACGAAGGGTGGTTCACACAAATTAACAATGAACTGCAAATAGTCTTTAACCTACTAAAAAACAATGCCATTCCACTAGTCACTCTGAAAGATTTTGCAAACTATCCTTTTCAACATCTCTCATTTCATGCAGAGGAAATATCAGACGAATCAATCAATGGTGATTGTCTGATGACATTCTTTGATCAGATGGATGACCTCAACCAATCCCAAAATATCTCAATAGAAAACTATATCACTCAAAATGTTAATTTTGAAGAAGCTGATGAAATGGAGGTTGATGAAACTCAAGATGATCCAGGTATTCAAAATCTATTAATGGAACAATATGTAAGACAGAACATCATTGTGGAAGTTACTGAAGAGATGGAAACAAATCAAAACAATAAGCTTGAAAGTGGTAAAAAGAAATGTAGTTACCACAAAAACAAAGACTGATACAATCTCATTCATGAAGAAGCCATAGCCTCAAGCTCAAAAAGATCATCAGAAAGTGGAAGGTATGCTTCAAAAGGGTTAGTCACTTTAAATGACAACCAATATCCATTCTTCACCAATGGATACTCAGAAGTCCAACACTGAGCTGAAGAACGATGCAGGGTAGACAACATGATGGCATCTGATATATGATCTGCTGTAAGCCCTGAGACTCCACCACATCATCAATAAGGCAACGTGAAAATTTCTTTTCAGACACTACCTATCGCCAACCACTGTTGCAGCTATTTTTCCTCGTATGAAGCTGTCTCTTTTGGTATCGTTTACTTCAATTTTTTGTTAGGTACAAATTATTTCAAGTTTCCTTTAATGATCAGTTTAATGTTGAAATTTTATGATTGCTTGAGTCTGTCTTTATTGACACACAAACATATTACCTGATTTATTAGCAATATCTTTGTATCTCATTACATTCAGATATAAGACATTTAAAAAAAAAATTTATTATTTCAGATACATCTTCACGGCTCAATGATTCAGATAGTCAAATGATTTCAGATAGTCAAACTTTGTCCTAGACTATCTGATAGTAATGACCATCTGATGAAGTATCAGTTGCTAGACTTCTTCAGATAATCATTAGGTGGAGCAATCTCATTGGACCTATCTTCATAACTGACACTCAAGTGCCATTGGACACGTCTGTCTCGATGACATTTAATGCAACGGCACGATGTCTTTTTCCGCCACACTACCCTGCCATTTGATTGACTTCCTCCATCATTCCTAGACTACCTACAAATAACTTCTGATCTCCACCACACGATCAATCTTAACGGTTCAAATTCTAGCCGTCGATCAAAACCGTCTCCCACGTTCTTCCCCAAATTACTCTATACTTCACCATTTCGAAAATTTTCACTAACACTTTTTCTCTCGCAACTCTCATAATCCTTTCATCCTCCTCACAAAATCTCTCACTACCTGCAATCAATGACAAAATATAAAAGAACTTATCTCAGGGTTTCTCTCCCCGCCTCCATTCGACGATCTCCAGAAGCTTTATCAACTACACGAAGAACAACTCAAGAAGCTTTATCAACTATCTTCTCAGGAATCTGAGACCGGAGTTCAAGGAGCTGTTAAATTCTTCGATCAACACCCAATCAGAGACACGCTAAACTATGATATCCCTCTCTCGAAACCAATGCTGCTCGAATTCTGGTATACCATCTCCAAAGAATCCGGAGAAGACGTCATAACAGGAAAAATTCTACAAGGTAAACACACTATATCCTTCAACCTTACTACATTTAGGGAAGCAGTAAAACTCGATTACGTGAGACCCCCACAAGTTCATGAACCGACCCCGTCGCTAGAAGAAGCAAAATCAGTCGTCATGCCGTACATTCAATATCAGGGAGGCCACACCAGGGGCATCTCAAGGATGAAAATGGGCTCGCTGTGGTTAGCATTCTTTATGACCATCTCTTAATGCATGTCTTGCAAAACCGGAGGGTACGATTCCGTATCCGGGTACGAAATGATCATAGGAGCTGCCCTATTTTCTGACATAAGGATTGATTTTGGGTCGCTGATTTTTGAGAAATTAGTAAAGAAGGTTGGTGATAAAAGAAAAGATGAGCTAATTCCTTTTCCTCGTTTCCAATGTATGGTTTTTCTTCATTCCTTAGGTGAACAAGAGTTTTATGATAATGCTGGCTCCTCCCTCAAAGCTGGTATGGTGGGTAGCTCAAACTTTACAGGGTAAGAAGAGACATTTGCTCCCGAGCTTCCAGAAGGTATGTTGACATTTACTAGATTCACTATGTCTGCCTCTTCTCAAGAGGATGATGTCGAGTCTGATAATGATAACAATCAATCCTCTTCTGATCACTCACCACCACCACCGCCATCAAATCCATCAAACAAATCTGGCAGATATCGAACTAGAAGCTCCAACCCCAGAGTCGTGCTCAATCCAACCCCAATTGAGATAAGGGAAATCTCATCGTCTCCTTCACCAGTCCCATAAAATGTTGACATAGACCATTCTCCGGTCCATCAGGAATCCAGATTAGAAGCTGAACTCGATGATGTTAACAGAATCATTGATGAGTTTGTAGAAGAGGATGTTGCTGATGTGAATCAATCAGTGGAGCACACGAGTATCCCCACTCAAACAAACGTTAGTACTGAACCTAAACAGGAATACAAGCTAACAGTCAGATGGACTGATAGCTCCGATGAAGAACCCACCCCCACAACCGAGCAAGTTCCATTACCCAGGAGAGCTGCTACACCAGAGGGTCCGAGGGACTGGGGTGTGCCAGCTGCGAGAGATCTCCATGGCATGATGGAAAACTTTAATGATACATTCAAACAACTTGCTCTGATTAAAAGTCTTTGTGGGGTTATGAATACCAACATTAGGAACGTCTCCAATCACCAGGCTATGTCAGACATCGTTCAAGATTTCCTGGCTAACAATCAACAGACTCTCCAAAGAAACATGAATGCACACAACGGGAAGATCAATAATCTTATCTCTGCAATTGAAAATCTCACATCCAGCAATGCTGATCTGACATCAAAATTCAATCATCTCGAAAGATCCGTTGGTGAAAGGATTGATAATATGTTATCTCGCATCTCTAGCCTTGTCGAGCCACTGATGAACAGAGAAAATGATCAAGGTGTCACCCCACCCCTCATTTTCAGGGAGAGAAATCTGTGCCCCATCAAGGCACATCGGAGAGGGTCGTTAGACCGGCCGAAAGGGAGGTGAAGACCGGAGCAACCAGAGCAAAGGGAAGGGAATCGCTGGAGATAGCAGAGCTCGTAATGTTGGTAATGGTTTGGATTGTGTAGCCAAGGAAAATGTTAAGGGTGGGAAAACCTATCAGATGACCTCAGAACGCTTTAGGAGGTCAGGTATTAGGTTCGAGGAATTTCCAGAGATCACAATCACTCATGCTGGTGGTACTACTAAAATCCCAATCGTTCCGTCCTCAGATCCCCTTGTCAGGGTCTCTGCAGAAGCTCCCGCAGGAAAAATCCAAAACCTTCCCCCTTGATAAAGGTAAGGGTCCTGCAACTTCTCCTCCAAAAACGAAAAAGCGGAAGAGTCAAATGACTCCGGATGTAGAAGAACTCAGGAGGACTGCCAGACATCTTGGGATGCCTGTCGAAGAGGTTGCTGAAGCTATGGAGGAAGAATGAAAGAGGAGGGGCTTGGGAAGCCACTAGGGAAGAAAGGAGTGATTCGCTGGAGAACGATGGGAGGTACCGGTGAAAGAAGACCGGTGGTTTAAAAACTTTATTATGTTTATGTTTTAAAAACAATTTACTTTTCTGCATGCACCCAAAACAATTTACTTTTATGTATTTATTTATTTTGATTCTCTTTTGGTGATGAATGAACGTCATCAATCAATGATGATAATTTTGACATACCTGAGTTTACTTGCTTGATAGATACGTAGAAAAACTCAAAAAGAAAACATGAGTTATAAGCTGTAGTGTGATCAAATTTTATCAGATCACCATATATTGTAATATTTTCTAGCTATGTCGAAGACCCTTTGAATTTTGAAAAATACTCAAGGTTAAATATAAAACCTTCACATATTCAGGGGGAGTTGCCTAACTATTTGTCTACATCAAATAGGGGGAGATTGTTGGGTCGCTGAAAAGCATCCCCCACTGAAAAGATTTAATGAAGACAAAAAGGCAAATAGTTGGAAGACAATCTGAGGATTAGTTTCTCAGATTGTGGGTAACTGTATCTGATCTGATCAGATCATAGTTACCCAGTTACACTATCTGATCACTATCTGAAACAACGATCAGTTCCCCATGCGGAATCAGATACTGGTTAACAGATTAGATATTTTAACAGGTTCAGCGCAATGGACAAAACGCTGCGCCATTGAACAAATACTTCTCTAATAAAAACTCTTAGTAAAGGTCACTGAAGCTGAAGGCCATCTGAAGAAGCATGATTATCCGAAGACTCATGGCCACCAGAAGTGTACATAGGCTGGAAGTTTCAGTGTCACTAGAAAGACACAAGTAAAGCACAAGTTTGTGCATCGCTGATTATGGGAATATCTTGCAAATCTTCTAGAACATATCAGCGATCACAAGACGACAGAAAGTACTGTCAGAATTCCGTTAGTTGTGCGCGTCCCATGATATATCCTCTGTACCAACGGAATTCTCACACGTGGAATCGATCGATCATTCCTTTGGCTCTACGTTTCCCAATGATATAAATTGAGGACATAGACGATCGATTCCAGTGTGTACCCAAATAGGTTACACGCTGCTGAATTTACCCCAGAACTTTATTACCTTGAGTAGAGTGTAAACCACCAGTTAACTCTAGTTATCTGATTCGAGAATTGAATCTGTATAACGAAAGTTTCTGGTCTTGTGCTTGATCATTTGTTGATCATAAACTTGTCTTAGATCATATCTGTTGTTGTCTATCACATGCAAGCAGTTTAGTTAGGATTTTTTCTTAGGTATTCCGCAAACTGCTTGCATCTTTGTTGTACAATTATTGATTAATAAAGAAAAGTTTCAAAATTGTTGAGTGACTCCGTAAATTTAAATTGGTCACTGAAAGCGTATAAGTGCCATATTTCACTTATTACGGGACAAACAAATAGAATAATTGACAAACCCAGGTGATGGTTATAACTAATGAAATGAGAAGTAAGTCAAACTCTATCCCTGAGTTTCCTTTGAACTACAAATTGTTGGAACAAAGACTTATCAAACCTTGAACTCATGCACAATTGATTTCAGGCCTGATGGGTATGCTCAAAACTGCTTATTTGAAAAAACAAACAACTTTGAGTTCCATAAAAAAATATTTTTAACACTTAAACACATTTATATATATTATTATTTGACATTATCTAACATTTTTATTCTTAAAATGAGCCTAATTTATATTTTAAGTACATTTATTATACATTTATTTGTAAGCAAGATCAAGAGCACGCAATACAAACACATTTAAAACAACGTCAATAACATCCAAAACGAATCATGAAAATATGGCATGTTGCGGTCAATAACATTGGAGCGACGCGCAGTGTTGTCTATTAGACTGTGCGTAATGGGGGCGTCGCGCCCACTCATTACGCCGAAACCAAGCGACACGTCCTATTTGGGTTTTTGGTCGTCCAACCAACCTAATTGGGTCGCAGTGAAAAGGAAGGGAAGGGGCTTAATCGCTGGCTACGTGTGTTTGATTGAGATTTTTCATGTCTTTGATCGAGCTAATGTGGCGCTGATCTGTAAAGGGTAATCACTGTTACAGTGGTTGATAATCCTAGAAAGAGCAATCAATCCATGATTTGAAAGTTTGGTAAGAAATGAGGGTTTTAGTGAAAGAAAGTTAGAGAGAAGGGAGAGGGTTTTGCTTGAAAGTAATTCTTTGATTAATGGCAAAACTTGGGAATTAAGGATTACACTTTGGCTTATATACCATCTCCTTAACTCCTTTAATTAATCCTAATTAACTAACTAAACTAATATGCAATGTTACAATCTACCCCCTAGACTATTAATTAGAACAAAATAATTCCTAACAATCTCCCCCTATGTAACAATAGTCTAGGTTGCAAATCTTTGAAATCTTTTTCGTTTGTAAAACTGGAACGGAGTGATTAATCGTTGTGCAGTTATGATGACAAATCAGCTTCAGCTTTTGATGATCGGTGATAAACATACTTTTAATTGGCTTTTCAACCAATATAAAGTATTTCAGAAGACTTTAAGCAAATCGATGAGTTGTAGACCCATAGATAGAACGGTTAGCAGCGGAAGTCCTTTCTTGAAGTTGTGGCTTTGTCGATTTGTTAATGATCCTCGGTTCCTGATATTTGTTGAAGTCGTAGAAGTGCGGTATATTGATTTGATTTGAATTTTCCGACCTTGTTGATAATGTTGGGGTACGGTCATAGAATCCCTTATCTGATGTATTGACTGTTGTTGATAAGAGTGGAGTACAGTCATCAGATCCTCTATCAGACATAGTGACTCTTGTTGATATGAATGGAGTACAGTCGTCTGATCTTCGCACAAGAAAGTATCAGGGTAACCCAGGATCACATAGATTTCCTGTTAGCACAAAAATTACATAAACTGTGTGACCTACGTTCAGTGTTGGCTATGATGTTATCACTGGTAGGATTTCCGTTCAATCATCGTGGAATACCAATAATTTTGGTATCACTATGAATGTTCCGGCAATATCACTTAGATATGCTTGGTGGAATGCCTGTGTCCTAGAGAAATTTAATTCGGTTCTAGACTCTATACGTGGACAAACGAAGGCGAGGACTGGAGGTGGGCCCTCTTTTTCAATATCAACAATCTCCAAATGAGATGTCGATAGTAGATGTGGTAATATCCGTGATTTTGAAACAAGTACTTTTTGTACTTGAGTGGTCAGTGAGGGTTGTGCATTGCATCACTTGGTCCATGATGTCTTAATCAGAAAGCAACTTATGCAGTCTGATATAGATGTGGTTACCTGGTCTTTTGTTCGGTTAAGGGAGGGTTTTTCCGTTTTCTTTAACCCTTTCTCACACACTCCTCACTCAACTCACTTTTTCATTTTCAACCACACCCTCGTTTTTGTGTTACCATATGATAAGCTGATTTGTACCCAATACTTCATACCCCCTCAATTTTTACCTCTGCGCACCCCAATCAAGATCCCACGATCCTTGATTCTGCTCACCTAGACCTAGGACCCTCACTTTTTAGTTCCTATATTGTCAGTGGCTCCGGGGAAGATCATGCTCGATATAGCAGATCATAGGAGTAATTTCAGAGTGGTCTATTACGCTCATGTGCATTTTAATCAGCTTATTAAAGATGTTTCATTTTAGGAGTTTCACATGGATTTTTCAATAACACCGGACTCACTTAGAGTATCCGTTGGCACACGGTATGAATCGGTAGTCGTTTGCACAACCTTTGATTCAACTGTGTGACCTGCATTTAGAGTTGGCGTGATTTTAGCTCTAGCAGGATTTCCACTCGATCCTCGTGAAATATCAGATTGTGATGCCACTACGAGTGTTCCGATGGATTCATGGAGATCCATATTTGTAGTGCAAGTGTCCTATATTGGAAGATTCTTGAGGGTGAGAACTAGACACACTGTGCATACAAAGAGACTTAACCCGGGGAAGGAGGTTATTATGTTTCAATACCGACATACTCCGAATGAGTAGTCAGTAGATTTTGTGCTATGTCCCCTAATGAAATGAAACAAATTCATGTTGAGAAGAATTTGAGTAGTTGGTGGTGGCGTGCATTTGCTTTACTGGGCCAGTAAAGTCTAGTGAAGCACTCAACGTATGAATGATCACCATTTTGTATGGTTGCCCGGTTTGTTGACGGTTTGGATGCACTCAAAGGTGTGTTTTCTTAAATTTATCATGTTTTCACATCACCTTGCACTCACCTATTTCTATACCCTAGACCTATACCCTCACATTTACCAGTTGCCAATAAAATATTTCCTTGGGAAGGTAAGGCTGGATCTAGCAAACATGGGAAGGTATGTCTTTTGAAGTAGTAAGTAATGACAATTAAAAGAATTTGTAATAAACAGATGCTATCTTTACTTGGGAACTAGTAAAGAGATCGTTTACGGATATTACAACGACTTATAATTAACGTTACAAACATAAAACTTTTTGATTTGGGTATTTTGTTTTGATTTTCTATATATTTCTCCCCTTAGAAATAATAATTCTCCCCCGAGAATTAATATTTCTCCCCCTCGACAAAACAAAAGTATGAACAAGGTTTGAGTTTTGAGGACGTACCTTATACATCGTTGGAGAGTTGAAGGAGAGTATTTGCATTGTAGATTGATTGAGCTTCGTGCTTTCTGGTTATGATCGGGTTCTGAATCTGAGTTGATCAGAAGTTATCTTTCAGAATTTTGACACTGTTTACAGGTGGAGTGCCTCCCAGCAATTGATTATTAACGCGGGCCACCCCTCGAGTTTAGTCTTTTGAGAGCAACTGGTTCGTCCTGCCACCGGAGGCCATGATATTGACCAAATTTGTGTGGTGGATTACTAACTTTAGTTGTGTAGGTGGGCGTTTTGCTTCGGTCTCGTACCCCAGATGAACCTCAAAGTGTCTAATCACTATGCGCCAGTTTAATCTTTCATCAATGTTGCTTCGTAGGGAGGTGTTCTCTGGGTTGCTGGGAAGCCTGTTCAAGTGTCTCCCCTATTTCTCCAACTTTTTCTTCAGGAGTTTTAATGTACCGTCACAGAACTTGGTAATGTCAGAAACACGGAAGAAAAGTCTTTCATTGAAGAGGTTCGTGTAAGTCATTCCCAAGTTAGGTTTACCCAGAACAACTGTTCGTCGAGTTTGAATTTCAGAGGGAAGGGATCTGTATGGTGCAGCCAGGTGAACCTTTTCTGTGCCACTTTCAAAGGCCATTTGTACATCTTCCATCCGAGCAGCAAGAGATTTGACAAGCATGAAGCGCTTCAGAGCAGTTTGAGCGAAATTTCTCGCACAATTTTTCACTGGATGTGGGGTGTCTGGAAGAACTCGTACTTTGTTGTATAGACATTCTATATCTCAAGGTTCGAGGATATAGAAGTCTCCTTCATCAATCGTGTACACTTGATCGTCTTCTCTTCGAATCTTGAAGATGGTGTACCAATAATAGCCTGAGAAGTGGTTGGTCGTTATTTCTAGAAGCCGCGTGATCAGTGATTTGTTGTATTGATCTCTTTTGCCCCTTAGGTAATGCATTGTGAGATAGTACATTCGTTTTTCCCATGGTGGCAGAATCACCTCTTTGTACAGATCTTGATAAATGATAGGCAGCTCTTGTTCCTGTAAGATAGCAGAGAAGCGGTCTTCATGAAATGGTAGTTTAATTTGTTGGAATAAGAACTTTTTGGAGATTTTTAAATGACGTTTATTTGCTCTATCCGCCACCCTCTTTTCACTATCTGATAGGACCAGTACATTATGTTGTGGAGAAGCAGTTGGTGGTTCCGATAGTTTATTTCTTGCGGCAACCAGTGAGTCGTAGTTGTAGAAGAATTTATGATAATTTTCTCTGGTGAATGGGACTCTCTCTACCTCCATTCGTGCCTCCTCCATTCGTTCATCGCTTTCAGAGTTGTCATCTGGAGGAGAGTTGTCAACTGGAGGTGGTTCGGTGAAGGCCTCATTCACAATATTATCTTCATCTGAATCACTTTGTAGATCAATCACGGTGTCCGCCTCCTTCCTTAGAACCCGATGAACGTTGCCCTTGCGGTTATGCTCAACCTCAGCATTTATAGATTGGAGATGATGCATAGATTCTAGTTTTTCTTCTTTAGTCATCTCTTCTAGAGTGAGTTTATTTTGTGGCAAGATGTCTTCATGTTCTTCGATGCACCACTGGTTGAGGGGTTTAACGTGTAACACCTGAGAGTAATCGAAATCAACAACTGCCCAATCATCAATATAGTCATCGTCCTTTGGGCCTCCTCCCTGTCCTTGATGAGAGGAGTTGGGGTGTTGTTATGATTGACTCCCCCCCTGCTTGATATTGAGAACTGGATCCTCCTTGCTCCAGTCTCCTTCTTTTTCCTCCTCCCTGAGGATCATCCTCAGGGTCCTCCGACCTCCATTGAGCTGGAATAGCTGGTGACCAGGGCTCTAAAAGTTCTTGTAGGCGAAGGTTGAACATCTCTTTAATTTCGTCCATAGAGAATTGACGAGATGCTATCAGAAGCTGCTCTTTGGTTCTTTGACCATGTGCCGGAGGAGGAGGAGGAGGAATAGATTCTAATCTACTTTCAAGGTTCGCCAACCTTGTGTTAACGGTTTCTAGTGTTGAAGCGAAATGCGGTATGAGTTGTAGATCTGGAGTTGGGATTTCGGTGGTGGTGGTTGTTGTAGCCTCTGATACTGGAGTTTGTTGAGGGAGGGTCATAACAATTGTAGACGGTAGAGTGACAGTGACCCTCGAGGATTCTGGTGGTGATTTGTGGGATAGTGGTTGAGATTGGTGGTATGGTAGTGGGTGATGGTGGAACGATGGTTATGGTGGTTGGTATGGTTGCGGTGATTGGTGGTATGGTAGTTGTGGTAGTTAGAATGGTGGATGTGAGTGGTGGTACGGTGGTTGTGGTAGTTGGGATGGTCGATGTGATGGGTGGTATGGTGGATGGTGCAGAGGATTGGTGATAGAACGGTGGATGCAATAGTAGTGGAAATCAAAGGATATTGAGGTTTAGATGAGGGTGGTGGTTGTGTGTATCTTGGTGGAGATGGATCCAAGAAAAGAGGATCATCGAAGGGATTTGGAGATCCTTGAGGTGGTGGTGAAGGTGGACTTGGTGGTGATGGTGGTGAATTTGGTCGATCAGACACGGTAGCAGCAGAATCTGATGATGAGGAAGAGGAAGATTCCGTTGGTTGAATGGGTGATGTGACAATTGGTCGTGGGGGTGGAGTTGCTAACTGTTGAGAAGATGGAGTTGCAACCGACCGACTTCCTGAGGCACCGCTGGATGAAAGACGAAGTCGTTTTGCGCGTCGGTGAGCCGGTGGTTTTCATGGTGCAGCTGCTTGTCGTGGAGGTTGTTGTTGATGAGGTGGTGGTTGAGGCTGAGCTGGTTGTTGGTGGTGAGGTGCTTGTTGTTCTTGTTGAGGTTGTTGTTGTTGACCCTCTGGTCTCCATTCAGGATAGTTAACATCCCGATATTGTCTGATAACATCAAGATTGATCTCACCAATTTTAAGCAGTTCAAGAGGGACTAGTGCTGCATTAACAGCGGACGTACCACTCTCTTTTTGAAAGAATGCAACACGAGCTGGTGTGAATGGATTTGCAGCATCCCGGATGTGAATGTTTGGATATCGGTTCATGAAATGTTCGATTAGGATTGACCAGAACCTCGGGTAGATCAGATATTTCGGATCCTTTTCTCGGGTTGTCTTGAATTCTTCCCACAGATATGCAGCATAGTCATAATGTCTGTTGTAGCAGAGGGCATGATAGGCGTGATGGACGTTTATGGAGGCCCTGTCATGACCAGGTGACTTTCCTGTCAGGCATCTATTGAAAATAGTGAAGACATGGGACCAACACCTTTGCATATTCTTCTTTTTGAGATTTCTGGGATCGATAGTATCCCGAGGAAGGTTAAGACCAAGATCGTGAATTCCTTCGTACACATCCTTAAATTGTAGCTGAGGTTCATGGGTAGTAAGTGGTGGTCGTGAATCACCATGAGGAAACCTGAAGATGTCATATAGATCATCTTTTGTGAAGAGGACCGGTTGATCGTCAATCATTATTTCAAATTGATGTGGGTCGGTTGATGTCACGAGAGTGAGGTTGCTGAAGAATTGTTGAACATAGATCAGTGGAACTTCTGGCCTAGCATTGATCATCTAATATCGGGTGACGTTAAAGAACGTGGGATAAGACCGGATATTCTATGCTGAATGTGACCTCGTCCTCCGGGGCCCAGAAGTAGTTGTTTTCTTTTAGTGGCTTGATCTTGTATTGTGGAACCAAAGTGTTTTCGTCTATGACATGTTATTCGGCCATCTGAGAATGATATAATCAAAACAAGATGGCACAAACAACAAGCAAAGTAAGTACACAGTGTTTTAGAAAAATAATACGATGACAAGAGACACTGATCGAGATGAAACACTGCTAAGTAATTTTAATAATATATATATATATATATATATATATATATATATATATATATATATAAGAATAATATAAAAATTTTAATTTTATGAAAAATATTAATAAATAAAATTTATAATATATAATTATATATAATATATGTATATAATCTGTGAAAAGAGTTCGGCTCTTGAAATGGAAGTTAAAAAGAGTTTGGGCCGGAAACACTGAGAAGAGTTCGGGCCGGGAACCTTGAAAGGAGTTCGGGCCGGGAACCTTGAAAGGAGTTCGGGCCGGAGTCTTTTTAAAGAGTTCGGCTCGAGTACGTGAATGAGTTCGGGCCGAAGAATGCAAAAATACTTCGAGCCGGGAACAGTAGAAGATCGCGGGCCGAACTCGTTTGAAAGAGTTCGGGCCGAAGACCTGTACTATGTTTGGGTTTTTACCAGTTTTTGTGTCTGTTGAATCCTAGATCGATAAAAACGATTTAAAACTGACCAAATGGGGATCGATTCACCTAGACGAGTGCCTTACGGACCTTATTACACCCTAATGAACCCTAGATCGAATCAATTCAATAACTACGTAACTCTAGGTTCGGTTCTAAAATCAGTTGGGATTGGTTCGAAATAGCATAAAACATATACATTGATGATTAGAACGTACCGAAATTGGATTAGAAGTAAAGTAGAGATGATTGTTAACGGATTTGAGGCGAGGTGATGGTGAATCAGAGAGATCGGTTGTTAACACTGTGTTTCGCCAGTGTGTTCAGTGTGTGTGAGCGAGAAGAGAGGAAAAGGGTAAAGGTGTTCGGTGAAGAGTATTTATAGAAGGGAAGGTGCCGAGCCGAACACTATGAACCGACTTTGAACCTCGAGCCGGGAACAATTAGGTGTTCGGCTCGAGGACTTTTGTTGGAAAAACTTTTAAGTTTTTGGTTTTAAATTTTAAAGTAAAATAAATGAAAATGTAAAATTAAAAAATAAAAAATAAAAATAAAATTAAAAAGTAAGGAAAACTTCTATCATCAGCTCCCCCTTGACTGATGAGTAGTTGCTCCCCCTTGACCGATGGCGACTTTTGACGAGCGGGTTTCAAGACGAATTTCTTGAAAGCCAAGACGATGATATGAAGAATTGAAAGACAATTAATTTTTGAGATTTAGCATACCAAGCTTTGAGACTAGATAATTAAAACGTTTTTCGCCCAAAGCCTTAGTAAACAAATCTGTCAATTGAAAGTCGGTGCATACGAAGTACAATTCAACATTACCCAGTTCAACGTGGTCTTTGATAAAATGATATCGAAGATCGATATGTTTGGTTTTAGAATGTTGAACTGGATTGCAAGATATTGCAATTGCACTTCAAGAATCACAATATAAAGGAATGCGGCTATATGAAAAGCCATAGTCCTTTAATTGTGATTGCATCCATATCACCTGGGAAAGACAGCTAGCGGCCGCAACATATTCTGCTTCAGCAGTTGATAGTGAGACACAGTTTTGCTTTCGTGATGACCAGCTGACTAGCTTATCTCCCAAAAATTGAACTCCTCCAGAAGTGCTCTTCCTGTCCAACATACACCCAGCATGATCGGCATCCGAGAAGGCAGAAATATCAAACAAGGTTTCCTTTGGATACCACAGACCAAGGTCTCTGGTGCCTTTGAGATAACGAAATATTCGTTTGATGGCCAGAAAGTGAGATTTTTTCGGTGCAGCTTGATATCGAGCACAGATGCATGTTGAGAACATGATGTCCGGACGGCTGGCTGTTAGGTAAAGTAAGGATCCAATCATACCCCGATAGTTTGTGACATCTACCGGTTTACCATCGAGCTCTGCATGTAGTTTCGTGCCAGGTTTACAGTCGTCCGTGAGATACTTCTCAGCAGATCAGAGATATACTTTGATTGATTGATGAAGATGCCCGTTGGAAGTTGACGAACTTGAAGACCTAGGAAAAAGTTCATTTCCCCCATCATGCTCATTTCAAACCGTTTAACCATTAGATCGGAGAAGCGTTTGCAGTATTTTGAATTTGTAGAACCAAAGATGATGTCATCGACATAGATATGAATTAATATGATATCTACCCCTTGACGTTTGATAAATAGAGTGGTATCTACTTTTCCTTTTGAAAAACCAGATTCGACCAAGAACGTGGAAAGAACATCATACCATGCCCGAGGGGCCTGTTTTAAACCATATAAAGCTTTGTCGAGGATATAGACATGATTTGGAAATTTGGGATCTACAAACCCTTCTGGTTGATGGACAAACACCTCTTCTTTCAGAATACCATTTAAGAATGCCGTTTTTACATCCATCTGATAGGTTGTAAAATTTTTGTGAGCTGCATATGCTAGGAAAATGCGAATGGCTTCAATACAGGAAACATGAGCAAATTTTTCTTCATAATCAATCCCTTCCTGTTGAGCGTAACCCTTAGCAACCAACCGTGCTTTGTTACGAATGACAATTCCATTTTCATATTTCTTGTTCTTGAAAATCCACTTAGTTCCAATGACGGATGATCCTGGAGTCTTTGGAACTAAGCGCCAGACTTTTAACCTTTCAAATTGATTAATTTCTTCTTGCATTGCAATTATCCAATCTGGATCGGAAAGAGCTTCACTGACTTTCTTAGTTTCAGTGGAACTTAAGAATGAAGCGTATTGACATTCCTCTGCAGTAGCCATTCGAGTTTGGACGGATGACTCTGGGTTTCCGATGATGAGATCCAAAGGATGTTCCTTTGTCCACTTAGTAGAATGAGGAAGTGGAAGTTGACTAAGGTTAATGTTGGAATTATCAGTGAAAGCAGGATGTGGTATGATTGCAGTTTCAGGATTTGGGGGGTTGATCTGAGGTGGTGGTTCAACACGTGGAAGATGGAATTTAGAGAAGTCAATCACCAGTGGAGCGATAATATCTGACGGAGGTGGAAGATCGTCTGGTGTAGATTGAGTTCCTTTTGTTGATGTTGAAGGGCCAGCATTTGCTGTGGGTATTGGTGAGGTTGGAGCAGGTGAGGTAGGTGATGGGGATTCATTTGTTGATGGAGTGTTGATTTCCGGAGCAGTGATTGATTGAGCATCTGCCGGGGGTGGGGGTGGGGATGGGGGTGGGGGTGGAGGTGGGGGTGGAGGTGGAGGTGGAGGTGGGGGTGGATGTCTGACGTTGTGATATTCATCATAGAAATGTTCAAATAAGATTTCAAGATCATTCAGAGAAGTTGAATGATCAGAGGAGGTTGTGGGAAGAGGTCTTTCAATTCCACTCGTCAATGAATCAAGCGGAAAAGTTTCATCGAATGACACATTAACACTTTCTCTGACCAATCTTCTAGATCGGGTGTAGACTCTGAATGAAGCTGATTCTTTTGAGTATCCAATAAAGACTCCTTCATTAGCTTTTTCTTCAAACTTGTTCAGTTTATCTTTGTCATTTAAAATGAAGCATCGACTACCAAAGATGTGGAAAAATTTTACATTTGGTATTCGATTGTTGATGAGCTCATAGGGAGTTTTGTTGTAGGTTTTGTTGATGATTGATCGGTTTTGAGTAAAACAGGCGGTGCTGATGGCTTCTGCCATAAAGTTTTGAAAATGAAAGCATTGTACGAGCAGCTTCAACTAACGTACGATTGCGTGTTTCTACAACACCGTTCCGTTGGGGAGTTCGTGCAGCGGAAAAATGATGGGTGATGCCCGCAGAATCTAGAATTCAGTACCATTGTCGGTACGGATTGTTTGAATATTTAATTCCAGGTTCACTTGGGTTTTCTTGATGAATGAGATGATGATCTCTGCGGCTTCATCCTTTGAGCGAAGGAAATGAACCCATGTGTATCTTGAATAGTCATCAACAATAACTAAAACATATCTTTTACCAGCAAGACTTCGAACGCTCATTGGACCACATAGATCCAAATGCAGTAGTTCAAGAGGTTTGGAAGTATTTCTGAGACTTTTTGGTCATTTTTCCCATTTCACATGACGAAAATTTATGATCTGTTTCAAACACAACATCAGGTAATCCAGACACATGTCCTCCTTTTACGAGTTTGTTCATGGTTTTGAAGTTAAGATGGGATAAACGGCGATGCCATAACCATGACTCATTGGAAGTAGCTTTTGATACGAGACATACTTCTTCCAGTGGAACAACATCATTAAGATTAATGGTGAAAAGGTTTGTATCACGGGTTCCGGTAAGAAGTTCTTCTCCATCATATGTACGAATAGCACACTTTTTTGTGCGAAAGTTGACTTCCAGAGTTTTATCACAGAATTTACCGATGCTAAAGAGATTATGTGAGAGATCTTCGACAAAAGCAACGTTTCTGATAATAAGATTTGGACGAATGATGTCACCGAGTCCTAAAATAGCAGCTAAATGATCATTTCCAAATTTGACCGTTCCCAGATATTTGTGAAGAAGTTGGTCAATAAATTTTTGTTTCCCGTCATGTGCCTTGAACAGCCCGAGTCAAGGTACCATATATTCTGTATAAAACAACTAAAACATTTTAGGTACCCAATGATGTATGGGTCCAGAACGATTAGTGACAGATGTTTTATGCAGATTTTATGTGATGATCAATTTAGAGCTTTGGGGAACTGCTAGGAGGCAGTTCGGATTTGATTACCCATTTGAGAGATTTTTCATAGGATTGAATAATCCAATGAGAATTTCGTCTTTAATCCAATTATATTTCACATGAGTAAACGTTTTAGCGGATGGTTTCTCGCATTTTGAGGAAACTGACGGTTTTGACTTTTGTGCAAAGTTTCCTTGAGAAGACGTGCGGCGAGAAGACAAATGGGAAACAGAAGTTTGTGGAGTTTGAGAAGATTTCTTCGATTGTTTGGAAGTTATCTTGTGAGACTCTGAGTTTGACGATGTTTGTTTAGAAACTTCCCGATACACGAGACGACGATTTGATGAAGATTTTTCAGAGGTTGGTTTGAATGAACGTGTAACGGTAGATTTTACTGGTCGAGAGTTTATTGTTTTGCATGGATCTGGATAGCAAGTTGTGCAAGACTGAACGATTTCACGAACTTTACCAAGAACATCGTGTCTTTTACCACAAGGAGCATCTATATTAATAAAATATCATTCATCGTACTGAGAAATTGGTTTATCAGTCTTTCTATCAAAATAAACCTTTTTGCCATTTTTATCAGTTTTAATAATTAAATTTAGGCCATTAACAGTGTAATAAACAGGACGATAAACTGCAGAATCATACAAAATACCATAAGTTTCTTTCGGAGAATTAAATTGTGAAGAGTCATTACATTTATTTTTAACAGAAAAAGATGAAACTACATACTTAAATGGACTAGACTTCTTAAGTAGACTAGGCTTCTTAAGCATACTTGATCCAGTCTGAATAGACTTCTTTGACTGCTTGACTCTTTTTGCTTCAACCGGATTCATGGACCTCTTCCTTTGAGACTCTAATTTTTGATCTGCAAGATTCAAAACAGGTGGAATAGAGCTTCTCTTCAAGATTGTTGGAACTAGATAACTGGTGCCGGTCCTAATAAAGAGGATTTAGAATTTTGAGAAACAGTTTTGTTCGTTCTAGGTTTTAATTCTAAAATGGTGTCCTCTAAATTATTTATTTTGTTTTGTAGATTTTCTTGTTCTTTATCAAAGGCCTTTTGAGTTTCATCAATTTCAGATTCTAATTAGACAATTTTATTTTCTAAAATTAATGGTGGAACATAAAGCTTTGGCTCTTTGATTTGTTTTAAAATTTCATTTTCAGGAATGGAAAATTCAGCTGGTGTGATGATTGGAAAATATTCGTTGTGTTCAAATTTTGCTTTCTTCTTTTCGTATGTTGAGTTTAAGGTATCATAATCGTAGTTAATTTGAGCATTTTCTTCCTTTTCCCTGTTGAATTTTTCAATTTCTGCTTCTTCATCTGGCATGTGAAGGAAGCTTTGTCAGATTCCCAAATTCATGTAATCGTAATTGTATAGTGTACGAAGAACATCAGCAGCTTTTTTCAGAGGACGGATTTTCTCTGCTCCGAGTCCCACTTTTGACTTGTATGATCTGAATTCTTTTGGCTCATTGAAATTTATTGTAGGTTCTGTGTGACCAGCTTTGACGATCGTCTGCTCCAGTTTAGAAATATGTTCTTCAGCATTTTCTTTTACGACAATGAGACTGTGTATGGTTGCTGATTGTTCATCGATTTCCTTTTTAAAATTGTTCGTTATATTTTTTATTTGTTCATTTAATTTTTGAATTTCGATGTCAGCCGTCTTCAACTGATCTTGGTAGTCTTTCATCTTGACATCTGCAGTCTTTATCCATGTTTGTTCTCTATGAAGTTGAATTGCCAAGTCATTGATAAAGCTTCTTTGAGTCGTCGTTCTCACTTTACACCATTTTCGTGTTTTTAAGGTATGAAATTGCAAGATTTTTTGCATTGATAATTTGATTTAGTCGATTGACCTCACTGGTGTGAGCAACATGAAAGGATGACAACTGTTGTTGTAACTCTTGTGTTTTTTGATTTGAAGCATTATTTTGATTAACTTGAGGAACAAGTGTTTCAAGCTAACGACGAAATGTCAAATTTTCTTCCTTTAAGTTTGTGATTTGTGCATTTGATTCATTATTTGTGTTTACTTGTTTTTGTAACTTATCTTGTAATTCAGAAATTTGAAATTGAAAAGCAGATTTTGACGTAGACAGCTGATTTTGTAATTCCTTGTTTACTTGAGTTAGTTGAAGAGAGCATTGACTTAAATCACTTAAATCATTTAAAAGTTGTTCTTTTTGGGATTCTAAAACAGTAATTTGTTTTGTCAATTGTGATTTCTCATCAATTTTAATTAAAAGTTTTTCATTAAACAAGGAAATTTCTGATTCATCAGTGTCTGAGTCAGATAGTAAAGAATCAAAAGAAGAAGATTGTACCTCATTTTCATCATTCTCTGGGATACCTAGCTCAGCTCTTAATTCGTTTGATCTAGCCATCAGAGCCAGGCTGGCAGTGCATTCCTCTTCCTCTTGATCATCCGAGTCTTCCAACCATTGCATGTCCTCAGCTTGAAGGACTTTGCCATTTTCAACCTGCTTTCCCAGGAGCATCTTTCTTTTAAAGTATTCAGAGTCCTTAACCTTCAGCTTTTTTCATTCTTTTGCGAACTGCCCCATCATGCCACAGTTGTAGCATTTTTTAGGTGGCTCAGTGGAAGATGAAGATGTTTTGTTGGTCGGGGTTTGAGAAGAGTTAAATTTGAAGTTGGAGGAAGATCGGAGGTTGTTATTTGTTGGCTTGGTATAGTACTTTTTGTTGTAGCTCGATATTAAAGCTATGGCCTGACGAACCAACTCAATTTCTTCGTTTGTCCCCTCAGGGATCAGAGTCTCTGGTTCTTCTTCAACTACCTCCTTTAATTGTGCTGCCATCAGTGCTTCATTCATTCCTTTGTTGAGAGCTTGGTTTTGTTTGGCCAACAGTGCAAGTGTGTCAGCATTATCTTGCCTTGATTTGGTGATTCCTTTCACCATAGGTTCATTCTGATGAAGATATTCATATAATTCATGAACATCTATGAGGCTTAAGTCGTTGTGCTGCATCACACTGTTGCCAAACATTTCCCATTCGGGGAGTAGGGATTGAATAAATTTGATGTTAATTTCAAGATTCCCTTTGTTTAGGTTGTTCTTTCTGAGATCATTGAGCATGTTGCAGAATCTGTGGTAGGTTTGCTCCAATTCTTCTCCCGAGATAGCTTTAAATTGACCGTAAGTGTTTAGGGTGGATGCCACCTTAGCTTTGTTTCCCAGGTCAGTACCTTCCATCTGCTTGCGGATTTCATCCCATAGTTCTTTGCCCGTGCTGAAACTGTCAAGGCTGCTGTATATTTCATTTGTAAGGCCCTGTAGCATATAAGAGTGTGCATACACATCAGCCCTAGCTCTTTCCTTCTGTTCTTGGGCATATTCCTCCGGGGGAAATTCACTAACACCACCAGTTACCACTGGTTGAGAGTTTGGGACTGCTACCACAGCACGGTAGAATTTTGCGGGTCCGGTTTGAAGAGATTCGAGGATTAGAGGACCACATATTTGACTAAGAATAAAAGGAGAAATCGTTTCTTCCATTGACCATATTCTCCACGGTAGAGATCAGGTGGTTTGGTATCCGATCCAATGGCCAAGGCGTCATTTGAAGTCATGTTTGAGTGGTAAGGTTAAGAACACGACGGGAAAAAAATTTGAAGTGTTGGTTGAAAGTTCTCGGGCCGAAGTCTTGATGAAAGAGTTCGGGCCGAACTTGTGAAAGAGTTCGGGTCTAGAAGAACAAAATGTTCGTGCCGAAGAAAACAAAGTGTTCGGGCCGAAGTGGAACAAGTGTTCGGGCCGAAGAGAACAAAGTGTTCGGGCCGACGTGGAACAAGAGTTCGGGCCGAAGTGTTTTGAAATGTTCGGGCCGAAGTGTTGTGAATAAGTTCGGGCCGAAGTGGAACAAGATATTCAGGCCGAACTGTGGAATAAGTTCGGGCCAAGGAGAATAGAAAGTTCGGGCCGAAGAGTTCACTGTTCTCGGGCCGAGAACAGTAGCGTCGTTCTTGAGCAGAACACTTCCGAACAGCCAAAAAATTTCACTAAATTGATCCTAGAACGCTCGTTTCTTAACCAAAATCAATGATTCTTTTTTCAAACTGACCCAAAAACGTTTTCCTTCAATCCATTTCAATAATATTCACGAAACCAGCCTAAATCTAATCTAAAATTTGAATTTTCAAGGATTTTTAAGCTTTAATGGAGTTTTCTTAAAATCACAATTTCATCATCAATATGGATTGGAAATGGATGAAATCTGATTCTAAGCTTAATGTAATGATGAAATGAAGCTATTTAACCCATAAAAACAAACATTAGTACCTTAAATCCGGATTTTGATTTTTGACCTCTTTTACTTCAAAAACTTGAATAAACCCATTAGATCTTCTGATTTGGACAACAAGCAATGGATATGGATCGAATTCAGAGTGAATTTGTGCTCTGATACCAATTGATAATCCTAGAAAGAGCAATCAATCCATTACTTGCCGCAAAGATGATGATTTTGGATGAAAGTTTGGTAAGAAATGAGGGTTTTAGTGAGAGAAAGTTAGAGAGAAGGGAGAGAGTTTTGCTTGAAAGTAATTCTTTGATTAATGGTAAAACTTGGGAATTAAGGATTACACTTTGGCTTATATACCATCTCCTTAATTCCTTTAATTAATCCTAATTAACTAACTAAACTAATATGCAATATTACAATCTACCCCTAGACTATTAATTACAACAAAATAAGTCCTAACAGTGGTTACCCCTTTTCACCCCTTCCTTGTAGTCTAAGGAATAAAGAACAAAAGTTGTAATTTTAAAAACAACTAAATGTCTCAAATACACTAGTTACATAAAAACAAAACAAGTCCATTTTTCACACGTCCCATCTGATTTTATAATGTTTATGCTGCAAAATCAAACTTTTAACAAATATAATTGTATGATCTATTATTTGCTAATTTCTTATCTCCGAGTAACATCAAATTACTTGTGAAAGGAAACGATGTAAGCGATATATTTTTAACCTTTACTATCACGGTCTACAACAAGACAGAGAGCATTTTTCTTGTGTAGAACTAGCCCAGGAGTTGTCCTCATATCAACATCGTCTCCCTTCATCCCGCTAGGCAATTTCCAGTTGAACGCGTATATGAGATTTGAAAGGATCAATTCCATCGTTGTCGACCCGAGTGGCATTCCCGGGCAGCCTCTTCTGCCCGACCCGAAGGGAATAAACTCAAAGTCCGCCCCTTTGTAATCATAACCACTACCAATAAACCTCTCGGGTTGAAACTCTTGGGGATTTACCCAACATTCGGGGTCTCGCCCAATGGCCCAAGCATTCACATAAACCAATGTCTTCTTAGGGATCTCGTATCCATTTAGAACACATGGTTCACTTGTTTCCCGTGGGACCAATAGGGGCGTTACCGGGTATAATCTAAGTGACTCTTTTATTACGGCCTTGAGGTATTCAAGCTTTGGTAGGTCATCTTCGTTTATCTTTCCTTTACTCCCGACCGCATTTCTCACCTCTTGTTGAACCTTTTTTAAAGCATTCGGGTTCTTCATGAGTAAAGTCATTGCCCACACTACCGCCGATGCACTTGTTTCCGTACCCGCCAAGAAGATATCCTACAAAATTATTGTGTTTGAAAATACCCGATGCGAAAATTATATGTTAGTGAATTAAGACATACCATAACTATTGCTTTGATGTGATCAAAAGTGAGACCGAGCGACAAAGAGTTGTCATTCTTGAGTTGAATCAAGATGTCGATGATATCATCTTGCATTTTGTTGGGCCTTTCGGGATTCAAATGCTCGTCTACAAGTTCTTGGTAGAACTCATCCATGTCATTAAAATTCTTCTCAAGCCTAGCCATGCTTCCGTTGAGACGATCAAGCCACCCCATGAACGGAAAATAATCCCTATAATAGAAATTCACCAACACGGCTTGACACTCCAAAAGAAGCGCATGAAATCGGCCCATTTCTTCCCCTTCTCTCTTACCAAAAGCCATTTTACAAATTATCGTACTTGTAAGAGACATTACAGTCTCGTTCCAATTCACCACAACTTCTGATGAAGACGTGGTGAGTTGGGATCTTATTTTGCTGATCACGAGGAAAACCTCTTCCTCGCGATCTGATTGAAAACACAACACCCTTCTCCACGAAAACAAATGAAGGGTGCAAGTCTTTCTCATTTCTCGCCAGTATTCATTATACGGCGTCAGAATCAAACCTTTGTAGTCATAAGTGATCTTTTGTTGGCCTGTAAGAACAGGTCTATTACAAAATATCAAATCTTTTGTTTTCAAGACTTCTTTGGCCATTTTTGCGGAAGAAACAACGAGTGTTTGGACGCCACCTAGGCGCAAGGACATGAGCGGGCCGTATGATTCCGATAGCTTCCATAGATGGTCGGAAAGGTGATTGGTTGGGAGTTGGTGCAAGTTTCCGATTATGGGAAGTGCGGGAGGGCCCGGTGGAAGTTTTGATTTAAAGTTTCTAAATTTGGAAAGGATGAACACAATAATTAGAGGGAGGACTGTTGATATAATGACTACAAATGCAGCCATTATTGCATGCGTTTGGGAAGTTTTGGCACCTAGACACATGTTATCCTACTTTATATAGAGGGGGACGGCCAGAAATAAGTCCATTTTTTTTTTTCTTTTCTATTTGCTTAAAGTTATCTGTATCCATACTTGTACTTTAACAATAATTAAAATTGAGCTAAACAATTATTAATTTTGGAAATATTTAATGCAAGATTTGAAACTGTGATTTCTGTGTTATTAGCACATCGTCTTAACCAACTGAACTAATACATCATATTTTTATTACATCATATTTTTATTAATTGACTATAATTATCTTTATTGAATTTTTAAACTGGACACAATTGAAATTATAACCACCACCTCACCACATCATTACCGCCACCACCTGCCACCACATCATCACTACTGCTACCACCACCCATCGTCGCTACTACCACCACCCGCCATCACCAACACCCGCCACCACCACCTCACTAGCGTCACCACCACGTACCACCCACCATTCGCTACTATCAATATATTTATTGTTAGAAAAAAATATGTAATCGAACAAGATTTGCTCTCTATAAAATATAGTTATAAGATACAGGTGACGCATTGTGCAGATACTATTTTATATTTACATAATTTGTGTAAACGTTTACGTTGGGTTTGCATGGAGAGTATTTATTTTCATCTAGACTGAAAAATTCAACGTTTTTAAATTAAAAAAATCGTATTGAAATTTATTTCTCTCTTTAATTATTAGCAACTTCATAAGGTTGTCGTGTGCCATTTTTGATCCTCAGAAAATGAAACTTTTACCTTATTTGAATACACGTAACAGCTGTTTGTTTAATAGTTAAATGGTCAGATTTAGGATATCATAGCTATAAATAAATGTTAAGATAACGTTTAATACACATGTTAGACTGCGGCTTAAGATAAGGTTTAGGGCTAAGTGGCTGATGTTTGAATAATCATTAAAAACTTGCTTTTTAAAATCATTTTTGGGTTTGAATGTTTAGAGAATCGAATGATGGCTTTTTATTTCGAATAATGGTGTTTCTTCCTACCATTTATTCACACTTATTTTCTTATGTAACACCTCAATTTTTAAAACACCTTTTAAATCATATTTTTAAATAAAAATATTACAAAGTCTAATATCCCAAAATACGGTTTAACAAAAACCATTAAAAGTTTATCAGAGTATTAAAACCGGTGTTACAATATAATATCATAACCATAGGATAAACGCGATCTACCTACGAGCTCCCGAGCTAAACAACACTAGGCCACTTCTATCGCGACCTTCTAGTCCTTCGATCCTGAACCTGAGTACATAGCCAACAAAGTAGTACGTGAGACAAAATAGTCTCGTGAGATACATGAGTTTTTCAACCCATTCTCAAAAAGGTTTATAAATAATATTTATAACAATATAAATACTTATCCTTATCATTTCTTATTAATTCATAACTCATCTTCTATTCATTTAATCATATAAACTAATAAGCTTACCATAAGCTTATTCATCATCTAATCACATATTTGTAAGCTATCTCCAAGCTCACACTTTCTTCAACATATACACAACGGACCTCTCTGAAGCCAACCCTCCCGATATGGGATGTCTAAACTATCAAGGTAATTGGGAAGCCCCCATCTTACCGAGATTCATAAGCTCTCCCCGTTACCGGGTCGTCATGCTCACCCAACACTAGGTGTCGTAAACTGTGACATTCTACTCTTTGCGCAGGGAGGTACCACCCCAAGTAGACGTCTCATGCTCCCCCATTTCTGGGCGGTCTTATTCCGGACATCTCATTCAACACTTATGAGCCTCAGCTCCTTTCATCAAATATGAGCATTAGCTCCTTTCATCAAATTCATCACTATTTAGAATACATCTATTCTAATTTATCATATCATTCTCTTTACTTATTCAGTTTCAATATTGACTTTACCAAGTCCTTTACTAAATAAAACATATTTATCATTTATCAAATCATATTACTTTATGTTGGATCCCAACAACACAAACGTGTTGCGTTATAACCGAGTAATGAAGATAAGATAAATAACACACAAGATTTCAATGATTAAGAGTTTATTAAACAACTTAATACAGTACAAAGTTTGCGGAAATAAATAGTAGACACTAACTAAAACTTTCTACCTGAAATGACACTTTTGTTTGCTCAAACTAGAAGATACGGACAGCTGATATTTAATGCCTGAGTAATAACTATGGAGAAGTTACTACTAGACAATAATAACTCTCAGAGAATGTTCTTGAGCTATGAATTCTAAAAGGTGTGTATAAATGCAAGCATTTACGTCTCTATATATATCCCAAGATCCGTGTTCCTTTGTCCACAAGGTAATCGACGTGTAAACATATCATGCGTCGATGTGGACTTGTCCAGGGAAACATTTAATGCTCTTGCATATGTTGTAGTCCCAAGTGTACTTTATGTCAACTCCTTTTGCTACCTTTTCTGACGCACAGTGAACATGTGTGTACTATGATAGTACAAAAGTAGTTGACTTTCCGTTTACATGCTTGGAGGGACAAACGATGATGTACCGACACAATATCTTCTATTCCAAAATAGGAGATCCTCATCGTTTTCTTCTTCTTTGAGCGGGAAAGGGAAATGTTCAAAGTGTCAAGAACATTTCCACTAAATCTTCATATGCAGCAGGTATCATCAGCTGATTCCACAATCAGCTGGATGATCTTCTTCTTGTCTTTGTCCTTTGGCCATAGACTTCGAATGAACACTCTTCTATAGCTGCTGATTTGACTTGTTTTCCTAGAGCAAAGTACGTACTCAGCTGAAGGTTTATTGCATATACTTGCTTCAGCTGAGATACCAACTTCAGCTGATATTCTTCTTCTTAGCTATCGATCATCAAATCTTATTACTTAGTCTAGGGACTAACAATCTCCCCCTATTTGATGCAATCGAATAGCTGTATGAGTATGAACCTGTAATGATTCAGCTGTTTGGATCAGCTGAATGTTTATGTGCTTTGACCCTTTGGGTTCTTTTGTATCTTTTTACAATTTGTTTACAAGTATATTACAAAATTTGATTTTCTATTAAATGAAGCTGAAAAGTACAAGGAAAATAAAAAAAACAAAATTACAATGTCTAGGGCATAGCTTCCCTAGTGACATTGTGATACAATGAGCTGATGGCTGACTCGATTAATTTCTTCATTTTTCTTCCTTCTTCAGTGGAGGAACTCAGCGACTTGTGAGAGATCAAAAGTTGATCAATATCACACATATACAGCTCATCAGCCCGTTGAAAATGATACATTATATCGATATGTTTGGTTCTAGAATGAAGAACTGGATTGTTGCTTATTGCAATAGCACTTGTGTTATTGCAGTAGATAGGAGCTTTGCAGAAGTGCATATCAAAATCAACCAGCTGATTCTTCATCCAAAGGACTTGAGCACAACAGCTTCCAGCAGCAACGTATTCTGCTCCAGCTGTGGAGGTAGAAATAGTGTTTTGTTTCTTGCTTGTCCAGCTGACTAGTTTTCCACCTAGCAGCTGACATCCTCCTGTGGTGTGCTTTCTATCCATCTTGCAACCTGCAAAGTCTGAATCTGAATAGCCAATTAGATCAAACCCAGAGTCTTTGGCATACCAAAGACCTAGGCTTGGAGTACCTTTGAGGTACCTCAAAATTCGCTTAGCATCTATTAAATGAGATTCTCTGGGACCAGCTTGATACCTAGCACACATGCAAGTAGAAAACTTAATGTCTGGTCTGCTGGCGGTGAGATAGAGCAAAGATCCAATGATTCCTCTATATAACGTGACATCAACTGATTTCCTAGTTGTGTCAGCATCTAGATTGTTTGGAGGAGCCATTGGGGTTTTCATAGATGATGATGAATTCATATCAAATTTTTTTAAAAGATCTTTGATATATTTTTCTTGATTTATAAAAATTCCATTTTTAGATTGCTTAACTTGTAAGCCAAGAAAATATGTTAATTCACCCATCATACTCATCTCATACTTTGTAGACATAAGTTTTGAAAAACATCTACAAAGTTTTTCATCAGTAGCCCCAAAAATTATGTCATCCACATAAATTTGAACAAGAATGATATCACCTTTGATTTTGAGAATGAATAAGGTTTTATCAATCTTTCCCCTGGTGAAATCATTTGCTATGAGGAATGTGGAGAGTGTGTCATACCATGCACGAGGAGCTTGTTTCAACCCATACAGCGCCTTATCCAATTCAAACATATAGTCTAAATACTTAGGATTTTCAAACCCTGGTGGTTGCTTAACATACACTTCCTCTTGTAGCTTTCCATTTAGAAATGCACTGTTTACGTCCATCTGAAAAACTGTGAAGTTCTTGTAAGCAACATAGGCTAGAAATATTCTAATAGCCTCAAGCCTAGCTACCGGAGCATATGTTTCATCGAAATCGATTTCTTCCTCTTGTCTATATCCTTGGGCAACAAGTCTAGCCTTGTTGCGAATAACAACACCTTCTTCATCCATCTTGTTCCTAAATACCCATTTAGTACCAATTATAGTCTTTCCAGCTGGTGGAGGAACCAGCTGCCATACTTTGTTGACCTCAAATTGGTTAAGTTCTTCCTGCATCGCTTGAATCCAGCTTGAGTCTTCTAAGGCAGTTTTAATATTCTTCGGTTCTTCAGCTGCTAAGAAGCACGACCATAAGCATAGATTGCACGATGCTTTACTTCTTGTGACCACTCCTTGTTGTGGATCTCCAATGATTAGATCAATTGGATGTTCTGAGGTCCACTTAGATTGACGAGCGGCTGTAGAATAGGAAGATTCAGCAGAGTTGGATCCTTGTTGAGCGGCTGACTGCTCAGTAGGATGATTTACTTCATTTTGAACAGATCTTCTTGAAGTATGAAGAGGTGGCTTAGAGATAGCCTTTGATGATGCTCTAGCTGTTGGAATCTCTTGTTGAACAGCTGCAATATCTACAAGATATGTACGAGCGTCATGGAATGTCTCATCTGACTCATTTATGGGAACATCAAAGAGGTTTAAAGCATCAGAAAATGCTTCAGCTGCATCATCTGAAGATGGTTCAGCTGATCTCTGAAATGCATCAGATGAGTCAGCGGAGGTGGGATTTAAGGCCTTTGAGTGTTCTTCAAAAGTAACATTTATGGACTCTTACAAAGTTTGTCTTCTTTTGTTGAAGACTCTGTATGCCTTGGATGTAGTGGAGTACCCCAAGAAAATGGCTTCATCAGCTTTAGAATCAAACTTGCTTAGCTGATCTCGTGTGTTTAACACAAAACACACACATCCAAACAGATGAAAGAAACCGATGAAAGGTTTCCTTTGACGAAATATATCATAAGAAGTTTTCTTGTGTCTCTTCACGTAGAGAGACCTGTTTTGAGTAAAACACGCTGTGTTAACAGCTTCTGCCCAAAATTGCTTAGGCATGTTCGACTCATCAAGCATCGTTCATGCAGCTTCTATTAGGGTTCTGTTTCTTCTTTCAGCAACACCATTTTGTTGAGGTGTTCTAGCAGCTGAGAAATTTTTGGAGATCCCGACGTCTGAACAGAAGTCTTCCAAAGTCTTGTTTCTTAATTCAGTACCATTGTCTGATCTCAACATCTTGACTCTAGACCCGTTTAGAAGTTCCATCCTTTTCATGAACTTGATAATTTCATCAGCTACGTCACTCTTGTGACGAAGAAATATGACCCAAGTATATCGCGAATATTCATCAACGATAACAAGCGTATACTTCTTTCCACCTAAACTTTCGGTACTCATAGGACCAAAGAGATCCATATGAAGCATGTGAAGGCAGCTATCGATGGAAAAACATTGCTTTGATTTGAAAGAGCTTTTATGTTGTTTACCTTGTTCACAACCTGAACAAAGCTTATCTTTTTCATACTTGATTTGTGGTAGACCATTCACCAGCTGACCTCGAGCCAGCTTCGATATGTTTTTGAAGTTTAGGTGAGATAGCCTTTTATGCCACAACCAATTTAGCTCTTCAGTAGAATGGGAGAATAGACAAACTTCTTGATTTTGAGGATTCATGTCAAGTGTATAAACATTCATGGTTCTTGGATCAATTAATACAACTTTTCCACTTTTATCCGTCACCGTTGCTCTGTATTCATTAAAGTTCACTGAGAACTTTGCATCACAAAGTTGGCTAATGCTGATTAAATTATGTTTCAGCCCATTCACATAACCAACTCTTGTGATTTTTACGGATCCATTAGAAATGTTTCCATATCCATCAGTTGAGCCTCTACCATTATCACCAAAAATTACCGGAGGACCAGCACAAACTTCAAACTCTTCCAGCAGGGATTTGTATCCAGTCATATGTCTCGAGCAACCACTGTCTAAGTACCAGACATGTTTGCTTTCATCACCGTGCACATAGATTAAAAGAGTTAGTTCTTTTTGGGAACCCACACTTTTGTGGGTCCTTGTGACTTCCCGCTGGAACTCACAGAGTTTGGTTTTTCATAAGGCACACAAGCTGAGGTTGGGGAAGGTCTCAGGCGTGTGCTATCACAGTCACTTGCCATATGCCCGCGATCTCCACACTTGTAACATTTTCTATTTCTTTGAAGTGGAGTAGAGGGCGAGGCATTAGGTTTGGGAACTGCACCCAAAATCCCTTTCATTTTCTGATTATCAGAGATAGTCAGAGTTTGAACTAGTGATGTCAGCTTGCTGACCTTTCCTTTCAGCCGTTTGACAGAAACGGCTGAAGAAGGACTTGGAGTGTTTTTAGAGACACTCTTACCTTTGTTCTTGGCAGCTCAAGTACGAACTCCAACTGGCTCACCCTTGGAGGGTGTAAGAACAATTTTCTTTCCTGCTGTTTTGCTTGTCTTCTGTTGAGGTCTAGCAGAGGTAACAGCTGGTGCTGAACCCAAGATAGATTTTCTTGGTTCAACAATTACTGCAGTGGGTGTCCTAACTACCATGGCAGAAGAGTCAGCTGATGACTCTTCAGCAGTATCTTCAGAAGGATCTTCTGAGGACATCTCAGTAGCAAAGGTTTTGGTAGACCTAACAAAGGAACCAAAAACCAACTCTTCAGCTGGCACAGAAGCATCAGCCGACGAGAAGTACATATCGTCTGTACTGCTATCAGGTACAGCGACTGCAGCAAGGAAGTCTCCTCCTAGTACAGCTTGTACTTGACTAGGAATTTGTGAGTTAACACATTCACTCACATGTTTGGATGAATGGGACCAAGATTCATAAATCTTTTTAATTGCTTCAAGTTCTTTAACTTTCTCATTAAGATCATGTTGAAGAACTGAGTTTATAAATTTTGTTTCAGAAAGTTCTTCTTTTAAAGTTTTGTGATCGATTAATCGTTCTTTTCAAAATGCATTTTCACGTAGAATAGCACTATGTTATCCAAACATTCACCTTTCAACTGATCAATGAAGTGCAAGTCACAAATAATAGAATCAACAATATCTTTGGCTTTAGTAGCCTAAGCAGAGATTAGAGAGGTTACCTTTTTATGAACTATGTTGACCCATTGATAGGAACTAGCATCATCAGCTGTAATACTTTCATCATCATCAGCACGAGCCATCAAACACATTGTGGCCATTGGTTCATCATCATCGGATGAGCTGTCACCTGAGTAAGCCCAGTCGTGAGTTTCAGCTACTAGACCCTTGTCAGCAACTTTGCCTTCAAGTTCCTTCTTTTCTTCTAGGATCTTTTTGGTGAAGGCTTGTAGCTTTTTATATTTTTCTTCAATGGACTCACCAGTTGAAGATGATGAACTTGCTTTCTTCTGCTTGCAGTCATTAGCATAGTGTCCCTTCTTGTTACAGTTGTAGCATGTTATCTCAGAGATGTCAGGTGTGCTTCCAGAGGGTCTGGAAGAAGCAGCTGACGAGATAGATCTGCTACTTGAGCCTTTAGCTGAGGAGCCAGATTTGCCTTTAAAAAAATTTCTGTTTTTGACAAGTAAGGCAAGCTTAGATATAAGGGCATCATTGTCTTCATGTTCATCGACCTCTTCGATGCTGACTTCAGGCATGTTGAACAAACCAACAGCTGAAGTGTTGTCAGCTTTATCATCTGAAGGTGGATATTCAATTATGATGGGTTTGTTTAGAGAAACAAGAGCAGTTGAAGATCCAGCGGGACTCACTTTAGAGTCCTTTGGAGGTTGAAATTTGTTGAGTACAGTCCTCTCATGGCTTAGAAACATACCATAGAGAGAGGCAAGAGTATAATCTTTTAAGGTAGGAGATGTACTCATGCAAGTTATGATGGTAGCCCATTTAGAGGGTAAGGCTGCCATAAACTTACACATTTTGGACATATCGTCCTTATCAACTCCATGAGACTTCAGCTCGTTTAACAGAATGTTGTAACGATTGAAAGTTTGAGCTATTGTCTCACTAGGCTTGGCTTTAAACAGCTCGTAGTCATGGATGAGCATGTTTTTGTTATGTTCACGCACAACAGATGTGCCTTCATAAACTTCAGCTAGCCTGTCCCACATCTCTTTAACTGAGTCACAAAATTGTATATTGTGATACAGTTCATCACCAACTGCTTGAAAAAGCATATCCCTTCCCTTATTCTCAAGATGAACAAGACGTTTTTCAGCGTCCGTCCATTGAGCTTCAGATTTAACAACGTAATGTTCTGGTATTTCAGGAGTACGAGGAATGAGGGTTTTAGGGATGTCTTTTCCTATCGTGATGTTATCTTGAAGTTTTGGGTGATCGGTAACCATGTGGGATAACATGCGAGTTTTCCACATGGGATAGTTGGTTTGGGTGAGTTTAGGGGGTTTTCCAGATGATGGAAGATCGGATGATGTAGGTTCAGCCATAACAGATGCTCAAAGTTGATGGAAAACAACTTTGACACTTGCTCTGATACCAGTTGTTGGATCCCAACAACACAAACGTGTTGCGTTATGACCGAGTAATGAAGATGAGATAAATAACACACAAGATTTCAATGATTAAGAGTTTATTAAAACAACTTAATACAGTACAAAGTTTGCGGAAATAGATAGTACACACTAACTAAAACTTTCTACTTGAAATGACACTTTTGTTTACTCAAACTAGAAGACTATGCAAGGAGAGTTTTATATTAGCTCATACGGACAGCTGATATTCAATGCCTGAGTAATAACTATGGAGAAGTTACTACCAGACAATAACAACTCTCAGAGAATATTTGTGTGCTATGAATTCTAAAAGGTGTGTATAAATGCAATCATTTACGTCTCTATATATAGCCCAAGATCCGTGTTCCTTTGTCCACAAGGTAATCGACGTGTAAACATATCATTAGTCGATGTGGACTTGTCCAGGGAAACATTTAATGCTCTTGCATATGTTGTAGTCCCAAGTGTACTTTGTGTCAATTCCTTTTGCTACCTTTTCTGATGCACAGTGAAAAGGTGTACTATGATAGTACAAAAGTAGTCGACTTTCCGTTTACATGCTTGGAGTGACAAACGATGATGTACTGACACTATATCTTCTATTCCAAAATAGAAGATCCTCATCGTTTTCTTCTTCTTTGAGCGAGAAAGGGAAATGTTCAAAGTGTCAAGAACCTTTCCACTAAGTCTTCATCTGCAGCAGGTATCATCAGGTGATTCTACAATCAGCTGGATGATCTTTTTCTTGTCTTTGTCCTTTGGCCATAGACTTCAAATGAACTCTCTTCTATAGCTGCTAATTTGACTTGTTTTCCTAGAGCTAAGTACATACTCAGCTGAAGGTTTATTGCATATACTTGCTTCAGTTGAGATACATACTTCAGCTGATAATATTTTTCTTAGCTATCGATCATCAAATCTTATTTACTTAGTCTAGGGACTAACACTTTAACTTCTCTTTGACTAGGATACTTATTTATTACTAGTCACTTTGTACTTATTCTCCTAGTAATTCAATAACTACTTTTATTAGTACAATATAATAATCGATACTCATTACTTAAAAATAATTGCCTTAAGCTTTATTAATACAAATTATTAATAAACCGATTATCATGCTCTTTTAAATCATTATCTTTATTCATATATCTTATTGATAAAGAATCAATAATTACTTTTCATTATCATAGTCTCTTTCAAAATCATTAATCTTTTAAACATGCTTAAATAGTCTATTACTTGCATTTTCTTATCTTATCAATCATATCTATTGGGTCTCAAATATTGTAACCAATAGTCTAGGGATCATTTGTGTATTTAGTCTAAACTTAGGCTAGGTATATATAGATAGTTGTAACATAATTTCAATCAACCTTTGCCTAAAATTGTAACTGCCTCCATCCATATTGCAAAGAGTTCATCATTTCTATCAATCCTAATCTTGTAATTCCTAATTGTAATTGCTAAATCTATAGTTCAATCTTTATATCTAAACCTACATTTGGTATTAGAGAAAAAGTCTCAAGAGATTCGATCCAAATCAGTAGAGATTTAGCAAGTTTTAGCAAATTTTTGAAAATTTGGAAAAAGAGCTGGGAAATTTAATTGTCAAATTTTTTTGTTAAAAATCGATGTTTTGATTGGATATTCGTGTTTCTCCATTGATTCTAAGCACTTTAGAATCAATTTTCAATCAAATCCATCAAGTATTGCTCTCAATTTGAAGATTTTTGTGAAAAATATGAAAACTCAAAATTTTACCGAAAAATCCAAAATCGAAGCCTGATTTGATCCGTTTTGAGCTGTTTGATTGTATCAAACTGTTAGAAAAGTGATTTCTAACATTTTGTGATTTGAATCACTGTATTTGGCTAAGAATCGAGCAAAATAGCATCAACATAGTGAAGTTTTTGGAACTTACGACAGGAACGAACAGCTCAAGATCTTCTTCGGCTTCAACAGTCTTCGGCCCGAACACGGTCATCTGCTCAACAGTTCGGCTCGGCAATTGTTCGACAACATTGTTCGGCAACATTGTTCGGCTTATCCAGAGTTCGGTCAAAAAGAGTTCGGCCTTCAAATTGTTCGGCTCACATTGTTCGGGTCAAATAGTTCGGCTCTTGAAGAACACGGAAATTGAAATTCAGATTATCTCGTGAAATTGATCTCTGATCTTGAAATTGATCTCGGATTACAATCTTGATTTCAATTCCGACTCAACACAGAATAGTTCTTGATCTCGGTTTAAACACTGGATCTTGATTTCGTCGCTTCATCACAGAACCTAATCACCATTCGTTGTTCTCGTCCAGCATGTAATCCATTAAGGATCTCAATCTCAGCCCAATTTCAATTGAGACCCAAAGTCAAATTTTCGGCCCAAATCAAGAGCTTAGCCCAAATATTCAAATTCAATAATCAAGCCCAAAACTAAACCAAATTTAGCCCAAACCTTATCACAATTTTTAACCCATATCACATATCACAATTTTGAAATTTTTAAATCCATTCCATTTTTAACCCGAACTTAAAAACTTTTACATTTTTTTGTAAACCCGAACACAAAATTTTTTTAAAAAAACTTTTATTTTTTTTTAACCCAAACCCGATTAAGTTCTCATCTTTTTAAAACTTTTTAAACACTTTTAATTTTTACATTTTCTTTAAAAGGTTTTAAAAGAAATTTTTTACATTTTTAAACACGAGAACTTTTACCCAAAAACCCTAATTGGAAAAATATGGTTAAAGACCTTGCAGATGCGATACAGGTTATGTCTCTTATCCCGAACTATAAGAAGGAAGATTACTCAAAGCCTACGAACAATAATAAAAAATCTTCATCAACTTTTACGCGTGTTATATCTGCTACAGTCTCAACTGAAAAGCCAACCATCACATCTATGGATGCGACTAAGAAATCAATCATTCGTGATTCAGAGTATTATAAACGTAAGATGTCGATGGCTAAACAAATTGAGACTGAAAAAGTGTTAGCTGAAGATGAAGAACATGTAACAAATTTGTGCTTAATGGAAAGAAAGAATGCTAAGATTTTTGATCAATTCAATGAAAAGACCAACAAGGAAGACGAGGTAATCGGTTCTCTCTTATCAAATTCTGATAATTCCATTAGTCCTGATACTTGTTTTGTTAAAACTCGGATATCTGAATTTGATTCTTTAAAACATTTAAATACTCAACTTCAAGAACGTTTAAACGCTCATACACTTAAACTCAACCAAGTAGTTTCTGAAAATAAAGCATTATTCTTGAAGATTGAAACTCTAACGAAAGATTCTGAAACAAAGCAACTTCAGATTGCTGAATTAACAAAGAAACTTCATGACACAAATACTGTTAATATTTTGAACATCGAAAAATATGCTTCTGTTTGTGCCGAAAATTGTATTTTGACTGATAAAATCAAACAATTTGAATGTATATTTCGATCTGATTTACAAAAACAAATCAATATTTTTTATATTGAGAAAACAAAATTGTCAGATAAAATTACATCTCTTGAAACAGATCTTTCTTTGTCTCAAAATAAGAACGGAGATTTGCATATTGACCTAGAAGAAAGTTTTAAATCTAAAATCTTTGTCAAAGGAAAACAAGCAGTACAAGTTCAAATTAAGTTTTACACCGGTGAATCTTCAAAACCTGTTACCAAAAGGATCTCACAATTCACAAATTATTCACTTCAAAAGAGTAAGAAGTTGTTTGTGAAATCACCATCTTCGGAAACTTGTAAGACTAAACCAAAAGCCGTTTTGAAACATTCTACACCTTCAAAGAAAATCTTTTCCAAAACTAAATCTTTAAAATACTCAAGAAAAGATTTACTTTCCTTGGAACCTATATCAACCTTTAATCATATGCCAAAGACAACTCCTAAAACTCCAACGATCTTCAAAGAAATATGGGTTCCTAAAACTCCAAAATCTCAAATAATTCCCCAGAAATTATTTGAAAGTGAAACATCAAGTTTCCATTTTTCTTGGAATTCTACATCCTTAAATCAAATCGATACAACTTATTGATGGTTTAATTCCCACACTAACATTGTCGGACCCAAACAAAAATTGGTACCAAAAGTTGTTTGATGTGTTTTGAAGGAAAATGACTTATACACAATTCAGTGTATAACTCGAGAATCAACAGAATGGCTCTTACACACTCCAGTGTATGACCCGAGCTTCAAAGAGATGGCTTTCAAGTACTTCAGCTTGAAACCCGGTCCTCAACGGAAAATGGCTTCTAATCAAATCAGATTTAGAACCCGATCATAACCAGAAAGCATGAAGCTCAATCAATATTCAATGCAAATACTCTCCTTCAACCCTCCGACGATGTATAAGGTACGTCCTCAAAACTAAAAACTTGTTCATACTTTGGTTTTGTCGAGGGGGAAAAATATTAATTCTAGGGGGAGAATTATTATTTCTAGGGGGAGAAAAATTTAGAAAATCAAAACAAAAATACCCAAAATGAATAAACAAACGAAAAATCTTTCTGCCAACTGGTAAATGTGAGGGTATACGTCTAGGGTATAGTACTAGGTGATTGCAAGGTGATGTAAAAACATGATAACTTTAAGAAAACACACCTTTGAGTGCATCCAAACCGTTAATAAACAGGGCAACCATACAAAAGGGTGACCATTCATACGTTGAATGTTTCACTAGATTATACTGGCCCAGTAAAGCAAATGCACGCCACCACCAACCACTCAGATTCTTCTCAACATGAATTTGTTGCAATTCATCAAGGGACGTAGCACATAATCTATCGACCTCTCATTCGGAGCATGTTGGTATTGACATCATTAACCTCCTGCCCCGGGTTACGTCTCGATTCAGTGCACAGTGTGTCTAGATCTCACCGTCAAATACCTCCAATATAGGACACATACACTGTTAGAATGAATCTCCGTGAATTCATCGGAACACTCATAGTCGCATCACAATCTGGTGCTTCACGAGGACTGAGTGGAAATCCTGCTAGAGCTAAAATTTTGCCAACTCTAAATGCAGGTCACACATTTGACTCGACTGGTGTGCAAACGATTATTGAATCAAATGGTGTGTTAACGGTTACTTTATGTGAGACCGGTAGTACCTAAAGTGTTCAAGTTGTTGTGCCTAAATTATTCAATCTTAAAGGCAACGACTTATGCCGGAAACACATACATTTCCGATGAAAAATCCAAGTAAATCATTCTTACAATGTAACATCTTAAATGTTGGTCAATTGGACATGAGCATTATAGTTCACTCTCAAATAACTCCTATGATCTGCTATTACCTGCATGATCTTCCCCAGGAGCCACCTACAATATAGGACATACTGTGAGGGTCCGTAGGTCTAGGTGAGCAGAATCAAGTATCAAGGGATCTTGATTGGGGAATGAAGTATGGGGTGCAAATCAGCTAAACACATGGTAAAATGAAATGAGGGTGTAGTTGAAAATTGAAAAAGCAAGCTTGAGTGAGGAGGGTGTGACATGGTTAAAGAAAACGAAAAACCCTTTCCAAACCGATTAAAAGCCGGGTAGCCACGTCTCTATCAGATTGCATATGTTGCTCTCTGATATTGAAAAAGACATCATGGACCCAGTGATGCAATGCACAACCACCCCAGCTACTCAAGTACTTCTTAAAAAGTCCTTGTTTCATTTTTTAACGGAGATCAGCTCATATGCTATCGACATCTCACTTGGAGAATGTTGATATTGAAAAAGTGGACAATTCTCTCCAGTCCTCGCCTTCGTTTGTCCATAAATAGAGTCTAGAACCGAATTAAATTTCTCTAGGACACAGGCACTCCACCAAGCATATCTTTGGGATATTTCCAGAACATTCATAGTGATACCAAAAATATTGGTATTCCACGATGATTGAATGGAAATCCTACCAGTGCTAACATCAATGCCAACACTGAACGTAGGTCATGCAGTTTCTATAACTGTTGTGCTAACAGGAAATCTATGTGATCCTGGGTTACCCTGATACTTTCCTGTGCGAAGAATTGACGACTGTACTCCATACTTATCAACAACAGTCACTATGTTAGATAGAAGATCTGATGACTGTACTCCATTCTCATCAACAACAGTCAATATATCAGATAAGGGATTCTCTGACTGTACTCCAATATCATCAACAATGGTCAGAAAATCCATATCAAATCAATATACCGCACTGCTTCTACTTCAACAAATATCAGGAACCAAGGATCATCAACAAATCAACAAAGCCACAACTTCAAGAAAAAGACTTCCGCTGCCCACTGCTCTATCTATGGGTCTACATTTCGTCGGTTTGCTTGAAGTCTTCTGTAATACTTTCTATTGGTTGAAAAGCCAATTAAAAGTATGGTTATCACCGATCATCAAAAGCTGAAGCTGATTTGTCAACATAACTGCACACAACGGTTAACCACTCAGTTCCAGCTTTACAAGCAAAGAAGACTTCAATGGTTTAAATGATAAAATGTGTTATATATTGATTATTACAAAAAAAATGTATAATCATTATTCAACACATTTTCATCAAAGGGGCATCGTCATACTCTACTTATTTGTTTCCTTAAAGCGAAGATTCTTCCTAATTTCAACTCGCAGAACTTCACATTTTACATGATGAATTAGATAAATATTATTCATCATGAGGGGGAGAAGATACTTTACATAAATTCTTTTTATAAAGAATTGATACTTTCAGAGAAAAATTCTTCTAAAGCTCAATCTGCGGGAACAAATTTAGGAGTTTCTTACAAATTATGGAGATTATCGACACGTTAGCCCAGTTTACTCCACATTAATAAGATATATGCACCATTTGAGGGGGAGTAAACAAGAAACCAAAGATCTAACGAACTTATCAAACAACTTCCGTAGTTAAATTTGGTAATTCGTTCACCGGGGGGTAAATATCAAAACGTTTAATCCAAGTCCCGTGAAAAAAATAGTTGTTTGCTTAAGGGGGAGCGAAAACCTTATCAACATTTTACCCTTGCAACAATTATCAAGAATCATTGATCGACATAAAGCCACAAACTTCAAGAAAAGACTTCCGCTGTTAATCTCTCTATCATTATGGGTCTTATTTTAGTCGATCAATATGTATCTTCAGTCAAAAGTCTTCAAAATACTTTTTGTGGTTGAAAAGCTACAAGAAGTATTCATTTTCACATCCAAAGAAAGCTTAAATTGTTCCTGATACAACATTATTCAACGACATATCTACCAGGTGCAACTTTGGCTCAAGATGAAGACTTCGAATATACGCCTCCCAGACTATTGTTACAAAGGGGGAGATTGTTGGGTCTCATATATTGTAACCAATAGTCTAGGGATCATTTGTGTATTTAGTCTAAACTTAGGCTAGGTATATATAGATAGTTGTAACCTAATTTCAATCAACCTATGCCTAAAATTGTAACTGCCTCCGTCCATATTGCAAAGCGTTCATCATTTCTATCAATCCTAATCTTCTAATTTCTAATTGTAATTGCTATATCTATAGTTCAATCTTTATATCTAAAACTACAATATCTTTATTAAAAACATTTATTAATAAAGAATCATAACACATCATAGTTTTCAAAATCATTTGCTATGTACTCAGTAAAAGTCTCATGTACTCACCTTAGCAATGGTTTCCAAACCTTGTGCAATCCAACACAATCCTTACTCCCTAATCAAAGGAGTACTTCCAATCTTTAAGTCTTCTTGACCTGACATCAATATCATCACAATAACTAGTTATCATCCATAACTAATCACTAATCAATCTATAACAACATTCCTAACCACCAAGTTCATCCAACTTGGTGGAATCTCAAACCCTAGTTCAAGATTTCCATCAAGAATCCCAAATCCAACTTGTACACATTGATTACAAGCTTACAATGAGTGTTCTACACTCATGCTAGATCATCTTCCCCAAAGATGACATGGTTGGTTCCCCAAACCACCATTTTTACCCATACAAAGCTCACAATCAAGGTAGATAAGCAAGATAATATAGAATACTTACCCTTGATGTTTAAATCCTTCAAAATGGTGAAATTTTGAGCTCTTGAGCTCCAAAAACGACCAAGAATGCTCCCAAATCGGTTGTACTATGTGTAGAGTTGAAGGTGGAATGAAACCCTAGCCTACACACATGTTTATATAGTCCAGACCATCTTCACGCTGAGCTCGTGTCGTGAAGTGACGTGGGTTTGCCTCTTAGATCCTGCATTTTTCCAGTCCTCGCGCCTCGCTCGCTCCTGGCTCGCGCTGAGTTCACGTCGCGAACTCGAACGCGAGCTCGACGCGAACCCTTCGCGTCTGATCTCCGAAATTGCTGTTCTGCTGAAATTCTCACTCGTGCCGCGAGGGCTGTCTGGGTCAGTTTCTTGCCTTTTAAACTTGTTTCCATCCAAGTCTTGACCCATACTTGGTTATACCAAGTCCCAAACATTTAAACACTCGATAAAACACAAAAGGTAGATGAAAACTAACATAAATAACACAATTCGTATAAACCCCGAATTAAGTATACAAAAACACAAATGTTAAATTACGATCGTTACATCTTGTTCATTATATCAAGACATATGTCAAAATCAAGAGATAATATTATAAGAGATAATTAATTGATTACACATATTCTTTCTCTTTTATTTTATAAAATGGCATCTTCATCTAAAAGCTAATAACCCTTTCATTTCTCTTGTATTAGACCAGTGCCAATGATTGGTTGTCATCAGATTGACGTTGTTCACCATGTTGGCTTTCTTCGCCTGATGCTGAGGTATGTGGAATGAAGAGGATGATGGAAATGTGGATCAGTTTAAATAAACGTGGACATTTTATATGAGTATTAGTATTAGTATTTTTTGTGTATTTTATAATGTGTGAGATCCAAAAATATTAAGTGGAAATATGTTATCGGCAGGGATGTACCAGCTTGATCCAATAAACGCAAGTCGGATAACATTGCCACTATCAAAATAGAGTTTGTAGAAGCCAGAAGATTTGTTGAACTTCTAGAAGATAGCTCTTCGGGTATTTAATGCATCAATCTTTTAGGTTTTCTTAGCCTATTTATGTTTAGCCCAACATCTTATTTATGGCTCATTTTCTTGGCCCATTGTCTTGCTTTATATTTAAGTTTTTTTAGTGTAAATTCAATAGCACACAAGAGAGAAAAGTGAGAAAAATCTGAAAAGAAAAGGAGATTTTCGCAGCTTTGGTTATTCATCAGAGCAGCCCACTATTTTGACGATTTCTGGAGTTTGCACCGTCGGATCGTCACCATTTTTGGACAGAAGCTTCCTCACATATAAAGGAACATTCTGGACGTTGGGATCTTCATTTTGAGGTTCGGAAGTTCTGTTTTCATACCCGAACAGATCCTGCAGATTTGGTGATGTATTTCTTTTCTTGTTCTTTGATTGTTGCCATAGATCTTGATGTTTGATTCTAAGATTATGATGTTTATTGTATTCCTCTAGTTTTATCTAGAGAAGACTTTGTATTGCTCTTTTGCGGTTAGTGGATTTAAGCGGCACTAGTTGTCCCGTGGTTTTTACCCAATTTTGGGGTTTTCCACGCTAAAAATCGGTGTTCTTATTGTGTGCTTGTTATTTACCATACTACTGATTTTAGGGCTGATTTAGTTTGATTTGGGGCTACAACAAGTGGATTCGGTTTTCCCTAATTGTTTGTATCCTAATAGGTTCAAACGGGTTGAGAAAGTATTGTCAAACGAAGGTTTCAGTTCCGCATTTGTTTTATACCGTTTGACCAGTTATAATTTTCCGTCGAATTGGTATCAGATCTTTAGGCTATTGATTTGGGATTTATCCTATTTGAACAACGGAAGCTAATACAAGTAGGATGATTAATTTGAATGGTTCTAATTATCATATTTGGAAAGGAAAAATGGAAGATCTCCTTTATGTTAAAGATTACTACTTGCCTGTATTTTCTACTGATAAACCTGAGAACAAAACAGATGCAGAATGGACTATTTTGCGTAGACAAGTTTGCAGGTATATTAGGCAATGAGTTGATGATAATGTGTTGAACCATATTTGTGAGGAGACACATGCACGTACTCTTTGGAACAAACTTGAACAGTTATATGCTCGAAAAACTAGAAATAACAAGTTGTTCTTAATCAAACAAATGATGAGATTACAATATAATAATGGGTCTCCTCTTACTGATCACTTGAATGCTTTTCAGGGTATTGTAAACCAGCTTGCAGGTATGGGTATTAAGTTTGAAGATGAAATACAAGGTTTATGGCTTCTTGTCACACTATCAGATACTTGGGAGACTTTTAGGACATCTTTGTCCAACTCCACATCAGATGGTATTATTACTATGGAATTGGCTAAAGGCAGTATTCTAAATGAAGAAATCAGAAGAAAGACACAGGGTCTTCTTCTTCAAAGTCAGAAGTCTTGGTCACAGAAAGGCGGGGGAGAAGTCTAAGTAAAGGCCCAAGTAATAGAGGTAATCACCGCAGTAGTTCCAGCAAAGGAAAAGTTGTTGATTATGAATGTTATAACTGTGGTAGAAAAGGACACACTGTTCGATATTGCAGACAGTTAAAAAGGGAGAACAAGAAGAAAATTTACAACAACCAGAAGAACAATCACAAGAAAGATGATAACGGTGATGACAAAGTTGAAGTAAATGCCACCACATATGAGTTCTTTTTTGTTGTGATTATGATATGGTTAACCTTGCTCATGATGATTTGAGTTGGATCTTTGACAGTGGAGCTTCGTGTCATGTTGCAGCACGAAAAGATTATTATTCATCTTACACTCCAAGTGATTATGGGGTTGTTAGGATGGGTAATACCGGGTTATCAAGGATTGTTGGTATTGGAGAGATTTATTTGAAATTTGACACTGGGATGGAATAGGTTTTCCATAATGTAAAACATGTCCCAGATATGAGACTTAATGTTATCTCCACAGGTCTACTTGATGAAGACGGTTATTACAATAATTATGGTAATGGTTTGTGGAAAGTGACTCTTGGATCGTTGATTGTAGCAAGAGGTAAAAGGGAATCAAAATTATATGTGGCACATCCAAAGATCTCCAAGAGCATTGTCAATGCTGTAGAAAATGATGACATGGTTGAGTTATGGCATAAGAGAGTTTCTCACACGAGTGAAAAAGGGATGCATATTCTTTCAAAGAAGAATGTTTTATCCGGTGTGCATGGTATTAACTTGAAGAAGTGTTCTCACTGTTTGGCAGGAAAGCAAACCAGAGTTGCTTTTAAGAGTTGGTCTTCTTTCAGAATGGAGAACATACTTGATCTTGTACATTCCGATGTTTGTGGTCCCATGAAGACTGGAACACTTGGTGGGTGTTCTTATTTTATCACTTTCATCGATGATCATTCAAGAAAGGTTTGGGTATATACCTTGAAGACTAAAGATCAAGTGTTAGATGTGTTTAAGCAGATTCATGCTTTGGTTGAGAGGCAGACAGGGAAGAAACTTAAATGTATTCGTACTAATAATGGAGGTGAATACATTGGCCCGTTTGATACTTATTGTAGAGAGCATGGAATTCAGCATCAAAAGACTCCACCAAAGAGACGCGGTTGCATGGCTTGGAAGAGCCGATGAATAGAACTTTGGTTGAGATAGTCAGATGCTTGCTTTCACATGCAGGCTTGACCCGTTCCTTTTGGGGTGAAGCTTTGAATATGGCGGTTCATGTTATTACTTTAACCCCTTGTGTCCCTTTGAATTTTGATGTTCCTGACAAGGTTTGGAGCGGCAAAGATATTTCATACCGCCACTTCCGAGTCTTTGGATGCAAGACATTTGTGCATATTCCCAGAGATGAAAGATCGAAGCTTGATGTGAAGACTAAGCCATGTGTATTCCTCGGGTATGGTGAAAATGAATTTGGGTACAGATTGTATGACTCGGTTCAAAAGAAACTTGTTCGAAGCCGAGATGTAGTGTTTAAGGAAGAAACAATTGATTTTAGGGCTAATTTAGTGCTGACTTGGGGCTGCAACAAGTATATTCGGTTTGCCCTAATTGTTTGCATCCTAATAGGTTCAAACGGGTTGAGAAAGTATTGTCAAACGAAGGTTTCAATTCCGCATTTGTTTTATACCGTTTGACCCGTTATAATTTCTGGTCACAATCATAACTTTTCATTCGTCTGATACATTTGTTAATTTGTGTATACATCTCAAGAAAGAGGGAAGAAGGAACGAATATGAGATGCATAAGCTACTAATTTTGAATCAAACGCCAAAAATGGTAAATTTAACACATCCCATTTTTGGTTAATTTTTGTTCTAAATCATATTTCAACATTCTTATATAATTATATTACCCCCTAGGTTTTGCAAAGTATGACAGAAGAAGCCTATATGGCTACAAATAAATTAAAAGATTAATCCAGACCATGAAAGACTTCTTTTTCGTGAAACATATGGTAAACTCTTATTAAAGTGGTATATTCTAATTCATGTTTCATGTTACCTTTAAGTTTTTAACCATATGATTGTGCTAAAAGTTGTGCAGGAAATAGCATTGGCCCTTTGACTTGTTTGAGAATTTAAAATAGACTAGATGAAAAATGCCACTTCTACCTGTTACTTATTACAAAGATGGCAATTTCGGCCAATTTCGTTAATACATATTTGACCCATGTAGGCTGCACTGAGCCAACTTGTGATAATCAGTCCTATGTGCAAGTTTGTGGGGTTTCATCTTAAAACCAATTGATTGTAAGAGAAGTAGCCCATCATTCTTATAGGTTAATTAATTGACAAATGTGGGACATTCCTTAAATTAGTTGTAAGAGGAGTAGTACATGATCTTTATAAGCACATTACAAATTCATTATTTGCCCAATGTGTGTGACATTCCTTAACACGCCTCCTCACGTGTGGCGTCATTTTTCTTTCTCCGCTAACACGTGAATATTTTTATGGGTTACGTGTGGCCCGTGTGGCCGGTTGAGTCGTGGATCTGATACCATGTAAGTTTGTGGGGTTCCATCTTAAAACCACAATTGGTTTTAAGTTGGAACCCCACAAACTTACACTCTGTATGCACATTCTAGAATCATTTGGTTACAACCTATAATGATTTTAAAAGGCTTCACCGATTCGGTTTTTAAAACTTATCGATGGTTTCATTCTAATACTAACACCATCGGACCCAAACAAATATGGGTACCAAAAGTTGTATGATTTGCTTTGCAGGAAAAATGACTTACACAATTCAGTGTATAACTCGAGCCACAACAGCATGGCTTATGCACACTTCAGTGTATGACCCGAGCTTCAAAGAAATGGCTTTCAAGTATCTCATCTTGAAACCCGGTCCTCAACAAAAGATGGCTTCTAATTAACTCAGATTTAGAACCCGGTCTGAACCAGAAAGCACACAACTGCATAAACTCTTCTCCACCCCTCTACTGCTGATAAAGGTACATCTCTAATATACAAACGTTTTAATATCTTTGTTTTGTCGAGGGGTAGAAATAATAATTCTAGGGGGAGAATTAGTATTTCTACGGGGAGAAAATTTCTAAAATCAAAACAAAATACCCAACTTAACAAATAATCGATAAATCTTTTAAAAGACTGTACCTTCCCATGGTTTGCCAGAACCGGCCTTACCTTCCAAGGGAAATACTTTTCAGCCGATTGGTAAATGTGAGGGTATAAGTCTAGGGTATAGATTTAGGTGAGTGCAAGGTGATATGAAAACATGATAATAACAAGAAAACACACCTTTGAGAGCATCCAAACTGTCAATAAACCGGGCAACCATACAAAAAGGTGATCATTAATGTGTTGAATGTTTCATTAGACTTAACTGACCCAGTAAAGCGTCTGCACTCCACCACCAACCACTCATATTCCTCTCAACAGGAATTTGTTTCAATTCATCAAGGGACGTAGCACATAATCTATCGACTACTCATTCGAAGTATGTTGGTATTGAAATCATTAACCTCCTGCCCCGGGTTACGTCTCATTTTAATGCACAGTGTCTCTAGATCTCACCGTCAAATATTTCCAATATAGGTTACATACACTATTAAAATGAATCTCTGTGAATTCATCGGGACACTCATAGTGGCATCACAATCTGGTGCTTCACGAAGATTGAGTGGAAATCCTGCTAGAGCTAAAATTACGCCAACTCTAAATGCAGGTCACACAATTAAATCGACTGTTGTGCAAACGACTATTGAATCAAATGGTGTGCTAACGGTCACTCTATGTGAGCCCGGTATTACCTAAACTGTTCAAGTTGTTATGCCTAAAATTTTCAATCAAAAAGGCAACAACTTATGCCGGAAACACATAAAGAATTCCGATGAATCATTCTTACAACGTAACATAGTAAATGCTGATCAATTGCACATGAGCGTTATAGTTCACTCTCAAATAACTCCTATGATATGCTATAACCGACATGATCTTCCCCAGGAGCCACCTACAATATAAGACATACTTTGAGGGTCCCTAGGTCTAGGTGAGCAGAATCAAGTATCACGGGATCTTGATTGGGGTGCGTTGTGATAAAATTTGAGAGGGGGAATGAAGTATGGGGTGCAAATCAGCTAAACACATGGTAAAATGAAACGAGGGTGTAGTTGAAAATTGAAAAAGTAAGCTTGAGTGAGGAGGGTGTGACAGGGTTAAAGAAAACGAAAAACCCTTACCAAACCGATTAAAAGCTGGGTAGCCACGCCTCTATCAGATTGCATATGTTGCTCTGTGATATTGAAAAAGACATCATGGACCCAGTGATGCAATGCACAACCTCCCCCCCCCCCCCCACAGCTACTCAAGTACTTCTTAAAAAGTCCATGACTGTACTCCATTCTCATCAACAACAATCAATATATCATACTTCCTCCGATTCAAAATAAGTGATACACTTTGAAAAGTTTCCTTATTTGGCAAAAAAAATGGGACCCACACCCACTAACTATCTACTTTAACAAAGTGAAATGACCCCTTTACCCTTACTTTTTACTTTTAAACATCATTAACCTTACTTTATTCAAAAGGTGTGGGACCCATTCCCCACTAACCATCCAATTAATCTAATTTAACCATCATTATAATCTTTTGCCTCAAAAACCGTGAAACCCCAAGTGTATCACTTATTTTGAATCGGAGGAAGTATAAGAGATTCTATGACCATACTCCAATATCATCAACAACGGTCAGAAAATCCATATCAAATCAATATACCGCACTGCTTCTACTTCAACAAAAATCAGGAACCAAAGATCATCAACAAATCGACAAAGCCACAACTTCAAGAAAAAGACTTCCGCTGCCGACTGCTCAATCCATGGGTCTACATTTCGTCAATTTACTAGAAGTCTTCTGGAATACTTTTTATTTGGTTGAAAAGCCAATTAAAAGTATTGTTATCACCGATCATCAAAAGCTGAAGCTGATTATTCAACAAAAACTGCACAACGGTTTATCACTCAGTTCCAGCGTTACTAAAGAAGAAGACTTCAATGGTTAAAATGATAAAATGCGTTATATATCGATTATTACAAAAAATGTATAATCTTTATTCAACACATTTTCATCAAAGGGGCATCGTCATACTCAACTTATTTGTTTCCTTAAAGCGAAGATTCTTTCTAATTTCAACAAGTCTTTGCCTCTTTCACAAGTCCCTGTGAATGGCGCTTTTGTCATCTTGCCAAGTAAACAAGATTCGCACACAACGTTCGATTTTAGGTCAAACGATTCCAACACTCCATCCTTTTTTAGTTTGGCGATTCTTTTCTTGTTTATGTGGCCTAAGTGACAATGCCATAGACGTGATTTATCCAATACACCTTTGGACGAATCAACATTCAATATTAGATTTCTATTGTTAACGCAAACAACACTTTCATATATGCCAGAACAAGAAATAGCTTTGAAAATAAAAAAACATCATTTTTATGAACTAAAATAGAACCATTTTCATTATCAAAACCAAATGTAAAACCATCCTTAAACAATGCATAAAATGAAATAATGTTTCGTGCCATGCAAGGCGAATAACAAACATCTAATAAAGTAATTGAACTAGTAGTACTAAGCATGAGCTCCTAATCTCCAATCTTGGTGACAGCAGCCGAGACTCTATTCCCGATGATTAGATTCAGCCTGCATATCAGTGCAAATGTGGGTACCACACCCTGTATCAAGAACCCAAGAATTTGACGTAGAAGCACTATGTAGTTCAATCATAAAAGTACCTGACGGTCTAGACTTTTGGACCTTCTGATTCTTTAAATCATCCAAGTATTTTGGGCAGCTTCTTTTCCAGTGGCCTTTCCCTTGGCAGTAATAGCAAGTGGCCTCTTTCGGATTCTTAGATGATGCTACGTCGTCAGAATCGACCTTTCTTTTCTTATATCCCACTTTGGCTTTGCCACTGGGAGGAGGTCGGTTCTTCTTCTTAGTACCACTAGAATGAATAGCCAGCACGGGAGCAGTAGGAGTGGAAATCTTAGCTTTCGCTAAGCTCGCCTCGGTAGTTTTTAACATACCGTGCAATTCCATGAGTGTCTTGTACATATCACCCATGTTATAGTTAACTATAAATTGTGAGTAGGACGGTGGAAGCGAGTTCCGGACCATGTCAGTAGTCAACTCCTTCGGTAGTGGGACACCCAAGTTCTCCAGCCTGTCTATGTAGCTTTTCATCTTTTGGACGTGGCCACATACAGGTTGCCCCTCTTGCAACATACCCGCCACAAGGGAACTTACAACATCGAAACGGTCTTGCCTAGCTCTATTCTGAAACATCAGTTTGAGCTGTTCATTGATCTCGAACGCACCTAGCTTCTCAAAACCCTTTTGGAGTTCAGAAGACATAGTGGTGAGCATCAAGCAAGCAACCTTTTCCGACTCGGCATAATGTTGCTCATAAGCTTTGATGTTATCTTCTGTCGAGTCATCGGTGATCTCAGGAATTTCTTCGTCAAGGACATGCTCCTTGCCCTCGTGCCTTAAAGTAATTCTTAGAGTGCGAACCCAATCAATATAGTTGGGTCCAGTGAGCTTCTCTCGTGATAACACCGACAGTAGTTGGAAGTTAGAGTTTTGTGGTGGTGGTGGAAGTGGAGGTGGTGGTGGAAGATTTTGATTGATGTTGTTGTTTAGAGGATTGGCCATCTACAAAGAAAACAATTTCTTTGTTAGTTTATTTATTAGATAATCCTTAACATTATTTACCCAATAATCAAGTTAAGGCTAGGATCCATTATTATGTTATTTGATGTGAAGAGGGATACCGTAATTCAGACCGAATAATTTCATAAGGAAACATATTATTGTTAATTTCAATCACTATGAAATCCCTAGATCTTTTTGATTCATTTTAAACTTTTAAAATGGCATTTTAATCTCGATTCTATGCTCGTCACATAATTCACGACAGGGATACCGTGGATCATGAATTTGACGGTGAATCTACCATGAAAGCACTCACGAAGATTCCCGGCTCAAGTTCGCTTGGGTATCGCGAGAATCTCTTCACCCATAAGTATAATCTCAGAATTAACGTACCAGCTCAATTGCACGCGCTTCGTTAATCAGATTATACCTTGAGTGTGTGTCTCTCATGGAGAGCACAATCTTTCACATTTAACATTAAACGGGAAGTTTTTGCTTAATGTATTTTCTTTAGTTATACATATATAAACTTTTATATTATGTCAAATCAAACTTTTAACTTATCTTAACTAAAGAAATATATAATTCTTTTAATTCTATTAAAATGCGAGGACGCACCATTTAATAATTAATTAATTATATATTATTATAATATTTAAATATACTTTTATTTATATAATATTATAATGGAGGAATATATCAAAAACTATTTTGATATATGGGAATTTCGAATTTCGAAAATATATATATATACATATATTAAATTATACTATTAATTTATATATCTAATATATATATATATATATATATTATAATTATCTTTTAGATATTAGATTTTATCTCATTGAAGATATTTTATATAACAATATATAAATACAAAATCAAATCTAGATAATTACAAAAATCCGAAAATTCCTAACATATCTTTAAAATTTTCGGATATATACAAGATTGTAAATATCCCTATTTTAAGTATTATTTCTTTATTTAAAACCCCTTTAAATAATATTTTATATTTTACCAAATCTTATTTATTTAAATACATATACCGAAATCTTAATCTATATATGAGGCCTAAATTTGAGATACTCTTGACAACTCATCACATTCAAGCAATTTCATTGGCTCTTAATGCCACTTGTAATTGCCCCTACATAACCTTATGAACTGTAATTTTAGCCTATGGAATAGGTAAGTTTTTTTTTCAATCTGTATTAACTTCACCTTATGAATTGTAATTTTAGCCTATGGAATTGTGATTTTGCTCCTGATCATCGCTTTTGGCATCCGTAATTTGTTGACAATTTTTTACTGAATTTAATTTAATTTGATATTTCAAGGAGGTAATGGTTCAGTATTTTAATCTTAATCTTGATTCTGCTACAACTGTGTGCTAGAATCAAAAGTCGTGCTCATGGAAATTGCTTGTGTAAGTGGAAATTTAACTTCCTCCGTATAACAAGAAACACTAGAATTTTAACTTCCGCTATCCCTAATTCGTCTGCTAACTATCAGCCAAGAAAATCGATTTCATCTGCCCTTGATTTCTTCAATCTTCCGTTATCCCTAAAGACGGAGATAACAATTATTCCTTCAATGCTCTTCAATTGATTGTCTTGGATTCAGTCGTCTTCCTCATGCTATTATATTCATACCATGGTTTGGTTCGACATATGAACATTGGCTGCTTAGGACGAGTCAGCAAAACAAAGTCAACTCCTTTGCTCGATATACTTATTCATTCGGTGTCAAACTCATTTATTTGGCACGTATTGTTTAAATTATGGTATTATACTTTGATAAAATTATGGTTCTTATATTCAGACCTAATAGCGAAGTTAGGGTTTCACATTCTGAGGAAGCAATGTTATTTCTACCGCCGCTCACCGCTGCCATATCCAACACCAACACTACCACCACTGCCAGCAGCATACTGAATTGGTTGTCGATTAGATAGTAGTTTAGGGTTTTATCGAAGAGAGGAAGCGATAAAATCGACAACTTTTTTTTCTTCACAGAAATGCATTAAGAGGTTAAATTGATGGTATTTGTAATTTTTTTCACAGGGAGTTTTTGATTCACATAAAGGCTTCCCGGAAGAGGTAAAATCGATATTATTTGTAATTTTGCACATAAAGTGTTTCGGGTCAGAACGACCCGACCCGTAAAATAGAAATCATTTTGACTTGAATGCTTAATTGAATCATTAACTGACTCTTATGCAGGTTTGTTTACCTTCAAAACCAAGCAAGATGAGTCTCTTAAGGCTCTTCAGGTATTTCATCTTACACGAGTCAACAACTGTTTATTTAAATTTCTTTGTGTTTGTTGACTTAAATTCATGCACATTTTTAACGATTCGGGCTTTCTGGATGTGCGCTTTAATGTTAAATCTTTAGTGATGCATTTTTAAATGATTCGGGCTTTTTGACGGTACTTGCGTACATATCTGTTTTTAATGTTAAATCTTTAGTAATGCATTTTTAAGGTTGTAGTTTATGCATATACATATATGTCCAGCTATTTTTAACAACTTCTAACCATTTTATGAATCTTGAAATTTGTACTGCGACATCCACAAGGAGGTTTTGGACACCTGGAAAACGAGTTTGCATTTGACAGCTAGGTCTCAATGTACGTTAAGTAATTTAAATTAAGTAAATCAAAATATTAAGCTAAAGTGGGAACGGGTTAAATTGGTGGAAACGGGTCAAATGTGAAGTAGAGTTCGGTAATTTAACATTTATTGTTATTTTAATATGACTTACCACGATCAAAAAGTTTCAGGATTGTGTCCTTTGAATGCGGTAGTTTCAGCTTTGTTACAATGTCCATTTTTAGTCATTATGGTTCTTCTCAACAAGAACACGAGCATCCCGAGCTGCAATCCGAATCCAAGGTAAGTAGACTATTTTGACAAATATTTTTGTTGTTAATCACATCAAGAGATCAGGAATTTACATATCTCAATTCTATATATATTGTGATATATTGTGGTCAATGCAGGTCAACGAGATGAAAGTTGTAGTTTATTGTACTGTAATGATGCATGCTTGAGAAGATATTTAGAAGCCCGTAATTGGAACGTAGAAAAAGCAAAAAAGATGTCGGGAGAGGAGTACGAAAGCACGTGTTCTATTTTTTAATAATTAACCTGATTGCCTGGTCAAAATGATGATGTGGCAGCTGCCCTGTCACTAAAAGGTCTATGATACTTAAATTATAATGGTTAAACTGAATTATCATTTTGACCTGAATTATAATGGTTAAACTGAATTATCAAGTTTAATTTTAAGTTCCAGATGAACTTGTAGCTGAATTTTAAACAAATCATGGTGATGGTGGTCAAACTCTTGATCAGGTAAATTCATAGTCAACAAAAGTCTTTGACTATTTAAATCCAATCACTTTATTTAGAAGTAAAACATTACAATATTTTTTAATATTTGTGACAACAACAATATGATGAAGATAATATTCGTCGAAGAGTATATGGGCCGCTTAAGCCGGTTCCGAGTCGGCTCGGTGCCGGTTCTGGTTTGCTCCCGGTATCTGTTGTTTTGATACACATCCCTATGGAGGGGTCTTCCAGGAACTACCTTGAATGATATCGATGAAACTAAGGTTCTAATATTTATATTGAATTATTAATTCGTATTTAATCACAATCATTAATATTTAATTAGTTTGATTTTAATATGACAGAGGGAACGTCTTGAGTAGAATCGAGAAGAAATTTTATTTCTCCTAGATTTCCTATACAATTTATTAATGTATTAAAAATTATTTTTCATCATTTCAATTATGGATTATTATGTTATTTCAATATTATTACTATTTTATTATTTTTCTACATCTCTCGAAGCATGCCCGCCCAGTCGGGCGGGCTTTGAAGCTAGTATATATATATAATAAATATTATCCATTTCAAATCTTTTATTCAAATACATCTATATATATACTCGAAAATATATATGTATAATACATTTTGATTTATTTAAAACATTAAATAGTTATATATTTATATATAAAAACCGAAATTTTAAATATATAAATATAATTTTTTATTTAATCTAATTTTAAATAATCGGTAAGATAATCGTGGAAAAATATCTTGATAATTTTAAAACCATTTAACAATTATCCACTTTCCTTATTTTAAATAAAAACCAATTTTACAAATTAAAATAAATATTTATTTATTTATATCCGAATTTCGGAAATACCGAAATAAACAAAAACAATAAAAACTTTTTTCTTTTTCGAATTTCGGATCTAACACTCTTTTATTCGTAGACCAACGCTCTGATACCACTGTTGGGTTTCGTACCTATTTACCATTATATTGAACGTCGCGGAATTACAAACAAACTAATACGATAAACGACGAAACTTAGAATCGCTTATGTCTACGAATCTAAGGTAGCTATAAATAAATAAATACTTACATTAGCGGTGCTCGAAGATGCTAATCCTTGCGAACGAGTACGAGCCAGAACTTGCCAACGAATTAGGATTCAAGTAAGAACCCCTCTACTTGATCACACTCGAGGTTGACAACGAACGAGACGATACACCACAATATATTGTAAAGTACCCTTGAGAAAACCCAAACGAAACACCACCGAATACCATTGCGGCGGCGGCGGTCCGGCGGCATAACGGCGGCCGGAGGTGGTTCCGATCAGCGGGTATCGAACGAAGGGAGGGAGAGAGGGCGGCCGAATAGGGTGCAAGCCAAAAGCCAAAAGTGTGTTTAGGACAATACCCCATGCACCATATATATAGGTTTTGGAAAAACTTGTTTCCTTATTTGAGTCAGGCTCAAATTAACCTAAGCCCGTCTTGTTTAGATAAACCATTAATTAAACAAAGCCCGATATGAAATAACAAGTTAATTACCCATTAACTTATTCCAGTCCCCTAGCCCGTTACGCATTTGATTATACATTTAATCAAAGTCCGGTTCGTTTATTCTCGTGTTCGGTTGTGCCCCAAGAGCAACCCAGTAGGACTCTAATTTACGTTGACCAAGTAAAACCGTTTATTTAATGACGTTGGACACCATTTCCAACACAGGTGGTGTCATGTAAAAGTCAGGTTTTTTCTTTCTTTTGGATTAAGAATAGATCAAGGTGTAACTTAGATAATAGATAGTCGGTCTGGTGTAATTCTCCAATGTCTTGCTTTTGATTCTTTGTATTTTTCCTAACTTCTCCCTTGTTTGTTCTATTCTAGTTTGTATTTTCCTATCAGTGGGGGCGATTAATTGCTTGCTTGATGGTTGGGTTTTTCAAGGATTTGGTGATATTTTATACTTTATAATATGATTTCTTGCATATTAATTTGTATAGAGTTGTGTTCAAGGAGGTTAATTATTTTTACAAAGTCCCGAGTAATAAATCTCAACATTGATCAATAAGATCTAATGACCAAGATGAATCACATATTTTATACATTGAGGGGGCATTTTGGTCATTTTTTAAAAAATATTTTTTAATTTATTATTTTAGATATTTTTTTTAAATACTTTTTTCATTAATAACACATAATGTGATTGCATACTGAATCACATGTGATTTTACACTAAAATCACATGTGATTAAGTACTACACGTAATTATCAAGTAAATTTTAATTTTTAATGAAAAAAAATTAAAATAAAAAATAAAAAATAAAAAAACAGAATTTTTTTAAGTGCCAAATGACCAAAATACCCTTTATGTATATAATATGTGATTAATCTTGACCATTAGATCTTATTGATCAATGGTTAAGATTTGTTACTCAGGACTTTATAAAAATGATGGACCCTTTTGAACGTTTCTCTATTTGTGTAATCGGACAATTAAATTCATAAATGCAATCAAGATGCCGATTACCTAAACCCAGTCAAACTTTGAGATGCTAAGGGTATGTTTGGTTGGACGTAATAAAATGACAAAGTAATAGAATGAATGACATAATGAAATGAGTGACGGAATGGAATACTCTATTACATTACATCATTATGTTTGGTTAACAAATGAAATAATAGAGTGAGTTATTATAATATATTATTTTGAGATGCATTTTTATTTCAGGTTTTTAGTGTTTAGTTTTTCAAATTAACATTACACATGAAGTGTTCAGAATATATATTTATAATTATGTTTCAGTTTATATATTAATTCATAATTAGAATACCTAAATCTAGTTTTAATTAGCATATATTTAAAAAGTTAGTGTGGATAAAAACTAATTTTTTAATTAAAAAAGAAATTCCAATAATAAAAACAATATAAAAACAATTATTTTAGGTAGTCGTAGAAAATAAAAATTATTCAAACATAATTATTTTAATATATTAATGAAAAAATAAATTCAATAATAAAGTTTCATTTCATTCGTGAGGAATGAGAAAAAGCACCCCTCCCTCGAGGAATGGAAATCATGAAAATAGATGTTAGGATAGTTTATGTTGTATACAATAGTGTAGGGACTAGTTGTGACACATTGTATAAGTGTTAAATTAAGTCATTAGCTTAAACCATGACAATTAGTGAAATGATATTTAAGGACTTATTGTACTCACTAATTGTAAGTTTTCCCACTCTTTCTAATTGAACACACACTTTGAAAGCTAATACTTCATCCATCTTCTATCAAGCTCTCTATCAAAAACGCATACGTACACCTACAAAATTCTTCAAATCTCATGGATTCAACTTAAACATGATTGTTTAAGAAACATCAACTGGTATCAGATCTAAATCCAATGCGGAACAGATCCAAATTCGAGCTAAGTTGATCCATTTTTGAGGATTTTTGAAGTTCTTGAAAAAGAGCTGTGGTTTTTAATGACAAATTTTTTGTTAGAAATCATTGTTTTTATTGGATAATCGTGTTTCTCCATTGATTCTAATCACAATAGAATCAAATTTCGTTGCAATCCATCAACAATTGTTCTCAATTTGATGATTTTTGTGAAAAATATGAAAACTCAAAAAACTTGACTAAAACATCAAAATCGAAGCATGATTTGATCCGTGTTTTGAGCTGTTTGATTGTATCAAACTGTTAGAAAAGTGATTTTTAACATTTTGTGATTTGAATCATTGTATTTGGGCAAGAATTGAAGAATCTAGGATTAAATTATTGAGTTTTTGGAAGCTACCTGAAGAACACGATGATGATGATGATGATGAACGATCACGATTTTGGATCCGTAAAGCAGCATCGTAAATTCGTAATCTGTGAACGTAAACCGGTAATCGTAATCATAATCTTCAAAAGCAGTATCGTAATCAATCTTGATCCACAATCGTAATCGACAAATCAAGTTTCAGAATCGTAAATCAAATCAAGATACTTATTTCACTGAATCGTAAACCAGTTTTCAGGATCGTAAAGCTGTAATCAAACGTAATCACGATCGTAAACCAAATATTCAGTATCGTAAACCAGTTTTCAAATATACAGGAGCCACCTACAACCAGCTTAATCAAAACGTAATCGTAATCATCATCACTGAATCGTGATCCTAGTATCAAAATCGATAATCGTTTTGAGAACCAATATCCGACATCTGAGATAAAACCGATATCTGATATTACGTTAAGTTTAAACCCAAAACTGATATCTGATTGTTGATATCTGAGTTCGTGATTGTTGATATTTGATTGTTGGGCTTACAAGTGGCATATGATATCTGATATTACGTTAAGTTTTAACCTCAAGTGGACCAACAACCGAAATTTTTTTATTAGCCCAACAACTGAGAAGTCAAAATCTATATTAGCCCAACAATATTACGAAACAAGTGAAAACCTAGAAGTCAAAACAAGTGAAAACCGATATGAGAATATCAATATCATTTTTTTTATACTCAAAACCAATAAATGATATCACTTTGATTGTAGGAAACTTTCAGCCCAATTCCGAAATTAAATAAAATTCGACCCACTTAAGAACTTAAAAATCTAGATTTTAAATTTTTTTTAAGGTACTTAAAAATCTAGATTTTACATTTTTTTAAACCCGAATATAAAACTTTTACATTTTTTTTAACCCGAACCCGATAAGTTCTCAACTTTTTAAACACTTTTAATTTTTACAGTTTTTTACTTTTAGGATCTTAAAAGAAAAATTACACTTTTTATACACGAGAACTTTTACCTAAACCAGGAAATTTTTACACTTCTCGAATCCAACTATTACATTTTTTTAACACGAGATTTTCCACATATCAACCTGATAATTCACTCAATCCTAATAATCACAAAAATGGAAAAACCTACACCGGCTATAAATGATGATATGGATAAAGACCTTCAAGATGTGCTAAATGATATGTCTCTTATCTCGAACTATAAGAAGATATATAGTTCACAGCCTACAAAGAACCATCTGAGATCTTCATCCAACTTCAAATTCACTCCATCTACTGCAATCTCAACTGAAAAGACAATCATCACACCTTTGAATGCTACAATAATCACTCGTTCGTGATTCAGAGTATTTTAAACATAAGATGTTGATGGCTAAACAAATTGAGACTGGTAAAGTGTTAGCTGAAGATGAAGAACATGTGGAAAATTTGTGCTTTATGGAAAGAGAAAATGCTGAGGTTCTTGATCGATTCAATGAAAAAGCCAACAAGGAAATTGAGGTAATCAGTTCTCTCTTATAAAATTCTGATAATTCCATTGGTCCTGATACTTGTTTTGTTAGAACTCAGATTTCTGAAGTTGATTCTTTAAAACAAACAATTTTATTTGAAAAAGATTTAAATACTCAGCTTCAAGAACATTTAAACGATTTGGAAAAACAAAATGAACAAAATGCTCATCTAGGTGATCAACTTGATCATTATGGATATCAAATTAATAAAAATTGTTTGGAACGTAAATAACAAGATTTTGATGATAATGAAAAACAGTTTAAATCTTTAAACTCTCAAATTAAGGAATTATCTGAAAATTTACATGAACAACACATCAATTCATCAAACGAAATGAAAAACAAACCGAATATCATACAGAAACTTAAAAATGAAAACAATAAATTGAATTCCCATATCAAACGTCTTAAAGAATTGATTGTCTAAAGACGACATACTGATCAAACCATCAATTTAAACAAGCCTAAAGACTTCAAATATTTCAATTCAAGAGAAGGGTTAGGAGCTGATAATCCAGAATATCTGAAGAAGGCGGTTGATCTTCTCCCAACGTTATATGATCACAAATACATGCAATTCGATATTTGGCAGAGTTTTTTTCGAATGACAAATGAAGAAGAAGAAATTGAGAATTTTAATAGAGCTAAGAAGGAGAACGTGCAAATTAGTTTCAATTATACTGACTTGAATAAAACATATGAAACTAAAAAGGCCAAATTCGAAAATGATGAATATTTTCCGATCGTGACTCCAGAAGAATTTGAAATTAAAGGAAATACTGTTATTCAACAAAAGGTTACACCAAAGATTTATGTTCCAAATCTAATTCTAGAAAAGAAAAATATGTCAATTGGAAACTGAAAACAACGAAACACATAAGTCTTTTGATAAAGAAAAATCTGTTTTGCAAACAAAAATTTATGAATTAAAAAATAAAAATGATGAAACACATAAATCTTTTGATGAAGAGAAATTAAAGTTAACAATACAAATTCAAAATTTGGAAGCTTCTTTAATTTCTCTACAAAAACCTGTTACCAGAACGGAGTCACCTATTTCTAGTACTTCCACAAATGGTTGTTCACTTTGCACTAAAGATCAAAAATCACACAACCCTAATGGAGATAGAGGTTGTCATCAGTATAAGGAATCTAAATCATCTCATCTTCAGAAGCTTAAGAAGCCTAGTGCATCTATGAACTTAGAATCTCCTTTTACTGCAACGAATAAATGTAATAACTCAAGAATATTTTCTTATGTAATGGCATATCGTGATTTATACACAATCAAACAATCTAAGTTTAATAGAGGAAATTCTAAACCTAAACCGACATCTCAAGTAATTTCCTCTACCAAACCTAAGCCTAGGAGATCCACGGTTCCTCCAAACTCTGATAAGAAATTGAATGCTCTCAAACAAGTTAATAGAGGAAATTCGGCACCTAAAAATCCAAATAAATTAGGTTCCTCTACTAGACTTAAGCATTCTCGGATGGATATGACTAAATCATCAACCGTGCTGAAACATTCGACTCCTTCAAAGAAAATCTTTTCCAAATCTAAGTCTTTAAGATACTCAAGAAAAGATTTACTTTCCTTGGCACCTAAAACAACTTCTAATCAACTGCCAAAACCAACTCCTAAAACACTCACGATCTTAAAAAAAAATATGGATTCCTAAAACTCCAAAATCTCAAATAATTCCCCGGAAATTATTTGAAAGTAAAACGCAAGTTTCAGTTTTTCTTAAAATTCTACATCTTTAACTCAAATCGATACAACTTATCGATGGTTTCATTCCCACGCTAACACTGTTGGACCCAAACAAAAATGGGTACCAAAAGTTGTATGATTTGTTTTTGCATGAGGATGACTTATACACAATTCAGTGTATAACTCGCGTCTCAACAGAATGGCTCTTACACAATTCAGTGTATGACCCGAGCTTCACCGAAATGGCTTTTAAGTACATTAGATTGAAACCCACTCATAACCAGTATATCACATATCTGTAAAAACTCTTTCCCACCCCTCTACTGTTGTTAAATGATACAATTCTGATCTAAATTTTTTTTCACTATCTTTATTTTGTCGAGGGGAGAAATAATAATTCTAGGGGAGAATTAGTATTTCAAAGGGGAGAAACTTAAAAATTCAAAAATTTTATACCCGATTGAAATAAACAAACGATAAATCTTTCAAAAGACAATACCTTCCCATGGTTTGCCAGTACTGGCCTTACCTTCCAAGGGAAATACTTTTCAGCCGATTGGTAAATGTGAGGGTATAAGTCTAGGGTATAGATTTAGGTGAGTGCAAGGTGATGTGAAAACATGATAATATCAAGAAAACACACCTTTGAGTGCATCCAAACCGTCAATAAACCGGGAAACCATACTAAAAGGTGATGATTCATGTGTTGAATGTTTCACTAGACTTAGCTGGCCCAGTAAAGCATCTACACTCCACCACCAACCACTCAGATTCCTCTCAGTAGTAATTTGTTTCAATTCATCAGGGGACGTAGCACATAATCTATTGACTACTCATTCGGAGTATGTTGGTATTGAAATCATTAACCTCCTGCCCCGGGTTATGTCATAATTCAATGCACAGTGTGTCTAGATCTCACCGTCAAATATTTCTAATTTAGGACACATACACTATTGAAAATGAATCTCCGTGAATTCATCGGAACACTCCTAGTGGCATCACAATCTGGTGCTTCACGAGGATTGAGTGGAAATCCTGCTAGAGCTAAAATTGTGCGAACTCTAAATGCAGGACACACATTTGAATCAACGGTTGTGCAAACGACTACCGATTCATACGTTGTGTTAACGGTTACTCTATGTGAGCCCGGTATTACCTAAATTGTTCAAGTTGTTGTGCCTAAAATTTTCAATCATAAAGGCAACAACTTATACCGGAAACACATACATTTCCGATGAAAAGTCCATGTGAATCATTCTTACAACGTAACATCATAAATGCTGATCAATTGCACATGAGTGTTATAGTTCACTCTCAAATAACTCCTATGATATGCTATAACCGACATGATCTTCCCCAGGAGCCACCTACAATATAGGACATACTGTGAGGGTCCATAAGTCTAGGTGAGCCGAATCAAGTATCACGGGATCTTGATTGGGGTGCGCTGAGTTAAAATTTGAGAGGGGAATGAAGTATGGGTGCACATCAGCTATCCACATGGTAAAATGAAATGAAGGTATAGTTGAATACTGAAAAAGTAAGCTTGAGTGAGGAGGGTGTGACAGGGTTAAAGAAAACGAAAAACCCTTACCAAACCGATTAAAAGCCGGGTCGCCACGTCTCTATCAGATTGCATATGTTGCTCTCTGATATTAAAATAGACATCATGGACCCAGTGATGCAATGCACAACCCCCCCCCCCCCCAGCCACTCAAGTACTTCTTAAAAAGTACTTGTTTCATTTTCACGGGGACAAGCTCATATGCTATCGACATCTCACTTGGAGATTGTTGATATTGTACAAGAGGACAAGTCCCTCCAGTTTTCGCCTTCGTTTGTCCACTAATAGAGTCTAGAACCGAAATAAACACTTTTAGGACACAGGCATACCACCAAACATATCTTTGTGATATTTCCGGAACATTCATAGTGATACCAAAAATATTGGTATTCCACGATGATTGAATGAAAATCCTACCAGTGCTAACATTAAAGCCAACACTGAACGTAGGTCACACAGTTTCTGTAACTTTTGTGTTAACGGGCAATCTATGTGGTCCAGGTTACCCTGATTGAATATGGTGCAAGGATTTGATGACTGTACTCCAACATTATCAACAACGGTCTGAGAATCAAATAAAAAATTACCACATCGTTATTTCATGTCATCAACAACGGTCAACTAGAATTAAACGATAGAATATTAGACCGTATTCCTACATTATAAACAATCTTAAAGACGTTAGATGATATATTTGATGACCATACTTTAACCTTTTCAACAATGATCAAAAGCTCAAATGATAAATGAACGACCGTACTCTTATGTCATCAACAACGATCACGGAATTAATCGATAAACAATAGACCTACATTATTAACTACGATCTGGGTTTAACTGATAAAAAGTGTTATATATTGATTCATTCAAAAAATGAATATATCATTATTCAACACATTTTTGTCAATGGGCTTCATCATAATCACCTTATTTCCTTCCTTTACTCGAAGATTCTTCCTAATTTCAACTCGCCGTTCTTCACACTTTACATGATGCATCCGATAAATCATAACCATCATGAGGGGGAGAAGATACCTTACAAAGGGAGAAGATACATTACAAAAATTCTTTTTATAAAGAATTGATACTTTCAGAGAAAAATTCTTACAATATATAGGAAATTATCAATACGTTAGTCCAGTTTACTCCACATTGAAAAGACATATGCACCGGTTAAGGGGGAGTAAACAAGAAACTAAAGATCGAAACAACTTCCGTAGTTGTATTTGATAATTTGTTCACCGGGGAGTAAATATAAAAAATGTCCGATCCAACTCCCGTGAAGAAATAATTGTTTGATTAAGTGAGAGCGTAAACTTTATCAACATGTTTTCTCAACAACAATTATCAAGAAGTATAACAAATCGACAAAGCCACAACTTCAAGAAAAGACTTCCATTGTTAAACATCTCTATCTATGGGTCTACATTTCGTTGATTTACATGAAGTCTTCTGAGATACTTTATATTGGTTGAAAAGCCAATTAGAAGTATTATTTTCACTGATCATCAAAAGCTGAAGCTGATACTCCAACAAAATTACTCAACAAATTATGATTCGGTTCCAGCCTTTGCTAGAGAAGAAGACTTCAAGAACATGCTATCCAGACTATTGATACAAAGGGGGATATTGTTAGGATATTTTATGTTGTATTCAATAGTCTAGGGACTAGTTGTGACACATTGTATAAGTGTTAAACTAACTCATTAGCTTAAACCATGACAATTAGTGAAATGGTATTTAAGGACTTATTGTACTCACTGATTGTAAGCTTTCCCACTCTTTCTAATTGAATACACACTTTGAAAGCTAATACTCCATCCATCTTCTCTCAAGCTCTCTATCAAAAACACATACTTACACCTACTAAATTCTTCAAATCTCATGGATTCAACTTAAATATGATTGTTTAAGAAACATCAATACAAGTAACCACATTCCATAAGTAATGATCCATTACATTCGTACAATGTAAGCAAACAATTTTTTTTTTCATTACGACGGAATCATACGTTCCATTCCGCCTTCCATTCACGCATACCAAACACTACTTAAGTATAAATGTTTCCTTCAGTTTTTAATATTAGGTTCCTAAAATCAGAGAGGCCTTAAAATTGGGCTTTTGACTTTGGGGAAAACTTAGGTTTAATTTATTCACAAATTATTGTGATTTACATCCGGCAAAAGTATATATATATATATATATATATATATATATATATATATATATATATATATATCACTCTCACACACACCTCGTGCACACATACTCATCTTTTTCACCTTTTTTTGCATTCTCGATCACCACACTTTCACACACGTCACATGCCACATATATGCGTACACCTATTCATATTAACGTGTATTGGTGGCGACGGTAGGTGGTGGCAGTGGGTGGCGGTGGTGAGTGATGGTGGTTCTGGTGGTGGCGGTAGTGGCGGTGGGTGGCGGTGGTGAGTGATGGTGGTTCTAGTGGCGGTGATGGTGGTGGCGGTGGTGGTGGTAGTGGCGGTGGCCGTAGGTGGTGGAGGTGGCGGTGAGTGGTCGTGGCGGTGGGCGGTAGTGATGGTGGTGGCGAGTTAGAGATGAGGAAGGATTATGAAGTTTTGTTAAATTAAATAAATCACGCGAACATCTTTAATCAAGAGACAAGGGATAACGACTACACCTTTAATGTGGTACATACACACATACGAGTTGTAATCAAGAGACAGGGGATAACGACTACACATATTCTTATAAATGGGAATAACGACTATTGATGCTCTGATTAAATCCAAAAGTCATAAAAGCTACACACGTTTTTTTCTTATTATAAATGGGAATAACGACTATTGATGCTCTGATTAAATCCAAAAGTCATAAAAGCTAACACGTTTTTTTCTTAGGGAGTGATATTTCAACCACACAAATTAATTCCTATACCACCCTTGTGCTTTAGTATAGTTGTACAGTTTGTTTTAAAATCTGTATAGTGTGGTGTCGGAAGTAATTTTTGTGGTATGATTATCAATTCTCTTTTTTCTTGGGCTTGCAATGAGCCAATGATATTTCCTTTTCATGTCATTATTTTCACGTGTTCTAAATCAAACCTAGCGTCGTTTATTTCGTTTTGTATTTCAATATGATTGATAAGAATCCAATGTGCAATTAATGTTTATTAAGAAATGGAGGAATAATTTATATCCTATAAGTTATTTTATTCAAGTTATGTCGTAGACAGAAATTAGTAAAAATTTAGGGCGTGTCTTAGTCCTTAAATAGAAGTTAGTAATTTTAAAATTGTAGTTCAGAAATCTTCAAAGATATTCATTAGGGTGAATATCTTAATAGGCTGATTTCTTAATATAAACTAAATTAAACTAAAGTTTTCTAATAAAAGACTTGTATTTTCAATTTTTTCTCAAAATAGACCGTGCGACCATGAGACCGTGCTACTCCATTAGAACGGCGTCACGTGTCCGAGTTAGTGCTGCTCAACCTTGTTACTAGCTACTGCCCTCAACCTTGTTACTACTGCTCGTTAATACTGCACAACCTTGTTACTACTGCTCGTTAGTACTGCTCAACACTTAGTGCTACTTCAGTTAGTGCTGCTCACCAGTTAGTACTGTTCAAAATTAATGCTGCTCTATGAAGTCTCCCAGTCGCACGTGATATTTTAGGAAGATTAAGTCTATCAGTTTTAAATGAAAATCGTTCATATAAATTGGTCTATTTTAGTAATTAATTCATCTTAATATACAGTTGTACTTGATATTTGTCAAACCAAAATTGAGACTGTATCCACGCTGAACATTAATCACACGTTGAAGCCACTCAATTAGTGTGCTACTTCATATTTGGTTGTACTTGTAGATAGTGGAGCTTATATTAAAAAAACTTAACATTAATGTCTAAACACTTGGTAAGACATCTTTTTGAAGCTAAAGCACATTCAACTTAAGACATAAAAACTAATTTAGCATTTAAAACAAATTTTCTAATTTTGTATCAAATTCTAAATAGAGTAAGTCCACTTTCAATGGACTCATTATTTGTTACAAATTTGTACGGATTACAATTTGCTTAGATCACTGTGAAGTTGTGAATATTTTCTGATTAAATTATTTCGTCGGTTCTACGAAATCTTCAATCAGATGAAATCAGAAGAAACGTATCAGAAGAACAATGACCAAAAACCAGATTTGTTCCACATTTGGTGGAAACCGAAAAACTGCCAAAATGCAGTTTCAAAACAACTCAAGACTGTCAACACCGGGTCAGAAAACTGGGTTTGAATATTAAAAGCGAGTTTTTATGCAATTTTTAATTATAAAAAAATATTAACCAAGATAAAAATATTTCGCAGATAATATGGCAGCTCGAACCCGACCTTACGCTCACCCTACTCACCACATGCTACAATAATCATCACCAACACGATTTATCTATCGCTACAATAATCATCACCAACTCGTTTTTTCTTTTTTAATCTGACACACGAGTTACATAAAAACAACACAAGTCCATTTTTCACACATCGCATCTGATTTTATTGTGTCTATTATGCTGCAAAATCAAACATTTTAATAAATATAAATGTACGATTTGTCATTTGCTAAAAGCTTTTTCTCCCATTTTTTTTTTTTTTAATTTATTATCCCCCGTTAACACCAAACAAATTACGTAGAGCAATATATTTTTAATTTTTACTATCACGCTCTACAACAAGACAAAGAGCATGTTTCTTGTGTAGAACTAGCCCAGGAGTTGTCGTCATATCAACATTCTCCCGCTTCATCCCGCTAGGCAATTTCCAGTTGAACGCGTATATAAGATTTGAAAGGATCAATTCCATCGTTGTTGACCCGAGTGGCATTCCCGGGCAGCCTCTTGTGCCCGACCCAAAAGGGATGAACTCGAAGTCCGCCCCTTTGTAATCATAACCACTACTAATAAACCTCTCGGGTTGAAACTCTTCAGGGTTTTCCCAACATTCGGGGTCACGCCCAATGGCCCAAGCATTCACATAAACCAAAGTCTTCTTAGGGATCTCATATCCATTTAAAACACACGTTTCGGTTGTTTCTCGTGGGATCAATAGGGGTGCGACCGGGTATAATCTAAGTGACTCTTTTATAACCGCCTTGAGATATTCGAGCTTTGGTAGGTCATCTTCATTTATCTTTCCTTTACTTCCTACCGCGTTTCTCACCTCTTGTTGAACCTTTTTTAAAGCATTCGGGTTCTTAATGAGTAAAGTCATTGCCCACACTACCGCCGATGCACTTGTTTCCATACCCGCCAAGAAGATATCCTACAAAAATATCGTGTTTGAAAATACCCGATGCGCAAAATATATGTTAGTGAATTAATACATACCATAAGTACTATTGCTTTGATGTGATCAAAAGTGAGACCGAGCGACAAAGAGTTGTCATTCTTGAGTTGAATCAAGATGTCGATGATATCATCTTGCATTTTGTTGGGCCTTTCGGGATTCAAATGCTCGTCTACAAGTTCTTGGTAGAACTCATCCATGTCATTAAAATTCTTCTCAAGCCTAGCCATGCTTCCGTTGAGACGATCAAGCCACCCCATGAACGGAAAATAATCCCTATAGTAGAAATTCACCAACACGGCTTGGCACTCCAAAAGAATCGCATGAAACCGGCCCATTTCTTCCCCTTCCCTCTTACCAAAAGCCATTTTACAAATTATCGTACTTGTAAGAGACATTACAGTCTCGTTCCAATTCACCATAACTTCTGATGAAGACGTGGCGAGTTGGGATCTTATTTTGCTGATCACGAGGAAAACCTCTTCCTCGCGATCTGATTGAAAAGACAACACCCTTCTCCACGAAAACAAATGAAGGGTGCAAGTCTTTCTCATTTCTCGCCAGTATTCATTATACGGCGTCAGAATCAAACCTTTGTAGTCATAAGTGATCTTTTGTTGGCCTGTAAGAACAGGTCTACTACAAAATATCAAATCTTTTGTTTTCAAGACTTCTTTGGCCATTTTTGCGGAAGAAACAACGAGTGTTTGGACGCCACCTAGGCGCAAGGACATGAGCGGGCCGTATGATTCCGATAGCTTCCATAGATGGTCGGAAAGGTGATTGGTTGGGAGTTGGTGCACGTTTCCGATTATGGGAAGTCCGGGAGGACCCGGTGGCAGTTTTGATTTAAAGTTTCAAAATTTGGAAAGGATGAACACAATAATTAGAGGGAGGGCTGTTGATATAATGACTACAAATGCATCCATTATTGCATGCGTTTGGGAAGTTTTGGCACCTAGACACATATTTTTCCTACTTTATATAGAGGGGAGGGCCGTGGACGGCCCGAAATAAATTCATTTTTCTTTTCTTTTCTATTTGGTTAAAGTTATCTGTATCTATGCTTATACTATAAAAGACTTAAGATTCAGCTTTTACCACTTTTAACCCTTGTTAACTTTGGAAATATTTGTTTGAGTAATGGTATTTAGGCTACCGTTTAGATATACTCATAGGTCTACTCATTAGATGAATACACATGTCATCCTATTAAGTGGGTAGAGCTATGCGTATGTCTAAATGGTAGAACTAAATATCATTTCTCTATTTGTTTTTATAAATATATGCACCATACAAGACTTAAAAAAACATCTTAATCAACTGAACTAATATGTGATATTTTCATTAATTGACTACGATTATCTTTATTAAACATTTAAATTTTAAAATTTTGAAACTACAATTATCACCCTACCACATCACTATCGCCACCACCCATCACCGCCACCTCACTAGCGTCTCCACCACCATCCACCATTCGCCGCCGTCACTACAATTATTGTTACAAAAAACTGTAGGAGGTAATACCAATTTTCATTAAATAAAATACAATATAATTGGGAAATGACTAAAAACAAATACAGATTGAAACAAGAATATATATAAACAAAAAGGAACAAGTTTTGGTTGAGTCTCGTGAAATTCACGATCCCCTTAAAATAGATTCGTCGTCTACCTCCCAGGGTAAAACAACCGAGTAGTTTTACACTACCGAATATATATAATCCAAGCCACAACACTTATCGAAAGTTCTCGTGTTTAAGGATCATTAAACTTGGAGAGAGCAAATTATGATGCTTGTAAGTGAGTAGGAAAGTATATGAATTTGTGTTTGTGTACTTACAAATGAACCATACACATTCTATTTATAATAGAATTTGGTTCATATGTTAATGACAATCATAAATGTCATTATTCATATTCATTACACATCATTACAAAGAAATGAAACCACTCATTCAAATTTATTTTAATGACAACCATTAAAAATATAAATAATATTATCAATATTATTATTTGAATACTTCCACTAAATCAAGTGGCAAAAAACCGAGTGGCAAAACCGAATCGTCATGAAACCCGGGAGACGTGTGTCGATAGGTTCAAGTTCCCACTGTTCATTTATGTTATTTCTTTGTTCCATACACCCCACTTTGAGAGTCGATATCTCATTCACCACAACTACATTTTGGACATGTCAACCATTAATTATATATAACAAATATACATATAATTATATATGTCCAAAATTTTCCAACAATCCCCCACATGAATAGAGATCGATCGAAAACACAACAAAATTTCGATAAATGTTCAACAGTTAAGTCTTGCAAAGCATAGGTAGGTTTTGGCCTTTGAACCTTCCCTTGAGAAGCACACTTAGTCTCCTAGCAGTCAGTAGACGCGATGTCCTTGAACTGAATCCGCCTTTTGTGTAGACGACAGTATACATTCTCACAAGACTCTCCCTAACTTGTTCATATCCTCTTATCGTGCCCGTCTTGGTCATGGACACTACCTGGTTCCGCGAGAGCTACTAAGAATTGTGCCCCAACAATTTCATTCAAAGCGACCCCACTTCTCCCTCACATAGGTGATTCTCTATCATGAATCATTAAAAGCCATAATGCTTATCCTCATTGTCACTGAACTAGGAATGGACTAGGAAGTAGTTCAATGTTCTCCCTTTAAGAATGTTTGGAGGAATTCCGTTAGCCCCACAGTGACATCTCTTCGTTTATACAATTAGGTTGTCCTATTGAACCTAGATCTTGGGATCTCCAGTCAACTAGATTAGGTTTCCTTCGCATAAACTTTATTCCACGGGCTTTAGTCACATTCCTTTATAACTAACTGTCTACTTAAGCCTTTTCATAAGCGGATCCACAATGGTATCATTTAACTTTTATAGTCAATCATGATAACTTCACTTGAGAGTAGTTGTTATATCATATTATGTCTTACCATTATACATTGTACACTTGACTAATGTAAATGTAAGACAATACAAATATATACATCAATTATTTAGAATATATTCTTTAATTGATGTAACTTTTATGAAGATGAATGAGTACCTTAGCAAGGTACCCCCACATTCGTACGTATTTTTAAGACGGTTTTCTTTCAAACCAAAATGCGTACAATGATTTATCTAACCTTAACGAGGTATCTTATATAGAAGATAAGTAGTCGACATACGACATGCTGTTTTGTGAGCCTGTTTTGAGGCCATTAGAGTCCATTTTTGGGAAGAAGCCACTTGAGGATGCTTTGTACTATTCTGAGTCTAGTTTCCATGGTAAAAATTTGGGACAGATCTAATGAACGGTTTGGGAGATATTACAGTTCCCGTGGGGGTGTCGAGTTCTAGCAGAATGTTTTGAAATGAGTTTTGAGCCAAGTTTTAATTCGAGTTTTAATATGCGTTGTAGGATCTTCTAGGAACTGAGTTGTGACTTGTACGTGCCTTGAGTTGTTTGTATTTACTTGTTTATTTTGATATTATTCACTCAGCGGTGACTGACCCCAATCACTTCCCCCATTTTTCAGGTACTAGCAAGGGCAAAGAGAAGGTCAATGGTTGATGAGCTGCGTTTCTATTTTTATATTTATAGATTTGGATTAAAACATTTATTTCGAGTCAAACATGTTTTGTTTTTAAAACCTTCAATTATTCCGCATTTAAACCACGAGACGATTTTATATTTTTACTTATGAGTTGGGACCTTTGAGTTACTTGTACTCTTGGGGGAAATTATTTTATTTTATTATTTAAAATTTTTTAAATTTCCCCTGATTTTTGGGTTGTTACAAGTTGGTATCAGAGCTTTGGCTTGAGAGAATTGGGTTCACAAGGTGTGGATTCCAAACTCAAGTCGAAGCATGAGTTTTCAAAGTGAGTTTCAAAAATGTTTTAAAACGAGTCCAAATCCAAATCGAGAAGCAGCGCATCACGACAACCTTATGCCTCTAGTACTTTAAAATTTTGAGTTATTTAGTTTATTATCAACGTCGCGAGTGACGCTAACTATTAAGAGGATATTAGAGTTTGACACGAGACGAGCGTAAATCGTGCGACTATATACATATATATATACTATATAAAACTGTTGTGAATTACTTGATTATGTGGATGGTATAAGGATGGGAGATCGTGGAATTTTTGAAGCTGGCTCGAAACCATGTCGTGGGTAGGTGCGGATAATAATAGAGGGCCCCTATTATTATACGCACAGGACTCATGCCTATGTTTTGAAAAGGATTCAAGGAGACCATTCGTCAAGCATCTAAGTATCATGAAAACCCTCAATTATTATATATAAGTCGATAATAAAATCACTAAAAGAAATTTATGGGAAAACAGTGCAACCAATTGAACGAGAGGATCATCAAATATGAACTGATAAAGAGTTATCAAAACATGTAAGAGAGAGACAATAAATCAAATTGGGTTGAATTCATTAAATGATTTAATTGAGTTATTAATACCTCGGGGACGATTGAGCAGTCGTTAAAGCAAAATAATCGAGAAAATAAGGAAAATGTTAAGTTCAAATATATGAGTAAATGGGATGAAAACATCGTTAAAGTGAGATTTATGAGAAAATAGTAAATAATTAAATAAGAGATTATTGATTTAAGTTGATAAGGAGTTATCCAAACAAATCTGGTGAAAGTTAATTAAACCAAATTGAGTAAATATCATTACTGACAAATTGTTATTCTGAGTAATGAGGAAGTAAATTAAATGTTTGAAAATAGAGAATAATGATTGAGTAAAAGTGAATGACTGACAAAAAATCGATTCATGTTAAATTATTAAATTTATGAGAAACCAATAAATCAATGAGAAATTATCCAAAACAAATTTAAATGAAGAGCACTATTTATTTGAGGATATTAAATTGAGATAGGAAATGTTATTAAATGAGGAAATCATTAATTAAAAGAAAAAGGAGATTACATGAAACAATGAGATACCGCTAAATTTAAATTTACAAGTAAAATATTAATGAGTAATAAGAGACATATTAATATTTTAATTGAGAATAGAGAATAATAATCGAATAATATAATTGTGAATAATTAATTTGTTTTAAATAAGAAATTATGAATTATGTGAAATTAATAGTTCAAGAGATGGAGGAACATTTATTTAAAACGAATTAAATGAGAAATTATATTCATATTTATAAGTAACTATTGATTTGAGTCAAAATGTTTGATCTAATAAATACTCGAGTTGAATAAGTATGCTTGATTATTGAGAACTATTAACTGATTAAGAGACAAAATTCAAATAGAGTTATTAAAAGTTGTAAAATTTAGACACCATTAACTAAACGATATGAGGAAACCAAAATGAGTCATTTAACGAGTTAAGCGACAAGAGAAAATTTACGAGAGTTATTCACTACGATTTAAATGAGGATTTTATTTAAATAAGAAAATTGCTATATGGTAATAATAAAACCAAACACACTACGAGCAAACCATAATGAGAATTTTATACACATATGTGATCAAGAGAATACGTGGATGCGTAACGCGAAATAACAAATGGTGGTCCTAATACGTGTAATGAGAAGTAATTATGAGACTATTAAAGAATAACGAGTTATGATTGGGGAGATCTAATAAAAGTGTGAGGATCCACGAAAATGCTAATGAGAAAGCTAACACCTAATTTGTGCAATGAAATATTTTTATATAAAGTGATAAAAGTTTAATTGAGTAGGTGTGTGAGAGGGGCGTAAAGAGTATATGTTGGGACCGACTCACACCTGTGCATAAGAGTTTGATTATCGAGTAATACAATGAAGCCTTAAAATATATAATTAAAAGTGAGAATCGACAAACCGAACTTTCGAGTGTTCGTGACGAGTTCTATGAGATTTTGAGTGCCACTTCCAAACTCGGGGACGAATTTTTCTCCAAGTGGAGTTGAGTGGTGGTAAAAGGGAAAACTATCTTACTATTTTATTTACTTACATGTCTTTACATATCAAATTTTATTACAACATTTATTTATATCAAATCATTTTTGAACAACTTATCATCACACATATTTTTGCTCTGTTAGCACATATACATTTTGGGTAACTCAAATCTATATTTTATTATACAATTTATGCTGGTTGGCACACAAAAACTTTGTATTTCAAATCATTTTTAAATAACATTTTGATATACGTTTTTGCCATGTTTGGCTTACAAAACCTTGTTTTTTTTAAACAAAGATTTAACCTGTGGATTCACTCAACAAATTTTTGTTGATCGTTTTATATATGTTTTTCAGGTAAATAGGAGAAGCATTGAGTCCTTAGACTTTGGATCATGAGCATGCATATTGTCGAGATGCCACGAACGTCTTTTTCATTTCTAAACATTAATTTTTATTTTAATCTTTTTGAGTTACATATAAATTTTGGATAATACTTATTTCAAGTATTTAATACATTTAAAACTATTAAATGTTTGCAATAATCATAGTTGTGTTACTCATGAATGTTACATCCCATTCTTCCGCAAATCATTTATTACTATAAAATCATTTTTGGCGGGGTGTGACAAAACAAGAGATTAAAAGTCGAATTACAACCATGAGATTAATCCAAAATGTTTGAATATCAATAATTGCTTGTAACTTGAAAAATTTCTTGAAGAAATGCTTTCAATTTCGTTCTCCAACTGCCCAAAAACGCACACGTTCAAAAGATAACTGCTTTGTATGACTTGATCTAAGATTTAAACGAATTTTTGGACGCAGAGTTCGCGATCGCGAACTAATGTTCGCGTCGTGAACTCCAATTTATGCAGAATTTGTAACAACCCAAAAATCAGGGGAAATTTAAAAATTTTTAAATAATAAAATAAAATAATTTCCCCCAAGAGTACAAGTAACTCAAAGGTCCAAACTCATAAGTAAAAATATAAAACCGTCTCGTGGTTTAAATGCGGAATAATTGAAGGTTTTAAAAACAAAACATGTTTGACTCGAAATAAATGTTTTAATCCAAATCCATAAATATAAAAATAGAAACGCAGCTCATCAACCATTGACCTTCTCTTTGCCCTTGCTAGTACCTGAAAAATGGGGGAAGTGATTGGGGTCAGCCACCGCTGAGTGAATAATATCAAAATAAACAAGTAAATACAAACAACTCAAGCCACATAAATGATCCCTAGAGACTCTACTCAATTCTCAATTACTCAAGTTTATTTTCTCTGATTTTAAATTTATATAGCGCGCTTGTGTGACTTGGGACGAGAGATCAACCTCGACCCGTCTCACACAACTCAAGGCTCAACACCTGTACTCTTCGGTGTTGAGTCAAAACGTCTGGCACCAGTACTCTTCGGTGCCAAGACAACTCAAGTATATTACGTTTACTGTTTTAACTCAAGAACTCAAAGCTCAGATAACTCAGGCTCCAGATAACTCAAATCACAGATAACTTAAATTAATCACCCAATCAATACTCAAGCTCAATCAACAAGACAATTCACAACACATAGCACAAAATCATGAATCGAAAGTAAGTACAAGTTTATATTGAGATTACCCACCTCGAATAAACGTATGCTCCTAGAAGTATCCTCGGCACGTACAAGTCACAACTCAGTTCCTAGAAGATCCTACAACGCATATAAAAACTCGAATTAAAAACATTCTCCTACTTAATCTAGAGTTAAGTACTTCTAGTTCTCGGGCTAGAAGCCTTTAATTAATTATCGGGCCCACTAGGAAGCATCACTCGGACTTAAGACGAAATTAAAACGAAAGGGAAGGCCTTGGCCAAAGGCCGGCCTTCCTCGGCTCAAGTATCACACGCCCACACATTGGGCTCGGGAAATAAACGTCGCTATATAATTTACACTCTTAGTTATTTGATCACGAAACGTCTCACGTTTAATTATCTCGATTAATTACACATTAAATCACAAAATCACAAAATCTCTAATAACTTAATAAAACTTAATATATTTAAATAAAAAGGTAATTAAATTGATTATCAAATTTTTAGGGTGTTACAACTCAACTCCACTTGAAAAAGACTTCGTCCCCGAAGTCATCGCTCGGAAGAAGTTTTGGGTAACGATCTCGCATCTCAGATTCAAGCTCGCCAACGTCACCCGTCCTTAAATGGGAGACACAAAATTATGAATAAAAGAAACTCTCCAGGGTGACCTACTCGACTAGGATGAACCACGTCTCTCGCAACTGGTCAAAAACTAAATAAATAAATAAAATCTTACCTCTCTTGCGACCCGAAATGGTAAGGCTAAAAACTGGAACGCTCTCTAAGAATCTCGGTTTATCATCGAGATGGTATCGATACATACACAAAATCCACGACACTCTGCTGAAGGCGTCTTCTTGCTCTCGCAGCCGGACACGGTTGCTGCACTCAGCGGTCAATGTTGCGTTGAATCTCCGATTCAACTCCACTTGGAGATTTGTTATGTCTGATTTGTGGCGACAGATGATCTCGGTCGCCTAATCCGTGCTCGTAATCACACTCGGCCCTCTCATGGCGATAAAAATAAATTTTTATGGGAAAAACTTTTCCCGCGCAGTTCTAACTAGGTAATACTTTTACATAATTTACACCAAAAAAATTTATTATTATCAATCTCCGCCAAGAATGAGATCTCGAGGTCCTCTGCTCTATGGGACATCAGTTTGATTTATCACACATAACCCCAGATAGTAGGCAACTCATGCCTCTTACTCAATTTGCATATACTCAAATGCACCCATCTCAAATCTCTACAACTTATTTTAAGCTCAACGCAAGCTATTTTATCAATTTAAACTCACATTTCGTTTTAATGACTTCTCACCAGTCAACACAATGTGTACATTTACTTGCTTTTACGATTTTTTTCACGTGATCAAATTTAATTATCAGACTACTCGAGCAGATAATTTCTCTTTTAAGATGCGTTATTAGTGCTCTTGTTAACTCGTATTTAACAGATTCTCGCTGACTCTTTTTAATATTGTTCGTTCAACTCATTTTAATGATACTCATCAACTCGTGTAATGATTTTATCATTTAGTTCGTTAATTCACTTCTCGCTTTGTTCTCGTCTAATTTGTCTCCTGATCAATCTAACTAATTGTCCACTTTTAAATCTCATGTTATTTTTAAATTTCAAACATCTCAACTTAATGTTTTTCTCTTTACTCGATTAGCTAATTCGACAATTACTTACCTCATTAACCCTCATGTATTTAATTATTCGGTTAATTCTCATTCTCAACTAAAAGTTTCCCCATTAATTTGTATGTTTAAAGCTTTCTCGATTTAAGAACTCATAGCATTATATTGCTTAATTCACTTAATATTTTTCTCATTTGCTCATCTCAATAACTATTCTTGAATTTATACTTGCTCAATAAAGTGTAATTTTGATGACATTTAATTTAGTAATTTAAGTTGACGTTCCCTTTAGTTTCAATTTAGTATTTGTTCATATATAACATTTTATCATTTGGTTCATTCTAGTAATTTATTCGTTTAACTCGATTTATTAGTTTCTTACAGTTCGGTAGTTTCTCAATGATAAAAAAATTTCCTCATAATTTATTATGTCGATCTTCTCATGACCGATTCATTGATAACATTCTCATTACTCGAATTTCATAATTTCTCGTTATTTATATGATTATATACTTGTCACTTCTCATTTGCACCATTACTCTCGATTTATGAATTTCTCATCACTTGATAATTATACCATTAAATGAAATTAATTATTCTTATAAATTCCCTAGTCGCATGTATATATATATATATATTACTCAACACAATAATTTTGGCTCAACAATTTCTCGATCGGGTTTAATAATTTCTCATAATAATGTTTTTCTCATTTAACTCAATTTGGAATACTTCATAATAAATTCTCATATTTTAATAATCTCTTATCTCATTATATTCCTACAGGATTAATTTCTCGATTAATCAATCACTCTTATAACTTTTTAGTCAGTTATATGCACATATATGCTCATAATAACACTTAACAAAATTTTCTCTTGGCAATTCTCTTAATTTACTCCTTACAAACTTTATTTTTCACATTTAGCTTGATTTATTAATCCCCATTAGCTCAATAATATGAATTTAATAATTCACAACTTTATAATTATTCTCTATTCACAATCTTAATATTGGTTTGTAAAGAGAAGTATATATTAAAAAATGCATGACTGATGTCCCCAACAGTTAGCTACGCCATTGAGTTAATATGCCGACCCTAAGCCCATAATCAAACTGCAACTCTAAGTGTGATGTTTCTGTTCTCTAAGATATGCACTCCCCTGATGGTTGTGTAGAACCGTTAAGTAACAACAAAAATGTGGGAGGAAGAGTGTCAGCCAATGGCACCATCTGCATATCCAGGGCCTAGTCGTAACTAGCTAAGATTATGGCATGTAAGTATCTACCTATGCGCTAAACCTAGTTAGTCCGAGCATAAAGACTGTTTGTCATGGTTTGCATAATGTATCATCACAATAAAATAAACAGTTATGAATAAAGCGAATGTTTATAAAACATTTGATATGTTGTAAATATTTGTAAAAGTAGTTGATATGTTTTTCACCCCAAAATTTGTAAAAAGCAACAAATAAAATACGCTAAAAAGTGGGGCTGTGGACTCACCTGCTGCAAAGCTTCCCAAAATGCAATTAAGAAGAATGCAATTTCCAACCAAATGGCTTCTAGTACACTAAATGCATAAAAGTAACTATGAGCGATAAGTTGGTGACTCTATTAAATTTATTTTGTGTCTTAAATACGGTAAGTTATATTTTACAAGTTTTTGTACTTTGGTTTTCTTAATCAAAAATAGCAGTTAGTTGTACTCTATAATGATTTAAATAAATACATTTTAAATAGTTATAATAATAAATTATTTATTAAATAATTAAATAATTAATTAAATGAAAATTTTAATATTTATAACATTCTAAATCTAACATTTGTAGAATGAAAACGTCACTTGGGTTTTGGGGTAAAATACATCGTCTGGAACAAGGACTCGTCGGAAAAGGAAACCCAAAAACACAGCCGTAATTATTCCGTCACACACTCGTTAACTTTTATGCATACGGTAGACAATACCAAAACGTTTCTTATACAAATTGCGCGCACACACACTATCCGTGCGTTGCCGGAGATGGCGACAGACACATAAAACCCAGAAAGGAAACAAACCAAACACTCACACACGCATGATCTAGATTCGAGTTTAAAGTTTATACCGTCGATGTAGAAAGAGAGAGAGAGCTGTCGGAGGTTTATGTCTATCGCCGGAGTTGAACAAACACCCGAGAGAGAGATGGTTGTTTGTCGCCGGAGTTGTAAACTCCGCCTGAGATGGTGACTTCTGCCTGGTAGTCACCTGGTTCGCCGGGGACAATGAGAACAGATTCTGAGCTCGCCGGAATTTGAGTGCATGCTTGCGCCGGAAAACTTTTGTATCGCCGGAGGAACATAGTAACAAGATATGGCGGCCGTGGTTATGTATAATAGCTTTAAGGCTTTCTTATTTATTTAAGTAGGGTTATTTTAGGCTCTTGGTAAGATCTGTTTTGATTGGTGGATTAAATAAGTAAATGATATTGATTGGTTGGGTTAATATAGTGTGTTATAGTAAAATAAAAGTTGATTCGGTGGGAGGGTGTACGTGGCCTAGAAAGAGGAGTCAACTAGTTGGATATTTACATAGTTTATTAATTTGTTTAGGCATTACTTGATATACATAAATACGGGTACAATTGTTTATTAATATAGCGTATTGACTAAAATTTTTTAGTTTAGATATACTTTTGACGATTTTCATTATTTTTGCATTGTACCGAGTATTAGATGTTGTTAATTGTTTAATAAATCGTGTAAGGTGTTTTATAGTTTGCTTTTCGTACGCATTTGTTTAATTGAGCTATTGTACCATTATAAATTATAAATTTATACTTTTGATTTGGTTCATAATTATGTTGTGTCACCAACTCGCTAACCAATCACTACTACAGAAATTTATAGTTTTATCACCTTTAAGAACGATTGTTGTATATAGTGTTTCTAAAAACACTTTTATAACCCGCTAGTAATGTCAATCGTTCCAAAAATAAAATATTAGAGACGTTTATTAATGAGTAGACCTATGAGTAGGTCTAAATGGTAGGCCTAAATACCATTACTCTTAATCAAAGCAACATCCTCAAAATATTGATTTTGAGATTAAAAAGGCAAGAATCCATTTGATATTCAAAGTTAAAATTGGACTCTGATGTGGAATACATATTCCATGTGGTTAATAGTATTTTCCTTAATTGGGCTTTATAATATATATTTCTATATATTATCATGAATTGTAATTGAGAAAAAATCTGTTTATTTTTCAGGGTCAGTTAAGTGCATTTTGTGTTCTCCAATCAGTTGAATCATTCTTCCAAGCTAGTAGTGCAGCCTGTAGATTAAACGTTGCATTGATCTATGTTCGATTACTTCTAGTTTTACACTATTTATTTTTGTTCATTATCTTTCTCTTTTATGAAAAATCAGATACACACACCATTGCAAAAATATCTCAAGGAATAACTCTGACTGGAGAATGATTTGCATTTCCGTAAGTACACAATTAGTAATTCATTATATATTCTATTATAACTTCAACATTTGTTTTGTTAGGGCATTTCAAGTGAACTTTGATTGGACTTTCCCCAAGGTAAATATTTCATATCGATATCGATATAATCACTATGTAAATTTATGTTTTTACATGTGAAATGTATGCTTGTTATCTGGCTATAGTGTAACTAACAAAAGGACACTTGGGAATGCGGTTACTATGTCATGAAATGGATTATCGAGTTTTTTTATGGTCATACGGCATGAGTTTCCCGATAATGTAAGTATAAGTGTTTGTCTATTCTAATAAGTTATCTCTTTGTTAAAGTAATTAACTCTTTTTTTCTTCTTTCTAATAGATTCCTACACACTTCATGACAATAAGGGTCAATACCCATGTCAGTGTTGGACTCTCTCATGATTTCTCCAACTAAAAGACTTTATGAACTTTACTACAAACCATGTAAAGAAAGCATATAGATATATATTTGGTTTATGGTTGTAGTTTTTGTGTTTTGAACAATGATGCATGTCTTAGTTTAATAGTTCTTGGAACCAAATTAATTGTAATGGATGAAAGTGGTTAATATAATGTTTATTTATTGTGAATTTAATGTGATTTCTGGAGTTTTAAATTTGACGCCAAATTTGATTTTGAATTTATAATGGCAGGTTAATGAAATAGTAATGGAACAATTATAGTGAAAGTGTTCCAAAAAAATTATGGAACGCTTTAAGTAAAAGTGTTCCAAATAATAGATTGATTTATGGAACATTTTTCGTAAAATTGTTTCAAAATATGGAATGATTATGGAACACTTTAAGTAAAAGTGTTCCAAAAAAATGCAAAGATTATGAGACGCTTCTAGTAAAAGTGTTCCAAAAAATGGAATGATTAGGGGACAAGCGGGCTATGTAATGGAACACTTTTGGTAAAAATAGTTCCAAAAGATGAATATTTGGGAACGATTATTAAATCGCTCCAAAAAGAAAATTTGTTTTGGAACAGTCACACAGGGAACACTACATAAAAACGTTCTAAATTATCTCTTTAAATGTTCCAAAAAATCATTTTCTGTACTAGTGAATTGATCTAATGATAAAATGCAAAAAAAAGGATGATGCACAAATGATGACGTGTATTTTAATAAAACATGATGTCTAGGATTTCACTAACTTAAATGCAATCTAGTTAAGATCATAAATGACATTAGGGTTTATCATTAGACTTAAATTAAATTAGATGCTCTAATAAATTAAATTAGGGTTCTAGTACACTATTAGGGTTACAATAAATGTCGAATTAAATGTCTAAATTTTAGGGTTGTCACATTCTCCCCTTGCTAAAAAAAATTTCGTCCCGAAATTTAAGACAATGTAATAATAGGTTAGTGGTCGGGAGAAAAGTGTGAATGTTGACGTTTCATGTCGGGATACGACTTCCTTTTAGATGAATTCTAGTTAGCTTTCTCATTTGACTGTGTTTCGTTTATAGGAATAAAATGGGTAGATGTTGTCAAGCGATAAACGATTTCCCAAATCGTATTGTGACTACTAAAAGTTTGACGTAATAGTGATAAAAAAAAATCTATAGAAATTGGTTCCCGTTTCTATTCGGAAATTTCGAGCTCTTGCATGAGACATGAGAGTAGGCACAACAGGTTTGAACACTTAATGATATAAATTACAATCTTCTTTTTCGTATTTGGCCCCAAGTACATCTTCTTCATATGTTTGTAAATTTGATCAGCACTGAGATAAATCAAGTATTTAGATTACTGATCTTCGTCCAAAATGATGTCGCGAAAGCTTCCAAAGCTTGGAACTTATATCCTATTCACGATGTTTACAATGTTCCACCAGGCTTGGTTTCTAATTGTTTCTTCATACTACAAACTTTAGTGTTCTCTCTCTTCTTCTTCTACTTCTTTTTTTTTTTTTTTTGAATATCGATTTGGAAACCACGGGTTTAGGAAGAGAGATTGTGCAGATGTTTGTATTAATAGGAATTTCAAATGCTCGCACTCGACGTGGTTGATTCGTTATTTAGGCTAAGGGCGTCGGCCTTCCCGAGATGATACATGATTTCGTAGTCGTTATTGTTTAACAATCTTGAGGCAATGTCGTTGCCTCATGTTTACGTCCCTTATGATGGAAAATATGTTAAAGGCTTTAGGTACCGTTCACAATATGTCTCCAGATTTTTAACGTGACTTCTATGCCTAGTTTGAGATCATGGGTAGTGTAGTTCTTTTTGTGGATTCTCAATTGTCGAGAGGCGTTTTCCATTTCTCTTCCATTTTGCTACAACAAGCAACATAATTCTTTGATGTGACGCGTCGTAATATTCGATGACGTTTTTGGTTCCTTTAGGTTTGGGATAGGAATGGTTCAATACACAATTTCTACTTTAGGGCTTGAAATACAGTTTCTTGTTTCACACTCAAGTCTAGTTTCTCATCTTTTTGAGTCGGAGAGGTTAGGGTTTGTGCCACTTTTGTATAATTTCTAGTAAACCATCAATCAGTAGCTAATCAGCGCAAGAAATTGACGTACTTCTGTCGGGGACCTAAATATTTGACGTAAAGTTTCTCCTTTTCAAATAGTTTATAAAATTTGTTTAGGGTGTTCTTCGTGTTCAAATTAGGTTCAAGAATAGATTAGGATATCGTTTATAGATTTGATGACAACTTGTCGAGGTATTGTTTACACAACAAGAGTTAAATCAAAAGAAGGAGAACAAAAATGACAATAACGAGTTTTGAATATGGTCTTAGGTACATCTCTTCATCATGAAATTTTAGATGGTGATAACTCGAGTGCAAATAAATTTTAACATATAAAGCCGATCCTTGTAATTGGTCGAATAGATCATCAACACGAAGAAGTGGATAGCGATTCATAATGGATACTTTGTTTAACCCCCGATAGGCTATTATCTTTTTTTTTCTTTCTAGATCTACTATGATATTCATACAAATGGAAAGGATTCTTATAGGGAAATGATCAATCGGATAGATCCTGATTATAGAAGTTTTGGTAGTTGTAAAGACAACTCTCACATCTTGGGAGGATTTAGGGGTAAGGTTGTCGCGCGATCGGTAGAGCTCTTGGGATTTATTTATGTACGAATTTAAACTTGACGAGAATGATGGAAAACTTAGTAAATCCTTCAATAGAATTTTCTAAAATCTTTGTAGGATAGGTATGTCTTCGATTCGTCGTTTACACCAGTTTTTTTTCTATCGTGTAAGGTAAAGATGATAAATGTATGTCTTCTATGAATCTTGAGTCTTTTAACTTCTCCATGTCTTGACACTCGATCTTTTCTTTGGCTCGACACTGAGGTTACTCTAAGAAGTAGTTGAATTTGTACAAATCTTCCAAAATCTCAACTCTTGTTGAATTCCTTGGACAACAGTGTTCCATTTGTACCTCAAGTTTCACCGTTTCAGTCTATGATAGCAGAATGATTTTCATGGGTTAGGTTCTTCGCAGAATAACTTTTCGAGACTAGTTAAATTTTATGATATTCAAATTTTATGTTATTGTTTAACGGGAGGAAGGCAAGGACTAAATTGGGTTGTCTAAGTTTGATAGCGCTGAGGTAGAATGATGAGTTGTTATACGATACTAGAGCTAGAGTTTTGTTGAGCTTCTCATTCTTTGATCATGACGATTCATCTACGGTTTGGTCGGTTACTGACGCGAAATATTTTTGACATGCTCTCCGTTATTTGTTCTTCCTATATCTTCTCAAGTGATAGCTGTAATAGTTGCCTTCGTTATTAGTCAAGACGGCTTTAGTCCATAGTTGACTCATTTCCGTTTTGTTCACTAATAAGGATAGGTGTCTGCAATTGTTTGATTCCTTTCAATAATCCACGACTTTGATAATTCCATATTGTATCATGTAATTATAAACTCGGTGGCCAGACGCTTTTATAATTTAATTTTTCCTCATCATTGTCACCTCATAGCTTCATTTATGAATACTAGTATTTTCTCCATACTCCTATAGTATGCGAAATTCCAGGGGTCATATTTTTGATTCTACGAAAACTTGGAATCCTTTTCTTATAATACTTTGTGCAAAGATCTAAGAGTTGTTCCTAAAGTTCATCATAGAGATATCACAAAGATGACGTTCAGTCGTCAGTCACACGAATAATATAATTTGTCTCAAAATTAGTGGATTGGGAAATTCAGGATCAGGTGGCGACGCTTACATCGGGTATAGTGTGTGAGAGTGATATATAGTGTGTGAAAAGGATGTATCGTGTGTGATTAAAGTATGGGGTGCACGTGTAGATGTGTTTTCTTATCCAATATCCACTGATGATGCGTCACCATGCTCCTTGTCCAGTAGAGTAGAGTAGAGTAGCAAAATATTCACCGCGCGTCGACATTCTACAATAATCCTAAACTACATGTCTATGTAAGTGATTAATGAAGTGTGAGTGATTAGTGAAGTATCTGTAGGGGATCGAATATGAGTGTATAGAGTATATGGTGTAAGAGTACAATGAATAATGTAGTTGATTTGATAGTTTCTCAAGTGTGGTTTTAGGTATAAGCATCTAAAGGTATCAAATATTGTACCTAAGTCAAGTATACGGTGAGTGTAAAAGCAAGAGGCACAGTACTAAGGCGTAGGTCTTGTGAATGATTTAAAATGTATTCTATATGTAATGAGGCTCTATATGAAAGATACCTCTATTAAAAATTAGCTCTATATGAAATGAGACTCTATGTAAAATGCAACTCTATATGAAATGAGATTATTATATAAAATGCAATTCTAAATGAATAAGACTTTGGATGCCACGAACACAAAAATCTTTTTAAAGTCATAGATTAGTTTTACTAATTCACTATAACCAAAGGCTCTGATACCAATCTGTCACACCCCGTCAAAAATGATTTTATAGTAATAAATGATTTGCGGAAGAACGGGATGTAACATTCATGAGTAACACAACTATGATTATTGCAAACATTTAATAGTTTTAAATGTATTAAATACTTGAAATAAGTATTATCCAAAATTTATATGTAACTCAAAAAGATTAAAATAAAAATTAATGTTTAGAAATGAAAAAGACGTTCGTGGCATCTCGACAATATGCATGCTCATGATCCAAAGTCTAAGGACTCAATGCTTCTCCTATTTACCTGAAAAACATATATAAAACGATCAACAAAAATTTGTTGAGTGAATCCACAGGTTAAATCTTTGTTTAAAAAAAAACAAGGTTTTGTAAGCTAAACATGGCAAAAACGTATATCAAAATGTTATTTAAAAATGATTTGAAATACAAAGTTTTTGTGTGCCAACCAGCATAAATTGTATAATAAAATATAGATTTGAGTTACCCAAAATGTATATGTGCTAACAGAGCAAAAATATGTGTGATGATAAGTTGTTCAAAAATGATTTGATATAAATAAATGTTGTAATAAAATTTGATATGTAAAGACATGTAAGTAATAAAATAGTAAGATTTTAAAGAGAAGTATATATTAAAAAATGCATGACTGATGTCCCCAACAGTTAGCTACGCCATTGAGTTAATATGCCGATCCTAAGCCCATAATCAAACTGCAACTCTAAGTGTGATGTTTCTGTTCTCTAAGATATGCACTCCCCTGACGGTTGTGTAGAACCGTTAAGTAACAACAAAAATGTGGGAGGAAGAGTGTCAGCCAATGGTACCATCTGCATATCCAGGGCCTAGTCGCAACTAGCTAAGATTATGGCATGTAAGCATAATAAGATTATGGCATATCCAGGACCTATGCGCTACACCTACTTAGTCCGAGCATAAAGACTGTTTGTCATGGTTTGCATAATGTATCATCACAATAAAATAAACAGTTATGAATAACGCGAATGTTTATAAAACATTTGATATGTTGTAAATATTTGTAAAAGTAGTTGATATGTTTTTCACCCCAAAATTTGTAAAAAGCAACAAATAAAATACGCTAAAAAGTGGGGCTGTGGACTCACCTGCTGCAAAGCTTCCCAAAATGCAATTAAGAAGAATTCAATTTCCAACCAAATGGCTTCTAGTACCCTAAATGCATAAAAGTAACTATGAGCGATAAGTTGGTGACTCTATTAAATTTATTTTGTGTCTTAAATACCGTAAGTTATATTTTACAAGTTTTTGTAGTTTGGTTTTCGTAATCAAAAATAGCAGTTAGTTGTACTCTATAATGATTTAAATAAATATATTTTAAATAGTTATAATAATAAATTATTTATTAAATAATTAAATAATTAATTAAATGAAAATTTTAATATTTATAACATTCTGAATCTAACATTTGTAGAATGAAAACGTCACTTGGGTTTTGGGGTAAAATACATCGTCTGGAACAAGGACTCGTCGGAAAAGGAAACCCAAAAACACAGCCGTAATTATTCCGTCACACACTCGTTAACTTTTATGCATACGGTAGACAATACCAAAACGTTTCTTATACAAATTGCGCGCACACACACTATCTGTGCGTTGCCGGAGATGGCGACGGACACATAAAACCCAGAAAGGAAACAAACCAAACACTCACACACGCATGATCTAGATTCGAGTTTAAAGTTTATACCGTCGATGTAGAAAGAGAGAGAGAGCTGTCAGAGGTTTATGTTTATCGCCGGAGTTGAACAAACACCTGAGAGAGGGATGGTTGTTTGTCGCCGGAGTTGTAAACTCCGCCTGAGATGATGACTTCTGCCTGGTAGTCACCTGGTTCGCCGGGGACAATGAGAACAGATTCTGAGCTCGCCAGAATTTGAGTGCATGCTTGCGCCGGAAAACTTTTGTGTCGCCGGAGGAACATAGTAACAAGATATGGCCGGCCGTGGTTATGTATAATAGCTTTAGGGCTTTCTTGTTTATTTAAGTAGGGTTATTTTAGGCTCTTGGTAAGATCTGTTTTGATTGGTGGATTAAATAAGGGAATGATATTGATTGGTTGGGTTAGTATAGTGTGTTATAGTAAAATAAAAGTTGATTCGGTGGGAGGGTGTACGTGGCCTAGAAAGAAGGAGTCAACTAGTTGGATATTTACATAGTTTATTAATTTGTTTAGGCATTACTTGATATACATAAATACGGGTACAATTGTTTATTAATATAGCGTATTGACTAAAATTTATTAGTTTAGATATACTTTTGACGATTTTCATTATTTTTGCATTGTACCGAGTATTAGATGTTGTTACTTGTTTAATAAATCGTGTAAGGTGTTTTATAGTTTGCTTTTCGTACGCATTTGTTTAATTGAGCTATTGTACCATTATAAATTTTAAATTTATACTTTTGATTTGGTTCATAATTATGTTGTGTCACCAACTCGCTAACCAATCACTACTACAGAAATTTATAGTTTTATCACCTTTAAGAACGATTGTTGTATATAGTGTTTCTAAAAACACTTTTATAACCCGCTAGTAATGTCAATCGTTCCAAAAAATAAAATATTAGAGACGTTTTTTAAATAAAATGTTCCAAAGTAGTTGTTTAGAACAATTCCACTAAAAGTGTTCCACATAATTTAGTTATTTGGAACGATTTATCCCAAAATGTTATAAATAATTGGTTGCTATAGGGAACTTTTTTAATAAAAGTGTTCCAAAATAGTTATTAGGAACTTTTTTTAATAGAAGTGTTCCAAAATAATTTTTATTGGGAACTTTTATAGTAAAAGTGTTCCAAATTTAAAACTTTTATCAATTTGAATTTGAATGGTTATAGTTTGTTTGTAAACGACAGGATATCTCGAATAGTTTGTTTGGTTTAATTTGAACGACTTAAGTGTATTATCTATCACTTCATCACTTTAACTCCTGGCTACCTAATTCTCCATCACTTTACAATCTCTTAAAGTCTTGTTTAATTAAGGTATATTACATTAACTTTTCTATACGTGTGTTATATAAATTTAGTAGTTTGTTTATATAACTTTTTGTGAATCCGTATGTATCGATTTAACAACAGATTAAGCAAGAACAAAGATGGATTGGAAGATCAAGAATGAAGCTTTGCACACCAAAAACTTACGTATGATTCAATATGCGGCAAAGGTTAGGTCAATACTAGGTTACAACTAGGTATTTATACCTAGGCCTAGTATTGACTAATTACATAAAATCACCCTAGACTATTTGTTACAATAAATGTCACATTACACCCCTAGGTTATTGAATACATTAAAATGTGACCCAACAATCTCCCCCTTTGTAAAAATAGTCTGGGAAGCATATCTTCGAAGTCTTCATCTTTAGCAAAAGCCTAGTCTTGTAGATATTTCGTTGCATAATAATCAGGATCAGGCTTGAGCTTTATTAATCTGTGAAAACGAATACTTCTTGTAGTTTTTTAACCACAAAAGGTATTTTGAAGACTTTACTTTGAAGATACATATTGATCGACCAAAATTGAGACCCATAATGATAGAGAGATTAACAGCGGAAGTCTTTTCTTGAAGTTTGTGGCTTTATGTCGATCAATGATCTTTAACAATTGTTGTTCGGGAAATTTGTTGATAAGGTTTATGCTCCCCCTCAAACAGACAATTATTTCTTCATGGAGTCTTCGGTTCCTTGTTTACTCCCCCTTCACTGGTGCATATGTGTCCTTTTTTATGTGCAGTAAGTTAGGCTAGTATATTCTCCCCCTCATGATGAACAGGATTTATCTGAATCATCATGTAACAGGAAGACTCTCCGAAGCTTGTTGATGAAAATATGTTGAATAATGATACATTCATTTTTTTTTTTTGAATAGATCAATATATAACACATTTTTCAGTATAGTCAAACTGGGTAAACCGGGATCACATAGGTTTCCCGTTAACACGACAGTTGAAAAACTGTGTGACCTACGTTCAGTGTTGGCGTTGATGTTAGCACTGGTAGGATTTCCATTCAATCAGCGTGGAATACCAATAAGTTTGGTATCACTATGAATGTTCCGGCAATATCACTAGGATATGCTTGGTGGAATGCCTGTGTCCTAGAGAAATTTAATTCGGTTCTAGACTCTATATGTGGACAAACGAAGGCGAGGATTGGAGGTGGGTCCTCTTTTTCAATATCAACAATCTCCAAATGAGATGTCGATAGTGGATGTGGTAATCTCCGTGATTTTGAAACAAGTACTTTTTGTACTTGAGTCGTCAGTGGGGGCTGTGCATTGTATCACTGGGTCCATGATGTCTGAATCAGAAGGCATCTTATGCAGTCTGATAAAGATGTGGTTACCCGGTCTTTTGATAGGTTTAGGGAGGGTTTTTCGTTTTCTTCAACCCTTTTTCACACACTCCTCACTCAACTCACTGTTTCATTTTCAACCACACCCTCGTTTTTGTGTTACCATGTGATAAGCTGATTTGCACCCCATACTTCATACCCCCTCTCAATTTTTACATCAGCGCACCCCAATCAAGATCCCATGATACTTGATTCTGCTCACCTAGACCTAGGAACCCTCACTTTTTAGTTCCTATATTGTCGGTGGCTCCAGGGAAGATCATGTTGGGTTTAGCAGATCATAGGAGTAATTTGAGAGTGGACTGTTACGCTCATGTGCATTTGAATCAGCTTTCAAAAGATGTTGCATTTTAAGAGTTCACATGGATTTTTCATCCGAATTTTATGTGTTTCCGGTATAAGTTGTTGCCTGAAAGAATGATAGATGTTACGGCACAACAACTTGTTCTTCTTTTTTTTTTAGGTAACACCGGACTCACATAGAGTATCCGTTAGCACACGCTATGAATCGGTAGTCATTTGCACAACTGTTGATTCAAGTGTGTGACCTGCGTTTAGAGTTGGCGTGATTTTAGCTCTAGCAGGATTTCCACTCGATCCTCGTGAAACAGCAGATTGTGATGCCACTACGAGTGTTCTGATGGATTCACAGAGATCCATTTTTGTAGTGCAAGTGTCCTATATTGGAAGATTCTTGAGGGTGAGAACTAGACACACTGTGCATACAAAGAGACTTAACCCGGGGCAGGAGGTTATTTTGTTTCAATACCGACATATATTCCGAATGAGTAGTCAGTAGTTTTTGTGCTACGTCCCCTAATGAAATGAAACAAATTCCTGTTGAGAAGATTTTTGAGTAGTTGGTGGTGGTGTGCAGTTGCTTTACTGGGCCTGTAAAGTCTAGTGAAACATCCAACGCATGAATGATCACTCATTTATATGGTTGCCCGGTTTCTTAATGGTTTGGATGCATTCAAAGGTGTGTTTTCTTAGATTTATCATGTTTTCACATCACCTTGCACTCACCTATTACTATACCCTAGACTTATACCCTCACATTTACCAAATGGCTGAAAAAGAATTCCCTTGGAAGGTAAGGCCGGTTTTGGCAAACCATGGGAAGGTATTGTCGTTTGATAAAAAAATTGATCGAATAAAAAAAAATTCAAACGGGTACAAAAGTATTGATATAAGAAAGTTTCTCCCCCTGGAAATACTAATTCTCCCCCTAGAATTAATATTACTCCCCCTCGACAAAATAAAGATATATAAAAGTTTGTAGATCAGAAATGTACCTTGTAACAGCAGCAGAGGGGTGGAGAAGAGTTTTTACAGTTTTGTGTTTGCTGATTAAGAGCGGGTTTCATGTTGATGTACTTGAAAGCCATCTCTTTAAAGCTCGGGTCATACACTGAAGTGTGTATAAATCATGATGATGAAGCTCGAGTTATACACTGAGTTGTGTATAAGTCATTGCTCCGAAAGGTTTAATCAGTGAAAAGCAGTTTTGCAGAAACAAAATTGAAACAAAATTGAGATTTAACATACCAAGCTTAGACACAAGAAAATTAAATCATTTTTCGTCTAAAGCCTTGGTGAATAAATCAGCTAACTGAAAATCAGTGGATACGAAGTACATTTCCACAGTTCCTTGTTCAACGTGATCTTTGATAAAATGATATCGAAGATCAATATGTTTAGTTTTGGAATGTTGAACAGGATTGCATAAAATTGCAATTGCACTTCGGGAGTCATAATATAAAGGAATACAGCTGTATGAAAAGCCGTAGTCTTTTAATTGTGACTGCATCCAAATTACCTGGGACAAGCAGCTTGCAGCAGCAACATACTCCGCTTCGGCAGTTGAAAGAGAGACACAATTTTGTTTCCTTGAGGACCAGCTCACCAATTTATCACCGAGAAATTGAGCACCTCCAGAAGTGCTTTTACGATCCAACATACATCCAGCATGATCAGCATCAGAGAATGCAGACAGGTCAAACGAAGTTTCTTTGGGATACCAAAGACCAAGATCTCGAGTACCCTTTAAGTAACGAAATATGCGTTTGACTGCTTGAAGGTGAGACTCTTTGGGAGCAGCCTGATACCGAGCACAAACGCACGTAGAGAACATTATATCAGGTCGACTGGCAGTTAGATATAATAATGACCCTATCATGCCTCGATAGTTTGTGATATCAACGAGCTTTCCGTCAGGATCAGTATGCAATTTTGAACCGGGTGACATTGGTGTAGAAATGGGTTTACAGTCATCCATCAGATACTTCTTCAACAAATCAGTGATATACTTGGATTGATTGATGAAGATCCTGGTAGGTAACTGACAAACCTGTAGACCGAGAAAGAAATTCATTTCCCCCATCATACTCATTTCAAATCTTTTGATCATAAGATCTGAAAATCGTTTACAGTATTTTGGATTTGTGGACCCGAAAATAATATCATCTACATAAATCTGAATGAGGACGATATCTTCCCCTTGTCGTTTGATGAATAGAGTTTTGTCCACTTTGCCTTTTGAAAAACCAGAGTCGACTAAGAATTTGGATAAAACATCATACCACGCACGAGGAGCTTGCTTCAAACCATATAACGCTTTATCAAGGATGTAGACATGGTTAGGCAAATTTGGATCGACAAATCCTTCTGGTTGATGAACGAAAACTTCTTCACTGAGAATACCATTAAGAAATGCAGTTTTTACATCCATTTGATAGATTGTAAAATTCTTGTGTGCTGCATATGCCAGAAAGATTCAGATGGCTTCTATTCTTGCAACCGGAGCAAAAGTTTCTTCATAATCGATGCCCTCTTGTTGAGAATACCCTTTAACAACCAGGCGTGCTTTATTTCGAATGACAATCCCATTTTCATCCTTTTTGTTCTTAAAGATCCATTTGGTACCAACAATAGACTTTCCAGGTGGTTTTGGAACTAGACGCCAAACTTTCAGTCGTTCAAATTGATTGATTTCATCTTGCATGGCAAGAATCCAGTCTGGGTCTGATAAAGCTTCGCTGACTTTCTTAGGTTCATTGGAGCTTAAGAAAGATGAGTATTGACATTCATCAGCAGTAGCTCTCCGAGTTTGAACCGAAGATTCAGGATTTACAATGACTTGATGTAAAGGATGCTCTTTGGTCCATTTCAGAGTATGAGGAAGTGGAAGTTGACCTGGAATTATGTTTGAGGTATCAGTGAATTCAGGATGCGGGATCATAGCAGTTTGAGTGTTGGATGAAGAAGGTGGGGGATCGACTTGTTGAACATTGAATTTGGAGAAATCAATCACCAACGTTTGAGGTTGAGCTGGTGCAATGATTAAATTAGAAACACCTGCAACTGGAGAAGGCGATGAAGAAGCATCTGGTGATGATTGAGTTTCCATTGATGATGAAGTAGAATCTGAGTTTGTTACCGACTCAGTGTTCTCAGGCGCAGCAGACGTTGGAGATGGAGAGTCAGAGGAACTCGGACTCTATGTCTCAGGGACACTGATAGACTGAACATCTGCAGCTGCAGGGAATGGAACGCCAGCCTCCTGAAGTAAGGTATGTCTGATGTTATGATATTCATCATAAAAATATTCAAACAATACATCGAACTCATTTTCAGAGGTGGAAGGAGCGGAAGGAGGTGCAGGAGGTTTAATATCTGAAGTAAGTGACTCAAGAGGAAATGTCTCATCAAAATTCACATTTACACTTTCTCTTATTGTCTGATTTGATCGATTATAAACCCTGAATGATGCAGATTCACGTGAATAACCAACAAATACCCCTTCGTCAGCTTTAGCTTCAAATTTGTTCCATTTGTCTTTGTCATTCAAGATGAAGCAACGACTCCCAAAAACATGGAAAAATTTAACATTCGGAATTCGGTTATTTATCAATTCATATGGTGTTTTGTTGTAGGTTTTGTTGATGATAGAACGATTTTGAGTGAAACATGCCGTGTTGATGGCTTCAGCCCACAGAGATAAAGGTAGTTTCGAAAATGAAAGCATTGTGCGGGCTGCTTCAACTAAGGTACGATTTCTTCGTTCTACTACTCCATTCTGTTGTGGAGTTCTAATAGCGGAAAATTGATGGGTTATACAAACAGATTCTAGAAATGAATCTAGGGTTCGAATCTTAAACTCAGTTCCATTATCAGTCCGAATGGTGTTGACTTTTAATTCCAGATTTGTCTGAGTTTTCTTGATAAAGGCGATAATAGTATCTGCAGCTTCATCTTTGGTATGTAAGAAGTGAACCCAGGTATACCTTGAGTAGTCATCAACAATCACTAACACATACCGTTTACCAGCAATTGATTGTACACTCATTGGTCCACATAGATCCATGTAAAGCAATTCAAGAGGTTTGATGTACTTGGAACAGGTTTGGATTGTGGGACGTTTTCTTCATCTTTCCCATTTCGCAAGACGAACACATATGATCTTTTGCAAATTTAGCGTCTGGGAGACCAGATACATGGCCACCTTTTACCAATTTGTTGATGGTTTTGAAGTTAAGGTGAGAGAGGCGACGGTGCCATAACCATGATTCATCTGATGACGCTGTTGACAGTAAGCATACTTCTTCCATTGGGGTCATGTCATTTAGATTGGTAGTAAATAGATTTGTATCCTGTGATCCGGTTAGAAGTTCTTTTCCATTATAAGTACGAACAGCACACTTCTTTGTTCGAAAATTAACTTCTAACTCTTTATCACAAAACTGACCGATGCTGAACAAGTTGTGAGCAAGATCTTCAACATAAGTGACGTTTCGAATGATTAACTTGTCACGAATGATATCGCCAATTCCCATGATAGTAGCCAAATGATCATTTCCAAAACGAACAGTACCCAAATATTTATCTCTGAAATTTGTTAAGAGGTTCTTGTTTCCCGTCATATGCCGTGAGCATCCAGAATCAAGATACCATATATTCTACATAAAACAATTAAAACAATTTAGGTACCCAATCAATTATGGGTCCTATACGATTAGTGAAGGATGTTTTATGCAGATTTTACAGAAGGATTAATTTAGAGATTTTGGGGAACTGCAAGGAGGTAGTTCTGAGTGGATTGATTTGATAGACCATTTAAGCTTTTTCTCTGGAGAATGTAAAATCCAGTTTGACTGTTCATTCTTGATCCAAGTGTAATGAACAAACGTGGATTTTGTGTGATGCATCTTTGATTTGTTTGTCGAAGAATTGGAAGAAGTGCTTGATTGTGATGATTTAGGTGTTGTGGTTCCTCGAGTTGTTTGACGTTGAGAAGACATTAATTTATTAGAGATGGGTGGGGTAGTGGGACGAACATTATTCGGTTTGATGGCTTGTGTAGAAGAATGTTTTCGTTTATATTGCAAAGGACGAGAAACGGGTGTTTTGCATGAGTACGGAAAACAAGTTTTGCAGGACTTAATTATTTTACCAGACTTATGTAAAACTTAGTTTCTAGGACCACATGGAGCATCCAACCTAATGAAATATCATTCATCATATTGAGAAATTTGTTTATTTGTTTGCTTGTCACAATAAATCTTTTTACCGGTTTTATCATATTTAACAACCAAATTATCACCATTAACAGTATAATTCACAGGATGATAAATAGCATAATCATAAACAGTACCAAAAGCCAATTTAGGAGCAATAAAATTCATGGAGTTATTACATTTATTATAAACAGAAAAAGAAGAAACTAAAAAGGACGATGAACTAGACTTCTTAATTTCCTTTGACTTAAGCATACTAGAGCCGGACGACTTAGACTTCTTTATCCGAGTTGCTCCTCTGTCTCCGATTGGCATGGGCTTCTCAAGCTTTGAATTTAAGGTTTTATCTGAAACATTTAAAACAGTTGAGTCAGAGCTTCTTTTTAAAATAGCAGGGATTTTAATTATAGAAGTCTTTTCAAGAGTTTTAGTTTGAGTAGAAGAATTAATTTGAAAATCATTTTGAACAGAAGAAGAATTGGTTTTAACAAGTTTATCTTCTAAGTCATGAATTTTAGTTTGTAAAACTAATTTTTCTTTATCAAATGCCTTATGTGTTTCATCAATTTCTGTTTCTAATTGGCAGATTTTCTTTTCGAGAATTAATGATGGAATATAAAGCTTTCGTGTCACTTTTTGTTGAACGACAGCATCCCCTTTAATTTCAAATTCTTCTGGGTTATTATAGGATAATATTCATCATTTTCAAATTTAGCCTTTTTAATTTCATAAGTTTTGTTCAATTCTGCATAGTTGAAACTGATTTGGGCATTCTCCTGCTTTGCTCTGTTGAATGCTTCGATTTCTTTTTCTTCATCTGTCACCCGCATGAAGCTCTGCCAGATATCTCTTTGCATGTAGCGAGAGTCATATAGTGTTGGAAGAACCCTGCACGCCTTGCTCAGATATCCTGGATTGTCTGCCCCTAGACCTTGTTTGGAGTTGAAGTATTTGAACTCTTTAGGCTTGTTCAAATGGATGGTTTGATCAGTATGTCCTCGTTTGGCGATTAACTCTTCAAGGTGTTTAATGTGAGATACTAACTGATCTTTGTCGTAGGTGAGACGATGTATGATAACCTGTTGACTATTTCTATCTTGTGATGATTGATTAGTTTGATCGGTTAATTTTTCTTGTAGTTCTTTGATTTCAGAATTTAAAGATTTAAATTGGTTTTCATTATCATCAAATTCTTGTTGTTTACGTTCCATCCAGTTTTTTGTGAATTGACATTCTTGGAACGTTTCAATATACAATTTGTAATATTTGTCATTTCTTTCCTTTGAAATAGGATTTTGTGAATTTTTAAGATTTGTAATTTCAGCTTCTTTCTCGGAAATTGTATGTGACAAATGTTGAATATCAGATTCATATTGGACCTTTGTGTAAAAATTTTATTTTGTTTAATGTGATTAACAAGTTGCTCACCTAGATGAGCAGTTTGTTTGCATTGATTTTCTAAAATGTTTACACGCTCTAAAAGTTCGAAAATGATGAATATTTTCCAATCGTGACTCCAGAAGAATTTGAAATTAAAGGAAATACTGTTATTCAACAAAAGGTTACACCAAAGATTTATGTTCCAAATCTAATTCTAGAAAAGAAAAATATGTCAATTGGAAACTGAAAACAACGAAACACATAAGTCTTTTGATAAAGAAAAATTTGTTTTGCAAACAAAAATTTATGAATTAGAAAATAAAAATGATGAAACACATAAATCTTTTGATGAAGAGAAATTAAAGTTAACAATACAAATTCAAAATTTGGAAGCTTCTTTAATTTCTCTACAAAAACCTGTTACCATAACGGAGTCACCTATTTCTAGTACTTCCACAAATGGTTGTTCACTTTGCATCTATGAACTTAGATTCTCCTTTTACTGCAACGAATAAATGTAATAACTCAAGAATATTTTCTTATGTAATGGCATATCGTGATTTATACACAATCAAACAATCTATGTTTAATAGAGGAAATTCTAAACCTAAACCGACATCTCAAGTAATTTCCTCTACCAAACCTAAGCCTAGGAGATCCACGGTTCCTCCAAACTCTGATAAGAAATTGAATGCTCTCAAACAAGTTAATAGAGGAAATTCGGCACCTAAAAATCCAAATAAATTAGGTTCCTCTTCTAGACTTAAGCATTCTCGGATGGATATGACTAAATCATCAACCGTGCTGAAACATTCGACTCATTCAAAGAAAATCTTTTCCAAATCTAAATCTTTATGATACTCAAGAAAAGATTTACTTTCCTTGGCACCTAAAACAACTTCTAATCAACTGCCAAAACCAACTCCTAAAACACTCACGATCTTAAAAAAAATATGGATTCCTAAAACTCCAAAATCTCAAATAATTCCCCGGAAATTATTTGAAAGTGAAACGCAAGTTTCAGTTTTTCTTAAAATTCTACATCTTTAACTCAAATCGATACAACTTATCGATGGTTTCATTCCCACGCTAACACTGTTGGACCCAAACAAAAATGGGTACCAAAAGTTGTAAGATTTGTTTTTGCATGAGGATGACTTATACACAATTCAGTGTATAACTCGCGTCTCAACAGAATGGCTCTTACACAATTCAGTGTATGACCCGAGCTTCACCGAAATGGCTTTTAAGTACATTAGATTGAAACCCACTCATAACCAGTATATCACATATGTGTAAAAACTCTTTCCCACCCCTCTACTGTTGTTAAATGATACATTTCTGATCTAATTTTTTTCACTATCTTTATTTTGTCGAGGGGGAGAAATAATAATTCTAGGGGAGAATTAGTATTTCAAGGGGGAGAAACTTAAAAATTCAAAAATTTTATACCCGATTGAAATAAACAAACGATAAATCTTTCAAAAGACAATACCTTCCCATGGTTTGCCAGTACTGGCCTTACCTTCCAAGGGAAATACTTTTCAGCCGATTGGTAAATGTGAGGGTATAAGTCTAGGGTATAGATTTAGGTGAGTGCAAGGTGATGTGAAAACATGATAATATCAAGAAAATACACCTTTGAGTGCATCCAAACCGTCAATAAACCGGGAAACCATACTAAAAGGTGATGATTCATGTGTTGAATGTTTCACTAGACTTAGCTGGCCCAGTAAAGCATCTACACTCCACCACCAACCACTCAGATTCCTCTCAATAGGAATTTGTTTCAATTCATCAGGGGACATAGCACATAATCTATTGACTACTCATTCGGAGTATGTTGGTATTGAAATCATTAACCTCCTGCCCCCGGGTTATGTCTTAATTCAATGCACAGTGTGTCTAGATCTCACCGTAAAATATTTCTAATTTAGGACACATACACTATTGAAAATGAATCTCCGTGAATTCATCGGAACACTCATAGTGGCATCACAATCTGGTGCTTCACGAGGATTGAGTGGAAATCCTACTAGAGCTAAAATTTCGCAAACTATAAATGCATGACACACATTTGAATCAACGGTTGTGCAAACGACTACCGATTCATACGTTGTGTTAATGGTTACTCTATGTGAGCCCGGTATTACCTAAATTGTTCAAGTTGTTGTGCCTAAAATTTTCAATCATAAAGGCAACAACTTATACCGGAAACACATACATTTCCGATGAAAAATCCATGTGAATCATTCTTACAACGTAACATCTAAAATGCTGATCAATTGCACATGAGCGTTATAGTTCACTCTCAAATAAATCCTATGATATGCTATAACCGACATGATCTTCCCCAGGAGCCACCTACAATATAGGACATACTGTGAGGGTCCATAAGTCTAGGTGAGCCGAATCAAGTATCACGGGATCTTGATTGGGGTGCGCTGAGTTAAAATTTGAGAGGGGAATGAAGTATGGGTGCACATCAGCTATCCACATGGTAAAATGAAATGAAGGTATAGTTGAATACTGAAAAAGTAAGCTTGAGTGAGGAGGGTGTGACAGGGTTACCTAGTGATGAAATGCACAACCCCCCCCCCCCCCCCCAGCCACTCAAGTACTTCTTAAAAAGTACTTGTTTCATTTTCACAGGGACAAACTCATATGCTATCGACATCTCACTTGGAGATTGTTGATATTGTACAAGAGGACAAGTCCCTCCAGTTTTCGCCTTCGTTTGTCCACTAATTGAGTCTAGAACCGAAATAAACACTTTTAGGACACATGCATACCACCAAACATATCTTTGTGATATTTCCGGAACATTCATAGTGATACCAAAAATATTGGTATTCCACGATGATTGAATGAAAATCCTACCAGTGCTAACATTAAAGCCAACACTGAACGTAGGTCACACAGTTTCTGTAACTTTTGTGTTAACGGGCAATCTATGTGGTCCCAGGTTACCCTGATTGAATATGGTGCAAGGATTTGATGACTGTACTCCAACATTATCAACAACGGTCTGAGAATCAAATAAAAAATTACCACATCGTTATTTCATGTCATCAACAACGGTCAACTAGAATTAAACGATAGAATATTAGACCGTATTCCTACATTATAAATAATCACTACAAGAAAAAGGGCTTTTTGGCACCAACTTTTGGAAGAGGAAAAAAACAGTGCCAAATACGGTTATTTGGCTCATTTTATATCACCGTGCCAAATAACGAATTATTTGGAACGGTTTAAAAATATGGTGCCAAAAACGGACGTATTTGGCACCGTTTCCAAACGTGGTCCCAAATAAATAAGTTTTTGGCACACATTTAAAAAGAGGTGCCAAATAACTATGTATTTGGTACAGATTTAAAACGTTGTACCAAATAATGAAGTATTTGGCACAATTTGTAAAAAGTTATGCCAATTAATAACGTATTTGCGACGGATACTAAATGTCGTGCTAAATAATTAATTATTGGGCACAACCTGTATAAATGTGTGCCAAATAATCAAGTATTTGGGACGGATATGAAATATTGTGCCGAATATCTAAGTATTTGTCAATTTGTGTAGACAAGCATGCCAAATAATCAAGTATTTGAGACGGGGTTTAAAAGTTGTGCCAAAAGATTATATATTATTATTCTATAATTAATTTTATTAGAGTGAATGGCTTTTATATCCATTTTATGTGTTTACATGTTCTTATTAAACGATTATTACATGAACCTATATTGTGCCAGATTTCAGATAAGGATTTTAACTCAAACCCGACTGATCTGGCCCGATAAGAGACATAAGCCGACCTAACAACTCGTTTAAGATATTTTTATTGAATATATTAATTTTTTTCTTAATTAAAAATATTAAAATTTAAACTTGAAATGACGTGCGCAAAAGCAAGGTTCTAGAAAGTGTAAGGCGTGGCGTGACGACACCATCAAGCCTCAGCCAAGGCGAGCCATGGCGGGTCATGGCGTTTTTCAATGCGTGACTTAAGGCGGCAAATTTTTATATAATTTATATACATACGTATATCAAATTAAATAAAAATTATAGATATGTTGATTTATATAACAATTCATATATAAAGCTTACAAAAAATGTTACATCCAAATTTATAATTAAATATGTTATCATTTTTTTTTTAAAAAAATTTAATTTTTTCAGCCGCCTTACAAATAACTCGTCATAAGGCGCGCCTTATCGTGCCTTATCACGCCTTATCTCACGCCTAGCCTAGCCTAGCCGTCATGGTCTGTTTCGTAACGGTGACGCCGAGCCTCACGCCTTGGCGCCGTCATGGCGCGTTTTTTAGAACCTTGCGCAAAAGTAAATTAATTTAAATAAATTTGGTTCCCTCTAATTTGTTTCTCTTCCTCCGTTTCTTTTTCATTGCCCACAAACCGAATATTTACCCTAATCCCTTCTGTAAACCGTTCCCAAACCGTCAATCTCATCCTCTTTAAAACTCTTAACCCTAACGTCAAACTGCAAATTGCAATCAGAATGTTCTTCTTGAAAATGGTGGCAACGGATTTATAGTCATTTGGATGCGGAGATGAACCATATCATCGAGCGTCTTTGTCACCCGGCGGCGCTAGACTTTCCGGCAATTTCCTCGAATCTCAGGCAATTACTTCTGTTCATAGTTATTTCCTTTCCGTACAAAAGTCTCTATTTTTTGATTATTTGACTAGTTTTTCTGCTATGACAATGTCATATATGATGTGTGTGTTATCTAAGGCGGATCCTCCTAACAAGTTAGTTAAATATCATCTTTTTCATGGTAATGCACTATTATCAACCATTTTGCAGATTAGTTTTTTTGAACGGAATTTTGCAGCTTAGTTAATTCTATTTCATATGTTGTTACTGATGTAAAACAATGGTAATGTTCAATATGACTCCACATTTTACATTTCGTGTAATTTAAGGCTCTCGCGATCTTGTTTATTAGTGTAATCACATCACAATTTTGTTTTAAGTTGGGGTTATATTTTATATGCATTTAGGGTTCCTCAAGCAAGACCTGCAGTGACAATAGCCAACGAAGAACTTCTAGCTATTTAAAAGATGCAGAAATGGTATACTAAAGAATAATGTGACATTCATCCAACTCAATATGCCACATAGTGGATTAGTCGTTAGTGGGTGTTTGAAGGTTCTTCACTATTAATGGACTATGGTAATGTTTTATTGTTATGAATTACTCCCTTTGTCCTACAAAAAAAATTTCAATTTTCTTTCATATTTTGTCCCACAAAAAAGTTCTCATGTCTCAAATTTGAGGGGCTCATTTAATAAAATAATATTATTACCTATGATTCCACCAATGAAAACAGTTTCTCTCTCCAATTTAAGCTTTTTTTTAACCAATAGTATTATCAAAAAATCTCACCACTAACTATCTCTTAAAAATTTTTGCAGATAAATGATAACATTTTTGTGGGACGGGGGAGTAATACTTTTATTTTATTTCATAGATGTTCGATTAAGATTGTATGTTATTATAATAATAAGATATACTTTTTTTTTTTTTGTCATAATAGATGTTGATAGTTGTAAAGGCCAAAGCTCAAATGCAAGGCTACGTGAGAGAGGTTAGTCGCATCTTTTAGTTGTTTTTGGTAGTGTATAATTAACTTCGGATAATACATCTTCCAGGTATATGTGAGGAAATGTTTTATGGTTTCATATTGTAGGTTCAAACCCCTTCCAATCCAGGTTAAGGTAAGATTATATATAGAGGAGTGTAGATGATTTTATAAAGTAAGTGAAAATTTCTTCATAAAAATCTATACTATCTGCAAGCGCCACAACCACATTTGACATGCTTCATTTTTAGTGTTTGAGAAACATTTGTAGATAACTTTTAATCCATTTGACCCGTTTCTCTAACATTACTAATACATGAATCTTATTTTATGTAGGGGATCCAATACATTGTTGAATTGAACTGGGCTTGCTTGTGTTTTGATGGTAGTCATATTTCTTAGAACACTATTTTGTTATCGGATTCAAATGTTGATTTCGTCTTTATTTTAGAAAACATGTATCTATAATTATGTTGAATTTACATTGTTTTGCTTTATTGAATCTATCTAGTTGATTGACATTTTTTTGGCATGAAAATGGATGTTGTATATTCTTTTTACAAGTTGAATTTATTTTATGGATATTTCATAGTATAAATGCCAATTAATTTTAGAAAATGTACTAAATATGCCAGCTAATTTTGGCAAGGAAGAAGAAGCGTGCCAAATACTTTTGACACAATCTAATTGGCACGTCTTTTACGAACCGTTCCAAATATGTATTTGGGACTGTGACTCTCAATTGGTGCCAAATATCCTTTTGGCACATAGATTTACCAACGGTGCCAAATACTCTTTCGGCACGGCTGCTAACCAGTCGTGCCAAATGTACTTTTGGCACGGTTTGTAAATATAGGTGTCCCAATTACACATTTGGCACAACAATTCGTAAACTGTGCCAAAAAGTTATTGTATGGCACAAAATTGTAAACCGTCCCAAACACCGTGCCAAATACTATTTGGTACGGTTTTGTGCCGACCCAAATATATTTGGCACCCTCATATTTAGGACGGAGCAAAACTGTGCCAACCCCGTGCCAAATACTATTTGGCACGGTTTTTTTAGTATTTGGGACAGTTTTGCACCTTCACAAATACCCGTTTTTGTTGTAGTGAATCTTAAAGACGTTAGATGACATATTTGATGACCATACTTTAACCTTTTCAACAACGATCAAAAGCTGAAATGATAAATGAACAACCGTACTCTTATGTCATCAACAACGGTCACGAAATTAATCGATAAACAATAGACCTACATTATTAACTACGATCTGGGTTTAACTGATAAAATGTGTTATATATTCATTCATTCAAAAAATGAATATATCATTATTCAACACATTTTTGTCAATGGGCTTCATCATAATCACCTTATTTCCTTCCTTTACTCGAAGATTCTTCCTAATTTCAACTCGCCGTACTTCACACTTTACATGATGCATCCGATAAATCATAACCATCATGAGGGGGAGAAGATACCTTACAAAGGGAGAAGATACATTACAAAAATTCTTTTTATAAAGAATTGATACTTTCAGAGCGTAAATTTTATCAACATGTTTTCTCAACAACAATTATCAAGAAGTATAACAAATCGACAAAGCCACAACTTCAAGAAAAGACTTCCGTTGTTAAACATCTCTATCTATGGGTCTACATTTCGTTGATTTACATGAAGTCTTCTGAGATACTTTATATTGGTTGAAAAGCCAATTAGAAGTATTATTTTCACTGATCATCAAAAGCTGAAGCTGATACTCCAACAAAACTACTCAACAAATTATGATTCGGTTCCAGCCTTGGCTAGAGAAGAAGACTTCAAGAACATGCTATCCAGACTATTGATACAAAGGGGGATATTGTTAGGATATTTTATGTTGTATTCAATAGTCTATGGACTAGTTGTGACACATTGTATAAGTGTTAAACTAAGTCATTAGCTTAAACGATGACAATTAGTGAAATGGTATTTAAGGACTTATTGTACTCACTGATTGTAAGCTTTCCCACTCTTTCTAATTGAATACACACTTTGAAAGCTAATACTCCATCCATCTTCTCTCAAGCTCTCTATCAAAAACACATACTTACACCTACTAAATTCTTCAAATCTCATGGATTCAACTTAAATATGATTGTTTAAGAAACATCAATAGAAGTAACCACATTCCATAAGTAATGATCCATTACATTCCTACAATGTAAGCAAACAAATTTTTTTTCATTACGACGGAATCATACGTTCCATTCCGCCTTCCATTCACGCATACCAAACACTACTTAAGTATAAATGTTTCCTTCAGTTTTTAATATTAGGTTCCTAAAATCAGAGAGGCCTTAAAATTGGGCTTTTGACTTTGGGGAAAACTTAGGTTCAATTTATTCATAAATTATTGTGATTTACATCCGGCAAAAGTGCAAGTCAATGATGTGGTATATATATATATATATATATATATATATATATATATATATATATATATATATATATATATATATATATATATATATATATATCACTCTCACATACACCTCGTGCACACATACTCATCTTTTTCACCTTTTTTTGCATTCTCGATCACCACACTTTCACACACGTCACATGCCACATATATGCGTACACCTATTCATATTAACGTGTATTGGTGGCGACGGTAGGTGGTGGCAGTGGGTGGCGGTGGTGAGTGATGGTGGTTCTGGTGGTGGCGGTGGTGGCGGTGGGTGGCGGTGGTGAGTGATGGTGGTTCTAGTGGCGGTGATGGTTGTGGCGGCGGTGGTGGTAGTGGCGGTGGCCGTAGGTGGTGGAGGTGGCGGTGAGTGGTCGTGGCGGCGGCGGTGACGGTGGCGGTGGGCGGTAGTGATGGTGGTGGCGAGTTAGAGATGAGGAAGGATTATGAAGTTTTGTTAAATTAAATAAATCACGCGAACATCTTTAATCAAGAGACAAGGGATAACGACTACACCTTTAATCTGGTACATACACACATACGAGTTGTAATCAAGAGACAGGGGATAACGACTACACATATTCTTATAAATGGGAATAACGACTATTGATGCTCTGATTAAATCCAAAAGTCATAAAAGCTACACACGTTTTTTTCTTAAGGAGTGATATTTCAACCACACAAATTAATTCCTATACCACGCTTGTGCTTTAGTATAGTTGTACAGTCTGTTTTAAAATCTGTATAGTGTGGTGTGGGAAGTAATTTTTGTGGTATGATTATCAATTCTCTTTTTTCTTGGGCTTACAATGAGCCAATGATATTTCCTTTTCATGTCATTATTTTCACGTGTTCTAAATCAAACCTAGCGTCGTTTATTTCGTTTTGTATTTCAATATGATTGATAAGAATCCAATGTGCAATTAATGTTTATTAAGAAATGGAGGAATAATTTATATCCTATAAGTTTTTTTATTCAAGTTATGTCGTAGACAGAAATTAGTAAAAATTTAGGGCGTGTCTTACTCCTTAAATAGAAGTTAGTAATTATAAAATTGTAGTTCAGAAATCTTCAAAGATATTCATTAGGGTGAATATCTTAATAGGCTGATTTCTTAATATAAACTAAATTAAACTAAAGTTTTCTAATAAAAGACTTGTATTTTCAAACTTTTTCTCAAAATAGACCGTGCGACCATGAGACCGTGCTACTCCATTAGAACGGCGTCACGTGTCCGAGTTAGTGCTGCTCAACCTTGTTACTAGCTACTGCCCTCAACCTTGTTACTACTGCTCGTTAATACTGCACAACCTTGTTACTACTGCTCGTTAGTACTGCTCAACACTTTGTGCTACTTCAGTTAGTGCTGCTCACCAGTTAGTACTGTTCAAAATTAATGCTGGTCTATGAAGTCTCCCAGTCGCACGTGATATTTTAGGAAGATTGAAGTCTATCAGTTTTAAATGAAAATCGTTCATATAAATTGGTCTATTTTAGTAATTAATTCATCTTAATATACAGTTGTACTTTGATATTTGTCAAACCAAAATTGAGACTGTATCCACGCTGAACATTAATCACAAGTTGAAGCCACTCAATTAGTGTGCTACTTCATATTTGGTTGTACTTGTAGATAGTGGAGCTTATATTAAAAAAAACTTAACATTAATGTCTAAACACTTGGTAAGACATCTTTTTGAAGCTAAAGCACATTCAACTTAATACATAAAAACTAATTTAGCATTTAAAACAAATTTTCTAATTTTGTATCAAATTCTAAATAGAGTAAGTCCACTTTCAATGGACTCATTATTTGTTACAAATTTGTACGGATTTCAATTTGCTTGGATCACTGTGAAGTTGTGAATATTTTCTGATTAAATTATTTCGTCGGTACTACGAAATCTTCAATCAGATGAAATCAGAAGAAACGTATCAGAAGAACAATGACCAAAAACCAGATTTGTTCCACATTTGGTGGAAACCGAAAAACTGCCAAAATGCAGTTTCAAAACAACTCAAGACTGTCAACACCGGGTCAGAAAACTGGGTTTGAATATTAAAAGCGAGTTTTTATGCAATTTTTAATTATAAAAGAATATTAACCAAGATAAAAATATTTCGCAGATAATATGGCAGCTCGAACCCGACCTTACGCTCACCCTACTCACCACATGCTACAATAATCATCACCAACACGATTTATCTATCGCTACAATAATCATCACCAACTCGTTTTTTCTTTTTTAATCTGACACACGAGTTACATAAAAACAACACAAGTCCATTTTTCACACATCGCATCTGATTTTATTGTGTCTATTATGCTGCAAAATCAAACATTTTAATAAATATAAATGTACGATTTGTCATTTACTAAAAGCTTTTTCTCCCATTTTTTTTTTAATTTATTATCCCCCGTTAACACCAAACAAATTACGTAGAGCAATATATTTTTAATTTTTACTATCACGCTCTACAACAAGACAAAGAGCATGTTTCTTGTGTAGAACTAGCCCAGGAGTTGTCGTCATATCAACATTCTCCCGCTTCATCCCGTTAGGCAATTTCCAGTTGAACGCGTATATAAGATTTGAAAGGATCAATTCCATCGTTGTTGACCCGAGTGGCATTCCCGGGCAGCCTCTTCTGCCCGACCCAAAAGGGATGAACTCGAAGTCCGCCCCTTTGTAATCATAACCACTACTAATAAACCTCTCGGGTTGAAACTCTTCAGGGTTTTCCCAACATTCGGGGTCACGCCCAATGGCCCAAGCATTCACATAAACCAAAGTCTTCTTAGGGATCTCATATCCATTTAAAACACACGTTTCGGTTGTTTCTCGTGGGATCAATAGGGGTGCGACCGGGTATAATCTAAGTGACTCTTTTATAACCGCCTTGAGATATTCGAGCTTTGGTAGGTCATCTTCATTTATCTTTCCTTTACTTCCTACCGCGTTTCTCACCTCTTGTTGAACCTTTTTTAAAGCATTCGGGTTCTTAATGAGTAAAGTCATTGCCCACACTACCGCCGATGCACTTGTTTCCGTACCCGCCAAGAAGATATCCTACAAAAATATCGTGTTTGAAAATACCCGATGCGCAAAATATATGTTAGTGAATTAATACATACCATAACTATTGCTTTGATGTGATCAAAAGTGAGACCGAGCGACAAAGAATTGTCATTCTTGAGTTGAATCAAGATGTCGATGATATCATCTTGCATTTTGTTGGGCCTTTCGGGATTCAAATGCTCGTCTACAAGTTCTTGGTAGAACTCATCCATGTCATTAAAATTCTTCTCAAGCCTAGCCATGCTTCCGTTGAGACGATCAAGCCACCCCATGAACGGAAAATAATCCCTATAGTAGAAATTCACCAACACGGCTTGGCACTCCAAAAGAAGCGCATGAAACCGGCCCATTTCTTCCCCTTCCCTCTTACCAAAAGCCATTTTACAAATTATCGTACTTGTAAGAGACATTACAGTCTCGTTCCAATTCACCATAACTTCTGATGAAGACGTGGCGAGTTGGGATCTTATTTTGCTGATCACGAGGAAAACCTCTTCCTCGCGATCTGATTGAAAAGACAACACCCTTCTCCACGAAAACAAATGAAGGGTGCAAGTCTTTCTCATTTCTCGCCAGTATTCATTATACGGCGTCAGAATCAAACCTTTGTAGTCATAAGTGATATTTTGTTGGCCTGTAAGAACAGGTCTACTACAAAATATCAAATCTTTTGTTTTCAAGACTTCTTTGGCCATTTTTGCGGAAGAAACAACGAGTGTTTGGACGCCACCTAGGCGCAAGGACATGAGCGGGCCGTATGATTCCGATAGCTTCCATAGATGGTCGGAAAGGTGATTGGTTGGGAGTTGGTGCACGTTTCCGATTATGGGAAGTCCGGGAGGACCCGGTGGCAGTTTTGATTTAAAGTTTCTAAATTTGGAAAGGATGAACACAATAATTAGAGGGAGGGCTGTTGATATAATGACTACAAATGCATCCATTATTGCATGCGTTTGGGAAGTTTTGGCACCTAGACACATATTTTTCCTACTTTATATAGAGGGGAGGGCCGTGGACGGCCCGAAATAAATTCATTTTTCTTTTCTTTTCTATTTGGTTAAAGTTATCTGTATCTATGCTTATACTATAAAAGACTTAAGATTCAGCTTTTACCACTTTTAACCCTTGTTAGCTTTGGAAATATTTGTTTGAGTAATGGTATTTAGGCTACTGTTTAGATATACTCATAGGCCTACTCATTAGATGAATACACATGTCATCCTATTAAGTGGGTAGGGCTATGCGTATGTCTAAATGGTAGAACTAAATATCATTTCTCTATTTGTTTTTATAAATATATGCACCATACAAGACTTAAAAAAACGTCTTAATCAACTGAACTAATATGTGATATTTTCATTAATTGACTATGATTATCTTTATTAAACATTTAAATTTTAAAATTTTGAAACTACAATTATCACCCTACCACATCACTATCGCCACCACCCATCACCGCCACCTCACTAGCGTCTCCACCACCATCCACCATTCGCCGCCGTCACTACAATTATTGTTACAAAAAACTGTAGGAGGTAATACCAATTTTCATTAAATAAAATACAATATAATTGGGAAATGACTAAAAACAAATACAGATTGAAACAAGAATATATAGAAACAAAGAAGGAACAAGTTTTGGTTGAGTCTCGTGAAATTCACGATCCCCTTAAAATAGATTCGTCGTCTATCTCCCAGGGTAAAACAACCGAGTGGTTTTACACTACCGAATATAATCCAAGCCACAACACTTATCGAAAGTTCTTGTGTTTAAGGATCATTAAACTTGGAGAGAGCAAATTATGATGCTTGTAAGTGAGTAGGAAAGTATATGAATTTGTGTTTGTGTACTTACAAATGAACTATACACTTTCTATTTATAATAGAATTTGGTTCATATGTTAATGACAATCATAAATGTCATTATTCATATTCATTACACATCATTACAAAGAAGTGAAACCACTCATTCAAATTTATTTTAATGACAACCATTAAAAATATAAATAATATTATCAATATTATTATTTGAATACTTCCACTAAATCAAGTGGCAAAAAACCGAGTGGCAAAACCGAACCGTCATGAAACCCGGGAGACGAGTGTCGATAGGTTCAAGTTCCCACTGTTCATTTATTTTATTTCTTTGTTCCATACACCCCACTTTGAGAGTCGATATCTCATTCACCACAACTATATTTTTGACATGTCAACCATTAATTATATATAACAAATATACATATAATTATATATGTCCAAAATTTTCCAACAATCCCCCACATGAATAGAGATCGATCGAAAACACAACAAAATTTTGATAAATGTTCAACAGTTAAGTCTTGCAAAGCATAGGTTGGTTTTGGCCTTTGAACCTTCCCTTGAGAAGCACACTTAGTCTCCTAGCAGTCAGTAGACGCGATGTCCTTGAACTGAATCCGCCTTTTGTGTAGACGACAGTATACATTCTCACAAGACTCTCCCTAACTTGTTCATATCCTCTTATCGTGCCCGTCTTGGACATGGACACTGCCTGGTTCTGCGAGAGCTACTAAGAATTGTGCCCCAACAATTTCATTTGAAGCGACCCCACTTCTCCCTCACATAGGTGATTCTCTATCACGAATCATTAAAAGCCATAGTGCTTATCCTCATTGTCACTGAACTAGGAATGGACTAGGAAGTAGTTCAATGTACTCCCTTTAAGAATGTTTGGAGGAATTCCGTTACCCCCACAGTGACATCTCTTCGTTTATACAATTAGGTTGTCCTATTGAACCTAGATCTTGGGATCTCCAGTCAACTAGATTAGGTTTCCTTCGCATAAACTTTATTCCACGGGCTTTAGTCACATTCCTTTATAACTAACTGTCTACTTAAGCCTTTTCATAAGAGGATCCACAATGGTATCATTTAACTTTTATAGTCAATCAAGATAACTTCACTTGAGAGTAGTTGTTATATCATATTATGTCTTACCATTATACATTGTACACTTGACTAATGTAAATGTAAGACAATACCAATATATACATCAATTATTTAGAATATCTTCTTTAATTGATGTAACTTTTATGATGAATGAGTACCTTAGTAAGGTACCCCCACATTCGTACGTATTTTTAAGACGGTTTTCTTTCAAACCAAAATGCGTACAATGATTCATCTAACCTTAACAAGGTATCTTATATAGAAGATAAGTAGTCGACATACGACATGCTGTTTTGTGAGCCTGTTTTGAGGCCATTAGAGTCCGTTTTTGGGCAGAAGCCACTTGAGGATGCTTTGAAATGAGTTCTAGCAGAATGTTTTGAAATGAGTTTTGAGCCAAGTTTTAATTCGAGTTTTAATATGCGTTGTAGGATCTTCTAGGAACTGAGTTGTGACTTGTACGTGCCGAGGATACTTCTAGGAGCATACGTTTATTCGAGGTGGGTAATCTCACTATAAACTTGTACTTACTTTCGATTCATGATTTTGTGCTATGTGTTGTGAATTGTCTTGTTGATTGAGCTTGAGTATTGATTGGGTGATTTATTTGAGTTATCTGGAGCCTGAGTTATCTGAGTTTTGAGTTCTTGAGTTAAAACATTAAACATAATATACTTGAGTTGTCTTGGCACCGAAGAGTACTGGTGCCAGACGTTTTGACTCAATACCGAAGAGTACAGGTGTTGAGCCTTGAGTTGTGTGAGGCGGGTCGAGGTTGATCTCTCGTCCCAAGTCACACAAGCGCGCTATAGCGTGCTTGTGTGACTTGGGACGAGAGATCAACCTCGACCCGTCTCACACAACTCAAGGCTCAACACCTGTACTCTTCGGTGTTGAGTCAAAACGTCTGGCACCAGTACTCTTCGGTGCCAAGACAACTCAAGTATATTATGTTTACTATTTTAACTCAAGAACTCAAAACTCAGATAACTCAGGCTCCAGATAACTCAAATCACAGATAACTTAAATAAATCACCCAATCAATACTCAAGCTCAATCAACAAGACAATTCACAACACATAGCACAAAATCATGAATCGAAAGTAAGTACAAGTTTATAGTGAGATTACCCACCTCGAATAAACGTATGCTCCTACAAGTATCCTCGGCACGTACAAGTCACAACTCAGTTCCTAGAAGATCCTACAACGCATATAAAAACTCGAATTAAAAACATTCTCCTACTTAATCTAGAGTTAAGTACTTCTAATTCTCGAGCTAGAAGCCTTTAATTAATTATCGGGCCCACTAGGAAGCATCACTCGGACTTAAGACGAAATTAAAACGAAAGGGAAGGCCTTGGCCAAAGGCCGTCCTTCCTCGGCTCAAGTATCACACGCCCACACATTGGGCTCGGGAAATAAACGTCGCTATATAATCTACACTCTTAGTTATTTGATCACGAAACGTCTCACGTTTAATTATCTCGATTAATTACACATTAAATCACAAAATCTCTAATAACTTAATAAAACTTAATATATTTAAATAAAAAGGTAATTAAATTGATTATCAAATTTTTAGGGTGTTACAACTCAACTCCACTTGAAAAAGACTTCGTCCCCGAAGTCATCGCTCGGAAGAAGTTTTGGGTAGCGATCTCGCATCTCAGATTCAAGCACGCCAACGTCACCCGTCCTTAAATGGGAGACACAAAATTATGAATAAAAGAAACTCTCCAGGGTGGTAAAAAAATAAATAAATAAATAAAATCTTACCTCTCTTGCGACCCAAAATGGTAAGGCTAAAAACTGGAACGCTCTCTAAGAATCTCGGTTTATCATCGAGATGGTATCGATACATACACAAAATCCACGACACTCTGCTGAAGGCGTCTTCTTGCTCTCGCAGCCGGACACGGTTGCTGCACTCAGCGGTCAATGTTGCGTTTAATCTCCGTTGAATCTCCGATTCAACTCCACTTGGAGATTTGTTATGTCTGATTTGTGGCGACAGATGATCTCGGTCGCCTAATCCGTGCTCGTAATCACACTCGGCCCTCTCATGGCTATAAAAATAAATTTTTATGGGAAAAACGTTTCCCGCGCAGTTCTAACTAGGTAATACTTTTACATAATTTACACCAAAAAAATTTATTATTATCAATCTCCGCCAAGAATGAGATCTCGAGGTCCTCTGCTCTATGGGACATCAGTTTGATTTATCACACATAACCCCAGATAGTAGGCAACTCATGCCTCTTACTCAATTTGCATATACTCAAATGCACCCATCTCAAATCTCTACAACTTATTTTAAGCTCGAGATTTAATTATCACCAGTCAACACAATGTGTACATTTACTTGCTTTTATGATTTTTTTCACGTGCTCAAATTTAATTATCAGACTACTCGAGCAGATAATTTCTCTTTTAAGCTGCGTTATTAGTGCCCTTGTTAACTCGTATTTAACAGATTCTCGCTGACTCTTTTTCATATTGTTCGTTCAACTCATTTTAATGATACTCATCAACTTGTGTAATGATTTTATCATTTAGTTCGTTAATTCACTTCTCGCTTTGTTCTCGTCTAATTTGTCTCCTGATCAATCTAACTAATTGTCCACTTATAAATCTCATGTTATTTTTAAATTTCAAACATCTCAACTTAATGTTTTTCTCTTTACTCGATTAGCTAATTCGACAATTACTTACCTCATTAACCCTCATGTATTTAATTATTCGGTTAATTCTCATTCTCAACTAAAAGTTTCCCCATTAATTTGTATGTTTAAAGCTTTCTCGATTTAAGAACTCATAGCATTATATTGCTTAATTCACTTAATATTTTTCTCATTTGCTCATCTCAATAACTATTCTTGATTTTATACTTGCTCAATAAAGTGTAATTTTGATGACATTTAATTTAGTAATTTAACTTGACGTTCCCTTTAGTTTCAATTTAGTATTTGTTCATATATAACATTTTATCATTTGGTTCATTCTAGTAATTTATTCGTTTAACTCGATTTATTAGTTTCTTACAGTTCGGTAGTTTCTCAATGATAAAAAATTTTCCTCATAATTTATTATGTCGATCTTCTCATGACCGATTCATTGATAACATTCTCATTACTCGAATTTCATAATTTCTCGTTATTTATATGATTATATACTTGTCACTTCTCATTTGCACCATTACTCTCGATTTATGAATTTCTCACCACTTGATAATTATACCATTAAATGAAATTTATTATTCTTATAAATTCCCTAGTCACATGTATATATATTACTCAACATAATAATTTGGCTCAACAATTTCTCGACCGGGTTTAATAATTTATCATAAGAATGTTTTTCTCATTTAACTCGATTTGGAATACTTCATAATAAATTCTCATATTTTAATAATCTCTTATCTCATTATATTCCTACATGAATAATTTGTCGATTAATCAATCACTCTTATAACTTTTTAGTCAGTTATATGCACATATATGCTCATAATAACACTTAACAAAATTTTCTCTTGGTAATTCTCTTAATTTACTCCTTTCAAACTTTATTTTTCACATTTAGCTTGATTTATTAATCCCCATTAGCTCAATAAAATGAATTTAATAATTCACAACTTTATAATTATTCTCTATTCGCAATCTTAATATTGGTTTGTAAAGAGAAGTATATATTAAAAAATGCATGACTGATGTCCCCAACAGTTAGCTACGCCATTGAGTTAATATGCCGACCCTAAGCCCATAATCAAACTGCAACTCTAAGTGTGATGTTTCTGTTCTCTAAGATATGCACTCCCCTGACGGTTGTGTAGAACCGTTAAGTAACAACAAAAATGTGGGAGGAAGAGTGTCAGCCAATGGTACCATCTGCATATCCAGGGCCTAGTCGCAACTAGCTAAGATTATGGCATGTAAGCATCTACCTATGCGCTACACCTACTTAGTCCGAGCATAAAGACTGTTTGTCATGGTTTGCATAATGTATCATCACAATAGAATAAACAGTTATGAATAAAGCGAATGTTTATAAAACATTTGATATGTTGTAAATATTTGTAAAAGTAGTTGATATGTTTTTCACCCCAAAATTTGTAAAAAGCAACAAATAAAATACGCTAAAAAGTGGGGCTGTGGACTCACCTGCTGCAAAGCTTCCCAAAATGCAATTAAGAAGAATGCAATTTCCAACCAAATGGCTTCTAGTACCCTAAATGCATAAAAGTAACTATGAGCGATAAGTTGGTGACTCTATTAAATTTATTTTGTGTCTTAAATACGGTAAGTTATATTTTACAAGTTTTTGTAGTTTGGTTTTCTTAATCAAAAATAGCAGTTAGTTGTACTCTATAATGATTTAAATAAATACATTTTAAATAGTTATAATAATAAATTATTTATTAAATAATTAAATAATTAATTAAATGAAAATTTTAATATTTATAACATTCTGAATCTAACATTTGTAGAATGAAAACGTCACTTGGGTTTTGGGGTAAAATACATCGTCTGGAACAAGGACTCGTCGGAAAAGGAAACCCAAAAACACAGCCGTAATTATTCCGTCACACACTCGTTAACTTTTATGCATACGGTAGACAATACCAAAACGTTTCTTATACAAATTGCGCGCACACACACTATCTGTGCGTTGCCGGAGATGGCGACGGACACATAAAACCCAGAAAGGAAACAAACCAAACACTCACACACGCATGATCTAGATTCGAGTTTAAAGTTTATACCGTCGATGTAGAAAGAGAGAGAGAGGTGTCGGAGGTTTATGTCTATCGCCGGAGTTGAACAAACACCCGAGAGAGAGATGGTTGTTTGTCGCCGGAGTTGTAAACTCCGCCTGAGATGGTGACTTCTGCCTGGTAGTCACCTGGTTCACCGGGGACAATGAGAACGGATTCTGAGCTCGCCGGAATTTGAGTGCATGCTTGCGCCGAAAAACTTTTGTATCGCCGGAGGAACATAGTAACAAGATATGGCGGCCGTGGTTATGTATAATAGCTTTAGGGCTTTCTTATTTATTTAAGTAGGGTTATTTTAGGCTCTTGGTAAGATCTGTTTTGATTGGTGGATTAAATAAGTAAATGATATTGATTGGTTGGGTTAATATAGTGTGTTATAGTAAAATAAAAGTTGATTCGGTGGGAGGGTGTACGTGGCCTAGAAAGAGGACTCAACTACTTGGATATTTACATAGTTTATTAACTTGTTTAGGCATTACTTGATATACATAAATACGGGTACAATTGTTTATTAATATAGCGTATTGACTAAAATTTATTAGTTTAGATATACTTTTGACGATTTTCATTATTTTTGCATTGTACCGAGTATTAGATGTTGTTACTTGTTTAATAAATCGTGTAAGGTGTTTTATAGTTTGCTTTTCGTACGCATTTGTTTAATTGAGCTATTGTACCATTATAAATTATAAATTTATACTTTTGATTTGGTTCATAATTATGTTGTGTCACCAACTCGCTAACCAATCAGTACTACAAAAATTTATAGTTTTATCACCTTTAAGAACGATTGTTGTATATAGTGTTTCTAAAAACACTTTTATAACCCGCTAGTAATGTCAATCGTTCCAAAAATAAAATATTAGAGACGTTTTTTAAATAAAATGTTCCAAAGTAGTTGTTTAGAACAATTCCACTAAAAGTGTTCCACATAATTTAGTTATTTGGAATGATTTATCCCAAAATGTTATAAATAATTGGTTGCTATAGGGAACTTTTTTAATAAAAGTGTTCCAAAATAGTTATTAGGAACTTTTTTTAATAGAAGTGTTCCAAAATAATTTTTATTGGGAACTTTTATAGTAAAAGTGTTCCAAATTTAAAACTTTTATCAATTTGAATTTGAATGGTTATAGTTTGTTTGTAAACGACAGGATATCTCGAATAGTTTGTTTGGTTTAATTTGAACGACTTAAGTGTATTATCTGTCACTTCATCACTTTAACTCCTGGCTACCTAATTCTCCATCACTTTACAATCTCTTAAAGTCTTGTTTAATTAAGGTATATTACATTAACTTTTCTATACGTGTGTTATATAAATTTAGTAGTTTGTTTATATAGGTTTTCTTTTTGTATTTTAGCATTTGTATTTGTGTAGCACTCATTACTTTTATAAGTTACATGCCATAATATTTATACCCATCAAAAATTAATCTAATAGAGATTAATTTTGGAAAGTCCCCAATTCCCCATTTTTGGGACTGCTTTTTGAATATTTTGTTTCATCTAGGATGTATATATGATTTAATGGGTTACTATTTAAGAAAAATTGGTAACATTTCTCTTTTACTCCTTCGGGTTTGCGTTTTATACACACTCTTGAGGAGTTAAAGGGAAATGCAGCCGATTTTTTCTTAAATAGTCAACTCGTTAAAATGTATATGCAAATGAAACAAAGTATTCAAAAAGTGGGTTAAAGACAAATTGTGACTTAATTTGCTATGTTTTTCTTTTCAGATGGATCGCCAAAATTGGATGTACAGTACTTCAGGTTCTAACCCATAATATGTAAAGGGTGTGCAAACTTTTCTTGCATATGCTGAGACTAATCGAGAGAGGAGTGGAACTCAGAACATATGGTGTCCTTGTAAAGATTGTAAAAATGTTTGTAAATTTAACGATAAAAGTGTAATTGAGGGGCATTTGATTAAACGTGGTTTTATGCATAATTATACATGTTGGTCGCAACATGGCGAATTACTAATTGATAAGAGCGTGTAATTTGTTTCCTTACTTAATGACCATCAGAGGACTAGTTCATATAGTAATAACGACCATCAATGCACTAGTTCGTTTACTAATAATAATGACCATCAAAGCACTAATTCATTTAGTAATAATGACCATCAACACACTAGTTAAAATAGTAAATATAATGATTATGAAGATTTGAGTGAGATGCTGGTTATGATGAACAAGAAAAATTACAAAAGTTGTTTCAAGAATCAGAAAAAGAATTGTATCATGGTTGTACAAAGTATTCCACACTTGACTTCATCTTGAAGTTGTTAAATTTAAAAGCGGATACCTGTTGGAGTGATACGAGGTGCGCACGGTTATTAGAACTTTTACATGATTCACATCCCAAAGATAATGGGATACCTGTTTCATTTTATCAGGCCAAAAAGCTAGTGTGTCCAATGAGATTAGAAATTGAAAGTATACACGCATGTCTGAATGATTGTATATTGTATAGAAAATGAGTTCGGATGGAATAAATCCGTTTGGAAATATGAATAGTCGTCATAGTACTTGAGCGGTTGTTTTATGCATATGCAACCTACCACCTTGGTTATGCATAAAGCGCAAATACCTTATGATGTCATTGTTAATTCAAGGCCCAAAACAACCTGGTAATGATATTGACGTTTATTTGGTGCCATTAATTGATGACATGAAAACTTTGTGGGAGTCGGGCGTTGACGTGCATGATGCGTACAAGAAATATATGTTTCAATTGAGAGCTATGATTTTTTGCACCATAAATGATTTTCCAGTACTGTCTGGATACAATACAAAAGGTAAATTAGCATGTCCTGTGTGTGAAGATCAAACCGATTCAACAAGGTTACCCAATTGCAAAAAACACGTGTTCATGGGTCATCAAATATTGCTTCAGACTAATCATGTGTCTCGTAGAAAGAAAAAGGAGTTTAACGGCAACACTGAGTTTCGAAAAGTGAGAACACGATTTGATGGGCGTTTAGCATATTCTCGGGTTGAAAACTTACAGATTACTTATGGGAAGGGAATTCGGAAAGAAAAGTCAATATTTTGGGAATTACCTTATTGGAAGCATTTGGAAGTCCGACATTGCCTCGACGTTATGCATATCAAGAAAAAGGTTTGTGACAGTTTGATTGGGTTGTTGCTGAACAATCCTGGGAAGACAAAGGATGGGGTTAATGTTCGAAAAGACATGGTCCAAATGGGAATCCAATTAGAGCTTGCTTCTATTGAGACTGATAAAAAACGCACTTATCTACCGCTTGCATGTTATATCATGTCCAAAGCAGAAAAACCACAATTTTGTCGATGCTTAGATGGCATCAAGGTACCGTCTAGTTATTCAGCAAATGATAAGAGGTTGGTGTCCATTAAAGATTGTAAGATCCTTGGTATGAAGTCACACGATTGTCATGTTTTAGTGACACATATGATTCCTATTGGAATTCGTGGCTTACTGCCAGATCACATCAGACAAACAATCACCAAGTTGTGCTTGTTTTTTAACATGATACACTTGAAAGTGATAGACCCTAAGGTGCTTTTGGTTCGATGGAATGTTTCTGATGGAATTGGAATCTAAAAAGGAATTGGAATATGTGAGGAATTGGATTCCAATTCCATATTCTGTTTGGTTGACAGGAAATGGAATTGAAATTCAATATTTTGTTTGGTGGCATGTGGTAGTGGCGTTTTGCGGTGGCGGTGGCGGGTGGTCATGAGTGTTGGTGGCGGTGGTGGTGGAGATGGTGGTGACGGGTGGCGATGGTGGCGGTGGTGGGTAGAGACAGTGGTGGACGAGTGGAGGAGGTGGTGGTGGTGGTGGTGGCGGCGAGCGGTGGTGGCGGCGGTGGTAGTGGCGGCGAGCGGTGGTAGTGGTAGCGGGCAGCGGGGAGTAGTGGCGGCAAGTGCTAGTAGTGGCGGGTGGAAGAGGTGGTGGTGACGGGTGGTGGCGGCGGCGGTGGTGGTGGTCAGTGGAGGTGGCCGGTGCTGGTGGCGGGAGGTGGCTGGCGGTGGGCGACGGTGGCCGGTGGTGGTGGTGGTAGGCGGTGGTATCGGGTTTAGGTTAAATGTATGTTTGAGGGTAGTAAAGTAATTTTCCACATTCCATCTACATGGGATTTTAAAATCCTTCCATGAAGTGATGAAATTTAAATTCCATTGTTTGATGGAATTGATTCCCAAGTTAAATTCCAATTCCTCCTAACCAAACATATGAATCTTTAGGAATTGGATTCCAATTCCCTCTAATTCCTAAGGAATCCTGCGAACCAAACGGATCCTAAGGTGTTGGATTCGTGGCAAAGAGATATCATCCTTACAACTTTCGAACTAAAGATGTATTTTCCGCCCTCATTTTTCGATGTCATGGTTCACCTGGTATCTCATATTGTAGGAGAATTAAGGCTCGCGGTCCCGTGTTTCTACGTTACATGTACCCTTTTGAGAGATACATGCACTACAAAAAAAAAATCTTTTTGCGACGACAAATAAAATTTACGACATGCCATGTCGTCTCTAACAACAGCGGGAAAATTTCCCACCATCTTTTGCACCCCGCGAACAAACTAAAGAAAAAAAAGTACTATGTTTCACTTACTTAGTGACGACAATGTCGTCTCAAAAGAGTATTAAATTTCCCCAAATATATTTGTAAGTCTTGTAATAAGTGATAAATTGCACTTATACGCTTCTACTGACCAAATAAAAATTTTGAACTCACAACAGTTTTTAACTCTTCTTTATTAATCAATAATGATAAACAAAGATACAAGTAGTTGCAGAATAGCTAAGAACACAAATCCTAACTAAACTACTTGTGAGAGGTACACAATGACAAATACATAGATCAACAAATGATCAAGCAGATGATCAGACACCTTCTTTACTTGGAATCAATTATGGAAACAAGCAATGTGAAGGTATCATTGATAATTGTTTATCACTTTTCTTTTCATGGGATTTGACTAGGTGTAGTTTTGCAAAGTGAGAATTGAGAAACACTGTTGGGTTATGCTCAATGCGAATTCGTCCATTGTGTATTCTATTTATAGCGCCAAGAGTACAAGACAGCTAAGGAATGTACGAATGAATCCACGTGTAAGGATCCGTTGGTGCAGTGGATATTTCATGTGACGAGCACTACTAACGGAACCCTGACAATACTTTCTGTCGTTTTATGATCGCCAATATTTTCTAGAAGATTTGCATAGGATTCCCTTTGTCGGCGACCTACAAACTTGTGTCATACTTGTGTTTTTCTGTGTCACTGAAACTTCAGACATTTATACGCTTCAGATCACCATGAGTCTTCAGATACTCATGCTTCTTCAGATGGCGGACAACTTCAGTGACCTTCACTAAGAGTTTTTCTTAGAAAAATATTTGTCTTCAAGACTCAGCGTTATTATCAAGTGTACGCTGAACCTACTAAAACTATCTGATCGGTTATCCTTCACTTACTCCAAAATCAAAAATGTCTACCATTGTTGCACCAATGAAAGAATGGATGTTTTCAGCGACCTAACAATATTAGTAATTTCCTTTATATATTTTTTTAATTTAATTATATAAGACGACATGTCGTCGTCTGTAAGATGTCGTCGCAAACTAGAAAAAAATCAATGAAAATGATAATTGAAATTTGATACTTCATAAAATTTGTTTTCCCCCTATTTTTTTTAGATTCCCGCCTTCTTTTTTCATTCCCCCAAACTCAATATTTACTTCTCTAAAACCATTCAGTTGTCAATTCAAGCTTCCCGCAAGCCCCTCTGATGATCACATAGAAGACGTAAGTGATAGATTATAGGGTTTGTGTTGCATACGTCTTGGTTATCGATTTTGTTTTAACTGGTGTCGATCATTTTTTCTGTTAAGGCAAAAAGCCTTACCCCTTGTATGAATCTTAGGATAACAAAACAATCTAGAATAGCTTAGATTAAAATGTAGATTAAAATAGCTAAGTCAGAAGTAATACTGAGTTACCAATACTGGTCACTCAGTATCAGCACTCAGTATTGTAAAACCAATACTGAGTAGAAGGACTGAGTGATACTCAGTATAGTAACGGACTAAGATCAAATCCCTTGATCTTAGTCATTTCCTTTACTTAGTCCTTCGGTTACTCCTTTGCTCATTATGTAAGATCTCTATAACACTATAAATAGAGATCATCTTGGAAAGGAGTATTCACCAATTTACTTTACACTTTCATACATTTTGTAATTGATCAGTGGTCTTGTTATTCCGCAACAAGCCACACTTAGTGGAATTATACATTTGACTCATATCTTGTTCTTATACAATATTTGTGTTAAGTTATAATTAACCAATCAATTAACCATCTAAACCAGGGTGTTGTGACCTAACAACTGGTATCAGAGCAGGCTAAATAAACTCTTATTTAGTCGATCTATAACCCTGGCAGCCATCCCTTATACTTATCCTTCACTTACTCCAAAATCAAAAATGTCTACCATTGTTGCACCAATTATGTCTGGAAAGGGAGTACCCATCTTTGATGGTAAAGACTTCCATCAATGGAAGCTAAAAGCTCAGTGGTATCTCGAATCCATACATCATGAAATGCTCACTGTGCTAAATGATGGTCCTATCATCCCACAAACTGTGGAACCCGTTGCTGCTACTGATAATGCTCCTGAGAGCATAAGAACTGTACCCAAACTAAAGCACAACTGGACTGATACTGACCGTCAGTTGTATGCTTTAGACTCCAGAGCTAAAGGTGTGATTGGTAATGCTGTTACCAAAGAAATTCTAAATGCAATCATGGAGTTGCCAACAGCAAAGGCTATGTGGGATAGCCTATCAGTCACTTATGAGGGCACACCAAAAGTGAAGTTGCAAAGAAAGAGCAACATGAGAAATAAGTATGAAAACTTCTTCTCAAATCAAAATGAAGACATCACCTCTCTTTACAACAGGTTCAATACTATTGTTCATGGTCTAATTAGTGTTGGCATAGTAAAAGAGGAAGGAGAACTTGTTCAAAAGTTCCTGGACAGTCTTCCTCAACAATTTCTTCACATGTCAAATTCTGTCAATGCTACTAATAACATTGAGTCATATACTCTTCAAACTTTATATGGCCTAATGTTGAATCATGAAGAGAACACTGCTTCAAGACTGATCAACTGGAAGAAAACTGACCAATCTTCAAATGGAATGGCTCTCATTGTGCAACAAGCATATACTGTGACTGAGCCAGATGAACCTGTAATTGATCTTGCTGATGCTGAGGCAGAAGAGCTTGAGACTCAAATGGCTCTTATGTCTATGAAGCTGGATCAGTTGAAGAAGAAGAGGCTTGGTGTTAGCTCTTCTAATACTGACCCAAGATCAGGTCTTTGCTACAGGTGTGGAAAACCTGGACATATTGCTGCAAACTGTCATACCAAGTCTTCTGAGACTGATCAGAATGATAAGATTGCCTACCGAGCAAAAAGGTATAGAGACAAGTATGTCAAACTGAAGAACTGGAGCAAGGGCAAGAGGGCAGAAGGGAATGGAGCACCTCATCAAGCACTATATTCTGAAGCTTGGATGGATGAGGACTTAAGTGATGATGAAGAAGAGATTGAGAATAAAGCCTTTATGGCTTTCACTGAAGATGATTTGAAGAGCTCCTTTGAAAAGGATATCAAAGAGGCTGAGAGGATGAGTGTTCATACTGATTGGGATTCCACTCAGTTGTACAAGGTAAGTTCCTTTCAAACTTATTCAGTGAATGAAAAAACTAAGATTTTTGAGTATATGATTGTTGATCTTAAAACTTCTGTACAAAAAGAAAAAGCTTTAAAATTAACAATTCAAGAACTTGAAAGGGTAAATAATGAAAACTAAGATAAATTAGCAAAGTATAAAGATTTAGAACTAAACCTTTCAGATTTAAAGGACATTAACCAAAGATTAGCTGATAAAGCTCACTTACACAAACTTGAAAAAGAAAAATTTGAAAAACAGTGTAAATCTTGGGGGAATGCTTCAATAAAATTAAATAAATGTTTAAATCAACAATTTCCAGAAAATGTGAGGGCTGCACTTGGTGTTGATCCTCAATTTAAAAATAGGAACAATTTTGCTGATTTATTTGAAGAGTTTTTTACTATGAATCCTATTAATTTTGTAAAAGCTAAAACTTTATGTGAAGTTGGATGTCAAACTGAGTCAGATGATGAGGAAAATGAAATTTTAGAATAACCTATTGGTCCCTCCATCTGCTCAAAGTGCTATACTGAGCTACGAGAACTCAGTATTGAATTCCATATAACGGAAATTTTTGATACTGAGCTCCCAATAGTTCAGTATGACACTTCTGCTGTTCCATCTTTTGAATTATTATTTAATACAACAACTTTTGAATTATATAATGATAGTAAGACAACTTCTATCTCAAATGCTTCATCTAATACAGAAGTTGCAGGAACAGAAACATCATATACTGAGACATCTAAAGAACCTGTTAAAGTTGTTTCTTCAAAACATGATAAACAAAAAACAACTTCAACTAGGTCCACAGTTGGTAGAAACAAGGAGTCTTACACTAATAATATTAAAAAGACTTCTCTGCCAAATAAAAAGAAGCAATCAGATCCACCACCCTTTAAACCAGTAAAACAAAATGTTAAAACACCTATTAAAAATGACAAAATTAACATTTTAAAAACACTTGGTGATCAGGTGAAATCTTTAAGTAAACAATTTGCAAAACTTGTTCATACTGACCTACCAAAAGTGAAACATTTTTCTAAAATACCTTATGAAAATATGTTTAGAAATAGACCTAGAAAATGTTATAGGTGTCATCATACTGGTCATAAGGGAGATGAATGCTGGACTAATCTCTCAAGTCCTAGGTACTCAATACCAAAGAAAAGGAGAGAAACTAAGTCAGTATCACCAAAGAAAACCTCAAAAGTTTCTCCTGAAGTGTTACTGACCTCTCCAAATAAAGAGATCAGGACAAAATTTGTTCATTCCACCAAAGGTCCCATTCAACAATGGGTGCCTAAAAGGAACTAACTTTTATTTTGAGTCTTGTGCAGGGTGACAGAAAATGGTATTTAGATAGTGGCTGCTCAAGACACATGACAGGCAGTATGGAATACCTTCTTAATTATACTCCAGAGAAGGGTCCTTCTGTTAAATTTGGATATGACTCGGTGGGAAAGACAAGAGGTTATGGTGTGATCAAGGCAGGCAACATAACTTTTAAAAGAGTTGCCTATGTAGAGGGTCTAAAACACAATCTGCTCAGTATCAGCCAGATGTGTGATGATGACAATGAAGCTCGGTTCAGGAAGGTTGCAGGAATCATCTACAATGATAAAGGGCAGCCTGTACTCATTGCTAGAAGAGAAAAGGATGTATATGTGGTCAACCTATCTGAAATAGACCCAACTATTCGTGTATGCCTGCTCTCTAAAGTCAAGCCAGAATTGCATTGGCTATGGCACAAGAAACTCTCTCACATCAACTTTAGAAATATCAATGAGCTCAGTATGAAGAAACTGATGAGAGGGTTGCCCACTATTACTTATTCAAAAGATAAGTTATGCTCAACATGTGAAATGGGCAAGCAGAAGAAGAGTTCATTCAAGTCCAAAGTCAATCATTCCATTAATGAACCTCTTACTATGATACACATGGATCTTTTTGGCCCCATCAGCACACCATCTTTGGCCAAAAAGATCTATACTCTAGTCTTGGTTGATGAATTTTCAAGATATAATTGGGTCGTCTTCCTCAAGACTAAGTCAGATGCAACAACAGAAATCATTGCCTTTATAAAAAGAGAGGAACTTCAAAAAGGCAACAAGGTCAAGCAACTTAGAAGTGACCATGGTACTGAGTTTAAGAACTCAGTATTAGCCGATTTCTGTGAAGAAAAAGGAATCATTCAAAACTTCTCTGCAGCCTACACACCACAACAAAATGGTGTTGTAGAAAGAAAGAATAGAACACTGATTGAAGCTGCAAGAACTTTATTATGCCATGCTGGACTGGCACTGAGTTTCTGGGCTGAAGCTGTAAACTGTGCAAACTTCACTCAGAATAGAGCCACTATAGTCCAAAGACATCTGAAGACTCCATATGAGTTATACAATGGCAAGATTCCTAATGTGGAATACTTCCACATCTTTGGGAGTAAATGCTTTGTACTCAGTACAAAACAAAACCTCAACAAATTTGCTCCCAAAGCAAATGAAGGTGTGTTCATGGGCTACTCTCCACACTCTAAAGCCTTCAGAGTGTATATCATCTCAACCAAGGTGATTATAGAATCTATTCATGTTACCTTTGATGAAGATCAGAATGAGCATTCTACCTCAGCAAGTGAAGACATAAGTGGCTTAGATATTCTATGCAATCCAGAAAACTCCATTCCTGAACAACCCAAGTTTCATCCACACTTTATTCCCAATAAGTTTAATAAAACTGATCAAGTTCAAACTCAGTATCACTCAACTGCGACTAATACTAAGGTTCCCATAACAAAGGACCTCCATACTGAGTTTCCAACTAATGATCTGAACCACTCTACCTATGAAGAAGGTGAAACATCCAACACTTCACAAGAATCCACATCAACTTTGCAAAATGAAGATGAACAGCAACCTGCGCTGTCTAATACTGACCAGAATTCCACTCAGTATCAGACACAAGACACACCAAATCAACAAGATATTGTTGATCCTATTTCAAATGCTTCCTTAGGAAACAATTTAAGGGAACACAGAGACCATCCACACTCAAACATTATTGGTCCTATTGAAGAAGGTGTCCAAACAAGAAGAAAATTAGAATTTTCAACCCAAGCAACTGCAAATTTTTGTTTCTTCTCAAGTTTCTTATCTACCATTGAACCAAAGAAAGCTGATGAAGCTTTATTAGATGAAGATTGGGTAGAGGCTATGCAAGAAGAGCTCACAGAGTTTGAGAGAAACAAAGTTTGGAACTTAGTACCACCTCCTACTGGCAAAACTATTATTGGTACTAAGTGGGTGTTCAGAAACAAGATGGACAAGGATGGTGTTGTCATCAGAAACAAAGCAAGGTTAGTTGCTCAAGGTTACAGGCAAGAAGAAGGCATTGACTGTGATGAAACTTTTGCACCAGTTGCCAGAATTGAAGCTATTAGGTTGTATCTTGCATATGCAGCCTTTAAGAATTTCAAAGTTTATCAGATGGATGTCAAGAGCGATTTTCTAAATGGAAAACTCCAAGAAGAAGTTTATGTTAAACAACCACCAGGTTTTGTTGATCCTAAATTTCCTAATTATGTTTTCAAGCTTGATAAAGCTCTATATGGGCCCAAACAAGCTCCAAGAGCCTGGTATGACACTCTGTCTGAGTATCTTATTGAAAATAAATTTACAAGAGGTAAAATTGATAAAACATTATTTTCAAAACGGAAAGGTTCTGACATCTTACTCATTCAGATATATGTAGATGATATTATCTTTGGCTCCACTGACAAGTCAATGTGTGACTGGTTTGCTAAGATAATGTCAACTCAGTATCAGATGAGTATGATGGGAGAACTTACTTACTTTCTTGGTTTACAAGTTGAACAAAAGCCTGATGGCACTTTTATAAATCAAAGTAAGTATGTGCATGACATGTTAAAGAAATACAAATTTGAAAATTTATCTTCCATGCACACTCCTATGGGTACTCAGGATAAGATAAGTAAGGATGAAACTGGTAAACCAGTATGTCAATCCACATACCGAGGTATGATTGGTTCCTTACTTTACTTAACTGCTAGCAGGCCTGATATCATGTTTGCCACATGTTTGTGTGCTCGGTATCAGGCTGATCCTAAAGAATCACACATGAAAGCAGTTAAGCGCATCTTTAGATATCTTACAGGTACTCCTAACCTGGGTCTTTGGTATCCCAAAGATTCAAACTTTCACCTTGAAGGGTACACAGATGCAGATTTTGCAGGTTGTAGATTGGACAGAAAGAGCAGAAGTGGAGGATGTCAATTCCTAGGTGGAAGACTAGTTGGTTGGTCATCCAAGAAGCAAAATTCGGTAGCAACTTCCACAGCAGAAGCAGAATATGTTACTGCAGGAAGTTGTTGTGCTCAATTATTATGGATGCAGTATCAACTCTTAGACTATGGGTTCAATTTTCATAAGACTCCCATTCATTGTGATAACAAGAGTGCTATTGCTATCACAGAGAACCCAGTCTATCACTCCAAAACCAAGCACATTGATATCAGACACCACTTTATTCGAGATAATATGGAAAAATGTAAGGTTGAGGTAGATTATGTACCAACAGATGAACAATTGGCCGATGTGTTTACTATACCTCTCCCTGAGGAAATGTTTATGTACTTACTAGGGCAATTAGGTATGTTGAATCCTTAATCTTTCTTATTTTTCTTTAAAACTGAACGCTCAGTATCACTCCTGTTGTTGCTGACCACTCAGTATCACTAGTCTGTTATCATCAAAATTTAAAATTTTTATTTTTTTATTAATTTCAAGAGTAAATTAATTGTTTTTATATTTTTTAAAATTTTTAAAAAAAAATAAAAAATTATTTTTTTTTAACTCAGTTTTGGGTTATGACGGCTCTTACACCGAGCTTAATCCTCATACTGCTCAACGATAACCTTTTCTTAATAGGAAAGTTACCGTTGGCAGAGGATAAGGCAGTCAAATCAGCCGTTTTTACTTCCCAATACTTTAATTATCTTTCACTCTCCTATAAATAACCGTTTTGTTTAACTTCAAATATTTTTCAACAGTTATTTCATTATTTCTTACTTACAATTATGATTCTCTCTGCGATTAACGACTTCAATCTTTCTCTTTGCAAGCACATTTTTTTAAAAATCCAAATCGCAGATGGCAAATTACATATTCTTCGCACCGGAGGTTGCACCGGCAACTCGGTTTAGAGACGATGAAGTACCCAAATTTGCGAGGAACAACATCACTGCAAATTTCAATATTCCTCAGGCTTGGGCGTGCCCCGAATTTACACAGATGATTACATTTCTGAAGTACTGCCCAGTCACTCAAGCATTAATTCGATCTCCTAGAGCCATTTACCCAGAAATGCTCTGTGAGTTCTGGTACTCTGCTAAAATTGACTCACCAGACATGATTACTGGTTGGGTTATTCGTGAACAAAGAAGAACCTTCGTCTCCACAGCCATAATTCGGGAAGCTTTGGGTCTTCCTGCTCACGCTCAATATGAGCCATTCGTTGACAGAGTAGAGGCTAGATCAGTGTTACCACTAATCGGACGAAGAGGTACTACGGGGATCATTAAAAGAAATCAATTTGGTCCGATGTGGGGTATACTGATCTCTACAATCATTCGGTGTATGACTCACAAGACTGGAGCCTTGGATCAAATCAACGATTTTGGTATGCAGATGGTTCACGCCATGTACCATGGAAGGGACATTGACTATACTCGACTAATTTTTGAAGAATTAGCCTCTCTAATTCGAGCTAAAATCAGAGAATTAAATGTTCCTTTCTGCAGATTTCTCTCTCTCATTTTTCATAATGAGATGCCTGCACATATATATGATGAATTTAACAGCCCAAGAGTGGATCTTCCTCCTCTTCATGAGAAGATTTTCTTCTACCGGCCAAGAGAAGGAGAGCCTGTACTGAGTCACTCTATGTGGGCTATAGTCCAGGCCCACATTAATGATGCACAATCTTCTGATACTGAATCGGAAAATGCTGATACTGATCATGATGACAGTGGAAATGGTGGAAACGATGATCCAGATACTGAGATGGTGGAAGCTCAACCAGCAGCAGTATCATCACCACCAGCACAGAATCCTGATGCTCCTCAAATTGAAACTGCTTCTGATACTGAGACCTTAGAAGACACACCACTGGTTATCCACAGAAGAAGAAGAAATCTTTCTCCGGTTATTATGGGAAATCTTTCATCAGAAGAGATGCAACTTGGAAATGTACCATCTCTTACTGCATCTTTTCAAGCACAAAGTGCTGCTGCAGCCAATGCTGACCTTCCAGGTCCTGAACCAGAACCAACAGCTCAACATATTGAAGAACCCCATGATCCCCTTGATGTAGAACTTCAATTTGAGCATCATACATTGGAAGGTGCATATATTGGCAGAGAAGAACCTCATGAAGGTGTTGATGCCTCAAATCTGAATCCAAATGATCCAGCACCGATCTCTCATGATGCCAGACGAGAATCAGATAAAGTCTCAGGTATGAATTTCAAAAAATCCTTAAACTTATATATATATATATATTTTTCCCCCATAGAGACTATGTATTGGCCAGTACCAACTCAATACTGACCACAGTCTCAATCGAACTTTCAAATATATACTCTTATGGCCAACATAGTAAGCCCACTGCTGCTATGCAAAATTCATATACTGAGCTATTTTTTTTTAAAAGATCATTGTTAGTCTACAGTTGTTCCATCCTTTAAAGGGACAATAGTGGTTGATGTCACACTGACACCCACTGGTGCTACTTGAATGATGTCCAACTTATTTTGAGTTGGGTAACATTGTTCAAGAAATGATCAAAACCATTTAAGCTACATTAGCCAAAATTCTCCATGGGTCAAAGCCACATTACTGTTATCACTCTTATACCGAGTGATAAACATTGAATATAACAAGAAGCATATCCCAGGCTTTGAATTTCCCAACCAAACCTTTTAGTAAATGTGACTTCTCCTACACTGAGCTACTTCAAATTTCACACTAACTTTTACTAAAACACTTCTTACACATGCTTTGCACTAGTCCACAATATTTCATCATGAACCAGATGAAATACAGACTTCCAAACTCTGTTTATATGATTATAGAGTTAATCAATACCACAACTCTATTTGATAAACCTATCTTACTAACCAGTTTTATGTTTGTTGTTTCTTTAGCACCATCTGTGCAGGGTCTACAAGGACAGGCTACTCAGTCTCAGGAAGTACATGGAGCTTTGCAAACAATTCTGAATCAAATCTTGGCCATTCAGAATACTCAGAATAACATTCTGGCCAGGATGGATGCAATGAGTACTGAGATTGACTCCTTGAAGCAATCAGTGGCACTCCTACAGCAACAACACCAGTCTTCACCACCTCCACCACCTTCCACTGGAGGCAATAATGATGAAGAAGGTCCTCCCACTGACCCTCGAAGATCACCATCTCCTGCACATACTCATAGTGCAGGGTAGGCTGACACCGAACCTATGCGCTCCCCAAGTCCTGAAGATCCACAGGGGGACATGGGTGGTGATACTGAACCCATTTCCTCCCCATCCAATGATAACAATAAGGGGGAGAAAAGACAAAGAGATCAAGAGGTTGATCAACCTGAGCCCTCTACTCAGGGGGAGAAAAGAAGAAAACTAAATGAAGATCAACCTCCACAACAACAACAACAACATCAGCAAACACCTTATACTGAATCTCTTCGGTTTAGATATGAAAGAAACAGACAAAGAGGAAGATCAGTATTGGAACAACTTGAAGAAGAACCATCTGAGCCATCTGCTCAGGGGGAGACTGATACTGATCAACCTCAGCAAGTTGCTACTGAGCAAAACAACTTGTAGATTATTGTGTATAGGCCTTTTGTGTGGCCCATTGCTGATGATGAAGATGAAGAACATCCAGTGGCATCAGAAGATTTTTTAAACTTTACACTGGATGAAGCAAATAAAGAAACATCTTCATCATAATTCTCAGATGATGAAGAGCATACAAGAAAACCTATCTCACCTCAAGCTGAAGGACCTTCTAGAATTCCTAGAAGACCAATAACCAGAAGAATGACAAATGTGGTTATGTCCTCAGAATCTAGTGAAGAACAAGATCCAGCTCCTCTGATCTCAAGACCTAGGAGATCTACTCAGTTTACTGAGGAAAAGAGTGATGCTGAGGATGAGATTGAGGCCCAGAAATTCTTCCCTATTAAGGAAGAACCTGAATCTGAGTCTGAAGATGTTCCAAGAAGATCTCATACTGTAAGAAGAACTGGAGATGAATTACTTGAACATTATTGGAACATTGTGGCACAAAGAACAAGATATAGGGAAACAAGGATGGGTATGCTGAGGAATAAAGCATTTCTAAATGTAAGAGACATATACTGGCTAAATGAATTTGTCAACAAAATAAAGGTCGAAACTGTTGATAGATCAATTGTTGCAACTTGCACTGGGCCAATCAGTCCTCCAATGAAGTTTTTCCTCCATGACATCAAAAATATGGGACTTCAAGATTGGATAAAGATTGCTAGACTGATAAAGGAGATGCCCTCAAAATCCTCTGAAGCCCAAGTGATGATGGATGAAATCTGGGTTGTATCTGCTATATGCTATGAAAAAGGCATTCTTTATGCAGCAGAATACAGGGCACTCAGTGTGATGACTGAAGCTATGAAGAACAACAAACCTGAGTGCCTTAATACTTTCAGAATAATTCCCACATATACTGTTCCCTCTAACCTTATCTTTCAGGATCAAAAGAGTACCATATATCCAACATCTGGATATATGTATACTGACTCAGATGACAGGGAGTGCTTCATTACTGAAGCAGATTTGGCAACAGCTCCTATCAGCCATTTAGTGGGTCTTAAATGGATGATAACCAAGAGAGAAGATGCTTGGTTTAGAAAGAAGATAGTTGATGTACTAAACAACAGGCAAGATGAACTGAAGAAAAGAGAAGAGTTCATCCATGTGAAGAAAGAAGTCTTTTACGAGTTTGAGTCGATCAACAAAGACTAAAGAAGAAGACTTTGAAGCCTGTAGCTTATTTTGTTTAGTATCTCTTTGTAGTTGTTTTGTTATCATTAGATAGGGGGAGATTGTTAAGGAAAAAAGCCTTACCCCTTGTATGAATCTTAGGATAACAAAACAATCTAGAATAGCTTAGATTAAAATGTAAATTAAAATATCTAAGTCAGTAGTAATACTGAGTTACCAATACTGGTCACTCAGTATCAGCACTCAGTATTGGAAAACCAATACTGAGTAGAAGGACTGAGTGATACTCAGTATAGTAACGGACTAAGATCAAATCCCTTGATCTTAGTCATTTCCTTTACTTAGTCCTTCGGTTACTCCTTTACTCATTATGTAAGATCTCTATAACACTATAAATAGAGATCATCTTGCAAAGGAGTATTCACCAATTTACTTTACACTTTCATACATTTTGTAATTGATCAGTGGTCTTGTTATTCCGCAACAAGCCACACTTAGTGGAATTATACATTTGACTCATATCTTGTTCTTATACAATATTTGTCTTAAGTTATAATTAACCAATCAATTAACCATCTAAACCAGGGTGTTGTGACCTAACATTTTCCTTTTTTCTTAGGAGCGGGTTAATCATTTTTCCTGGTTAACTAGAATGGCAGGATGGTGATTTCGAACGGGAGTTTCATGGAACCAACCAAAAAGACGTGCAAGTTATGATTAATTCTTTAATTTGGTTTTGAACACTTGGTATCTGGTATATGCGGCTTACAATCATCCATGGCTCGAGCGTTATAGGTAGAAAAAAAGGATCATCGTTTCGTCTCATGCACTTGTGCGATTCACTTTGACACAACCACACAGGTTTTTAACTTTATAGTTTTTGGTTATCTATATTTTTGATAGCGTGGTAGAATCTTATTTTTGAATTGGTAGGTTATTGAAGCAGGCAGGGATCACATATATGAATTGGAATAAAGGTGTGAATCTATCGCTTTACCTCCATTAATCAAATCCTACTGCAAGTATGCTGAATGCTTTGATATAATGTTAATTCCTCTTGCTTTGTGTTTCCCATGTGATATTAATTTTAAAATTTTGTTCTGTTTAATTTGGAATTTGGGTTATTACAATTCTAGCTCTCTCCATTTGTTTCGATGAGTGTATCCTTATACATCAATTCAGTAGAATTTGGAATTTAAGGGGCTTATTTAGGACTCTTAATCAAAGAGAAATGATATTTAGTCTTACCATTTAGACCTACTCATAGGCCTACCCATTTGATAGGATGACATGTGTATTCCACTAATTATCTTTCCTAATATTATCCCTTGATTTTGACACATGCCTTCATCTAATGAGTAGATCTATGAGTAGGTCTAAATGGTAGGCCTAAATACCATTACTCTTAATCAAAGCAACATCCTCAAAATATTGATTTTGAGATTAAAAAGGCAAGAATCCATTTGATATTCAAAGTTAAAATTGGACTCTGATGTGGAATACATATTCCATGTGGTTAATAGTCTTTTCCTTAATTGGGCTTTATAATATATATTTCTATATATTATCATGAATTGTAATTGAGAAAAAATCTGTTTATTTTTCAGGGTCAGTTAAGTGCATTTTGTGTTCTCCAATCAGTTGAATCATTCTTCCAAGCTAGTAGTGCAACCTGTAGATTAAACGTTGCATTGATGTATGTTCGATTACTTCTAGTTTTACACTATTTATTTTTGTTCATTATCTTTCTCTTTTATGAAAAATCAGATACACACACCATTGCAAAAATATCTCAAGGAATAACTCTGACTGGAGAATGATTTGCATTTCCGTAAGTACACAATTAGTAATTCATTATATATTCTATTATAACTTCAACATTTGTTTTGTTAGGGCATTTCAAGTGAACTTTGATTGGACTTTCCCCAAGGTAAATATTTCATATCGATATAATCACTATGTAAATTTATGTTTTTACATGTGAAATGTATGCTTGTTATCTGGCTATAGTGTAACTAACAAAAGGACACTTGGGAATGCGGTTACTATGTCATGAAATGGATTATCGAGTTTTTTTATGGTCATACGGCATGAGTTTCCCGATAATGTAAGTATAAGTGTTTGTCTATTCTAATAAGTTATCTCTTTGTTAAAGTAATTAACTCTTTTTTTCTTCTTTCTAATAGATTCCTACACACTTCATAACAATAAGGGTCAATACCCATGTCAGTGTTGGACTCTCTCATGATTTCTCCAACTAAAAGACTTTATGAACTTTACTACAAACCATGTAAAGAAAGCATATAGATATATATTTGGTTTATGGTTGTAGTTTTTGTGTTTTGAACAATGATGCATGTCTTAGTTTAATAGTTCTTGGAACCAAATTAATTGTAATGGATGAAAGTGGTTAATATAATGTTTATTTATTGTGAATTTAATGTGATTTCTGGAGTTTTAAATTTGACGCCAAATTTGATTTTGAATTTATAATGGCAGGTTAATGAAATAGTAATGGAACAATTATAGTGAAAGTGTTCCAAAAAAATTATGGAACGCTTTAAGTAAAAGTGTTCCAAATAATAGATTGTTTTATGGAACATTTTTCGTAAAATTGTTTCAAAATATGGAATGATTATGGAACACTTTAAGTAAAAGTGTTCCAAAAAAATGCAAAGATTATGAGATGCTTCTAGTAAAAGTGTTCCAAAAAATGGAATGATCAGGGGACAAGCGGGCTATGTAATGGAAAACTTTTGGTAAAAATAGTTCCAAAAGATGAATATTTGGGAACGATTATTAAATCGCTCCAAAAAGAAAATTTGTTTTGGAACAGTCACATAGGGAACACTACATAAAAACGTTCTAAATTATCTATTTAAATGTTCCAAAAAATCATTTTCTGTACTAGTGAATTGATCTAATGATAAAATGCAAAAAAAAAAGGATGATGCACAAATGATGACGTGTATTTTAATAAAACATGATGTCTAGGATTTCACTAACTTAAATGCAGTCTAGTTAAGATCATAAATGACATTAGGTTTTATCATTAGACTTAAATTAAATTAAATGCTCTAATAAATTAAATTAGGGTTCTAGTACACTATTAGGGTTACAATAAATGTCGAATTAAATGTCTAAATTTTAGGGTTGTCACATTCTCCCCTTGTTAAAAAAAATTTCGTCCCGAAATTTAAGACAGTGTAATAATAGGTTAGTGGTCGGGAGAAAAGTGTGAATGTTGACGTTTCATGTCGGGATACGACTTCCTTTTAGATGAATTCTAGTTAGCTTTCTCATTTGACTGTGTTTCGTTTATAGGAATAAAAAGGGTAGATGTTGTCAAGCGATAAACGATTTCCCAAATCGTATTGTGACTACTAAAAGTTTGACGTAACAGTGATAAAAAAAAATCTATAGAAATTGGTTCCCGTTTCTATTCGGAAATTTCGAGCTCTTGCATGAGACATGAGAGTAGGCACAACAGGTTTGAACACTTAATTATATAAATTACAATCTTCTTTTTCGTATTTGGCCCCAAGTACATCTTCTTCATATGTTTGTAAATTTGATCAGCACTGAGATAAATCAAGTATTTAGATTACTGATCTTCGTCCAAAATGATGTCGCGAAAGCTTCCAAAGCTTGGAACTTATATCCTATTCACGATGTTTACAATGTTCCACCAGGCTTGGTTTCTAATTGTTTCTTCATACTGCAAACTTTAGTGTTCTCTCTCTTCTTCTTCTACTTTTTTTTTTTTGGAATATCGATTTGGAAACCACGGGTTTAGGAAGAGAGATTGTGCACATGTTTGTATTAATAGGAATTTCAAATGCTCGCACTCGACGTGGTTGATTCGTTATTTAGGATAAGGGCGTCGGCCTTCCCGAGATGATACATGATTTCGTAGTCGTTATTGTTTAACAATCTTGACGCAATGTCGTTGCCTCATGTTTACGTCCCTTATGATGGAAAATATGTTAAAGGCTTTAGGTACCGTTCACAATATGTCTCCAGATTTTTAACGTGACTTCTATGCCTAGATTGAGATCATGGGTAGTGTAGTTCTTTTTGTGGATTCTCAATTGTCGAGAGGCGTTTTCCATTTCTCTTCCATTTTGCTACAACAAGCAACATAATTCTTTGATGTGACGCGTCGTAATATATGATGACGTTTTTGGTTCCTTTAGGTTTGGGCTAGGAATGGTTCAATACACAATTTCTACTTTAGGGCTTGAAATACAGTTTCTTGTTTCACACTCAAGTCTAGTTTCTCATCTTTTTGAGTCAGAGAGGTTAGGGTTTGTGCCACTTTTGTATAATTTCTAGTAAACCATCAATCAGTAGCTAATCAGCGCAAGAAATTGACGTACTTCTGTCGGGGACCTAAAAATTTGACGTAAAGTTTCTCCTTTTCAAATAGTTTTTAAAATTTGTTTAGGGTGTTCTTCGTGTTCAAATTAAGTTCAAGAATAGATTAGGATATCGTTTATAGATTTGATGACAACTTGTCGAGGTATTGTTTACACAACAAGAGTTAAATCAAAAGAAGGAGAACAAAAATGACAATAACGAGTTTTGAATATGGTCTTAGGTACATCTCTTCATCATGAAATTTTAGATGGTGATAACTCGAGTGCAAATAAATTTTAGTATATAAAGCCGATCCTTGTAATTGGTCGAATAGATCATCAACACGAAGAAGTGGATAGCGATTCATAATGGATTCTTTGTTTAACCCCCGATAGGCTATTATCTTTTTTTTTTCTTTCTAGATCTACTATGATATTCATACAAATGGAAAGGATTCTTATAGGGAAATGATCAATCGGATAGATCCTGATTATAGAAGTTTTGGTAGTTGTAAAGAAAACTCTCACATCTTGGGAGGATTTAGGGGTAAGGTTGTCGAGCGATCGGTAGAGCTCTTGGGATTTATTTATGTACGAATTTAAACTTGACGAGAATGATGGAAAACTAAGTAAATCCTTCAACAGAATTTTCTAAAATATTTGTAGGATAGGTATGTCTTCGATTCGTCGTTTACACCAGTTTGTTTTCTATCGTGTAAGGTAAAGATGATAAATGTATGTCTTCTATGAATCTTGAGTCTTTTAACTTCTCCATGTCTTGACACTTGATCTTTTATTTGGCTCGACACTGATGTTACTCTAAGAAGTAGTTGAATTTGTACAAATCTTCCAAAATCTCAACTCTTGTTGAATTCCTTGGACAACAGTGTTCCATTTGTACCTCAAGTTTCACCGTTTCAGTCTATGATAGCAGAATGATTTTCATGGGTTAGGTTCTTCGCAGAATAACTTTTCGAGACTAGTTAAATTTTACGATATTCAAATTTTATGTTATTGTTTAACCGGGGGAAGGCAAGGACTAAATTGGGTTGTCTAAGTTTGGTAGCGCTAAGGTAGAATGATGAGTTGTTATACGATACTAGAGCTAGAGTTTTGTTGAGCTTCTCATTCTTTGATCATGACGGTTCGTCTACGGTTTGGTCGGTTACTGACGCGAAATATTTTTGACATGCTCTCCGTTATTTGTTCTTCCTATATCTTCTCAAGCGATAGATGTAATAGTTGCCTTCGTTATTAGTCAAGACGGCTTTTGTCCATAGTTGACTCATTTCCGTTTTGTTCACTAATAAGGATAGGTGTCTGCAATTGTTTGATTCCTTTCAATAATCCACGACTTTGATAATTCCATATTGTATCATGTAATTATAAACTCGGTGGCCAGACGCTTTTATAATTTCATAATACAATTTTTCCTCATCATTATCACCTCATAGCTTCATTTATGAATACTAGTGTTTTCTCCATACTCCTATAGTATGCGAAATTCCAGGGGTCATACTTTTGATTCTACGAAAACTTGGAATCCTTTTCTTATAATACTTTGTGCAAAGATCTAAGAGTTGTTCCTAAAGTTCATCATAGAGATATCACAAAGATGACGTTCAGTCGTCAGTCACACGAATAATATAATTTGTCTCAAAATTAGTGGATTGGGAAATTCAGGATCAGGTGGCGATGCTTACATCGGGTATAGTGTGTGAGAGTGATATATAGTGTGTGAAAGGGATGTATCGTGTGTGATTAAAGTATGGGTTGCACGTGTAGATATGTTTTCTTATCCAATATCCACTGATGATGCGTCACCATGCTCCTTGTCAAGTAGAGTAGAGTAGAATAGCAAAATAGTCACCGCGCGTTGACATTCTACAATAATCCTAAACTACATGTCTATGTAAGTGATTAATGAAGTGTGAGTGATTAGTGAGTGTATAGGGTATATGGTGTAAGATTACAATGAATAATGTAGTTGATTTGATAGTTTCTCAAGTGTGGTTTTAGGTATAAGCATCTAATGGTATCAAATATTGTACCTAAGTCAAGTATACGGTGAGTGTAAAAGAAAGAGGCATAGTACTAAGGCGTAGGTCTTGTGAATGATTTAAAATGTATTCTATATGTAATGAGGCTCTATATGAAAGATACCTCTATTAAAAATTAGCTCTATATGAAATGAGACTCTATGTAAAATGCAACTCTATATGAAATGAGATTATTATATAAAATGCAATTCTATATGAATAAGACTTTGGATGCCACGAACACAATTTGAATTAAAATAGTTTTGTCCAAAAATCTTTTTAAAGTCATAGATTAGTTTTACTAATTCACTATAACCAAAGGCTCTGATACCAATCTGTCACACCCCGCCAAAAATGATTTTATAGTAATAAATGATTTGCGGAAGAACGGGATGTAACATTCATGAGTAATACAACTATGATTATTGCAAACATTTAATAGTTTTAAATGTATTAAATACTTGAAATAAGTATTATCCAAAATTTATATGTAACTCAAAAAGATTAAAATAAAAATTAATGTTTAGAAATGAAAAAGACGTTCGTGGCATCTCGACAATATGCATGCTCATGATCCAAAGTCTAAGGACTCAATGCTTCTCCTATTTACCTGAAAAACGTATATAAAACGATCAACAAAAATTTGTTGAGTGAATCCACAGGTTAAATCTTTGTTTAAAAAAAACAAGGTTTTGTAAGCTAAACATGGCAAAAACGTATATCAAAATGTTATTTAAAAATGATTTGAAATACAAAGTTTTTGTGTGCCAACCAGCATAAATTGTATAATAATATATAGATTTGAGTTACCCAAAATGTATATGCGCTAACAGAGCAAAAATATGTGTGATGATAAGTTGTTCAAAAATGATTTGATATAAATAAATGTTGTAATAAAATTTGATATGTAAAGACATGTAAGTAATAAAATAGTAAGATTTTAAAGAGAAGTATATATTAAAAAATGCATGACTGATGTCCCCAACAGTTAGCTACGCCATTGAGTTAATATGCCGACCCTAAGCCCATAATCAAACTGCAACTCTAAGTGTGATGTTTCTGTTCTCTAAGATATGCACTCCCCTGACGGTTGTGTAGAACCGTTAAGTAACAACAAAAATGTGGGAGGAAGAGTGTCAGCCAATGGTACCATCTGCATATCCAGGGCCTAGTCGCAACTAGCTAAGATTATGGCATGTAAGCATAATAAGATTATGGCATATCCAGGACCTATGCGCTACACCTACTTAGTCCGAGCATAAAAACTGTTTGTCATGGTTTGCATAATGTATCATCACAATAAAATAAACAGTTATGAATAAAGCGAATGTTTATAAAACATTTGATATGTTGTAAATATTTGTAAAAGTAGTTGATATGTTTTTCACCCCAAAATTTGTAAAAAGCAACAAATAAAATACGCTAAAAAGTGGGGCTGTGGACTCACCTGCTGCAAAGCTTCCCAAAATGCAATTAAGAAGAATGCAATTTCCACCCAAATGGCTTCTAGTACCGTAAATGCATAAAAGTAACTATGAACGATAATTTGGTGACTCTATTAAATTTATTTTGTGTCTTAAATACTGTAAGTTATATTTTACAAGTTTTTGTAGTTTGGTTTTCTTAATCAAAAATAGCAGTTAGTTGTACTCTATAATGATTTAAATAAATACATTTTAAATAGTTATAATAATAAATTATTTATTAAATAATTAAATAATTAATTAAATGAAAATTTTAATATTTATAACATTCTGAATCTAACATTTGTAGAATGAAAACGTCACTTGGGTTTTGGGGTAAAATACATCGTCTGGAACAAGGACTCGTCGGAAAAGGAAACCCAAAAACACAGCCGTAATTATTCCGTCACACACTCGTTAACTTTTATGCATACGGTAGACAATACCAAAACGTTTCTTATACAAATTGCGCGCACACACACTATCTGTGCGTTGTCGGAGATGGCGACGGACACATAAAACCCAGAAAGGAAACAAACCAAACACTCACACACGCATGATCTAGATTCGAGTTTAAAGTTTATACCGTCGATGTAGAAAGAGAGAGAGCTGTCGGAGGTTTATGTTTATCGCCGGAGTTGAACAAACACCCGAGAGAGAGATGGTTGTTTGTCGCCGGAGTTGTAAACTCCGCCTGAGATGGTGACTTCTGCCTGGTAGTCACCTAGTTCGCCGGGGACAATGAGAACGGATTCTGAGCTCGCCGGAATTTGAGTGCATGCTTGCGCCGGAAAACTTTTGTATCGCCGGAGGAACATAGTAACAAGATATGGCGGCCGTGGTTATGTATAATAGCTTTAGGGCTTTCTTATTTATTTAAGTAGGGTTATTTTAGGCTCTTGGTAAGATCTGTTTTGATTGGTGGATTAAATAAGTAAATGATATTGATTGGTTGGGTTAATATAGTGTGTTATAGTAAAATAAAAGTTGATTCGGTGGGAGGGTGTACGTGGCCTAGAAAGAGGAGTCAACTAGTTGGATATTTACATAGTTTATTAATTTGTTTAGGCATTACTTGATATACATAAATACGGGTACAATTGTTTATTAATATAGCGTATTGACTAAAATTTATTAGTTTAGATATACTTTTGACGATTTTCATTATTTTTGCATTGTACCGAGTATTAGATGTTGTTACTTGTTTAATAAATCGTGTAAGGTGTTTTATAGTTTGCTTTTCGTACGCATTTGTTTAATTGAGCTATTGTACCATTATAAATTATAAATTTATACTTTTGATTTGGTTCATAATTATGTTGTGTCACCAACTCGCTAACCAATCACTACTACAGAAATTTATAGTTTTATCACCTTTAAGAACGATTGTTGTATATAGTGTTTCTAAAAACACTTTTATAACCCGCTAGTAATGTCAATCGTTCCAAAAATAAAATATTAGAGACGTTTTTTAAATAAAATGTTCCAAAGTAGTTGTTTAGAACAATTCCACTAAAAGTGTTCCACATAATTTAGTTATTTGGAACGATTTATCCCAAAATGTTATAAATAATATGTTGCTATAGGGAACTTTTTTAATAAAAGTGTTCCAAAATAGTTATTAGGAACTTTTTTTAATAGAAGTGTTCCAAAATAATTTTTATTGGGAACTTTTATAGTAAAAGTGTTCCAAATTTAAAACTTTTATCAATTTGAATTTGAATGGTTATAGTTTGTTTGTAAACGACATGATATCTCGAATAGTTTGTTTGGTTTAATTTGAACGACTTAAGTGTATTATCTATCACTTCATCACTTTAACTCCTGGCTACCTAATTCTCCATCACTTTACAATCTCTTAAAGTCTTGTTTAATTAAGGTATATTACATTAACTTTTCTATACGTGTGTTATATAAATTTAGTAGTTTGTTTATATAACTTTTTGTGAATCCGTATGTATCGATTTAACAACAGATTAAGCAAGAACAAAGATGGATTGGAAGATCAAGAATGAAGCTTTGCACACCAAAAACTTACGTATGATTCAATATGCGGCAAAGGTTAGGTCAATACTAGGTTACAACTAGGTATTTATACCTAGGCCTAGTATTGACTAATTACATAAAATCACCCTAGACTATTTGTTACAATAAATGTCACATTACACCCCTAGGTTATTGAATACATTAAAATATAACCCAACAATCTCCCCCTTTGTAAAAATAGTCTGGGAAGCATATCTTCGAAGTCTTCATCTTTAACAAAAGCCTAGTCTTGTAGATATTTCGTTGCATAATAATCAGGATCAGGCTTGAGCTTTATTAATCTGTGAAAATGAATACTTCCTGTAGCTTTTTAACCACAAAAGGTATTTTGAAGACTTTACTTTGAAGATACATATTGATCGACCAAAATTGAGACCCATAATGATAGAGAGATTAACAGCGGAAGTCTTTTCTTGAAGTTTTTGGCTTTATGTCGATCAATGATCTTTAACAATTGTTGTTTGGGAAATTTGTTGATAAGGTTTATGCTCCCCCTCAAACAGACAATTATTTCTTCATGGAGTCTTCGGTTCCTTGTTTACTCCCCCTTCACTGGTGCATATGTGTCCTTTTTTATGTGCAGTAAGTTAGGCTAGTATATTCTCCCCCTCATGATGAACAAGATTTATCTGAATCATCATGTAACAGGAAGACTCTCCGAAGCTTGTTGATGAAAATATGTTGAATAATGATACATTCATTTTTTTTTTTTGAATAGATCAATATATAACACATTTTTCAGTATAGTCAAACAGGGTAAACCGGGATCACATAGATTTCCCGTTAACACGACAGTTGAAAAACTGTGTGACCTACGTTCAGTGTTCTCGTTGATGTTAGCACTGGTAGGATTTCCATTCAATCATCGTGGAATACCAATAAGTTTGGTATCACTATGAATGTTCCGGCAATATCACTAGGATATGCTTGGTGGAATGCCTGTGTCCTAGAGAAATTTAATTCGGTTCTAGACTCTATATGTGGACAAACGAAGGCGAGGACTGGAGGTGGGTCCTCTTTTTCAATATCAACAATCTCCAAATGAGATGTCGATAGTGGATGTGGTAATCTCCGTGATTTTGAAACAAGTACTTTTTTTACTTGAGTGGTCAGTGGGGGCTGTGCATTGTATCACTGGGTCCATGATGTCTGAATCAGAAGGCATCTTATGCAGTCTGATAAAGATGTGGTTACCCGGTCTTTTGATAGGTTTAGGGAGGGTTTTTCATTTTCTTCAACCCTTTTTCACACACTCCTCACTCAACTCACTGTTTCATTTTCAACCACACCCTCGTTTTTGTGTTACCATGTGATAAGCTGATTTGCACCCCATACTTCATACCCCCTCTCAATTTTTACATCAGCGCACCCCATTCAAGATCCCATGATACTTGATTCTGCTCACCTAGACCTAGGGACCCTCACTTTTTAGTTCCTATATTGTCGGTGGCTCTAGGGAAGATCATGCTGGGTTTAGCAGATCATAGGAGTAATTTGAGAGTGGACTGTTACGCTCATGTGCATTTGAATCAGCTTTCAAAAGATGTTGCATTTTAAGAGTTCACATGGATTTTTCATCGGAATTTTATGTGTTTCCGGTATAAGTTATTGCCTGAAAGAATGATAGATGTTACGGCACAACAACTTGTTCTTCTCCTTTTTTTTTAGGTAACACCGGACTCACATAGAGTATCCGTTAGCACACGGTATGAATCAGTAGTCGTTTGCACAACTGTTGATTCAAGTGTGTGACCTGCGTTTAGAGTTGGCGTGATTTTAGCTCTAGCAGGATTTCCACTCGATCCTCGTGAAACAGCAGATTGTGATGCCACTACGAGTGTTCTGATGGATTCACAGAGATCCATTTTTGTAGTGCAAGTGTCCTATATTGGAAGATTCTTGAGGGTGAGAACTAGACACACTGTGCATACAAAGAGACTTGACCCGGGGCAGGAGGTTATTTTGTTTCAATACCGACATATATTCCGAATGAGTAGTCAGTAGTTTTTGTGCTACGTCTCCTAATGAAATGAAACAAATTCCTGTTGAGAAGAATTTGAGTAGTTGGTGGTGGTGTGCAGTTGCTTTACTGGGCCTGTAAAGTCTAGTGAAACATCCAACGCATGAATGATCACTCATTTATATGGTTGCCCGGTTTCTTAATGGTTTGGATGCATTCAAAGGTGTGTTTTCTTAGATTTATCATGTTCTCACATCACCTTGCACTCACCTATTACTGTACCCTAGACTTATACCCTCACATTTACCAAATGGCTGAAAAAGAATTCCCTTGGAAGGTAAGGCCGGTTTTGGCAAACCATGGGAAGGTATTGTCGTTTGATAAAAAAAAATTGATCGAATAAAAAAAATTCAAACGGGTACAAAAGTATTGATATAAGAAAGTTTCTCCCCCTGGAAATACTAATTCCCCCCCTAGAATTAATATTACTCCCCCTCGACAAAATAAAGATATATAAAAGTTTGTAGATCAGAAATGTACCTTGTAACAGCAGCAGAGGGGTGGAGAAGAGTTTTTACAGTTCTGTGTTTGCTGATTAAGAGCGGGTTTCAAGTTGATGTACTTGAAAGCCATCTCTTTAAAGCTCGGGTCATACACTGAAGTGTGTATAAACCATGATGATGAAGCTCGAGTTATACACTGAGTTGTGTATAAGTCATTGCTCCGAAAGGTTTAATCAGTGAAAAGCAGTTTTGCAGAAACAAAATTGAAACAAAATTGAGATTTAACATACCAAGCTTAGACACAAGAAAATTAAATCATTTTTCGTCTAAAGCCTTGGTGAATAAATCAGCTAACTGAAAATCAGTGGATACGAAGTACATTTCCACAGTTCCTTGTTCAACGTGATCTTTGATAAAATGATATCGAAGATCAATATGTTTAGTTTTGGAATGTTGAACAGGATTGCATGAAATTGCAATTTCACTTCGGGAGTCACAATATAAAGGAATACAGCTGTATGAAAAGCCGTAGTCTTTTAATTGTGACTGCATCCAAATTACCTGGGACAAGCAGCTTGCAGCACCAACATACTCCGCTTCGGCAGTTGAAAGAGAGACACAATTTTGTTTCCTTGAGGACCAGCTCACCAATTTATCACCGAGAAATTGAGCACCTCCAGAAGTGCTTTTACGATCAAACATACATCCAGCATGATCAGCATCAGAGAATGCAGACAGGTCAAACGAAGTTTCTTTGGGATACCAAAGACCAAGATCTCGAGTACCCTTTAAGTAACAAAATATGTGTTTGACTGCTTGAAGGTGAGACTCTTTGGGAGCAGCCTGATACCGAGCACAAACGCACGTAGAGAACATTATATCAGGTCGACTGGCAGTTAGATATAATAATGACCCTATCATGCCTCGATAGTTTGTGATATCAACGAGCTTTCCGTCAGGATCAGTATGCAATTTTGAACCGGGTGACATTGGTGTAGAAATGGGTTTACAGTCATCCATCAGATACTTCTTCAACAAATCAGTGATATACTTGGATTGATTGATAAAGATCCTGGTAGGTAACTGACGAACCTGTAGACCGAGAAAGAAATTCATTTCCCCCATCATACTCATTTCAAATCTTTTGATCATAAGATCTGAAAATCGTTTACAGTATTTTGGATTTGTGGACCCGAAAATAATATCATCTACATAAATCTGAATGAGGACGATATCTTCCCCTTGTCGTTTGATGAATAGAGTTTTGTCCACTTTGCCTTTTGAAAAACCAGAGTCGACTAAGAATTTGGATAAAACATCATACCACGCACGAGGAGCTTGCTTCAAACCATATAACGCTTTATCAAGGATGTAGACATGGTTAGGCAATTTTGGATCGACAAATCCTTCTGGTTGATGAACGAAAACTTCTTCACTGAGAATACCATTAAGAAATGCAGTTTTTACATCCATTTGATAGATTGTAAAATTCTTGTGTGCTGCATATGCCAGAAAGATTCGGATGGCTTCTATTCTTGCAACCGGAGCAAAAGTTTCTTCATAATCGATTCCCTCTTGTTGAGAATACCCTTTAGCAACCAGGCGTGCTTTATTTCGAATGACAATCCCATTTTCATCCTTTTTGTTCTTAAAGATCCATTTGGTACCAACAACAGACTTTCCAGGTGGTTTTGGAACTAGACGCCAAACTTTCAGTCGTTCAAATTGATTGATTTCATCTTGCATGGCAAGAATCCAGTCTGGGTCTGATAAGGCTTCGCTGACTTTCTTAGGTTCATTGGAGCTTAAGAAAGATGAGTATTGACATTCATCAGCAGTAGCTCTCCGAGTTTGAACCGAAGATTCAGGATTTACAATGACTTGATGTAAAGGATGCTCTTTGGTCCAATTCAGAGTATGAGGAAGTGTAAGTTAACCTGGAATTATGTTTGAGGTATCAGTGAATTCAGGATGCGGGATCATAGCAGTTTGAGTGTTGGATGAAGAAGGTGGGGGATCGACTTATTGAACATTGAATTTGGAGAAATCAATCACCAACGTTTGAGGTTGAGCTGGTGCAATGATTAAATTAGAAACACCTGCAACTAGAGAAGGCGATGAAGAAGCATCTGGTGATGATTGAGTTTCCATTGATGATGAAGTAGAATCTGAGTTTGTTACCGACTCAGTGTTCTCAGGCGCAGCAGACGTTGGAGATGGAGAGTCAGAGGAACTCGGACTCTATGTCTCAGGGACACTGATAGACTGAACATCTGCAGCTGCAGGGAATGGAACGCCAGCCTCCTGAAGTAAGGTATGTCTGATGTTATGATATTCATCATAAAAATATTCAAACAATACATCGAACTCATTTTTAGAGGTGGAAGGAGCGGAAGGAGGTGCAGGAGGTTTAATATCTGAAGTACGTGACTCAAGAGGAAATGTCTCATCAAAATTCACATTTACACTTTCTCTTATTGTCCGATTTGATCGATTATAAACCCTGAATGATGCAGATTCACGTGAATAACCAACAAATACCCCTTCGTCAGCTTTAACTTCAAATTTGTTCAATTTGTCTCTGTCATTCAAGATGAAGCAACGACTCCCAAAAACATGGAAAAATTTAACATTCGGAATGCGGTTATTTATCAATTCGTACGGTGTTTTGTTGTAGGTTTTGTTGATGATAGAACGATTTTGAGTGAAACATGCCGTGTTGATGGCTTCAGCCCGCAGAGATAAAGGTAGTTTCGAAAATGAAAGCATTGTGCGGGCTGCTTCAACTAAGGTACGATTTCTTCGTTCTACTACTCCATTCTGTTGTGGAGTTCTAGCAGCGGAAAATTGATGGGTTATACAAACAGATTCAAGAAATGAATCTAGGGTTCGATTCTTAAACTCAGTTCCATTATCAGTCCGAATGGTGTTGACTTTTAATTCCAGATTTGTCTGAGTTTTCTTGATAAAGGCGATAATAGTATCTGCAGCTTCATCTTTGGTATGTAAGAAGTGAACCCAGGTATACCTTGAGTAGTCATCAACAATCACTAACACATACCGTTTACCAGCAATTGATTGTACAGTCATTGGTCCACATAGATCCATGTAAAGCAATTCAAGAGGTTTGATGTACTTGGAACAGGTTTGGATTGTGGGACGTTTTCTTCATCTTTCCCATTTCGCCAGACGAACACAGATGATCTTTTGCAAATTTAACGTCTGGGAGACCAGATACATGGCCACCTTTTACCAATTTGTTGATGGTTTTGAAATTAAGGTGTGAGAGGCGACGGTGCCATAACCATGATTCATCTGATGACGCTGTTGACAGTAAGCATACTTCTTCCATTGGGGTCACGTCATTTAGATTGATAGTAAACAGATTTGTATCCCGTGATCCGGTAAGAAGTTCTTTTCCATTATAAGTACGAACAGCACACTTCTTTGTTCGAAAATTAACTTCTAACTCTTTATCACAAAATTGACCGATGCTGAACAAGTTGTGAGCAAGATCTTCAACATAAGTGACGTTTCGAATGATTAACTTGTCATGAATGATATCGCCAATTCCCATGATAGCAGCCAAATGATCATTTCCAAAACGAACAGTACCCAAATATGTATCTCTGAAATTTGTTAAGAGGTTCTTGTTTCCCTTCATATGCCGTGAGCATCCAGAATCAAGATACCATATATTCTACATAAAACAATTAAAACATTTTAGGTACCTAATCAATTATGGGTCCTATACGATTAGTGAAGGATGTTTTATGCAGATTTTACAGAAGGATTAATTTAGAGATTTTGGGGAACTGCAAGGAGGCAGTTCTGAGTGGATTGATTTGATAGACCATTTAAGCTTTTTCTCTGGAGAATGTAAAATCCAGTTTGACTGTTCATTCTTGATCCAAGTGTAATGAACAAACGTGGATTTTGTGTGATGCATCTTTGATTTGTTTGTCGAAGAATTGGAAGAAGTGCTTGATTGTGATGATTTAGGTGTTGTGGTTCCTCGAGTTGTTTGACGTTGAGAAGACATTAATTTATTAGAGATGGGTGGGGTAGTGGGACGAACATTATTCGATTTGATGGCTTGTGTAGAAGAATGTTTTCGTTTATATTGCAAAGGACGAGAAACGGGTGTTTTGCATGAGTACGGAAAACAAGTTTTGCAGGACTTAATTATTTTACCAGACTTATGTAAAACATAGTTTCTAGGACCACATGGAGCATGAAACCTAAGAAATATCATTCATCATATTGTGAAATTTGTTTATTTGTTTGCTTGTCACAATAAATCTTTTCACCGGTTTTATCATATTTAAGAACCAAATTATCACCATTAACAGTATAATTCACAGGACGATAAACAGCAGAATCATAAACGGTACCAAAAGCCAATTTAGGAGCAATAAAATCCATGGAGTTATTACATTTATTATAAACAGAAAAAGAAGAAACTAAAAAGGCCGATGAACTAGACTTCTTAATTTCCTTTGACTTAAGCATACTAGAGCCGGACGACTTAGACTTCTTTATCCGAGTTGCTCCTCTGTCTCCGATTGGCATGGGCTTCTCAAGCTTTGAATTTAAGGTTTTATCTGAAACATTTAAAACAATTGAGTCAGAGCTTCTTTTTAAAATAGCAGGGATTTTAATTGTAGAAGTCTTTTCAAGAGTTTTAGTTTGAGTAGAAGAATTAATTTGAAAATCATTTTGAACAGAAGAAGAATTGGTTTTAACAAGTTTATCTTCTAAGTCATGAATTTTAGTTTGTAAAACTAATTTTTCTTTATCAAATGCCTTTTGTGTTTCATCAATTTCTGTTTCTAATTGGCATATTTTCTTTTCGAGAATTAATGATGGAATATAAAGCTTTCGTGTCACTTTTTGTTGAACGACAGCATCCCCTTTAATTTCAAATTCTTCTGGGTTATTATAGGAAAATATTCATCATTTTCAAATTTAGCCTTTTTAATTTCATAAGTTTTGTTCAATTCTGCATAGTTGAAACTGATTTGGGCATTCTGCTGCTTTGCTCTGTTGAATGCTTCGATTTCTTTTTCTTCATCTGTCACCCGCATGAAGCTCTGCCAGATATCTCTTTGCATGTAGCGAGAGTCATATAGTGTTGGAAGAACCCTGCACGCCTTGCTCAGATATCCTGGATTGTCTGCCCCTAGACCTTGTTTGGAGTTGAAGTATTTGAACTCTTTAGGCTTGTTCAAATGGATGGTTTGATCAGTATGTCCTCGTTTGGCGATTAACTCTTCAAGGTGTTTAATGTGAGATACTAACTGATCTTTGTCGTAGGTGAGACGATGTATGATAACCTGTTGACTATTTCTATCTTGTGATGATTGATTAGTTTGATCGGTTAATTTTTCTTGTAGTTCTTTGATTTCAGAATTTAAAGATTTAAATTGGTTTTCATTATCATCAAATTCTTGTTGTTTACGTTCCATCCAGTTTTTTGTGAATTGACATTCTTGGAACGTTTCAATATACAATTTGTAATATTTGTCATTTCTTTCCTTTGAAATAGGATTTTGTGAATTTTTAAGATTTGTAATTTCAGCTTCTTTCTCGGAAATTGTATGTGACAAATGTTGAATATCAGATTCATATTGGACCTTTATTTCTGATGCTTGTCTTTTTAAATCCTGAATTTCCAGTGTAAAAATTTTATTTTGTTTAATGTGATTAACAAGTTGCTCACCTAGATGAGCAGTTTGTTTGCATTGATTTTCTAAAATGTTTACACGCTCTAAAAGTTCGAAAATGATGAATATTTTCCAATCGTGACTCCAGAAGAATTTCAAATTAAAGGAAATATTGTTATTCAACAAAAGGTTACACCAAAGTTTTATGTTCCAAATCTAATTCTAGAAAAGAAAAATATGTCAATTGGAAACTGAAAACAACGAAACACATAAGTCTTTTGATAAAGAAAAATCTGTTTTGCAAACAAAAATTTATGAATTAGAAAATAAAAATGATGAAACACATAAATCTTTTGATGAAGAGAAATTAAAGTTAACAATAGAAATTCAAAATTTGGAAGCTTCTTTAATTTCTTTACAAAGACCTGTTACCAGAACGGAGTCACCCATTTCTAGTACTTCCACAAATGGTTGTTCACTTTTCAGTAAAGATCAAAAATCACACAACCCTAATGGAGATAGAGGTTGTCATCAGTATAAGGAATCTAAATCATCTCATCTTCAGAAGCTTAAGAAGCCTAGTGCATCTATGAACTTAGAATCTCCTTTTACTGCAACGAATAAATGTAATAACTCAAGAATATTTTCTTATGTAATGGCATATCGTGATTTATACACAATCAAGCAATCTAAGTTTAATAGAGGAAATTCTAAACCTAAACCGACATCTCAAGTAATTTCCTCTACCAAACCTAAGCCTAGGAGATCCACGGTTCCTCCAAACTCTGATAAGAAATTGAATGCTCTCAAACAAGTTAATAGAGGAAATTCGGCACCTAAAAATCCAAATAAATTAGGTTCCTCTTCTAGACTTAAGCATTCTCGGATGGATATGACTAAATCATCAACCGTGCTGAAACATTCGACTCCTTCAAAGAAAATCTTTTCCAAATCTAAATCTTTAAGGTACTCAAGAAAAGATTTACTTTCCTTGGCACCTAAAACAACTTCTAATCAACTGCCAAAACCAACTCCTAAAACACTCACGATCTTAAAAAAAATATGGATTTCTAAAACTCCAAAATCTCAAATAATTCCCCAGAAATTATTTGAAAATGAAACGCAAGTTGCAGTTTTTCTTAAAATTCTACATCTTTAACTCAAATCGATACAACTTATCGATGGTTTCATTCCCACGCTAACACTGTTGGACCCTAACAAAAATGGGTACCAAAAGTTGTATGATTTGTTTTTGCATGAGGATGACTTATACACAATTCAGTGTATAACTCGCGTCTCAACAGAATGGCTCTTACACAATTCAGTGTAAGACCCGAGCTTCACCGAAATGGCTTTGAAGTACATTAGATTGAAACCCACTCAAAACCAGTATATCACATATCTGTAAAAACTCTTTCCCACCCCTCTACTGTTGTTAAATGATACATTTCTGATCTAATTTTTTTTTCACTATCTTTATTTTGTCGAGGGGGAGAAATAATAATTCTAGGGGAGAATTAGTATTTCAAGGAGGAGAAACTTAAAAATTCAAAAATTTTATACCCGATTGAAATAAACAAACGATAAATCTTTCAAAAGACAATACCTTCCCATGGTTTGCCAGTACTGGCCTTACCTTCCAAGGGAAATACTTTTCAGCTGATTGGTAAATGTGAGGGTATAAGTCTAGGGTATAGATTTAGGTGAGTGCAAGGTGATGTGAAAACATGATAATATCAAGAAAACACACCTTTGACTGCATCCAAACCGTCAATAAACCGGGAAACCATACTAAAAGGTGACGATTCATGTGTTGAATGTTTCACTAGACTTAGCTGGCCCAATAAAGCATCTACACTCCACCACCAACCACTCAGATTCCTCTTAATAGGAATTTGTTTCAATTCATCAGGGGACGTAGCACATAATCTATTGACTACTCATTCGGAGTATGTTGGTATTGAAATCATTAACCTCCTGCCCCGGGTTATGTGTTAATTCAATGCACAGTGTGTCTAGATCTCACCGTCAAATATTTCTAATTTAGGACACATACACTATTGAAAATGAATCTCCGTGAATTCATCGGAACACTCATAGTGGCATCACAATCTGGTGCTTCACGAGGATTGAGTGGAAATCCTGCTAGAGCTAAAATTGCGCAAACTCTAAATGCAGGACACACATTTGAATCAACGGTTGTGCAAACGACTACCGATTCATACGTTGTGTTAACGGCTACTCTATGTGAGCCCGGTATTACCTAAATTGTTCAAGTCGTTGTGCCTAAAATTTTCAATCATAAAGGCAACAACTTATACCGGAAACACATACATTTCCGATGAACAATCCATGTGAATCATTCTTACAACGTAACATCATAAATGCTGATCAATTGCACATGAGCATTATAGTTCACTCTCAAATAACTCCTATGATATGCTATAACCGACATGATCTTCCCCAGGAGCCACCTACAATATAGGACATACTGTGAGGGTCCATAAGTCTAGGTGAGCCGAATCAAGTATCACGGGATCTTGATTGGGGTGCGCTGAGTTAAAATTTGAGAGGGGAATGAAGTATGGGTGCACATCAGCTATCCACATGGTAAAATGAAATGAAGGTATAGTTGTATACTGAAAAAGTAAGCTGGAGTGAGGAGGGTGTGACAGGGTTAAAGAAAACGAAAAACCCTTACCAAACCGATTAAAAGCTGGGTCGCCACGTCTCTATCAGATTGCATATGTTGCTCTCTGATATTGAAATAGACATCATGGACCCAGTGATGCAATGCACAACCCCCCCCCCCCCAGCCACTCAAGTACTTCTTAAAAAGTACTTGTTTCATTTTCACGGGGACAAGTCCCTCCAGTTTTCGCCTTCGTTTGTCCACTAATTGAGTCTAGAACCGAAATAAACACTTTTAGGACACAGGCATACCACCAAACATATCTTTGTGATATTTCCGGAACATTCATAGTGATACCAAAAATATTGGTATTCCACGATGATTGAATGGAAATCCTACCAGTGCTAACATTAAAGCCAACACTGAACGTAGGTCACACAGTTTCTGTAACTTTTGTGTTAACGGGCAATCTATGTGGTCCCAGGTTACCCTGATTGAATCTGGTGCAAGGATTTGATGACTGTACTCCAACATTATCAACAACGGTCTGAGAATCAAATAAAAAATTACCACATCGTTATTTCATGTCATCAACAACGGCCAACTAGAATTAAACGATAGAATATTAGACTGTATTCCTACATTATAAACAATCTTAAAGACGTTAGATGATATATTTGATGACCATACTTTAACCTTTTCAAGAACGATCAAAAGCTCAAATGATAAATGAACGACCGTACTCTTATGTCATCAACAACGGTCACGGAATTTATCGATAAACAATAGACCTACATTATTAACTACGATCTGGGTTTAACTGATAAAATGTGTTATATATTGATTCATTCAAAAAATGAATATATCATTATTCAACACATTTTTGTCAATGGGCTTCATCATAATCACCTTATTTCCTTCCTTTACTCGAAGATTCTTCCTAATTTCAACTCGCCGTTCTTCACACTTTACATGATGCATCCGATAAATCATAACCATCATGAGGGGGAGAAGATACCTTACAAAGGGAGAAGATACATTACAAAAATTCTTTTTATAAAGAATTGATACTTTCAGAGAAATATTCTTACAATATATATGAAATTATCAATACGTTAGTCCAGTTTACTCCACATTGAAAAGACATATGCACCGGTTAAGGGGGAGTAAACAAAAGCTAAAGATCGAAACAACTTCCGTAGTTGTATTTGATAATTTGTTCACCGGGGAGTAAATATAAAAAATGTCTGATCCAACTCCCGTGAAGAAATAATTGTTTGATTGAGTGAGAGCGTAAACTTTATCAACATGTTTTCTCAACAACAACTATCAAGAAGTATAACAAATCGACAAAGCCACAACTTCAAGAAAAGACTTCCGTTGTTAAACATCTCTATCTATGGGTCTACATTTCGTTGATTTACATGAAGTCTTCTGAGATACTTTATATTGGTTGAAAAGCCAATTAGAAGTACTATTTTCACTGATCATCAAAAGCTGAAGCTGATATTCCAACAAAACTACTCAACAAATTATGATTCGGTTCCAGCCTTTGCTAGAGAAGAAGACTTCAAGAACATGCTATCCAGACTATTGATACAAAGGGGGATATTGTTAGGATATTTTATGTTGTATTCAGTAGTCTAGGGACTAGTTGTGACACATTGTATAAGTGTTAAACTAAGTCATTAGCTTAAACCATGACAATTAGTGAAATGGTATTTAAGGACTTATTGTACTCACTGATTGTAAGCTTTCCCACTCTTTCTAATTGAATACACACTTTGAAAGCTAATACTCCATCCATCTTCTCTCAAGCTCTCTATCAAAAACACATACTTACACCTACTAAATTCTTCAAATCTCATGGATTCAACTTAAATATGATTGTTTAAGAAACATCAATAGAAGTAACCACATTCCATAAGTAATGATCCATTACATTCCAACAATGTAAGCAAACAATTTTTTTTTCATTACGACGGAATCATACGTTCCATTCCGCCTTCCATTCACGCATACCAAACACTACTTAACTATAAATGTTTCCTTCAGTTTTTAATATTAGGTTCCTAAAATCAGAGAGGCCTTAAAATTGGGCTTTTGACTTTGGGGAAAACTTAGGTTTAATTTATTCACAAATTATTGTGATTTACATCCGGCAAAAGTGCAAGTCAATGATGTGGTGTAACTATATATATATATATATATATATATATATATATATATATATATATATATATATATATATATATATATAGGGTATGGATCAATAGAAAAGGGTTCTTATTTGAAGAAGTTGAAGAAGCAATGCATTTTCGTAAAATATACATATATGTATACATATACATACATATATGTATTTATACATATATATTCATATCATAGATATATATATATATGTGCATATTCATGCCCGATATATATGTATATATACATATGCATTTTACGTAACTTGCATTTTCAGTCGTAATTTGCATTTTCAATTGGAACTTGCATTTTCATTTACGAAAATGCATATGCATACCGTATATAAATGTGTATATATATACATATATACGGTATAAATATGAACATATGTATATTTATGGTATAATATATATGTATATATACATATATGTATGTATATGTATACATATATGTATATTTTACGAAAATGCATTGCTTCTTCAACTTCTTCAAATAAGAATGCTTCTTTCTTGATCCTTATTCTATATATATATATATATATATATATATATCACTCTCACACACACCTCGTGCACACATACTCATCTTTTTCACCTTTTTTTGCATTCTCGATCACCACACTTTCACACACGTCACATGCCACATATATGCGTACACCTATTCATATTAACGTGTATTGGTGGCGACGGTAGGTGGTGGCAGTGGGTGGCGGTGGTGAGTGATGGTGGTTCTGGTGGTGGCGGGGGTGGCGGTGGTGAGTGATGGTGGTTCTAGTGGCGGTGATGGTGGTGGCGGTGGTGGTGGTAGTGGCGGTGGCCGTAGGTGGTGGAGGTGGCGGTGAGTGGTCGTGGCGGCGGCGGTGACGGTGGCGGTGGGCGGTAGTGATGGTGGTGGCGAGTTAGAGATGAGGAAGGATTATGAAGTTTTGTTAAATTAAATAAATCACGCGAACATCTTTAATCAAGAGACAAGGGATAACGACTACACCTTTAATCTGGTACATACACACATACGAGTTGTAATCAAGAGACAGGGGATAACGACTACACATATTCTTATAAATGGGAATAACGACTATTGATGCTCTGATTAAATCCAAAAGTCATAAAAGCTACACACGTTTTTTTCTTAGGGAGTGATATTTCAACCACACAAATTAATTCTTATACCACCCTTGTGCATTAGTATAGTTGTACAGTCTGTTTTAAAATCTGTATAGTGTGGTGTGGGTAGTAATTTTTGTGGTATGATTATCAATTCTCTTTTTTCTTGGGCTTGCAATGAGCCAATGATATTTCCTTTTCATGTCATTATTTTCACGTGTTCTAAATCAAACCTAGCGTCGTTTATTTCGTTTTGTATTTCAATATGATTGATAAGAATCCAATGTGCAATTAATGTTTATTAAGAAATGGAGGAATAATTTATATCCTATAAGTTTTTTTATTCAAGTTATGTCGTAGACAGAAATTAGTAAAAATTTAGGGCGTGTCTTAGTCCTTAAATAGAAGTTAGTAATTTTAAAATTGTAGTTCAGAAATCTTCAAAGATATTCATTAGGGTGAATATCTTAATAGGCTGATTTCTTAATATAAACTAAATTAAACTAAAGTTTTCTAATAAAAGACTTGTATTTTCAACTTTTTCTCAAAATAGACCGTGCGACCATGAGACCGTGCTACTCCATTAGAACGCCGTCACGTGTACGAGTTAGTGCTGCTCAACCTTGTTACTAGCTACTGCCCTCAACCTTGTTACAACTGCTCGTTAATACTGCACAACCTTGTTACTACTGCTCGTTAGTACTGCTCAACACTTAGTGCTACTTCAGTTAGTGCTGCTCACCAGTTAGTACTGTTCAAAATTAATGCTGCTCTATGAAGTCTCCCAGTCGCACGTGATATTTTAGGAAGATTGAAGTCTATCAGTTTTAAATGAAAATCGTTCATATAAATTGGTCTATTTTAGTAATTAATTCATCTTAATATACAGTTGTACTTGATATTTGTCAAACCAAAATTGAGACTGTATCCACGCTGAACATTAATCACACGTTGAAGCCACTCAATTAGTGTGCTACTTCATATTTGGTTGTACTTGTAGATAGTGGAGCTTATATTAAAAAAACTTAACATTAATGTCTAAACACTTGGTAAGACATCTTTTTGAAGCTAAAGCACATTCAACTTAAGACATAAAAACTAATTTAGCATTTAAAACAAATTTTCTAATTTTGTATCAAATTCTAAATAGAGTAAGTCCACTTTCAATGGACTCATTATTTGTTACAAATTTGTACGGATTTCAATTTGCTTGGATCACTGTGAAGTTGTGAATATTTTCTGATTAAATTATTTCGTCGGTACTACGAAATCTTCAATCAGATGAAATCAGATGAAATCAGAAGAAACGTATCAGAAGAACAATGACCAAAAACCAGATTTGTTCCACATTTGGTGGAAACCGAAAAACTGCCAAAATGCAGTTTCAAAACAACTCAAGACTGTCAACACCGGGTCAGAAAACTGGGTTTGAATATTAAAAGCGAGTTTTTATGCAATTTTTAATTATAAAAGGATATTAACCAAGATAAAAATATTTCGCAGATAATATGGCAGCTCGAACCCGACCTTACGCTCACCCTACTCACCACATGCTACAATAATCATCACCAACACGATTTATCTATCGCTACAATAATCATCACCAACTCGTTTTTTCTTTTTTAATCTGACACACGAGTTACATAAAAACAACACAAGTCCATTTTTCACAAAATCAAACATTTTAATAAATATAAATGTACGATTTGTCATTTGCTAAAAGCTTTTTCTCCCATTTTTTTTTTTAATTTATTATCCCCCGTGAACACCAAACAAATTACGTAGAGCAATATATTTTTAATTTTTACTATCACGCTCTACAACAAGACAAAGAGCATGTTTCTTGTGTAGAACTAGCCCAGGAGTTGTCGTCATATCAACATTCTCCCGCTTCATCCCGCAAGGCAATTTCCAGTTGAACGCGTATATAAGATTTGAAAGGATCAATTCCATCGTTGTTGACCCGAGTGGCATTCCCGGGCAGCCTCTTCTTCCCGACCCAAAAGGGATGAACTCGAAGACCGCCCCTTTGTAATCATAACCACTACTAATAAACCTCTCGGGTTGAAACTCTTCTTGGTTTTCCCAACATTCGGGGTCACGCCCAATGGCCCAAGCATTCACATAAACCAAAGTCTTCTTAGGGATCTCATATCCATTTAAAACACACGTTTCGGTTGTTTCTCGTGGGATCAATAGGGGTGCGACCGGGTATAATCTAAGTGACTCTTTTATAACCGCCTTGAGATATTCGAGCTTTGGTAGGTCATCTTCATTTATCTTTCCTTTACTTCCTACCGCGTTTCTCGCCTCTTGTTGAACCTTTTTTAAAGCATTCGGGTTCTTAATGAGTAAAGTCATTGCCCACACTACCGCCGATGCACTTGTTTCCGTACCCGCCAAGAAGATATCCTACAAAAATATCGTGTTTGAAAATACCCGATGCGCAAAATATATGTTAGTGAATTAATACATACCATAACTATTGCTTTGATGTGATCAAAAGTGAGACCGAGCGACAAAGAGTTGTCATTCTTGAGTTGAATCAAGATGTCGATGATATCATCTTGCATTTTGTTGGGCCTTTCGGGATTCAAATGCTCGTCTACAAGTTCTTGGTAGAACTCATCCATGTCATTAAAATTCTTCTCAAGCCTAGCCATGCTTCCGTTGAGACGATCAAGCCACCCCATGAACGGAAAATAATCCCTATAGTAGAAATTCACCAACACGGCTTGGCACTCCAAAAGAAGCGCATGAAACCGGCCCATTTCTTCCCCTTCCCTCTTACCAAAAGCCATTTTACAAATTATCGTACTTGTAAGAGACATTACAGTCTCGTTCCAATTCACCATAACTTCTGATGAAGACGTGGCGAGTTGGGATCTTATTTTGCTGATCACGAGGAAAACCTCTTCCTCGCGATCTGATTGAAAACACAACACCCTTCTCCACGAAAACAAATGAAGGGCTACTAAGAATTGTGCCCCAACAATTTCATTCAAAGCGACCCCACTTCTCCCTCACATAGGTGATTCTTTATCACGAATCATTAAAAGCCATAGTGCTTATCCTCATTGTCACTGAACTAGGAATGGACTAGGAAGTAGTTCAATGTACTCCCTTTAAGAATGTTTGGAGGAATTCCGTTACCCCCACAGTGACATCTCTTCGTTTATACAATTAGGTTGTCCTATTGAACCAAGATCTTGGGATCTCCAGTCAACTAGATTAGGTTTCCTTCGCATAAACTTTATTCCACGGGCTTTAGTCACATTCCTTTATAACTAACTGTCTACTTAAGCCTTTTCATAAGCGGATCCACAATGGTATCATTTAACTTTTATAGTCAATCATGATAACTTCACTTGAGAGTAGTTATTATATCATATTATGTCTTACCATTATACATTGTACACTTGACTAATGTAAATGTAAGACAATACCAATATATACATCAATTATTTAGAATATCTTCTTTAATTGATGTAACTTTTATGAAGATGAATGAGTACCTTAGCAAGGTACCCCCACATTCGTACGTATTTTTAAGACGGTTTTCTTTCAAACCAAAATGCGTACAATGATTCATCTAACCTTAACGAGGTATCTTATATAGAAGATAAGTAGTCGACATACGACATGCTGTTTTGTGAGCCTGTTTTGAGGCCATTAGAGTCCGTTTTTGGGCAGAAGCCACTTGAGGATGCTTTGTACTATTCTGAGTCTAGTTTCCATGGTAAAAATTTGGGACAGATCTAATGAACGGTTTGGGAGATATTACAGTTCCCGTGGGGGTGTCGAGTTCTAGCAGAATGTTTTGAAATGAGTTTTGAGCCAAGTTTTAATTCAAGTTTTTATATGCGTTGTAGGATCTTCTAGGAACTGAGTTGTGACTTGTACGTGCCGAGGATACTTCTAGGGGCATACGTTTATTCGAGGTGGGTAATCTCACTATAAACTTGTACTTACTTTCGATTCATGATTTTGTGCTATGTGTTGTGAATTGTCTTGTTGATTGAGCTTGAGTATTGATTGGGTGATTTATTTAAGTTATCTGTGATTTGAGTTATCTGGAGCCTGAGTTATCTGAGTTTTGAGTTCTTGAGTTAAAACAGTAAACATAATATACTTGAGTTGTCTTGGCACCGAAGAGTACTGGTGCCAGACGTTTTGACTCAACACCGAAGAGTACAGATGTTGAGCCTTGAGTTGTGTGAGACGGGTCGAGGTTGATCTCTCGTCCCAAGTCACACAAGCGCGCTATATAAATTTAAAATCTGAGAAAATAAACTAGAGTAATTGAGAATTGAGTAGAGTCTCTAGGGATCATTTATGTGGCTTGAGTTGTTTGTATTTACTTGTTTATTTTGATATTATTCACTCAGCGGTGGCTGACCCCAATCACTTCCCCCATTTTTCAGGTACTAGCAAGGGCAAAGAGAAGGTCAATGGTTGATGAGCTGCGTTTCTATTTTTATATTTATGGATTTGGATTAAAACATTTATTTCGAGTCAAACATGTTTTGTTTTTAAAACCTTCAATTATTCCGCATTTAAACCACGACACGGTTTTATATTTTTACTTATGAGTTGGGACCTTTGAGTTACTTGTACTCTTGGGAGAAATTATTTTATTTTATTATTTAAAATTTTTTAAATTTCCCCTGATTTTTGGGTTGTTACAAGTTGGTATCAGAGCTTTGGCTTGAGAGAATTGGGTTCACAAGGTGTGGATTCCAAACTCAAGTCGAAGCATGAGTTTTCAAAGTGAGTTTCAAAAATGTTTTAAAACGAGTCCAAATCCAAATCGAGAAGCAGCGCATCACGACAACCTTATGCCTCTAGTACTTTAAAATTTTGAGTTATTTAGTTTATTATCAACGTCGCGAGTGACGCTAACTATTAAGAGGATATTAGAGTTTTGACACGAGACGAGCGTAAATCGTGCGACTATATACATATATATATATATATATACAATATAAAACTGTTGTGAATTACTTGATTATGTGGATGGTATAAGGATGGGAGATCGTGGAATTTTTGAAGCTGTCTCGAAACCATGTCGTGGGTAGGTGCGGATAATAATAGAGGGCCCCTATTATTATACGCATAGGACTCATGCCTATGTTTTGAAAAGGATTCAAGGAGACCATTCGTCAAGCATCTAAGTATCATGAAAACCCTCAATTATTATATATAAGTCGATAATAAAATCACTAAAAGAAATTTATGGGAAAACAGTGCAACCAATTGAATGAGAGGATCATCAAATATGAACTGATAAAGAGTTATCAAAACATGTAAGAGAGAGACAATAAATCAAATTGGGTTGAATTAATTAAATGATTTAATTGAGTTATTAATACCTCGGGGACGATTGAGCAATCGTTAAAACAAAATAATCGAGAAAATAAGGAAAATGTTAAGTTCAAATATATGAGTAAATGGGATGAAAACATCGTTAAAGTGAGATTTATGAGAAAATAGTAAATAATTAAATAAGAGATTATTGATTTAAGTTGATAAGGAGTTATCCAAACAAATCTGGTGAAAGTTAATTAAACCAAGTTGAGTAAATATCATTACTGACAAATTGTTATTCTGAGTAATGAGGAAGTAAATTAAATGTTTGAAAATAGAGAATAATGATTGAGTAAAAGTGAATAACTGAGAATAAATCGATTCATGTTAAATTATTAAATTTATGAGAAACCAATAAATCAATGATGAATGAGAAATTATCCAAAACAAATTTAAATGAAGAGCACTATTTATTTGAGGATATTAAATTGAGATAGGAAATGTTATTAAATGAGGAAATCATTAATAAAAAGAAAAAGGAGATTACATGAAACAATGAGATACCGCTAAATTTAAATTTACAAGTAAAATATTAATGAGTAATAAGAGACATATTAATATTTTAATTGAGAATAGAGAATAATAATCGAATAATATAATTGTGAATAATTAATTTGTTTTAAATAAGAAGTTATGAATTATGTGAAATTAATAGTTCAAGAGATGGAGGAACATTTATTTAAAACGAATTAAATGAGAAATTATATTCATATTTATAAGTAACTACTGATTTGAGTCAAGATGTTTGATCTAATAAATACTCGAGTTGAATAAATATGCTTGATTATTGAGAACTATTAATTGATTAAGAGACAAAATTCAAATAGAGTTAATAAAAGTTGTAAAATTTAGACACCATTAACTAAACGAGATGAGGAAACCAAAATGAGTCATTTAACGAGTTAAGCGACAAGAGAAAATTTACGAGAGTTATTCACTACGATTTAAATGAGGATTTTATTTAAATAAGAAAATTGCTATATGGTAATAATAAAACCAAACACACTACGAGCAAACCATAATGAGAATTTTATACACATATGTGATCAAGAGAATACGTGGATGCGTAACGCGAAATAACAAATGGTGGTCCTAATACGTGTAATGAGAAGTAATTATGAGACTATTAAAGAATAACGAGTTATGATTGGGGAGATCTAATAAAAGTGTGAGGATCCACGAAAATGCTAATGAGAAAGCTAACACCTAATATGTGCAATGAAATATTTTTATATAAAGTGATAAAAGTTTAATGAGTAGGTGTGTGAGAGGGGCGTAAAGAGTATATGTTGGGACCGACTCACACCTGTGCATAAGAGTTTGATTATCGAGTAATACAATGAAGCCTTAAAATATATAATTAAAAGTGAGAATCGACAAACCGAACTTTCGAGTGTTCGTGACGAGTTCTATGAGATTTTGAGTGCCACTTCCAAACTCGGGGACGAGTTTTTCTCCAAGTGGAGTTGAGTGGTGGTAAAAGGGAAAACTATCTTACTATTTTATTTACTTACATGTCTTTACATATCAAATTTTATTACAACATTTATTTATATCAAATCATTTTTGAACAACTTATCATCACACATATTTTTGCTCTGTTAGCACATATACATTTTGGGTAACTCAAATATATATTTTATTATACAATTTATGCTGGTTGGCACACAAAAACTTTGTATTTCAAATCATTTTTAAATAACATTTTGATATACGTTTTTTCCATGTTTGGCTTACAAAACCTTGTTTTTTTTAAACAAATATTTAACCTGTGGATTCACTCAACAAATTTTTGTTGATCGTTTTATATATGTTTTTCAGGTAAATAGGAGAAGCATTGAGTCCTTAGACTTTGGATCATGAGCATGCATATTGTCGAGATGCCACGAACGTCTTTTTCATTTCTAAACATTAATTTTTATTTTAATCTTTTTGAGTTACATATAAATTTTGGATAATACTTATTTCAAGTATTTAATACATTTAAAACTATTAAATGTTTGCAATAATCATAGTTGTGTTACTCATGAATGTTACATCTCGTTCTTCCGCAAATCATTTATTACTATAAAATCATTTTTGGCGGGGTGTGACAAAACAAGAGATTAAAAGTCGAATTACAACCATGAGATTAATCTAAAATGTTTGAATATCAATAATTGCTTGTAACTTGAAAAATTTCTTGAAGAAATGCTTTCAATTTCGTTCTCCAACTGCCCAAAAACGCACATGTTCAAAAGATAACTGGTTTGTATGACTTGATCTAAGATTTAAACGAATTTTTGGACGCAGAGTTCGCGATCGCGAACTAATGTTCGCGTCGTGAACTCCAATTTATGCAGAATTTGTAACAACCCAAAAATCAGGGGAAATTTAAAAATTTTTAAATAATAAAATAAAATAATTTCCCCCAAGAGTACAAGTAACTCAAAGGTCCCAACTCATAAGTAAAAATATAAAACCGTCTCGTGGTTTAAATGCAGAATAATTGAAGGTTTTAAAAACAAAACATGTTTGACTCGAAATAAATGTTTTAATCCAAATCCATAAATATAAAAATAGAAACGCAGCTCATCAACCATTGACCTTCTCTTTGCCCTTGCTAGTACCTGAAAAATGGGGGAAGTGATTGGGGTCAGCCACCGCTGAGTGAATAATATCAAAATAAACAAGTAAATACAAACAACTCAAGCCACATAAATGATCCCTAGAGACTCTACTCAATTCTCAATTACTCAAGTTTATTTTCTCTGATTTTAAATTTATATAGCACGCTTGTGTGACTTGGGACGAGAGATCAACCTCGACCCGTCTCACACAACTCAAGGCTCAACACCTGTACTCTTCGGTGTTGAGTCAAAACGTCTGGCACCAGTACTCTTCGGTGCCAAGACAACTCAAGTATATTATGTTTACTGTTTTAACTCAAGAACTCAAAATCAGATAACTCAGGCTCCAGATAACTCAAATCACAGATAACTTAAATAAATCACCCAATCAATACTCAAGCTCAATCAACAAGACAATTCACAACACATAGCACAAAATCATGAATCGAAAGTAAGTACAAGTTTATAGTGAGATTACCCACCTCGAATAAACGTATGCTCCTAGAAGTATCCTCGGCACGTACAAGTCACAACTCAGTTCCCTAGAAGATCCTACAACGCATATAAAAACTCGAATTAAAAACATTCTCCTACTTAATCTAGAGTTAAGTACTTCTAATTCTCGGGCTAGAAGCCTTTAATTAATTATCGGGCCCACTAGGAAGCATCACTCGGACTTAAGACGAAATTAAAACGAAAGGGAAGGCCTTGGCCAAAGGCCGGCCTTCCTCGGCTCAAGTATCACACGCCCACACATTGGGCTCGGGAAATAAACGTCGCTATATAATCTACACTCTTAGTTATTTGATCACGAAACGTCTCACGTTTAATTATCTCGATTAATTACACATTAAATCACAAAATCACAAAATCTCTAATAACTTAATAAAACTTAATACATTTAAATAAACAGGTAATTAAATTGATTATCAAATTTTTAGGGTGTTACAACTCAACTCCACTTGAAAAAGACTTCGTCCCCGAAGTCATCGCTCGGAAGAAGTTTTGGGTAGCGATCTCGCATCTCAGATTCAAGCTCGCCAACGTCACCCGTCCTTAAATGGGAGACACAAAATTATGAATAAAATAAACTCTCCAGGGTGACCTACTCGACTAGGATGAACCACGTCTCTCGCAACTGGTCAAAAAATAAATAAATAAATAAAATCTTACCTCTCTTGCGACCCGAAATGGTAAGGCTAAAAACTGGAACGCTCTCTAAGAATCTCGGTTTATCATCGAGATGGTATCGATACATACACAAAATCCACGACACTCTGCTGAAGGCGTCTTCTTGCTCTCGCAGCCGGACACGGTTGCTGCACTCAGCGGTCAATGTTGCGTTGAATCTCCGATTCAACTCCACTTGGAGATTTGTTATGTCTGATTTGTGGCGACAGATGATCTCGGTCGCCTAATCCGTGCTCGTAATCACACTCGGCCCTCTCATGGCGATAAAAATAAATTTTTATTGGAAAAACTTTTCCCGCGCAGTTCTAACTAGGTAATACTTTTACATAATTTACACCAAAAAAATTTATTATTATCAATCTCCGCCAAGAATGAGATCTCGAGGTCCTCTGCTCTATGGGACATCAGTTTGATTTATCACACATAACCCCAGATAGTAGGCAACTCATGCCTCTTACTCAATTTGCATATAATCAAATGCACCCATCTCAAATCTCTACAACTTATTTTAAGCTCAACGCAAGCTATTTTATCAATTTAAACTCACATTTCATTTTAATGACTTCTCACCAGTCAACACAATGTGTACATTTACTTGCTTTTACGATTTTTTTCACGTGATCAAATTTAATTATCAGACTACTCGAGCAGATAATTTCTCTTTTAAGCTGCGTTATTAGTGCCCTTGTTAACTCGTATTTAACAGATTCTCGCTGACTCTTTTTAATATTGTTCGTTCAACTCATTTTAATGATACTCATTAACTCGTGTAATGATTTTATCATTTAGTTCGTTAATTCACTTCTCGCTTTGTTCTCGTCTAATATTTCTCCTGATCAATCTAACTAATTGTCCACTTATAAATCTCATGTTATTTTTAAATTTCAAACATCTCAACTTAATGTTTTTCTCTTTACTCGATTAGCTAATTCGACAATTACTTACCTCATTAACCCTCATGTATTTAATTATTCGGTTAATTCTCATTCTCAACTAAAAGTTTCCCCATTAATTTGTATGTTTAAAGCTTTCTCGATTTAAGAACTCATAGCATTATATTGCTTAATTCACTTAATGTTTTTCTCATTTGCTCATCTCAATAACTATTCTTGATTTTATACTTGCTCAATAAAGTGTAATTTTGATGACATTTAATTTAGTAATTTAACTTGACGTTCCCTTTAGTTTCAATTTAGTATTTGTTCATATATAACATTTTATCATTTGGTTCATTCTAGTAATTTATTCGTTTAACTCGATTTATTAGTTTCTTACAGTTCGGTAGTTTCTCAATGATAATAAATTTTCCTCATAATTTATTATGTCGATATTCTCATGACCGATTCATTTATAACATTCTCATTACTCGAATTTCATAATTTCTTGTTATTTATATGATTATATACTTGTCACTTCTCATTTGCACCATTACTCTCGATTTATGAATTTCTCACCACTTGATAATTATACCATTAAATGAAATTAATTATTCTTATAAATTCCCTAGTCACATGTATATATATATTACTCAACACAATATTTTGGCTCAACAATTTCTCGACCGGGTTTAATAATTTCTCATAATAATGTTTTTCTCATTTAACTCGATTTGGAATACTTCATAACAAATTCTCATATTTTAATAATCTCTTATCTCATTATATTCCTACAGGAATAATTTCTCGATTAATCAATCACTCTTATAACTTTTTAGTCAGTTATATGCACATATATGCTCATAATAACACTTAACAAAATTTTCTCTTGGTAATTCTCTTAATTTACTCCTTACAAACTTTATTTTTCACATTTAGCTTAATTTATTAATCCCCATTAGCTCAATAATATGAATTTAATAATTCACAACTTTATAATTATTCTCTATTCGCAATCTTAATATTGGTTTGTAAAGAGAAGTATATATTAAAAAATGCATGACTAATGTCCCCAACAGTTAGCTACGCCATTGAGTTAATATGCCGACCCTAAGCCCATAATCAAACTTCAACTCTAAGTGTGATGTTTCTGTTCTCTGATATACGCACTCCCCTGACGGTTGTGTAGAACCGTTAAGTAACAACAAAAATGTGGGAGGAAGAGTGTCAGCCAATAGTACCATCTGCATATCCAGGGCCTAGTCGCAACTAGCTAAGATTATGGCATGTAAGCATCTAATTAGCTATGTTTTTCTTTTCAGATGGATCGCCAAAATTGGATGTACAGTACTTCAGGTTCTAACCCATAATATGTAAAGGGTGTGCAAACTTTTCTTGCATATGCTGAGACTAATCGAGAGAGGAGTGGAACTCAGAACATATGGTGTCCTTGTAAAGATTGTAAAAATGTTTGTAAATTTAACGATAAAAGTGTAATTGAGGGGCATTTGATTAAACGTGGTTTTATGCATAATTATACATGTTGGTCACAACATGGTGAATTACTAATTGATAAGAGCGTGTAATTTGTTTCCTTACTTAATGACCATCAAAGGACTAGTTCATATAGTAATAACGACCATCAATTCACTAGTTCATTTACTAATAATAATGACCATCAAATCACTAATTCATTTAGTAATAATGACCATCAACACACTAGTTAAAATAGTAAATATAATGATCATGAAGATTTGAGTGAGATGCTGGTGATGATGAACAAGAAAAATTACAAAAGTTGTTTCAAGAATCAGAAAAAGAATTGTATCATGGTTGTACAAAATATTTCACACTTGACTTCATCTTGAAGTTGTTAAATTTAAAAGCGGATACCTGTTGGAGTGATACGAGTTGCGCACGGTTATTAGAACTTTTACATGATTCACACCCCAAAGATAATGGGATACCTGTTTCATTTTATCATGCCAAAAAGCTAGTGTGTCCAATGAGATTAGAAATTGAAAGTATACACGCATGTCTGAATGATTGTATATTGTATAGAAAATGAGTTCGGATGGAATAAATCCGTTTGGAAATATGAATAGTCGTCATAGTACTTGAGCGGTTGTTTTATGCATCTGCAACCTACCACCTTGGTTATGCATAAAGCGCAAATACCTTATGATGTCATTGTTAATTCAAGGCCCAAAACAACCTGGTAATGATATTGACGTTTATTTGGTGCCATTAATTGATGACATGAAAACTTTGTGGGAGTCGGGCGTTGACGTGCATGATGCGTACAAGAAATATATGTTTCAATTGAGAGCTATGATTTTTTGCACCATAAATGATTTTCCAGTACTGTCTGGATACAATACAAAAGGTAAATTAGCATGTCCTGTGTGTGAAGATCAAACCGATTCAACAAGGTTACCCAATTGCAAAAAACACGTGTCCACGGGTCATCTAATATAGCTTCAGACTAATCATGTGTCTCGTAGAAAGAAAAAGGAGTTTAACGGCAACACTGAGTTTCAAAAAGTGAGAACACGATTTGATGGGCGTTTAGCATATTCTCGGGTTGAAAACTTACAGATTACTTATGGGAAAGGAAGTCCGCTAGTGAAAGGAATTCGGAAAGAAAAGTCAATATTTTGGGAATTACCTTATTGGAAGCATTTGGAAGTCCGGCATTGCCTCGACGTTATGTATATCAAGAAAAAGGTTTGTGACAGTTTGATTGGGTTGTTGCTGAACAATCCTGGGAAGACAAAGGTTACCCAATTGCAAAAAACACGTGTTCACGGGTCATCTAATATAGCTTCAGACTAATCATGTGTCTCGTAGAAAGAAAAAGGAGTTTAACGGCAACACTGAGTTTCAAAAAGTGAGAACACGATTTGATGGGCGTTTAGCATATTCTCGGGTTGAAAACTTACAGATTACTTATGGGAAAGGAAGTCCGCTAGTGAAAGGAATTCGGAAAGAAAAGTCAATATTTTGGGAATTACCTTATTGGAAGCATTTGGAAGTCCGGCATTGCCTCGACGTTATGTATATCAAGAAAAAGGTTTGTGACAGTTTGATTGGGTTGTTGCTGAACAATCCTGGGAAGACAAAGGATGGGGTTAATGTTCGAAAAGACATGGTCCAAATGGGAATCCAATTAGAGCTTGCTTCTATTGAGACTGATAAAAAACGCACTTATCTACCGCTTGCATGTTATATCATGTCCAAAGCAGAAAAACCACAATTTTGTCGATGCTTACATGGCATCAAGGTACCGTCTAGTTATTCAGCAAATGATAAGAGGTTGTTGTCCATTAAAGATTGTAAGATCCTTGGTATGAAGTCACACGGTTGTCATGTTTTAGTGACACATATGATTCCTATTGGAATTCGTGGCTTACTGCCAGATCACATCAGACAATCAATCACCAAGTTGTGCTTGTTTTTTAACATGATACACTGGAAAGTGATAGACCCTAAGGTGCTGTTTGGTTCGATGGAATGTTTCTGATGGAATTGGAATCTAAAAAGGAATTGGAATATGTGAGGAATTGGATTCCAATTCCATATTCTGTTTGGTTGACAGGAAATGGAATTGAAATTCAATATTTTGTTTGGTGGCATGTGGTAGTGGCGGTTTGCGGTGGCGGTGGCGGGTGGTCATGAGGGTTGGTGGCGGTGGGCGGAGACAGTGGTGGACGAGTGGAGGAGGTGGTGGTGGTGGCGGCGAGCGGTGGTGGTGGCGGCGGTGGTAGTGGCGGCGAGCGGTGGTAGTGGTAGCGGGCAGCGGGGGGTAGTGGCGGCAAGTGCTAGTAGTGGCGGGTGGAAGAGGTGGTGGTGACGGGTGGTGGCGGCGGCGGCGGTGGTGGTCAGTGGAGGTGGCCGGTGGTGGTGGCAGGAGGTGGATGGCGGTGGGCGACGGTGGCCGGTGGTGGTGGTGGTGGTAGGCGGTGGTATCGGGTTTAGGTTAAATGTATGTTTGAGGGTAGTAAAGTAATTTTCCACATTCCATCTACATGGGATTTTAAAATCCTTCCATGAAGTGATGAAATTTAAATTCCATTGTTTGATGGAATTGATTCCCAAGTTAAATTCCAATTCCTCCTAACCAAACATATGAATCTTTAGGAATTGGATTCCAATTCCCTCTAATTCCTAACGAATCATGCGAACCAAACGGACCCTGAGGTGTTGGATTCGTGGCAAAGAGATATCATCCTTACAACTTTCGAACTAAAGATGTATTTTCCGCCCTCATTTTTCGATGTCATGGTTCACCTGGTATCTCATATTGTAGGAGAATTAAGGCTCGCGGTCCCGTGTTTCTACGTTACATGTACCCTTTTGAGAGATACATGCACTACAAAAAAAACATCTTTTTGCGACGACAAATAAAATTTACGACATGACATGTCGTCTCTAACAACAGCGGGAAAATTTCCCACCATCTTCTGCACCCCGCGAACAAACTAAAGAAAAAAAAGTACTATGTTTCACTTACTTAGTGACGACAATGTCATCTCAAAAGAGTATTAAATTTCCCCAAATATTTGTAAGTCTCGTAATAAGTGATAAATTGCACTTATACGCTTCTACTGACCAAATAAAAATTATGAACTCACAACTGTTTTTTAACTCTTCTGTATTAATCAATAATGATAAACAAAGATACAAGTAGTTGCAGAATAGCTAAGAGCACAAATCCTAACTAAACTACTTGTGAGAGGTAGACAATGACAAATACATAGATCAACAAATGATCAAGCAGATGATCAGACACCTTCTTTACTTGGAATCAATTATGGAAACAAGCAATGTGAAGGTATCATTGATAATTGTTTATCACTTTTCTTTTCGTGAGATTTGACTAGGTGTAGTTTTGCAAAGTGCGAATTGAGAAACACTGTTGGGTTATGCTCAATGTGAATTCGTCCATTGTGTATTCTATTTATTGTGCCAAGAGTACAAGACAGCTAAGGAATGTACGAATGAATCCACGTGTAAGGATCCGTTGGTGCAGAGGATATTTCATGTGACGAGCACTACTAACGGAACCCTGACAATACTTTCTGTCGTTTTATGATCGCCAATATTTTCTAGAAGATTTGCATAGGATTCCCTTTGTCGGCGACCTACAAACTTGTATCATACTTGTGTTTTTCTGTGTCACTGAAACTTCAGACATTTATAGGCTTCAGATCACCATGAGTCTTTAGATACTCATGCTTCTTCAGATGGCGGACAACTTCAGTGACCTTCACTAAGAGTTTTTCTTAGAAAAATATTTGTCTTCAAGACTCAGCGTTATTATCAAGTGTACGCTGAACCTACTACAACTATCTGATCGGTTAATCAGTCTCTGATTTCGCACGAGGAACTGATCGTTGCTTCTATTGTTAGTCAGATAGTGTAGCCAGGTAGCTAGAAACCGAACTAATCAGATTCTAAACTACCCACAATCTGAAGAACAAATCTTCATATTGTCTTCTAACTATTGCCTTTTATCTTTATTAAATATTCTTCAGTGAGGGATGTTTTCAGCGACCTAACAATATTAGTAATTTCCTTTATAATTTTTTTTAATTTAATTATATAAGACGACATGTCGTCGTCTGTAAGATGTCATCGCAAACTAGAAAAAAATCAATGAAAATGATAATTGAAATTTGATACCTCATAAAATTTGTTTTCCCCCTATTTTTTTAGATTCCCGCCTTCTTTTTTCATTCCCCCAAACTCAATATTTACTTATCTAAAACCATTCAGTTGTCAATTCAAGCTTCCCGCAAGCCCCTCTGATGATCACATAGAAGACGTAAGTGATAGATTATAGGGGTTGTGTTGCATACGTCTCGGTTATCGATTTTGTTTTAACTGGTGTCGATCATTTTTTCCTTTTTTCTTAGGAGCGGGTTAATCATTTTTCCTGGTTAACTGCAATGGCAGGATGGTGATTTCGAACGGGAGTTTCATGGAACCAACCAAAAAGACGTGCAGGTTATGATTAATTCTTTAATTTGGTTTTGAACACTTGGTATCTGGTATATGCGGCTTACAATCATCCATGGCTCGAGCGTTACAGGTAGAAAAAAAGGATCATCGTTTCATCTCCTGCACTTGTGCGATTCACTTTGACACAACCACACAGGTTTTTAACTTTCTAGTTTTTGGTTATCTATATTTTTGATAGCGTGGTAGAATCTTATTTTTGAATTGGTAGGTTATTGAAGCAGGCAGGGATCACATATATGAATTGGAACAAAGGTGTGAATCTATCGCTTTACCTCCATTAATCAAATCCTACTGGTAAGTATGCTGAATGCTTTGTTATAATGTTAATTCCTCTTGCTTTGTGTTTCCCATGTGATATTAATTTTAAAATTTTGTTCTGTTTAATTTGGAATTTGGGTTATTACAATTCTAGCTCTCTCCATTTGTTTCGATGAGTGTATCCTTATACATCAATTCAGTAGAATTTGGAATTTAAAGGGGTTATTTAGGACTCTTAATCAAAGAGAAATGATATTTAGTCTTACCATTTAGACCTACTCATAGGCCTACCCATTTGATAGGATGACATGTGTATTCCACTAATTATCTTTCCTAATATTATCCCTTGATTTTGACACATGTCTTCATCTAATGAGTAGACCTATGAGTAGGTCTAAATGGTAGGCCTAAATACCATTACTCTTAATCAAAGCAACATCCTCAAAATATTGATTTTGAGATTAAAAAGGCAAGAATCCATTTGATATTCAAAGTTAAAATTCGACTCTGATGTGGAATACATATTCCATGTGGTTAATAGTCTTTTCCTTAATTGGGCTTTATAATATATATTTCTATATATTATCATGAATTGTAATTGAGAAAAAATCTGTTTATTTTTCAGGGTCAGTTAAGTGCATTTTGTGTTCTCCAATCAGTTGAATCATTCTTCCAAGCTAGTAGTGCAACCTGTAGATTAAACGTTGCATTGATGTATGTTCGATTACTTCTAGTTTTACACTATTTATTTTTGTTCATTATCTTTCTCTTTTATGAAAAATCAGATACACACACCATTGCAAAAATATCTCAAGGAATAACTCTGACTGGAGAATGATTTGCATTTCCGTAAGTACACAATTAGTAATTCATTATATATTCTATTATAACTTCAACATTTGTTTTGTTAGGGCATTTCAAGTGAACTTTGATTGGACTTTCCCCAAGGTAAATATTTCATATCGATATCGATATAATCACTATGTAAATTTATGTTTTTACATGTGAAATGTATGCTTGTTATCTGGCTATAGTGTAACTAACAAAAGGACACTTGGGAATGCGGTTACTATGTCATGAAATGGATTATCGAGTTTTTTTATGGTCATACGGCATGAGTTTCCCGATAATGTAAGTATAAGTGTTTGTCTATTCTAATAAGTTATCTCTTTGTTAAAGTAATTAACTCTTTTTTTCTTCTTTCTAATAGATTCCTACACACTTCATAACAATAAGGGTCAATACCCATGTCAGTGTTGGACTCTCTCATGATTTCTCCAACTAAAAGACTTTATGAACTTTACTACAAACCATGTAAAGAAAGCATATAGATATATATTTGGTTTATGGTTGTAGTTTTTGTGTTTTGAACAATGATGCATGTCTTAGTTTAATAGTTCTTGGAACCAAATTAATTGTAATGGATGAAAGTGGTTAATATAATGTTTATTTATTGTGAATTTAATGTGATTTCTGGAGTTTTAAATTTGACGCCAAATTTGATTTTGAATTTATAATGGCAGGTTAATGAAATAGCAATGGAACAATTATAGTGAAAGTGTTCCAAAAAAATTATGGAACGCTTTAAGTAAAAGTGTTCCAAACAATAGATTGATTTATGGAACATTTTTCGTAAAATGGTTTCAAAATATGGAATGATTATGGAACACTTTAAGTAAAAGTGTTCCAAAAAAATGCAAAGATTATGAGACGCTTCTAGTAAAAGTGTTCCAAAAAATGGAATGATTAGGGGACAAGCGGGCTATGTAATGGAACACTTTTGGTAAAAATAGTTCCAAAAGATGAATATTTGGGAACGATTATTATATCACTCCAAAAAGAAAATTTATTTTGGAACAGTCACATAGGGAACACTACATAAAAACGTCCTAAATTATCTCTTTAAATGTTCCAAAAAATCATATTCTGTACTAGTGAATTGATCTAATGATAAAATGCAAAAAAAAGGATGATGCACAAATGATGACATGTATTTTAATAAAACATGATGTCTAGGATTTCACTAACTTAAATGCAGTCTAGTTAAGATCATAAATGACATTAGGGTTTATCATTAGACTTAAATTAAATAAATGCTCTAATAAATTAAATTAGAGTTCTAGTACACTATTAGGGTTACAATAAATGTCGAATTAAATGTCTAAATTTTAGGGTTGTCACATTCTCCCCTTGTTAAAAAAAATTTCGTCCCGAAATTTAAGACAGTGTAATAATAGGTTAGTGGTCGGGAGAAAAGTGTGAATGTTGACGTTTCATGTCGGGATACGACTTCCTTTTAGATGAATTCTAGTTAGCTTACTCATTTGACTGTGTTCCGTTTATAGGAATAAAATGGGTAGATGTTGTCAAGCGATAAACGATTTCCCAAATCGTATTGTGACTACTAAAAGTTTGACGTAACAGTGATAAAAAAAATCTATAGAAATTGGTTCCCGTTTCTATTCGGAAATTTCGAGCTCTTGCATGAGACATGAGAGTAGGCACAACAGGTTTGAACACTTAATGATATAAATTACAATCTTCTTTTTCGTATTTGGCCCCAAGTACATCTTCTTCATATGTTTGTAAATTTGATCAGCACTGAGATAAATCAAGTATTTAGATTACTGATCTTCGTCCAAAATGATGTCGCGAAAGCTTCCAAAGCTTGGAACTTATATCCTATTCACGATGTTTACAATGTTCCACCAGGCTTGGTTTCTAATTGTTTCTTCATACTGCAAACTTTAGTGTTCTCTCTCTTCTTCTTCTACTTCTTTTTTTTTTTTTTGAATATCGATTTGGAAACCACGGGTTTAGGAAGAGAGATTGTGCAGACGTTTGTATTAATAGGAATTTCAAATGCTCGCACTCGACGTGGTTGATTCGTTATTTAGGCTAAGGGCGTCGGCCTTCCCGAGATGATACATGATTTCGTAGTCGTTATTGTTTAACAATCTTGACGCAATGTCGTTGCCTCATGTTTACGTCCCTTATGATGGAAAATATGTTAAAGGCTTTAGGTACCGTTCACAATATGTCTCCAGATTTTTAACGTGACTTCTATGCCTAGTTTGAGATCATGGGTAGTGTAGTTCTTTTTGTGGATTCTCAATTGTCGAGAGGCGTTTTCCATTTCTCTTCCATTTTGCTACAACAAGCAACATAATTCTTTGATGTGACGCTTCGTAATATACGATGACGTTTTTGGTTCCTTTAGGTTTGGGCTAGGAATGGTTCAATACACAATTTCTACTTTAGGGCTTGAAATACAGTTTCTTGTTTCACACTCAAGTCTAGTTTCTCATCTTTTTGAGTCGGAGAGGTTAGGGTTTGTGCCACTTTTGTATAATTTCTAGTAAACCATCAATCAGTAGCTAATCAGCGCAAGAAATTGACGTACTTCTGTCGGGGACCTAAATATTTGACGTAAAGTTTCTCCTTTTCAAATAGTTTTTAAAATTTGTTTAGTGTGTTCTTCATGTTCAAATTAAGTTCAAGAATAGATTAGGATATCGTTTATAGATTTGATGACAACTTGTCGAGGTATTGTTTACACAACAAGAGTTAAATCAAAAGATGGAGAACTCGAGTTTTGAATATGGTCTTAGGTACATCTCTTCATCATGAAATTTTGGATGGTGATAACTCGAGTGCAAATAAATTTTAGCATAAAAAGCCGATCCTTGTAATTGGTCGAATAGATCATCAACACGAAGAAGTGGATAGCGATTCATAATGGATACTTTGTTTAACCCCCGATAGGCTATTATCTTTTTTTTTTCTTTCTAGATCTACTATGATATTCATACAAATGGAAAGGATTCTTATAGGGAAATGATCAATCGGATAGATCCTGATTATAGAAGTTTTGGTAGTTGTAAAGACAACTCTCACATCTTGGGAGGATTTAGGGGTAAGGTTGTCGCGCGATCGGTAGAGCTCTTGGGATTTATTTATGTACGAATTTAAACTTGACGAGAATGATGGAAAACTTAGTAAATCCTTCAATAGAATTTTCTAAAATCTTTGTAGGATAGGTATGTCTTCGATTCGTCGTTTACACCAGTTTGTTTTCTATCGTGTAAGGTAAAGATGATAAATGTATGTCTTCTATGAATCTTGAGTCTTTTAACTTCTCCATGTCTTGACACTCGATCTTTTCTTTGGCTCGACACTGAGGTTACTCTAAGAAGTAGTTGAATTTGTACAAATCTTCAAAAATCTCAACTCTTGTTGAATTCCTTGGACAACAGTGTTCCATTTGTACCTCAAGTTTCACCGTTTCAGTCTATGATAGCAGAATGATTTTCATGGGTTAGGTTCTTCGCAGGATAACTTTTCGAGACTAGTTAAATTTTACTATATTCAAATTTTATGTTATTGTTTAACCGGGGGAAGGCAAGGACTAAATTGGGTTGTCTAATTTTAATAGCGCTGAGGTAGAATGATGAGTTGTTATACGATACTAGAGCTAGAGTTTTGTTGAGCTTCTCATTCTTTGATCATGACGATTCGTCTACGGTTTGGTCGGTTACTGACGCGAAATATTTTTGACATGCTCTCCGTTATTTGTTCTTCCTATATCTTCTCAAGTGATAGCTGTAATAGTTGCCTTCGTTATTAGTCAAGACGGCTTTAGTCCATAGTTGACTCATTTCCGTTTTGTTCACTAATAAGGATAGGTGTCTGCAATTGTTTGATTCCTTTCAATAATCCCCGACATTGATAATTCCATATTGTATCATGTAATTATAAACTCGGTGGCCAGACGCTTTTATAATTTCATAATACAATTTTTCCTCATCATTGTCACCTCATAGCTTCATTTATGAATACTAGTGTTTTCTCCATACTCCTATAGTATGCGAAATTCCAGGGGTCATACTTTTGATTCTACGAAAACTATGAATCCTTTTCTTATAATACTTTGTGCAAAGATCTAAGAGTTGATCCTAAAGTTCATCATAGAGATATCACAAAGATGACGTTCAGTCGTCAGTCACACGAATAATATAATTTGTCTCAAAATTAGTGGATTGGGAAATTCAGGATCAGGTGGCGATGCTTACATCGGGTATAGTGTGTGAGAGTGATATATAGTGTGTGAAAGGGATGTATCATGTGTGATTAAAGTATGGGGTGCACGTGTAGATGTGTTTTCTTATCCAATATCCACTGATGATGAGTCACCATGCTCCTTGTCCATTAGAGTAGAGTAGAGTAGCAAAATAGTCACCGCGCGTCGACATTCTACAATAATCCTAAACTACATGTCTATGTAAGTGATTAATGAAGTGTGAGTGATTAGTGAAGTATCAGTAGGGGATCGAATATGAGTGTATAGGGTATATGGTGTAAGAGTACAATGAATAATGTAGTTGATTTGATAGTTTCTCAAGTGTGGTTTTAGGTATAAGCATCTAATGGTATCAAATATTGTACCTAAGTCAAGTATACGGTGAGTGTAAAAGCAAGAGGCATAGTACTAAGGCGTAGGTCTTGTGAATGATTTAAAATGTATTCTATATGTAATGAGGCTCTATATGAAAGATACCTCTATTAAAAATTAGCTCTATATGAAATGAGACTCCATGTAAAATGCAACTCTATATGAAATGAGATTATTATATAAAATGCAATTCTATATGAATAAGACTTCGGATGCCACGAACACAATTTGAATTAAAATAGTTTTGTCCAAAAATCTTTTTAAAGTCATAGATTAGTTTTACTAATTCACTATAACCAAAGGCTCTGATACCAATCTGTCACACCCCGCCAAAAATGATTTTATAGTAATAAATGATTTGCGAAAGAACGGGATGTAACATTCATGAGTAACACAACTATGATTATTGCAAACATTTAATAGTTTTAAATGTATTAAATACTTGAAATAAGTATTATTCAAAATTTATATGTAACTCAAAAAGATTAAAATAAAAATTAATGTTTAGAAATGAAAAAGACGTTCGTGGCATCTCGACAATATGCATGCTCATGATCCAAAGTCTACGGACTCAATGCTTCTCCTATTTACCTGAAAAACATATATAAAACGATCAACAAAAATTTGTTGAGTGAATCCGCAGGTTAAATCTTTGTTTAAAAAAAAACAAGGTTTTGTAAGCTAAACATGGCAAAAACGTATATCAAAATGTTATTTAAAAATGATTTGAAATACAAAGTTTTTGTGTGCCAACCAGCATAAATTGTATAATAAAATATAGATTTGAGTTACCCAAAATGTATATGTGCTAACAGAGCAAAAATATGTGTGATGATAAGTTGTTCAAAAATGATTTGATATAAATAAATGTTGTAATAAAATTTGATATGTAAAGACATGTAAGTAATAAAATAGTAAGATTGTAAAGAGAAGTATATATTAAAAATGCATGACTGATGTCCCCAACAGTTAGCTACACCATTGAGTTAATATGCCGACCCTAAGCCCATAATCAAACTGCAACTCTAAGTGTGATGTTTCTGTTCTCTAAGATATGCACTCCCCTGACGGTTGTGTAGAACCGTTAAGTAACAACAAAAATGTGGGAGGAAGAATGTCAGCCAATGGTACCATCTGCATATCCAGGGCCTAGTCGCAACTAGCTAAGATTATGGCATGTAAGCATAATAAGATTATGGCATATCCAGGACCTATGCGCTACACCTACTTAGTCCGAGCATAAAGACTGTTTGTCATGGTTTGCATAATGTATCATCACAATAAAATAAACAGTTATGAATAAAGCGAATGTTTATAAAACATTTGATATGTTGTAAATATTTGTAAAAGTAGTTGATATGTTTTTCACCCCAAAATTTGTAAAAAGCAACAAATAAAATACGCTAAAAAGTGGGGCTGTGGACTCACCTGCTGCAAAGCTTCCCAAAATGCAATTAAGAGGAAGGCAATTTCCAACCAAATGGCTTCTAGTACCCTAAATGCATAAAAGTAACTATGAGCGATAATTTGGTGACTCTATTAAATTTATTTTGTGTCTTAAATACCGTAAGTTATATTTTACAAGTTTTTGTAGTTTGGTTTTCTTAATCAAAAATAGCATTTAGTTGTACTCTATAATGATTTAAATAAATACATTTTAAATAGTTATAATAATAAATTATTTATTAAATAATTAAATAATTAATTAAATGAAAATTTTAATATTTATAACATTCTGAATCTAACATTTGTAGAATGAAAACGTCACTTGGGTTTTGGGGTAAAATACATCGTCTGGAACAAGGACTCGTCGGAAAAGGAAACCCAAAAACACAGCCGTAATTATTCCGTCACACACTCGTTAACTTTTATGCATACGGTAGACAATACCAAAACGTTTCTTATACAAATTGCGCGCACACACACTATCTGTGCGTTGCCGGAGATGGCGACGGACACATAAAACCCAGAAAGGAAACAAACCAAACACTCACACACGCGTGATCTAGATTCGAGTTTAAAGTTTATACCGTCGATGTAGAAAGAGAGAGAGAGCTGTCGGAGGTTTATGTTTATCGCCGGAGTTGAACAAACACCCGAGAGAGAGATGGTTGTTTGTCGCCGGAGTTGTAAACTCCGCCTGAGATGGTGACTTCTGCCTGGTAGTCACCTGGTTCGCCGGGGACAATGAGAACGGATTCTGAGCTCGCCGGAATTTGAGTGCATGCTTGCGCCGGAAAACTTTTGTATCGCCGGAGGAACATAGTAACAAGATATGGCGGCCGTGGTTATGTATAATAGCTTTAGGGCTTTCTTATTTATTTAAGTAGGGTTATTTTAGGCTCTTGGTAAGATCTGTTTTGATTGGTGGATTAAATAAGTAAATGATATTGATTGGTTGGGTTAATATAGTGTGTTATAGTAAAATAAAAGTTGATTCGGTGGGAGGGTGTACGTGGCCTAGAAAGAGGAGTCAACTAGTTGGATATTTACATAGTTTATTAATTTGTTTAGGCATTACTTGATATACATAAATACGGGTACAATTGTTTATTAATATAGCGTATTGACTAAAATTTATTAGTTTAGATATACTTTTGACGATTTTCATTATTTTTGCATTTTACCGAGTATTAGATGTTCTTACTTGTTTAATAAATCGGGTAAGGTGTTTTATAGTTTGCTTTTCGTACGCATTTGTTTAATTGAGCTATTGTACCATTATAAATTTATACTTTTGATTTGGTTCATAATTATGTTGTGTCACCAACTCGCTAACCAATCACTACTACAGAAATTTATAGTTTTATCACCTTTAAGAACGATTGTTGTATATAGTGTTTCTAAAAACACTTTTATAACCCGCTAGTAATGTCAATCGTTCCAAAAATAAAATATTAGAGACGTTTTTTAAATAAAATGTTCCAAAGTAGTTGTTTAGAACAATTCCACTAAAAGTGTTCCACATAATTTAGTTATTTGGAACGATTTATCCCAAAATGTTATAAATAATTGGTTGCTATAGGGAACTTTTTTAATAAAAGTGTTCCAAAATAGTTATTAGGAACTTTTTTTAATAGAAGTGTTCCAAAATAATATTTATTGGGAACTTTTATAGTAAAAGTGTTCCAAATTTAAAACTTTTATCAATTTGAATTTGAATGGTTATAGTTTGTTTGTAAACGACAGGATATCTCGAATAGTTTGTTTGGTTTAATTTGAACGACTTAAGTGTATTATCTATCACTTCATCACTTTAACTCCTGGCTACCTAATTCTCCATCAATTTACAATCTCTTAAAGTCTTGTTTAATTAAGGTATATTACATTAACTTTTCTATACGTGTGTTATATAAATTTAGTAGTTTGTTTATATAACTTTTTGTGAATCCGTATGTATCGATTTAACAATAGATTAAGCAAGAACAAAGATGGATTGGAAGATCAAGAATGAAGCTTTGCACACCAAAAACTTACGTATGATTCAATATGCGGCAAAGGTTAGGTCAATACTAGGTTACAACTAGGTATTTATACCTAGGCCTAGTATTGACTAATTACATAAAATCACCCTAGACTATTTGTTACAATAAATGTCACATTACACCCCTAGGTTATTGAATACATTAAAATGTGACCCAACAATCTCCCCCTTTGTAAAAATAGTCTGGGAAGCATATCTTCGAAGTCTTCATCTTTAGCAAAAGCCTAGTCTTGTAGATATTTCGTTGCATAATAATCAGGATCAGGCTTGAGCTTTATTAATTTTTGAAAACGAATACTTCTTGTAGCTTTTTAACCACAAAAGGTACTTTGAAGACTTTACTTTGAAGATACATATTGATCGACCAAAATTGAGACCCATAATGATAGAGAGATTAACAGCGGAAGTCTTTTCTTGAAGTTTATGGCTTTATGTCGATCAATGATCTTTAACAATTGTTGTTCGGAAAATTTGTTGATAAGGTTTATGCTCCCCCTCAAACAGACAATTATTTCTTCATGGAGTCTTCGGTTCCTTGTTTACTCCCCCTTCACTGGAGCATATGTGTCCTTTTTTATGTGCAGTAAGTTAGGCTAGTATATTCTCCCCCTCATGATGAACAGGATTTATCTGAATCATCATGTAACAGGAAGACTCTCCGAAGCTTGTTGATGAAAATATGTTGAATAATGATACATTCATTTTTTTTTTTTTTTGAATAGATCAATATATAACACATTATTCAGTATAGTCAAACAGGGTAAACCGGGATCACATAGATTTCCCGTTAACACGACAGTTGAAAAACTGTGTGACCTACGTTCAGTGTTGGCGTTGATGTTAGCACTGGTAGGATTTCCGTTCAATCATCGTGGAATACCAATAAGTTTGGTATCACTATGAATGTTCCGGCAATATCACTAGGATATGCTTGGTGGAATGCCTGTGTCTTAGAGAAATTTAATTCGGTTCTAGACTCTATATGTGGATAAACTAAGGCGAGGACTGGAGGTGGGTCCTCTTTTTTAATATCAACAATCTCCAAATGAGATGTCGATAGTGGATGTGGTAATCTCCGTGATTTTGAAACAAGTACTTTTTGTACTTGAGTGGTCAGTGGGGGCTGTGCATTGTATCACTGGGTCCATGATGTCTGAATCAGAAGGCATCTTATGCAGTCTGATAAAGATGTGGTTACCCGGTCTTTTGATAGGTTTAGGGAGGGTTTTTCGTTTTCTTCAACCCTTTTTCACACACTCTTCACTCAACTCACTGTTTCATTTTCAACCACACCCTCGTTTTTGTGTTACCATGTGATAAGCTGATTTGCACCCCATACTTCATACCCCCTCTCAATTTTTACATCAGCGCACCCCAATCAAGATCCCATGATACTTGATTCTGCTCACCTAGACCTAGGGACCCTCACTTTTTAGTTCCTATATTGTCGGTGGCTCCAGGGAAGATCATGCTGGGTTTAGCAGATCATGGGAGTAATTTGAGAGTGGACTGTTACGCTCATATGCATTTGAATCAGCTTTCAAAAGATGTTGCATTTTAAGAGTTCACATGGATTTTTCATCGTAATTTTATGTGTTTCCGGTATAAGTTGTTGCCTGAAAAAATGATAGATGTTACGGCACAACAACTTGTTCTTCTTTTTTTTTTAGGTAACACCGGACTCACATAGAGTATCCGTTAGCACACGGTATGAAGCGGTAGTCGTTTGCACAACTGTTGATTCAAGTGTGTGACCTGCGTTTAGAGTTGGCGTGATTTTAGCTCTAGCAGGATTTCCACTCGATCCTCGTGAAACAGCAGATTGTGATGCCACTACGAGTGTTCTGATGTATTCACAGAGATCCATTTTTGTAGTGCAAGTGTCCTATATTGGAAGATTCTTGAGGGTGAGAACTAGACACACTGTGCATACAAAGAGACTTAACCCGGGGGCAGGAGGTTATTTATGTTTCAATACCGACATATATTCCGAATGAGTAGTCAGTAGTTTTTGTGCTACGTCCCCTAATGAAATGAAACAAATTCCTGTTGAGAAGAATTTGAGTAGTTGGTGGTGGTGTGCAGTTGCTTTACTGGGCCTGTAAAGTCTAGTGAAACATCCAACGCATGAATGATCACTCATTTATATGGTTGCCCGGTTTCTTAATGGTTTGGATGCATTCAAAGGTGTGTTTTCTTAGATTTATCATTTTTCACATCACCTTGCACTCACCTATTACTATACCCTAGACTTATACCCTCACATTTACCAAATGGCTGAAAAAGAATTCCCTTGGAAGGTAAGGCCGGTTTTGGCAAACCATGGGAAGGTATTGTCGTTTGATAAAAAAAAATTGATCAAATAAAAAAAATTCAAACGGGTACAAAAGTATTGATATAAGAAAGTTTCTCCCCCTGGAAATACTAATTCTCCCCCTAGAATTAATATTACTCCCCCTCGACAAAATAAAGATATATAAAAGTTTGTAGATCAGAAATATACCTTGTAACAGCAGCAGAGGGGTGGAGAGGAGTTTTTACAGTTCTGTGTTTGCTGATTAAGAGCGGGTTTCAAGTTGATGTACTTGAAAGCCATCTCTTTAAAGCTCGGGTCATACACTGAAGTGTGTATAAACCATGATGATGAAGCTCGAGTTATACACTGAGTTGTGTATAAGTCATTGCTCCGAAAGGTTTAATCAGTGAAAAGCAGTTTTGCAGAAACAAAATTGAAACAAAATTGAGATTTAACATACCAAGCTTAGACACAAGAAAATTAAATCATTTTTCGTCTAAAGCCTTGGTGAATAAATCAGCTAACTGAAAATCAGTGGATACGAAGTACATTTCCACAGTTCCTTGTTCAACGTGATCTTTGATAAAATGATATCGAAGATCAATATGTTTAGTTTTGGAATGTTGAACAGGATTGCATGAAATTGCAATTGCACTTCGGGAGTCACAATATAAAGGAATACAGCTGTATGAAAAGCCGTAGTCTTTTAATTGTGACTGCATCCAAATTACCTGGGACAAGCAGCTTGCAGCAGCAACATACTCCGCTTCGGCAGTTGAAAGAGAGACACAATTTTGTTTCCTTGAGGACTAGCTCACCAATTTATCACCGAGAAATTGAGCACCTCCAGAAGTGCTTTTACGATCCAACATACATCCAGCATGATCAGCATCTAGAATGCAGACAGGTCAAACGAAGTTTCTTTGGGATACCAAAGACCAAGATCTCGAGTACCCTTTAAGTAACGAAATATGCGTTTGACTGCTTGAAGGTGAGACTCTTTAGGAGCAGCCTGATACCGAGCACAAACGCACGTAGAGAACATTATATCAGGTCGACTGGCAGTTAGATATAATAATGACCCTATCATGCCTCGATAGTTTGTGATATCAACGAGCTTTCCGTCAGGATCAGTATGCAATTTTGAACCGGGTGACATTGGTGTAGAAATGGGTTTACAGTCATCCATCAGATACTTCTTCAACAAATCAGTGATATACTTGGATTGATTGATGAAGATCCTGGTAGGTAACTGACGAACCTGTAGACCGAGAAAGAAATTCATTTCCCCCATCATACTCATTTCAAATCTTTTGATCATAAGATCTGAAAATCGTTTACAGTATTTTGGATTTGTGGACCCGAAAATAATATCATCTACATAAATCTGAATGAGGACGCTATCTTCCTCTTGTCGTTTGATGAATAGAGTTTTGTCCACTTTGCCTTTTGAAAAACCAGAGTCGACTAAGAATTTGGATAAAACATCATACCACGCACGAGGAGCTTGCTTCGAACCATATAACGCTTTATCAAGGATGTAGACATGGTTAGGAAAGTTTGGATCGACAAATCCTTCTGGTTGATGAACGAAAACTTCTTCACTGAGAATACCATTAAGAAATGCAGTTTTTACATCCATTTGATAGATTGTAAAATTCTTGTGTGCTGCATATGCCAGAAAGATTCGGATGGCTTCTATTCTTGCAACCGGAGCAAAAGTTTCTTCATAATCGATGCCCTCTTGTTGAGAATACCCTTTAGCAACCAGGCGTGCTTTATTTCGAATGACAATCCCATTTTCATCCTTTTTGTTCTTAAAGATCCATTTGGTACCAACAACAGACTTTCCAGGTGGTTTTGGAACTAGACGCCAAACTTTCAGTCGTTCAAATTGATTGATTTCATCTTGCATGGCAAGAATCCAGTCTGGGTCTGATAAAGCTTCGCTGACTTTCTTAGGTTCATTGGAGCTTAAGAAAGATGAGTATTGACATTCATCAGCAGTAGCTCTCCGAGTTTGAACCGAAGATTCAGGATTTACGATGACTTGATGTAAAGGATGCTCTTTGGTCCATTTCAGAGTATGAGGAAGTGGAAGTTGACCTGGAATTATGTTTGAGGTATCAGTGAATTCAGGATGCGGGATCATAGCAGTTTGAGTGTTGGATGAAGAAGGTGGGGGATCGACTTGTTGAACATTGAATTTGGAGAAATCAATCACCAACGTTTGAGGTTGAGCTGGTGCAATGATTAAATTAGAAACACCTACAACTGGAGAAGGCGATGAAGAAGCATCTGGTGATGATTGAGTTTCCATTGAAGATGAAGTAGAATCGGAGTTTGTTACCGACTCAGTGTTCTCAGGCGCAGCAGACGTTGGAGATGGAGAGTCAGAGGAACTCGGACTCTATGTCTCAGGGACACTGATAGACTGAACATCTGCAGCTGCAGGGAATGGAACGCCAGCCTCCTGAAGTAAGGTATGTCTGATGTTATGATATTCATCATAAAAATATTCAAACAATACATCGAACTCATTTTCAGATGTGGAAGGAGCGGAAGGAGGTGCAGGAGGTTTAATATCAGAAGTAAGTGACTCAAGAGGAAATGTCTCATCAAAATTCACATTTACACTTTCTCTTATTGTCCGATTTGATCGATTATAAACCCTGAATGATGCAGATTCACGTGAATAACCAACAAATACCCCTTCGTCAGCTTTAGCTTCAAATTTGTTCAATTTGTCTTTGTCATTCAAGATGAAGCAACGACTCCCAAAAACATGAAAAAATTTAACATTCGGAATTCGGTTATTTATCAATTCATACGGTGTTTTGTTGTAGGTTTTGTTGTTGATAGAACGATTTTGAGTGAAACATGCCGTGTTGATGGCTTCAGCCCACAGAGATAAAGGTAGTTTCGAAAACGAAAGCATTGCGCGGGCTGCTTCAACTAAGGTACGATTTCTTCGTTCTACTACTCCATTCTGTTGTGGAGTTCTAGCAGCGGAAAATTGATGGGTTATACAAACAGATTCAAGAAATGAATCTAGGGTTCGATTCTTAAACTCAGTTCCATTATCAGTCTGAATGGTGTTGACTTTTAATTCCAGATTTGTCTGAGTTTTCTTGATAAAGGCGATAATAGTATTTGCAGCTTCATCTTTGGTATGTAAGAAGTGAACCCAGGTATACCTTGAGTAGTCATCAACATTCACTAACACATACCGTTTACCAGCAATTGATTGTACACTCATTGGTCCACATAGATCCATGTAAAGCAATTTAAGAGGTTTGATGTACTTGGAACAGGTTTGGATTGTTGGACGTTTTCTTCATCTTTCCCATTTCGCAAGACGAACACAGATGATCTTTTGCAAATTTAACGTCTGGGAGACCAGATACATGGCCACCTTTTACCAATTTGTTGATGGTTTTGAAGTTAAGGTGAGAGAGGCGACGGTGCCATAACCATGATTCATCTGATGACACTGTTGACAGTAAGCATACTTCTTCCATTGGGGTCACGTCATTTAGATTGATAGTAAACATATTTGTATCCCGTGATCCGGTAAGAAGTTCTTTTCCATTAGAAGTACGAACAGCACACTTCTTTGTTCGAAAATTAACTTCTAACTCTTTGTCACAAAATTGACCGATGCTGAACAAGTTGTGAGCAAGATCTTCAACATAAGTGACGTTTCGAATGATTAACTTGTCACGAATGATATCGCCAATTCCCATGATAGCAGCCAAATGATCATTTCCAAAACGAACAGTACCCAAATATTTATCTCTGAAATTTGTTAAGAGGTTCTTGTTTCCCGTCATATGCCGTGAGCATCCAGAATCAAGATACCATATATTCTACATAAAACAATTAAAAAAATTTAGGTACCCAATCAATTATGGGTCCTATACGATTAGTGAAGGATGTTTTATGCAGATTTTACAGAAGGATTAATTTAGAGATTTTGGGGAACTGCAAGGAGGCAGTTCTGAGTGGATTGATTTGACAGACCATTTAAGCTTTTTCTCTGGAGAATGTAAAATCCAGTTTGACTGTTCATTCTTGATCCAAGTGTAATGAACAAACGTGGATTTTGTGTGATGCATCTTTGATTTGTTTGTCGAAGAATTGGAAGAAGTGCTTGATTGTGATGATTTAGGTGTTGTGGTTCCTCGAGTTGTTTGACGTTGAGAAGACATTAATTTATTAGAGATGGGTGGGGTAGTGGGACGAACATTATTCGGTTTGATGGCTTGTGTAGAAGAATGTTTTCGTTTATATTGCAAAGGACGAGAAACGGGTGTTTTGCATGAGTACGGAAAACAAGTTTTGCAGGACTTAATTATTTTACCAGACTTATGTAAAACATAGTTTCTAGGACCACATGGAGCATCCAACCTAATGAAATATCATTCATCGTATTGAGAAATTTGTTTATTTGTTTGCTTGTCACAATAAATCTTTTTACCGGTTTTATCATATTTAACAACCAAATTATCACCATTAACAATATAATTCACAGGACGATAAATAGCAGAATCATAAAAAGTACCAAAAGCCAATTTAGGAGCAATAAAATCCATGGAGTTATTACATTTATTATAAACAGAAAAAGAAGAAACTAAAAAGGACGATGAACTAGACTTCTTAATTTCCTTTGACTTAAGCATACTAGAGCCGGACGACTTAGACTTCTTTATCCGAGTTGCTCCTCTGTCTCCGATTGGCATGGGCTTCTCAAGCTTTGAATTTAAGGTTATATCTGAAACATTTAAAACAGTTGAGTCAGAGCTTCTTTTTAAAATAGCAGGGATTTTAATTGTAGAAGTCTTTTCAAGAGTTTTAGTTTGAGTAGAAGAATTAATTTGAAAATCATTTTGAACAGAAGAAGAATTGTTTTTAACAAGTTTATCTTCTAAGTCATGAATTTTAGTTTGTAAAACTAATTTTTCTTTATCAAATGCCTTATGTGTTTCATCAATTTCTATTTCTAATTGGCAGATTTTCTTTTCGAGAATTAATGATGGAATATAAAGCTTTCGTGTCACTTTTTGTTGAACGACAGCATCCCCTTTAATTTCAAATTCTTCTGGGTTATTATAGGAAAATATTCATCATTTTCAAATTTAGCCTTTTTAATTTCATAAGTTTTGTTCAATTCTGCATAGTTGAAACTGATTTGGGGATTTCTTTTTCTTCATCTGTCACCCGCATGAAGCTCTGCCAGATATCTCTTTGCATGTAGCGAGAGTCATATAGTGTTGGAAGAACCCTGCACGCCTTGCTCAGATATCCTGGATTGTCTGCCCCTAGACCTTGTTTGGAGTTGAAGTATTTGAACTCTTTAGGCTTGTTCAAATGGATGGTTTGATCAGTATTTCCTCGTTTGACGATTAACTCTTCAAGGTGTTTAATGTGAGATACTAACTGATCTTTGTCGTAGGTGAGACGATGTATGATAACCTGTTGACTATTTCTATCTTGTGATGATTGATTAGTTTGATCGGTTAATTTTTCTTGTAGTTCTTTGATTTCAGAATTTAAAGATTTAAATTGGTTTTCATTATCATCAAATTCTTGTTGTTTACGTTCCATCCAGTTTTTTGTGAATTGACATTCTTGGAACGTTTCAATATACAATTTGTAATATTTGTCATTTCTTTCCTTTGAAATAGGATTTTGTGAATTTTTAAGATTTGTAATTTCAGCTTCTTTCTCGAAAATTGTATGTGACAAATGTTGAATATCAGATTCATATTGGACCTTTATTTCTGACGCTTGTCTTTATAAATCCTGAATTTCCAGTGTAAAAATTTTATTTTGTTTAATGTGATTAACAAGTTGCTCACCTAGATGAGCAGTTTGTTTGCATTGATTTTCTAAAATGTTTACATGCTCTAAAAGTTGTGTATTCATATCCTTTTCGAGTAAAATTGTTTGATTTAAGGTATCAATTTCAGAAATCAGATTTTTATCAAGACAAGTATCAGAATCAGTGGAATGATCAGAAGTTGATAAAGAAGAGTTGGTTACCTCAATTTCCTTGTTGGCCTCCTCATTGGAACGTTCGTGGAGCTCAGCATTTTCTCTTGCCATGAAACACAAGTTTGCAGCATGTTCCTCATCTTCTTGATCAGAGTCTTCCATCCACTGAAGATCTTCTGCTAACAGCACTTTCCCGGATTCAATTTGTTTGGCCAACAGCATCTTCTTTTTGAAATATTCAGAATCACGAACTTTAGGTTTCGTGCAATCACGAGAGAAGTGACCAGCAAGACCACAGTTATAACATTTCTTTGTAGGATCCAAAGGTGTCATGGCTGGCTTATCAGTTGAAGCAGAAGCAGATTGAGCAGATTTAAAGTTTGATGAAAATCGCAGATTGTTGTTTGCGGTTTTCGGGTAATATTTCTTCTCATATTTAGAGATGAGTGACATGGCTTGCAGCACTTCTTGAAGTTCTTTATCCAAATCATCAATTTTTGGAGGAGTGGGTTCTTCTGCTTTTTCTTTAGACTTAGCAGTCTCATTTAACAGATGCTGTTGTTTGGTAAGAAGTGCAAGAGTATCTTGTGTCTCTTGTTTTGTTTTGGCTATGTTATTCACCATTGGAGCATTTTGGTACAAATATTCGTACAGCTCATGGATATCTATCAGACTTAGATCTTTATTCTGCATAGCATTGTTACCAAACATTTCCCACTCAGGAAGAAGACTGTTGATAAATTTGATGTTGATCTCTAGGTTTCCCTTTGATAGACTATTTTTGCGGAGATCATTTAACAGATTACAGTATCGGTGGTAAGTGCTTTGCAAGTCTTTCCCGACTGAGGCTTTAAAATTTTCATAGGAGTTTAACGTAGTAACCATCTTAGCCTTATTCCCAAGAAACGTGCCCTCCATTTGTTTTCTTATTTCATCCCAGAGTTCTTTAGCGCTCTCAAGACTATCTAAACTATTGTAGATTTCATTCGGTAGTCCTTGAAGCATGAAGGAATATGCTTGACGATCAGCTTTGGCACGTTGCTTTTGAATAGCATTATATCTGGAAGGAGGGATGAGAACTCGACCGCCAATAACCGGAGGATCTGCATCAGGTAACGCAACAACATCTTCATAGAATTTTGCGTTTCCATTCTCAAGGGACTCAAGAATTTCAGTAGCTAATTCTTGGCTTCTGATGAAGTGGAGAAACCTTTTCTTCCACTGAGCATACTCACCTCTGAATAAGACTGGAGGTTTTTGATCAGACCCAATCGATAGTGCTTCTCTTGAAGTCATTGTGTGTATGGTTACGACTGAGGGGGAAAAAATTTAAATTTGAATTTTTTTTAAAAGATCTCAGATGACAAAGGACACTTTAAATATGTCTTCGATTTTAGAATTGGCCAAAAACGACAACCGGGTCAAAAATTGTGGCTATTCAAAGTTTGGAAATTGACCGAAAAATCACAAAAACGCAAATAAAGTGATCGAAACAAGTCTTTTTGGACCGGGAAGTCGGGTAAACCCGAGCTGAAAGTTATGATCGTTTTAGTATAGCACCTTTTGACACACGATCTTGGGTTGAGATTTGCAAGTTCGGGCCGACGTTGAGAAGTTCGGGCCGAAGTTGAGAAGTTCGGGCCGAAGTTGATTGAGATGTTCGGGCCGAAGTGGATATAGAAGTTCGGGCCGAAGTGGATGTAGAAGTTCGGGCCAAAGTAGGGTGTTCGGGCCGAAGTTCGGAGTTCGGGTCGAAGTTCGGGCCGAAGTTCGTTTATAGTTCGGGCCGAACATGAAGATGAGTTCGGGCCGAACTTGTTACTGTTCTCGGGCCGAAAACTTTCTTGACAGTGACGAACCGAAACAGCCTAAAAGTTCACTAAATCGATCCTATCTTGCTCAATTCTTAACCAAATCTAGTGATTCAAATCCCAATATGCTCGAAAATGATTTTCGCACGAAATGAGTCAATAAACTCGATCAAAACACAACATATCAGACGGTAATTTTGATTTAACAGAGGAAAAAATGTGTTTTAATGGTTTTCTTTAAAATCAACGAATTGGGATCAATTCTGGATGGATTTAATCGAAACTTGATTCTAAAATGCTTAGAATTACAAGAGGAATGTAATGAACAAAGAATATAAACGATTTAATACCTCAAATTCCGATTTTGATTCTTGAGTTCTTCACCAAAAACTTCAAAATCTTGCTTAATCTTCACTGACATGGATCGAATCAAAGAAGATTTGTGCTCTGATACCAATTGTGAATCCGTATGTATCGATTTAACAACAGATTAAGCAAGAACAAAGATGGATCGGAAGATCAAGAATGAAGCTTTGCACACCAAAAACTTACGTACGATTCAATATGCGGCAAAGGTTAGGTCAATACTAGGTTACAACTAGGTATTTATACCTAGGCCTAGTATTGACTAATTACATAAAATCACCCTAGACAATTTGTTACAATAAATGTCACATTACACCCCTAGATTATTGAATACATTAAAATGTGACCCAACAATTTTGAGAGAAGAAATTCCTATTAGTTGTAATTAGTTTATTAAATGGGATTGAGAAAAATCTAATACCGTGACTTCTAGAACATTAAACCAATCGGTACTTAATAACCATACTTAGAACTAGATGAATCCATACATAATGAATATCTCTTAATCATCAAATCAACGTCCAAATTACATTATTTGTTTTTACAATTTCTTATTTACATTCAACAAAGTCAAAACATGATTAAAACAATTTTCTTTATTAACTCTTTAACTTACTTTCACTTGATTACATAACCGTTCCCTGTGGATTCGATACCCCGAAATACTTATCTAAGCTATATTACCCATGATTAGGTATACTTGCCTATGAATGTGGTAGTCTAGAATAGTAGTATTTAGGAGCATAATATTATAACTGGATTTATCCCATTAAATGTATATCCACTACATTACATAAAATGATTTCCTATTAAGACAGTATCTTAATGTAAATTATTTTAGTATCTTAATGTAAATGATTTCATGTTTGCAGTTGAGAAATGGAACATATGAATAAAGAGATGCATACATACATAGCTAAGGAAATCAACTCTCTATATAACTAAGGAATTCAACTCAATAGCTTCTAACATAAACATTAGCAACATCAATTAGAAGCTTCAATTCCCAATTTCAAACCCCGCACTACATCTGCTAACCAACAATGACAATTAAATAACGTTTACAATCAAATTAACTGAATATAAAAAAATGTGGATTACGAACCAAAGCAGATTTAATCATCAGCTAGAAGGAATCAGTTAAGAAGAAAGAAGACGATTGAGCAAACAAATTAAACCTAACCTCTGAGCGATCCCGATGGTTTTATCTTCTGCTAAATGTTCCAACTGAATGATTCAACAAAAAATCCGTAAGTCACTCAAAAATACTGAAAATTAACGTATAATAATCTAGGGTTTGTTGTGCCAGCTCGTGAAATCCAATTTTTTTAGATATGTGTGTAAGAATATTGAATTGAAGCTAGTATATGCGACTGGAGCATATGTATCGTTCAATTCTGCTTCAAATATGATTCAAATCTGGTTTGTAATAGTTGAAATGGGAAGTAATTAATTAGGGTTCGTAGCTGTAGTTGAATAGGACATTATACATGGTCTGTATATTCCTCTATATATGAGGCCAAGATTTGAGTTTTGTTTGACAACTCATCAATTTTAAACACCCCCATTGGCTGTCAATGCCACCTGTAATTGGCTCCATATGCCACCTGGACGAGTCAAAGAAACAGACTAAGCACAATATTAGGCAATCTCATCTTCAATAAACAAACCAATCCCGCAATCTCATCTTCAATCTCAACATATGCCGATTCAGTGCATTCTCCGACTGGAAGTTGCTGTACGATTCTCCGATCCAATACCGATCCTAAAAAAGAGGTTCCTTAATTTGTAACATCAGAGCATACAGTTTTATATATTAAGGGTGTCTTATTATGAGTTAGGGTTTTCTGAACAAATTAAATGAATTAGGATTTCCTGATGATGATTTTTTTTACGATTTTAGAACCCTGAAATCATAAATTAAGGGTTTCTAATTATGAATTAGGGTTTTCCGAACATATTAATCGTTTTCTATTAGAAACGAGGTTGCTTTTGTAACATCAGAGCATAACGATCTAGAGAATTTATGCCATGTCGTTAGGGCTGTAAGCCTTAATTCAATTTTGACAATGATAACTTTCTGATTTGGTCCAATTTCAAGTTAATTTGGATAACTAACTGCAGGTTCCTCCATGATTCAAAAGTGAAAATGAATTATGTAGTATAGTGTTCGATTAACAATCATATTAATCGTTTTTATTATATTAAATCTTTCTTTTGCAACATAATTGCATAACGATCTTTAGAATTTGCTCCATATCGTTAGTGCAATACTCAAGTTAATGAAAACATGGACCTGAAGTTGACAATTTATGTTTTGTAATTCTTGAGTTGGCACATATGTACTCATCATCTTTAAAGCTATATGAAACTAACTACAAAATTGTGAATTTCACTGGAAATGTTGGTCATTTTGTTTCTTAAGTTTATAGACTCAGTAAAAATTTATTATTTTGTGTTTTCAGTTGTTACTTATGTTGACTCAAGTGAAGTTCAAGCTTTAAAAGATCCAGGTACATAATTTTGTTTATTTATTATTGAAGAACATTTTTTGAAGTACCTATCACATTGGTTATTTCAATATCATATGGGTCAAATAATATTTGTAGCTAAATAGGGAATGGATCAACTAGGCCAAATGTTTCTGGGACAACCTGACCCAGAACCACTCGACGAGTACCTGTTTCAACCCGAACCATTTTTTACCAGCTACCATATCCACCAATCTATGCAAAATCCAATTCATGTCATTTTCTATTTAAAGGACTATTGTTGAGATAACTGAATCTTTCTTTTTAAACTATCTTATCTAGATGCATAAATTTGCCATCATATGCCCTTTTTGTAAATCTACATTGATGGTTGTTTTTACCCTCTGTTATTTTATTTTCTTTGTTTTTCTTTTGATTTTATAGGTATATAAAAGCTTAAGGTGATAAAGATTTGACATCATCTGTGAAGGAAGGATCTGACATGCTATTAATGAATCTATATAGAATTTTGAATTTTCGTGATGAAATGGATAGTCTTGCATATCTTGTGTTTTATGATATTTTTAATGATATAAAATAATAAAATGAATAAATATCCTTATAGTTTGAGTTTTTCTTAATATTTTGTAGGACCATGATGTAGGGTTTCATAACACTGATCAACCACTTGGGTCGACCTCCTAGTTTACTTGGTTCGAACCTTGCTGACCAAAAACATGAACTTGTTCTTGACCGGTTAAAACCAACTAGCTGATTTAATCCCTAAATGCGGAACTGAGATTAAGCCTAATCCTTAAACCCTAAAGGATTGGGATGTTGGAGAACTAGTTTAGGTTAACAAGAAAGAAACCTTGTATGAAAAACTCGAACACACACAATGAAGGTGTGTTCGTCGAACACTCACCAAGAACCCTAGGGTTCTTGGTGTTCTCGTCCGTTGCACAAGAGGAGAAGGAGGAAAGGTGTTCCATGAATCATACCTTAGGTTAATGCTTAAGATAAGTCCACTGATGATGAACACGACGAACGATCCTCTAGATGATCACTTGCAACGATTTTGGATCTTCAAGACTTGAAGAACATGAAGAACGAATGAAGAACACGAAGAACGAAGAACACCAAGTGGTGGTGTCTTGATCTCGGCCGAATGGAAGAAAAGGGGGCAAGGGTTTCGGCTTTTAGGTGTAACCTAATAAGTGATGCCTAAGCCCTCTATTTATAATAGATGGACTTTCACTTAGGGCCCTTCTAGTTTAATTAAGTTTAATCTCTTAATTAAACTTATCCTTTTACACTTCCATCCCTTATAGTTTTACTAGTTTATTATTGTTGCACTTAACTATTAAATGTCTAGTATTAACACACTAATAATTTGGTACCCATATACACGAATTATATATACTTGTATTTATACTTTTGATAGTTAATTATATAATAACCTTTATATAATTTACACAATAATATTATCCAATTACTATATGATTAAATAGCTTTAAATCATATCATGGATAACCTTTAATTAACACATTGTATATTTACTCAACTAGTAAATGTACAACTACTTGTATTAATTAGTTAGTTAAACTAATCTAGTAATAAGTTAAACTTTAACTTAATACTTACCTGATTCATAATGACTATTATGAATCATTCCTCTTTGTAGTATCGTTGAATAACTTGCTCGTATTACATGTACTCACCGGTGTGACCCTTAAGTGTTTCGTAGGCATGGATGTATCATCATAGGTTGACTAACTGTGCACATAATTCCTTCACATGATTCATAACATGATCAAAGAGCGGCATAAGATGTAACAATCATTAACCACTATACACGGGTAAAAAACAAAATTGCAGGAAAAGGAACAATTTGGCATATCTTTGAAGTAACAATCATTAACCACTCATAACATGATTCATTTGTACGAAATTGCAGGAAAAGGGGTCATGTTGGTGATTAACCACTCATTTCTTATGCTCGAATTTGAACCTTTCATTGTTGACATTTCTTCAATGAATTTATCGGATTTAGCAGCAACAGTTTCCCGTAAATCATCAACTATTGTTCGATGATGTTATACGATTTTAAATATATGTAAGTTGACCAGTCAAAAGGGCTAAGAAAGAAACCGACCCGTAAAAATTTGACCCGTTTTGAGCCGTTATCCGACCCATTTCCATACCAAATCTTTCTTCCTTGCATTTGAAAGTGAAAGCAACTACGCAACTTTCTCTAAAAGTTGTTTTTCTTCATTTGAATTACATATGTAAAGACTCACCAACTGTACTTTGAATTACAATTTACAAAATTTAAAAAATTTCTAAAAAGCATCTACATGTATGATGGCATCTACGTGGCATCTTTTGTGATTTCGGTATTAAAAAAGCCCTAATTTATAAGGTACAAGAAATCTTCCCATTTTCAATTGATTTGACATGGAAGGGCAGTGCTCAAGAGAATGGAAAAGCGGAGAATCAACAAAGCAGTGTTGTTTCTCCATAGGAAAATGTAATTCCCAGTGTGAAAGCTTCCCAGTATTGTTATTTGATCTGAAACATTTTGAGCATGTAATCATTGTTAAACTTGCTAATTAGACGCTTTTCTCTATTTATCCTTTATCAGATTCATATGTAAAGATTCCTACAAACTGTGGATCAAACATCTATCAAAGTAGGCAAGTGCAAATTGGACCGAGAACCGATCGGAACCGCAGAACCGGACCGCACCGAGCTACATCGGTTCAACTCTCCATTCTAATTTTTGTGAAAAATTGGTTCTTGGTTCCAAACGGTTCGGTCCAAAATGGAGAAAAATTGAAAAAATTCGAAGAAATTACCTCGGTTCTTGGTTCGGTTCCGGCCGTTTCTCGGTCCGGTTCCGAGCATCATCGGTTCGGACCTCAGTCCGGCCAAAACCAGTTAGATTTAACTCAACAACAAATGTCGTATACAAAGAAGTTTTTTTTCGTTTCTAAAATTTGTGTACCATTTGTGATATGTATCAAAATACGTTTATAAAATTTTTGGTATTTTCTTATTTATTTTACGAAGCATGTCCGCCCATCCAGGCGAGCTATGAAGTTTTATTATTAACAAATGTCATTTACAAAGAAGTTTTATTTCGACTCTAAACTTCCTATACCATTTATTCATGTATCAAAAACCGTTTCTCATCATTTCAAATATGGATTATTAAATTATTTCAATAGTATCATTATTTTGTTGTTTTCCTATATCTCTTTCGAAACATGCCCGCCCAATCGGGCGGGCTTTGAAGCTTGTATGGTTATAACTGAGGAGTTGTGGAGGAAGCCATTGATGGAGCTATGGAGGAGATGTGGAGAAGATGATGCAGGGAAAATTGAAAAACACGCACAAGAATAAGGGAAATTGGAAAGGACGATGTGTATTGTTGGAGGAGGGGGAAAATGACAATCATGCCCTTGAGTTCTCTTTAATGTCTTAATTAAATCAATGCTCCTAAGTGCTTCTTTAAGTGCTTTAAATAACCTAGCTTCTTTCTTGATCCATATTCAGTGACTTTAACTTTCAATAATTAATTTTAAAGCATATTACAGAAATTATCCATGTGTATGCCCGATCTGAGTTTTTGTCCCTATACTCCTTTTCGGGTTTTTTTGTCCCTAAAAAAATTTAGATTATGCATTTATGTCATTCCGTCCAAATTTCTCCGTTGACAAACCTCACATGCTTTGTGAGGGTATTTCTACCTTTTTTTCCAAATTACATGTACCCTATACTTCAATACTTGTACTTTCACATTACGTTCTTCTCCAACATCATTAGGGGTGAGCATAAAAACCAAAAAACCAAACTGAAACCAAAAAACCCGAAAATCCGAACCATTTCAAAAACCGATATCAACGGTTTGATTTTTGGAAACACCGAATGTTTGGGGTGGTTTTCGGGGGCATATGAAAAAACAAACCGAAAAACCCTCCCTGCCCTGCCATTATATATATTTCAAGTTTTATAAAAATATTCTCATATTTTTAAAAGATTTTATTTAATTATCTTTTAAATAAAAGATATGATTGAATTTTTATGTGATTTATTCATATATTTTCTAGGTTTTAAACAAAAGTTTTTTTTAGTATATTTTATTATTAACAAATTGGTAAACTTAAAGAAAATTAAAATACCGAAAAAACCTCGAAACCCACCCGAAAAAACCGAAACCGAAAAAACCCGAAACCGAACGGGGTGTGGTTTGGTTCTAGTTAAAAAACCGCCCCATGCTCACCCCTAATCATTATATATCATCTTCAAATCAATTTGAGTTTGCCCAGAATATAACATTTTTAGAAGAACGTAACAAAATTGACTTTATCTCTAAACAAAGATTTAAACAACACACCTAGAATAAAAGTACTCACCACCACCAAAAATGATGATTCCGTCACCAAAATGGATTTCCGGAAATCGCATCTCTAAACATGGGTGGACCTTAGTGGTGCCCGGAGGTGCCCGTGCTACCCCTTAATTGTTTTCGCGGGTGCGAAGTTTTTAGGCAGGCGCGAATAAAGTTCGCGTGGAGTTCGCGACGCGAAGTTGAACACGAGAAACGCGTGTAGGGGCTATTCGCGGCGGGAAGTCTTGGATCGTGGTGCGAATTATCGCAGGCCACAATAAAATCGGGATTTGGTCATTTCTCACTCATTTCAAGCCCTAGAATTCTCTCTCTAAGTTCTTATGCATATTTTGAGTGGAAATAGTTGTTTGGAGCCGATTTTGGGGTCCAAATCAAATGATTTTGCTTCCATTGTTTAAGATTAAGGTAAATCTTCACTTCTTTGTAGTTGTAGTTGTAGCTTTAGATCTATAGGTTTGGAAGCTTGGGTATGAAACCCTAGTTCTTGGGTTTTTGATTAATGGTTAAATAAAGGTTGTATACACTTAATAGATGGTATTTTAACTAACGAAACAAGTGTATGCTTAAGATTGGTAAGGGGTGTTGGTGACTAATTAGTGTTTTTTAGTGTCGCCAAAATTTGGGGAAAAGGGTGTTGGTGACTACTTAGTGTTATGAGACTAATATTAGAGACTAATGATGTTGACATTGGGTTGTGGTTGGGTTTGGGTTTCTTTGGTGAAACCTTGGAACTAAGATTTTGGGATTTCGACCAAGTTGGATAAACTTGGTAGTTAAAGATGAAAATAGAAATTATGTGTTATCTAGTTATTAAGGATAACTAGAAATGTGATTATTATGTTGATAGGTTGCAAGAACCTAAAGGTTGGAGATATTCCAAAGGCGGGAAGCAAGGATTCGTGTTGATGAACATGATATGGATTTAGCTATCGCTAAGGTGAGTACATGAGACTTTTAAACTGGGTACATAGCAAATGATTTTGAAAACTATGATGTTTTATGAGTCTTTATTAATAAATGATTTTAATAAAGATATTATTGAAAAGATGAGAAAAGGTAAATAGTAGACTATCTAAGTATGTCTAAAATGCTTGATGATTTTAAAAGAGATCATGATAATGAAAATTGATTAATAACTAATTATTGATATGATGTAAAAGGAGTATATTTTTATAATATCTGATTACTAATGATGAAACTAGTTGATTTGATTATGTGGATACTAATTAAGATTAGTATGTGAATAGATTGTATGATGGCCTTATGGCATTGATGATAGATGTGACATAAAGTCACATGTAATGGTTATGACGGGTAGATTGAAATAGGATAGGTACGTGATAGATTCAGAGGCATTCTGGTTATCACAGTATCTTTAAGCTGATGATTGGAGGCATTTCGATCACCCAACAAAATGTTGGATCTTGCTAGATTGGAGGCATTCTGATTAGCAAGATAAGATGGGTCACCTTGCTTGGATACGGTGATAATGGGGGTTCTACTGAATCGGAGGCATTCTGGTTAGTTGGACAAAAATGGGATCTCGTTGGATTGGAGGCAATCTAATCAACTTGATGGGTCGAAAAGGCTATGAATGAAAGTGATAGGGTTACCAAGGAGGTAACCGATGTATGATTGAATGTGCTAGGGTTACCGTGGTGGTAACTAAAGTATATATATATATATATATATATATATATATATATATTTAATATGTGCGATTATTTATATATTATTGTCGGGTCTAAAACCCATGTATCTCACGAGACTATTTTGTCTCACGTACTACGTTTGTTTTGTGGCTATGTACTCAGATACAGGTTTGAAGTGTTAGAAGGTTGCACTAGAAGTGGCCTAGAGATGTTTAGCTCGGGAGCTCGTAGGTAGATCCCGTTTGCCTATTGTTTTGATATACATGGTGACACCGTATTTTTGTAAACTCTGATAAAGGTTTTAAGTTTTTGCTAAACTTTATTTTGGACAATATGTCAAATATTGGGAAAAGTGTATTTTAAATGATTTAAACGATGTTTTAAAAATACCGGTGTTACAACTTGGTATCAGAGCTATAGTTTAAGTGAATTAGGTTGGATGACCATCCTAGTCTTAGACTGTAGCAATAGGAATGTAAGATTTCTTGAGATCGATAGGTTGAACTTGAAACTTTATGATAAGTTTACGGTTGAACCTAGGGGACCTATTGAAGTTGTTATGAAATGTGCAATGTGAAGTCTTTTGAGACCGTAGGGCATTATTATGATAGGGTCGACCTCTATGAGAAATGCCATGTTTTGATCTAGTTGTATGGTTTTCGACTGTTGAGTCGACTGTTTGAATCTTGTTTGTTGGGTATGCTGTTATGGCGAAAGAATGAACGTGAAAGGTGGACGAGCACCACTAAATTGGGAAGAGTTATGAATGAGAATATGCACCACATTTTGGTTAATCGAATGAATGATGGTAGACGAAATGATTCCAATACCCGTATGAAGGAAGAATAATCGAGTGGTGAAGTCCGTAGTGGGAAGCCATCCACATAAAAAAGGTAGCAAGACCTAATCGGAAGATATGGAGGGAGGTTGTATAAGGCCTTCATAGCGTGTGAAACCGTTGAGTAATTCGGAGGTTCTGAGCCGGAGGTCACCATGTGGTGGATTCGGTAGATTGAGCAAGTGCTAGAGAGTAGCAAGCGAAGGAAGAAAGATATGGTGACTTTGGCACCCCTATTATTGAAGGATGAGGCGTTGACACGATGGAACGTGTTGTATGGAACTTTTGGAAAGCAAGCGCGGTACAAGATGTTGCGAAAGGAACTCGCGAGTGAGTTGAAAGGGGAAGTCTTCCCGGAAGGAAATCTAGAGGAGGGTTCATCATGCCACCTCGAAGATCTTAGGTAAAATTGATGTTATGTGATTATGGCTTAATTGTTTAGTTGTTGTACGAATTTGGTACTTATAAAAACTGAAGATGAGTCATATAATGTGGGGATTTATTATGGGAATAGTCTCCCCAGTTTGTTATATGTACTGAAATTATATATATTGGGAAGGATATAGACCGGTGTCACATGCAGTAAGGATATAAGGGTTGATACTAATATGTAGAATAAAAGGATGAATCGTGAGATTGGCGAATGCCTTTAACAAGAGGATGATAGTATAATGAAGTACTAAGTCTTGGTTAAAATTGTTAGTATGGATGGGAATTTTAGAAATAGAAACTTTGGAAATGGGATTTGGATATCCGGCGGGAATCCGGATAAGTAATGTAATATTATTATACGTGAACGGTAAAGGAAAGAATGACTAAAGGTATAGTGATGCCTTGAAACCCATTAATGGAAAATATGTGGAAAAGAATAAGTGTCGGGAATGACAAATGTTGATCGTTGAAAGTGGTTGAGTAAAAGTTGGCATGTAGCCATAACAAGTTTTATGACAGAGATGATGGATTTGATATTAAGGGTAAGAAGACAATTGTTGGTAAAATGTCATAGTAATGGTATGACGGAATATGACTTAGGGTAGTGTGGGATTGCGGTTGGGAAAGTAATATTTTTAAGTCTCACGACGTATAAAAGTAGAACATCGAGTGTGGGGCTATCAGGTGCTAAGTTATGGTTTGCAAATGTAGACCGGAGTCGATTGGTTGACTCAAAGATGACCGGGTTGGCCGGTGAATTATGGTTAATGGAATGGATTGGTGGTTACTCAAAAAGATTTGGAAGTTTGGTATTGAGGAAATGAACCGGCAAAGGGTGGTGAATGTGTAAGTGAAACGGTTAAATAGTAATTGGAGATTTATTAGTTTACCCGCGGGGTGCAATGCATGTGCATTATGTGATGGCCTTTGAAGGCATATGATAATGGAAAGGTAACGTTATATGAAACGTGTTAAGAAGTGTGTAAAATGGGAAATATGTTGAATACGAAAGAAAACGATGATGTGATATTATTGGAAATGCACCAAATTGCATGTTCAATAAATAGACGATTGAACGAGTGAGAAAATAGTAAAGTTATGTGATGTGAAAAGATGGATACTAGATGGTATTGGCGTGGCATATGCATATGTTTGTATATGTGCACAACAGAGGTGTTTAGATTGTATTGGCGTGAAATATATGTGTGTGTATATACACACACACACATATATATATATATATATATATATATATATATATATATATATATATATATATATATATATATGTGTGTGTGTGTGTATGTTTATGTGTATATGTGATGAATGTAGAACCATGTGGTTAATGAGTATTGTTATTATTTTATAACAAATGAGAATTTGGTTTGAAATGCGGGTTGTATATAGGTCGTGTATGTGTAGGAGATGCCTACGATTTGGAATAGGAGGAAAGAGAAACTCCTAGTGAGAAAATTACTATTGGTGGCTAAGTTATGGGAAACTTGTATGAAATTGTGGAATGTGATGCGGTAGAGATCTAATAGCGATAATTGAGAATGAAACTTATGAAAAAGGTCGATGTGATACAAATATGATTGAAAAGATACTAAGTAATGGTATAAGTGACCTAAAGAAGGTTAAGAAATGGTAAATGCTAATGTGGCCTTAAGTAAAGGCGCGAATTTCTGATTATTTGGGATAAATTGAAATCTTGGGGAAATTGGAACAATTATTAAGGAAACAATAATGAGTGGAACCGAAAGTGAAAGTTGAGGAGTAGTGTCCCGTGAGTAAAGAATATGATAGTTTGGTAAAGTATGGTTGACTTTATGCAAAATTCAAGATTAGTCAACTTGTGATTGGTTGATTTGGTCAAAGATGGGCTTTGACTCTCGTTTTGAATGACTAGTGAATGATGAGAGCATAATGTATCGATTGTGTGTATGTGAAAAGATTAATGGAATAGTTAAAAGATTAATAGTCGGATTATGCGACTTTGACCCGTTGGGTGTTCCGGGTTGAATTTGAGAATCGAGCATATAGTTGTCGATGGATCATAAAGTGAAGGTCAATTATGAAGGAAATAACGTCTAATGGAACTTTTAGATAATAAGAAATTGTTAAAGTGTGGTTAATTTTTGTGTTAAGTCAAAGAATAGACAATTTGGTAATATGTTGACTTGGTCGAAGCTAGACTTTGACATCCATGTTAATCAATTAGATGATTTTAATGATTGTGTCATACCATTTCTATGTGTATGAAAGGATTGGTTGAAAGATTGAAAGCGTTATGGTCAAATTGTGCAATTTTGAACCGTTTGGGTGCTAAAGGCTTAAGATTGAATTTTGACTCGTTCGGGCATAACGGGGTTAAGTTAATGTTTAAAAACATATTGTTGGTTTAATTGTATTGGAAAAGCCCGATGGTAATAACCACAATAGAATGAGACCGATAAACTCGGTCGAATGAGGATTGGAAATTTTTGAGTGATCCCGAGGACAGAATCCTTTTAAGGGGTAGATAGTTGTAACGACCCGAAATTTTGTATCGCAAAAATTAAATAAAAATGTGATAAATAAGGATAAATCATTTAAAATGTGTGGAAATTAGTTTCGTGTCATTTGGACATCGTTTGCTATGTGAAATCCATCGTTAAAGTCGAAACCGGGTCGAAAAGGGCAACAAAATGTGCAGCCATAACTGCTAGGAAAAGTTCGCGGCGAGAACTTGAGTTCGCGTTCGCGAATACTCAAACAGAAAATTGTTTTCGCGAGAGCGAAGTTTTTAGGCAGGCGCGAAAAAATTTCGCGTGGAGTTCGCGACGCGAAGATGATCGCGAGAAACGCGTGTTGCGGAAATTCGCGGCGGGAAGTCTTGGATCGTGGCGCGAAATATGGCAGGCCACATTAAAATCGGGATTTGGTCATTTCTCACTCATTTCAAGCCCTAGAACTCTCTCTCGAAGTTCTTATTCATATTTTGAGTGGAAATGGTTGTTTGGAGCCGATTTTGGGGTCCAAATAAAGTGATTTTTCTTCCATTGTTGAAGATTAAGGTAAATCTTCACTTCTTTATAGTTGTAGCTTTAGATCTACGGGTTTGGAAGCTTGGGTATGAAACCCTAGTTCTTGGGTTTTTCAGTTAATGGTTGAATAAAGGTTGTATACACTTAGTAAATGGTATTTTAACTAAGGAAACAAGTGTATGCTTAAGATATGTAAGAATCTTAAGATTGGTAAAACCTAGGGTTTTGAATATCACCAAAATTTGGGGAAAAGGGTGTTGGTGACTAATTAGTGTTATGAGACTAATATTGGAGAATAATGATGTCGACCTTGGGTTGTGGTTGGGTTTGGGTTTGATTGGTGAAACCTTGCAACTAAGAATTTGGGATTTCCACCACGTTGGATGAACTTGGTGGTTAAAGATGAAAATAGAAATTATGTGTTATCTAGTTATTAAGGATAACTAGAAATGTGATTATTATGTTGATAAGTTGCAAGAACCTATAGGTTGGAGATATTCAAAAGGAGGGAATCAAGGATTCGTGTTGATGAAGACGGTATGGATTTAGCCATCGCTAAGGTGAGTACATGAGACTTTTAAACTGGGTACATAGCAAATGATTTTGAAAACTATGATGTTTTATGGGTCTTTATTAATAAATGATTTTAATAAAGATATTATTGAAAAGATGAGAAAAGGTAAATAGTAGACTATCTAAGTATGTCTAAAATGCTTGATGATTTTGAAAAAGATCATGATAATAAAAAATGATTAATAACTAATTATGGATATGATGTAAAAGGAGTATATTTTTATAATATGTGATTACTAAGGATGAAACTAATTGATTTGATTATGTGAATACTAATTAAGATTAGTATGTGGATAGATTGTATGATGGCCTTATGGCATTGATGATAGATGTGACATAAAGTCACATGTAATGGTTATGACGGGTAGATTGAAATAGGATAGGTACGTGATAGATTCGGAGGCATTCCGGTTATCACAATATCTTTAAACTGATGGATTGGAGGCATTCCGATCACCCAACAAAATATTGGATCTTGCTAGATTAGAGGCATTCTGATTAGCAAGATAAGATGGGTCACCTTGCTTGGACACGGTGACAATGGGGGGTTCTACTGAATCGGAGGCATTCCGGTTAATAGGACAAAAATGGGATCTCGTTGGATTGGAGGCATTCTGATCAACTTGATGGGTCGAATAGGCTATGAATGAAAGTGATAGGGTTACCAAGGAGGTAACCGATGTATGATTGAATGTGCTAGGGTTACCGCGGTGGTAACTAAAGTATATATATATATATATATATATATATATATATATATATATATATATATATATATATATATATATAATATGTGCGATTATTTATTTATTATTGTCGGGTCTAAAACCTATGTATCTCACGAGACTATTTTGTCTCACGTACTACGTTTCTTTTGTGGATATGTACTCATATACAAGTTTGAAGTGTTAGAAGGTTGCCCTAGAAGTGGCCTAGAGATGTTTAGCTCAGGAGCTCGTAGGTAGATCCCGTTTGCCTATGGTTTGATATACATGGTGACACCGTATTTTTGTAAACTCTGATAAAGGTTTTAAGATTTTTTTAAACTGTATTTTGGACAATGTGTCAAATATCGGGAAAAGTGTATTTTAAATATTTTAAACGATGTTTTAAAAAATACCAGTGTTAAAACGGGGATAGCAGGGTGGAGTTTGGGAGAGGCGGTGGTTGGGTGTTCTTTGTCGCCGGCCATGGAAGCAAAGATAGGGTGTGGCGGCCGAAATAATTAGGAGGAGAAAAATAGGTTTAGGGTTTGCTTTGATACCATATAAGAGATTATGGAATAATGCTTGATATTCTCATTAACTTACACCTCATTATATAGTATACAATATAATATAAATATGGAAAGGAAATGAACAAATCTATTCACACATTTACAATATTGTGTATATCATCTAATCTATTAATTATATTAGCATAACACAAAACATGTTATTCAAAATACATAAGTGTCACTACAAAGATGTTCATAAGCATGACTATGAATAAACGATGATATACCTTCAATCGGCACCGATAAATTACTTTTTCCTGAAAAGCAAAGTGTACAATTATATTTAAAAATGAATAATTATAACTTGTTATAATGCAACCTCTTAAAAGAAATATTTTTAGATGAGTTGCAATAGTATAATAATATAGATAGATAGATATAGATATAGATATATAGATATAGACATATATATAAATATTTTTTGTTTCGTTGTTCTTCTTAGGCAAAATAAAATAGAAAAACAAATACTTCTGTCATATCAAAATAAGTGAATCACTTTGAAATTCACGTTTTTTGAGACAAAATAAGGTAATAAGAGATTAGAGATATTAAATTGGGTAATTAGAATGGATGTGGACCACATTTTTTACTATTTTGTTGCTTTTATAGGAAGATGACAAAAACGTATGTGGCCCCGCACCTTTAATGATGTTTAAAAATATATAAGTAAAGGTAAAAGGGTAATTTTAAATATAAAATTTATTAGACCGGATCATATATTCGGTCATTATCTTTGTATTATTTTGTATATATCGTTTCCTTAGTTAGTTAATATTTCCCTTGTATTCTTGTATTATAAATATCCCTTTAATGAGAATGGAATAATCATCTTCTTTCATAAATCTTTAAAATTTACCAAATAAGGTAAATTATTAAAACGATTCACTTATTTTGATATACCCCAAAAGAAAAGTGATTCACTTATTTTGATACGGAGAAAGTATAATCTAAATCAGGCTTACTAATTTAAAGTATCTAATAGTAAATGACAAAAAGACAAAAGATGGTTACATAATCACTTAAAACAATATATCTTCTTTAAATTATTCAAAATAATGAATGATATGCATGTTTTAAGACAAAAATGATTGCTTATAAAAAGCAAGATCTTTTTAATGTGGGAATAAAAAAAACACAAAAAGAAAATTGTAGAAAGATAAATTTGATTTAGTAACAAAATTTTAAATAAACGATAGAGTCATTGTTCTCGCGAATCATATGAAAGACAAATTAATATAATATATTAACTTGTTTTTTTCTTTTTTCAACTGTGTCTCTAATAATTTATTGTTACTGTAATCAATACATTATTTTCGCATTACAACTTATTGTAAATTATTGAATAAAAAGTAAAACGGCCCACGTCTAATTAGTTACTTAAAACAAGATAAATTATAATAAATTGTCACACCCCGCCAAAAATGAGTTTTACTTCATTTAAAATGTTTTGCGGAAGAACGAAGGTGTAACTTTCATGATTACATAGCAAAAATTAAGTAAACAAACAACCACGTAAATAACATATTGAAAATGGTTTACCTTCTAAAAATGGAAAGTTTCCAAAAATAGTAGTTATTAAAAATAGTAAGTTTTGAAAATGAAGTAATTGTTCGTAAACTTAAATTTTCATTCATGACTCACGACAATCCACTGCTCATATCCTCCAGTGTCACTGTGCACCTAATCACCTGGAAAAACATAAGTAAAAGGGGGTCAGCAAATAATGTTGAGTGAATCCACAGGGTTAATGTTTATGATAAAAGTAAAGTGTTTTGCTACCAAAGTGTTTGTTATGAAGATAGGTTTATGACTGAAAAATGGATAAAGTTCAACACTCATATAATATGAGAAATAAGTATGAAAAGTGTTGTGTAATTGTAGAATATCTACAATTACTAGTTATGTTTATGAAACTGTGTTGAATAAATTGTTATGTTTGACATCGCATGAACTGTTATCCCCAACAGTTAGCTAGTCTATTGAGTTAATATACCAACCCCTAAGTCCACAATCAAGACTTCAACTCCAGTTGTTATCGTTTTTTATGGATATACACTCCTGAAAGATGTCTTGGATATACCAAGTAGTGATCAAATAATGTTGGGAGGATGAGTGTCAGCCAATAGTACTATCTGCATATCCATGGTCTAGATCCACTAGTTAATGATTGCAGGCAAACCCTAGTCCGGTATAATAATTGTTTGTCAAGCCAACGCGATAATGAAAATGTATATGTTGTACAGTCATAGTAAAACAGTAGCAGTTGTGTTTATGTTTTCCGCCCCAAAGTTTTTAAAACAGTAAAAAAGAGTAAAAGGGGTCTGTGGACTCACCTGGGCAAAGCTTAGCGACAAATTAAGACAGAGGAATCCTTCAGAGACTCCTAGCTTCCTGAATGATATATCTTACTAATTAGACTAAGCTAATACAGGCGATTCTACATACAATATAAGTTAAATGATATGCAATTAATGTTATGTTTTATGTTTTGTGACATCGAATGTACTTGGATCATTGGGCCTTAATGGGCCGAAATGAAATGAAATGAAATGAAATGGGCTTCGAAACGAAATTAAATGAAATGGGCTTGGGGTTAGGCTTAATGGGCCTAGATTGGGCCTATTGGGCCTAATAGGCTTAATGGGCCACTAGGTTGGGCCACTTGGGCCTCTTATTGGGCTTAGGTCTGATTAGATTGGGCCATGGATTGGGCTTGGGCCCAGTTGGGTTCGGTTTGGGTATAATTGGGCCAAAGGTTTGGGCTTTGGTCCAAATGGGCTTGGATAGACAAAGATAGATCGATATGGGCCACGTACGGGCCTTGGCCCGATTGGGTATTCGGGTTTGGGTCCACGGTTGGGTCAAGATCCGGTCTTGACCCGGTTTGACTTATGGGTCAAAATTGGTCAATTCTAGGATTCAACTTAGGTCAAAATAGTCAACAAAAGTCAACATAGAAGTTCTAGATTTCGGTTAGGGTTTAGTCTAGAATAATATTTAAGCAATAATCAAATGAAACCCTACGGGTTCTAGGCTAGATCGAGTCTAGGTTTGGTTTTAGTGTCTAGATTAGTCTAGATCAATAATCAAATGAAACAAATCAAATCAAATGGTTTAAGCAATATACGATTAAACAAGCAAGGGATCAATTTGTGGACATGCATGCAATCATGCACGTCGATCATGGGCAACACAGCTTCACCGAGACCATATGGCCTTTGGCCATGGTCTCAGGATTGGGATGATACCAAAACAAAAGAAAAACTAGCAATCAATCGAAAGGGTTTGAGTTGTACCTCTTGCGACGAACAGAAATCGAATACTTGAGGCTTGCGGATTGCTTGTTGCTAGAACATGAACCGACTGGGGATGGTGAGGGGGAATAGTCGACGGCACAAAGGAGCAAGGAAGGGAAAATTAGGGTTTTGTAGTTAAGTGTGGTATTTATAAGGAGGTAGAAACAAGAGTTTGAATCCAACAAGGACTAATTCAAATGTGATGAGGATAGAATCACTAGAGAGATAAGATCAAGAAGGATCAACCTCACCCTCAAGGGGTTCGGCCGACTTGGGAGAGTCACGCACAAGGTGGGGCCGGCCACATAGTGGCAGGTCAAGGGTTTGATGTCATTCGAGTCACGTTTAATTATATTAAGTTCGTTTGTTGTATAACCGATAAATTTATCATTTTAGAAATGTTTTTAACTCAAAGTGTCACCATAAGAAGTAATAATGTTGTGTTGACTAAAATAGTCAAACACCGATGTATGGTGAAATGTTTAAATGTTTGGTGAACTAGTTATGTGTTTGGATGCCAAAAGTAGAAATGAAACGAAATGAGGAAAGTTTCTAAAAATAAAAACTTCCTGTAATTAGAAATAATAGGACACGAGGAAAGTTTCTAAAAATAGAAACTTTCTAAAATTAGAAATGATAGGAAAAGAGGAAAGTTTCTTAAGATAGAAAGTTACTAAAATTAAAAATGTTACGGAATGAGAAAGTTTCTAAAAATAGAAACTTTCTAAATATAGAAAGTAAGAAATGAAAAATAGTAACATACCCAAAATGTCGAGTTGTCACATTCTCCCCTAGTTGAAGAAATTTCGTCCGGAAATTTAAAACAAAGAACGAACAGGAGAGACAACGAGAAATAGATGTGGATGATGGGCTGACTCATAACGAGGTGAGTACTGAGAAAGTTTTGCAACGTTTGCCAAAAACGAAAAGTGAAATGAATGAAGCGATTAGATATGATCGATATTGGCACTCCATGTCGAGATACAACTTCCTTCAAGTGGATTCTTGTGAGCTTATCCATTTGACCAGTCTCCTTGATCGGGATAATGTGAGCTGATTTGGTTAAACGATCGACAATTACGCGAATTGTAACATGACCACCAGAAGTTCGAGGTAACTTGGTTATAAAATCTATTGAGATTTGTTCCCATTCCCATTCAGGGATCTCTTGTTGTAGAAGACTAGACGGTTTTTGATTTTCAGCTTTCACTTGTGAACACGTTAGACATTTGTGGATGTAGACTGCAATCTCTTTCTTCATGTTAGGCCACCAATAAAATTCTTTGATATCTCCGTACATCTTGCCCGCACCGGGATGAATCGAATAGTTGGACTTGTGAGCTTCATATAGGATGACATTGCGAATACTTCCATGATTAGGGACCCATATACGATCCGTAAGTATAGGGTTAATTCCACCTTGTTCCCTTTGTAGTTTTGCTGATTGTTGTTGTAGTAACGCTTCCCAATGTCGTTGTTAGAGGGTTCAGACGATTTGCTAGACACAAACAATTGGTCTTTAAACGATCCACTTCTAAAAGCATCATCTATCAGTCTTGTTGCTAGATTCACATCATCTTCAAAAGTCGTAGGCTGAGCAGCGGTGACGTGAGTAAGAACGAGATCGTGTAGACCGTAGATATATCTCTCAATTTGCTTAAACTCAGGAGAACCCATATGAGGGACTGGACGATAAAGAGAATTTAAAGAAAGAAATTTCTATAGAGTAGACATGGTAGAAATATTTAAAAGAAATAGGGAAAAATAGATACAATAGTCGTAGTAGTAGTAGTAGACGTAATAGTAGTAGTAGTAGACTCTAAATAAGGAAATTACTCATTATAGTATGAAAGAAATTTTTAATAATCAAAATAAGATGCTCTTTGTAATTAATAAAATACGACTTTTATTAAAAAAACATTTCCTAATGTATAAGTTTTGAAAAGAATGGCACATCCAACCAAACAAGGTAAAAAGAAAATAACTAATTAAAAACAATTCAAAATAGTTAAGAAAATGAAATATTTAAATAATGAAAAGTCGAATTTAGACGCGCGGCGACGATTCAACGTCTTCTTCTGGTTCATCCTCTGCTTCAAAGTCTTCTTCAGGCTCTGACTCTTCTTCTGGTTCTGATTCTGGTTCTGGTTCTGGTACTGGTTCTTGTCGTCAAGAGGTCCTTGGAACTAAATTACGATGTTGCTTCATATGCGTAGACACAAATACAATACCGCCCTCAAACATACGAAACAAAATTGGGCGTCTTCTTGGTTGTTGATGCCATAGAACAACTTGAGACGAAGGAATACTTCTAGGCGTAGCAGTACTCTGATTACTCTGATATTCGGAGTAGGACGGAATATCGATAACACTCGATAACGACATTCTGATAATAAGTCGCAATACTGATAGGACATAAAATTAGGCACTCAGACGATATGCTAAATATTACTCTAAGGCAATACTAACTAAGGCAATGTTCTAATCTAAGAACAATGAAACTTTGGGATATGAGACTCAGCGTGCCATGAACATTTGTTTTGTAAAAGTTTTGTTTTGTCCAAAAATCTTTTGTAGTTATAGACTAGGCATGCTAATTCACTATAACTTAAGCTCTGATACCACTCTGTCACACCACGCCAAAAATGAGTTTTACTTCATTTAAAATGTTTTGCAGAAGAACGAAGGTGTAACTTTCATGATTACATAGCAAAAATTAAGTAAACAAACAACCACGTAAATAACATATTGAAAATGGTTTACCTTCTAAAAATGGAAAGTTTCCAAAAATAGTAGTTAATAAAAATAGTAATTTTCGAAAATGAAGTGATTATTCGTAAACTTAAATGTTCATTCGTGGCTCACGTCAATCCACTGCTCATATCCTCCAGTCTCACTGTGCACCTAATCACCTGGAAAAACATAAGTAAAAGGGGGTCAATAAATAATGTTGAGCGAATCCACAGGGTTAATGTTTATGATAAGTGTAAAGTGTTTTGCTACCCAAAGTGTTTGTTATGAAAATAGGTTTATGACTGAAAAATAGATAAAGTTCAACACTCATATAATATGAGAAATAAATATGAAAAGTGTTGTGAAATTGTAGAATATCTACAATTACTAGCTATGTTTATGAAAATGTGTTGAACAAATTGTTGTTTTTGACATCACATGAACTGTTATCCCCAACTGGTAGCTAGTCTATTGAGTTAATATACCAACCCCTAAGTCCACAATCAACACTTCAACTCCAGTTGTTATCGTTCTTTTATGGATATACGCTCCCGAAAGATGTCTTGGATATACCAAGTAGTGATCAAATAATGTTGGGAGGATGAGTGCCAGCCAATAGTACTATCTGCATATCCATGGTCTAGATCCACTAGTTAATGATTTCCGGCAAACCCTAGTCTGGTATAATAATTGTTTGTCATGCCAAATCGATAATGAAAAAGTATATGTTGTACAGTCAGTAAAACAGCAGCAGTTGTGTTTATGTTTTCCACCCCAAAGTTTATACAACAGTATAAAGAGTAAAAGGGGTCTGTGGACTCACCTGGGCAAAGCTTAGCGTCAACCAGGGTTCGGTTTGATGGTGGTTCGGCTAGGGTTGGCCGGCTAGGCCGAAACCCTACGGGTTCTAGGCTAGATCGAGTCTAGGTTCGGTTTTAGTGTCTAGATTACTCTAGATATAGGGTTTAATAAGTCTAGGGTTCTAGATCTAGGGTTCAAGATCAATAATCAAACGAATCTAGCAAGGAACGAACAAATCAAATCAAATGGTTTAAGCAATTTATGATTAAACAAGCAAGGGATCAGTTTGTGGAAATGCATGCAATCATGCACGTCGATCATGGGCAACACAGCTTCACCGAGACCATATGGCCTTTGGCCATGGTCTCGGGTTTGGGATGATACCGAAACAAAAGAAAAACTAGCAATCAATCGAAAGGGTTTGAGTTGTACCTCTTGCGATGAACGGAAATCGAATACTTGAGGATTGCGGATTGCTTGTTGCTCGAACACGAACCGAATGGGGATGGTGAGGGGGAATAGTCGACGGCACAAAGGAGCAAGGAAGGGAAAATTAGGGTTTTCTAGTTAAGTGTGGTATTTATAAGGAGGTAGAAACAAGAGTTTGAATCTAACAAGGACTCATTCAAATGTGATGAGGATAGAATCACTAGAGAGATAAGATCAAGAAGGATCGACCTCACCCTCAAGGGGTTCGGCCAGCTTGGGAGAGTCACGCACAAGGTGGGGCCCGCCACATAGTGGTCGGTCAAGGGTTCGATGTCATTCGAGTCACGTTTAATTATATTAAGTTCGTTTATTGTATAACCGATAAATTTATCATTTTAGAAATGTTTTTAACTCAAAGTGTCACCCTAAGAAGTAATAATGTTGTGTTGACTAAAATAGTCAAACACCGATGTATGGTGAAATGTTTAAATGTTTGGTGAACTACTTATGTGTTTGGATGCCAAAAGTAAAAATGAAACGAAATGAGGAAAGTTTCTAAGAATAAAAACTTCCTATAATTAGAAATAATAGGACACGAGGAAAGTTTCTAAGAATAGAAACTTTCCAAAATTAGAAATGATTGGAAAAGAGGAAAGTTTCTAAAGATAGAAACTATCTAAAATTAGAAATGTTACGAAATGAGAAAGTTTCTAAAAATAGAAACTTTCTAAATATAGAAAGTAAGAAATGAAAAATAGTAACATATCAAAAATGTCGAGTTCTCACATAAATCGGCCGAACCAAAATGCAATTTTAAGCAATAGTAGCCTATAACTCGTGATAAATCACATGTGGCTTATAGAAAGTTAAAAAACAAATCAAATACAACAAACATTATTTGTCAAACAATGAGGAAGCAATTGCATAAAAAGAATACAACATGAACAAAATTTTCCACTTGATGACCTAACACACGAGGCCCATTGTCATGAACTCACAGCCCGTTTTTCCATACACAGCCCGTTTTTCCATACACGGCCCCGTTTTGTCGTAGCTATTTATCATTAAGAGTTACATACCCCGTTTCTCATAATATTGTTTACGATGTCATAATTAAAGTGCCTAACTATTAATTTGCTTATAAGAAGTGTTAGCAAGTCAAGCCAGCCTGAATGGGTCTTGTTTCAACTGAAGTTCATTTTGACCCGTTAGCCAACCAACTCGATTTACCGTTTCTTGAGATGCCAAAACTTTACCAGCATAAAGAACCTAAACATAGTATTTACAAAATTAGAGAATGAAGAAATAGGAAATAATCTTTTAAAAATGAGGGTGGAAAGTGTACATCGACAAATACTCTTCTTATTTTTGGAAGATACTACTAATTAAGCCCTAATAGTCCTCCATCAAACCTGAATTAGTATCCTAAATAAAAACTAAACTTCTCATACAACATTTAGAACCAAATTAAAGTTGGTCAACACCACACATATCAAAGACAAAAACTGAAGTGTCTATATAAAAACTGATTACTAATCATTAGTCTCATCATATCAAAAACCAGATCAGAACATAATAAATTAATAACCAATTATTAATCATTCGTACATACACATTCTTGATCGCTTTAGGGTGTATTCAAAGTGTAGTTGTATTGCTAGCAGGTTATAGTATTGTAACCCCCATACTCTCTTGATCGCCTAAAACATTATACAGATGTTTTGAATGGAAACTGTACATACGCAATTAAGAAGAGAAGCATCCGCCTTTTGTTCATAACAGTAGATTCTCATATAGAATTGAAGATTAAAATGTCAGAAATTGTCCCTGTGGTCTTGGGTTTTCTGGTTTTTCGTCCCTAAACTTTTTTTTTCCGGGTTTTTTGTCCTTGTACTCTTTAAAATTCTGGTTTATCGTCCTTCCATCCAATTCCGTTTATTTATGACCGTTAAAGCCCCTCACGTGCGTAAAACGTGAGAGTAATTCCGTCCTTTTTTCAAACATTACCCTTTTAATCCCAATTGCTTCTTCTCCAAAGCTCGTCTTCTCCAAAATGCGTCTTCTCCAAATTCTCCAACCATGGCTGTTTAATGCAATTGCGGGAACGTCTCTGTACTTCGAACTTCTTGGACATCAAAGAACCCTGGTCGTCGCTTTTATGGCTGTCCTGATCAGGTAATGATTTATAACCCTAATTTTACCGCATCTTGAAGAAACCTAATTTTTATTTACAGTTTTCTGGTTGTCGATTCTTTGGATGGCTTGATCCACCAACGTGTGAAAGATCAACTGATATCATCCCCGGTTTGTTGGATTCAAAAAACGCATTGGAGAAAACGTTGAAGATAAAGGAAGAAGAAGCAAAGATGAAGGAGGAAGAAGCAAAGAAATGGAAGAAATATATAATTTTTACTTCGTTGTTCTTCTTGATTTATTTCATTTTCTTCTAGAATTAGATTACAACTGTAAAATGTAATGAATGCAGCCTTGTATTTTGTTTAGTTTATCCTAGTTCAAAATTGCAGAAAATTGTAGCCTTGTCTTTTGTAATGAATGTAATGAATGCACTCATATTGTGTTTGGCAAAAGGTAATGAATGCAGTCATATTGTGCAAAATTGCATAAAATACACATGATCAAAATTGCAGGAAAAATAGACATGAAAAGTAACTAAAGCTTGACTTGCATAACACATTGTTCAAAACACATCATAACGTTATACAAAATATGGGTTCAAAAGGCATACAAAATACAGAAACATAAAACACATCATAACAGTCATACAAAAGTCATGGTATCAAGTTCCATAAACAGAAATTCACTTATTAGCCTTCTTCCTTTTTTTACTTCCACTAGCTCCAACTTGACTTCCACTAGCTCGAGGTTGACTTCCACTAACTCCAGCTTGATTTCCACTCTTTCTTTGACTGCTTCTTGTTTCCACTATAGGTTGACCTTTGCAAGTTTTTGAATTCTGCCCCTTGTATTTACACTTGGAACATCTTACAGTTTTTCCAGCCCTTGACAACTTACCTCTGCTCACCATTTTATTTTGGGAGCTCCTTTCATCTGCAGCCTTCTTTCTTTTCTTCCTTGGCCTGCCAACTGGTGTACGGTGCTTTGGCGGCAAAATTTTTGTTGGGCATGAGCTGTTTGGCCAATCCTTTGGACCATTAATAGGCTCAATTTTGAAAGAATAAACAGCCTTCCAAGTGTTGACATGGTAAGCCTGATGAACATAATCTTCGGGAAGCCTAACTGGTTGGCCATTAAACCCCATGTTCCATATGGCTGCAACTGCATGCTTGCAAGGTATCCCTGTCAGTTCCCACATCCTACAACTACAAACACATTGGAACGTGTCCACCACAAATTGTTCTTGCCATGGGCCTTTACACTGAAATTTGTCACATCCATTCCAAATTACAGTAAAATCATTTGTTTGATTCTTAATCCCTTCTAAAATTCTTGTAGCTATTGGGGTTAGTGGTCCTTCACAAGAGTCAATAACCTTTTGCACAATCACAATTTTTTTCAGCGGGTACTCCCTAATGTATTCCAGACAAGTAATAATGGGTTGATCTCTACCATCAACAAGTTGACTGTTAAATGACTCACATATGTTATTTAACAGAATATCACATTTGGCCCTCCCTGAAAACTGAGATCTTGTCTCGTGCTCATATGGTATGTTATTTAACCAATCATAAATACTTTGATTATGTTTTCTAATTGCTTTTGCCTGTCAGAAATGAGATCTTGTCAAGCTAATACCTTTTGCCTGTCAGAAATGAAAGTGAAGTTGCAATTTCTTGATAATTCCAAATCATCCCCCAGGCACTCCAAAAACCACATCCCAGAACTGGTACTTTCAAATTCTACTATAGCATACGCAAGAGGATAAATTCCATTGTTAGAATCTACCCCTACTACAGTTAACACCTGGCCTGTATATGGTCATTTCATGAAAGCACCATCTAATCCCAACAATTCTATTATTCCAGCTCTGAACCTCCTTTTAAGTGCACCCAAACAAATATAAATCCTGCAGAAAACATTATCTTTGGAATTGGGAGTAGGATCTGGTTGCAGATCAAGCTTGACTGTTGTGTCTAGGTTGGATCTCTGCAATTCAAGGATGTAATTTCTAGGTAAAGAATATTGGTCTTGGTAATCTCCCCTTACTCTTTTAAGTGTTATTTCCTTTGCTAGGTAAGCTGTGGATTTTGAAAATTGGATTTTGAATTGTTGGGAAAGTTGCTCTTGAAGTGCTTTCCCTGATATATTAGGGTTTGAATAAACTGTAGATCCAATTTGTTTAGCCAGAAAAGTAGCAGTGCATTGCGAGACTTGTCTTTGTTGAGTGCAGTAATGGGCGGCTTTAAATGTTTTCACCATTCAAGGATCATCTAAATTAGATATGGATATGTGTAAAGTGTAAGGGCAGGTAGGGTTTTTATTCTTTGGTTTTTTCTGAGAAATTACCTCTTTGCCCTTCCCTTGTTTTCTAGGAGAAGTTTTCTCTTTGCCCTTTTCTTGTTTTTTAGCACAAGGTTTCTCTTTCCCTTTTTCTTGGTTTTTAGCACTAGTTTTCTCTTTGCCCTTTATATTGTTTTCCTCAGAAATTACCTCTTTGCCCATTTCTTGGTTTTCAACTTTTCTTGGTCTATACATGGACGTACACGGGATAAATCAGATTTAATAACGTTTAGTTCTCTTCTACTCTCCACTGCATGTTCCCTTACTGCACTAAGAATTTGTTTTTTAGTGGGAAACGTTTGACCAACATAGAAAGTGTTCTTCATAATTTGGGACTCCCTCCTTAACTTTTTGAAGTTCATGTTTCTATCTTTTTCAATATCAACCTCATATTTTTCACTATCATAACCACTATCATACTCATCAAAGTTAATCCCATCTATTTCTTCATTAATTTCTACATCGGGTTGTAAAATTGTATCTTCAAAAAGTTCATCTTTTTCAACATTCAGCATGAATCCACTCATATCAACATCTACATCATGGACTTCATTATGCTCATCTTCTTGTAAGTCTTCTTCAATTACTTCTTCTCCTTCTTCAATTACTTCTTCTTCTTCAGTTACTTCTTCATCATCTGGATTATATTCATTAAGTTGTGCTTTTTCATCTAGATTATCTTCATTAAACTGTGCTTGTTCAACTGGATTATCTTCATTAAATTCTGCATCATATGTTGAACCTTGCCCATGTTCCCTATCAGAAGTAGTCCCAAACCAAGGTAAACATAGAGCTCTCTTACGTGGTGTTTTTTTTAACAACCTTAGCAGCATCACCATCATTTAATTCCTCTAATACAACCTTGCTCTGTTGAGGTGATCTCCAGTAATTAAAGACCGTAGTAATCCCATGTTCTATATAAACATTGATTACTTTATTTTTTCAAACATAGGTTAACAAGTTCCTTACATCATCGTCATTTCCCAAAGCAAGTAAACCATAATCTAAATCATGGTCTGGTTTCTTAAAATGGTAGTACATTTGATGGTCTCCTTTATAACCTAATTTTTGAATCATCCTATCAAGCTCATGAGCAAAAAAGTATTCGGGGTCAACCAAATCAACATAGGAAAAAGTTCCACCAACGTATTTGCGACCTGGATACTTAGAAAGACTTCCACCATGATGAATCTTCAAAGAAAACAGATTTTCGTATGTATCTGTAACAAACTTTAAAAAAAATTAATTTTTTTTTCAAAATTACTCTGATTTAGGTTAATAAATAGCTTACCATATATGTCTTGCATACATCGTTCATCAAAAACATCTACTCTGAGATACCAACACGGAGCATTTGGAAGTCCGGCGGCCATATTTGGTGATAATCGCCGATTGACGGAGGGGTGCGATTAGGTTTTTACTTTGGAGAAGTTCGGGGACAATAATGACGAATGAGGTGTAAATTGGGATTAAAAGGGTAATGTTTGAAAAAAGGACGGAATTACCCTCACGTTTTACGCACGTGAGGGGCTTTAACGGTCATAAATAAACGGAATTGGACGGAAGGACGATAAACCAGAATTTTAAAGAGTACAAGGACTAAAAACCGGAAAAAAAAAAGTTTAGAGACAAAAAGCCAGAAAACTCAAGACCACGGGGACAATTTCTAACATTTACCCTTAATTTTATACCATTAAATTTCATGAGTAAATATGAACCAATGTGTAAAATTGTTCATCAGTTACATTGAAAATTTGGCTTTTGTTTTCTCATCAACTTGTTCAGCCGTTACCATTTTCCTTTCTTATTTGCAAATTAGGTTTCTGATAAACACTCGTACCTCTTAATGCATCATCAATAGAATCATAAAAACCAATAACAATCGTCCTTCAGCATTGCAATCGTTAACCAACATCTGGAACAAGAAATAACCATAAATAACAAAAAAAATGACCCCGATTGCATTTATAACTCAACAGATAACATAAAGTTTACGGGTTACATAGACGAATTCAATTTTGAAATTGAACTGATAAAGGGATAACAGAGCAATATAACCATATTATACAGCCGGGTATTTACTGTTTCAGTGGACTTTGAAGGTCTAGCAAACACAAATTTGCTCTTAGTCCATTGAGTGAAAAGAGGATTGATGATCTTATAGAAAGGCAGATGCAGAACCCAAAAGTTGATGAACACCTGCAAAACAAATGCATCATAATCAAAACTCACATAACCATTTCATCGAACATCTAGTGTGCATAAACAAAACAACTATAAACTCGACAATTCAATTAAGCACTTTCTCTTGCTATGTTTTGAAATAACGGATTAAGCAAGAGAATCGGTAGAGAGAGATAGAAACAATGGGGGAAGAGTAGCTACGGTTACGATTTGCATATCCACTACTCAATCCACCCATCATATTCAAATCACCCTAGCTAAAATTGGATTAAATCTCAAATTTAATCGTCTCATTGAAACCCGATTTTAAAAAGAATCAGGTACAGGGATGAATCAAAATCAAAATGCCTTACGAAACCATGGGAAATAAATGAGTTATAAAAATAAGAAATATGAAATAAATTAATTACGAGACCCTCTACATTCAGGACAAGCATGTTGCATTTGTTGAATCATTCCTGGGCCATTTCGTGGAGTTCCAACTCTCATTCCAGAACCTTGACATCCATAACATATGTAGCAATTACTAAAATCAACAATAGAGTATACACTAAAATGTATATGTGAAACCTGAAAAAACCCTAAGAAATCAAGAAATTGAAGCAGACGATTTATTATGGAGTGGGAGAGATGAGGCGTAGGATTGAGAATAGAAGCAGTGGAGGTTACAAGGAGTTAACTGTTTCCAAAATTAATGCCCACAAATCTCGGAAGGAAGATTGCCAGTTAAAAAGGAACCATACCCCACGATTGATTGCAGGAGAGTTAAATGTGGGTAACTACTTGATGAGCACAGGTGGCAGGCAATTAACGTACATGTCGATCTGAGTCACAAACAATTGAGTCATCACCCTTTCTCCAAGACGTGAAACCGTTGGGTATATCATAGAAGTGAAAACAGGTGGCATAAAAGGGTGACATGTCATTTTGAGTCAGCATCTGACGTGGCGGAAAATTGAATTCAAAATGCTTTCTACAAATAGGAACGAGGCAGCATGGCCCGTGCAATGCACGGGCTTCATTCACAATAATGAGTTATTTTGAATGAATATCGTGTACAATTTACTGGTATCACCTGGAAAGTACGAAAAGTGTGATTTGTTACATGTTTAACTTTGATTACGGGTATTCTACTAAATGAGCAAAGTTGTTCTTTATGTGTATTGATGTTTAGGGTTTGTTGTTGTTTATTGAGACATATGGATTGTGTATGTTTATTGCAATTATTTCTTTAGCTTGAAATAGATTTCGTATGCGTAAGTAGGCTTGTGCAAATTGGTCCGAGAACCGACCGGGATCGCAGAATCAGACCGGACTAACGGAGCTCCATTGGTTCGGTTCTCGGTTCTAATTTTTATGAAAAATCATTACTCGGTTCCAACCGGTTCAGTTCCGAGCGGTCCGATTCGGTCCAAAACCAAGAAAAATCCGAAAAAAGTCAAAGGAATAGTATCGGTTCTCGTTTCGGTTCGGTTCTGAGCATCATCTGTTTGGTCCTCGGTCCATCCAAAACTATTTTTTCGTTCGGTTATGGCTTTTTTTAAATAAATGTTTGTCATCGTGCATTTTGTTTATATTGATTTGTTTTAATAAACCTATAAAGTTTGTTGCTATATAATTAATATTTAACCATAATTTAAATATTCAACTATTTTTTGTGATTCAGAAATGCATTGATATTATTTTGTTGTGTTTATTAAATATTATTTATGATAAAACTTTTGATCTTACAATTGATTAATATATTGTTTTTTATAAACGTATTTATATAATATTATTATTAATATTAAATGCATGGTATTAATTGCAACATCAAAGTTAGAACTCAATTTTTATAAATGGATGTTCTGTTAGGGTGAAAGATTATTTGAAAACTCAACATCATTTGCATCATGATATTGTGATATTTATAGTTTATAATATGTAACTTGTACTTATATGAAAAAACTATTATTTAATTAAATTTACAACAATTATTATCCTGTTAAATTTTTTGTCTTATTTAATTAATATGTAACTTCTAGTTAAATGAATAGACTTTTATTTAATTGAATTTACTACTATTAATTATGTTAAATTCTTTGTATAATCAATTACATTTACTCATGAGCATCATTTATAACAAAAACATATTTTTTAACATAGAATTCAATACAACATAAACCATAAAACTCAATTTTTATATAATTTATAGATATAGATATAGATGTTAAGATATCAGTAAGTTATATACTTGATACAAATCAATAAAAGAAATTAATAGCAAGGAAAAGAACAGAATCGCTAAAGGTCTTTATTGTTTACTTCACTTATTAAATGTTTATTTTGGATGCACCTTTAAAGTGTTAAAATTTTGCAACATGAAAATAAGTATTTATAGATCCTAATGTGTAAGATTCATAAATCTTGAAAAGTCTCTTATTTTATAGAACTTATTATTATTATAATTATTTATATTTATTACAAAACTTTTGGTCTTACAATTGAATGAATTTGTCAAATTGTTATTGAAATGAATTCAATACTATAGAACTCAATTATAATAAATGCAACATAAAAACTGAACTCAATTTTTATATTTTTTACATATATAAAAGAAGTAAGCATAAATTTAAAAACCATAATATATTTAATTAATATTTTCCTACTAATTAGATAATCTCAATTTATATTAAAACTCTTCATTTTTTTTTAAACTATTGAGCTTCTCAATCGTTATTAACATGATTTATTTAATATTATAATCATTGCAACATCAACATGAAACTCATTTTTTTATATTTTATTATACATATACAAACGAAATAAGCATAAATTCAACAATCACCAATATATTTAATTAATATTTTCCTACTAATTAGAGAATCGCAAGATGTGAAAAATGGCGATCAAAATCTATTAATTGGATTAAAAGTAAAATAACAAATCAAATGAATAATTTGTGACCATTAACATGATAAGATATCCATCTTAAATAATTGTGATAATATCATACACAATCGCATATATTATAATAATAACTATCAGATCATTATATAATATATTTTTTATACAAAATGTAAATAAACAACGAATAACAATTTTATACATATATACAAAATAGGTTGTGTAATTTTAAACAAAAAAAACTAACATACCCTCTCTAAAACAAAATCATAAAGATTATGTTGGATTACCAATTAATAGCGACGATAAATAATAAAAGCCCTATAGATCTTTGTTGTTGATTCCATTTGTTAAGTATTTTTTTACGTACCTTTGGAGTGTTAAATTTTTTGCAATGTGAGAATGGGTATTTATACATGCTAATGTGTAAGATTAATAAAACTTGAAAAGTCTCTTATTTATTGAACATTTTATTATTATAATTATTTATATTTATTTCAAAACTTTTGGACTTACAATTTAATAAGTTTGCATTTATTATTATAATATTATTAATATTAATTGATGGGTATTAATTGCAACTTTAAAATTGGAACTCAATATATATATATATATATATATATATATATATATATATATATATATATATATATATATATATATATATATACCCTAATATAAAGATATAATAGAAGAAAAAAAATAAAAGAAAAAAAACTAAAACACATAGAAAGAAAAAAAATGTTATATACTTCGTATTTGGGTAACCTTCTAGTTGTAGGAAAAATGGAAAATGTGTTTTGATGTATGTATTTTTATAAAATAACAATGTTTGATTATCACATTTCTCGATTTGATGCATAGTTTTATAACTTCATTTATTTATTTTAAAATATGTGACACAGAACGGTTTTTTAAAAAACTTATTGAACATTATTATAACATCCTTTGGACCTATCAAAGTTACTCCAAACTAATCACAATTAAAAAAACATTTTTTATAGGGGTTGTTTGTTTGGTGCCGAGCCATTTAGCGCCAGCACAAGTTTGGTTTGGCGAGATTTGGAGCTCCTTTTAGGAATGCTTGGGAACGGTTATTTAAGGAGTTTATTTAGCGTATTAGCCTAATCAGCCTAAATAAATTTGAGTTTTCAAGCTTCTTTAAGCTTAATCAGCAGGATACCCGCGCAATGCGGCGGCGGGTACCCTGTGGCGATAGTTTTGGTGGTAGTGACAGGAATGATGGTGGGTGGTTATGCATAGGGATTGTTAGTGACTTTGCGGGTCCGAACTAATAGAAGATGGAAACATTAGTTATTGTGGTGCTGAGCTTAGGTAGGGGTGGTGTAATAAACATTATATGATACATAGGTAACTTCACTTAGGTAATTAATATATGTCATAATAGCTTAGTCGCTTAAAGCAACTTGCTAATAATACGGAGGTCTCAGGTTCAAGTTTTGAATCAACTCATTTTTTATAAACAAAAATGTATCCTCAAAAAATAACAATTGTTTTGACTAAAAAAAGGATGACAACGGAAATCGTCAAGAAAAACGGAGTGAACATTTAATTATTCAGTAGAATTAGTAAGTAGAATTAGTATGTAAATAACAGATGAACGTCCATCTTCAACTTCCAACGATGTTGAAGCAAACAGAGTGATCTCGCCAACAGAGTTTAGGCAAATTCCATAAATGGGGAAAGTATTAGTTTTAACTTTTGTTACAGTTTAAGTTATCAATACATTTTGAAACCACAAACATTTGCCAATTTGTATGGTAGAAAATATTGAAACCCTCATACTTGAAATTTTATTAAAACTTAACCAAATACCATAAAAACTTGAGACTCCCAAATGCATCAACAATTTGTAGCATTTTGTTAACCCACGAAATCAAAATAGCACCAGTCTTACAAAAAGAAAATATGATGTGTCGAATATGGTAGCTCGTTACATTCTATTAAAAAATAGTGCTCACGTGGTAAGAACCACGTCCAGGAACAGCAACAAATTCAACCTGAAAGTACGTCATAATTAAAACACGAGAAATGATATTTAGTCATACCATTTATACCTACTCATGGGTCTACCCACTTGATAGGATGCCATGTGTATTCCACTAATTCTCTCTCCTAATATTATCCCTTGATTTTGACACATGTCTTCATCTAATGAGTAGGCCTATAAATAGGTCTAAATGGTAGGCCTAAATACCATTACTCTTAAAACAGAAACTTCTAAATTTAAAAATAAGAATAAAATGGTTACAAACATGCACATACATGGGTATGTTTACAAGTCTCAGGTAAGGCTGAGAATATAAAACGAACCCAATGTTTAAGCTCCATTTGGAAACCAATGTAACAAAACAACTTGAAGACCAATTCTATTTCTGATACATCTGTAATAGCAATGCAATCTTTTGTTTTGCAATATTTGGCAATAAAATGAAGCTCGTCTTTGTTAAGAGCTTTTCCAGCTAGGTTGTGAGAACTTCACTAAAAATGAATACGTATGTTAGGAATAGTCTAGATGATATTCCTTGAGATTTGATGTGTCAAAACTTGGAAACTACAAGGACCTAAATCGAAGATATAGAAGTTCAAATATAAATAAAGATTTAGGAGATAATTATAAATGTAAAAGATATAGTATATCTTTATTAGTTTAAAAGATTTAGTATTATCTTTTCCTTGTAAGTCTTAGGTTTTCTAGTATATAAAGAAACCTAATAACATAGAATTAGATGTTCTTGAAACCCACGTTTTAACGTGTTTGTGTGTGTACTCTAAGCCTCAAGGTCGTTTGATCCTGTTAACCAAAATCGTTCTACATATTTGTATGTAAAATTGAGGCTTTTAGTAATCATTGTATATAAAGATGATGATGAAACCTTGTTTAGCTATACAAATATGTTCGTTTAATTCCGCAATATTATGATTTGTATATGCTTATTCCAGATCAAGAACTAACTATTCTTGAGTCTAAAGATCGACATTTATTAGAGTTGTTCTAAACTGACAATTGGTATCAGAGCATATTGGTTCTAGATCAACGAAGCTTAAGAACAACAAAAAGTTATAATCTTTAAAAACACACAGATTGTTAATCATGACTGATAACAATGAAAGCACTCAAGCTAATAAAATCCCTATACTCACTCCAAATAACTTTGGAATGTGGAAAATCGTATTAAGAAATACATGCTTATTACTGATTATTCCATGTGGGAAGTTGTTGTCGAAGGAAACAAAACCGTTCAAGGTCAAGCAACAAGTTCTGCAACTGAAGCAGACAAACTCAAGTGTGAAAAGGAGAAGAAAGATAGAGGAATCGAACTCAAAGCTCTAAGCACTCTTCTACTGGCCATTCCTAATGACTATCAACATCTCTTTGTTGAATATGATGATGCAAAGATGTTGTGGCAGGCACTGGAAAAGAGATTTGTTGGCACCAAAAGCACCAAAAGAAACATGAAGTCTGTACTAAAACAGGACTTTGAAAACTTCAAAGGCCAAAAGAATGAATCTCTATCTCAAACCATTGATAGATTCAACAAACTCATTGGTGAATTGAATCAAGTTGGTGTGAAACCTGACAATGATGATGTCAACAGAAAATTTCTCAGATCTCTTGGAGAAGAATGGTCTATGTACACAGTCATATATAGACAAGGTGATGCCCTGTAAGAAAAGGAGCTGGATGAATTATACAATGAGCTTAGGGTGTTTGAATCTGAGGTAAGTTCTAAAACTCCTAATTTATCTTCAAACAATGCTGCTTTTGTGTCTAGTACAGGAACAGGTCAGGAAACTGTAAAGGCTGCAGATTGTGAAGATGCTGCAAGAGAATCCTTCTTCACTAGTCATGTGCATACTGCACTAATTAGTGATGATTTGGAACAATTGAATCCTGATGATCTTGAAGAGATGGATCTTAAGTGGCAAATGGCCATGTTGAGTCTAAGAACCAAAAGGTTCTTAAAGAGGACTGGTAGAACAAACCTTAACTATAACAAAGGTGACAAGGCTGGATTTGACAAAACTAAAGTCAAATGTTACAACTGTAACAACCTTGTGCACTTTGCTAAAGAATGTCCTCAGCCAGACAAAAGATCAAACTCAACTGCTCTTGTTTCACAACAAGGACAAGGCTATGATTGGAGCTTTCAAGCAGAGGAACATGCATAGAATCAAGCTCTCATGGCTTTCACTGATTCTCCTGCTAAGGTACATTCTAAATCTTGCACTCCTGAATGTATTAAAGCTTATAAAGATTTAGAAAAACTTAATAAAGAAACACTTGAAGAGATGATTCTAAATAGAAATAGAAGAATTGAATATAATGGTTGTATAGCTGATCTTGAAAATCAAATTAAAATTTATAAAATAACTGATCAAAAGATAAAAGAAGAATTGCTACAAACCACTTATGAAAAAGAACATCTTGAATTAAAATTAAAAGAAACTTTGATCAAACTAGAAGAATTTCAAATGGAATTAGAACAAAACAAATTAACCATTAAAAGGTTTGAAAGAAGTTCACAAATTGTAAATGAATTAACAAGTAATCAAACCACTGAAAAGGTTGTGCATGGAGTGGGATATCATGCTGTACCACCTCCATATAAATTCATTCCTCCACTTAAAGATAGTTCAGAAAGAATCATAAATGAATTATAAAATGAAAATCAAACTGAATCTAATAATGAAACATCTGAAATAGAATTCACAATTACAGCTGAATCAAATGATTCTTCTGATGATGATCAAACTACAGACTCAATTGATACAAGTTTTCACACAGCACAAAGTCAAGATGACTCTCCTAAATATGATGCAGAAAATATACCAAAAATTTTAAGAAGAGGAAGTTAAAGAAATAAAAATCAACTCTTAGATCAAAGAAAACCTGAAGGTGCTAAAGATAAGAAATTAAGATGTGTTATTTGCAACAAAGTAAACCATTTAGCAAAGGATTGTCACTTCAATCCAATTAACTGTAAAGAGTTTAAAGAATTTAAAAATTTTAAAGATAAAGCAAAAACACAAAAGTTAAAAGATACTACTGGTCCATCAGTAGTAAATAAAATAAAATCTCAAAAATTTGAAACACCAAAATTTGGAAGAAATGAACCAAGGTTTGTGCAAAATAAAAGAGTTGGAAGCCCAAAGAACAGCAATTATTTCAAAAATAATGGGAAAACAAATCAAAATAAACAATATTTTAATTTTTCCAACACTAGTAGAAACTTTAACAGGCTTACTACTGATCCTAAACCTAATTACAATGCTGTTAGGTACCAGTACCAAAACCCTACTGGTAAAAACCCTAATTTTAAAAATACTACTGCTGCCAAACCACATGTTAAAAACACTACTGGTCATCCTAAACATGGTAAATACCCAAATACTACTGGTCCATCAGTAGTAAAGTATTCAAAAGCTAAATATAATGGGTATAGACCAAGGTCAGACACCATCAACAAATCCAAAAGGGCAGTAGTAAAACAAAACACCAGTACTAAACAGGTATGGGTACCAAAAATGTTTAAAATTAAATCTTCTAAATCTTACTTATCAAAGGATGAACCCAAGACATATAAAGCTTGGGTTCCCAAAATTAACTAACCTTTTACTTACTTGTGCAGAGCATTCAGATCCCTGAAGAAGGTAGAACATGGCACATTGATAGTGGATGCTCAAGGCACATGACTGGAAATCTGCAAATTCTTAAAGATTTCAAGTCATTTGATGGAGGGTATGTGGCCTTTGGTGAGAACCCAAAGGGAGGTAAGATTACATGTAAAGGTACTGTTACTAATGGTAAAATTACTTTTGATGATGTATTTTATGTAGCTGAGCTAAAATACAATCTTGTCAGTGTGTCTCAAGTATGTGATAAAAAGAATAAAATTCTTTTCACAGACATTGAGTGCATCATTCTTTCTCCTGATTTTGTTTTAGATGAAAAATATGTCGTTTTGAGAACTCCAAGGTGAAATAATATGTATTGCCTGGATATAGGGGGAGAACTCATTTCTTCAAATGAGATCAACTGTTTTATATCCAAGGCAAACACTACTGAATCAGAACTTTGGCATAGAAGGATGTGTCACACAAACTTTAAAAATATGAACAATTTAGTAAGAAAGAATTTGGTAATTGGATTACCACAAAAACAGTTCATGTGTGATCATCACTGTGTTGCATGCCTAAAAGGTAAAAAACATAAGTCTTCTCATAAGTCCAAAATTGCAAATTCTATTTCTGTTCCTTTACAACTCTTACATATGGACCTTTTTGGACCTACAAATGTAATGAGTATTGGAAAGAAACAATATTGTCTTGTTATTACTGATGACTTTTCCAGATATACATGGGTTTAAAAGATGAAACAAGTGAACTCATCAAGAACTTAATTGTTAAATTGGAAAACACATCTGATCAAAAAGTCAAAGCCATAAGATGTGACAATGGCACAGAATTTAAAAATGCTAACTTAATTAACTTTTGTGATCTTAAAGGTATTGACAGGCAATACAGCTCACCTAGAACTCCTCAACAAAATGGTGTAGCTGAAAGAAGAAATAGAACCGTCATTGAAGCAGCAAGATCAATGTTAGCAGATTCAAAGTTACCAATCACTTTTTGGGCTGAAGCTGTTAATACTGCCTGTTATGTACAAAACAGAGTATTAATAGTTAAGCCACATCATAAAACACCATATGAACTTTTCAACAAAAGAAAACCATCCATAAGTTTTTTAAAATCATTTGGTTGTCCTTGTACTATTCTGATTACAAGAGAACAAATTGGTAAGTTTGACTGCAAAGCTGATGATGGAATCTTTGTGGGATACTCTACTCAAAGCAAATCATACAGAGTGTTCAACAAAAGATTAAGGATTATTGAAGAAAGCATCAATGTATCATTTAATGAGAATATTCCTAATGAACAAGGAAATGGTCCAGATTGGCTATTTAACATAGACAATCTAACCAAATCCTTTAACACTAACATGGATTTAAATGCAGGTAATTCAAATTGTCATTCTCAAAAGGAAGGAACATCATCCTTTAAAACTGGTCAAGAAGAGATGAGATACATAGTAGTTGATACTGTTCCCACAGTTAATACTAAGGACAGTAATAACTCAGATTCTGAGAGCAGTAGTGATTCAGACAATGAGGACAGTAGTAATTCAAATACTACTGGTACCAGTAATAGTACTCATAATACTACTGGTCCTAGCAATAACCTAAATTCTCTAAACACTACTGATCCCAGTAACAACCTAAATACTACTGACCCCAGTAGTAACTATGAACCAGCAAATGATGATGAACCAAACATCCATGACAGTGAAGAACCTCAAGAGGAACAATCTCCTGAAACAAATGAGTCCAATCTTGAAAACCAACTATGTGTTGATAAAGTTCATGGCACCAGAACTGAAAAGAATCATCCTTTGGATCAAGTCCTTAGTGATGTGAACTCAAGCATGCAGACAATAAGCAAATTACATAAGAGTCTAACTGCAAACATGTGTAATATAAGTTTAATTGCTAATGAATGTATGTTTGAATGCTTTCTGTCTCAGGTTGAACCAAAGAAGATTCAACAAGCAATGAAGGATTCAAACTGGATTGAGGCAATGCAAGAAGAACTCCTTCAATTCAAATTACAAGCTGTTTGGACACTTGTACCTCTACCCAAAGGAAAAAGAGCCATTGGAACAAGATGGATCTTTAGAAACAAGAAGGATGAAAGAGGTATAGTGATCAAGAACAAAGCCAGACTTGTAGCCCAAGGATACACTCAAGAAGAAGGAATAGACTATGATGAAGTATATGCCCATGTTGCTAGAATTGAAGCAATTAGGATATTCCTAGCATATGCTTCATACAAGAAGTTTAAAGTCTATCAAATGGATGTAAAGAGCGCTTTCCTATATGGGAAAATTGAAGAAGAAGTATATGTATGCCAACCTCCAGGATTTGAAGATCCAAAACATGGTGACTATGTATTCAAACTAGACAAAGCTCTATATGGCCTACATCAGGCACCAAGAGCATGGTATGATACATTATCATCATACTTACTGAAGAATGATTTTAAAAGAGGAGCAATTGACAAAACTATGTTTACAAGAAAGGTCAAAAATGATATACTACTGGTGCAAATCTATGTAGATGATATCATTTTTGGATCAACAAATGATTCATTATGTAAAGAGTTTGAAAATCTCATGCAAATCAAATTCAAGATGAGCACCATGGGTCCAATGAACTTCTTCCTTGGACTCCAAGTCAATCAAAGAATAGATGGTATTTTGATAAACCAATCAAAATATGTTAAAGACATCTTGGAGAAGTTTGATATGAAAGACTGCAAAAGTGCAAGTACACCAATGGAAACACACAAACACCTGCATCCTGATGCTGAGGGGGAGGATGTAGATGAACACTTATATAGATCAATGATAGGCTCTTTGATGTACTTAACTGCATCAAGACCTGACATTATGTATAGTGTCTGTGTGTGTGCAAGATATCAAGCAAGACCTAAAGAACTACACTTGCATGCTGTCAAAAGAATAATCAGATACTTGAAAGGCAAACCATCACTTGGTCTATGGTATCCACATGATTCACCCTTTGAACTCATAGCCTACACAGATAGTGACTATGGAGGTGAATGTCAAGATAGAAAGTCCACTACTGGTGGATGTCAATTCTTTGGATCAAGACTGGTGTCATGGCAATGCAAGAAACAAACAAATGTATCAACATCAACTGCTGAAGCAGAGTATGTAGCTGCATCTGCTTGTTGTGCTCAAGTACTTTGGATTTAAAACCAGCTGCTAGACTTTAGTATCTCTATCCTTAAAACTCCCATTTTTATTGATAATCAAAGTGCTATTAGTATTGTGAACAATCCAGTAAAACACTCTAAAACTAAACACATTGAAATAAGATTTCACTTTATAAGAGACTGCAATGAAAAGAAATTAATCAAAGTAGTTAAAATTCATACTGACAATCAATTAGCAGACCTTTTTACAAAAGCATTTGATGTAGGAAGATTCAGCTTCTTGGTTAGCAGTATTAGAATGATTTTGATAAATTAATCTCTCCCTCAAAATCATGCGTAAAGTTTTTTTTGTTGTAAAAAGTTATTTATTTGTTTAAGTGTTTTACTACTGGTAGGTCTGCTTTACAGGTATGTAGGCGTGTGCACAAAATACTACTGGTAGGTCACTACTACTGGTGTGTATTAGGTATACACAAATACTACTGGTAAGACAGTACTACTGGTATCCACATATACTACTGGTCTTGTGTGTTGGTGGTTACTACTGCTAGGGTTGGTAAATTAGGTCAGTATTAAAATTTCATTAGTTACTACTGATGTCTACAGTCACTACTGACGTCAAAATCCTTAGTTACTACTGACGTTCTTAGATACTACTGACGTTTTCTTACTGGCATCTAATTTACTACTGGTCCTTAAATTGTCAAAATTACCAAAGTAACCCCCATGAAAATAACCGTTGTGTTATGATTCAAAGGGCAATTTAGTATTTTTGCAGGATAAATCGTAAGATATAAATAGCTGAAGTCGATTAGTTTAGCATTATCCTTTCATCGATTTGCTAAATCCTTTCGATAAACCCTAACTCGCGATCATAAACCCTGCACCAGTAACAAAATTCATACTTGTTTCTCTCAAATCAAACGATCAAAACTTCTCAAAATACAGAAACAATGGCAAGTCTACAATCTCTTGATGTTCAAACAACTCTCAAATACTCAGAGTTTCACAACATGTGTGCATTCCTAAAGAATCCAGACGGAACAAAAGATTTTCGTCCAATCGTAAATTTCTTGAAAAACTCATATATAAAGTTTGCTTTAACTGTAAATCCGAAAGCATATCAACAACACTTGGTTGAATTATGGACTAATGCTGAAAGAACCGAAGGGTCAACTATGTCAATGATCAAATCAACCGTGGATGGCAAAACTATCACTATAACTGAACAATCCATCCGACACCATCTGCAACTACATGATGATGAAGGTATGTTTTCTCTTCCTAAGGAACACATTGTTGAAATTTTAAATAAAATGGGTTATGAGGGAAGACTTGACATTGTCACTTTTCAAAAAGGTCTTCTCTCCCCACAATGGAAATTTCTTGTACACAACATTCAACATTGTATTTCTCCCAAAAGAAGTACCTGGAATGAGTTTAACAAATCAATAGCATCTGCTGTTGTTTGTTTATGCACAGACCAAGTAATTAATTTTTCAAATATGATTTTTGAAGGTATGTTGGGAAATCTTAGTGCTTCAAAATTTTTAATGTATCCCAGATTTCTTCAACATATTTTAAACTGTGAATTACAAAACTTGTCAACTCCTAAAAACATTTTTATAATTCCTGAGTTGAACAAGAAAGTTTTCTCTAATATGAGAAAACAATTTAAATTTTCGGGCAAGGAAACCCCTCTGTTTCCTAACATGATCAAAGATCAACAACATCTTGGAGAGGGTTCAATCAAAGATACAACCCCAATTGAACCTCAACCCACTCTATCACCCCCAAATGCAGCCCAAACACAACCCCAAACAGTCACTCAATCACCCACTCAATTAGATGTCCTGAATGTGTCCCAGGAACATGAAATAAATCCACAGAGTGCTACTCTTCACTCTGTGGAAATCCACCATTTATAAAAGGAAGAAAACTTCCTTCAAGGACACCAGGGGACAAATTGAGTCAAACCCCAGGCTCCAAGAATTGTCCTCCAAGGAGGAGAGAGGACATGAGGAAAGGGCTCTCACTACTGATGCCCCAAAGGTGGGTGCACAGGATAGTGAGAACATCACTAAGACCCAGACCTCGGCAACTCTAAGTGATGACTCTTTTGAGGAATTACTAAGAGGACCCCGGTGCCAAGAAACCACAAGGGGGGCACTACTGCTTCTTCTAGGAAGAAGAGAGTGTCCAAACAACCCATATCATCACCAAGAAGTGATGAGGGTAGAACTAAAACTGTTGAATTGACGGAAAGGATGGAAAACCTTAAAGCCAATGTACATGTTAGTGAGCCCGATGATCTTGCTAGATGGAGTGAGGGCAGTATTAAACAAAACCAATTGACGGATAGAATGGAAAACCTTGAAACCATTGTACAAGACTGTCTGAAATATCTAACAAATCAAGGAAAAACCATGTCCATTATGAAGAAGCATATTAATACAATCAACAAGAGAATGAGAATGTATGAGCACAGGCTTCTTCAACAAACAAGAATCATTAGAAAGTTGAAAAAGAAGGTTGAAAATAGTGATGCTCCACCAGTTGAGCTCACTAAGGGGGAGAAGGACAACATTCAAAGCATGATAGATGAATCAATTGCAGCAGCAGCAACTTCTCTCCTCAATCTCAAAGAAACAAAAGTTGATGAAGACCATGTAAATGATGAAGGCCTAGAAGACATGGATACTACTGTTGAGCCTACTACTGATGAACCTATAGAAGAATCAATAGTAATTCCTATTACTGATATCATAGCAGTAGTAAATCAAGAAGAGGAAACAATTGCACCAAACACTACTGATGCCCTATCAGTAGTAACTCCTGAAGCCACACCAGTAACTACCTTAGTTACTACTGAAGAGGAAGAACTAGAGCTCCCAGCGCTAATTGAAAGAGAACGTTTTGAAATCATCACCAAACCACCAACACCTAATCAACCACTTATCATACCTGACATTGATGATAATGTGAACGGGTTTGAAGTTGATGAATGCACACTTCCTCAACCTCCAAAAATTCTTCAACAGAATGAACTTAGATTATTTTCTCCATCAATAATAATCAGAGGTGTCCCAGATATGAAATATAGTCCACCTCCACCTTCAGCTTGTATTGGAAAGGGAAAAGAAATTTATGATGAAGATTACCCTAACAGAGAACTAGGTCACTACATGGTGAACAAGATCAATCTTGTCAGAGCTGATAAACAATCAAAATGGAAGGTGAAACACAAGAGATACTTAGAGAAAGTAGCTATGTATCAAGCTCTTGAAGAGAAGAAAAAGAAGGCTCAAAATGAAAGATCAACAACTCAAAAATCTCAAGAAGCTGAAGTACCTGTTCAAATAACAGATATGCAGTTAGAAGCTCAAAAGGCAGAATTTAAAAGACTTAGAAAAGTTGAAGAAGAACATATAAACTGTCTTGAAGATCTGGTATCTGAATGTAAACGAACAAAAAGTGAATTAACAGATGATGTGTTTGAACAGAAGACAAATATGATTGAATATTTGAAATCAAAAGGGCACAGTGCAAAGTCCTTTGGCAGAATGAAGATGATCACAATCATAGAGAAATATTGTACTGCAAAGAAGAAAGAATTGGCTGAACAAGAAGCTGAAGAAGAAAAGAAATCAAAAGCCTTAATTCCAATCAGTCCAAGATTAATTCAAGCTGGTAGTATATCAACTACTGGTGAATCCTCAACTCCCCAATCAAAGAAAAGAAAGGTTCTTACTCAAGAACAGAGTGCTCAAAAGAAATCAAAAACAGAACAAATTATTCCTGTTCTTGAAGTACCTGTTGCTCCCATTCAAAACAATCCAATCATCAATTGGAGAGTTATGCCAAATAATGTAATAGAAATTATAAGGGAAGACAAAGTTGTTCAAAGATTTACTAGATGGTTACCATTGATTAGATCCTGTTCAAGAAGTGATGTAATCAAACTTCTGATCATTGGAAAACCAAGGATGACAAAGAAATCATGGAAAGAATCTGGTGGTGGATATTTAACAGGAATGATTGATGTTGCATGTTATCCAGATAACTACCCAGAACTATTTACAAATCCAGAAAATGTATATGCTTGGAATGTAATCCCAACTGCAAATATGTACTTCTTTGAAAGATCAAGCAAAAACTGTGAGCTTTATCTATATGAAAAAGAATATTCACACTCTGAGAAGGTCATGTATCAGATATTCACAAACTCAATGACGAAACCATATGATGCTGTAATGTTCCAAAATAAATTGAACTATTTTACAAAGAAAAACAGCAAATACATCATTGAACAAAGAAAGCAACAGAATCAAAGAACCCTAGAGAAAAGAAAGAGGGAAGAAGAAGAACAAAAGAAACTTGATTGATTGAAAGAGAATCAATAAGTTTAGGGGGATATTATTGGAACAAATCACAGTTCAACTTATTACTGATGCTGCAGTTAGTACTGGTCATAGTTACTACTGATGAAGACTATGATTGTTACTGATGGGGCAGAAACACTTGTTACTGATGAGTTGATACTGGTGAAGTCTATAACTAGCTTACTACTGATCATGCACATATTGAAGATACTACTGATCATTAGTAGTTACTACTGACGTTGGTTTTGGACTTACTACTGATTACCAGAGTTACTACTGACGATGCTTATTTACTACTGGTGATTGGTATTACTACTGGTACGCGTTTATGAAGCAAATCAAGTCCGAGATCTTCGCAGAGTTAGTTATAGAATGTTATTCGGTGTATATCTTTTATAATTCGATGTAAATCAAGTCCTAGAATAACTAGGGTAAATAGTTAGGCTTCAAGGACTATTATATATAGTTCCTTACGAATTGTAAACGTACGTGTGTATTGTTAATCAATAATATACATTGAAGCTTTTTGTGAAACTGTGTTCTTAATATTATTGCATATTGTTCTTACAGTTCATTGTTCTTAAACATATTGATATAGTGTTAATCCGCTGTAACTTCTATTATCAATTAGATCTAAAGGTGTTTATTAACTAATTCATAGTTAATCGATCCTGACAAGTGGTATCAGAGCACGGTGGCTCAGATCTGGAATGAAACAAGATCGATCAATGATGAATCAATGTATCAAAGGTTAGTCATGCCTAATAAATCATGCGTAATTAGTCAATTTGCGTTTTTCATGAATATCGAATACGTATTCTTATCATCAAAGAATAAATCATGCTAAATATAAATAAAAAAAAAAAGGAGGAAAGAAAAGAAATCTCTTTGTTGAATTGAAAGGCACGAATGATTATCAACATTGTGATTACAAGGGATTTATATAATTTCCTTTAAAACCACGCAAGTTTTTTTTTCTTGGACACACGAATTGGCAGGTAGAAACAAGGGACGAACATAATTGGTTACTACTGCTGAATAGGTTTCTACTGCTGATTCATATTAAATACTACTGATCAGTAGGAGTTTATGTTTACTACTGATCCCAATTCCAATATTACTACTAACTAGTAAAACAACAATTACTACTGCTACTCCATATCAACTTTGCAAGGTTTACTACTGATCTTTAAAATTCAAGATTACTACTGGTTCGCTATTTACTACTGCTCCACCAAAAATACTACTGATCAGTAGTAAATGGGGAAATTAACTTATTGAATATTACTACTGATTAGTAGTAAATGAAGAAAGCAGTGTTCAAACTTGTTACTGATCAGTACTAAACCGAAGAAATTTTTGTTACTGATCAGTACTAAAGAAGAATTGATTACCGATCTGTACTGAAGTAGACTTTTTGCTACTGATTTCTTCCTTTGACCGATACATCATACTTTGGAAAGCATGACACACATCATGTTCATTCCATACTACGGTTTATTGATCGTATCTGGTATATTAATGTGAAACGAATCACATTATTCACACACACAGGTTGAAGGCTTGATGAAGATAAAGGAAGATGGTTTGTTTGTTACATATTTAATCTTTATCAGTTGATTACAGAAGATAATTGATTATATTTTATTTGAAAAAGAAGTTGAAAGTCTTACTACATAAGATGTTATGTATTGTTGTAACTGCAATTTAACAGAATCTTAACGAAAAGATCTGTTGAAGGCTAAGATAAGCAAGTCCCTCATACAAGATATGATGTTGCTGATTACTATATTTAGACGGAATGTGATGCTTAGTTTGAGTTTCTACTTCAACTTCAAATAGAAAATAGTTGGTTTTCAATGTGATTGATATAGCCTTGAAGAACACAAGAATGATAGCACACTTTTAGGTAGGGGTGTCAAAAGGGTCAACCCGACCCGACTCTAACCCGAACCCGAACCCGATAATGCTATTCGGGTCGGGTCTATTCGGGTCTTTTTTTAGTATCGGGTTATTATGACCCGACCCGACAAACCCGACATTAGCATCGGGTCGGGTATCGGGTTAAAATTATGTACCTTTGTCGGGTTTCGGGTTGACCCGATTAGACCCGACAAGATTTAAAAATAATTTTCCTTTAAAATTTAAATATTAATTTAGTATGGCAAGTCCAAAATTTTCTATTTAATATCTAGTCTAGATATATTAAATAATAGAAGGGTTTAAATGAAAATTTATTAGTGTTTAAAATTTAGAAATTATATTGGATTTAACCTAATTCGTAAGCCGTAGCAGGCTAGCAGCAGCCAGAAGACTAACTTCGAATTTAAGTCTTGACGTTAAAAAATTTTGGAATTAAATTTAGATGTTATCTTCTTAAAAGTTTAATGTTTAGTTGTTTACAGAACAAAAATTATGCACTTTGTTTTCAAAAAAATTAAAGTAATATGCATATATGCTTTGTTTAAAATATATGTTATAAATTGGATGCGTAACCCGACTAACCCGATCGGGTTGACCCGACAAACCCGACAAACCCGACAACCCGAACCCGACAAACCCGACTTCCTATAGGGTCGGGTTTCGGGTTAGATTTATTTTACTTCAAACCCGATAGACCCGACCCGATAAGAGCCAAACCCGACCCGACAAACCCGATTGACACCCCTACTTTTTAGGGGAAGAAAAAGTGTTGATCATTCAAGGGGAAGTTCAAGTTTCTCGTATTTATTTGATTATGTCAAAAAGGGGAAGAGACTTGAAGATTCCTAGCTAATTCTACAAGTTATAAGTTTTGTCAAATCAAATAGGGGAAGATTGTTAGGAATAGTCTACATGATATTCCTTGAGATTTTATGTGTCAACACTTGGAAACTACAAGGACCTAAATCGAAGATATAGAAGTTCAAATTTAAATAAAGATTTAGCAGATAATCATAAATGTAAAAGATATAGTATATCTTTATTAGTTTAAAAGATTTAGTATTATCTTTTCCTTGTAAGTCTTAGGTTTTCTAGTATATAAAGAAACCTAATCACATAGAATTAGATGTTCTTGAAACCCACGTTTTAACGTGTTTGTGTGTGTACTCTAAGCCTCAAGGTCGTTTGATCCTGTTAACCAAAACCGTTATACATATTTATATGTAAAATTGAGGCTTTTAGTAATCATTGTATATAAAGATGATGATGAAACCTTGTTTAGCTATACAAATATGTTCGTTTAATTCCGCAATATTATGATTTGTATATGCTTATTCCAGATCAAGAACTAACTATTCTTGAGCTTAAAGATCGACATTTATTAGAGTTGTTCTAAACTGACAACGTATAAAAAAACAAAACAAACGACACTGTAAATTTTGAAAACACATACGCATATTGTAGAAAATGAAACATTTAAGTTGAAAACTTAATTGCCTAATTATCAGTTAATACAAAATTCATTTTTTTCACCAACTGCAAAGCTATACAGTTTGATTATAACACTGTATTTATTTTCTATACAATAAATCAAAAAAAGAACAAAAGGTTGCCTTGACCTTTGAAGCAAGCAAAGTTTCAGTCATTTAAGTTCAAAAATGGAAAACCTGTTACGATATAGAAATATATGAAGTTCCACATAATAAAGTGGTGTATCAGGATCGATCCTTGTTTCCATCTTTAACAACCTTAATAAAAAGAATTGCTAACATTTAAGAACAAAATCTACTCTATTACTATAATAAAACAAAGCTTATATTGTCACATGGCATTTTTCTAGACTCTCAATGTCTACATGGCAATCTTATAGAGCCTCAACTTTTATGTTTATTATAATCGATTAATTAATTCATCGGTAATTCATTTAAATGAGTAATTATCTGGTTTTCATTAAATATTTAAATTTGAAATAATTGATATATACCAAATTCCAATCGTATAATTACTTTTAAGGTGAACCGTGTAAAATTTTGATTTCGAATTTTTAAATATAACAATAGTTTAAGATTTTTTTTGTTAGTATTCTAATTTTTTTTTTTAGTTTTCTATAATTATCACCTTGACTATATATCGGATCATTTAGCTAGGTTCAAAAATTAGCATTATTTCAAAATTTTAATTATTATTTATTTTTTCTTAGTAGCGGACTTATGATTAGAACCGAGAGACACTGATGGACATTGGACCGGGTTGGTCTGGGTCAAAATGGGTCGGTGCAGGTTATGTTGACATGCAAGTATTTTTTTTCGTCCATTCAAAATTTTTTGATAAATACTTAATAATTATTTTTAGATAAATAATTAATGAGTAAAACATGATTACCAAAACCTAAATTATTACAATGATATCATAACCTTCTTTGTCTAATATAAGGTTTTATGCACCAAGAGTACTTTTTGCTGCACTAATTTGCTACTATTATTCGTCTGATAGAAGGTTTTATGCACCAAGAGTACTTTTTGCTGCACTAATTTGCTACTATTATTCATATAAGTCTGATTTTAGTGTTGAATACTTACATATTTTGATTATGCACCTATTTGTTATTATTCTTCATATTATGGTGATTTTGAAGTTTGCACAGATTAGGGAAGTTAGGGATAACACGATTGACTAAATTTTTGTGTCGGTTAATAACAATTAAGTTGAAGGTGTAGTTGGAACACTTTGGCGAAGCACAAAAACTGATTGAACTAATTGAGTTGTTTTGAAAAGGGTATTTTGCCTTAAACTTAAGCCCCTTCACACAAGGATTGTTGAAGGGGCAGGTATGTAACCATTTTCATGTTTATTACTCCCCCCTTCCATTTTTATTGTTTATGTTTTCTTTTTTAAATGTCCTAAAATTATTGGCGCTTGAAATTCAACCAATCAAAAAACAGGTAGGTGGTAAAGATATAATTCTATTGGTAGCACAGTATATAATTCATTTTTCTTAACAAAGTGTGATTTTTATCTATGGATAATAATTTTGGGACGGAGGGAGTATATTAAAGCTTAATTTTTGATAATTTTGATACCTTTATTTGAATATGTAAACTCAAAAAAGGAAAATCAAGTTTTCATACATTTTTGTTACTTTTTATTATACGCGATTGACCAATTAAGCTCATTTTTTAAATTAGTTTGATAACTTGCATAGGATTGTTGAAGGGGCAGGTATGTAACCATTTTAATGTTTATTACTCCTTCCGTTCAATTTTTATTGTCCATGTTTTCTTTTTTAAATGACCCAAAATTATTGTGCGCTTGAAATTCAGCCAATCAAAAAACAGTTAGGTGGTAAAGATAAAATTCTATTGGTTGCACAGTGTAATAAATGCATTTTTTCTTAACCTATGTGATTTTGGTCCGTGGATAATAATTTTAGGACGGAGGGAGTATATTAAAGCTTAATTTTTTATAATTTTTATAACTTTATTTGAAATAATCAAGTTTTCATACATTTTTATTAATTTTTATTATACGCATATGACCAATTAAGCTCATTTTTTAAATTAGTTACATAACTTGCATAGGTCCTAAAATCTATATATTAGTAGAGCTATCAAAATGAACAGGTTGGATAACATGTCAAAATTGATGAGTTGAGTAACGGGCCAAAATAGGTTCAGGTGCAAAGACCTCTTTATACCTTTATTTTATAATTATATAAATAATAAAAGTGTATCTATAAAAAATTAATTAATACATTAACTTCTATAGTTTGTCGACATTAATAGTGAAGAAGTGTTTTACATATTAGTTTCTTGAAGTTTAATGCTAATTTTTATTGTTTTTTCAACTTCTAATGAGAAATAGAAGTTTGATTGATGAAAGTTCAACAATGTGAAGGAATAAATGGAATTTACTTTTATAACAATGCGGCAATTTTGACCCGTTTTCTTATTAACGGGTAGATTTGGGTTGTTTATTTATTTAGGTGGTTGAATGTGTAAAATCAAAAAAATTGGCTGGTCGAATTAAAACGGTGAAAATGGGTTGAAAGTTGCCGAAATTTTATTTGTATTTAAAGTAATTTAAATTTTGTTATCGTATTTCGCCACTAATTATATCCTAAGAAAGAAAAAGGGTTGTTGTATGCCCATTGATAACACCTTTAGTTTAAATCCAACTGTATGTAACACTTTGAGAATCACTAAGTCATGCTTGATGGTCATGATGTTAAGGGGTTTAATTTGAAATCATTAAGACAACAAAAATATATGGGATAGGATCATGATATTAACTAAAAAGTTCAGTCCAGTAATTGTTTAAAGATTTGATTAAATTGAAATATATGATTATAATTGTTTTGATATGTTAAACGGAATACTATTTGAGAAATAGCGGTTCCATTTATATAATAGTTCGATAATAATACAAAGATGAGTGATTAGTCATTGTAATTGTACCTTTTAATTTTTATGATTTTTCATTAATTTTTTTAATCCTATTAAAGTAACATATATATTTTATATTATATAAAATATATGTACAGTAAAATTATTTACAGCCCGTGATTTTTCACGGGTCATAACCTAGTTGCATTATATACAACATTTGAACAATATATTTCTACAGAAGAAACAGTAATCATATGCTAACAAAACTGTGTGTGGGCACACATCAACCATCGAATAACAGATCTAGCAAAGAAAAAAGCCCAAAAAAAATTGAACTCACCGACGCCAAATAAATTAATAATTCATACTTAACATAAACAAATGAAATCTAATGAAGTATAGTAGCATCCTGCGACGGGATCAGAATGACTAACCTGCACGATTAGGAGTAATTCGGGATAACAGACAAAATAGGTAAGACCCGTCACATACGTTAAAATACCATCGATCGGGTTTAAGGAAAAGGGGTCGTCGGTTTGGGACGCATTAAATGCGAACGGAGCTCGAAGGTGGCTCCTGCAGGGGAGCATCGGTAAAAGGCTTCCGTCTGAGTCTAATATCCACAGAACCATAAGGTATAGCGTGTCAAGGGAAGAACCGTCGTCTTCCCGCTCTTTTCCATTCGTCCATAAATACAGCACCAAGATGGTAAACAACATTCATTCCGCTGTGTCACATTTATTACGCATTAATTAGTTACGATCACGACCTCACGTCTCGATATATATACTGACTTAATCTTCGGAGGGTCCGCCCGGGATTCCTTCCCGGTGGTCACCTGACTTAGGTTTGCTCTTTGGTTTGCAAGTTAATCATCCATCCGGAGGGTGGGAAATCAGGAAGCAACAAAATCGATTCACACATAATCTCAAATCTGAAAATCTACAACAAATTAACTTACATCTCTTGGCTAAGCAACATTTAAACAAGAAAATTACCTGCTTGAAGTATTATATCGCCAAAAATGGAATTCAATGCAATTACTTACCTCAAATTCGTAATCGTTGTTGGAGATCTGGATTTCAAATTAGGAGTTATGTGCTTCGGATCATATGGAGTTATAGATTTGTGTTCGGTCGATGTGCTGTATTTATAGGATGAAGATTCGTGCAAGCTTTAAGTAACAAAGGTGGCGTTTGCAGAAGTTTACACATAGTTGAAGTAACCGAGGAGTCATTTGCAGAATCAAGGAATCTTGGGTGGAGAGGATGAAGGAATCGAGGAGGTAGGTGAGGAAGAACTCCAATCGTCTTGTTTGAATTCACATTGAATTACCGGTGGTTTGCTATGGGCCCAAGCGACTGTTATGTCCCGTTCCTTAATTGTTCACATGAGGCCAGGGCCTCACCTCTTCAAGGCTTACAATTTTAAGTTTAGGTGATTTCACAATTTTAGAGCTAGATCAGATGGCTCGAGTCGTTAGATTATAACCATCAGGTCTTTTGTTCAAAACCTGGCAGCCTTTTTTTTAACTAAGTTAATAGTTTCCAAAAATAACAAGAATTTGACTGAATTTTTAAAGTAGTATTTAGGGAAAGATCATCAATCGTTTATACTCGTAAGTAGTAGAGATAGAGATAACCTAATCTTATCTTATCTTACTACTTTATAATGCATTTAGAACTTCCTTATTAGGAATTGTCTTAAATCTTAATCCTTGATTTCCATTGAAGGAAAGTCTTAATTTTGCAATCTCAAACCAAAATAAAATGCATGAATTGGGTAGGGACCTGTCGAACACGAATGAGCCGCCAAGCCATGTCCTCTACATGTTTAATTTGTCATTTGTTGCGTTTGTGTTAAATATATCTACAAATAAGCCTTACCCAACCCATAAATTTGAGAGCACATACGGCCCCAACATATTATAACCGATTCCATCACTTTGTTTCCTCATGGCGTTTCTTGTCTGTGTGTGCGTCTCTCCCATTGATTGCAAATGTAGGGCATCAATTTCGCCCCTTCTTAAATTCCACCAATTCTGCCACTTTTGAGGGTAACTGATGCAGATTACTTTCTTCTTTCTGCTTATGCGTCTATGGCGATTTGATATAAATTTCTTCTTCAGTTTATTCATTTTGTTACCTGCAAGCACTATCGAAGACGACGTATGATTCGAGCTCCCTGTTGCATCGAGATCTTTTGTTGCCGCCATTGTCATAATGAAGCTATGGTACTAATTTCACCTCTATCTTCTTTCGACAATGTGTTAGATTTGGTCTCAGTTGTTAATTGATTTAACTAACGCAAGCTTCATAGTTTCTGACCTAATTCTATCGCTTCAAATCAGTTGAGCTCCTTTTTTTCTCTTTCCCTTTTTGATGTTTATATGTATTCTATGTTTGTAGTTATAAGAGCTAATGTTTCAAAGCTTAATCTTGATGATGTTTTTGAGGAAAAGAATGACATGGAAAACGCTGCTGAAGACCAACTTGAAAAGGTAACATGATTCAATTAATATTCAATAGTCAATTAATAGTTATTTGATGTCTATAAACCTGTTGCACTTTTTTTTTGCTTATAATATCTCATGTCTGCATATGGTTTCGAGATTGTTCAATCATTGATATAAATTATCCTGATGCTGGACCCTTAATGCCTATGTCAGATAATGTAGTTGTTTTTGCAGCTTCCCTTCGCGTATAACATAAACTAAACTTTTGGCATGATATTTTGTGCAACATCGTGAATACATATTTTTGAATGTCATGGTGAATACATAAAAGCTTTTAGTAATGGTCTAATTGACCAGATTGACTTGTTTATTTTTATAATTACCAATAATTGGTCGTAGCAAAATATAGTTATTGGGTACCCGCCGTCATTGTGCGGGTACCTTACTAGTAACCTAGAAAACCCCTAAATAAGTTTCCCAAACATGCCCTTAAGAGCACTACACCATGTGCTCTTACAACATATACTACGTACTAGTTTCATAACCCGCCCGATGGGCGGGCTAACTGTAAGAAATATAATATATAATGATGAAAAAACCATAAGAAATTATATGGTCAACTAGTATTAAAATGATGATTAAAGGTTTTGTTGTACATGAATAATCGGTAAAAATAAATCAAAAAAGAAAACGAAATTTTATTGTATAAGACGTTTGTTGTTGAGTTTGTATAGTTACCATCTTGGTCGCAACAATTAATTTTCAAGCAATTGTTTCTCTTTACTCTTGATACATCAACATATAGCTGGTCATGTGAGAATACTGATATTTGGACAAACAAATCAACCCGTGACAATGTTCGCCCATGGTTTTTTTAATAGTCATTGAAAAACATACTTAAATAGGAAATTGTCTTCGGCTCAATTTGAAAGGCATAGTTTTGTCGTAAGGACTAATAATCATACGTGGGATAACACAAATTGTACAAACTTTGTCACGATCTTACCTTCAATTATATTAGCCTAGTTCTATTGCATAAATCTACTTTCTGATCAATGTTTTGCATACACATTACAGGAGCATCTATCTTTAACTTCAATATATGATGCGTGACACCTGACATTTTTATAGTATATAAGAATTATGTGGTGTAAAGAGCGAGGCTAAACATAGTATCATCAACAATTTCATGTGTGAATGTTGATAATAATATGTTTAGACTACAATATTTTTGGATCATAATATTTTTAAACATTGATTATTATAACTTTCGATCATAATAAAATTTAAATTAAATTACATTTTGTGATCATAACATTTTGTGACCATAATAAATTTAAATTACATTTTTAGATCATAAGATTTTTTTCGTAAAATGCTTGAACCATGATATTTTTTTGTTCAAATTTTTATGTCTATACTCATTTCGTAAATAATTTAATTTTAAAAACTTTTATTTTCTTAAAATTTTTGTGATTATAACATTTTGTGATCATAATAAATTTAAACTGCACTTTTAGATCATAAGATTTTTTTTCGTAAAATGTTTGAACATGACAGTTTTTTTTCAAATTTTTATGACTATACTCATTTCGTAAATGATTTAATTTTATGAACTTTGATTTTCTTAAAATTTTTGAGATTATAACATTTTGTGATCATAATAAATTTAAATTACATTTTTAGATCATAAGATTTTTTTCGTAAAATGTTTGAACCATTGTTGGATCACATTTATTGTAACCAATAGTCTAGGGACCATTTTGTATTTAGTCAAAACTTTGGCTAGGTATATATAGTAAGTAGTAACCTAATTTGCATAACATTTGCCCAAATTGTAGCAGCCCCCATCAATAGCAAAGTGTTCAAATATTTCATCCATCTTAATCTTCCTATATTATCACTTGTTTATGCTTAATCTATGAATTAATCATTGAATTCACAATCTACAACCATGACATTTTTTTTTTTCAAATTTTTATGACTATACACATTTCGTAAAAAATTAAATTTTAAGAACTTTGATTTTCTTAAATTTTTTTGTTTACAAATAAAAAACAAAGCTATGGGCGAATAACAAAGCGAGGGAAGACATGAATATGTTTCCATATAAAGAAGAAGTTAATTGCCTATTATGCCCTTTGAGTCAACATCCATATCATCATTAAGAAGCAATGTTATTGGTACATGTCATCAAATTAAAATCATGTCCTTGCTCCATATATAGGTGGGAGATAAGGTATTAGTAAGGTTGTTTAAATTTTTTTTATTAAATGCAAGGTTGTTTAATTTTTTGGGATAATTGTTTTTATATCCTTGTAAAACTCATAAATTATTTCTATATCATTCTCAAATTCATAAATTATCTCTATATTTTTTTGGAAACGGCTTTCATTAAAAAGAACTAGCAAAAAGCTAGAAAAAGACAAAATTAATTACAAGGAATAATAAGCCATTCCGGCCAGCTAACTCTAAACTTAACACGACGATTACAAATCCAAAGATACGCTACTTCTTTAATTGAGTCAACAAGAAGACTTCTCCGAGTTTCACCATTATTAAAAGTAATCGCGTTCCTATGATGCCAAAGAATCCAAATCACCGTAAGCGCCACCGCCTCTACTACCAATTTCGCTTTAGCACTAATTGAGCTCGAGTCCAAATTATAAAAGAACTCATCCAAGTCATCAACATTGATGTCAATAACTTGTAACCAGTTCCCAATAGCCCGCCAAACAGATTTTGCAACAAGACAATTCCAAAAGATACGATCCGTATCATCGATTTCATCCCCGCACATAACACATCTAAAATCATCAAACTGAATACCTTTCATCGATAAGTTAACTTTCGTGGGAATCCGATTAAGGCAAACCTTCCAAAACAAAATATTAACTTTTCGAGGCACTAAAGAGCACCATCGGGTTTGTACCACAGACGACGGGAGCATCAAACTGTCTAACCACCGTCGTGTAGTCTTTACCTCATATTCCCCCGAATTTCCGATCTCCCACTTCCACTTATCCGTCACATTTGACAACACAACATGATCCAAAACCCGAGCAAGTTCTTGGACTTGCTCCTCCTCTCTCCCACCACGAATCTGCCGTCTCCAATCCCAATTAAGGGAGCTGTTATGGATTCGGTCGGACACCAAACAGTGTTTATTATTGTCAATCAAACACAATCTTGGAAAAACCGAACAAAGAGTATTTGAACCTACCCATTTGTCCGTCCAGAATCTGGTCAACCTCCCATCACCGATCGTTTTTTTAAATGTGATAAAACATCCATACCACTTTCTTTAAACCTGCTCACCATCTTAACAATATTCGCCCACGGAGACGACCGAAGGCGTTGGCAGTTAATTAAGTCAAGCGCCCCAAAATCCCCGTAGATCGAACTAATAACCTTTGCCCACAATGAACTACCATCATTCACAAATCTCCAAACCCATTTCAAAACAAGGGCAATATTAAACGCATAGAGACTCCCTATGCCAAGACCTCCATTTTGATACGAAGCCAACACCATCTCCCATTTAATCCAATGTATTTTCTTTTTTTCCTCGGTGCCACCCCAGACAAACGACGCTCGTAACTTCTCCAATATACTTGCAACTATCTTTGGCATAACAAATAAAGACATATAATAAATGCCCAAACCTCCCAACACCGATTTCAACAACAAAGACCTACCGCCTATCGACAAGGTGTTAACCTTCCAACCCGAGAGTTTGTTTTTAAACCTATCAATCAACGAGTCCCAATTCTTCTTTCTAGACATACAAACCCCCACCGGGAGCCCAAGATAAGTAAACGGGAGCTTACCTGGACACACACCAAGCATCTCCGCCATCTGATTTATCTCCCCATCCGACACGCCAATACCAAAAAGGTTTGATTTATGCAAATTTAATTTCAAACCCGAGGCCATATGAAAATAATGCAAGATAATAAGAAGTTTTTGCATATTATTGCCTGACCACTCGCCCAAGAATATAGCATCATCGGCATAAAGAAGATGGGATAACGAAAATGAGTCATTTACCTTAACCCCTTTAAAAATATGCTGAGATGTAGCTTCTTCCATGGCCACGTGTAGACCTTCCATGGCGATAATAAATAGAAAAGGTGACAAAGGATCACCTTGTCTAAGACCTCTTTCAAGCTTGAATTCCTTAGATGCGTTTCCATTTAAAATAACAGAAGCTCTAGATGATTTAAGAATCACACCTATCCATTTCCGCCACATAACCGGGAACCGCATAAACTCCATCATCCGATCTAAAAACTCCCAACTAATAGAATCATACGCCTTTTCAAAGTCAATTTTTAGCACCGTAGCACTCTTCTTCTTTTTATTTGTGCCAATCAATAATTTCATTCACCATCATAGGACCATCCAGAATTTGACGCCCTTTAACAAACGTCGATTGTTCATGACTCACCACCGAATCTACCACCAAAGCTAACCTGAGAGCCAACAATTTAGCAATAATTTTAGTTTGAACACCAATGAGGCTAATCGGCCGATAATCATTCACCGCAAGAGGGAATCAAAGTGATAAACGAAGAATTACAGCCCGTCGGAATAAAACCTGTATCAAAAAACTCAACAACAAAGTTAAAAATATCATATTTTACAAGGTCCCAAAATTTTTTTATAAAGGCAAATGTAAAACCGTCGGGACCCGGAGCTTTATCGTTACCGCAACTCCACACCGCCGCTTTAACTTCCACCATGGTAACCGAACCCGAGAGCAAGGCTACCTGCTCTTGCGACAAACTTTTGAACTTGTCGCTCCGTCTTGCCACTTTGACAACCTGCACACACTTAAATTTATTGGCATAATAGTTAAAAAAGACATCTTTTACTTCCTGTGGCGACGTAATCCACACGCCATCCTGCTTGACACCACGAATCATGGAATGTCTTCTCTTACTATTGATGATCCCATGGAAATACTTAGAGTTTTTATCACCTTCAACGCACCACTTAACCTTAGCTTTTTGAGACAAATCTTTCCACTCTTTCGCCTCAAGACGGTACAGTAACAACTTGGCCTCTTGTCTTTCTGCCAACTCTTCTTCCGTCGCTGACCTATCATCCATTTTTTTCTCAATTTTATTCACCTGGTCAATCAATTTGTTCCGGGCTTCCATTTGATCAATACTCTTCTTCCTCCACCATATTCTACAATTTTCTTTAAGCATCTTTAACTTGTCTTTAAATTTAATAAATTGACTATTACCCGTATTATCCACATTGACCGCCCACGATTTATTTACCATTTCCTCAAACGAATCATCATCCATCCAAGAATTGAAAAACCGGAACACACGTGGTCCGTAATCAACCGGTTGTTGAGCCAAAACAATCGGATGATGATCAGAAACAATATCTGTCATAACATTTGCAGTGATATCCGCAGTAACCTCATATACTCCTTATGTGACAAAAACCGATCTAGTTTGCTCATCTTTTTTTCGTCCGAACTGATTCTAGTAAACGCGGAGCCCCCCATAGGAACTTCAACCAGACTTGAGGAGTCAACAAAACCATTAAAATCAACCACTTCCCTATCGTGACAGCCACATCCCCATCTTTCCCCTTCTTCCCGCACCGTATTAAAATCACCAAATAACATGTAATTTCCGTCATTTTCACGCATGTAATTCACAATAAGTTCCCACAATCTTCTTTTATCAACAGTACTTTGAGGAGCGTAAACATTACCCATGACACATTTGAGATTATTAATCTTCCATTCACCATGAACAAACAAAACATTTTGAAGGCTAACAATACGGGAACTTGAGAACAAAGATGGGTCCCAAATCGAAATAATACCACCCGAGGTACCCACGGCACTACTCAAAGCAAAATCAAACGACAAGTTAGCCCACAATTTTTTAACCATTAACCAATCTACCTTAGCTACTCTAGTTTCTTGAACACCGAGAAAAGAAATCTTATACTTATTACAAATAGCACCAATCCGTTTCCTTTTAACGCCATCGCCAATTCCACACGCATTAATGGACATGATATTCATTAATGACCTTTTCCACCTCCCATACTACTTATCATGTGTTCGAGAGAATTTTGACACCCATCCATATCCAAACCGATAACCTGGCCTATATCAATAAACCTGTTCAAGTCCTTAATCAAAGACGCAGTTTTCGCTTGTTTTTTTCATGTACCCGGTCGAAGCACAGGATTGCTCCGACTTAGACTCTTTATTATCATTTTTCCCAGACGCTCCTGTTTGTTTGACCTTGTCACATATTTTATCAAAACCTGAAGGCCTAGATAAAAATGTGGCAGATCCGTTACCCAGCCCATCATCGCCTTCTTTATTCAACAATTGATCCCCATGACCCGGTTCTGGATTCTGGTCACTAGTCGCCGCCCCTACTGTTTTATTAAACGAGTTTTCTGTGTGAGTATGTTCCTTTTTTCGGCCTAGGGTTTAGGGTTTAGGGTTTAGGATTTAGGGTTTAGGGTTTAGGGTCTATAGACCCATCTGTTTCATTGCCCACTGTGTTTGAATTCCTCATGACATAGTCATTACCCCCGTTTTCATTATCTTTATGATCGTTATCATCATTCTCCACATCTTCATCCCTTTCAACCTCATCTTCCGATACCAACGCATCGTCTTCATCATCCCTACTTTCTACATCCACACTCCTAAATGTAGGTTGCCACAAAGCAAATTCGTACACCCAAACCTTGTATTTTATACCCCCAATCAGCACCTCCACCTCCTCATTTAATCTCCCCCCGAGTTTGGATTTGAGGCACACGTTACCTGTAGAACTTCCTTGTCCCGCCTCCTCATTGACAAACATAACCTCTCCCCACTCCCTGACAATCTTCTTGATAGCCTTTATGGTGCCTGCCAACAATGGCAACCCATCTATCCGAACCCAGACTATCTTATCATCTACTACAAACTTCTCATCCAAAGGACGTAATACCGTAAAATAGTAGAGCATATCTTTGTGCTCTTTAAATTTATTGCATGTCATTTGGTCCTCAAATTCCAACCAAATCCAAGAACCACCCACATAATGGCAATCAACACCCTCAAACCCTTCTTTAACACAAACTAACTTGATGTTCTCTATCAACGACAAATCCCTAACTTTACCAACTAAAACCGTACCTTCATCATGTATAGGCATGAAATCCGACCTATCGATGTCGATCACCTTCCTCTTCAGAATTGTGACCGCTTCTTTACCACCTTGCTGCCTTTGAGACCCAGACATTGTCGACTTATCCGCACCTGTTTTGAACAAATCCGAGAATTGGACCCCTTTATGTGTCTCCCGCGAGTTTGTAACAGATTGAGCAGGACGCCGCCCATTATTCTGAGCTTCCGGACCCGGTTTCTGGCTAGGTTTACGATCAAACCTGGATACCGAAGCGAACAGGTGATACGATCAATACCATGCAGCATTAAGACGATCCAGAAGGGTTTCTACGTTGCCAACCCTAATGAATCGTACACACGCAATCTTCTTCCAATTTTCGACAGTTTCTCCGGTATGAAAACGTCCACTACCATACCGAAGGCCTGCATAGCCTTCCACGATTCAGTAGTTCCCCAAGTAGCAGGGAAATTCGTTACGTAAAAGGATTTCGCAATCCTCTTCAAATCCGCCTCTTCCCGACGAAAAATTGAATTCTGCTTACCGCTAAGAAACGAATTCCGCCATTGCCTAGCATCCTTTGACATCACGGACCCCAACCCTCCCCCCCCCCCCCCCCCACCCCACCGGCGGGAAAGGCAATGATCAAAATACTCTAAACCCTAGACGGCGCCGTAGACGCCAGGCTTTGGGAGACAAAGTTAACGATATTAATGGATGAAATTTTCGTTAATGAAGTGAGAGACTCTACCTATGCACAATTATCTCTAAATCCTTCTAAACTTTATAATTACCTTCATATCCTTCCAAACATTTAAAAAAAATTTATGTCCAAAAACCTATTTTATTATTTTATTAAATCGTGATAATATCAATAATACATGCAAATAAACATGATTTCTAATACATAATCAACATATATATTGCATACTTATTTGATAGTTATTGATATTATAATGATTTAATAAATATTAAAATAGGTTTTTGGACATAAAAGAGAGTTTTAAAGATTTAGAAGGATATGAAGGTAATTACAAAGTTTAGAAGAATATAGAGATAATTTAAGAATTTGAGAAGGATATAGAAATAATTTATGAATTTTACAAGGATATAAAGCAATTATCCCTAATTTTTTTTATTAAATGTCAGGTTACTAAATGCAACTTCATATTGGAACTCGGTTTTTTATAAAAATATATATAGGTAGATATATAGATATAGACATAGATATAAATATAGATATAAATTTTATTAAATGCAAGGTTGTTTAATTTATTATATTAAAGGGAAGGTTATTAAATATTTTCATTAAATGTAGGCTTAATTTTTTTTATTTATGAAAATGCAAATAAATTTTTTTATTTAATGTAAGGTTGTTTAATTTTATTATTAAATGCGATGTTATTTAATTTCTTTTTATTAAATGCAAGGTTACTAAGACCGCTCCCAATGGTGACTGCAACTGACGCCATCAGTTGCTGTCAACTCAACGTCACGTTAGCAGACAAACTAACTAACACTAAACTGACATAGTTATGCCAACAACACCCCTTCTCTTCACCAAATTTGTGCCCCACCATTTACTTTTCTTTTTCTAATAAAAATATACAACTAATTAAAACATATAACTAATAAAAATAAATTACATTAATTAAAAGGATGGAAGGATTTTTGGCATTAAACTCGTTTATGATTGTAACGGCTAGAGTTAAAAGGCTGGAACACTTTCGTTTTTACTCGTTTTTTATTGTAACGGCTGGAGTAATGACTAAAGAATTAAATGCTACTACGTTTTTGAAACTCATTTTTTATGTTAATATAGATAGTTTTGAATATTAAATGTTTTCAGGAACATATTAAAGGTTTCAACTTTCCGTGTGTCTACGTTTTAATATGGTAGTTTTAAGATGGTATTTAAGTCAATTTTTAATGCATGATAATAAATGTTACATCAAAATGAAACTTATATAGATGGCATTAAACTGTAAAAAGGTCGGAATACTTTTGATTGGATCTCGTTTTTGGAAGACTTCAAGGCTGGGAGACTTTTGATTGGAACTCGTTTTTTGAAGGCTTCAAGGATGGAAGGGGTTTTTGGCATTAAACTCGTTTCTGATTATAACGGCTAGATTAAAAAGGCTGGAACACTTTCGTTTTTACTCGTTTTTTATTGTAACGGTTGGAGTAATGACTAAAGAATTAAATGTTACTATGTTTTTGGAACTCATTTTTTATGTTAATATCGATAATATACAGATATAGATACAATTTTTTATTAAATGCAAGGTTATGTGAAAATTTTTATTAAATGCAAGGTTACTAAAAGCTAACTACAAAATGAAACTCAATTTTTTGCTATACATAGATATAATTTTTTTTTATTAAATTCAAGGTTATTAAATGTAGTTTCAAATTAAAACTTCAATTATTTTTAGATAAAATACACATGTTAGGCTGAGGCTTAAGATAAGGTTTAGGGCTAAGACGAAGATATTTGAATATTCATTAAAAACTTGCTTTTTGAAATCATTTTTGGGTTTAGAGCGTTTAGACAATCGAATGATGGCTTTTTATTATATATAAATATCATAGCATAGAACCAATTGATGTAGATCAACTGGTTATCAAGGGCCACTTTGGAAAATTTGTCTTCAAAAGGTATTGACTACAATACTTGTTGAGAATATTTCTCAGGATATATCTTACTACTATCTAAAGCATTTAGGCCTACTGCATTAGGCAAGTTTAAAGAGCTCCTTAAACTTGATTTTACGGACCTTTCCACTTTTGTTAGTTAGTTCTCTACCTTAAAAAAAATAAATTGCGACTAATAAGATTCGAACCCAAGACCTCTCCTAACTTATCACTATGTGTTAACCACTTGCTATACATTACACATTGGTAACACCTCACACACTTAATAACAAAAGTCTGTTACTCGAAAACCATTTTACCCAATAATATTAAATATACGACGCTGTAAATCATCAACTCTTACCAAAATCCACATTTCCGTTTAATTATTTATTTCTAGCAACAATTTTTACCGTGTAAACGTACAACACTTGCTCGCCACGAAATATGGTTTCTGGGTACCCGCCGCCGCATTACGCGGGTACCCTGCTAGTATTCATAAAATGTATACTGCATGTTTGAATGTCACTGCATATATCAAATCACTAAGTTAAGAAACATTCTATTCTACTATGCAAGCAAGTTCACACTTTCATAATTCACTAGGAGGGTACCCGCGCAACGCGACGGTGAGTACCCTGTGACTATATTTTACGGTAATCAAATGTTATTCGGTTACATAATTTTTATTCAAGAGTTAGCAAGATGCGGAGGAGTTCCAAGAGGTATCAAAATCCTTCGTGGATTATCGGGGAAGGGTAAACCGGCTCCAAAGTCCAAAGGAGATATAATACCTAATTTTTGTTTTATAAAGATTTCATTGGGACACAATCTTGCAAACCACCCAAATTCTTAGGCGCAATAGTAGTATAGTACCAAGATGCTCGACCCATAAAAACATTCAGTATCTCTATATCTAAAAAAGACATTATAAGTTAAATAAGAAAGGGATAAACTTTTGAAGAAAATGACGCTTTTGAAGTCAGAAAAATACGACAAATATTTTTGCAACAATAAAATCTACTTTGTCCGATTCAAAATAAGTGATACATTATTTGTTTCATGATTTTTGAGGCAAGATATTACATTATTGGTATCACATATTTTGAATTGGAGGAAGTATAAGAGTTCGAATGCAAGTGCATCATTAGGAATTCAATAAAAATTCTTCATTTACATGCTCACATACGTTTCCTAACTAAGTTAACTTAAAAGAATCAACAAACTTAAAGGGGTTTAGCAAGACAAAAGTCTATAAATGTGAATGTTTTTTTTTTTTGGAAACGGCTTTCAATAAAATAAAAAACTAGCAAAAAGCTAGAAAACAACCAATAATTACAAGGCAAAATAAGTCATTCTAACCAACTAACTTTGAACTTTTTATTACGATTACAAATCCAGTGATAAGAAACTTCTTTAATCGCATCAACCAACATATTCCTCCGCGTATCACCATTCTTGAAAGTAACCGCATTCCGAAACCTCCAAAGAATCCAAATGACCGTTAGACACACCGCTTCCATAATGCATTTAGCCCGGTTGTTTGCCCTACACGCATCCACCGTGAACAACAAATCATCCAACCCGTCAACCCGAATATTCAAGACTTGCAACCAACTACCAATCGACAACCACACCTCTTTGGCCACAACACAAGTCCTAAAAATATGTTCCGTATCTTCCATCGGGTCACCACAAACCTCACATTTTGTGTCCTCTAAAGGAACCCCCTGAAGCACTAAATTCATCTTAGATGGGATACGGTTTAGGTTCACCTTCCGAAACAAAATGTTGACCTTCCGAGGAACTAGACGATTCCACCTCGTTTGAATTATGGAACTAGGCAGAAATAAACCATCAAGCCATTTCCTAGTTGATTTCACCTCGTACACACCACTATCCCCAATACGTACCCCAATTCCATTTGTCCGTTTCGTTGTTGAGAACCACCCCATCTAAATCCGAACAAATATTAGAGATTAAAGCATCTAATCTACCACCCGTCATGACCCGAGACCAAGACCAAACCAACGAATTATTTACGATTCTATCCACAACTAAGCATTGCGGATTCGAATCAAGCCTGTACAGTCTCGGATAGATGGAAGAAAGAGTGGAATTATTCAACCAAACATCATTCCAAAACGAGGTATTCCTACCATCACCAACCCGTCTTGACAAATTCTCTAAAAGGAGAATACCTTGAGACTTATATTTTTCAATCAGTTTAATTATATGAGCCCAAGGCTGAGCACCACCATAACCCCGAGCGTTAACTTGAGCAAAGCCTCCATCTTGACCGTAAAGAATCGTGATCATTTTAGCCCATAACATGCTTCTATTGTTAACAAATCTGCAAATCCACTTCAAAAGAAGAGCTATATTAAACACATGCAAACTACCGATATTAACGCCACCATTATCCATGGATGCCAATACCGCATCCCACTTAATCCAATGAATTTTCTTACACTCCTTGGTACCACCCCAAAAGAACGACGCTCTAAACCGTTCCAAAATGGTGCTCACATTTCTCGGCATCCGAAACAAAGAAAGGTAGTAAACGCCCAACCCGCCAAGAACCGATTTGATAAGTGTAGATCTCCCACCAATAGATAACGTACTAACCTTCCAATTTGAAAGCTTTTGTTTAAACCTGTTGATCAAACCGTCCCAATTCCTTTTCCGGGTCATACTCGCCCTCACCGGTAGATCTAGGTAAATAAAAGGGATTTTACCTTTGCACACACCAACCATATCCGCCATCCTACTTAACTCTTCTTCTTTTACACCAATACCATAAAGGTTAGACTTGTGTAAATTTAACTTCAACCCCGAAACCGTATAAAAGTGGTGTAAAAGAATAAGGAGACTTTGAATATTATTTAGCGACCATTCTCCCATAAAGATAACATCATCCGCATAAAGAAGATGAGAGATAGACAACTCATCCGATTTTACCTTGAGACCACGAAATATCTTCCCGAAACCGCTTCTTCCATAGCCACATGTAACTAGGGGTGCTTATCGGGCCAAAACCGAACCGAACCGAACCGATAGAACCGATAACCGATAACGATGAATTTTCAAAACCGAAACCGAACCGATAACATGTTATCGGTTTCGGTTCGGTCCGGTTTCGGTTATTTAGGCCAAATGTTCATCCTTTTCCGAAAACCGAACCGAACCGATAGAACCGATAACCGATAATGATGAATTTTCAAAACCGAAACCGAACCGATAACATGTTATCGGTTTCGGTTCGGTTCGGTTTCGGTCGGTTTTCGGTTCGGTTCGGTTTTTTCGGTCAATATGCTCACCCCTACATGTAACCCTTCCATTGCTATAATGAACAAGAAAGGTGAAAGAGGATCCCCTTTTCTAAGACCTCTTTCAAGTTTGAACTCCTTAGACGAATTCCCATTGATTAACACAGAAGCCTTCGAGGAGTGGAGGGTCTCCTTTATCTAGTTTCTCCATTTAACCGGAAAATTCATAAACTCCATCATTCTATCCAAGAATTGCCAATTTAGGGAATCGTACGCTTTTTCAAAATCTATCTTTAAAATCATCGCTTTTTTTTTTCTTCTCTTCTTATAATAAGCCAACATCTCATTTACAATTAACGGCCCGTTCAAAATCTGACGACCTTTGATAAAAGCTGATTGTTTAGAGCTGACGATCGAATCCACCACCCGGGATAGCCGAAGAGCAAGAACCTTAGCAATAATTTTATATTGAAGGCCAATAAGACTAATAGGGCGATAGTTAGACACCGCCAAAGGACTAATAATCTTCGGAATCAGCGTAATGAACGAAGAATTACAGCCGGACGGGATAAAACCTGTATCAAAAAATTCAACAACAAAATTAAAAATGTCAGATTTTAAAGTTTCCCAAAACCTTTTAACAAAGGCAAATGAGAATCCATCGGGACCCGGCGCTTTATCATTCCCACAACTCCACACCGCTTGTTTAACTTCTAGCAACGAGATGGGTCCCGTTAAAAAATAAGCATCCTCTTCCGATAATCTTTTAAACTTATCACTTCGGTTAGACACGTCTATAGACTGCATACGTTTGTATTTCTTTTCAAAACATTTAAAAAAGACATCTTTAACCGCCGGAGGAGAACTGGCCCAAAGCCCTTCATGTTTAACCCCTTGAATCGTGAGAACCGACGCTTGCTATTAATGATGCCGTGAAAATACATAGAATTCTCGTCCCATTCAACACACCATTAATTTGACTTTAGATTTTTGGGCCAAGTCACGCCATTCTTTATCATCTAATTTGTATAAACCCTGTTTGGCCCGTGACCTAGCATCTCGCTCCTCCACCGTCACCGAACTAGTCTCCATGTTCTTTTCTATAGCATTAATTTCTTCTACTAATTTAACTTTCTCCCTTTGAATAACGGACTTTTTCTCTAACCACCAAACTTTACACTTCTCTTTAAGCATCTTCAACTTGTCTTTGAATAAAATCATGTGACCCCTATCCTGTTGAACCGCCGAAGACTGCCACACTTCCAAAACCAGCATCTCGAATTCACTTTCCTCCATCCAAGAGTTAAAAAAACGAAAAGCTCTCGGCCCATAATCCAAAGCTTCTGGAGCTAGCAAAATTGGTCTATGGTCCGATACTATGTCACTAAGAACACTTGCATATAACTCATTACAAGCAACATTCACACCTTCATTTATAAGAAACCGGTCTAATTTGCTCATTTTCCGACCATCTCTACTCAACCTTGTAAACGCCGACCATCCCATAGGAATTTCTCTAATGTGAGCTGAATCAATAAATTCATTAAAATCCTCCATTTCCTTTACATTATTGGCGCAATCCCATCTTTCACCTTCCTCCCTTACCACATTAAAATCACCAAAGATCACATAATTACCGTCATGCACTTCCATATAATTCACAATAAAATCCCAAAGTCTTCTCTTTTCAACATTACTTTGCGGGGAGTACACATTAACTAAAACACACTTTAGATTAGTTGCCTTCCAAACCCCATGAACAAACAGAACGAACCGACAACTAACAATTTTTTCACTAACAAAAACTGACGGATCCCAAATAGAAATAATGCCACCTGACAAACCAATTGCACTACTTAAAGCAAAATCAAAAAACATATTACCCCACACTTGCTTTATCATGAACATATTAACTTTTGAAACTCTAGTTTCTTGGAGCCCCAAAAAAGAAACCTTCTCCTTGTTACAAATAGCTGCCATACGTCTTCTTTTAACCACATCACCTATTCCACAACAATTGAGGGACATAATATTCATGGACAACCCTTCTCTTCTCCCATACTACTAATCATTTTTTCAAGTGAACTTTGACACCCTTCCATATCAAGACCAATAGCACTCCCAATGTCTATAAATCTATTTGAATCATCTATTAGGGACACTGTTTTTACTTTGTTATTACCTGTACCACCTCCCACCGATTTCGAGATTCCTGAAAAAGATCTTCGTCCCGTACTGTTATCATGAAGATTAACCTCCACGAACTTTGGTTGCCCTTCTAAGTCCGGAATTTTAACAACTGCGTTCTCAAACCCCGGAGGTTTTGAGAGAGAATCTTCCGATACCTCATGGATTGCATCCCGAGGTTTTTCAGCTTCCGGGATAAAAGGAGGCCTACTAGTTTCATTACCCGTATTACAAGAACCTGTGCCATCTTCCGGAGATGTTTTCTTTAAAAAGTCACCATTGTCATTCGTCTGTACCGGTTCAGCCACGATGGGCTCATCAACTTTAAAATCTTCCTTCTGCCCGTCGACATTACTATCAACATCATTTTCATCTTCATCAGATCCATTATTATCATCTTGATCCGAATACCCGTCATCACCACTACTAACATGATCGGACTTTTTGATATTTGGTTCCCACAAAGCCAATTCATACAACCACACATCATACTTCTTCTTCTCAATAAGAACCTCCACTTGTTCTTCAACCTTCTTACCGACTTTAGTTTTTAAACAAACTTTCCCACTCCCATTTTCTCCAATATCTCCATCAACAAACATAAGTTCACCCCAAGAACTTGTCAATTTCTGAATTGCTTTGATAGTACCCGCAAGGAGCGGTAGGCCATCAATCCGAGCCCAAACCACCTTGTCATCAACAACAAAAGAAGAATCCAGAGGTTTCAATTGCGTGAAATAAAAGTGCATGTCTGCATGGTTCTTAAAGCTATCACATGCTTTCATGCTATCAAATTCTAACCACAATCAAGACCCGCCAATACAGTGGACATCTACATCCAAAAAACCTTCTTTAACACAAACTAGATTAATATTCTCAATTAGAGAGAGATCACGAACTTTTCCTACCAACACCGTTCCTTGATTAACTAAAGGCATAAGATCATCCTTTTCCAATGTAACCGTCTTCTTCTTCTCCACGATGATACTGTTTTTGTGAATCTCCTTTACTGTACTGCTTACACCTGCGTACTTATGCTTAAAGAGATCAACAAACTTGATCTCTTTATTAGAATGCCTAAAGTTCGCATTAGAGAATGAACCACGCTGTTGCGGTTGCGGTTGAACTACCTTTTCTTTCATATCCTTTCGGTCAAATCTAGAAATCGATGCGAACAAATGATAAGAATCGTACCAAGTATCATTAAGACGGCCTAATAGAGCATCCCCATTATGCACCCTTATGAACCTCACAAACGCGAATCTTCGACCAATCTTAGACAGTTTGCGAGCGATATGAACATCTCCCACAATCCCAAAGACATTCATAGCCTTCCACAAATCCCTAATTTCCAACTCTTTGGGAAGTTCGTTACGTAGAAGGTGGTAGCAATATTTTTTAGGTCTAACTCCTTATTACGTATAGACTTAATCTCCCTTTCCGAAATCCACCTAGAACCATCCTTAATCACCATAGCGCCCAAACCTCCCCCCTCCCCTGACGCCGGGAAGAAGCCAACGATCAGAAAGGAATTCCGAAGGCAAGAACCCTAGCTAGGGTTTCAGCGGCAGACAAGTTGAGATCAAAGCAAGTTTCAAAGTGTGACATGCAGGTTAGAGATACACGCTCAAACCAATCGACCTAGAACTCCATCTGTTGAATATGTGAATGTTTACAATGTTCTAAAATGGTTGGTGTAGTCATTATATTTGTAATGTATTTTGTAACACTAGGTTAAAACCCGCGCGATGCGGCGGGCTACGAACAACATATTTCTGGCGATTAAAAGTCCATTGGTTACATACTTTTATAACGATTACAGTACATAAGCATGAAAACTGTGTATAAAATAGAGGAAAAAGGCAATAATTAGGATTGGCGTTGAAATGTTGTTCGATTACCTGTTTTGATATTTAGTAGGGTACCCGCGCAATGAGGCGGCGGGTACACTGATACACACCATAACCGATTATTATACAAATGACTGATAGTTGGGAATGAAATATCGATAAAGACTACATTGAAAACTTATCGGCGTTTAAAATCTGTTAAATTACATGTTTTGAAAAAAAAAAAGTTCAGACATGGCGATGAATTAGCGTATGTTATTCATCATGTAAGACCTCTCGATACACCACATTTGTTGTGTAAACACCGTCAACATTAAACCTTTTTGCTGGAGTTACCAATACTTTTTTCGTCTGCCATGAAATTCCTCTTGACAGGGCAACGTAAAGTTGCCCATGCGAGAACACTGATTCCGGAAGATAAACGCCAACGTTTGGAATTGTTTGTCCTTGGGCTTTGTTGATTGTCATGGCAAAGCTTAGCCGAACCGGAAACTGTTTTCTTTTCAACTCGAAAGGGAACATGTCGGATTCAGACGGACATAGAGGTATTCTTGGCAAGAAAATCTTTTGCCAGCATGCTGCCCAACAGTTATTTCTGCATCAATCAGATTTGACTCAAACTTTCTGCATATAAGTCTCGTGCCATTACATAATCCATGTGAGGGATCGAGATTCCGTAAAAGTATAATTTGACACCCAATTTTGAGCCGGAGAACATGAGGCGGCAGACCACTCACATTAAGCGAGTTTAAGAATTCCATAGGATATAATCTGTTTCTGTCGTCTTCTGCTTCATCAAAACTATAATACGTTTTCTCTTCACCACTAAATCTGTGATCAACTTCTCGTTAAGGTCATCAACATGGTCGTTTTTTGTTGATAATATTGCCCTAGAAATGATATAATCTGCGGATCTTCCATTGAAACCATTGGATACCTTGGAAACCACTCATCCTCTCCTGAATTAATATCTTTGAGCTCAGTTTTTTTGTTGAATATAATTGGCCATTCATTGCGAACAAAGGTATAGCCTTCAAATAGTGGATAGTCTTCGATATCGTTGTAATCAATCTTGAAGTAGTTCAAAGAAAACACGCGACCCTGTAAATTTCATCTTTCATAGGCGGAGATTAAATTGTGGGGGATAATCGCAGCATATTTGTGTCTCTGCAAAATCCATTTATTAAATCATGTTTTATTGTATTGTAATATATGTATTTAGGTATAAACATAGTTACTTACGAATTTGTCCAGCAGGAAAAGGTATAGTTTGTTATGCTCGCGGTCCATCCAAAGATACTCCACGCGCACGACTTTGCATTTATACCAGAACTGGGGCGTTTGAAGCTCTTCAAAGTTTGCAATTGTAACATATGGATCAAATACCTGCACAATTTTAAAGGAATCATCAATTTTTTTTCATAAAAAAATTACTATTGATGGTTAACACCCGGATTGCAGTTACGAATTTCTCTAAGTATTCATTAAAGTTAGATACAAAAACAACAACAACACGAAGCGAACACAACAGCCCTTCCAAACAGCACCGAATTCCAGAATAAAAAACTTTAATTGTAACTTTAAAATCAATTATTTGTAAGAACCACTAACTATCACATTGTAATTTGTTGTTTTAAGAACCTCTTACAGTTTGCGAGTTTTTATCATACTATTGATCATTAAAACCATAAAAAAAATTCGATTGCAAAATCAACAGTACCTCTCTTTCATGTGGAATATGGGCTGAGCCTCCATCAATTGTAAACGCTGCCAAGTTTTCCATAATCGAAGATTACAGTCAATAATATCACAAATGTCGTTGAGGAAAAAACGCAGCCACCAAATTACAATCCGGGAATGGAATTACCAGTGATGGTGTTATAAAAAAAGCGTAACTTACGAGCTTTGATGTGGATATGCAGATCATGGAGTGTAACGATGTTTGTGATCGTTTCGTGTTTGGAAACGAAGGTATCTTCGGGCGGGATTGAGTGTAACACACCAATTTTTGAAAACAATTTAAGCTTTTTAAATAAATAAGTTTAACAACCAAAATCCATAATATCCAAAACATGGTTTATACAAAAACATCTGGAATGATTACAAGTGCCAAAAATCGGTGTTATAAAAATATCAAAACCTAAGTCTTAGGGAATCAAATGGTACACCGAGCTAATCACTTCCAAATGCTAACTACGGGCCGCCTAATCCTTAGCTCCCGAACCTGAGTACATAGCCAAAATAAACGTAGTACATGAGACAAGATTGTCTTGTAAGAAACATGGGTTTTAGACCCGGTTAGAAAACATTTGCAATAAAATAATAATTAAATAATTATCAAGTTGCACATAGTCAATCATACTCTAAGGCTTGCCATAAGCCCAACACATACGTAACGAGCCTCCCCGAAACAACTCCCCCGATATGGGTTATCTAGGTAAACTCCCCCGTTTCCGGGTTATCTATTTCTCCCCCGATTTTCCGGGTTATCTCAAACTCCCCCGCTTTCCGGGTTATCTATTTCTCGACACACTACCCTTGCGCATGGTGGTACCGACCCAAGTAGGTGTCACTAACTCCTCCAACTTGTGTGGGTTATCTAGGATCCAATTGATTAGCTACCACATAACAAATCATCAAACTAATGCTCCGAATCATAACTCATATCATACTAGTGGTAACTAACAAATCAATTTGCAATTCAATTCAATTCATACTCTATCAATTCAATCTTTTCTTTATTAAAAACAATTATCTAATAAAGACTCTATAAATCATTTCAAACTTTAAAACACGGTTTACTATGTACTCAGAAAAGATCACATGTACTCACCTTACGTGGAATGAAACCCTAGCCTACACTCAACTTTATATAGTTCAGACCAAACTCACGCCCCGCTCGCGCCCAGCTTGCGCCGCAAAGTGACGCGGAGTTGCCTGCTAGTTGCCGCTCGAAGTCCATTTTCGCGACCCGCTCGCGCCGCGAGCTCGACGCGAGCTCAACTCGAGCTCGGTGCGAGCTCCTCGCGTTTCGTCTCTGAAGTTGTTGTTTTCCCTGTTCGCTTACTCGCGCCTGACTCGCGCCGCGAGAGCTGTTCCAGGCAGATTCTTGGTCTTTAAACTTGTTTCCATCCATGTTTTGACCCATACTTAGTTATACCAAGCCCCAAACATTCAAACACTCGATAAGACACAACTCGAAATATAAGCTAATATAAATAACAAAATTCAAATAAATCTCGAATTAATTATACGATAATACAAACGTAAAATTACGGTTGTTACATTGAGGGGCGGTAAGTAACGGTCGCCGGAATTCATGTTTGATTTTGCAGAAAGGCCCCAAAAAAGATTTAGGGTTTGAGGATGTCTGGGAAGATTAGGCATATGTGGGGGAGAATGGTTCGTAACCGATTAAGCAACAAATATTAAAAGGATACGGAAGTTATGCACTTGCATTTCTTGATGGATTAAGTCAACATTTAAAATTGACATATCTTTAATGTAGAACAAAAGATTCGGAAGTCCTTTAAATGATCTTTATTTAAAAAACGCAGCAAACGGCAGCTAGTAGTGGTATGTTATGAACCCTTGTCACCAAAGTTGCTTATTGTTTACTGGTAAGCAATATGCCTGGGTACCATGCCCACCCGGGTTCGAATCTTGGTAGCAACAATTTTAAAATTTTTCAGTTACGCGGGTTTGGACATTTCCAAAAACGGAAGGGTTGAATTCAGCCTTCCGCAATTAGAAATGTCTAATCTGCATTATAAATTAGTATAGATATAGATATCTAAGAATTAAGATACACGATATAACCATTTGAGCTTATGAACTTTCTTATTGTTGCTGCTGTTACTTCAGAAGGTGTCAACAGAAGGAGTTTAAAAGAAGCTTCTAAAGTATATAATTAAATCAAGTGATCCAGCACATATACCAAAATCAGGCGAAGTTAAATAAAACCCCAGCTTAGAATCACCTAGAAATCAAGAAAGTGAAAATTAAATTAAATAAATCTAGCTCAAGAAAATATGAATCTTAAAATTTATATAAAAGTTGAAGAATTTCGAACCTTTCTTCACATTATCATCATCATCATCAACAACAACAACAACATCATCTTTTGGAACAATTTCTGTGAGCTTGAAATCTTCCATGAAATTTCTAGTTCAAGAAAGAAAAAATCCCAATTAGTACCATGAAGCAAAATCCGTTGTATGACAATTATTTAGCCTAAATTCTAAAACCTAATGACATTAGTTAGTCCCATTTTTAACAGTGAACTATAGGCGTTTAATGACATTAAATGAAACCAGATTATAACAAAATAAATATTGAAATGTATGATATATCATATTAGGATTTTAAGACCTACAGATTCATGTGTCAAGTAAGTGTCACAATAATCACAATAATAACTGCAAATTCAAAAAAAAATGCAGATTTATAAACATCTCAAGTCGTAATTAAAAAGAAATTCAAAGAGCACAAGAAAAAGACCACTCACGGAGGCATGGTTTCTTCAAGTTGTTAGGCACGATATGTAAAAAAGTCACGGAGACTTGCTTTCTTCAAGTTGTTAGGTACGATCTGTATACATGTGCAGAAACTAATCGTATTTGTAGTTGCATAAAAAAATTCGTTTTCCAAATTTTATACGAAAATGAGTGTAATAAATTCCATTGAAATTAACGATTAAAGCTACAAATTGAAAATTAAACAATTCAAAATGTAATTCGAGAACTTACGTGAATGAGAACTTAATTGCCTACATTATAAAATGTAGGCAGAAAAAACCCTAGCGTTCGTTTTAGGGACATAATCTTCGGGCAAATGTAATATGTGTAAGGGTGGGGATAGTTCTGAAGCATGTTGGTTAGGATTACGAGATGCCGATTGGCTTCCCAAAATGACGCCGATTGAAATGACCTATAATTCTAGATAGAGTTTCAAATTTGATTTTGAGTTTTGAAAATTTAGAACCATAAAGGCAAAAATAATAATTGGAATAATGTTGAGATTTTCACCAAAGGGTTTAATAGCTCGGATGGTTCAGGTTCGATACCTGTTGGTGACCTTTTTAAAAAAAAAAACTCAAGTAATCCTAAAATAGCACGAAATTGACTGAATTTTCAGCCGGCTATTTAGGGAAAGGTTCTGAATACATTATAAATAGTAGAGATAGAGATAAAAGATTTGTCAAGCATACGAAATCGGGCCTGAAATATTTATTTACAAACGAAGCCCATACAAGCCCACTCCAACAAGAGGTCGTATGCGAAGCCCTAATTTCAAATGTTCATCTATATCGAAAACCCTTGCACATTTATCTTAGGGTTCTTCGTTGTCGCCGTCTCGAAGCCTCGAATCCCAGTTTCAACTAATGGTGAGTCTCTTACATCAATCGAGCCATTTTCATTTGCTGTGTTAATTTTGTAAAGAAATGTACATATACTTACACGTTAATCATCGAAATCTACCTGCAATTTTGAGTAATTATTGTTTGTCAAAAAGTAACTTTATTCTAGCTCGATTAAGCTTTTCTGATGTGATAATTCTTCGATTGCATGTAGGCTCCGAAAAAAGGTGTGAAGGCTGTTGCTGCAAAGAAGAAAACGGTATGTTTGCTTCAACTGAGCTTAGGTTTTCATTCATTTTACAGTAGCTACATGTATCGTTCTCTTCGAGTGATTTTCATAGTTTACGAGGATGCAATTAGTCTAAGTAACTTATAATTTGGACGAAATCATTCAAGTGTGTAGCAATTAATAGCATTTCGTTTGTATTTTTGAATGATTTTTTTGTGTTTAGGAGAAGGTAGTGAATCCGTTGTTTGAGAAACGGCCAAAACAGTTTGGAATTGGTGGAGCGTTGCCTCCTAAGAAGGATTTACACAGATTTGTCAGATGGCCACAAGTTGTTCGTCTTCAAAGGAAGAGAAGGATCCTCAAGCAGCGTTTGAAGGTCCCACCAGCTTTGAATCAGTTCACCAAAACCCTTGACAAGAATCTTGGTATAATTCTTTCGTTATGTTTCGGTAAATGAATCCTTGTTTTAGTAATAATGTAATTTCTGTTGATACAAATTGCAGCAACAACTTTGTTCAAGATGCTCCTCAAGTACAGGCCTGAGGATAAAGCAGCAAAAAAGGAACGCCTTTTGAAACGTGCTCAAGCTGAGTCAGAAGGAAAGTCAACCGAGGCTAAAAAGCCGATTGTTGTCAAGTATGGTCTTAACCATATTACCTACCTTATTGAGCAGGTTTTCTCAAATTCTCATTTGAATATATTTTATCATTTTTGTTGCGTGTACATGTTTTTAAATTGTATTTTGTTTAATTTTAGAACAAAGCACAATTGGTAATCATTGCTCATGATGTTGATCCAATTGAATTGGTTGTCTGGCTCCCTGCTCTCTGCAGAAAGATGGAAATCCCTTATTGCATTGTCAAAGGGAAATCAAGATTAGGAACTGTATGTGCTATTTATTTATATTCTATTGTTTTTTTAATATTTTTATTACTTTATGGTAATACAATCTTTATTTTGTGTGTGTTATCAGATTGTTCATCAGAAAACTGCAGCAGCACTTTGTTTGACAACAGTCAAGAATGAAGATAAAATGGAATTCAGCCGAATATTGGAAGCCATCAAGGTACTGCATAATAAATTAATAATTATTATTCATAATTTTTTTAAAAAGTAATAAAAAATGGTTTGTTGGTCAACCTGTTAAATGTAAAATGATGTGAAATATATGATTGATATTTTAGGCGAACTTTAATGACAAGTATGAAGAGTACAGAAAGAAATGGGGTGGTGGAATAATGGGATCAAAATCTCAAGCAAAAACAAAGGCAAAAGAGAGAGTTATTGCAAAGGAGGCTGCCCAGAGGATGAATTAGAGATCATTGCATTTCGTTATTTGTAATGTTTTCAGTTGAGATGTTGATTGTTCTGCAATTTAAAACTTTTTGTTATATTTTAGAATCTTGTTCTTCCATTTTTGAACTTTTGGGAGGTTGAATATTTTGTTTCATGTGCTTCGTTTCTTTCATGTGTCTGTTTGTTCAACATGTGGTGTTCAATCTACAATTTGATGTTCTTAAATTTTGAATTCAAAGAGGTGATGGTGCGTTTGAATTTGATTGGAAGAATATGGATAAAAGAGAAAAAGGAAAAAAAATCAATTGATAAAGTAAATTTCACAGGTAGTCTTTGCGATTTATTATTTATTACATTCAAAGTCTTTTATCCCCGCTTTATTATTAAAGGCCAAAAGGATGTTTTGTTTATTTAAAAAATTTAATGGTAGTATGGACAATGTGTGTTGCAAAGTCTATACATCACGGAGGTTCAGTGTAGTAAATGAAGTTCAATAATTGAGATTGTAATTAGTGATATATGTATATTTTACTCCAAAATCAGTTTTAAGGTTTTGTTTTGGTTTTATTCAGCATAACTGGGGTTTAATTGGGGTTTGTCATGTGTTTGGTCGGAAGAGAAAAATTTGATGAGTCGATGTGGCTGTATCACCACCACGCCTAGTCTCATAATCGCTGCTTCAACCGTCGCGGTGAATCGGGTCCTCATTCACATTTATCAGTGCTTAGACTCTCGCTTCATTAATAAGTATCTAAGCACTCATCTATTTTAACAAATCCTATGTAACTAGAATTCAATCATATTACAAATGGATGCTTGTATAACTTTCTATTAGTAATTATGTAATTTAAAAATTATAGTATACATAATAAATAGCTAAGAATTCAATTACATTACTTCAGTGAACTAACAAATTTTAACATTTGGTTTGCTTCTAACTTTAAAATGGTTTAGAGATATTGAAAAAATAGATTTTTTTAAAAGACCAAAAATAATAAAAATAAATAAAAAATAGATAATAAAAATAAATAAAAAAATAGATAATAAAATAAAACAAAAAGGAAAAAATAATATTAAAAGTAAAAAAGAGTATAAGTATGGTTTTGAATTCCAATTATAAATTTTGCAGATAAACACATGAAATATGAATTCAATTACTTTAAAATTCAATTAAACTTTATTCTAACAAAATAAATTAGGGTGTCAAATTTGTACCGAACAAAACCAGCCAACATGCTACCAACCATACCAAGAATAGTTGGTAGCCAATATATTGGCAGCCAATATGTTGGTAGCCAAATTTGTATTATTGAAGCGGTTTGTCTTACGGTTGTTTGGATGCTTTGGCGCTATAGGAACGCGGTGACGTTTCAAAATGGTGGTTTGAGGAAGAGCATGCTGGTCGAGTCTATTCAAGAAGTAGCGTTTAATTGGATTTGTAACCGTAAAAAGAAATATCGTGTTAGTTGGTTAAAATAACTTATTTTTCCTTGTAATTGTTGAACTTTTTGTCTAGCTTCTTGCTAGTTTTGTTTTGTTTTATTGAAAGCCGTTTCAAAAAAAAAACATGTTTGGTTGGTAGTACCGTACCAATTGTGTAATCGTGGTACGGTAATGGTACAAATTTTTTAAATACCATGGTATACCGTACCAACCAATATATATATATTATATGATTCTTAGTTTAATATATTATACCGAACTAACAACCTATTTGCCCAAGATTCCGATTAAATATTAAAGTATACGATATTTTATTTAAATTATAGATGTGCCCAAAAAATATCTCTGAAACTAATATAATATAATAACACATACTTATTTTATCTTTGAAAATAAAAATATCTTTGAAAATATAATATTTTATCTCTACATTCACACAAATCAGTGATTCAGTTACGACAAGATAGCTACATCTTGTGTTACTTTATCGTACTAGATTATGTCTATATAACACGTAACATACTATATCATTTTGCTTATTTTGTTTCCATGTTCAGAACACTTGTTAATATGTTTAACTGGTCGATAATGATAAAATATCATTTTGCTTATTTTGTTTCCATGTTCAGAACGCTTGTTGATATGTTTAACTGGTCGATAATGATAAAATATCATTTTACTTATTTTGTTTCCATGTTCATAACACTTATTAATTTTTTTACTTTCATATGAGTTAGTGATGTTGGTATATACTATTACCAATTTGTACCAACCAAGATTGTTGGTAGCCAAACAAATTGGTACCAAGTAACTTGATATGGTAATGGTAGCTAAATTAGTGTACCAATTATAGTTGGTACGATATACGATATGAAGAAAATATACGTGGTATCATACCATGTTCACCCCTAAAATAAACGTCTTACATCCTTTGTCTCCAAAATAAATGGCTTACGTTTCACAAAATTGGGGCATCAATTGCTACTCTAAATTCAGCGCGACGGTCAAAAAACAAATTTACGGCACCCCTTGGGAACACTTACGTCTATTAAAAGTGGTAACGGAGAAACCATTATCAATTTCCATAGTTTATCCAAAAATTCAAATTCATTTGCAATGATGTCTGCTTGAATCGATTAACAACACGGCCTTTTTTAACAGGTACTTCTTCTTCTTCTTCTTCTTCTTCTTCTTCTTGAGTTTTAGGTTAATCGCGTTATCATCTTTTCTTTGTTCATGTTAGTAATTTTTTATTTTTATTTTACATCTGCACATCATATGTTCGATGAAATGCCAAGTTTTTAAAATTTACCTGATGGTGAAGATTCATGCATATTAAACATTCTTCATATTCGTTCTTAATTAATATCAATAACACTAAAAATTCCAATAACACTAAAAATCTTTTGTCATAATATCACATGATCCACATATTGGAATGGCAGACAGGTGCTTTTCCTTTCAAGTTAATGAACAGATATTTTGAAGTTAACACTTTGCCTAACATGAAAATGTATTCGTAGACAAAAAAATGGATAGATTATAAATAAGTGAATAGATTCGTTGAAAGAAAAACTTGAGACAAAAAATAGTACTCCTCATTATTTAAAAATCCTCTGAATTAACTAAAGTCCTATTACAAGTTTTAATAGCCTAAATAATTCCCGATACAACATATACATCGTTTCCTATCCAGCTGCACACGAGGATCTAAGGCCGTTCCAGTAAGCCGAAACAGTTGGTGAACCTCAGTTGTTTAAAAAAAATGTGGATCACACCAAACGTATTAGTAATTAGGATGTCTGTGTGAGGCATACTCATACGGGTGAGCATTTGAACCGAAAAAAAAACCTACCGAAACCGAATCGAACCAAAACCGATAACATGTAATCGGTACGGTTTCGGTGTGAAAACTCATAGTTTTCGGTTTTCTCGGTTTTGTTTCAATTCGGACCTCGGATAAGATAATAAAAAAACTTAACCGAAACCGAACCGAACCAAAACCGATAACATGATATTGGTTCGGTATTGGTTTGAAAAATCATCAGTTTCGATTCAGTTTCTGGACAGTGCTCACCCCTACATACTCAACTAGTGTCGCTTTGTACCGTGCCAGTTTGTAAGAAATTCATTGATTTAAATGGTAAATTTTCAAAATGTTTATCGTATGAATTTGATAACTCATGTAATAGTTGGTGTCGAACATTGAGCAATTGTTTTTCATCACACACTAGACAAAAAATATTGCTTGAAATTTGCAAGTTCCATCACCCAACACGCTTTTTTATATGTGAGATGTAGGGATGGAACATATTTGGAATCAATGTAGAATGATGGAGTCTCATGGTTGAATTCTGGAATTTCATTAAGGTATGAAATTTCGCCTACATATGAACAATGTGTTGCCGGTTCGTTGGTCAACCCAACAGATTTTGACGCGATTGAATAACTTTGTCTTCTAAAAGCTTGACTTATAGAATCGAGTTGTTTTTTGCTCTCGCTTCTTCAAGTTTGAGCGTCCACACATATTGTTTTTTAACGAGTTCTTTGATGATGTTTTGCTGCATTGTAAGAAACCTACTAGCTTTCTTATAATTTTTTTTTCTTGGGTTTCGACTCCTTTGTGTACTTTTCTCTAAACATTTCCAACCCATTGTCACAACAAATATTCTCATTTTCCGAAAAATTCGACGGTGATAATTTAAGCTTTTTCTAGAACACGTCTATCAAATCCAATGGAATTCACTCGCCTGCATTGAAAAAATCATTAGTGTATCAATATATAAATAAAATTCCATAAACACTTTTGAGTATTTCACATGATTTCAAGTAAACCGGTAAGTGATAACATGCAAGCAAGAGGTAACCCACAACTATGTCGTTACAACCACAGTTTGAAGAGTCATGTGTACTCAATCGTTGAAGTTCTCCTGCTTGTATATTCTAGAGCTTTGTGTGACACAAAACCCCACAATAATCCGAGGCATGGTATATTGTGTTTGTTTTTAGGAAATTTTTTCTCTTGCCGAAAGTTTCATGTATCTTTGTGATTTGAGACTTTACAAATCGATCAATGGAACCACCAAATCTCTTTAGAGAAGAAATGTTTGCCTCGAAGTACTTCTTTAGCTTTAATTGCATGCTAGCTCTCAAATCTATTCGTAGTCCGTTCTCCAAAGTTGAGATCATGATCAATCCAGACGGAGACAAACATTTCCTTGTATTTGCTTAACCAACTTCCATTCACATTATCTGAAACTACTGGAAATAATATAAATGTTATCCATTTAGAAAAATCTTCTAAAATTATTAGCAATTTGTTAAAAAAGACAGTAAGACTTATACCTTCTTACCGACCCAAGATTGATCGGAGTTTTCTATAGTTTTCGTTGTACACTGTCAACGACATTGCACGAAAGGCATCTCACTCAACTTTCGACTTCATAAATTGCTTACAAATCTTTCTAATATCTTTTCGAGTCATGTGCCATCTACAAAGTAACCAAGTGGCATGGGGGGAAACTTATTTGCATGCATTCATGAGTTCCGACTCTCTGTCCGTCACTATAACGCGTGGGTGCATACACTCGTCTATTGTTAGCTTTAGACACATTAATACCTAATGACAGGTCCCTATTTTTCGTTAATGATAAATGCAAATGCTTTGCTAAACGTCTTGTTTGTTGAAGTTACACCAACAATCTCAACAAATGGTATATCATATCTAGTTGTATGATGCATCAACGATTAAAACGTGTGGAAATGCATGTTATATCGGCCATTGACTTCGGATGAACGAAAAATTGATTTTTGAGTTTATATTAAAATAGATATGACTTAATGTCAATGGCCATATGGTGTTTGATACGCGTCTAATATCTCACACCAAAGTTGACAAGCCAAAAATACAAGTCTATTCTAGAAAGGCCAAAGATGGAATTAAAGAAAGTGGCTAAAGTTTGTTAGAGGAGAGAGGGGGAGAATGAGTAGGGGAAGAATTGTCTGTTAGAATCATTCATAATTGTAATAGTTTGTTGCTTGGCTCATGCTTATGCATTGAGAGAGGTCAAGCCTTGGTCAATGTAAACATTTGGAGTTCTATTCTACAGTTCATATCGTTTCCTGCATTTCATCTATCATTTTCATTATGATACAAAAATTATTCAATCACAATTTTATCGGTGTGCATTTCCACACATTTTCATCGTGGATGCAACATAGAAGACAAACAAATAAGGTATGCCTTTTGTTGAGATGGTTGGTGTAACTTCAACAAACAAGACGTTTAGCATAACATTTGCATTTATCATTAATGAAAAAGAGGGCTATCATTGGGTATTAACGTTTCTAAAGCTGACATTATACGAGTGCATGTACCCACACGTTATAGTGACATACAGAGAGTCTGAACTCAAGAATGCGTGCAAACAAGTTCCCCCGATGCTATTTGGTTAGTTTGTAGATGGCACAAAACTCGAAAGATATTAGAAAGAATTTTAAGCAATATATCAAGTCGAAAGTTGAGTGAGATGCCGTTCGTGCAATGTCGTTGACAGTGTACAGTGGAAACTATAGAAAACTCCAATCAATCTCGAGTCGGTATGAATGTTTAAGTCTTATTGTGTTTTTTAAACAATCTTAATTAATAATTATAGAATATTCTTTTCCCGACAAATGATTTTCTCCGTCTAGATCGATCAACATATCAACTTTCGAGAACGGAATACGAATAGAGTTGAGAGCCAACATCCAAAGCTAAAGAAGTACTTGGAGGCAAAAAAAAAATAAAAATAAATTCTATATGTAGATTTGTTGGTTCTATTGATTGATTAGTGAGGTCTCAAATTACAGAGATACATGAAACTTTCGAAATGAGAAAAAAAATCCTAAAAAAAATGGACACAACATACCAAGCATCGGATTATTGCCGGGTTTTGAGTCGCACAAAGCTAGATATAACTCTTCAAACTGTGGTTGTAAACTATGGCATGTTGTGTTACTATCTGCTTGCATGCTACCAATTTACTTGAGATCAAGTGAAATATTCAAAAGTGTTTTTATAAAATTTATTTATATATTATTTATACACTAACGATTTTTTCAATGCAAGCGACCATATTCCAATGGATTTGATAGACGTATTTTGGAAAAACCTTGACAAAATTTGTGGAAAATGATGATATTTACTGTGACCGTAACCTGATGTTCAAAAAAATACGTTTGGACGACCAAACTTGAAGAAGCAATAGTAAAAACAAGTCGATTCCATAAGTCGAGTTAAAATTTGCCCCGTTGACCAATGAACCTGCAAGACATAATTCATACATAGGCGTAATTCCATAGCGTAACATGAGCCTCCATTATCTTACATTCATCCATTAATGGAAGAAATTCCAGTTATGTTTCATCCTTATGTATCACATATAGAAAACGTAATGGGTGATGGAAATTGTTGATTTCTTGCAATATCTTTTTATCCGAAAAGTGTATTTCTTATTTTGAAAGTTTATCCCACTAATTATTTACCAAATAAGGTAAATTATTAAAGTGTATCACTTAGTTGGAGGAAGTGTAAGGTTTCTTGTCTTTCAGGATATAATGTTTTCCTTGGTAAGTTTCAAATCTATTTTGTTGTTGTAGATATTGACGTTACTCAATCAACCAACACGGAACCCAAGATTTACCCGCATTAATCGAAAACATTCACCAAGTGAAAAACCTCAGAATTACAATCGAAAAGAAAATAAGTCTCATAGGTTACATAGATCGATCTTTTTATCTCCCGGAGGATTTCACCACGATTCACCTTTTTTCTTCACGATAATCGAGTACTCGTGTTTGTGGTGAGCACCAATGTTTTTGTACACTACAATGTTTTTTTTCTTTCCGAATGTTGGTTAACAAGCGGTGTCAAGGACCGCGCTTCGCAGTGGTTTAAAACTTTAACTATTCATTTATTTATAAAAAGTTCCCACAATGAATAATTTTCTAAATCTTAATTAATACTACTATAAAAGATATTATATATATAAAATAAAGTACAAGTTATGATATATATATTATTTAGATCATTGTGTATGTCTTACTAATAATTTTAAAAAACCTCATGAATTGTTCTAGTTATATTAACTACATCTTTACTACGTATATAAATATCTTTACTACGTATAAAATAATACAAATAAATCTCAGTTTATTGTATTATATCAATGACTAATTAGATTTATTTGAAGCTTTAAAAATTAATGTTAGGATCGAATAACCCAACCGATTATTTAAACAAAGATCTACTAACAATGAGAAGTTGCAGCGGATCAACACTCTTTGTTAATTGATTAAGAACAATGAATACTGTAAACAAATGCGAATAAGAATAGGAACACAATAATCACAAAAGCTTCAATGTATATTAATTTGATCGATCAATGCACACGTACGTTTACAATTCGTAAGGAACTATATATAATAGTCCTTGAAGCCTAAATTATTAACCTAGTTATTCTAGGATTCGATTACAATCAATATACATAAAGATATACATTCTATAACTAACTATACTAGAATCTCGGACTCGATCAGCACCAAAAATAGACATCAGTAGTAAACTTGATCATCAGTAGTAATTTCCAAGATAAGTATCATCAGTAGTGTTTTGCTTTTCTGCCCCATCAGTACTAACTTCCATATTCGTTGATCAGTACTAACTGCAGCATCAGTAATAGAATGTGTATATCTGTTTCATATCTCAACAATCTCCCCCTAAACTTGTTAATTCATTTGTAATTAATCAAGTTTCTTCTCTTCTTCATTCTTCTTTTCTTTTCCTTCTAATAATTTTGCTCTTTTTTGTCTCCCTTCAAGAGTTCTCTGATTTTGCAATTTTCTTTGAGCTATTATATATTTGCTGTTTCTCTTTACAAAGTAATTAAACTTTTCTTGAAACATCACAACATCATATGGTTTCATGAATGTATTTGTGAATATCTGATACATTGTTTCTTCTGGATGTGGATATTCTTTTTCAAATAAGTATAATTCACAGTTTTTACTTGATCTTTCAAAGAAATACATGTTTACTGTGGGGAGCACATTCCAAGCATAAAAATTTTCTTTGTTTGTAAAAATTTCAGGATAGTTGTCAGCATCAATCATTTTGGTTAAGTATCCAGCTCCTGAATTTTTTCATGATTTCTTGGTCATTCTTGGCTTTCCAGTGATCAAGACTTTAATAATATCACTTCTGCTACATGACATGATCATTGGTTTCCATCCAGTAAATCTTTGAGTTGTTTTGTCCTCTCTAATGACTTCTAGGACATTATCAACAACCCTCCAATTGATAATTATATTATCTTCAATAGGAGCAACAGGACAATCAAGTACTTGTATTTCTTGTTTTCTTTTCTTCCTTGATTCTGTTTCAGGCTCACTTTCTTTCCTCTTTTTGGTCATTGAAGATTCACCAGGTGTTGGTGTTCTGGAGAGAATGATTGTTGGATCTATTTCAATTAAGACTTTTTCCTTTTCTTCTTCTGCTTTAATTTCTGCTAATTCTCTCTTTTTGGCAGTACAATATTTGTCTACTATTGTCATCATTTTCATTCTGCCAAAGGACTTAGCACTATGCCCTTTTGACTTTAAGAAGTCAATCATCTTCTTCTTTTGTTCAAAAACATCATCTGGTAGATCAGCCTTTTCTCTTTTGCATTATGCTACTAGATCTTCAAGGCAATTGAGATGTTCTTCTTCTATTTTTCTTTGTCTTTCAAACTTTGCCTTTTAACCTTCTACCAGGACTCCTTCTATCTTTTGAACTGGAGCCTCAGCTTCTTGAATTTCTGTGCTTTTCAGTTTTTCTTCTTCAGACTTTTTCAGATTTTCAAGATCCTGAGTCTTTGCCACTTTTCTTAGATAACTTATTCTTTTTACCTTCTGTTTATCTTGTCTTTCTTTTCTTACAAGATTCATTTTATTTACCATATAATGGCCTAGAGCTTTGTTTGGATAGTCTTCATCAAATATTTCTTTTCCTTTTCCAATACAGGCTGATATTGGAGGTGGAGTATATTTCATATCAGGAACTTCTGGTATTATAATTGATGGAGAGAATAAATGAATCTCATTCTGTGGTAGTATCCTAGGGTGTGGAGGAAGTTCACATTCATCAACTTCATACCAATTTACATTATCATCAATGTCAGGTATGATAAGTGGTTGTTCTGGAGCTGAAGGTTTTGTTACGATTATAACCTTTTTCACGTTCAGGAACTTCTGGTATTTCTTCATCTTCATCTGCATCTTCATCTTCAGTAGTAACCAAGGTGGTTGCTACTGATGTAATTTCTGGTTCAAATACCACAATCTGTTGATTTTCATTTACTACTGATAAGGTTGTTGTTGTAGTTACTACTGCTAGGGCATCAGTAGTATCCATAATATCTTCTTCTGGAGCATTTACTACTGGTGTTTCTACTTCTTCAACATGACCGGTAGTAATAACCTCTTGATCCTTTGCTTCAGTAATATCCATAGGATCAGTAGTTTCTATGACCTCAGTAGTAACTGGAGAGTTTATTTGTTCTGATGTTTGAGATTGATTTGCAGACACAAACACATCCTCATCCATACTTTTCATTTGTTTGTTCAGGTCTTCATCAAAACTCTGACCTATTTCACCATGGACCTCTTTCAGATTTAGGAGGGCTGCTGCTGCTATGGATTGATCAATCATCCCTTGAATTTGATCTTTCTCCCCCTTAGTGATCTCAACCTGTTGAGCCTCACTATCTGCAATCTTTCTTTGTAATTTCTGATCAAATTTGATTGCCTTTGAAGCTTATGCTCGAACCTCTTCTGTCTTCTGTTCAGAGTATTGATGTAGTGCTTCATGTAGGTCATGGTTTTCCCTTGATTATTCAGTAAATTCAGACAATGTTGTACAGTGGTTTTAAGGTTTTCCTTCCTATCCGTCAATTGTGTTGGTTTAATACTGCCCTCAGCCCCTTTAGGTGGATCATTGGGCTTAGTTGGTACATTGGTTTGAAGGTTTTCCATCCTATCCGTCAATTCAGATTGTTTCTTTCTACCCGTATCACTGCTTGGTGATAAAATGGGTTGTTTGGACACTCTCTTCTTCCTAGAAGAAGCAGTAGTGCCCCCCCTTGTGGTTCTTGGCACCGGGGTCCTCTTAGTGCTGCCTCAAAAGTTGAGTCATCACTTAGAGTTGCCGAGGTCTGGGTCCTAATTATGTTCTCCTAAAAAATGTTTTTAGGTGTTGAAAGATTTTGAATTTCACAGTTTATAATATGAGTTAGGAATCTTGGATACATTAAAAATTTAGTGGATGATAAGTTTCCAAGCATTCCCTCAAAAATCATGTTTGAAAAATTGAATACTTGTCCTGTGCACAGACAAACAATAGTAGAAGCTATTGACTTGTTGAACTCATTCTAAGTACTCTTTTTAGGAGAGATGCAATGTTGAATAGTGTGAACTAAAAATTTCCATTGGGGGTGAAAGAAGACCTTTTTGAAATGTGACAATGTCTGGTCTTCCTTCATATCCCATTTTTTTGTAAAACATCAACAAGATCTTCCTTAGGTAAAGAAAACAAACCTGATTCATCATTCAGTTGAAGATGTTGTCTGATGGTCTGTCCAGTAATAATGATTGGCTTTCCATCTACCTTGGACTTGATTTTTGATACATTTGATTCTTCTACCCTTTCAGCATTTTCCCAGAAATCAACAAGATGTTTTTGATAGGCTTTAGGGTTGATTGTGAGTGCAAACTTGATGTGTGAGTTATTTAAGAACATCACTATGAGTCTGAAATCCTTTGCGCCATCTGGATTTCTCAAGAAGGCACACATATTGTGAAATTCGGAAAATTTGAGATCAGTTTGGATGTCGAGGGATTTTAGAGTTGCCATTTGAATGATTTTGTACTTTGAAGATGAGTATTTCACAAAGAGTTCAATCGCTGTTGCAAGAGTAAGAGATCTGTGGAGTGAATTTAGTTGATACTGATGCAGGGTTTTGATCGAATTTTGCAGAGATTAGGGTTTAGCGTAGGGTTTATCGAATCGAGGAGAAGATAATGCTAAACTAATCACAATTTGCTATTTATATTTTTCGAATTTGCCTGCAAAATGACCGAAATGTCCTTCGAATAATAACCCAACGGCTATTTTCATGAGGGTCAGTATGGTAAAATGTATATTTTACAGATAACGGTCGATCAGTAGTAACTAAGTGTCAGTAGTAGAAACGTCAGTAGTAACCGTTGTATCTATACTTAACCTAATTGCTACTAAGAACCCTATCAGTACTAAATTGTAGAAGTAACACATGATCAGTAGTAATAAATAACCAGTAGTAAAACATAAAAGAATGATAAAATTATACAAAAACTTTACAAATGATTTTCTTTTTGTGAAATTAATTTATTAAAATCATTCCAATACTGCTAACCAAGAAGCTGAATCTTCCTACATCAAATGCTTTTGTGAAAAGATCTGCTAATTGATCATCAGTATGAATTTTCTCTACTTTGATTAATTTCTTTTCATTGTAATCTCTTGTGAAATGAAATCTTATTTCAATGTGTTTTGTTTTTTAATGTTTTACTGGATTATTCACAATACTGATAGCACTTTGATTATCAATAAAAATAGGAGTTTTAAGAATAGATATACCAAAGTCTAGGAGTTGATTTTGAATCCATAGAACATGAGCACAGCAAGCAGATGCAGCTACATACTCTGCTTCAGCGGTTGATGTGGAAACATTGGTTTGTTTCTTGCATTGTCATGACACCAATCTTGATCCAAAGAATTGACATCCACCAGTAGTAGATTTCCTATCTTGACATTCACCACCATAGTCACTATCAGTGCAGGCGATGAGTTCAAATGGTGATGCATGTGGATACCAAAGACTAAGAGAAGGTTTTCCCTTCAAGTATCTAAAGATTCTTTTGACAGCGTGCAAGTGTAGTTACTTAGGTCTTGCTTGATACCTGGAACATACACAAACACTATACATAATGTCAGGTCTTGATGCAGTTAGATACATTAAAGAACCTATCATAGATCTGTAAAGATGTTCATCTACCTCCTCCCCCTCAACATCATGATGTAGGTGTTTGTGAGTTTCCATTGGTGTGCTTGCACTTTTGCTGTCTTTCATTGCAAATTTCTCTAAAATGTCTCTGACATATTTTGATTGATTAATCAAAATACCATCTGATCTTTGATTGATTTGGAGTCCAAGGAAGAAATTCATTGGACCCATTGAACTCATCTTGAACTTGATCTGCATCAGTTCTTCAAATTCTTTGCACAATTGATCATTTGTTGATCCAAAGATGATATCATCTACATATATTTGTACCAGTAGTATATCATCTTTGACTTTTCTTGTGAACAGAGTTTTGTCAATTGCACATCTTTTGAAGTTGTTCTTCAGTAGATATGATGATAATGTGTCATACCAAGCTCTTGGTGCCTGATGAAGGCAACATAGAGCTTTGTCTAGCTTGTACACATAGTCATCATGTTCTGGATCATCGAATCCTGGAGGTTGACATACATACACTTCTTCTTCAATTTTTCCATACAGGAAAGCACTTTTCACATCCATTTGGTAGACTTTGATCTTCTTGTATGAAGCATATGCTAGAAATATTCTTATTGCTTCAATTCTAGCAACAGGAGCACACACTTCATCATAGTCAATACCTTCTTCTTGAGTGTATCCTTGGGCTACTAGTCTTGCTTTGTTCTTGATCACTATGCCTCTTTCATCTTTCTTGTTTCTGAAGATCTATCCTTTTCCAATGGCTCTTTTTCCTTTTGGTAGAGGTACAAGAGTCCATACAGCTTGTAATTTGAATTGAAGAAGTTCTTCTTGCATTGCTATGATCCAGTTTGAGTCTTTCATTGCATGTTGAATCTTCTTAGGTTCAACCTGTGATAGAAAACATTCATACATGCATTCATTAGATATTAGGCTTATGTTACAAACATTTGAATTTAATGATGAGTTAAATTTGCTTCTTGTCTGCATGTTTGAATTGACATCACTTAGGACTAGGTCCAAAGGATGATTCTTTTCAGTTCTGGTTCCTGGAACTTTGTCAACAGGTATTTGACTATCAAGGTTTGACTCATTGGATTTCGGAAGTTGTGCATCTGTCCATGTTTCTTCTTGATTGTTTGTATTTTGTGGGGATTCTTCATTGCTACTGGTGTCAGTAGTAACATTTTCTTCATTGACCTCCGGTGGTTCATTGTTGTTACTGACATCATTGTTGTGTGGTTCATCATCAACCCTTTGAGGTTCAGAATTACTACTGGGATCAGTAGTATCTTCAAAGTTGGAGTTGTTACTGGAATCAAGAATGCTAGGGTTATCAGAGTTGCTACTGTCCTCAGTATCACCTGTGGGATCAGTATTAACTAAGATGTATTTCATAATATCTTGACTTCCATTTGATGATGATCCTCCTTGTTGGCTTTGATTGTTTGAATCTCCTGTATTATACACATCATTAACATCAAAAGATTTGGTTAGATTATCAATGTTAAACAACCAATCTGGACCATTTCCCTGTTTATTCATCAGATTCTCATTGAAGGATACATTTACACTTTCTTCAATGATCCTTAGCCTTTTGTTGAATACTCTGTAAGATTTGCTTTGAGTTGAGTATCCTACAAATATTCCATCATCTGCTTTGCAGTCAAATTTACCAATTGATTCTCTTGTAATTAAAATAGTACAAGGACAACCAAATGATTTTAAGAAACTTATTGATGGTTTTCTTTTATTGAAAAGTTCATAAGGTGTTTTAAAGTGAGGCTTAACTATTAATACTCTGTTCTGAACATAACAAGCAGTATTAGCAGCTTCAGCCCAAAAAGTTATTGGTAATTTTGAATCTGCAAGCATAGATCTGGCTGCTTCAATGATGGTTCTATTTCTTCTTTCAGCTACACCATTTTGTTGTGGAGTTCTCGGTGAGCTGTACTGCCTGTCAATGCCTTTAAGATCACAAAAATCAATTAGATTAGTATTTTTAAATTCTGTGCCATTATCACATCTGATTGCTTTCACTTTGAGATCTCTTGTATTTTTCAGCTTTACAATTAGATTCTTTATAATCTCACTTGTTTCATCTTTGGTCCTAAGAAAGAAGACCCAAGTATATCTGGAAAAATCATCAGTAATAACAAGGCATTATTGTTTCTTTCCAATACTCATTACATTTGTAGGTCCAAAAAGGTCCATATGTAAGAGCTGCAAAGGATTAGAAATAGAATTGATTGCTTTGGTTTTATGAGAAGTCTTGTGTTGTTTACCTTTTAGGCATGCAACACAGTGATGATCACACATAAATTCTTTTTGTGGTAAACCAACTACCAAATTCTTTTTGACTAAGTTGTTCATATTTTTAAAATTTGTGTGACACATCCTTCTATGCCAAAGTTCTGATTCATTTGTGTTTGCCTTAGATATAAAACAATTGATCTCATTTGAAGAAATGAGTTCTCCCCCAATATCCAGGCAATACACATTGTTTCTCCTTGGTGTTCTTAAAACAACAAATTTTTCATCTAAAGTAAAATCAGGAGAAAGAATGATGCACTCAACATCTGTAAAAAGAATTTTGTTCTTCTTATCACAGACTTGTGAGACACTAACCAGAATATATTTAAGCTCATCAATATAAAATACATCATCAAAAGTGATCTTACCATTTGAGACTGTACCTTTACCTGTAATCTTATCACCTCTTGGATTTTCTCCAAAAGCAGCATATCCTCCTTCAAAAGACTTGAAATCTCTAAGAATTTGAAGATTTCCAGTCATGTGTCTAGAGCATCCACTATCAATATGCCATGTTCTACCTTCTTCAGGGATCTGAATGCTCTGCACATAAAGTAAAAGGATTAGTTAATTTTGGGAACCCAAGCTTGTTTTGTCTTGGGTTCATCATTTGAAGAGTAAGTTTTCCTAACTGAATGAGCTTTGTATGCAGTTTTGTTCTTAGGTTGATGGTTACTACTGGTGTTCTGTTTTACTACTGACCTAGGTTTATACCCGTAGTATTTAGCTTTTGAGTATTTTACTACTGATGGACCAGTAGTGTTTGGGTAATGTGAGTTTTTAGCATAGTCAGTAGTGTTTTTGTAAGTTTACCAGACATCCTTGTAATTAGGGTTTTTATCAGTAGTAAACCTGGAATAATTCCTACTGATGTTAGAAAACTTTGAATATTGTGGAAATTGATTTTGTTTTCCATTTTTTTTATATAATTACTTCTGTTTGAACTTTTATGCCTGATATTTTGCACAAATCTTTGTGCAGTTCTTCCAAATTTGTGAGTTTCAACATGTGAGTTTTTAAGTTCTTTTGCCTTGGTTTCTTCAGTTTGTTTTAATTTTAAGGCTTTCACTTTTTCTTTGTTAACTTTAAATTCTTGGAATTCTTTGCAGTTAATAGGATTAAAGTGACAATTCTTTGCTAAATGGTTAACTTTGTTGCAAATTAAGCATGTTAATTTTGTTGATTTAGCACTTTCAGGCTTTCTTTGTTCTTTTAACTGGTTCAAGTTTCTTTGATTTCCCCTTCTTAAAATTGTTGGTATATTTTATGAGTTATATTTTGGAGATTCAGTTTGACTTTGTGTAGTGTGAAAACTTGTATCAGTTGTTTGATCATCATCAGAAGAATCATTATTGGTTTCATTTTGATTTTCTATTTTTAATTTATTTAATTTTCTTTCCGTGCTTGATTTAAGAGGAGGTATAAAATTTGTTGGAGGTGGAACTGCATGATACCCCGCCCCATGTTTGATTTTTTCAGTAGATTGATTACTGGTTAGTTCATCAATTATTTTAGAACTTCTTTCAAATTTTCTACAGTTGTAGCATTTGACTTTGGTTTTGTCAAATCCAGCACGATCACCTTTGTTGTAGGTCAGATTTTGCCTTCTAGTTCTTTTAAGAAACCTCTTTGTTCTTAAACTTAGCATTGCCACCTGCCACTTGATGTCCATCTCTTCCAGATCATCAGGATTGAGTTGTTCCAAATCCTCACTAATCAATGCAGTGTGCACATGACTAGTGAAAAATGATTATCTTGCTACATCTTCAATGCCTGCATTCTTTGTAGTTTTTTGACCTGTTCCTGTACTAGACACAAAAGCAACATTGTTTGAAGATAAATTGGGAGTTTTAGTACTTACCTCAGATTCAAACACTCTCAATTCATTGTATAGTTCATCCGGCTCTTTTTCTTCCAAAGCATCTCCTTGTCTATATATAACTGTATACATAGACCATTCTTCACCAAGAGATCTAAGAAACTTTCTGTTCACATCATCATTGTCTGGTTTGTAACCAACTTGATTCAGTTCACCAATAAGTTTGTTGAACTTATCAAAGACTTGTGATAATGATTCATTCTTCTGGCCTTTGAAGTTTTCAAAGTCTTGCTTCAGAACAGACTTCATGTTTCTTTTGGTGCTTTTGGTGCCAACAAACCTCTTCTCCAGTGCCTGCCATAACTTCTTTGCATCATCGTATTCAACAAAGAGATGTTGATAATCATTGGGAATAGCAAGCAGGAGTGTGCTTAGGGCTTTGAGTTCAATTCCTCTGTCTTTCTTCTCCTTTTCACACTTGAGTTTGTCGACTTCAGTTGAAGAACTTGCTGCTTGAGTCTGGATTGTTTTGTAGCCTTCAATGACACCTTCCCACATGGAATAATCAGTAATAAACATATACTGCTTGATTGTTTTTCCACATCCCAAAGTTGTTGGGAGTGAGAATGGGAATTTTGTTAGCATGTGTGCTTTCATTGTTATCAGACATGATTAACAATTTTGAATTCGAAAGTATGAAACTTTTTGTTGTTCTTAATTCGTAGATCTAGAACCGTAAAGCTCTGATACCACTTGTCAGGATCGAATAACCCAACAGATTATTTAAACAAAGATCTACTAACAATGAGAAGTTGCAGCGGATCAACACTCTTTGTTAATTGATTAAGAACAATGAATACTGTAAACAAATGCAAATAAGAATAAGAACACAGTAATCACAAAAAGCTTCAATGTATATTAATTTGATCGATCAATACACACGTACGTTTACAATTCGTAAGGAACTATATATAATAGTCCTTGAAGCCTAAATTATTAACCTAGTTATTCTAGGATTCGATTACAATCAATATACATAAAGATATACATTCTATAACTAACTATACTAGAATCTCGGACTCGATCAACACCAAAAATAGACATCAGTAGTAAACTTGATCATAAGTAGTAATTTCCAAGATCAGTATCATCAGTAGTGTTTTGCTTTTCTGCCCCATCAGTACTAACTTCCATATTCGTTGATCAGTACTAACTGCAGCATCAGTAATAGAATGTGTATATCTGTTTCATATCCCAATAATTAAAGTATTAATCTATTGGGTACTCCGTACTATATAACTAATGTGAAATCTAAAAAGAATAAAAAATAAAAAGTGCCACTATAAGTCTTGAACATGGGATAGTTTCGACAACAGCCACATGACTTACCAATTTACTAATCTAACTACATACATTGTTCTTCAAATCTGCATTACATTGTATATGTTTCAAACAGGCGCATGATAGCATATCTTAATGTTACTGTTCATAGCTTACTATAAGGAATGATAAATGTACTATACGAGCAACGTTCGTCCGCGCTTCGCTGCGGGTTTAAAAGTTCCAATTTTTCATTAATGTAACTTTAGAATTTTTTAAATCAAACAAAATGAACGTAATTAAATTTTGGTTCATAAAATATTTATTTTTGTTTCTGTAAGTTTTTAGTAACTAAATATTTATTTTTTGTTCGTAACGTTTAAATTAGGAGAATCGATGTAAATTTTATTCATCTGTAAATAAATAAGAGGTAAAACTAAAAGCTAATACTATTTATTTTATAAGTCATTAGAGCATATAAATCTTTCACTATTTTAAAATGTATATTAAGTGTAACCGAATTACAATAAATACGGAATGTCATGTACAAAAATCTTTGTCCAATTTGTTTTAGTAACTTGTCCCTTCCTGTAGCTAAGGCGTGGTATGAGTAAAATATTAAAGATAAAATTAAAAAAAAAAAAAAAAAAATATATATATATATATATATATATATATATATATATATATATATATATATATATATATATATATATATATATATTATACAAATTTAAGGGTTAAGCAAATAAAAACAGAAAATTAAACCAAAAAAATAAGTTGTCACTAATAATAACTTTGTATTCAATTATAGAAAATAACAATAACAAAAAGAATAACTTTTAGAATAATAATGATTAGGATGAAGTGTATTAATATCTTTTTTTTAAACGGCAAATGAAATAACGGAAGCCTACTCGTAATTTTTCAGCGAGCACCCCGAGTTCGAGCTCCGCATAAGCGGGCAAACCCAGCCCCCGAAGGGATTTCCAAGGAAAATTCCCCATATGTGCTCGTGTGAGGTGTGAGTAAAATTACGCTAATGCAACTCTCCCAAAAGGAATCGAACTCACGACCTGCAGCCTACATGAGTATAAACCCAGTGCCTCAGACCAGCTAGGCTAACCATGTATTAATATCTTATTGATAATTAAATGGAAAACAAAGGTTAAAGAAATGAAAAAAAGGAAGCATTCAAGTTTTGACCATGGGTCGATTTGCTGGTAATTCAAAGCCAAGCCTTACCAGTTACCAACTAAGCTATTTTTATTTTTAAAGTTCCAACTTCTGTTACGTATATTATTATAATTAGGGATTTGCTAACCATTGCCCTTAGGGCAATGGTTAAGAATGGATAAAGTGGTTTTTGTATAATTAATGATGCATAACTAATCAAATGTGGTTATTAAAATGCATGGGGGTGGTTTTTTATTAGTTAATATACAATGATTTAAAGCCAATAAAAATTTATTAAACATTACCCTAAGGGCAATGATTAGCATTTTCCTTATAATTATATGAAACTTACCATTCACATGCTAACTAACTTTAAACCCCGTTTAAGAATCATAATGAACAGTGTTCTCCTAATGAGAATTGTATTATATGAGTAAATTACGTCCGCGCGTTGCTGCGGGTTTAAAAATCCCTTATTTTCTTTACAAATTTAACTTTCGAGCGTTGCTACGGGTTTATAAATCTCTTATTTTCTTTATAAATTTAACTTTCGAGCTTATTAAAAGAAACAAAATCGTTATAAATTAAATTTTCAAATGGTTAATATTTTTAATACACGCAAAGATATGCTCAAGAGATATTTTAATACTAAAATACTATTACTACGATTTATATAGTTAGAAATCAAAATATATGTTTGAAATGGTTGATATTTCAAGTATATCATAACAAAAGAAATTAAAATAATTAGCAATAAAACCTCTGAGTATAGAAATATACAATAAACTCAATCGTTAGAAATTTAGAAGTTAAAATGTGGATTATATAGGTTTAATAGTTAGAATTATACACATGTAAAATTTTACATAAATTATTTTTATTTTACACTATAAAAAGTACATAATTAATAAGCTTTTGTATTAGTTGGTGTTACCTGTGTTTCGCTACGAAGTTGAATATATTGTTCATCGAGTTACAAATTTTATGGAAAATAATATAAATGTGTTTTGTAAATAACATAGACATTGAGAGTACTTTAATATTATACTCATTGTGATCACATTTTAATATCCTTTTTAATTATAGAATTTTTAGATTATAAATATATTAATTTGTATCAGTAAAAGGCTAAATAAAAATAGTAATTATAACTTTTTGTAAATAATAAGTAGTTCAAGGTTTGGAAATAAACTTTTTATAAATATTTACATATCTCCCCCTATTTTAGGGGATTTTTAGAAAATTTCAATCCATTATCTTTCAATCCCGTTATTTTTGACTTTGTCTCCGTATTTATTCCACATGTTGTTTACTAATTGGACTAAAATAAAACGGTGTTATATTTATAAATGAGCAGTACAAACCTGTATGGCTAATGTATTATAAGATAAATAAATAAATAAATAAATAAATATATATATATATATATATATATATATATATATATATATATATATATATATATATATATATATATATATATAAATATAGGCTAGAGATTTACAAAATTACACTGCGGTTGGCGGGTTGGTGCAAACCATAATGGGCTATGTGGTTATGAATATAAAAAAAATTGGCAATTCGGCCCAATGTTGAAAGCCCAATGTTAGAACAAGGCCCAAATCTTTGTCTAAGCAGCGAAGAACAATCTGTGAGCAGAGCAAACGATCTACGATTTTTCTGTATTTGCGAGATAGGACAGAAGAAGAAAAAGAATGGTGAGATCGGTGGGATGGGGATACGTTAGGATCATGGCCGGAACAATCATCGGCGGTGGTGCTGGCTTCTACATCATGCATCGCCTCGAAATCAGCTATAAGGTCCTTCTCTTTTTCATTTCTCAAATCTTAATTCCCAATCGCATCTTCAGATTCATGAATCCTTCTGTTACGTTATCGAACGATTGATACCAAAGTATTACTAAATTTACCTTAATTTAGGGTTTCTTCCTAAATTTTATCATCTGATTTTTATTCAGGAGAAGTGGGATGAACGATTGAGGAACTACGAACTAGAATTGAACAAGAAGAAACAGAAATCAAATGAATTTGAAGAAACCCTATGAGTTAGTTATATCCCCTGCCTCCGAATTATGTCAAATTTCTGAAACATTTTCTAGGTTTACCATCTTATAAAATTCCAGAAATATATGTGAGATTATGTAGATGACGTTTGTGTTTGGATTCAATTGTATGATAAATGTGGTTTGCATTTGATTGATATTGAGGTAACTTTTCTGATGGAACATTGTTTTGCCTCCTTTTGCTGCAAAGCGATATTTTCAGTAACAACGATACTGCTCTTTTGATCTGTAATTCAAAATATTTTGATTTTAATTTGTGCATATGTTTATACGTTGAAGATGACTAAAACAATGCATATCAATTTTAGTTCTGCATAGTTTTATCTTTTGTTGTTAGCTTAATTGTCCTCTATGATATGAAAGAATCACATAGATACTTTTTAATCAAAGATCACTTGCTAGTATTTTCTGTACGCATAATGGTTTTCAGGAACATGCATTTCTTCAAATGCACTTTTTTATGCATGATTTTGAATTTTGATACAATTTAGAACCTGCCAATAGTTTTCATAAATGACCTCATGGGCCATGTAAAGCTATTGTGGGTATGGAATACAATATTTTGGGTGAAAATGTATTTGACACCACTTAGGGTATGTTTGGCTTTTGGTTTTATAAAAGCTTTTTGTTAGGTAGCTGAAAACTATGAAATGCAAGTCTGCAATAGATGGACAGATACGTGTCAATGCTCTACATTTAAAAGAATCGTATGATTATAAAAACATGTACGACATGTTCATCATTTGTTGCACAAATTGATCTCGTTAGTTTCTGAAAAAAACCACAATTTGGAGTGAGTTTGAAGGTTCTATAAATAGTATTCAGGAAAAAAAGTGTACTACTCTCAAAAAAAGTGTACTACTCTCTGCTTCCCAATTTTGTTGTTCATGTTTCCTTTTTAGTTCAGTGGTAAAGATAAAATTTTATTGGTTAGGCAGTGTAATAAATGCATTTTTTTTAAACTGTGTGATTTTTATCAGTGGATAATAATTTGAGACATAGGGAGTATTATTATTAGAGTAAATTACCGAAATTGTCCCTGTGGTCTTGCCAATTCAGCTTTTTTGTCCCTAAACTTTTTTTTTTCCGGGATTTTTGTCCCCATGCTTTTTAAAATTATGTTTTTTAGTCCTTCCGTCCAAATTTGGCTGTTAACTAACGGAATATGCCAAAAAAGTGAGGGTAGTTTCATCCTTTTCCATTTTAATTTTAATTTTAATTTCCAGTTTTCTAAATTTATTTTTATATCTTTTCTACTTCCCTTTTTTCTTTCAATCCACACAAAATCATCATCTTCACCCCGTCTTTAACACCAGCAAAAAGAAATTAGGATTGTTAAAATTAGGATGGTGTACCACAGCGGTAGTGGGTGGAAGTGTGGCGGCGGCGGCGTGTAGATCTAGCGTTTATTAACGAGGGCTTTGAAGACCCGCAACGACCTGCAACTCACGCGAAAAATCAAACCCAAATTTGTTAGTAGCTCTGTAACATTAAAGTTTGGAGTTTGGTGGCTCGCGAAAAGTAGAACGTGACTAATCTGGCAACAAAAAACATTATGCGTAGTGATGAATTGGGTGGTTATAAAATAATTTATGCGTGGTGATGAATTGAGGAATGAGCTTTTGAGGAATGGAAGTTTATTCAATATATCAAAATGGGGTTGATTGATTTTTGTTATAAAACCTGGATTTGTGAAATTTGAAATTTGGATATTGAAGGCTGTGATTGTAAGTTTGTTCATATTTTTGACTTTGATTTCGGTTGAAGAATTTTGAGAAAAAGAGAGATTAGGGTTATAGATGAACGTTAGAGATGAAGAACACAAAAAGGGGGGAAGCCACAACATAGAAATGAGGATGAATACAGAAAAGACCAAAATACCCTTGCATGTTTGGTATGTGGGGTTAGCTAACAGCCAAATTTGGACGGAGAGACTAGAAAACCGAATTTTAAAGAGTACGGGGACAAAAATACTGAAAAAAAAAAGTTTTGGGATAAAAGAGCTAAATTGATAAGACTACATGGACAATTTCGATAATTTACTCTTATTATTATAATATAGAGAAATGTTTATCGCCTGTATATTATACTTTTTTATTTAAACAACAAAAAGGCAATTTAGAAGAGAGTTTTAGTAAATTCATCATCCTCTTAAAGCTATCACTTGTAATTATTAATTATTATACTTAGTCTTACCCTTAAAAAATCTAGCCACAAAAATCTAAAAAGATGATCGAAGTTATGACATATTTTTCATAATTAGTTGCAAATCTTTTTTCTATTAATTTCAAAATGATCATTTTCTAATATATATGATAGATTTAATGCTTTAGACTGATAAAATTATAGCTAAACTAAAATGTAATGTTAAATCATAAATGGTATTATAAACCAAGAGATATCATATCATATGGGTCCTTGAAAACCTTGATAGGTGGACATGTAGTACAAAAGACTCCATTATGATAACGCCCCTTTTGGGTCAAAAATGTTAGGTGAAATTGTGACAGTGCACATTTGATGAAGACCATTTTGTAATCAAATTTTCTCCACCAATTTAAGTTGATTACCAAACAAATCCTCCCCTATATAAGAGGTTACACATGATAATTTCATATCATATCATCACAACGACGGCTTTTGATTGGTGGACAATGCTACGTGTAATTCCGGCATTGGCCCATTCATTCTTCATAAACTACACTCTTCGACCCTAGATAGCAGTTAACAAAACCCGTAACTGTAGGCATTATTTTTGGCAGATTCGCATTCTTCTTTAGTATGTAGTTATTGTAAACCGGAAAATCAGGCAACGATATCCTATCAAAGCACTAATTAAAATAACGTGATTCTAAACAATCAGCACAATTAATTATCATTCCTTTTTTAAATTTCAAAACAATAATTTTTTTTTTTTAAAACTTACCAAGAACCAGGAGTAATCTATTCCTTTTTTTGAAATCAAATCCTCCCTTATATATGAGGCTACACATGATGATTTCATGCCACATCATCACAACGATGACTTTTGATTGGTGGACAATGCCACGTGTAATTCCGGCATTGGTCCATTCATTCTTCATAAACTACACTCTTCGACCCTAAATAGCAGTTAACAAAACCCGTAACTGTAGGCATTATTTTTGGCAGATTTGCATTCTTCTTTAGTATGTAGTTATTGTAAACCGGAAAATCAGGCAACGATATCCTGTCAAAGCACTAATTAAAATAACGTGATCCTAAACAATCAACACAATTAATTATCATTCCTTTTTTAAATTTCAAAACAATAAATTTAAAAAACTTTTTTATTACTTACCAAGAACCAGGAGTAATCTATTCCTTTTTTGAAATCAAATCACTTACCAAGACCGGAATTTAAATTTCAAAACCCATCCACCCCTATATAAAGTGCATACCATAGGGTCGAAGTGTGTCAAGTTTCACACCTGCATCCACAATCTGCCGGAATTGAAGGTACATGTTCTTCTTTTCAGTTTTTTATACGCAGCCATATAGGATTATGTTGTCTTCATTCTGTTTGGTTCGTAACTCACAATACGCAGCTGCATTCTATAAATATTTAGGCTTCAATCTATATATTCCATACCAAATAAGTTTGAAAAATTAACAAAAATACTTTTTAAATGCACCGTTTTTTATATAATTCATGTTCTTACAGGTAAACTTCTTGCCAAAAGTCAATCAGATCTTCAATTGAAAGGTAATTTCTAGACCCTATTTTCATTGATTTCTTAACAATTTTATAAAATTAGAAGTATTATTCTCGATTTATAAATACGATTACCATTGTCGCTTTTTAAATTTATTTCATTATCTATTATAAAAGGTCAAACTATTAGATAATTCAAAGTTTGTTTGACCTTTTTTTAATAATTAAAAAAGTATTTACTGTTTTAAATCATAGATGTGTACACATACAAGGTTTCAAAATTAACCAAGAAACAATCTAATGACAACACACACGAATTTAATTCTTTAGGTTTAAACTGTTTGACTTTAAAAGTCAAACAATCATAGTTACGTTTACTGTCAAACAAGTTTAATTGAAAAGTTAGTTTAAAAAGGATACATCGTTTTTTATATAATTCAGGATCTTGCAGGTAAAGTTTTTGCTGAAAGTCAATCGGATCTTCAATTGAAAGGTAATTTCTAAACCCTATTTTCATTTATTTTTACATTTTTTTTACTATTTTAAAATTGTATTTAATTTTTTCTAAACAAATGTGTATCTTTTTAAAACAATATTTAAATTTAAACTGTTTGACTTTAAAAGTCAAACGGTCATAATACAATAGTAAAATCTACTTTATTTGATAAAACATTGTAATTTTTTTTTTCAAACTGTAAGGTAATTCAACGTTTTTAAATATTTTTTAACTGTTTTAAAACTGTATTTACTGTATTTTTATATAAATGTGTATCTTTTATATAAAAATTTATTTTGAGTAAATTGATTACAATCAAACAGTCATAAAAGTCAAACACTCATAGTATGTTTAGAATCAAACAATTTTATATAAAATAGTTTAGAAGATAGAAAAAGCCACACTGTAAGTAGATTCAAAGTTTTAAAACAAAATTTTTACTGATTTAAAACTCTTTCATGATAATGGTATTGTATTACGTGGTAAGAAGTACGTGCTACCGTCGTCATTTACCGGAAGTCCAAGGTATATGATGCAGAACTATCTAGACGCCATGACGATATGTAAGTTTCACGGTTATCCTGATTTATTCATAACCTTCACGTGTAACCCTAATTGGCCTGAGATTGCGCGTGAAATGGCCAAGAAAGGTTTAAAATCTGAAGATCGTCCGGATATTATATCTAGAGTGTTTAAAATTAAGCTAGACTGCCTCCTAAAGGATTTCAAAGACAATCATACTTTTGGCCACGTAAAAGGAGGTAAAAATCAAACGCATATACTTACAGTTTAGATTTAATTGAATAATCTTTTATATATATATTTATTTTTTTTTTTTCTAAATCGCAGTTGTTTACACCATTGAGTTCCAAAAGAGGGGTCTTCCACATTGCCACATATTATTGTGGCTTGAGGCACAAGACAAGATATCTGCTGCATCAAAAATAGATGAATTTATATCAGCAGAGATACCCGACAAAGAACAGGATCCAGATTTGTACCAGATAGTCACCGATCAGATGATGCATGACCCGTGTGGTGCTGAAAATCCAAGATGCCCTTGCACTGTCAATTTCAAATGTACGAAAAAAATTCCCAAAACAGTTTAACGAGTCAACTGTCATCGATGACAATGGATATGCAATCTATAAGAGGAGAAATGACGGAAATACTATAAGGAAAAGTGGAATAGATTTGCACAATGGTTATGTCGTGCCCTACAATCCAGGTTTGCTGAGGAAATACCAGTCTCATATAAACGTAGAATGGTGCAACCAAATTGGTTCCATAAAATATCTGTTTAAGTATGTGAACAAAGGGCCAGACAGGGTTACTGTTGCTGTGGAGGGCGAAGAGATCGACGAAATAAAAGATTATTATGATTGTAGGTATCTTTCAGCGTGTGAGGCAACCTGGCGTATATTTCAGTTTGATATTCATAAAAGGACACCTTCAGTTGAACGGTTGCCTTTCCATTTAGAGAATGAACAGCCTGTAATCTGTGATGCAAGGGAAAGTATTGATTACGCGTTAGATAAGTCACCTGTAAACGAAACCAAGTTTATAGCATGGATGGAACTAAACGAGAGAGATCTAGAAGCCCGTAAATTCCTGTATGTTGAGATCCCCCAGTACTACGTTTGGAATCAGCAGCAACGCATTTGGTAGTCAAGACAAAGAGGAAATACACTTGGCCGTATACATCATGTCCCGCCCTCATGGGGTGAACTTTATTATTTACGTGTATTACTAAACAAGGTAACAGGTCCGAGAAGCTGGGATCAGCTCAAGGAATGGCGTGGTGTTATTTATCTGTCATATAGAGATGCGTGTTTTGCCGTGGGCTTCTACAGGACGACAAGGAATACATTGATGGGTTGTTAGAAGCAAGTTTTTGGGGAATGGGTGATTATCTGTGTAACACACCAATTTTTCGACCAAATTTAAAACTTTCGAAAATATAAAATATATGTCTTTACAAACCGAATGTCTAAAAATATGGTTTAAATGAAACATTTGGAATAATTAGAAAATGCCAAAACCGGTGTTACAATAATATCAAAAACAATAGTCCAGGGAACTAAATAAGTACACCGAGCTAATCCTTCCAAATGCTAACTACGGGCCGCCTAATCTTTCGCTCCCGAACCTGAGTACATAGTCAAAATAAACGTAGTACGTGAGACAAATATTGTCTCGTGAGAAACATGGGTTTTAGACCCGGTTAGAAATAATTTTGCAATAAAATAATAATTAAATAATTATCAAATTGCACATAGTCAATCAATCTCTAAGGCTTGCCATAAGCCAAACACATACGTAACGGGCCTCCCTGAAACAACTCCCCCGATATGGGTTATCTAGGTAAACTCCCCCGTTTCCGGGTTATCTATTTGCTCCCCCGATTTCCGGGTTATCTCAAACTCCCCCGTTTTCCGGGTTATCTATTTCTCGACACACTACCCTTGCGCAGGGTGGTACCGCCCCAAGTAGGTGTCACTAACTCTCCCAACTTGTGTGGGTTATCTAGGATCCAATCGATTAGCTACCACATAACAAATCATCAACTTGGGTCAAAGCCCATATCACAACTCAATCATACTAGTGGTAACTAAGCAATAAATCACAATTCAATTCAATTCAATTCATTTCAATTCAATTAAATTACATTCATACTCTATCAATTCAATCTTTTCTTTATTAAAAATATTTATCTAATAAAGACTCTAAAATCATTTCAATTCATAAAACATGGTTTACTATGTACTCAGAAAGATCACATGTACTCACCTTAGCAAAGCTATCCAATGCTTGTGTAAATCAACACAATCTCTACTTCCCAAACAAGGAAGTACTTCCAATCTCAACTCCTTCTTGACCTATTATCAAAATCATCACAAATCTAGTCATAAACCATAACTAACTACTAGTTAATCCATCTTAACATTCCCAACCACCAAGTTCATTCCACTTGGTGGAAATCTCAAACCCTAATTCAAGATTTCTATCCATAAAACCGAAATCCAACTTGTACACATTGATTACAAGCTTACCATGAGTGTTTTACACCCATGATAGATCATCTTTCCCATAGATGATGTGGTTGGTTCCCAAAACCACCATTAATACCCAAATAGAGCTCAAAATACCAAAGAGATGCATAAACTATCAAAGATTCTTACCTTAGATCAATAATATCCAAGAAATATGAAGATTTGAGCTCAAGAACAGCAACAATCGTGCACTTCTTCCAAAATAACGGCTGGTAGGGTTCTAGGGGTGTAGGTGTCAAAACCTAGCCTCAACCCGTTTTTATACAGACTTCAGAAGTTCACGATCGCGAATTTAAGTTCGCGCCGTGAACTATGCGTGTCGTGAACATCGCGATCGTTAACTAGTCGGGAAGTAGTTCGCGCCAACTTGTTCAAATCCCTGTTTCTAGTTCACGATCCGTGAACAAAAGTTCACGCCGTGAACTTCCCCATTACAGCAGGGCTGAACTTTTCAGTCCTCGTCTCGACCCGGTTTCGTCCATAACTTTATCATACGGTGTCCAAATGACACGAAACCAATTCCTACGGTTCTGAAATGAATTATCCTTATTTATCATATTTTTGTACAATTTATTTATTTACAAAAATCTCGGTCGTTACCCCTTAAGAGGATTCCGTCCTCGGAATCGCATCATAATCAACAAAGTTCGGGTAGCGTTTCTTAATCTCGTATTTGACTTCCCAAGTCAAATTTGGCCCAAGGGAATGTTTCCACTTGACCAACACCAACTAATTTCTTTGTTCCTTAATTTCTTTGTTTGGGACTCCAATATGGCCTCGGGCTCTTCAATCAATCGGTTGGGCGCATCGACCCGCAAATCTTGAAGTGGGATAATATTCTCCACTTCACCCATGAATTTCTTCAAATTACTAACATGGAAGGTGTCATGGACACCTAGCAACTCGGGTGGAAGTTCTAACTCAAATGCTTGCAAACCGACCCGTTTCAAAATCTTAAATGGGCCTACATATCTTGGGCTCAATTTGCCCTTCTTACCAAACCTCATCACGCCTTTCCAATGCGACACCTTTAACATCACCATATCACCGACATTTAAATTATAAGGTCGCTTCTTCAAACCCGAATAACTCTTTTGGCGATCTTGTGCCACTTTCATATTCCTTTGAATTATCCCAATTTTCTCATTTGTTATTTTTACAATCTCGGGACCCGTGAGTCTCGTCTCACCCGCCTCTAACCAACAAGAAGGCGTCCTACATTTTCTCCCATACAATGCCTCAAACGGTGGCATTTTAATTGTTGAGTGATAACTATTATTATAAGAAAATTCAACTAACGGTAAATGTTCATCCCATTTACCGCCAAAATCCAATACACACGATCTCAACATATCTTCAACTGTTTGGATCGTTCTTTCACTTTGACCATCGGTTTGCGGATGGTCAGCCGTGCTCAATCTCAACTTAGTTCCCAATTCTTCTTGGAGTGATCTCCAAAATCTCGAGGTAAACCTTGCATCCCGATCGGACACAATTGACAATGGTACCCCGTGCAAACGAACAACTTCATCGACATACAATTTTGCCAACTTCTCAAGTGGCATAGATTCCCGAATAGCTAGGAATAACGCACTTTTCGTTAATCTATCCACAATCACCCAAATGGCGTCATGATTACTACTCGTCTTTGGGAGACCAACAATGAAATCCATTGTGATGTCATTCCATTTCCCGTCCGGCACTTGTAATGATTGTGCAACACCATAAGGAACTTGGTGCTCGGCTTTCACTTGTGCACACGTGGCACATTTTGATATGAACTTTGCTACCCTCGACTTCATCCCGGGCCACCAATAAATTTTCTTCAAGTCTTGATAATTTTTTGTACTTCCGGGATGAATCGAATACTTAGACTTGTGAGCATCATTCAACAACACTTTTCGGTTTCCACCGAATTTCGGGACCCAAATTCGACCATTCACGGTTTTCAACCCTTGACCATTTTCCTCAAACACTTGGTTCTTTCCCAATCTCTCTTGTCTATACCCGTCTTTTCCCATCACTTCCATTTGTGCGGTCTTTATACTTTCAATAAAGCTATTTACTACATCAATCCGCATTAATTTAGCCTTAACCGGTTTTTCATAAACTTTTCTACTCAAGGCGTCAGCTACCACAGTGGCCTTCCCCTCGTGATAGACGATTTCACAATCATAGTCACTAATCAATTCAATCCACCTTCTTTGCCTCATGTTCAAGTCTTTTTGTGTAAACACATACTTGAGGCTTTTGTGATCCGTGTACAAGATACACCTTGTACCATACAAGTAATGCCTCCAAATCTTTAAGGCAAAAATAATCTCCGCCAACTCCAAATCATGTGTTGTATACCTTTCTTCCGAATTCTTTAATTGTCTTGAAGCATAAGCTATCACCTTTCCCCTTTGCATCAAAACGCAACCGAGACCTTTATTCGAGGCGTCACTATACACCACGAAGTCTTCCATACCATCAGGTAGAGTGAGGATCGGTGCATTGCACAACTTCTCTTTCAACAAGGCAAAAGCGTCCTCTTGCTTTTTCCCCCATTCGAACTTTACATCCTTTCTCGTTAGTCTAGTGAGTGGGACCGCCACTCGGGAAAAATCTTCAATAAACCTTCGGTAGTAACCGGCTAACCCAAGAAAACTCCTAACTTCGGTCGGGGTCTTCGGTGCTTCCCAATTCTTCACCGCCTCGATCTTAGACGGGTCAACTTTTATCCCGCTTCGAGATACCACATGACCTAAGAATTGAACTTCTCGCAGCCAAAATTCACACTTTGAGAATTTAGCATACAATTTTTCTCGTTTCAAGACTCCCAAAGTTTGCCTCAAATGTTCTTCATGTTCTTTTTCGGTTTTGGAGAAAATAAGAATATCATCAATAAATACTATGAGAAATTTATCGAGAAAAGGTTTACAAACCCTATTCATGAGATCCATGAAAATAGCCGGGGCATTCGTCAAACCGAATGGCATAACTAAAAATTCATAATGACCATAACGGGTTCTAAAGGCCGTCTTCTCGGTATCACCTTCTTTAACACGAACTTGATGGTAACCCGATCTCAAATCAATCTTGGAGAAATAATCGGCTCCTTGAAGTTGATCAAATAAATCATCTATCCTAGGCAAAGGATAACGGTTCTTAATCGTCATCTTATTAAGCTCTCGGTAATCGATACACATCCTCATCGAACCATCTTTCTTCTTCACAAATAAAACCGGTGCACCCCATGGTGACGAACTAGGACGGATAAAGCCTTTATCGAGCAAATCTTGAAGTTGAGCCATCAACTCTCTCATTTCGGTGGGAGCTAGACGATACGGGGCTCGGGCAATTGGCGTCGCCCCCGGGACTAAATCAATACGAAACTCGACTTGTCTCTCCGGTGGCAAACCGGGCAAGTCAGCGGGAAAAACTTCGGGAAAATCTCGAATAATCTTCACATTCTCAACCGACTTCTTTTCTTTTCTTCCATCTAGGACATAGGCTATAAATGATGCACAACCTTTCGCTAAACATTTTCTTGCCTTAATTGCGGTTAACAAGTTTGGCATACGATGTCTCTTTTCCCCATAGATGTACACCTTTTCATTTTCGAGAGATTTAATCGACACTAATTTCCTTCCACATAAAATCTTGGCTTGGTGGATTCCCAACCAATCCATCCCAATAATTACATCAAAAGCCTTAATTCCCATAGGCATCAAATCAACCTTAAACTTCATGTTATCGATTTCTAACTCACAATTTCTATAGACATGTTGAACCATAGAGGTTTTCCCATCGGCTACTTCGATTTCATACAATTCATCAAGTAACTCTAGTGGAACCTTAAACTTAGCACCAAATTCATGAGACACGAAAGAATAAGTAGAACCCGAATCAATCAACACATAAGTGGGTATGGAGTTTATGAATAAGGTACCTGAGACGACATCATGAGTCTCTTTGGCTTCTTCATGCGTGAGTTGGAAAGCACGCCCTTTGACTTTCGACGGCTCCGGTTTCTTGTGAGTGGTCGACACCAACGTTTCGGTTCCCTTCTTTGGGCATACATTGCTATAGTGCCCCTTCTCGTGACATGAGAAACATTCAACTTCATCAAGGCTTTTAACCTTGCAATCTCTAGCTTTGTGGCCAAAACGACCACATTTGAAACAACCATTAGAGTCCGCCTTGCATTCTCCTTTGTGGTCCCTACCACACTTCCTACATCTCCCAACACTTCCTTGTTTTGACCCGCTCGGGGCAAACTTGCTCTTTTTGGATGGCCCCGAAAAGCTTTCAAACTTCCTCTTCTCATTACCAACCGATCTCTCTTGCACTCTTCTCTTGCTAACTTTTTCGACACTTCGGGCGACATTGATCGCCTCATCAAGAGTGGTTGCCCTCTTCACTTCGAGCTCATACTCCCATGGTAACCCATTGGCAAACCGAACCACACGACTACGTTCGGTTGGGTAAGTACTTGACACGAACGGGAGGTATCCCGTGAACTTCTTGGTATACTCATCCAAGGTCAAATTGCATTTCTTGAAGTGCAAGAACTCTTCCAACAACTCCTCCAACTCCCTTTCGGGACAATACTTCACCTTGAGTCTCCTAGTGAACTCATCCCACGACATCTTGTAAATGGCTTTCTTCCCCAAGGTTTCATACACGGTGTCCCACCATGTAAGAGCATCATCTTTGAACAAACGTGAGGCATAAGTCACCATGTCTTCCTCTTTGCACTTGCTACTCTCAAGCACACGTTCGGTTTCTCGAATCCATTGAACCGTCACTTTCGGTTCCGTACTCCCGAGATAGAAGTCGGGACGGCAAGCAAGGAATGTCTTGTAAGAACATCCTTCACGCTCAATCTTTCTATCTTCACCACTTTCCCCATTGGAGGATTTCTCGGTCGGGTTGGTGTTTCCCGTTGACTTAGTCTTAGTGAGTTGAGGGGAATCTTCACCTTCCTCCCTCTCCTCCTCAAAAAGACGTTCCTCTTCCTCCCTTTCCTCATCATCATCTCTTAAGTTCAACCGATCATTTATGATCCGGTTAACATCTTGTTGCATCACATTTCTCATATTAGTGAACATGGATTGAATGGCCTCCATTGTTACCGGAGTATGGTTATTCCCGATACCCGAATTGGCCAATCCATTCCCATCTTGATTCAAATTCGAAGCTTGTTCTCCATCCAACAATCGACCACTTCTCGTTCTAGCCATCTTACTATAATAAGATGTCAACTCAATTAGAACCCAACAAGTTGACTAAAAAGTCAAAATTAAACATAAGAATAGCTCGATTTAAAACAATTCCCTCAATGGTCAACCCTAGTTCTTAAAGGTCAACCTAACTTCCTATAGAACATAATGTCCCAAAAGCAAAGTCTAAGTCTAGGGTGGGTAACCAACCTAATTCACTTAGACTAATGCTCTGATACCAAGTTGTAACACACCAATTTTTTGACCAAATTTAAAACTTTTGAAAATATAAAATATATGTCTTTACAAACCGAATGTCTAAAAATATGGTTTAAATGAAACATTTGGAATAATTAGAAAATGCCAAAACCGGTGTTACAATAATATCAAAAACAATAGTCTAGGGAACTAAATAAGTACACCGAGCTAATCCTTCCAAATGCTAACTACGGGCCGCCTAATCTTTCGCTCCCGAACCTGAGTACATAGTCAAAATAAACGTAGTACGTGAGACAAATATTGTCTCGTGAGAAACATGGGTTTTAGACCCGGTTAGAAATAATTTTGCAATAAAATAATAATTAAATAATTATCAAATTGCACATAGTCAATCAATCTCTAAGGCTTGCCATAAGCCAAACACATACGTAACGGGCCTCCCCGAAATAACTCCCCCGATATGGGTTATCTAGGTAAACTCCCCCGTTTCCGGGTTATCTATTTGCTCCCCCGATTTCCGGGTTATCTCAAACTCCCCCATTTTCCGGGTTATCTATTTCTCGACACACTACCCTTGCGCATGGTGGTACCGCCCCAAGTAGGTGTCACTAACTCCCCCAACTTGTGTGGGTTATCTAGGATCCAATCGATTAGCTACCACATAACAATCATCAACTTGGGTCAAAGCCCATATCACAACTCAATCATACTAGTGGTAACTAAGCAATAAATTCACAATTCAATTCAATTCAATTCATTTCAATTCAATTAAATTACATTCATACTCTATCAATTCAATCTTTTCTTTATTAAAAATATTTATCTAATAAAGACTCTAAAATCATTTCAATTCATAAAACATGGTTTACTATGTACTCAGAAAGATCGCATGTACTCACCTTAGCAAAGCTATCCAATGCTTGTGTAAATCAACACAATCTCTACTTCCCAAACAAGGAAGTACTTCCAATCTCAACTCCTTCTTGACCTATTATCAAAATCATCACAAATCTAGTCATAAACCATAACTAACTACTAGTTAATCCATCTTAACATTCCCAACCACCAAGTTCATTCCACTTGGTGGAAATCTCAAACCCTAGTTCAAGATTTCTATCCATAAAACCGAAATCCAACTTGTACACATTGATTACAAGCTTACCATGAGTGTTTTACACCCATGATAGATCATCTTCCCCATAGATGATGTGGTTGGTTCCCAAAACCACCATTAATACCCAAATAGAGCTCAAAATACCAAAGAGATGCATAAAATATCAAGGATTCTTACCTTAGATCAATAATCTCCAAGAAATATGAAGATTTGAGCTCAAGAACAGCAACAATCGTGCACTTCTTCCAAAATAACGGCTGGTACGGTTCTAGGGGTGTAGGTGTGAAAACCCTAGCCTCAACCCGTTTTTATACAGACTTCAGGAGTTCACGATCGCGAAATTAAGTTCGCGGCATGAACTATGCGTGTCGTGAACATCGCGATCGTTAACTAGTCGGGAAGTAGTTCGCGCCAACTTGTTCAAATCCCTGTTTCTAGTTCACGATCCGTGAACAAAAGTTCACGCTGTGAACTTCCCCATTACAGCAGGGCTGCACTTTTCGGTCCTTGTCTCGACCCGGTTTCATCCATAACTTTATCATACGGTGTCCGAATGACACGAAACCAATTCCTACGGTTCTGAAATGAATTATCCTTATTTTTCATATTTTTGTACAATTTATTTATTTACAAAAATCTCGGTCGTTACAATCTGCGTTCTTTTTTTTTGTCATGCTCCTCATGACTGATAGTATGTCTCGTCCCGAGTTTGTCAGGGAAAAAACTTGGCATGTTTTGGCAGAGGATGTATTAAACGTTGAACGAAGGAAGCGTAACGATCCAGGTAATATTGAAAAACAACTCATTCAGTTTAATCGCTACTTTTTGGTTTCATAATTTATTTATTCTGAACATTATCTTATCGTTTATTAATGCAGAATTACAACTTTCTGACACACAAAGGATGAATATATGTCTTACGTATATTGAACACATGCTGCTTTGTAATAGCAAGAGTTTGAAGTCTTTTTCAAACATGCCATATCCGGATGAAGAATACACGATGGAAAATTTCAACCGGTTAATACATGACGAGGAATCGTACAACAGAGATGAACTCCGCGAGCAGCATCAAACTCTTTACACCAGCCTTACATTAGAGCAGAAACGTATCTACAGAACAGTCATGGACTCCGTTAATAATGAAAAGGGTGGAATGTTCTTCGTATATGGTTACGGTGGTACTGGAAGACTTACCTGTACAAAACTATATCTGCTGCATTACGTTCCCAAGGGTCAATAGTATTGAATGTTGCATCAAGTGGTATTGCGGCCCTTTTGTTGGACGGTGATAGGACGGCTCATTTCAGGTTTGCACGTACTTATTATACTCGAACAAAACATTATAATATTGAATTTTATACTTTTTATATAAATTGCTAATTTTGCACTCTGTCCAGGTTTGTAATTCCTATTAATGTGGTGGAAGATTCGTTGTGCCACATATCAGCTGACGGTGACCTTGCTGAGTGGATACGAAAAGCCAAGCTAATTATCTGGGACGAGGCACCAATGATTAACAGATATTGTTTCGAGGCGTTTGATAGAACCCTGAGAGACATATGCAGGCAGGACCCTTCGACGCCGTCAAAATCTGTATTCGGTGGAAAAGTTGTTTTGTTTGGTGGTGATTTTCGGCAGATTCTTCCTGTTTTTCCAAACGGATGTAGGCAAGACGTGGTTCATGCGACTATCAAGCGTCATATCTTTGGGACCACTGCACTATCTTGAATTTAACAGTAAACATGAGGCTGGGTTCGGGAGCATCTGAGGTTGAAAGAAAAGAAATAAAGGAATTTGCAGATTGGATACTTGATATTGGCAACGGCACTATAGGTGTGTATTTATTTTATTTGTAATTTTTTATAAACCGTTGCAATAGATTTTTTAATGATATCAACTTTTTTCTAATTATCTAAACATAGGTGGTGAAAATGATGGTGAATCGTCAGTAGAGTTCCCGGACAACATGCTGATTCCAGCGTCTGATGATAACGTTGGGGCTATTATTGCAGAAACATACCCTCATTTGCTGGATAGTGTATGGCAACACAGCTTTTTTCAAGATAGAGTAATTCTTGCTCCCATGCACGAAATGGTTGACCTCATAAACAAACGTATGTTGTCTTTAATTCCCGGAGAAGAAAAGACGTACGAGTCATCGGATCGGTTTCCGCTGCAGATGAAGATGATACTATGTTTAACCTTGATCTTTACACCACTGACTTCTTGAACAACATAAAAATGTCAGGTGTAAAGATTGGCGCTCCGGTAATGTGTATGCGTAATATTGATCAGAAAGCTAGATTTTGCAACGGAAGCAGACTTCAGATATTACGAATGTGGGTAAATATAATCGAGGGTAAAATCATATCTGGCGGCAAGGTGGGTACAATTTGCGCTATCCATCGAATGGTTATTAGCCCTTCCGACAACAAGATGCCTTTCAAATTGAATCGGAGGCAATTTCCTGTTCAGGTATGCTTTGCTATGACCATTAATAAAAGTCAAGGCCAAACGTTGTCTCAGGTTGGTTTGTTTCTCCAAAAACCGGTATTCTCTCATGGCCAGCTTTATGTGGTTGTATCACGAGTTAAGACCAAGAACGGATTGAAGGTCATTTGTTGTGACATAGATGGGAATTACACTAATTCAACAGCAAATGTCGTTTACAAAGAAGTCTTATTTCGTTTGTAAATTTTATGTAACATTTCTTCATATATCAAATTTTCTACCAATTCATCATTACAGCTACAACATTATTTGTCATTTTTAAAATTATTAATCTTTGTTGATATTTTTCTACATACTAAATTTTGAAGCATACCCGCCCATCGGGCGGGTTATGGAGCTAGTAGTAATAATATAAATAAGAGTAATAATATTGAGTCTTACCATTCATTTTACTGATAATACTACTCATTAGAGCATCCCATATGCATAAATCTTTGTAATGACTTATTGAAAGTGCTAGATAGATTATCCACTACATACTTGAAAAAAAAGTTTTTACTCCAATGGATATAAATGTTGATAAAGCTTTTTATGTGTGTTGAGAAAGACTTATGGTACAAAAGCTTTTCTCTAGGAGGTAAAAAACATTCAAATGACCTATTCAAAAGTTAAAAAGCTTCCATTGGAGATGCTCTTAGATGAAGATTGTTAAAATCAAAGGATAATATTAGGATAAAGTATTAGTGGATTACACATGTCATCCTATCAAGTGGGTAAAACCGCTATTTTAAACCCCGGGTCGACCCGGACGGTTCAACCCGGGAGCCGGGGAAGACAACGGTTCAATAGTAGCCGTGTTTTTGCTGAGTAACAACCCGTCGAGACCCGAACGATTTTTGGTCACACCCGCCGACCCGGTGACCTGGGTTGACCCGGGTTTTAATATTTTTACTTCAAATGTAAAACAACATACAAGTTTACCTCATTAGGTATAAATTTTACTCTTTTTATGTCGTTAGGTGACCGGTTGTTAGGTAAAACTATAAGTATGATCGATTAAATATAAATCCCTCTTTCTTTAATAATAAAAATAAAATAATAATGTCTTCTTATGAAACATAGCATCGTACCATGCTCTTACAGAAAGAAAAAAAAAATACTTTAGAACATGTTTGTTTTATTTGTTACGGCAAGGATTCAACTGAAGTCCAAAATTGGAGGAAGCTAATATTCATCGGGGAATATTCATCGGGGAATATTAACGGCAAAACCAACTTTTCATGTTGATGTCATTCCTATTTTGTTATTCTAACGAGTATAATGCTAACCGTGATATTGCGGTGTTTAAAATATACATTTTTGTACATTATATGTCGGAAACTGTTTGTAACTTTGTAGATTTATTATTTTTTATTTACGAACAAAAAACAATGTTTGTTCCTTCTAATTGTAGATATATCAGCAATATTACGGGTGGTTTGTTGAAAATTTTAAAATATAATGTAAAATGGGTTCAAATACATATATGGTAAATATTCAAGGTAGTCCATTAATATTATCTAGTTTCAAGGGACAATTATTAGCCCTTGGATCAAGAAAAATCAATGGTCAAGATCAAGATTCAAACCACCGCCACCACTACAAACACATGTGCTTCAATACATCAATACCCCACCAACCTCCGGCGGCCGGAGATGGCGTCCGCCGGCGGCGGCCGGCGGCCGGAGGTGGTCGCCGGCGGTGGTGGTGGTCGTGACTGGAAGCACATATGTTTGAAACACATGTGTTTCACCCTTTGAAACTCATGTGTTTGAAACACATGTGTTTCACCTTTTGAAACACATGTGTTTTTAAAATAAAGGAGCGTATATATACAACCAAGCACATGTGTTTCAAGTAATGAAGCACATGTGTTTGTAAGCTAGAAGCTCATGTGCTTCACTAATAACAGGTCTTTTGAAAATAAATGAGTGTATATGTACAGCCAGGCACATGTGTTTCAAGTAATGAAGCACATGTGTTTGTAAGCTAGAAGCCCATGTGCTTCACTAATAACAGGTCTTTTGAAAATAAAGGAGTGTATATGTATAGCCAAGCACATGTGTTTCAAGTAATGAAGCACATGTGTTTGTAAGCTAGAAGCACATGTGCTTCACTAATAACATGTCTTTTCAAAAATAAAGAAGTGTATATGTACAGTCAAGCACATGTGTTTCAAGTAATGAAGCACATGTGTTTGTAAGCTAGAAGCACATGTGCTTCACTAATAACATGTCTTTTGAAAATAAAGGAGTGTATATATATACATCCAAGCACATGTGTTTCAAGTAATGAAGCACAGCACATGTGTTTCACTAATAACATGTCTTTTCAAAAATAAAGAAGTGTATATGTACATACAAGCACATGTGTTTCAAGTAATGAAACACATGTGTGTGTAAGCTAGAAGCACATGTGCTTCACTAATAACATGTCTTTTGAAAATAAAGGAGTGTATATGTACAGCCAAGCACATGTGTTTCAAGTAATGAATCACATGTGTTTGTAAGCTAGAAGCACACGTGCTTCACTAATAACAAGTCTTTTAAAAAAAAAAAGAAGTGTATATGTACAGCCAAGCACATGTGTTTCAAGTAATGAAGCACATGTGTTTGTAAGCTAGAAGCACATGTGCTTCACTAATAACAGGTCTTTTGAAAATTAAGGAGTGTATATATACATCCAAGCACATGTGTTTCAAGTAATGAAGCACATGTTTTTGTAAGCTAGAAGTACATGTGTTTCACTAATAACATGTCTTTTCAAAAATAAAGAAGTGTATATGTACATACAAGCACATGTGTTTCAAGTAATGAAACACATGTGTTTGTAAGCTAGGAACACATGTGCTTCACTAATAACATGTCTTTTGAAAATAAAGGAGTGTATATGTACAGCCAAGCACATGTGTTTCAAGTAATGAAGCACATGTGTTTGTAAGCTAGAAGCACATGTGCTTCACTAATAACAGGTCTTTTGAAAATAAAGAAGTGTACATGTACAGTCAAACACATGTGTTTCGTATGCTCCCTGTGTGTTTAGAAAGTCATGTTTTTAGTAACTTGAAACACATGTGTTTCGTGACAGTAAAATGCTGTATTTTAGTGAAGCACATGTGTTTCAATACATCAATACCACCACCACCCCATTAACACCAGCACCTTCATTGTCAGCCACCACCACCGCCGCCGGCCACCGGCGGCGGACGGCGGCGATCGGCGGCGGTCGGCGGCGGCGGGCGGTGGCTGTATGTGGGGGATTTGATCTTGACCATCTTGATCCAATGACTAGGATCTATACCTTCAGACTATATAAAACTCTTAGACTTTCTAGAATACGACTCATACATATATTATAAGACTTCGGGGGTTTCTAAGTTATATGATTTAGAAAAATTTGAAGTCTAAAACATGCTTAATGTTGGTCGTTCCAAACCTAAATAAAAGCTAATTAAAAATAATAAATTAGTGTTGAAAAAAGATAAACGTACATGATCATAAGTGGTTATTCTTAAATCATTTTATTATATAAACTCAAAACATAATGAAAAGTCTTAGAAAGTGAAAAATTACATGATACTTTAGAAGCAATCTATCTTATAAACAACAATGATTTATTATTTATAAGCAAAACTTCTTAAAATTCAAGTCTAATTAAACGATCTTTACATCTGCACCCACCTATCTCTACTATTTATAAAGCATTTAGAACCTTTCCCTAAATAGTCGGCTGAAAAATTCAGCCAAATTCTTTCCTTTTTTGTCTTCAATTGAGTTTAAAAAAAACGCACTCGGCAGGATTCGAACTCAAGATCAGCAGCATAAGAAACAAGTTGATAGCCAACTGAACTACAAGTTGGGACATTCATTTTTTTCCTAATCAATAAATATAAACAAACCTACATTCTCCTTTCCTGCCTCTCACTTGTCGGTTCAATTCCCCTTCTTAACTACTTCAATCACCTCGATTCCTTCACGCCTCCTCGATTCCGTCACAACCCCTCGATCCCTTCCCACTGCAATTCACTTCAAGCATGCTTCCACCATCGAATTGCATCCCTACAAATACGACTGAATTCCATACCACAACATTCAGTTGCTTAGCATTAAACCTAAGTTCAATAGTTTTTCATATTTTCAGATTTTCAAATTATCTGTATAAACGTATATTACATTAGATCCTTCTACTTATCTATTACAGGATACATGATGAATTCTAAAGATTGTCAAATCACCCGATTTGATAATCTGATCTCTAGCAACGATAATGGTTTTGAGGTAACTATTCTGACTATGTGAGTTTTAATTCTTGTTATCTTTAATTTCTGTACATTCAAAAATTGTGAATTTGAGGTTCCGTATTTGGTTGTGAAACACTTACAATTTTAATTTATGTTTCTAAGGAGGTTCGGCATTAGATTCTTGTATTCAAGCACGTATCCTTCTGGTATTTGATTCAAAATGGATAACACCATTTTAGGAGGTTAGGCATTTGGTTCATGTATTCCATCAAGTATAGGAGGTTCGAATTTATATTCATATTAGTAAAATACATCTTCAAAGTCAAAATGTAGCTTTGATTCAGACTTTGTAGAAAGTCGTAGATAAAAGATTGACCCATTGGTAACAAATTAAATAAGATCTTTTTTCTTTCTGTTATCTCATGAGATTGAAGATTAGGAAGTCTTGATCTCCCGTGTTAATTTTGACCAATTTTGTTTGTTAAAAACGATATGACAATCAAACTTACATATCGAAAACAACATGTTGCTCAACAACACAGATTTTCACTTTACTACCGTTGTCGCATTACGTGGTTACGCAACTAGATCAATCGATGCAAGACATGACGGGGTGAGATTCTCTTTCGGTAGAAAAATGTGTAACCGAACACCATTTGCTCACCGAAAAATATAATTGAAAGGTACTCTCGTGATGCATGGTACCCGCCGCCGCATTGCGCGGGTACCATGCTAGTATAAAATAAAATCAACATGTACTGATAGTAGGAAATAGAATCTGATAGGGCTAACCTTCTAATAGTAAGTATTAATATAATCATGTAAGATCCACGTGGCTTCCATAAACATTGGTATCTGCTCCGTTTAAGACAAAACTCCGTTTAATACTTTTGTAATGAACAGTAATATCGATACATGCCCAATAGAAGAATGAACTATTTTGTTTCTTGAGTCCCAATATTGTGTGAGAAAGGGGGTTTTGGTAAAAAGGCCGTAACTTTCAGCTCGAGCCTCCGTTTCAGGCCCAAAAAGCCTTGTTTTGGACAATTTATTTACGTTTTTGTGTTTTTTCGTTAAATTTCCGAACTTTGTTTAGGCCAGTTTTTGGCCCGTTTGTCGTTTTAGGCCCATTCGAAAATCTGGGCCATATTTAAAGTGTATTTTGTCATATGGATAATCAGTTGATGAATTTGCAAACTCTGAGTTTTCTCTCCCGAAAATTGTTCTTGTCTTTGAACAGCTTTTGAAGATCAATTCACGGTATTCTTTTGAATCAACGTGTTTTGTGTTAGATTAATCCGGTATTCATTTGAATCAACGGATTCTAATCTTTTCTATCTTTTCAGTTCTACATCAAATGTTGAATCACAATTATATTATATATACAACTAGCTTATAACCGGTGATGAATCACGGGTGACTTGTAAAAAGTTTCATAATATTTTTCTTGTAAAAAAATATTTTTACTCATTGAAAATTTTGTAACTTTGAAATAATTACATAATTAAAACAAACATCTTCATATATTTTTCAGAAAATCAACTACAGATATTACAAAAGTAACAGACTCGACCCTAAATTATTGATGTAAGTAAAAAATTTAAAGAATTAACAAACTATTAATTCCCAAACTACATTATGCATTTTCATAAAAAAAAAAAAAAAAAGAAAAAAAAAGGACAATGAGTTGTGAAAAATAATAAAAAGATTAAAAAACAAATAATGTGAAACACAAATTTATATAAGGCTCTTGTTTATAAACAATCTCTTCAATGTAACAACTGCAAATATAATAATAATCAATTAGAACTTTTTTTATTCTTTTTACAATGTAATTAGAGAGTGCATGTACCACCAAAAAAAATATGAATTCAAATTTATAATATATAAATACTTTTTTGGACAACATTCAAATTACCCAAGTTTAGCAAAACAGTAAGTTTTTGGATAAGTCGCGATCTGACCCGCCCGTTTATAGGGAAGATAACAGTATACCTTGATTAAAACCGAATTCCAAAGTCATGAACAGAGTTTTCCGTCCAAGCTCTTTTTATCAGCCGGATACAAATTTTTTGAATAATACCTTCCAATATATCTTAGAGATTTTGCAGATATTGGGAACTTGCATTCTTCAACAAATCTGAAAGTCAACTCGTGTATAAAAAATGCAAATCATAAAAAATAATCTTTTTTAATAAAAAGAATCAAGAAAAAAAAATCTAGTCAACATCCAATTTGTGTAACAAAAATTTAAAAAAAAAACAATTTAGAAGGTTAAAAACTCATGTTGGTCGATTTTTTTATTTATTTGGCATGTTTTCTTTTCCGTTAATTTGTTTCTTTTCACCTGTTAAATATGAAATATAACTTAAATCAGCCCATTAGTAAGTAAATAGGTCTAAATTTCAAGCTCTAATAAATATTTATACAATATACAATATACTACTATAATAGTTTAATGTATATGTTTTGAAAACATCTTTCATTATTTGTTTTAATTCATGTTACATAACTATAATCTATAATATTATGTAAAAATGATTTTGTAATAGACTAGTAGTGTAACACCCGTATTTTTAAAATATCGTTTAAATCATTTAAAATACATTTTTCTCAATATTTGACATATTGTTCAAAATACAGTTTAGAAAACTTTAAAACCTTTATCAAAGTTTACAAAAATACGGTGTCACCAAGTATATCAAAACCATAGGCAAACGAGATCTACCTATGAGCTCCCGAGCTAAACATCTATAGGCCACTTCTAGTGCAACCTTCTATCACTTCAAACCTGTACCTGAGTACATAGCCACAAAAACAAACATAGTACGTGAGACAAAATAGTCTCGTGAGATACATGGGTTTTAGACCCAGTAATATCAATATAACACACACACACACAGTTATATATATATATATATATATATATATATATATATATATATATATATATATATATAGGGTCGAATTCCATACAGAACCCATATTATTTACAGAACCGGTAGAACTATTTCCAACCAATAAGAATTTAGTAAATTAATAACTGATTATTTAAGTTATTTAATGATTTAGGGGTATTTAAGACATTTTACATTTTTATTTTTTATTTCCTTATTTGTAAATTTCCTAATAATTTGGAATTAAATTAAAATTTTTAATGATACATGTATGTTATGTTTATGGATCTGCGTATATGTAAATGTTCAAAATAACATTTATGTATCTAAAAAACACGTATGTTATTTTACGATTATTTTAACCAATTCAAACAAGCACTTTATTATAAGAATGAGAAATACTCGATAACATATATGTACAAAAACACTTATGTATCTACAAATAGTGAATAACATACATGCACAAATAACACTGAATAACACACATGTACAAAACAACACTTATGTATCCGAGCACTAATATTTAACAGCAACACCTATGTATAAAACAACTTATTCATTGGCGTCCTTTTCATCCTCAACAATTGTTGCCATTGTTGTCTTCTTTGAATTATAGTGTTTCATTAATCTTTGAATCTACAAGCAATAGATGTATCATTGTTTTACTTCAGACATGAATGCACCGGCCAAAAACCTGCACATTATATAATTATCATGTTAGAATGCTGAAATTCAATTACGTTCTAAAAACAACAATCTCAAAGTGAAAATCAATCTAGATTTAATATAGTGATTTACTTAATAAAGCACTTCAACAAAATTAAGCTAATAAACTTCAAATTAAGCACTTTCAAAATCTTTCAATACACAACCAAATATGCAAATACTTGTATGTAAAATATACATAGATGCAAATACGCCATAATACATATATGCAAAAATTAACTCAGTCAATACCAGAATGCAATGTAATGGGTTGATTCCAAATTTAACTTAATTTTATATAAGAATACCACTTAATGGTTTGATACCATTTAAGATTAATATAGTTAAGAATACCACTAACTAAATTTATACGTATATGCACAAAGCATCATGTGGATTAATATAGTTAAGTAAATTTACTACCCTAACCATACTGAGATACAAACAAAAATAACAACACGATAAAAGAAAATTGGAAAACTGAATCCCCTAATTTCAATTAGATTTTGGTCGATTAATGGAAAACCTTAATTTCAATTGCAAAAAGAAAAGAAAAAATGAAAATTGAATCAAGAATCTGACCTCAAACCCCTGATTTCAGAGCATCGCTATATGCATCTCGGATGTTGAATCACAATCCGCCATTGTAGCCACTAGGGGATGAGATGGAGGTGGTGGTGGTGTTCGGAAAGCATAATCCGGTGGAACCAGTGGCGGTGGTGGTGTATATGATGAATATTGATGTAGTTGATTTGAGATGGAATTTCTGGTGGTGGCGTATAACCAAAATAATTCAATTTTGAGATGGGAAATATAGAATTTATAGGCATCTTGGCTTCTGTACACAGGTTGCCAACAGTGGTAGTTCGAGTGGTTGCAACCTCCGATAGATTTAAGAACGAGTATTGGCCGGAGATCCGGTCAGTTGGAGCCATCGGCGCTCAAGTTCACGGTGAACCCTAATTTGAAGAGAACAACGTGAGAGAAAAATATGCTGAAAAGGGAGACGGTTTTAAGGTTTAAATTATACCTGAAGAGAGAGAGGGACGATTTTCTAGGGATATTATTTTTATTTTTTATTTTTATTTGTCAAAATTACTATCTTACCCTTTTTGTTTAATATTTACCAAAAATATAATTCGATTTATTTACACAAATGGCCCAATCAATCTCAACCATTCATTTTAAAATTCAATGGTATAAGATTGAGTTCTATGAGTTCTGTATCTAAAACGAGTTCTGTATGGAATCCTTCACTATATATATATATATATATATATATATATATATATATATATATATATATATATATATATATATATATATATATATATATATATATATTGTAACCTCGAGTCACCCTATTGTAACCTATCGATCTTGCTTTCCTAGCAATCACATCTAGTTATTCGGAACATCTCCAAATAACACATCATCTCACGTACTTATTAATCGGGGATCCCCCGCCTTAATAAGCCTTATGATAACGGCAAGGGGGAATTGCCCAATCTACCGTTACCCGACTTCTAGCCGGATCTCGTCCAGTAGCAAGCCTCCTATCACATGATGGTCCATGGGTCGACGCCCAATCCGCCCCATCCAAAGTGACCGGGGATCCCCCGAATCACCACCAAATCTATCACTCATAAGCACCCGTGTGCTTAGTGTATAAACATATATACACTCGGTGTATAAACATATATACCACCGCTCAGTGACCGGGGATCCCCCGCGTCACCACCATCTGTCTCCTATTATAACCTAAAGGTTATGTCAATCAAAGCCTTCGGCTATCACATCTATCATCAAACAAGTTAGTTATCTAAAAATAACCAAATATAATTACTTCACCATAGTGTGAACGTGCCCATATAGTCCCGTGGACTCTATCATAAGCAATCACATTTACTTAATTCATAAGATTCATTTCTTATTTATCAACATCATAATCCTTTTATCTTTTCCTTGACTATAATATATATTTATTACAAGTCACACCATATTCATTTTCATATACATTCATTCATCACTTTTACTAGTATAATGTACTAATCAATACTCTTTACTTAATATCATCATCATTAGTTTTATTAATGCATATTATTAATAAACCAAATATCATACATCATATTAATAATTAGTTATTAATCACTTTTCATTATCATGATCTCTTTCAAAATCATCAATCATTTTAGACATACTTAGATAGTCTAGTATTTACATTTTCTCATCTTTTCAATCATATCTTTATTAAAAACATTTATTAATAAAGACCCATAAAAATCATATGTATTTTCAAACTCTTTGCTATGTACCCAGTTTAAAAGTCTCATGTACTCATCTTAGCAATAGCTAAATCCATATCGTGTTTATCAACACGAATCCTTGCTTCTCACCTTTGGAATATCTCCAACTTTAAGGTCCTTGCAACCTATCAACATAATCATCACAATTCTAGTTATCATCCATAACTTGACGTCATTTAGCATCAACATAATCAACCCCAACCACCAAGTTCACCAACTTGGTGGAGATCCCTAAACCCTAGTTCATATAACTACTTCCAAGTTGCAAATTAACCATAGACCCATGGTCTACATACTTCCTATGGGTGTTCTACACCCTCATTACCCATCTTTAACAAGATTCTAACACATCACATTCAAAATCATCATTTCCCCCAAATCTTGTTTACAAAACTAACTAGGAGATGAAAATACCTTAGATCTTTAACAAGGCTTGAAGATATCCATGAATGGTGGTGTTCTATGCCCAAGAACAACCAAAATCGCCCCCAAGAGCTCCCAAATCGGCTGCACACTTTGGAGTGGAGAGAAAATGAGCAAAAACCCTAAAATCCCGTTTTTATCTGGTCTGGCAGTCTTCGTGGCACGAGCCCAAAACTTCGTGGCACGAGGTTTGGCTGGGCTATCTTCGCAACACGAATTTAAATCTTCGTGTCAGCGGCGACACGAAAATGACTTTCTGTCTCACTTCGTGGCACGAGTCCAAATCTTCGTGCCACAAAGTTGTGCTGCACTTTTTGTATTCCTTTTCGACACGGTTTCGTCCGTAACTTTCTCGCACGATGTTCAAATGACACAAAACCAATTCCTACGTTCTTTAACCGATTTATCCTTATCTATCATATTTTTTATAAAATTTATTTATTTACAAAATTTTGGGTCGTTACAAGTAGAATGTAACCCGCATGATCTAGCGAGAATTTTTATAGGATACCCAAAATATTGTCTAAATCAGTAAATGTTTCAGTTGTGTAAGTTATGGTTATATGTGTAACCTATCAACCTAGAAACTTTATGGTAAAAATAAGAATTTTTTTGTAAGTCACATTTGATGAGTGGTTGATTACTAATTAATAAAATCATAAGGACACTTTATGTACATAAAGTATACAACCACTAGTGTACCAAACTCTCTACCTTATAAGTATGAGTGTTATGTAGTTGCATATCTTGTACCATTTGTGTAACATCCTAAAACTGGCCTAGATGTTTTAGGTATATTTTGATATTTGAAAATATCTATTTGACCATATGTGGAATAATTTGACTAAATGTTAAATTGATTGTTTGACCTTTTGTCCTTTTGTGATATTTTAATCAAGGGATTAAAATATCTGTTTCTGAAATGTTTAAGTGAAAATGTGATTTTTACATATTTGGGTTCATTTCTGAACTGGGGTTCTAAAAAATATCTTCGTTGTTAAATTTGGAGTTGGTTAGGTCTAATTAAATTATCTGCGAACCTAATTTCTTGTACTGTGTTTAAATGAAAATACCTGTGTGGGAAAGGGGTGTGTACGTGTTTAGTGAAGAGGGCAGATGTCTTTTTTTGGTCTCTTCTTGTTCTCTTTCTCTGCTAGATCGACACACACACACACTCTCATTTTCTTGAGTTTCTTCCAAATTGATGCTTAAATCTTGAAGTTCTTGTCTCTTCCTTGTGATTTTCAGAATCTAGAAGCAAATCTAAGTAAGTTCTCTTCCTCCTTGAGCTAGGGTTCATGTTCTTGAGTTTTGTTGAATTAGGGTTCTTGAGTTAAGTGGGTTTTTATGAATTTCATGATGAATCTTGTTTGTAATCTTGAATTGATGCATGTTGTGGTGTCTAATTGAGTTCTTGCAAGTTGTATGTGTTGAATTGTTAGTTGTAGTTCATTGGATGAAGCTTTCATAAAGCTCCATCAATGGTGGTTTTGGGAAGAAGGTGGTTTTTTCCTAATTTTGGTGAATTGTATATTTTGGTGGAATATGGCTTGAATTGGGTGAAATTGTTAGTTAGAACAATTGTTTAAGGTTATGTAGAAATTATTAACCGATTATTGTGTTAGATGGTGTGTTAAGTGTTTACTCTAAGTTTGGCATGTATTGTTGCTTGAGTACAAGTAATTTAGCACAAGGTACAACTATTTTAGCAAGGTGTACAAGTTAGGGTGTTTATGCTAAAAAGTAGGTTATGTGGGTTTTGTCAAACCTTGGAGTTCTTGTTGTTTGAATGCTTGGAATTGTTCATTATGTTAAGAAAACATGTTTGGTAAGTTATGTATGTTAAAAACCAAGTATTGGTGGATTTTGATAAGTAAACTAACTAGTGTTTGGCTAATTGGGTGAAAAGATGAACTAGGAATTTTAGAAGTAAAATACTTGGATTGTTGGTTGTCATGACTTGATGAATTGTTTAATTGATTATGACTTGTTAGTTGTGATGAATGTGTGCTAAATGATTGAGCTTGGGTGGTGTTTGGATGGTTATTGGGAGATTTCATGAACTAGTGAAATTGGTGGTTAATAATGATCTAGGATGGAGTTTTGATCTTGTTAAAATAACTAGTTAGTTATTAATTGTTAAATGGTGTGATTATAGCAATTATAGTTGTGCTTGAAAGTGTTGAAGTAAAAATGTTGTTTTGACCCGTTTGGATCAATGGGTAGTAAAGTGACTTAAATAACTTGGATTGTGAAAGTGTAAGTATTTTGTTAGGATTATGTGATTAGTAATGTTATTGGTAACATTTGGTGAATTGCAAGTTGTTTACATGATTGTAGTTATGGAAAGTATTATGGTTTTAATAATCCGGTTTTTGACCCGTTTGAGTGTAAGAAATGCAATATGGCTAGTTGACTTGATATGTATGTATAATATGGTCATGGCATGTTCATATGATGATTTAAAGTGTTTGGTTATCTAGTTAGTGCAAGTGTTAGTGTTAAATGTATATTTAACATTGTTTATAATTTGGTGGAATTATATACTAATTCGGTATTCCTTTGGTGTACAGGAATCGGGATCGGGACTCAGAAACATTAGACCTCTGAGTTCGGCAAGTGGAAGGTTTCGGTGAGTGGATTTAACCTCCAACTTGTGTTTGGTTACACTTGGTTCGGTATATTGCATACTTGGAAAATGCAGGAATTGTGCAGGTCTGGGGAAGATAGCGCCGCTATCTATAGATAGCGACGCTATCTATGTAGTTTCGGGATACCAACAGAAACAGAAAGTCGAAATCGCGAAGCTTCAAGAAATAGCGACGCGATTTCTCTGGAGATAGCGTCGCTATCTCATAGATAGCGACGCGATTTATGGGTTTTGCAGCTTTGGGCTTTGTTTAGCTTGCTTGATGTTATGTATGCCTAGTGTTAGGGAATGCCATACATGAATAGGTGCACAAGGTAGAGACCTTGATTGATTACAAGCAACAACTCGGTGTGTGGTTATCCGAGGCTCGGTTTGACGTGGTGACCGAGGTTTGAGAAGTCAGTGCGCTGAGCAAGGGGTGTCGACTTACCTGTATTTGTTGCATGGTTAAGGGAGGTTGTGGCCCGGGTGTTGGACACGAAACGCTATCGGTTACCGTGGTTTGGCCGACCATGGTTTAAGGCTCCGGCAGGACCCCGATCTTCTCGAACAAACAATGTTGTCCCCAATCGGAGATGTTCTAGAAATTCCGTGTTTTAGTGGACAGTGATTCGTAGTTACGTGGCCTTCAGACCGTAGGGATGTCTATGCTAGCTTGTTGGGCTTTACAGAAATTGTAGATTATATTCATTCACTTAGCTTTGTGCTAATCCCTCCCTCGTTGAATCTTTTCAGGTGGTCGGTGCTTTGGACGGGATGGTTGACCAAGCTCAGTTGATATGTTTTAAAAAGGAGCCATGTCGTTTAAGTGACACCGTTTAAATAATTAATGTTAGAAGTTTATTTTGGGACATTTGGTTTGTAAACCTAAACCTAAACTTATTATTATCTTTATGCTTCCGCTAAACTAACATAGAGGATAACCTAATCGCCTTCGGGCATTTAAAAAAAAAAAAAAAAAAAACGCTTCCTAAATTTTGCGGTGTTACAACTTGGTATCAGAGCTTCGGTTTGGCGATGGATACACGGGGTTGGTGTTCCATTCCCAAATCGTGGCTCGAGTTTGGTCAAGCATTCCGGATGAGTGGGATTAGAGCAACGGTGAATGAAGTTAGTTTATAGTTAGTATGTGATTACTATAGATTTAAACTAAGCTTTCGTGAGTTGTTGTGATTGTTATAGATATGACAGGTAAAGAGAACCCGACCCCCTTGGCCCTAGGAAATGTTGGCACATCAAGTAGTGATGCGGGAACTCCCCGAGGAGCATATATACGCACGTGGGGAAAATGAAGTACATTAGAGGAGGGCAATTTGGGCAAGATGGAAGTTGACCTTGGGAAAAGAGAATGGGTTGTGGGTCAAGGACGGGGGTGTTCGGGGAATCTTCACCAACCGTGGACCGACAATGATAGCTCGGGTATGCTTTATTAAACTCAATACTTGTGTTTATGTAGAATTGTTAATTGAGAAGATTACTTAGCTAATATTTGTGAAATGTTGTGATAAACTGAACTGCTTACCTTCAGTGTGTTATGTCACTTGAATTAGAATAATTGATTGCTTGTTGATTTGGGATACTTCTTATGTGTCAGGAGTGTTGTAGATATAAATGAGGTATGCTTACATGTTCCTTTTATTGAAACTTGGACTAAGTTTAGAGTGACATGATGTATGGATTAGTCTAGTTAATTAAAGTTATGAATAAATGATATAGGAGATTGAATCCTTTCTTGTTTGTCGGGACACATATAGTGTCTCAGTGGTTAAAATTGCTCGTTTTCATGTTGTGAAAATTGATGATATGTTGATTGTAACTGTTTGTTTGTTCCTTCACTCTAGGAGAAGCGAAGAGAATCGGTTGTATGTCGGTTTCGGTCACAACATATGTGACCATGGATCAAATTGAGTATAGTAGTAACTATTGTAAACTGTGGGAATGTGATGCTTGTAATTAAAATGGATGGAATTGTATGCGTGAATTGAATAGTCCAAGTAGAACTAGTGTTTGTTATGTGAAAAAGTGAAACTTTTATTTGTGACATGTCGGGTTACATGTAGTAACTTGTATAGTGAGAATCAGAAATGTTTGTGCAATGTGAATAAATTGATGTTTGTTTTTGGTTATAGACATTAATTATGACAGTCAGTCAATGTTAAATACCTAAATGACCTGAAACGTTATGATGCAAATTGTGACTTGTACTCTATGTGGAAATTGGAATCTGAAAATGACTACTGAATTGTGTGTGTAGATCTTTTGAGATGAATTGTGATAGTAATAATTGGAGATAAAAGATACTGTTAAATGATTTGCATTGATTATGAAATTATTTGAGAAGGGTTTGAAAATGTGATTTATACTTAAATCTAGTGTTTAGATTTAAATGATTGTATAGAAATGATTTATGTTAATAAAAAAAATGGCTCTAAGATTGTGGTGTTACAATTTTAAATTTTTGATTTTTAAAGTGCTTAAGGCGATGATGATGTTTTATTGATTATAATAAAAGCTGTTGAATTGAGATTTTGAGGTTTTATGTCTTAAGAGTTATGTTTCTAGATCAAATATAGAAATGATAGAAGTTGTTTATGCTTAATTGCGAATTGAACTGATGAAATTACCTTATTATTTGGATGTTAATAGGTAAGAGTTAAGAACTAGTTGAATTGTGATTGGTTGACTTGAAGTCTAAGTAAAAGTTGACCTGTAATTGAAAACGCTTATTAGTCATCACATGAGTTTGACATGTTAATGAACTGTGAATTGTATGTTTGAAATAGATATGATAAATTTCTCAATGTGGAACCGTTAAAGGTAATTAGTGTCAAGACTGGATTGGATGCTTTTAGTTGTTAAACTTTGATTATGATGATAATCGTTGTTAATTGTATAAGTTGGTTTTGTTAAAAACCTTAACATGTTATGGACGTAATAAAACAAGTTTTATTTTTGTTTTGATCTGTTAGGTCATAGGTATGACTAATTGGGTATAAAAGTTGTTGCTATTTGTATTGCCATGATTGTAATGAGATATGTGGGGTAGACTTGACTTGTGAAAACTGTAACTAGTTTTGTCAAAACGTGCAACTTGACTTTATGAAATTGTGTTCCCCGTGTAATAGGGCCAATTAAGCATGGAACAATACATGATTGTTAGAAGTATTGTTAATTAAGGACTTGATAGTGTTATGAAGAATTGCTTGATTTGGACCTAGTATGCTAAAATTGGACTAAAGTGCATTTTGTGGTTCATGACTTGACCATAAAGATCTTTATATGTTACTTGTGAGTTTATGTAATAGTTAACCTCGAAATAGAATATGTCCGAATTAAATTGTAAGTTTTGACCCGTTTGTCTATTATGTATCAAATTGGTGAAATACAACTTTTGACTTGATACTTGTTTGACATTTTTGTAGTTCAATAAGTGGATCATATGAGAGTTGTTATATGCATCTTAACATGCTTGAAATGCTAACTTATAGTCTTGAAATGATTATGGTATGTTGACCCGCTTGGGTCAAAATGTGCAAAATGGAGTAAGTATGCTTAAGATTTGATTTTGACTAGTATGAGTTCAAAATTGATGTGACTTTATGTTATGAAAGAGTATTTTTGAAAAGAAAATTAATTGATTAAGACTGGGAATTTTATTGGAAATTCTTAAAATTATGGGTCGTTTAACGAGTAAAACTGTGCATGATTGTAATTTTCGTTAGAATAAAGAATGAAACGAGTAGGTATTTGAGAATTGAAGTAAGTGTGTGACCTTGTGTATGGAAATGATGTTGTAACTTATGCTAGTTGATTAACTGTTATGGCATGGAAAATGCTAATTTGTTATGAATGGTAAATGCTATATGAGTAATGAGACTATTTGGAGTAAGTGTAGACTACAGAAATGAATAGATTGTTAATTGAAATGACAATGTTTCGCGGGAACATTATATGGAAAAGTTGGAATTGTTAAGTATACTATAAAATGCATGACATATTGGATGTGATTTTGTTTGAGCATGTATACGTGAAAGTGATTGGATTAGAGTTGTAGACGTATTGTGTTAAATGCTTGCTAATTGGATTTTGTTGTTGGATTCCGGGGACGGAATCCTCTTTAAGGAGGGTAGAGTTGTAACATCCTAAAACTGGCCTAGATGTTTTAGGTATATTTTGATATTTGAAAATATCTATTTGACCATATGTGGAATAATTTGACTAAATGTTCAATTGATTGTTTGACCTTTTGTCCTTTTGTGATATTTTAATCAAGGGATTAAAATATCTGTTTCTGAAATGTTTAAGTGAAAATGTGATTTTTACATATTTGGGTTCATTTCTGAACTGGGGTTCTAAAAAATATCTTCGTTGTTAAATTTGGAGTTGGTTAGGTCTAATTAAATTATCTGCGAACCTAATTTCTTGTACTGTGTTTAAATGAAAATACCTGTGTGGGAAAGGGGTGTGTACGTGTTTAGTGAAGAGGGCAGATGTCTTTTTTTGGTCTCTTCTTGTTCTCTTTCTCTGCTAGATCGACACACACACACACACTCTCATTTTCTTGAGTTTCTTCCAAATTGATGCTTAAATCTTGAAGTTCTTGTCTCTTCCTTGTGATTTTCAGAATCTAGAAGCAAATCTAAGTAAGTTCTCTTCCTCCTTGAGCTAGGGTTCATGTTCTTGAGTTTTGTTGAATTAGGGTTCTTGAGTTAAGTGGGTTTTTATGAATTTCATGATGAATCTTGTTTGTAATCTTGAATTGATGCATGTTGTGGTGTCTAATTGAGTTCTTGCAAGTTGTATGTGTTGAATTGTTAGTTGTAGTTCATTGGATGAAGCTTTCATAAAGCTCCATCAATGGTGGTTTTGGGAAGAAGGTGGTTTTTTCCCTAATTTTGGTGAATTGTATATTTTGGTGGAATATGGCTTGAATTGGGTGAAATTGTTAGTTAGAACAATTGTTTAAGGTTATGTAGAAATTATGAACCGATTATTGTGTTAGATGGTGTGTTAAGTGTTTACTCTAAGTTTGGCATGTATTGTTGCTTGAGTACAAGTAATTTAGCACAAGGTACAACTATTTTAGCAAGGTGTACAAGTTAGGGTGTTTATGCTAAAAAGTAGGTTATGTGGGTTTTGTCAAACCTTGGAGTTCTTGTTGTTTGAATGCTTGGAATTGTTCATTATGTTAAGAAAACATGTTTGGTAAGTTATGTATGTTAAAAACCAAGTATTGGTGGATTTTGATAAGTAAACTAACTAGTGTTTGGCTAATTGGGTGAAAAGATGAACTAGGAATTTTAGAAGTAAAATACTTGGATTGTTGGTTGTCATGACTTGATGAATTGTTTAATTGATTATGACTTGTTAGTTGTGATGAATGTGTGCTAAATGATTGAGCTTGGGTGGTGTTTGGATGGTTATTGGGAGATTTCATGAACTAGTGAAATTGGTGGTTAATAATGATCTAGGATGGAGTTTTGATCTTGTTAAAATAACTACTTAGTTATTAATTGTTAAATGGTGTGATTATAGCAATTATAGTTGTGCTTGAAAGTGTTGAAGTAAAAATGTTGTTTTGACCCGTTTGGACCAATGGGTAGTAAAGTGACTTAAATAACTTGGATTGTGAAAGTGTAAGTATTTTGTTAGGATTATGTGATTAGTAATGTTATTGGTAACATTTGGTGAATTGCAAGTTGTTTACATGATTGTAGTTATGGAAAGTATTATGGTTTTAATAATCCGGTTTTTGACCCGTTTGAGTGTAAGAAATGCAATATGGCTAGTTGACTTGATATGTATGTATAATATGGTCATGGCATGTTCATATGATGATTTAAAGTGTTTGGTTATCCAGTTAGTGCAAGTGTTAGTGTTAAATGTATATTTAACATTGTTTATAATTTGGTGGAATTATATACTAATTCGGTATTCCTTTGGTGTACAGGAATCGGGATCGGGACTCAGAAACATTAGACCTCTGAGTTCGGCAAGTGGAAGGTTTCGGTGAGTGGATTTAACCTCCAACTTGTGTTTGGTTACAATTGGTTCGGTATATTGCATACTTGGAAAATGCAGGAATTGTGCAGGTATGGGGAAGATAGCGCCGCTATCTATAGATAGCGACGCTATCTATGTAGTTTCGGGATACCAACAGAAACAGAAAGTCGAAATCGCGAAGCTTCAAGAAATAGCGACGCGATTTCTCTGTCGCTATCTCATAGATAGCGACGCGATTTATGGGTTTTGCAGCTTTGGGCTTTGTTTAGCTTGCTTGATGTTATGTATGCCTAGTGTTAGGGAATGCCATACATGAATAGGTGCACAAGGTAGAGACCTTGATTGATTACAAGCAACAACTCGGTGTGTGGTTATCCGAGGCTCGGTTTGACGTGGTGACCGAGGTTTGAGAAGTCAGTGCGCTGAGCAAGGGGTGTCGACTTACCTGTATTTGTTGCATGGTTAAGGGAGGTTGTGGCCCGGGTGTTGGACACGAAACGCTATCGGTTACCGTGGTTTGGCCGACCATGGTTTAAGGCTCCGGCAGGACCCCGATCTTCTCGAACAAACAATGTTGTCCCCAATCGGAGATGTTCTAGAAATTCCGTGTTTTAGTGGACAGTGATTCGTAGTTACGTGGCCTTCAGACCGTAGGGATGTCTATGCTAGCTTGTTGGGCTTTACAGAAATTGTATATTATATTCATTCACTTAGCTTTGTGCTAATCCCTCCCTCGTTGAATCTTTTCAGGTGGTCGGTGCTTTGGACGGGATGGTTGACCAAGCTCAGTTGATATGTTTTAAAAAGGAGCCATGTCGTTTAAGTGACACCGTTTAAATAATTAATGTTAGAAGTTTATTTTGGGACATTTGGTTTGTAAACCTAAACCTAAACTTATTATTATCTTTATGCTTCCGCTAAACTAACCTAGAGGATAACCTAATCGCCTTCGGGCATTTAAAAAAAAAAAAAAAAAAAAAAAAAAACGCTTCCTAAATTTTGCGGTGTTACAATTTGTATCTCAAGCATCTATAATTTTTTTCTAACACTTGTATCATGTCTAATGAGAATCTTTGTATGATCATTCGAGTTGAGCTAATTTGTCTTATAACAAGAATATTTAATTTGTTATTTTGGAAATTTAGGAATTATTGAAACCTGTTGGGTCGCTGAAGAGCATCCCCCACTGAAGGGATTTAATAAAGACAAAAAGACAAATAGTTAGAAGACAATCTGAGGATTAGTTCCTCAGATTGTGGGTAACTGAATCTGAACAGTTCGGATTTCAGTTACCCAATTACACTATTTGATCACTATCTGAAACAACGATCAGTTCCCCGTGCGGAATCAGATACTAGTTAACAGATCAGATAGTTGTAACAGGTTCAGCGCACATTGGACAATAACGCTGAACCATTGAACATATACTTCTCTAAGCAAAACTCTTAGTGAAGGTCACTGAAGCTGAAAGCCATCTGAAGAAGCATGAGTATCCGAAGACTCATGGCTACCTGAAGTGTACATAGGCCCGAAGTTTCAGTGTCACAGAAAGACACAAGTAAAGCACAAGTTTGTGCATCGCTGATAAAGGGAATATCTTGCAAATCTTCTAGAAGATATCGAAGATCACAAGACGACATAAAGTACTATCAGAATTCCGTTAGTCATGCTCGTCCCATGAAATATCCTTTGCACCAACGGAATTCTCACACGTGGAATCGATCGATCATTCCTTTGGCTCTACGTTTCCCAATGCTATAAATTGAGGACTTAAGCGATCGATTTCTGTGTGCACCCAACAAGGTTACACGCTGCTGAAATTACTCCAGAACTTTATTCCTTTGAGCAGAGTGTTAACCACCCATTAACCTTAGTTATTTGATTCGAGAATTGAATCTTTATAACAAAGATGTCTGGTCTTGTGCTTGATCATTTGTTGATCAAAAACTTGTCTTAGATAATATATGTTGTTGTCTATCACATGCAAGCAGTTTAGTTAGCATTTGTTCTTAGCTATTCCGCAAAATGCTTGCATTTTTATTGTATCATTATTGATTAATAAAGAAAAGTTTAAAAAGTGTTGAGTTTTGCCATAAATTTTTAATTGATCAGTGAAAGCGTATAGGTACAGAAATTCACTTATTACGGGACTAACAATTGGTATCAGAGCAGGACAATTAATTCATAATTGTTGGTCTGCTTACTTACTGATCAAATGGGTGAAAAACTATCTCAAATGAACCTTGGTTCGAAGACATATGCCCCTTTTTTACTAATGATGATTTTGGTATGTGGACAATCCGTTTTCTGGGCTTTGTCGAGCATCAAAATGATATGGGACCAGATATTCTTATCAATGGTCCACACATTCCAAAAATGCTCGACCCAAGTGCAACCATTTCAAAGAAAAAGAAGAAAGAAGGAGATGATAAAGATGAAGAAGATCTTTCTGATGTTGAAGAACCCAAACCAAGAGATCAATGGTCAGAGGCAGATAAAAAGTTAGCGGGCTTAGATGCTGAAATCCGGTTCCTCCTTCAAACATCCCTCCCAAATCACATTTTTATTACAGCGAAAGCATGTAAAACTGCCAAAGAAATATGGGTAATCTTGATAACATCCTATGAAGGAAGCGACAAAGTCAAAGCCAGCAAGAAAGCTACATCGAATCGCAAATATGAAGCCTTCAAGGTCATCAGAGGTGAATCACTTAACGAGTCATACAAAAGGTTCACCATTCTGATAAACGAGTTAAGAGAATTTGAAATCAACAAAGAAGTCCAGGGCGCTTATGCATAAGTTCTTGGAAATTCTTCCAAAAGATTGGGACGTTATGTCTACAGTGCTGAGAACTTCTGGCCAGATGAGAGATATGAACATGAGCAGTCTATACAGCACATTAATGAACTTTGAAAACGAAAACAAGATGTATGATGATCTGAAAAAGGCTCCAACTTCCACCGCACTCATCTCAAGCTCCTCCTCTCAAAGAGCTCAAAAGGCTAAAGAAGAAGGAAGTGCTCATCCAAATTATGATGAGGATACAAATACAGAAGAAAAAGACTCGAACTCCACGGAATATGAAAGTGATGATATAAAGGGAGCTATCTGAAAGTATGGCATTACTTGCAACAAGAAACAAAAGAATTCTAATCAGAAACAGTTCAGGAGTCCAAAATGATAAAGAAGAAATCATTTGCTACAAGTGTGGAAGAACTTGTCATATCAAATCCAACTGTAGAATCAGGGAAACATCAACACCTGAAAGATCAAACTCAAACTCGTCTTCAAATTATAAAAAAAGATATGAAGAATCTGAAAAGAAATACCAAAATCTGAAAGCACAAATTGCAAAGGCTGAAAAAGATGCAAAAGCTTTTAAAGCAACTATTGAATCCTGGGTAAGCAACTCAGAATCAAGTGACGAAGAAAGATTCAACGATAAAGTTGTCTCTGCTTTCTCAAAAGAAGAATCTGAAGCTGAGCCAGAGAATCACAAAATCATAAAATGTCTAATGGCCATAGCTGAAGAATCAAAGATACAACAGTCATCCAATGTTTCCCAAGAATCAGACTTGGCAGAAACGTCTTCTTCGAAGAAATGGGACGCTGAGACTCTAAAAAGAGTGAGAAAATTTCATAAAGAGTCTGATGAAGAAAATTTATCTTTATTTCAAGTACTCACTCAAAATTTAGTATGTGCTCATAATCGATACTGTTAGGACTAGTTTTAAGCTTTACACATGTAATTAGCCTAATTAAACTAGTTTAATGGTGTTAGAGGTGATGGTATAAATAGGAAGTTTTAAGCCTAATGATGAAAGTTTTCCCTCATTCTAAATGAATTAACATTTTGAAAGCTCCTCCCCTCCTCCATCTTCTCTCTTAAAACACACACACTTACACACACTAACTCATATCAATTTCTTCAAATAACCATGGATCATTGAGATTTTGATTGCTATAGCTCTGTCAATTGGTATCAGAGCACAATCCTCAATGGAATAGATCCAAATTCATGCTTATTTGATCCAGATTTGAAGTTTTTAAAAATTTTGAAAAAGAGCTGTGAAATTTTAATCTCGAATTTTTTGTTAGAAATCGTTGTTTTGATTGGATATTCGTGTTTCTCCATTGATTCTAAGAACTTTACAATCAAATTTCGTTGCTATCCATCACCTATTCATCTCAATTTGAAGATTTTTGTGAAAAATAGGAAAACTATTAAACGAAAAAAAAAGTGAAGAAGAAGAAACCGATTCATCTATATAAATTTCTCTCAAAATCTCAACCAGTACACTCCAAATTTTCAACCATTTCAATCCGAAACTTAATCGTACAAATCATTCTTTCCAAAACACAAAACAACCACATTATCCAAATCTTACACTTTACAAATCATTCTTTACAAAACAAAAAATATCAACCACGTCCTTCCAAATCTTAAACTGTCAAATCATTATTACCAAAACCCAAAACATTCACATTCTATCCAAATCTTAACATTTCAAATCATTCTTTCCTACATATAAAACATTAACATCTATTCAAAACTTAAATGTACAAATCTTTCTTTTCATAATTCAAAACATCATTATCTTATCCTCACAAAAACCTCTACCACAAAATCCAAAACAAACTCTCCATTATCTGAAATCCCAGACAAATCCTTACCTAACTGACATTTCATTTCCAGAACTTTCAAATCTTTAGTAAACCAGTTTTAGGTCTTTCTTACACTAACAGATTCATCAAAACAAAATTATTTACTTTGAGTGTTTGAAACCTTAAAATTCTGCGATGGTATGTTTTTGAAGTTCATAAAGCATTTCATGCCAAAGGCAGAAATCTCAATTGCTTCTCAAGCCACTCAGATGTAAACATTGAAGAGGGAAACATAGATATGTTGATTACCGTTTTTGACGAAGAATTAAATTGAAGAAAAGTAATTCAACATTTTGAAGCAGATTTGAGAGTAAATGAATATCATAACGGGCTATGAGAAGAAATTGAAGAAGGAAGACTGGGATGAGGTGCTAAAGCTCAAAAAGGGGGAGATTGTTAGGACTAGTTTTAAGCTTTACACTTGTAATTCGCCTAATTAAACTAGTTTAATGGTGTTTAGTGGTGATGGTATAAATAGGAAGTTTTAAGCCTAATGATGAAAGCTTTCCCTCATTCTAAATGAATTAACATTTTGAAAGCTCCCTCCCTCCTCCATCTTCTCTCTCAAAACACACACAGTTACACACACTAACTCATATCAATTTCTTCAAATCACCATGGATCATTGATATTTTGATTGCTATAGCTCTATCAGATACGCTGAATCGGAGATCACTTTAAAGAATTTGACCGAAGAAGTAGAAAAGCTAAAGCAAGAATCTTCTCAGCTAAAAGATTCAAAACTCAAGATTGCCGAGCTTCAGATCATAAACAATACATTAAAAAAACATAATGTAGAGCTGATAAAGAAGAGCGAAATTCTCCAAAGAATTTGTGAATCTTGGTCTAAATCTTCAAATCTGTCTAAGCAAATTTTAGAGGAACAAATTCCAGCTCAAGTTCAGGCAATTCTTGGAGGAAATTACAAAACCGCCGCAGTTCTCCCTGAGGTATTCAAACCGAACCTAAAGGAAATCCCATGTTCGGACCACCAAAAGATTATACTTCCAAATCAAATGTCTCCAAACCTAAAGGAAATTTCTTTGTCAAATAATCTCAATCGATCTCAAACACCCATGATACAAAATATGAAGAAAAGATCGCAACTATCCAAAGCATAGAACCTGAAGAAATAAAGTCATCAGAATCCCAAAAAGATGAAACATCTCAAGACACAAAAATTGAATCTAAGCCTGAAGATCCAACAACTGAAAAATATGTAGCACTAAAGATAAATGAGCCAAAAATGAAGAACAAAGGAGTCAAGGTCACCATACCAATCAAAACATTAACTCAGACCTCAAAAGAAAAGACTCAAAATGTAAAGGCTCAATCTGATCCAAAAATCAATCTATCACCTTCTCTGGTTCCCAAGAGGAAATGTTATCACTGCAACGATAAAAATTGTGAGTCCAAAGATTGCCCTAAACAAGTTCACAAGAAAATCTCATCTTCAGAGTCTGAAATCCCATCAGATACTCCAAAGCAAGATAAGACTCAGTTGGAAGACACAAAAAATCCTTCGATACCCGCACCTCAATGGGTGCCTAAATGTACCTAAAAGCTCCAAGTAGGTGAGCAGGGAAAACGACATTGCAACATCTGACTCTCGATCAATTGTAAGTCCCTGCGCTCCTACCGAAAAATAAGGCATTGCACAACGTTCTCTCATTCAAAAAAAAAAATATTCTTGAGCGAAGTATGTCTATTATTATTAGATACTGAATGTCTTCAGATAGCCAAATTCTTCAGTAAGTATCTCCTCAGACAGAGACACTTGTCGTATCTCTCAGTCAGGCATCTGATGAGGTGGAACAGTTTTATTGGACCCACTTTCCTTCTGCTATGCTGTCAGTGTAAGCACTTAATGCGGACACCTTAACGTCCTCTCCCGCCGCATTTTCTGTTGAATTGATTGGACAAACTCATCGTGGGCAGGCAACACAACTATCTATCTGGTGTACACCTTTAGATCAACTTGTTCAAATCTCATCCGTTGATCTATGTCGTACTGATCACCCCTCATCAAATATAAGAACCCTAAGGCCTCTGCTGATTTTTGTTTCTCAATCTCACCGCTCTCATTCGTCATCAATCCCTCTTTCTCTCTATCTCTCACACTTATACTCAAAATTCAAATGGCTCCAAAGAAAGAGACGATTGAACCTCATGGAGTTGAACTCTCAGCCAAAATCAAACGAGCTCCACACATTCAAAATGATTTTACCGCTTCGTCAATCAAGCTAACTAAGAACAATCGTCTGAGTAATGTAAACCCACAAGTATCACATCCTGATTTCTAGCCTATTTTACGAGTCTTCAACGAACATCCCTTAAAAACGGCTCTTCATCAGGATGTTCTTCTTTCAAAAAATTTACTCGTTGAATTCTGGTATTCATGTACACATTCTACAACCGATGATGGTGATGATCTCATCTCATGCACTATCTTAGGTGGAGAACGACACATCTCCTTCAATCTTGAATCCTTCAGAGGTATTACAAGCATGAACTACTATGGAGATGACAAACCGAATTATGAACCACCACCAAGTCCAGTAGAAGTGAAGCAGTCCATCTTAGACCTAATCTCATACAGCAAAGAACATTCCCAAAATGTGAAAAGACAGGGTATGTCCAACATCTGGTCTGCTTTCTTCATGACGGTATTTCAGTGTTTAACGACCAAAACAGGGGTATGGAATGTGTTTCTGCACATGATCTAATCTTGGGTGAATCTCTTATCTTCACCCGGAGGGTTGATTTTGGAAAATTAATTCTTGACAAACTGTTGTCGAAAGTAAAATCAACCAAGCGAGACTTCATTGTTCCTTTTCCAAGATTCTTATCTCTGATTTTTTATAACTATATTGGAAAAGTGGAATACGAGCTGATAAGTCAAAATGGACGATATTTTTCCGGCATGGTGGGCGACGCAAACTTCTCAAGCGTTTCTGTCAAGGAGACCAAGCCTCTTCCCCTAGGTATGTTGATATTTACTTCCTTAATTCTTGAACCCGGTCCCTTTAACGAGGATCAGACGAGGCCTGAAAACGTGGCTTCGCACGCACATTCTTCAGGTTCTTCGGATACTGGCTCTTTCCCAAAAGACACCATGAATCTGAAAAACCCATCAGATTCTGACCAAGTCTCCCCACCACACCAATCTCCAACTCGCACCCTGCAAAAATAACCAACTGGAGTCTCCCTCTCAAAAGGGCTCACCAAGACCAAAAGGGCTAGACTGGTAAATAACATAAACCTTATGCCCAAGGTAATTCTAGCGCCACTATCCCCATCAGATATTGAGATGGTATCTGACGAAAAATGGGATCTCCACATCATCCTATCACAGTCTCTCAACAGACTGATGATATAGTTCAGGGTCAATCCCAAACCCATTAGGAGTCTAGTATGCACACACAAACCAAATCGCTTGCACTAGAGTCTGCTCCTGTTATTAATCGGTTTTTGCAGACATCTGATGAAGAATTATTAAGAGTTCTACCAGAAATCATTTCTGAAACCGATAATGAAGAACCAGAGGAAAGCTATGTCGCAGTCCCAACTGATGGTGACTTTAATTTCTCTATATCGAATCGAATCCTGAGTCAGCATGTTCAAAACTTAAACAAATAGGCCGCTCAGTTCGAAAGACCATCAGATTGCTCTGATGATGATGATGATGATGATCAAAACCTCGTCCAACGTTCTCCAGCTCCTCTACATCTAAACTACATCATTCACGAGTCATCAGATCCCCTAGGTCTGCTTTCATGCTACACTGCTCATGCAGACAAAACTGAGCTCGCAACTACTTCTAAGGTGGCTCAGCATAATTCCATTTTCGATACTGATCCTGCTAAAGTGTATTCATCCAAAGGATTCGATATCCGGGATGACGAGATTGATCTGGCTATTCAACAAACTGAACGTGCAGTCTCTGCCATATGCAGACAGATGGATACATTGCAACATCAGCCAAACTTTTTTCAAATGACAATTGGAAAATCGGTTGACCGAATGGAACAACGTGTGGAAACCCTCTCCGCTGTCCCAGAACTCTTCTCAGGAAGTCTGCAAGTTATGGGAGATCTAAATCAAGATGTGCTTAAAATTTCGCAATCCGTTGAAGAGCAAAATGTGTCCATCATGTATGATATGAAGGCCTTGAATGAATATCAACGTGTGATGATGGTCTGTCAGGATGCATTGGCAAAGAATCAAGATGCTGTTAATGATGTGATCGGTAAACAATCCAAATGTATTGATCTATTAACTGCATGTCATGACGAACTTTATCCTACTCAACATACACTGATCGACCAAGTCAGCAATCTTACAACTGCAGTATCTGATATGAAAGATGAGATAGCAAAAACGTCATCTGACATTCGCGAAGAGATGCATGCATGCTTTGACAAAATCAATGAGCAAATGCAAGCCTTTCTTGGGCCCCTTCAAAACCTCGCATTTTTCATTCAACTGGTTCAACAACCTGAGCCTGCACCCCAACTTGTCGAAATTGTGGAGGTGCCTCCCCTAGATTGTCAGGGGAGATAGGCGTGCAGGTTGATCAGGGTGTTGATGTGGAATTCATCAACTTTCAAGAAATGCTTCAAAGATATCAGTTCACATTTAATGAAAATCCTCGAGGTGACATGCTCAGAATCACTTATCCATCTCTGGAGAATCCTGTCGTCGAACAAATTGCTGAATTTCTACCAATTCGACAAATATCAGTTGAATATTATCTAAGAGTCGTTGAGGCCAGAAGACAAATTGTTCATGAATATATAGAAGAAGCCGAAGAAATAGAAATTGAAAATAACCCAACTACAGTGGTATCTGAAGTCAAGGAAACCGAAGAAATGGAAACTAATGAAAATCAGAATGTGTCAAATGAAGATGAAGAAGCTGAAAAGGAATCTGAACAGATCACGTCTATTAAGCTGTCCGAAACTGAGAATATAGCCTCACCTGAACAGCAAGCTATGCCGGTCGAACCATCTGAAACTCCAGTTGTCGCTGATTCTATCAGACTAAGGTTAATTCCAAGAAATGTCATCCCACTTGGTGGAAATAGAGAACCTGCTCCAACGGGCATTTTTTCAGAAGAAAAGAACCTTTCTCTAGCTCCTGGTGATAAAGGGAAAGGAATAAAGCGTTCATCCCCAACAAAAAAAATAATCAAAGGGCATGAGTTTGGTACGGATGAACAGCAAGAATATCATCGTGTAGCTCAAGCAGCAGGTCCTCCCTTGAAGGATACATGGTTGTAAGAATGACAGAAAAGAGCTTATTCGGTATGGTAGTAGTAGTGATGCATTTATCTCATTTACTAAACCTCCAGTCAGACGACCAAGAATCTTTGTCCTACAACCAGACGTTATAAGTTCTGAGTTAGCTGAGAAAAGAAGAACTCATAAGGTCTACAGAATTCAAGAAGAAGAAGAAGAAGAAGAAGAAGAGGCATCACGCTCAAAAACTCGTCAGCATGAAAAAGAAGGGATCTCAAGAGCCCTAGAAACAAGAAACGTGATGGAAGTGCTAGAAAGGATACCAAAATCCTCAGATGAGCTCAAACACATCAAAAATATTGCTCAACATGTACAAATGTCATTGGAAAACTATATAAAGTACTATGGCATATCGTATGGGAGGCAGCTGACTTGGTACACTACCATCGGAAACGAAGAAACAAGAAGAAAGGCTGAAACAGTAGTCGTAGAAGACAATGTAAAGGCCTCTACTGTCAATGCACAAAAGCTGTCTGAAAGAAGAATTGCTCAAAGGCTCGCTGAAAAGAAGAAAGAGGTTCTTGAATGGCTGAAAGTGAAAGAAACTAGAATCAGAGTTGAACCGATTCTAAAGCTCGTAACTCGTCACTCAAAAGCCAAAGGGACTCGTGTGGAGGTAATCAGAGACCCTAAGGAAAAGGTGGATTATATACCTTTCAACAAACTAAATCGGCTAAGCATCACTGAACTCAAGGAAATTCTAGCACGACACAAGTTCACTGAAGCTGAAGCATCTCAGAGAGTGCAAAAAGAAATTCTCAGGCTGGTTGAAAAGAACAACAGGGTAAAAGAAAATTGTACCAAGAAAATAGATATTGATCCAAAATAACTTCTGCATCAAAACAGATTCAGATGCTGATTGATAGAGGTGAGTTGCCCAACTGTGAAGGGCTGAATACTTCACTACCCCTTTATGCAGTTCCAGTTGAGGGAAAATGTATCAGTTTACCAGAAGAAGGCTTTTTCTTCAGAGGTGGTCATGGGGAAATGAGATTCCAAAGGATAGCTAAACTGAAAAATGAAAACTTCAATCATCTGAAGTCAAGATTCACTCCTTCGCTTCAAATAATAAAACAACTAATCAAGGATCTTCTAAAAGAGAAAGAAAAGGAAGTGAAGGAACTGCTCATCCCATTCGCTGCAAAAGAAGAAGAATGAAGAAAAACAATTGTCTTAAATTTTCTATTTTATCATGTAACTAAATTTTTACCTGTATTGCTACTACTCTGCATGAATGAACATTATCAGTTAATGATAATGATTTTGACATACTGAGTTATGTGCTTTCTAGTAACTTAGTAAAACTCAAAAAGAAAATATGAGTTATGAATTGTAGTATGATCATATTCTATCAGATCATCATATATTATAATGTTTCCTAGGTATGTCGAAGACCCTCTGAATTGTGAAAAATACTAAAGGTTAAATATAAAACCTTCACATATTCATGGGGAGTTGCCTAACAATTTGTCTACATCAAATATGGGGAGATTGTTGGGTCGCTGAAAAGCATCCCCCACTGAAGGTATTTAATGAAGAAAAAAAGGAAAATAGTTAGAAGACAATCTGAGGATTAGTTCCTCAGATTGTGGGAACTGAATCTGATTAGTTCGGATTTCAGTTACCCAGTTACACTATCTGATCACTATCTGAAACAACGATCAGTTCATGTGCGGAATCAGATACTGGTTAACAGATCAGATAGTTGTAACAGGTTCAACGCACATTAGACATTAACGTTGAACCATTGAACAGATACTTTTCTAAGCAAAACTCTTAGTGAAGGTCACTGAAGCTGAAGGCCATCTGAAGAAGCATGAGTATCCGAAGACTCATGGCTACCTGAAGTGTACATAGGCCCGAAGTTTCAGTGTCACAGAAAGACACAAGTAAAGCACAAGTTTGTGCATCGCTGATAAAGGGAATATCTTGCAAATCTTCTAGAAGATATCGACGATCACAAGACGACATAAAGTACTATCAGAATTCCGTTAGTCGTGCTCGTCCCATGAAATATCCTTTGCACCAATGGAATTCTCACACGTGGAATCGATCGATCATTCCTTTGGCTCTACGTTTCCCAATGCTATAAATTGAGGACTTAAGCGATCGATTTCTATGTGCACCCAACAAGGTTACACGCTGCTGAAATTACTCCAGAACTTTATTCCTTTGAGCAGAGTGTTAACCACCAGTTAACCTTAGTTATTTGATTCGAGAATTGAATCTTTATAACAAAGGTGTCTGGTCTTGTGTTTGATCATTTGTTGATCAAAAACTTGTCTTAGATAATATCTATTGCTGTCTATCACATGCAAGCACTTTAGTTAAGATTTGTTCTTAGCTATTCCGCAAACTTGTTGCATCTTTATTGTATCACTATTAATTAATAAAGAAACACTTATTGCGGGACTTACAAAACCCATGTTGTAAATGAAATTATTATTAATATTAATATTAATTCTAATAAAATAAATAAAATAAAAAACAATAGTTATATTTATAATATTAGAAGAAATTAGTGTAATAAGAGTTAAAGAAAAACAATCATTTAAGTTGTAAAACGTAAAATTTTGAAACTAAACTATCATTTTTTGAAAATGTTTAGATATTAAATAGTAAAAGTCTAGGTATAAATTTTATTTCTATATAGTTAAAAATTCAAGGGTATGAAATGTAATTTCATCAAAACTAATTTAAAAAATTAAATTTTGAAGGAGGGCGCTTGGTTTAGAACCTGTGACCTATAGGTGATAAGCCACAAAATCACTAAATGAATCGTAAACCCGCCAACCCGAACCCGACCTGAATTACCACCCCTACTGAAGGGTTTCACATAACCTGATCGACCACTTGGTTCAACCTCCTAGTATACTTAGTTCGACCATACTGACCAAGAACATGAACTTGTTCTTGACCGGCTAAAACCAACTAGCTGATTAATCCCTAAAAGCGGAAGTGGGATTAAACCTAATCCTTAAACCCTAAAGGATTGGGATGTTTGAAATCTAGATTAGATTAACAAGAAAAGAAACCTTGTACGAAGAACTCGAACACACACAGCTTGTGTGTGTTCGTCGACCATCAACCAAGAACCCTAGGGTTCTTGGTCGAGTTCGAACAAGAGGAGAGGAAGAAAGAGTGTTCCATGAATCATACCTTAGGTTTAGCTTAAGATACTCCACTGATGATGAACACGACGAGCGATCCTCTAGATGATCACTTGCAACGATCATTGATCTTCGAAACTCGAAGAAGGAACGAAGAACACGAAGAACACAAGACTTGTGTTGTTGGTGTTTTGGCCGATCGAATGGGGAGGAGGGGCAAGGGATTTCGTGTGAGGTGTATAAGGTTCCAAGGGGTTTTAGGGTTACCCTAAGCCTCTTATTTATATACAAATAAGTTACGCTTAGAACCCTTAAGTTTAATTAAGATTAGATCTTTAATTAAACTTTCCTTTTAACACTTCCATCCCTTATAGTTTCACCAGTTATTATTGTCACACTTAATTATCAAATGTCTTAGTATTATACACATATATATTTATGTACCCGTATACACGAAATATATATATATATACTTGTGTTTTATACCTTAAACAATTAATTAGACAATAATATTATCCAATCTCTTTATGATTTAATAGCTTTAAATCATATCATGGATAATCTATAGTTAACACATTGTATATTTACTCAACTAGTAAATGTACAAGTACTTGTATTAATTAGTTAGTTAAACTAATCTAGTAATAAGTTAAACTTAACTTAATACTTAGCTGATTCATAATGACTATTATGAATCATTCCTCCTCGTAGTGTCATTGCATATCTTGCTCGTATTACATGCACTCACCGGTGTGACCCTTAAGTGTTTCGTAGGCATGGATGTATCATCATAGGTTGACTAACTGTGCACATAATTCCTTCAGACTCCCACTTGTGCAAGTTCGTAACCTCTATCTTAATAACACGAGCTAAAGTGGCCTTAAATATTGGTAAGAGTTCTGCACGTATATAATCTGCCTTTATTTAATACTATCCAAATGTTTGACTTTTTCCAGTCAAACATAGAAATTACTGTGGAACTATCCAACTGTTTGACTTTTTCCATAATTTTTAAAAAAATTATAACAAAGGCAGATTATTACTGTTTAAACTTATAATTTTTTTTTTTAAAATCCAGCTAATTAATTTTTTAAAAAATTTACTGTTTAAACGTATAATTTTTTTTAAACACATTTGAATGTACCTAAATTCGCTTAACATAATAATATTTGGCGGCAAACTGCTTGAAACAAAAGAATATAAAACAAACTGCTTGAATTACAAATTTATTTTATTTTATTTCATGAAGTACTAATTCAAGCAGTTTGACTAAGTAAGTCAGATTGTTTTAAAAAATGTTTTTACACATTTTAAACACTTTTAAACACAGATTGAAATTCGTAACAAGACAATTGATAGAAAGTAAATTTAAATGTTTTTTAAATTACTGTGAAATTATCCAACAGTTTGACTTTTTTCCAGTCAAACTGCTTGAATTTTGGTAATAAAGGCAAACTCTGTAACAAATGGATTTATAAATAAAAAAAACAAATTCTGTTAAGAAACAGTTTTAAAAAATTTAGCTAATTAATCACATTATTAATGTTTGTTACCTTTCTTCAATTACATATTTTTGTTTAATTTTTGTATTTTTTTGTTTAAACACAATTGAATGTACCTAAATTCGCTTAACAGAATAATATTTTTTTATGTTTTACTGTTTCAATTAGATTGACATTTTTTAAAATTACACATTTATACCAATTTAATTTTCATGAAGGACTAATTCAAGCATTTTGAATTACTTAGTCAAACTGTTTTAAAAATTATTTTTTACACGTTGGGAACACATTTGAATGTACCTAAATTGATGATTTTTAAATGTTTTTTAAAAATTCAGATTGATACGTTTATGATATTTAAAATATTTATGGATCTGTTTCGTAAAATTAGCTGGATAAAACTCAACCTGCTTTAGCTGATAAAAACAGAAAGATAAATTATATCAAACTTCAACAGTCAAAAATGTTTGAAAAAATAAAATTTGGTATATTAACCACAAAAATTAAATATATTTAGAAAACTGTCAAACTGCCCATCACTTTGACCGTTTACAGTCAAAATGATTGAATTTTGGAGACAAAATGAAGTTTAATTTAAAATTTTGGAAAAAACAGATATTTGATAAAAAAAGTTCAAACCGTTTACAGTTATACTTTAACAACGGTGGAAATTACATCATATTTTTTATGATCCAGGATGCATACTAACAACGACAAGGGAAAGGGCAAGATGAATTACCATGTAACACCGCAAAATTTAGAAAGCGCTTTTTTTTTAAATGCCCGAAGGCAATTAGGTTACCCTCTAGGTCAGTTTAGTTTATCTTAGTTTAGTTTAGTTTACAAACAAGGTCCCACAATAAGCTTCCAAATAAACATTTCTTATACAATACATTAACGGTGTCACTTAAACGACATGGCTCACTTTACAAACACAATCCATTGAGCTTGGTCAATCATCCCGTCCAAAGCACCGATCAACCTGAAAAGATTCAACGAGGGAGGGATTAGCACAAAGCTAAGTGAATGAACATAAACAACAAATTATACAAAGCTCGACAAGCGAGCACCAACACCTCCACGATTGTTACTCCTCGTAATCGCTTAACCGTTGTTCCCCTGAATCACTGTTCCACCGAACCAGTAACCGCTAACTGTCTAATCACTAACACGGAAGTTATAAAACATCTCCGCGTACTAACCTCGGAAGTAGATTCTACATCTCCGATTGCTAACGCGGAAGTTATAAAACATCTCCGCGTTGGGTAAACACTATCACTGAGGAACGGTGGCTTTGCGGGCCTTAAACCGTGGTTGGCCAGAACCACAGTAACCGTTGGCGCTTCATATCCAACACCCGGGCAACTCCCTCCCCTTAACCATGAAACGCATACAGGTAAAGTCGGATACCCTATTAGTCGATACCTTTTGCCCAGCCGTTATCCATCCGACGCTGACCTCTTACCTATCCTCGATTTCCACTAACCGAGTTATTGCTACCAATCAAGCAAAACCTTTCCATCTATGTGCACACATCCTATTTCGTCTAACCCGATCGAACAGGTACCAAACAAGCCAACTGTCAAGGATTCGCGCCCGAAAACGACCCAAAAACCTGTAACCTACAGTTCACGATCGTGAACAATAGTTCACGAACGTGAACTAGAGTTCATGCCGTGAACTAGAGTTCACGATCGTGAACTCTCTACAGGGAAGTTCCCTGCATTTTTCCTGTATTTTCCTGCATGTTTCCTGTATTTTCCTGCACCTTTCTCCCAACAGGCACTACCAAACCGATTGTAACCGAACACAAGTTTGAGGTTAAGTCCACTCACCGTTACTTCCACTTGTCGAACTCAGAGGTCTAATGTTTCTGAGTCACGATCCCGATTCATGTACACCAAAGGAATACCGAATTAGTATATAATTCCACCAAATTATAAACAATGTTAAATACGCATTTAACACTAACACTTGCACTAACTAGATAACCAAACACTTGAATCATCATATGAACATGTCATGACCACTTACACTTACATAACAAATCAACTAGTCCTTTTGCAAGCCTTACAACCAAACGGGTCAAACCGGGTTATTAAACAATAATACCTTCTATAACTACAATCATGTCATCAACTTGCAATTCACCAAACGTTACCAATAACATTTCTAATCACATAAACCTAACAAAATACTTACACTTTCACAATCCAAGTTATTTTAAGTCGTTTTACTACCAATTGGCCCAAACGGGTCAAAAACCCGAACATCACTTACAACATAAACAATTCACATCTAATGTCCATAAACTACTACATTTAGCAATTCATCACTAGTTAACCAAATTCAACAAGTTTATAACTATCATAACCCAACTATTTTACTTAGAAATCACAAGTTATATCTTTTGACCCAAATCATCCAAACACTAACTAGTATCTCATCAACCTCATCAAAACTTGATATAATACATAACCAATCATATATAGCATATCATTTTAACATATCAAGCAACAAAACCCGTAAAAACACACGAATGACATATTTCCACCAACTAGTCATTTAACACAATAATTGGTTCATAATTTCTACATAAACTTAAACAATTGTTTTAACTAACCTTCTCATCCAAATCAAGTCATAATCCACCAAAACATCCAATACTTGATTTCTCAACATCCATAACTTATTAAACATGTTTTCTCAACCTAATGAACAATTTCAAGCATTCAAACAACAAGAAATCCAAGGTTTGTCAAAACCCATATAACCTACTTTTACATAAACACACCAACTTGTACACTTTGCTAAAATGGTTGTACCTTGTGCTAAATTACTTGTACTCATGCAACAATACATGTCAAACTTTGCATAAACATTTAATATAACATCTAACACCATAATCACCAACCAAAACTCAAGACCACATAAACCCTAATTTATCAACTATCATGAAATTGAAAACGAACACATATAGGTTGAAGCTTACCTCAAGAGTTATCCAAAAACGGGTTCGGATTAATGATTGGCCAAGAAACAAACTAGGGATCTTCAAGATAAACTCAAGAACTTGAAGAAGATGATGGAGGTTTAGAGAGAGAGGGAGAGAGACGTATGGAGAGAGAGAGAGAGAGAGAGAGAGAGAGAGATCGAATGAGATGGATTGGTGAAAGAAACAAAGTGGGGGATTTTCCCACTCCCCAACCGGTCAAACAAAGGTGGGGGACCCACTTGGTGATTTTTTTCCACTTTTAAGCAATACAATCTAAAAAGTCCCTTTCGTAGTTAATTTATTTAAAATACCAAACGAACACTATTTTTTGCCACGAAAATATATTCGGAAACGATATTAAAAGGAGAATCCAAAAATATAAAAATCATGAAATCCTTTAAACATTTCAGAAATCGGGTATTTTAATCCATTGATTAAAATATCGCAAAATGACAAAAGGTCAAACAAATCATTTAACATTTAACCAATTTATTCCACATATGGTCAAATAGACATTATCAACTATCAATATATACCTAAAACAACTAGACCAGTTTTAGGATGTTACAACTCTACCCTCCTTAAAGAGGATTTCGTCCCCGGAATCCAACAACAATATTCAAATAGCAAGTATTTAGCACAATAAGTTTATGACTCTATCCCAATAACTTTCACGTATACATGCTCAAACAAAATCACATCCAATTTGTCATACAATTCATATAGCATTTACCATTCATAACAAGATAGCATTCCTCATGCCATAAAGTTATTCAACTAGCATAAGTTACAACATAACTTCCATACACAAGGTCACACAATTATTTCAAGCCTCAAATACCTACTTGTTTTTCTCCTTTATTCTATCAAGACTTACAATCTTGCACGATTTAACTTGTTAAACGACCCATAATTTAAAGAATTTCCAATAAAATTTCCGGCCTTAATCAATTAATTCTCAAAAATACTCTTTCATAACATAAAGTCACATCAATTTTTGCATACTAGGCACAAACTGGTCAAAATCAAGCAATTCATCGTGACACTATCAAAGTCCCTAGTTAAACATAATTCTAACAATCATATATTATTCCATGCTTAATTGGCCATATTACATGGGTGACAAAATTTTACAAAGTCAAGTTGCACGCTTTGACGAAACAAGTTGAAGTCTACACAATTCAAGTCTACCTCACATATCTCATTACAATCATGGCAATACAAATAGCAACATCTTTTATACCCAATTAGTCATACCTGTGACCTAACAGATCACAACAAGTTTTATTATTCAAAAAAAAATGTTTTATTACATCCATAACATGTTAAAGCTACCCACCAAACCAACTCATGCAATTATCAAACGATTATCACCATGATCAAGATCTAACAACTAAAAGCATCCAATCCAGTCCTGACACTATTCACCTTAAACGGGTCAACATTGAGGAATTTATCACAACAATTCCAACCATACAACTAACGGTTCATTAAACATATCAAACTCATATCATGACTAATAAGTGTTTTCAATTAAATGTCAACTTTTACTTAGACTTCAAGTCAAACAATTACAATTCACTAGTTCTCGACTCTTACTTATTAACATCCAAATAACATGATACTTTTCGTCAATTCAATTCACAATTAAGCATAAACAACTTTTATTACAATCAATAAGACATCATCATCACCTTGAGTAATTTCAAAATTACCAATTCAAACTATGATCAATTTTTTATTAACATAAATCATTTTAATATAATCATCTAATTTCCAAACTTGTCTCAAATAATTTCATAATCAGTGCAATCACTTAACAACCTCTTTTATCTTCAATTATTACTATCGCAAGTCAACTCAAAATAATCTGAACATACAGTTCGTTAGTCACTTTCTAGATCCCAAATTCAACATAGGAAACCATTCGCTGTTTATCACAAACATTTCAGGTCATTCAGATAACTAACATTGATTGAGTGTCATAATTAATGGCTATAACAAAAGCAACATCAATTTATTCACATTGGACAGACATTTCCGATTTTCACCATACAAGTCACTATATGTGACCTGACGGGTCACAACAAAAGTTTCAACTTTTTCACATAACAAACACAAGTCCTACTTGGACTATTCAATTCACATATACAATTCCTTCCATTTTAAATACAAGCATCACATTCAAGAAGTCTACAATAATTACCATTATACTCAATTTGATCCACGGTCACATATATTGTGACCGAAACCGACATGCAACCGATTCTCTTCGCTTCTCCCGAAGTGAAGGAACGACTAAAACAATTTCAATCAACTTATCACCAATTCACACAATATGAAAACGAGTAACTCTAACCACCGAGACACTATGTGTGTCCAGACAACCAAGAAAAGAAGCAATCTTTTATAACTTTTAATTCATAACTTTAATTAACTAGACTAATCCATACATCATATCACTCTAAACTTAGTCCAAGTTTCAATAAAAGGAACATGTAAGCATACATCACTTATATCTACACACTCCCGACACATATGAGGTGTCCCAAATCAATAAGCAATCAATTATTATAATTCAAGTGACATAAAAACACCACGGGTAAGCACTTCAGTTCATCACAACATTTCACAAATCCTTAGTTAAGCAATCTTCTCAATTAACAATTCTACATAAACACAAGTATTGAGTTTATTAAAGCATACCCGAGCTATCATTGTCGGTCCACGGTTGGTGAAGATTCCCCGACCGCCCCCGTCCTTGACCCACAACCCATTTTCTTTTCCCAAGGTCAACTTCCATCTTGCCCAAATTGACCACCTCTAATGTACTTCTTTTCCCCACGTGCGTATATATGCTCCTCGGGTAGTTCCCGCATCATTACTTGATGTGCCAACATTTCCTAGGGCCAAGGGGGTCGAGTTCTCTGTACCTGTCATATCTATAACAATCACAACAACTCACGAAAGCTTAGTTTAAATCGTTAGTAACTACATACTTACTACAACTAACTTCATTCACCGTTGCTCTAATCCCACTCGTCCGGAATGCTTGACCAAACTTGAGCCACGATTTGGGAATGAAACACCAACCCCATGTATCCATTGCCAAACCGAAGCTCTGATACCAAATTGTAACACCGCAAAATTTAGAAAGCGTTTTTTTTTAAATGCCCGAAGGCGATTAGGTTATCCTCTAGGTCAGTTTAGTTTATCTTAGTTTAGTTTAGTTTACAAACAAGGTCCCACAATAAGCTTCCAAATAAACATTTCTTATACAATACATTAACGGTGTCACTTAAACGACATGGCTCACTTTACAAACACAATCCATTGAGCTTGGTCAATCATCCCGTCCAAAGCACCGATCAACCTGAAAAGATTCAACGAGGGAGGGATTAGCACAAAGCTAAGTGAATGAACATAAACAATGAATTATACAAAGCTCGACAAGCGAGCACCAACACCTCCACGATTGTTACTCCTCGTAACCGCTTAACCATTATTCCCCTGAATCACTGTTCCACCAAACCAGTAACCGCTAACTGTCTAATCACTAACACGGAAGTTATAAAACATCTCCGCATACTAACCTCGGAAGTAGATTCTACATCTCCGATTGCTAACACGGAAGTTATAAAACATCTCCGCGTTGGGTAAACACTATCACTGAGGAACGGTGGCTTTGCGGGCCTTAAACCGTGGTTGGCCAGAACCACAGTAACCGTTGGCGCTTCGTATCCAACACCCGGGCAACTCCCTCCCCTTAACCATGAAACGCATACAGGTAAAGTCGGATACCCTATTAGTCGATACCTTTTGCCCAGCCGTTATCCATCCGACGCTGACCTCTTACCTATCCTCGATTTCCACTAACCGAGTTATTGCTACCAATCAAGCAAAACCTTTCCATCTATGTGCACACATCCTATTTCGTCTAACCCGATCGAACAGGTACCAAACAAGCCAACTGTCAAGGATTCGCGCCCGAAAACGACCCAAAAACCTGTAACCTACAGTTCACGATCGTGAACAATAGTTCACGAACGTGAACTAGAGTTCACGCCGTGAACTAGAGTTCACGATCGTGAACTCTCCACAGGGAAGTTCCCTGCATTTTTCCTGTATTTTCCTGCATGTTTCCTGTATTTTCCTGCACCTTTCTCCCAACCGGCACTACCAAACCGATTGTAACCGAACACAAGTTTGAGGTTAAGTCCACTCGCCGTTACTTCCACTTGTCGAACTCAGAGGTCTAATGTTTCTGAGTCACGATCCCGATTCATGTACACCAAAGGAATACCGAATTAGTATATAATTCCACCAAATTATAAACAATGTTAAATACGCATTTAACACTAACACTTGCACTAACTAGATAACCAAACACTTGAATCATCATATGAACATGTCATGACCACTTACACTTACATAACAAATCGACTAGTCCTTTTGCAAGCCTTACAACCAAACGGGTCAAACCGGGTTATTAAACAATAATACCTTCTATAACTACAATCATGTCATCAACTTGCAATTCACCAAACATTACCAATAACATTTCTAATCACATAAACCTAACAAAATACTTACACTTTCACAATCCAAGTTACTTTAAGTCGTTTTACTACCAATTGGCCGAAACGGGTCAAAAACCCGAACATCACTTACAACATAAACAAATCACATCCAATGTCCATAAACTACGACATTTAGCAATTCATCACTAGTTAACCAAATCCAACAAGTTTATAACTATCATAACCCAACTATTTTACTTAGAAATCACAAGTTATATCTTTTGACCCAAATCATCCAAACACTAACTAGTATCTCATCAACCTCATCAAAACTTGATATGATACATAACCAATCATATATAGCATATCATTTTAACATATCAAGCAACAAAACCCGTAAAAACACACGAATGACATATTTCCACCAACTAGTCATTTAACACAATAATTGGTTCATAATTTCTACATAAACTTAAACAATTGTTTTAACTAACCTTCTCATCCAAATCAAGTCATAATCCACCAAAACATCCAATACTTGGTTTCTCAACATCCATAACTTATTAAACATGTTTTCTCAACCTAATGAACAATTCCAAGCATTCAAACAACAAGAAATCCAAGGTTTGTCAAAAAAAAAAGCTAGGGATCTTCAAGATAAACTCAAGAACTTGAAGAAGATGATGGAGGTTTAGAGAGAGAGGGAGAGAGACGTATGGAGAGAGAGAGAGAGAGAGAGAGAGATAGAATGAGATGGATTGGTGAAAGAAACAAAGTGGGGGATTTCCCCACTCCCCAACCGGTCAAACAAAGGTGGGGGACCCACTTGGTGATTTTTTTCCACTTTTAAGCAATACAATCTAAAAAGTACCTTTCGTAGTTAATTTATTTAAAACACCAAACGAACACTATTTTTTGCCACGAATATATATTCGGAAACCATATTAAAAGGAGAATCCAAAAATATAAAAATCATGAAATCCTTTAAACATTTCAGAAATCGGGTATTTTAATCCCTTGATTAAAATATCGCAAAATGACAAAAGGTCAAACAAATCATTTAACATTTAACCAATTTATTCTACATATGGTCAAATAGACATTATCAACTATCAATATATACCTAAAACAACTAGGCCAGTTTTAGGATGTTACAACTCTACCCTCCTTAAAGAGGATTCCGTCCCCGGAATCCAACAACAATATTCAAATAGCAAGTATTTAGCACAATAAGTTTACGACTCTATCCTAATCACTTTCACGTATACATGCTCAAACAAAATCACATCCAATTTGTCATAAAATTCTTATAGCATTTACCATTCATAACAAGATAGCATTCCTCATGCCATAAAGTTAGTCAACTAGCATAAGTTACAACATAATTTCCATACACAAGGTCACACAATTATTTCAAGCCTCAAATACCTACTTGTTTTTCTCCTTTATTCTATCAAGACTTACAATCTTGCACGGTTTAACTTGTTAAACGACCCATAATTTTAAGAATTTCCAATAAAATTTCCGGCCTTAATCAATTAATTCTCAAAAATACTCTTTCATAACATAAAGTCACATCAATTTTTGCATACTAGGCACAAACTGGTCAAAATCAAGCAATTCATCGTGACACTATCAAAGTCCCTAGTTAAACATACTTCTAACAATCATATATTATTCCATGTTTAATTGGCCATATTACATGGGTGGCAAAATTTTACAAAGTCAAGTTGCACGCTTTGACGAAACAAGTTGAAGTCTACACAATTCAAGTCTACCTCACATATCTCATTACAATCATGGCAATACAAATAGCAACATCTTTTATACCCAATTAGTCATACCTGTGACCTAACAGATCACAACAAGTTTTATTACTCAAAAAAATGTTTTATTACATCCATAACATGTTAAAACTACCCACCAAACCAACTAATGCAATTATCAAACGATTATCACCATGATTAAGATCTAACAACTAAAAGCATCCAATCCAGTCCTGACACTATTCACCTTAAACGGGTCAACATTGAGGAATTTATCACAACAATTCCAACCATACAACTAACGGTTTATTAAACATATCAAACTCATATCATGACTAATAAGTGTTTTCAATTAAATGTCAACTTTTACTTAGACTTCAAGTCAAACAATTACAATTCACTAGTTCTCGACTTTTACTTATTAACATCCAAATAACATGATACTTTTCGTCAATTCAATTCACAATTAAGCATAACAAACTTGAAGTTTCTGTTGTTTTTTAGCGTTTTTTGCTGAATATCATCCTGAATTTTCTGTTGATTATTCATTCTTAGTGCCCGTTTTGAAGCACGTTCTCTATACCCCATTCCCATTAACATCGATAGAGCCTGCTTTTGAACTTGAAGCTGCAATTAAAGAACATTTTATAAAATTTCAAATCCGTAAAAAAGTAACTAAAAAAATAAAAAAAGGCACCTGCAATTATCTGTTTCTAGCACTATTCAATGAATTCTTTGCTTTTTCAAGATCACCACTATGATATGCCACTATTCCTTCCAACAATTCCAACCTCAAGTGCCTAATATTAGTGTCATATATAGATGATGAATATATAAATGATGATTATATATAGGCGCTTTCAAGCTACTGATAACTTACTTATATCTTTGAGCATAAAATAACACCAAACCATATCTATTTGAACTATTGGCACATTATCAATTAGATGCAGCAAACAAAAAACGATGGTAAGATTGTAAAATCACATACTGTGATTGTATGAGAAAAATAGCAAATTTTTAAAATGTACAAAACTGATAAATGAAGAAATGTTAAGTCTTACTTATTAATGCAGATTGACAAATTCGGATATTTTGATTATCAGTTCACCTTTACATAATCCGAAGGTATTGAAGACTTACAGATTGGAGAAGAAATACATCCGCGTTCAAGAGGTATTCCGATTTTTTGATAAATTCTTATCCGGTTTATGCAAATTTTTGTTAAGCAGAATTTGTTTAAATCTGAACATCTAATTAGGTATACCGCTGTTTGAACAATAGAAAATCAATTAGACAACAAAAACATCTGTATAGTGGGTTGTATTGTTGAATCGCCCAAAAATCATGAACATACTGTAAATTAGGGCAGAAGCAATTACCTGTGCAGGTGTTGAAATGGTATAATTACCCTCTACCATCCACCAATTTCGTTAATCCCCTCATGCACAAACCACCAAATCCGACAACAACACCGGATTCAAACCTCATCGGCACCAGCGTAATTTGTGGTCGCACGAGTCATCGGACACTTTGGGGTCTAGATCTCGATTGCCGATTGGATTGTTTCTCATTTGTAGTCATTGGGCCATTTTGATAAGCTGATAGTCAAACCCATTACGAAAATTTGGGCCGACGATATTTAATGTCCAAATGGGCTGCACAACACTTTCATTTCAGGGCCCAATCGGTTATACCTTAAATAATTACCCACTTAACTACTAAAACATGTTATTGTAATTTTATTGTGTAAAATATTTTATTATTTTGTTATAACATATTTTTTTTTAATATATTTGTTCAATTAAAATGTTAATTTAATTTATTTACATATTTTGAAGATCGATACATAACATGGAGATGTCTAATTCCACCAATAATAAAGCAATGGTAGATAATACAGAAAAAAAAGGTGGAAAAAGGAAAAACATGGTAGATAACAAGGAGAATCGGCCAGAAAACACAGTAGATGGTTTGTGCTCTTTGTCGAACACACGTAAGTTTTTTATTTAATTACTCTATTTAAAAATAGAGTAATTTATATTGTTTGCAATTTAAGTATTTATCAAATATATTTAACCAAATTTTACCTCTTTTCTATTTTGAGGTTTACCAAATGAGATAAATGGAGTGGTTAGGAAACCTGGAAGACCTATCGCAACTAAACCACTTACGCAAATTAGTGGAAGTATGCAAGGTGGGTACAATTTCTGCTATCCCTCGAATGGTCATAAGTCCTTCCGACAACAAGATGCCTTTCAAATTGAACCGGAGGCAATTCCCCGTTCAGGTATGCTTTGCAATGACAATTAATAAAAGTCAAGGTCAGACGTTGTCTCAGGTTGGTCTGTTTCTGCAAAAACCGGTATTCTCACATGGCCAACTTTATGTAGCTGTATCTCAAGTTAAGAGCAAGAAAGGATTGAAGGTCATTTGTTGTGACAGAGATGGCAATTACACTAATTCAACAGCAAATGTCGTTTACAAAGAAGTCTTATTTCGTTTGTAAATTACATGTAACATTTCTTCATGTATCAAATTGTTGTACAAAATCATCACCACATTTATCGATTATTATGTCATTTAGACAATTATTTAATCTTTTGTTGGTATTGTTCTACATTCTGAAATTTGAAGCATACCCGCCCATCGGGGCGGGTTTTGTAGCTAGTATATATATATATATATATATATATATATATATATATATATATATAGGGTCAAGTTATATAGAGAACCCATAATATAGTGCAGAACCCGTAGAACCCGTGAATTTAAATCACAGCCGTAGGAAAAACAATCTAAAGGATGAGATTAGTAGTGGCAGTAATGTAATTACCGGGTAATCTTTTTAAACGTTTTTTTGATGAAAAGGGTAAAATATTCAAGTTGGATACTAATTTACTAGTATATTTTTTTTTAAAGTGACAAAAAATACCTCATTAAACCGGAATCCCTTAAAAATCGTGATTACCCCCATTATCACAAAATAGCCTGGTTTTTTCAAATGTGGGTATTTGATGAGGGACGAGGGAAAATCTACAAAATCCGGTTAAAAAGGAGGCGATTTGATAAAAAACAACAGAATATCACATCGATGCAAACATATTTAGATAAATAAGCGTTTTCATCGAACCATTTATTCACTAAAGATTCTAACGGAGGTTCAATTTCAGTCGACGAATAGGAAGGAAAAAACGAAGAACAATGTCAGGTAAGTATTGTAATAATTTACAATAAACGCAACACATATGTGTTTATTATGATGTTTTCAAGCTTTATTAATCGAAATACATGTTCTTAAGCAAAACGACGATTAATTTTTGAAAGTTGGTGCTTTTTAGGGGGTTTTGCATCAGTGCAATTCTGGATGCTTTTTTTACTAATAGAGTCTTCAAAAGCATTGTTGTTTGTCAATCGTTCGTTGGTCAGCATGCTTAATATGTAGTATAATTAACAAAACATATATGTTACCTTTTCAGATATTCATCCATATTGACAACGAAGGACAACAATTCCTCATGACTTTTGACATACGAACTGTTTCTGTTATCATGTTGGGGGTATAAAAGAAACAAGTGGGTGTAAAGTATGCAACGTTATTGTAGCCAACATAATTGTAAGAATTGTTAATGTGATGTGTTAATTTCTTTTTGCATTTATGTACTAACTTATAATTTAATTTGAACAGAAAAAACTATTTGGTCAGTGTGCTACATCCATTAATCATGTGAAGGCCAATTCATTTAGCGAGTCTGAATTGATAATTGGAGACTTCAAGTGGCAAAGCGGAAATTCCAAAAAGATATTAGGAGTTTATGTAATGTTTTAGCTATGAATGTTAATCCTAATTTGATACTATTGATGGTTTTTATTGACTGTTAATTATATAATGTCAAAATATATGTCAAGTACATATGTGTTTAGTCATAACTAAAACTATTGGTTTGCAAGTACATATGTGTTTATTGACAAAAATATTATGATTGATACTCTTACTAGTTAGTCTTAACTAAAACTGTTGATTTGTAAGTATATAACTCAGATATAGGAACAAGGGATGTTTATATTGCAAAACATATTAAGTTAATACATTGGTGTTTTACTACAGACACGTATTTACACAAACGTTGATCATAATATGTGTCAAGTACATATGTGTTTACATGAGATACACATATGCAGATAATCAAAAAATGTGTACAATTACAAGGCACAATCAACTATATATGTAATTGACTATTCAACTTAACTACACATGTGCAAGTATGTAACCCATATATAGGATGAAGAGATGTTTATATTGCAAAACATACTACCTTAATACATTGGTGTTTTTCTACACACACATAATTACTTACGTAATTGCTACTAAGTTAATACATTGATGTATTACAAAAAAATAAATGCATTTACACCACACTAATAGTTTGTTTCTATTTATAAATAACTAAAAACTGAAACAAAACAAAAATGTATCTAAAACATAGATGCAAAACAAAAACTTAGATCCAAAACAATAAAAAAACATGTCTAAAAACAGAAATGCAAGCACACTAACTTGGTTCACTAAAAATAAAACAACCTATTATGAAATAAATAAAGACAAAATAATCAAAATGCAGCTAAATCACTATCGCCATTAGCAGATTCGTTGTTTCTCCATAGCAGATTCAAAGCAACGCGAGTTTTGATACATTTGAATTATTGACTTCAATCAACTGGAATATAAATGAAAAAAAGTATTAAGGAAGACCAGGTATGCAACCATTATAAATGAAAAAAATAATACTAAACACATAAAAAATTACCACTACCGTCTTCATCAACTGGAATATCTTCGAACGTATCATCAATCAGATCATCATTAACTTCAATCAAGGGGGCGTCTACCATTAATGATTATGCAGTGAAACACCGCTAGAAAACCCAGCCTCATCGATCTGTACCATATCTTCACTAGCCTGCAGATCTCGGTTTTCAGAATAATGAACGAATAAGAATCGTCCGTCACAAATATGTAACACCGGCAACCTCCAATTTTATAATCAACTATAGGAATACTGGATACGATGTTGAAATGCGGAAGATATGGGGTAAACGGTTTCAAAGAAGTTGAAGATATAATCAAATCCCCACTTTCCATGATTATAGGGAATTATTAAAAAGTTTCTAAATATCCAATTTTGAGTCGAATACCTGTTTTGCCCTTACGAATTAAATAAATGGAAAAAAATAAACTAATTTCTAATTGGTCAATAAGGGTTCTACGGGTTCTGCACGAAAGTATGGGTTCTACGGTTTAATGAGGTATTTTTTGTCACTTAAAAAAAAATATACTAGTAAATTAGTATCCAACTTGACTATTTTACCATTTTCATCAAAAAAACGTTTAAAAAGATTACCCGGTAATTACATTACTGCCACTACTAATCTCATCCTTTAGATTGTTTTTCCTACGGCTGTGATTTAAATTCACGGGTTCTACGGGTTCTGCACTATATTATGGGTTCTCTATATAACTTGACCCTATATATATATATATATATATATATATATATATATATATATATATATATATATATATATATACACCTTGCTAATTTTAGAACTTAAAATTAACATTTCTTTTAATCCTTATTAATTAGTTAAACCCTAATCTTGTTCTTGGTCAATCAAAACTAGGGTTTTGACTTTCTTGATAAAAAAACATTATTTATTAAAAGATTAATCCTAATCAATCGTATCTAAACAATAAACTTTGTTTAAATTCTAGGATAGATTATAACCTTAATTAATTTATTTAAACTTTTTAATTCAAACCTTATAGATAATAAAACTTTGTCTTAGACTCTAGGTTTAAAGAACTAGTTTTAATAAATCTATTAAAATAATAATTAAACCTATTAAACATGAACTTGTTTAATTATCTAGGTTTTAGATTATCATCTTAATTAATTCTTTTAATTAATTAATAGTTTAATGTTTTTGGTCCTAGGTTACTTCTAGGGTATTTCGAAAATTCCTTAAAGCCTAGGAAACTTTTCCACTAATTAAACTAGGCTAGTTTAACAAACTTGGTGTCCAAGCAACCTCCTAGATCTCGAAAATCTTGAGAAAAGGAAAGAATCTTTTTTGACCAATTAAACCAAAACTTGGTTTAACATACTTGGTCCTAGATTTTGAAGATCAAATAATAAGGAAAGAATCCTCTTGATCAAAAACTTTGATGTTCTTGATCCTAGGGTTCTTCCTAATTTCGAAATTTCTAGGGTTAGGAAAAGAAGCTTTTTTGACCAATTAAACTAAACTAGTTTAATGTTCTTGGTCCTAGGGATCTTTACAATTTTCGAAAATTACTAGGGTTAGATCCTTATGACCAATTAAACTAAACTAGTTTAATATTCTTGGTCTAGGGTTCTTACCCTTTTTCGAAAACTAAGAAGAAGAAGAAAAAGAAATTGGAACAAAAAGAAAGACTTTAATTAAAATAAACAAACAAACTTTTTTAATCTAGTTTAGATTTCTAAACCAGCACTCTGATACCACTGAAGGGTTTCACATAACCTGATCGACCACTTGGGTCAACCTCCTAGTATACTTTGTTCGACCATACTGACCAAGAACATGAACTTGTTCTTGACCGGTTAAAACCAACTAGCTGATTAATCCCTAAAAGCGTAAGTGGGATTAAACCTAATCCTTAAACCCTAAAGGATTGGGATGTTGGAAATCTAGATTAGATTAACTAGAAAAGAAACCTTGTACGAAGAACTCGAACACACACACAGCTTGTGTGTGTTCGTCGACCATCAACCAAGAACCCTAGGGTTCTTGGTCGAATTCGAACAAGAGGAGAGGAAGAAAGAGTGTTCCATGAATCATACCTTAGGTTTAGCTTAAGATAGTCCACTGATGATGAACACGACGAGCGATCCTCTAGATGATCACTTGCAACGATCCTTGATCTTCGAAACTCAAAGAACGAACAAAGAATGAACGAAGAACACGAAGAACACAAGACTTGTGTTCTTGGAGTTTCGGCCGATTGAATGGGGAGGAGGGGCAAGGGATTTCGTGTGAGGTGTATAAGGTTACAAGGGGTTTTAGGGTTACCCTAAGCCTCTTATTTATATACAAATAAGTTACGCTTAGAACCCTTAAGTTTAATTAAGATTAGATCTTTAATTAAACTTTCCTTTTAACACTTCCATCCCTTATAGTTTACTAGTTATTATTGTCACACTTAATTATCAAATGTCTTAGTATTATAAACTTATATATTTCGGTACCCATATACACGAAATATATATATACTTGTGTTTTATACCTTTTACAATTAATTAGACAATAATATTAGGCCTCTCCCAACCGTTACCCATCAGTAAACCCATCAGTACCACCACGTCATCACATCCTTACTGACACGCTACTGACACGGTCGCGCCAACCCTACCCATCACTAACCCATCACTAAACCCATCCTTTCCACATCATCATTTTAATTAATAAAAAAAAAACATTACGCTACATTAAATAAAAAAAACATCACATTAAATTAAAAAACATTATATTAAATTAAAAAAAGACATTAAAACATAAAAAAACATTAAACTTAAAAAAAACATTAGACCTAAAAAAAACATTAGACATAAAAAAAACATTAAACTTAAAAAAAAAAACTACTCGTCGTCCTCGTCGTCTTCTCCGTCATCGGTTGAGTCCGGATCGGCGTATTTTCCCAATAAACTCCTGCGATATTTTAAAGCCGCTTTTCGCTCTCTTCGGTTCAAATTATCGGGAACCGAATAATGAAGGACTCTGAAAGCATCCGATATCATGCGCTCCACAGTCGCTTCTTTGATAGTCTTCAAAGCGTCAGCTTGCAATATGGCGGTATCACATATACGGTCACGAGTTTCGTCACTTGAATACCGTGACGAAGTCGCCTCCGAGATATTTGTCGTACGCCGGCTAACGTTACGACCCGGTGGGCGACGGATCGGGTCGTCACGGAATAGACCTTCCATATTTGCGGACGGGAACGGGTTGGTGTTGTCTTCGCCAAGGTTCACTGGGTTGGGCTCGGGAGCGGGGTGGGGATTCATCACGTTGTAATCTACCCAAAACTTGGGGTAATCTTTTAGTTCCTCCCAACACTGTTCGAACAAAAAGTGCCTTCTGGTGTTGGTGTCATAAAATTGTTGTTTTGCAGCGTTGAGCACGCCTTGGTCATCGGCCCCACTTTGTCGCCTTGACTCGAACCGTTTAATGATTTCCCTAAACTTCCGAACGTCCGTTTTTATCTTGTTCCATTTTCCTTGGAGTTGACTTCTGGTGCGTTTTATATCAACAAGTGAGTTGTACTCGGCTTGAATCTGCCCCCAAAGTCGATCAACGGTTTGTGATTTCCCGATTATTGTGTTTTGTGAAGCATTTATCCACCGCTGGCATAAAATATTGGCCTCCGAGATAGACCACTTCCGCACCGAACCAGCCTCCCAAACCGCTGGTGTAGCTCTTCTTCTTCTTCATGTTCCCCTGCTTGGTTCGACCGGTTCGGGTACTGCTTGTGGGCCCTCTCCTTCGTCTACCTCTTCCACTTCGAGCGGGGATTCAGTTTGCAAATCCGGTTGAAACCCAAAACCCGAACCCTAACCGGGATAATAACTGCCGCCATAGAAATCGGGTTGGAAACTGGGTTGATAACCGGGTTGGTAACCTGGTTGATAACCTAGTTGATAACCCGGTTGAAAACCGGGTTGATAACCCGGTTGAACAGCGCCTTGGTTCGGGAAACCGCCGGGAGATGAGTAGAACGGAAGAAAACCCGAACCCGAACTAGATGCTACGTTGCTCGGGGTGGGCTGACTAGTCTGACCAACGTTTGACGAATATGCTGGTGTCGGGATATTCAACAAACTTTGGAAGTGATCATTTGACGGGGAGGAGTTAGATCTACGGCTCATGATGAAAATTTGTATGAAGGTAATGAAGAACTTGGAGAAGTGGTATAAAATTATGAATTAGGGGTATTGTATTTATAGGAGAAAATTAGGATAAAGAAAAAAAAAATTTGAATTTGAATTCAAAATTACACGCTCCCCCTCGGCCCCACACGCTCCCCCGATGCCAGCTCCAACCCGTCCTCACCCCGACGGCTCCCTCACGACGGCACCCACGACGGCCCCGTGCCAACGGCGTCGTGGGGTGACGGCCAAAAAAGGCCCACGACGGGTCCTTGTGACGGACCGTTGGCAGGGGTCTTATCCAATCTCTATATGATTAAATAGTTTTAAATCATATCATGGATAATCTATAATTAACACATTGTATATTTACTCAACTAGTAAATGTACAAGTACTTGTATTAATTAGTTAGTTAAACTAATCTAGTAATAAGTTAAACTTAACTTAATACTTAACTGATTCATAATGACTATTATGAATCATTCATCTTCGTAGTATCATTGCATATCTTGCTCGTATTACATGCACTCACTGGTGTGACCCTTAAGTGTTTCGTAGGCATGGATGTATCATCATAGGTTGACTTACTGCGCACATAATTCCTTCACCTACTGGTGACTACATCATGTGCTCGGAGCTCAATTTTCGTTTCTATCTTTTCAAGTTAATTTATGTGGTTTCTTATACTGCATAATTCTTAAGATATTGTCTAAAAAAATTAGAATATATGGTTTCTTAAAATATTCAACATTTCAAATGCAAGTCACGTATGACTATTAAATAGTCAAAGTGCAACAAGTGTTGTGATGAAGACCGCTTCTCAGCTATTTTCCAGGAGAAAGAGCTACCTATCAATTATCAAGATTTGTACAAAGAAGTGATTCTGCTATCGAGAGAAAAGAGAATGTCTTACCTCACAACGCATTATCTTAGGGGCAAAACACATCGATACAACAAGTCTCCAATCACACAGCTCCTGGAGATAACGACCGGCCACTTCTCAGGCTACTACTGGTACACCATCTTCCATATTCGCAGAGCAGACGATCAACTGTACACAATTGATGAAGGAGACTTCTATATCCTCGAACCTCGAGATATAGAATGTCTATACAACGAAGTACGAGAACTTCCAGACACCCCACATCAAGTCAAAAATCATGCGAGAAATTTCGCTAAGGCTGCTCTAAAGCGCTTCATGCTCGTCAAATCTCTTGCTGCTCGAATAGAAGATGTACAGATGGCAGTTGAGAGTGGCACAACAAAGGTCCACCTGCCTGCACCTTACAGATCACTTCCCTCCGAAATTTAAACTCGGAGAACAGTTGTTCTGGGTGAACCTAACTTGGGAATGACTTACACGAACCTATTCAATGAAAGACTTTTCTTTCGTGTATCAGACATTGCCAAGTACTGTGATGGCACATTAAAACTCCTGAAGAAAAAATTGGAGAAAAAGGGGAGACACTTGAACAGGCTTCCCAGCACCCCAGAGAACACCTCCCTACAAAGCAACATTGACAAACTAATCACTGCCATTGATGATAGATTAAAATGGCGCACAGTGATTAGACATTTTGAGGTTCATCTGGGGGTACGAGAACGTCGAAAAACGCCCACCTAAACTGCAGTCAATAACCCACCACAAAAGTTTGGTCAATATCATGGCCTCTGATGGGATGGCGAACCAATTACTCTCAGAAGACTAAACAAAAGGGGTGGCATGCGTCAATAATCAATCGCTGGGAGGCACTTCACCTGTCAAAACGTGTCCACTTTCCAAACAATGGCTTCTGATCACTACAAATTCAGTACCCAATCATCAAAAGAAAAGCACGAAGCTCAATCATCCTTCAATGCAAAAACTCTCCTCTAACCCTCCGACGATGTTTAAGGTACGTCTTCAAATCTCAAAACTTTTTCATACTTTTGATTTGTCAAGGGGGAGAAATACTAATTCTAGGGGGAGAATTACTCTTTCTAGGGGGAGAAAATTTAGAAAAATCAAAACAAAAATACCCAACATGAATAAACGAACGAAAAATCTTTTCATAAAGACATTATCTTCCCATGGTTTGCCAGATCCGGCCTAACCTATCCAGGGAAATATTTCTGCCAACTGGTAAATGTGAGGGTATACGTCTAGGGTATTGAACTAGGTGAGTGCAAAGTGATGTGAAAACATGATAAATTTAAGAAAACACACCTTTGAGTGGATCCAAACCGTCAACAAACCGGGCAACCATACAAATAGGTGATCATTCATAAGTTGAATGTTTCACTAGACTTTACTGGCCCAGTAAAGCAAATGCACGCCACCACCAACTACTCAAATTCCTCTCAACAGGAATTTGTTTCATTTCATTAGGGGACGTAGCACAAAAGCTACTGACTACTCATTCGGAGTATGTCGGTATTGAATCAAAATAACCTCCTGCCCCGGGTTAAGTCTCTTTGTATGCACAGTGTGTCTAGTTCTCACCCTCAAGAATCTTCCAATACAGGACACTTGCACTACAAAAATGGATCTCTGTGAATCCATCGGAACACTCGTAGTGGCATCACAATCTGATGTTTCACGAGGATCGAGTGGAAATCCTGCTAGAGCTAAAATCACGCCAACTCTAAACGTAGGTCACATATCTGAATCAACGGTTGTGCAAATGACTACTGATTCATACCGTGTGCTAAAGGAAGCTCTATGTGAGTCCGGTGTTACCTTAAAAGAACAAGTTGCCATGCCTTAAAATCCACAATCATTCAGGCAACAACTTTTACCGGAATTACATCAAAATCCGAAAAAAAATCCTTGTGAATTTCTAAAAATGCAACATCTTTTGAAAGCTGATTAAAATGCACATGAGCATAATAGACCACTGTCAAATTACTCCTATGATCTGCTAAACCCCAGCATGATCTTGATTGGGGTGCGCTGAGGTAAAAAAAATTGAGAGGGGTATGAAGTATGGGGTGCAAATCAGCTTATCACATGGTAAAAACAAAAACGAGGGTCTGGTTGAAAATGAAAAGGTGAGTTGAGTGACGAGCGTGTGTGAAAGGGTTAAAGAAAACGAAAAACCCTCCCTAAACCGAACAAATGACCGGGTAACCTCATCTATATCGGATTGCATATGTTTCTTTCTGATTAAGACATCATGGACCCAGTGATGCAATGCACAAACCCTACTGACCACCCAAGTACAAAAAGTACTTGTTTCAAAATCACGGAGATAACCACATCCACTATCGACATCTCATTTGGAGATTGTTGATATTGAAAAAGAGGACCCACCTCCAGTCCTCGCCTTCGTTTGTCCACGTATAGAGTCTAGAACCGAATTAAATCTCTCTAGGACATAGGCACTCTACCAAGCATATCTTTGGGATATTACTGGAACATTCATAGTGATACCAAAAATTATTGGTGTTCCACGATGATTGAATGGAAATCCTACCAGTGCTAACATAAATGCCAACACTGAACGTAGGTCACACAGTTTCTGTAACTGTTGTGCTAACAGGCAATCTATGTGATCCTGGGTTACCCTGATACCTTCTCGTGAAAAGATCAGACGATCGTACTGCATTCTTATCAACAACGGTCACTATGTCTGATAGAGGATCTGATGAATGTACTCCAATCTTATCAACAACAGTCAATACATCAGATAAGGGATTCTATGACCGTACTCCAACATTATCAACAACGGTCAGAAAATCCAAATCATATCAATATTCCGCACTACTACGACTTCAACAAATATCAGGAACCGAGGATCAGCAGCAAATCAACAAACGCCACAACTTCAAGAAAGGACTTCCGCTGCTAACCGCTCTATCCATGGGTCTACATTCCGTTGATTTGCCTGAAGTCTTCTGGAATACTTTGTATTGGTTGAAAAGCCAATTAAAAGTATGTCTGTCACCGATGATCAAAAGCTGATGCTGATTTTTCAACAAAACTGCTCAACGGTTCAACACTCAGCTCCAGCTTTACAAACAAAGAAGACTTCAAAGATATGCGACCTAGACTATTGTTACAAAGGGGGAGATTGTTAGGTATTAAAATGTTGTAATTAATAGTCTAGGGGTGCAATGTGTAACATTGCATATTGTTTTAGTTAATCTTAGGATTAGTCTTAAGCTAATTAGGAATTAAGGCCATGGTATATAAACCAAAGTGTAAGCCTTAATTCCTTAACTTTTGTCATTAATCAATTCACACAATTTCAGCAATTGTTCTCTCTAACCTCTCTCTGCTCTCTCTCTACAAGCCCTAACATTGTTCTTCAACTTTTCATCCAAATTCATCATCTAACCAACTAGCAATGGATTGATTGTGTGTTTTAAGCATTACACCATGGTTGATCATGAATCACCATAAGCTTGTGGTGATGACTACATCATATGGTTGGAGATCAATTTCCTTTTCTATCATTTCAATTAGATATGTTCGGTTTCTTATATCGCACAATTTATAAGATATTGTCTGCAAAAAGAATCTATGGTTTCTTGAAATTTCTAACATGTCAAATGCAAGTCTCGTATGATCAATAAGTAATCTGAGAGCAACAAGTGTTGTGATGGAGATGGTTGATCACGAAATCTATGTCATCACTACGAGCTTATGTAGTTTCTTATATCGCACAAATCTTAAGATATTGCGTGGAAAAGAGAATCTATGATTTCTTAAAATTTATAACATGTAAAATAAGAAACGCAAATGATCATTAACTAGTCTGAGAGCAACAAGGGATGTATATGATGACAATGGTTCATCATGGAATCTATGTCATCATCACAAGCTCATGGTGATGACCACATCATGTGCTCCGAGCTCAATTTCCTTTTCTATTTTTTAGTTTAATTTATGTGGTTTCTTATACCGCACAATTCTTAAGATATGTCAAGTAAAAAAATTTATGGTTCCATAGTAAATATAACGTGTCAAATGCAAGCGTCGTTTGATGATTAAGTAATTTGAGAGAAGCAAGTGCCAAGATAACGATGGTTGATCACCTGATCTATGTAATCACCACGAACTCGTGGTGACGACCACATCATGTGCTCGTAGCTCAATTTCCCTTTCTATCTTTTCAATTTAATTTATGTGGTTTCTATACCGGAAATCCTTAAGATATTGTGTAGTAAAAAAATCTATGGTGTCGTAATAAATCTAACATGTTAAATGCAAGTATTGTATGATCATTAAGTAATTTGAGAGCAACAAGTGTTATAATAAGGATGGTTGATCACGGGAGCTATGTTATCATCACGAACTCGTGGTGATGATATCATGTGCTCGGAACTCAATTTCCTTTTCTATCTTTTCAAGTTAATTAATGTAGTTTCTTATTGCAGAATTATTAAGATACTGTCTCGGAAAAAAAGATATATGGTTTCTTAAAATTTCTTACGTGTCAAATGCATGTCTCGTATCATCATTAAGTCATCTGAAAGCAACAAGTTATGCAATGGCGATGGTTGATCACGAAATAGATGTTATCACAATGAGCTCGTGGTGATTACTATATCATGTGCTCGGAGCTCAATTTGCTTTTCTACCTTTTCAAATTAATTTATGTGGTTTCTTATACTGCTTATTTCTTAAGATAATTATATGTAATAAGAATCTATGGTTTCTTAAAATATCTAACATGTCAAATGCAAGTCTTGTATGATCATTAAGTAGTCTGAGTGCAGCAAGTGCTGTATGTGATGACAATCGGTGATCACATAATATATGTCATAACCATGAGCTTGTCGTGATAAGTCTAACATGTCAAATGCAAGTATCGTATGATCACAATGTAGTTTGAGAGCAACAAGTGTATTAACAATGGTTGATCATGAGATCTATATCATCATCACGAACTTGTGGTGATGACCATATCATGTATTCAGAGCTCAATTTCCTTTTCTATCTTTTCAATTTAATTTAAGTAGTCTCTCATATCGCACATTTCTTAAGATATTGTCTAGTAAAAAATCTATGGTCTCGTAATAAACTTAACGTGCCAGCAAGTGCTATAATAACGGTGGTCGATCACGAGATCTACGTAATCCTCACGTGCATGTGGTGATGACCATATCATGTGCTCGGAGCTCAATTTCCTTTCTATCTTTTCAATATAGTTTATGTACTTAATTTCTTATATCTTCAACATTTCTTAAGATATTGTCTGGAAAAATGAAGGATTTATGGTTTCTTAAAATTGCTTACGTGTCAAATGCAAGTCCCCATATGATCATTAAGTAATCTGAAAGCAACAAGTGTTGTGACGGCGATGGTTAACCACAAAATCTATACCATCAGCACGCGCTCGTGGTGATGACTACATGCTCATAGCTCAATATGATTTTTTTATCTTTTGAATTTAATGTATCCGGTTTGTTATATTATCTGGAAAAAAAATCTGTGGTTTCTAAAAAATATCTTAAGTGTCAAATGCTAGTCACGTACCATCATACAATAGTCTCAGCAAGTGTTGTGATCACCATGGTTGATCACGAAGTCTATGTCATCACCCTAAGCTTTTGATGAGGACTCAGTGATGACTACATTATATGCTCGGAGCTCAATTTCCTTTTCTATCTTTTCAATTTATTTATGTCGTTTCTTATATCGCACAATTTTTAGGACATTGTCCGGAGAAAAGGATCTATGGCTTCTGAAAACTTCTAACGTGTCAAGTGAAAGCCTTGTATGATCACTAAGTAATCTAAGATCGTTAAGTTTTGATGACGATGGTTGATAACGAAATCAATGGCATCACCACGAGCTTGTGGCGATGACCACATCATGCGCTTCAAGATCAGTTTCATGTTCTATCTTTTCAATTTAATTTAAGTAGTTTCTTATAACGCGCAATTCTTAAAATATTATTTGGAAAAAAGAATCTATGGTTTCTTAAAATATCTAATGTGTCAAATTAAAGTTACGTACAATTATTAAGTAGTTTTAGTCTGAAAGCAGCAAATGTTGCATGTAATGACGATGGTTAATCATAGACTCTAGTTTATCACCATGAGCTCGTGTTGATGACCACATCATGTGCTTGTAGCTCAATTTCCTTTTCTATCTTCTCAATTTAGTTTATGTGGTTTCTTATACCGCACAATTCTTAAAATAGTATCTAGTAAAAAAATCTATGGTTTCTTAATAAATGTAAAGTGTCAAATGCAAGTATCTTATGATCATTAAGTAGTTTGAGAGCAGCAAATGCAATGTTGATGATGGTTGATCACGAAATCTATGTCACTATCACGAACTCGTGGTGATAACCATATCACGTGCTCGAAACTCAATTTCCTTTTCTATCTTCTCAATTTAATTTATGTAATTTCGTATATCTCGCAATTCTTAAGATATTGTCCGGAAAAAAAGAATATATGGTTTCTTAAAATTTCTAACGCGTCAAATCCGAGTCTCGTATGATTATTAAGTAATGTGAAAGCAACAGGTGTTGTCATGGCTTTGATTGACCAAGAAATCTATATCATCGCCATGAGCTTGTGGTGATGACCATATCATGTGCTCGGAGCTCTTTTTGATTTTCCACATTTTCAATTTAATTTATGTGGTTTCTTATGCCGCACAATTCTTGTTATATTATCTATAATAAGATTCTATAGTTTTTTAGAATATCTAACGTGTCAAATGCAAATTTTGTATAATCATTAATTAGTCTGAGAGCAACAAGCATTACATATGGTAGGTCACAAAATCTATGTAATAACCACGAGCTTGTGGTGATAACCACTTCATGTGCACAGATCTCAATTTCGTTTCTATCTTTTCAAATTAATTTGTGTTGTTTCTTATGCCGCACAATTTTAACATAGTGTCTAGTAAAAAAAATCTATGTTGTCGTAATAAGTCTAACATGTTAAATGCATGTATTGTATGATCACTAAGTAGATTGAGAGCAACAACTGCTATGAAAACGACGGTTGATCACGCACGCAATCTACGTCATCATCACGAGGTCGTGGTGATGACCATATCATCTCCTCATAGCTCAATTTTATTTTCTACGTTTTCAGTTTAATTTATGTAGTCTTTTATATCGTACAACTCTTAAGATATTGTTTGGAAAAAAGGATCTAGGGTTTCTCAAAATTCTAAAGTATTAAATGCAAGTCTCGTATGATCATTAAGTAATCTGTGTAAGAAGCACGTGTTGTGACGGAGATGGTTGATCACGAAATCTATGTTAACACTATGAGCTACTCGTGATGACTACATCATGTTCTCGGATCTCAATTTCTTTTTCTATCTTTTCATTGTAATTTATGTGGTTTCTTATATCGCACAATTCTTAAGATGTTATCTAGCAAAAAAAAGAATCAACGGTTTCTCAAAATATCTAACGTGTCAAATGCAAGTCTCGTATGGTCATTAAGTAGTCTGAGATCAGCAAGTGTTGTGATGACCATGGTTGATCACTAAGTCTACGTCATCACCATGAGCTCGTGGTGATGACTACATTAATTGCTAGGAGTTCAATTTCCTTTTCTATCTTTTCAATTAATTAAAGTGGTTTCTTATATCGCACAGTAGTAAAGATATTCTCTGAAAAAAGATTCTACAATTTCTTAAAATACTAATGTGTCAAATGCAAGTCACATATGAACATTCAGTAGTGTGAGTGCAATAAGTGTTGTAATGACCATGGTTGATCACGAAATATATGTCCTCACCACGAGCTCGTGGTGATGACCATATCATGTGCTCATAGCTCAATTTCATTTTCTATCTTTTCAATTTAATTTATATAATTTCTTATATCGCACAATTTTTCAGATATTGTCCGAAAAAAAGGATATATGTTTTTTTTTAATTTCTAACGTGTCAAATGCAAGTCTCGTATGATCACTAAGTAATATGAGAATAACAAGTGTTGTGATGGCAATGGTTGATCATGAAACTTATGTCAATACCATGCGCTCGTGGTTATGACCGCATCATGTGCTACGAGTTCGATTTCCTTTTCTATCTTTTCAATTTAATTTATGTAGTTTCTTATGTCGGGCATTTGTTAAGATATTATCTGGAAAAAAGAATCTATATATTCTTAAAAGTTTTAACATATCATATGCATGTCACATATTATCAATAAGTAATCTAAGAGTTGCAAGCGTTGGTGACGATGGTAGATTACAAAATCCATGTCATCACCATAAGAGAAAGGGGTGTGGTGGCGAGGGAGAGGGGGCGCGAGATGCTACCTCGGCTCGCCGGCCTCGCCACCACATCGTGCGTTACGTGAGCGAGGCCTGGCGCCGGATCGTTGACGAGGGCAGCGAGCCAACTAGCGAACGCCACGTGTACTAGCCGTTGGCAACGGCTAGTTTGACGGAAATTTATTATTATTATTATTATTTTTTAAATAAAACCTATTATAAATAACCCCTTTAACCATAACTTTTTTTCACACCATCTTCTACACACTCTCTACAATTTCTTACATTTTCACTCTCAAAAACTCACAAAAATGTCTCAACCACATCCCGATTGGATAAACGGAATTCGGGGATGGGGAAGTTCTGGCTCACCGACGTCCAATCCGTCAACACCTTCGTCCCAACAATCGGTATCGTCCACCCAAAATACCGAAATGCCGGCGTCCAATCCCTATGGTACCCAATATGTGATGCCGACATTTTCCCAAGAGCAATATAATCAATTTATGCTTCAACAACAATTTCAAAACCTTCAACAACACCCCCCTCAAGTTTGGTCACAACCACAATGGTCACAACCACAATCTTCACAATCACAATCGTCACAACCTCAAGACCCCGCGGTCGTTGAAAAGGCGAAAAGAAAGGGGGAAAAAGTTGCAACCAACTTAAGTCGGACCGTAATTCGGTGCGACGCCGCACAAGAAGTGTTATTGTCCGAGGATGCCGAAAAGGGCGCCGACCAATCCGATGAATGTTTTTGGAACAAAATCCTTGTTGAGTTCAACAAGGATGTTGATACGCCGCGTACCAAAGACATGATGACGGGGAAGTGGACGACTTTAAACGGTAATTGTCAACGTTTCAACGGTATCTACATACGTTTACAACGTACAAGTAGAAGCGCTGAAAATGAGGTTGACTTTTTGGCCCGTGTCCGACAAGCGTACCGTGACGAATCGGCGTCAAAAAAACAATTTAATAACGAAGGTGCGTGGGAAGTTTTGAGAAAATGCCCGAAATGGGACCCCCCGAGCCCATTTCGCTCTCCGATAACGAAGGACTTTTCAGGGAAGATACGAGACCACGTCCGGCGGGAAAGTCTCGTAAGGCAAAAAAAAGTAGATCGGAAAGTTCATCCGGCACTAACACCGCCGGCACTAACACTGCCGGTAGTGCCGCACCGCCGGACCTTGGCGAGGCTATGATGGCCGAGTTTAAGCGGAAAAGTGAAGCCGCTCAATCCGCTTACGAAAGGTCAAAGGCGCGGGATACCGTTTTCGTGCGGTTGGAAGAATTGAGATTCCTAAGCACTAACACCCACGGGTTGGGGCGCGCGGATAAAGCGAGAATCATCAAGGAAAAAAGGCAATTCGCGAAAAATACCCTGTCGATGAAGATGAACTTGACGTTGAAGATGACGATGAGTAGTTTTTTTTAACTTTTTTCGGTAATTTTTTTATTTTTCGGTAATTTGTTTTTTATTTTTTAGGTATTTTAATTTGTATTATGTAATTTTAATTTTAATGAAGTATTATGTTTTAAAAAAAGGGTGGGGCCCAAATGACTTAAGAGAGGGTTTTGAGGGTTTTGAATGTGAAATGTGAAATGATAATGTGACGCATAGGTGGCGCATATATAGCTTCCGACCCAATGTGACCACACCCATTGCTCTAAGCTCGTGGTGATAATCACATCACGTGCTCGAAAGCCCAATTTCCTTTCCTATATTTTCAATTTTGTTATATGTAGTGAAAAATAATTAATTTAATTTTTTTTCCTCAAACAATGTATGCTATATATTAGAACATAACAGATGTGTATAAGGTAGTTATTAATTTTCCTATATTCTCAAAAGACAAATTTTAATTATTGATCAATAATAATTAATGGTCAATATTAATTAAATACTTTATAAATGGAGGTGTATTTTTATCATTCGACGCTCACGTAAAAATTTTAGTCCAATTTTTTAAATTATTATTAGTATTTTTTATATTGTTATTAATTTATTATTTTTGTTATTTTTTTCGTTAAAAAGTATATTATGTAATAAGCATATGTAATTATATAATTAATCAAATGTGATTTTTTTGTATAATCTAATGCGATTGTATACTTGTTCAAATGTAATGTTTTTGTATACTAACATGTGATTAAATGTAAAGTGATATGTCATGTTTTTTGTATAATTACATATGATCAAGTATATAATCGCATGTAACTATCACATGGTATTTTTTTTAAGAAAAAAAAATGTTTTTTTTAAAAGAATAAAACGTTTTTTAAAAATAACAAAATTATGTGAGTGTCAAATGCCATAAATACCCTTTTATGTATAAAATATGTAATTATCTTGACCATTAGTTATTATTGATCAATGATTAAGATTTATCTCTTAAAATTAGAAGAAAATTAAGCACTAATTTAGACAATTATCTAGAACAACAATGTGAAGTATCGAAAATGCACTCTTATGAGTATCTAAAGATAAAACACAAACATTGTATTGTTTATTGTATAATATTTCAAAATTATTTTATTTTATTGATATATTTTGAATGATAAATATGCCTTTTTGGGATTGTTAAGCAAATAAGAGTATTTTTTTTTTAAAATAAACAATTTATATATTAAAAGTTATTAAATTTAGGGTTAGTAAAAAAGTAAATAAATATTATTAAATGGCTAGATACAATTAAGTGTTCAAATTAACTGATGAAGTTAAGAAATAAAATTAATAGATTCTACATATTAATTATTTTACGAGTATTAACTATTAAGCATGAAATTTATTATTTTTCACTTTTTTCCATTTATTAATTTTCCTTATAACAATAAATTAAAAAGTGCTGAAAAAAATTCATTTATTTTATTTCCTTTAACACATCAAACTTATTATATTTTTCCCTTTAAAAGACACCTAACTTATGTTTCAACAACCTAAAACTTTTATTACAGAAAAAAAAAACTTGATTACTCTATCCATTAATATATATATTTTTTTTAAGTAGATCTATTTGATTATTATTTTGTTTTTTTAAAGACAATTAATCTAATTCAATTTGTACATAATGGGATTTAAACCCATGACTAATAGATCATGAACAACACCTTACACCAAGCTAGTTCTATTTTATTTATTTTTTTTAATTTTAAGGGATAATCTCAACCATTGATCAATAATATTAGTGGTCAAAATTAATCACATGATTATTGACGAATGAGTATTTTTGTCATTTGACACTCACATAAAAAAATAATTTAAAAAAATCGTTAAAAACAATACTACTTCCTCCGTATCAAAATAAGTGACACAAATTAGCTTACACGTTTTTTGAGGTAAAAAATTAAAGTAGGGGTTAAAATAGATTAAAGTACATAGTTAGTGGAGAATGGGTCCCGCTTTTCTTGAATAAAGTGATATTAATTAGTTTTAAAAGTAAAAGTAAGGGTATAAGAGTAATTTCACTTTATTAATGTGGATAGTTAGTGTGTATGGGTCCCACAATTTTTACCAAATAAGGAAAGTTTTCAAAGCGTGTCACTTATTTTGATACACCCCAAAATGAAAAGTGTGTCACTTATTTTGATACGGAGGAAGTATATGATTATCACATGTAGTTGTATACATGATCAAATGTGATTATACAAAAACATCAAATATGATTGTATATTGATTAAATGTGATTATATACAAAATCACTTATGATCAAGTATATAATCAGATGTGACTGTACAAAAAACATCACATGTGATCAAGCGTACAATCACATATAATTATCACATAATGTATTTTTAACGAAACAATAAAACAATAACAATAATAATAATAATAATAATAATAATAATAATAATAATAATAATAATAATAATAATAATAATAATAAATTATGTGATAATCAAATGTGATATTTTTGTATAATCACATTTGATCAAATACACGATTACATGTGATAAATATACAATCACGCGTGATCATCATATATTGTTTTTTTAACAAAATATAAAAATAAGTAAAAACAATTTATGTGATAATCACATGTGATTAAAATTTATGTGAGTGTCAAATGACAAAAATATCTCTCGTTGTATAAAACATGTGATTAGTCTTGATGATTAATTATTGTTGATTAATGGTTGAAATTAGTCTCATATAATTAAAAAAATTGGACTAGCTTGAACAAACTAGATTTTTATACACCAATTAGTAATTTAGTATCTCTGTTAACGAACACTTATTTTTTAATAGAGATTTGTTAATGACAATCCTAATGACTGTTTTTAATGCAATTTTATGTAAGTAGTTCTTAAAATTCAGGGGTTTGTTATGTAATGGTATACAAATTTTTGATAAATGTATTAACATTTTAATAAGGACAATGATATTTAGTCCCATCAATTAGTCCTACTCATTAGATGAAAATATGTGTCAAAATCAAGAGATAATATTAAGAGATGGAATTAGTGTAGTATACATATCATCCTGTCAAGTTAGTGTGACTATACGTAGTTTTAAATAGTAAAACTAAATATCATTTGTCTTTTTAATAGATAGCCTGTCATTTTCCTTTTAAATAATATATAATCTAAATTTAGATAAAGAAAATATTATTTAGGTTCGAAGGATAATATTATTCAAATATTTATATATAAGTAGCATACTGTGGGGTCACCCATACACCAGAGAAAATTTTCGCCGTTGAGAGACAAAGAGTCCGTCACAATCTCACGGCGTCACACTCTCACCGGAGATATCAAAAACCTCCGATTCCGATCACTTTCATGGCTGCCAGTAACCAGAGTTCTCCGTCCACCAAGCCCACCGCCACTACCACCACCACCGAAAAGAAGAACAAGACTAAGACGACACCGACTCAAACCGAGTCAACTCACCCCCAAACGCCCCAAAATAAGAATTTAACTTCAACACCTAAACGCACGAAAGCTCCAGGTGTTCGTTTTCGCCGAAACAGAATCTACGATTCCAAAAATGGGAAAACTTGTCACCAGGTATCTAAGATTACTCACTCCATGCAATGTGTGTGTTTTCCGACTAACCGATCGATGTTTTTCGTGAATCTAAATGTTCAATTTTGTGTTTAAATATTTTGTTCATCAGTGTCGACAAAAAACCATGGATTTCTCAGTTGCCTGCACCAATCAGGGCTTAAATAAGAAGCAATGCCCACTTAATATATGTCAAAAATGCCTTTTGAACAGGTAATTTTGGTTTATTCTGCCCTATTTTTTAATCAGTCACCTTGCAATTCTACGTTCGGATCTGGTTGATTGAGACATTTAGGGTTTGAATTTTAGGTTTTAGTTCTTTAATTTTGTGAATTAGATATGGTGAGAATGCTGAAGAAGCTGCTGCAGTGGGTGATTGGATATGCCCAAGATGTAGAGGCATTTGTAATTGCAGTTTTTGCATGTAAGTAATTCTTTTTTCTTGTTCTAAATTTTTACTATTTATTTTTGCATTTTTAAGATCTGATCCCTGATAAAAAGCTTCATTTTTACTTTTTACCAAATAGGGTTTTTTTTTTAGTCAAATTTTGTTGAAACTATATTATTGTACTATGTAACCTTTTGTTGGTATTTAAATTCAAACATGATTCATACCAATTTTGTATTCAAGAAGTACTCGTTTAGCATATTAGGTCAAAATTTTATCACCTATTTAGGGTTTGGGGGAAGACGTTTTTTTTATAAGAATGTAGTTAAATAATATAGTGAAAAGATCGTTTTGCCCTTTCGGTTTGACGAATTTGAAAATGTGTTTTTTTTTGTAGGAAAAAAAGAGGATGCGGTCCAACTGGGATTCTTATTCATACTGCAAAGGCAAACGGATATACTTCGGTTTCCAATCTTTTAAATATGGATGGTTCTTTGGTTACCAAAATAATCGAGGGTCGCAAAAAACGAAGTGCTCCTGATAATGTAACAATATTTATTTTAATTTAAAAAATAAACATAACGTTTTTTGGAAGACTCACATGAATTATCTTGAAATGAACTTGTAGGAAACAGTTGATGAGCCAAAAGCAAAAAAAAGACTCATCAAAGAAGATGATGATGCTGAAAATAAGGTAAAATCCAAAAATTTAACCTTTAAAATGTCAAAACAAAAGGGCGAAAATGAACATGAATTATGGATTATATAGCTCAAAAGTTTGTAACGTTGCATGAATGATACGATTTATGGTATGCATATAGAATTTGGACATTTTATTTATAAAGTTATTGCAGGATGAGAAAACCATGATTATAGAGGATTCAGATGACGATGATGATGTGGCAATTGAGTTACCACAAGGTACAGTGGTGTCCAGTTTAGAAGGCGTTGACTTGCCTTCAGGTGATATTGGAAACGCTTTGCAATTCTCTGAATTTTGTGAAGCGTTTGGAGAGGTAAATTTATCGCAATAATAAATTTTAAAAATAATTCAAAAAAGTTGTAATCGTAGGGTTTCAAGCTCTATACTTTAGAAAAAAAATCGCGAAATATTAACATTTTTGGAGACTTTTGCATTGAAAGTACAACGTTGACCTTTCCTGCGTTATATTTTTCTAATTTGGTTATCTTAAAGATACGTTCTTGACCTCTAGATTTTATATACTCCCGCTTTTATTTATCTGTTTATTTATTTTTAAATATTTTTGCATGCATTTTAGGTTTTCCAATTAAAGAAAGGGGATACCGAGATTTTACTTCGCGAATTAACATGCGCGAATGCACATAAAAACAATGAAACATTAATTGTTCAGTTTCATATGAGATTGCTCTCTTTAATAGAAGAAGATATAGGAAAAAAGTACGGTTTTTTTCCGATATTTTTTTAATACTTTTTAATTCCTAGTTACTTAATGGCATATATACTTGAACCGAGCTCAAATTTTAATATTTCATGCAGATATTCTGGAAAATCATGGTTGGAAGATTTCAAAGAGTGTATTTCTGAATCCATATATCCATCAAAAGAGAATCTTTTGGAGTATTTAAGTGTATATGATGAATTAGATTTTTCAAAAAAGCTTAGGCTTTTGAATTTTTTATGTGATGATGTTCTTGAGACTGCGTTAAGTCAATTTTCATTTTATTTATTTTATTTTATTTTATTTATAATTGATTAATAACTGATTGGTTAACGGTTTACGATTTTTGTTGGTTATAGAAAGTTGAGGTTATGGATCGAGCAACAAAATGTTGAAGAAAAGAAGAAAGCCAAAGAGAAGTTGGCTGCTAATAGAGAAAAGGTAGTTCTTAGACCTAAAAGTTAGGGTTTTATTATTGTGATTATTATTATTATTACTTTTAACGGTTCGTGTGTTTTTAAGGAAAAAAACATGAAGAAAAAAGTACAAGCTGAGTTGGCAAAAGCTATTCTTGCACGTGACGGTATCCCGCTTTCAGTTTCTGAACAAAAAGATCTTGTTTCAAAAATAAATGCTGAAACAGCTCAAACTCTTGCAAATTCTTTGGATTTGAGAGGTTGGTAGGATCCTTACATATATAGTTATTGTACTTGTACCCTGTGCTTTAGTACTTGTACCTTTAGCTAACTGTTTTTTGTTTTGCAAATGTAGAATTACCGCGAGAATCATATGTAGTTAGATCAGATTCTGTACTTGTAGACAGAAATGGCTGCAGACTCTGGAAATTGAGAAGTAATTTTGATAAAATCGGCTTTTTGCGTCAAGGTTTGTGTTGGATTTTTCCTTGGTTTTGAGGTAACTAAGATTGTGAAATTACGTATTTACCCCTGTATAATCCGATTTGCAGAATCTTGTTATGGGGATGTGAGTACTACTGATGAAAAGTGGTTTGCTTACAATGATGAAGAAAAAGCATTGGTTGACCAATGTATTTCTACATCAAGGTACTATCTTTTTTGTGATTGTATGTATGGGAATATTGAATATTCAAGAACATAAATAAATGATACCCTTTTGCTTATTTTCAAAATCCCAATTACTACTAAAGATTGAACAAAAAGATCGAATTTTTATGAGATTAGCAGCTTAGAATTACCTTACCAAAACAGTAAGTGGGAAAATTCAAGAAAATAATTAAAGATGTTGCCCTTTTCTTTGTTTCCAAAATCCCGGATTAGAACCTTGTTTACCACTAAAGATTATACAAAAAGATTGGATTTTTTTGCATTTTAAGGTTAAAACTGACTAAAAGTATAATTGTTTTATGGTTACAGGAACAAGGTGAAAAAATAATTGGAAGCATTCTTGTTGTTGTGTGGGCCGATCTGACAATTACTAATATTGGCCTTCATTTGTTTGTTGTTGCACACAAAGGAAATCATTACAAAGGGGAGGATATTTAGATATAATATTACTAGTTATTATGCAACATTTTTTTATAGAGAATATGCAAGTTTTGGGGGTTATGATTGGATGTTTTAGAATGTTTTGTGTACTTTATTATGGTTTTTCATATGCGAAACAATATGAACCGCACTATAAGTGGTTTCAGTTGCTATGGTTTTTCTGGATTAAATTTAAGTGTGCATTTATGGGTTAATATTTAGACCCGTGCCAACGGCACGTCGGGGGAGTCCGTCGAGGGTCTTTTTTTGCCGTCGCCCCACGACGCCGTTGGCACCGGGCCGTCGTGGGTCCGTCGTGAGGAAGCTGTCGGGGTGAGGACGGGAGGAGAGAGGCGTCGGGAGGGTTGTGCAGGCGTGGGGAAGGGTAGGGGAGAAGGTTTTGGGGAAGGAAAAGGTATTTGGGTTGTACCATGTGCATCAATACTTGTACAAAATATATTTTTTTGTTTCTTTTTTATTTTTTTAATAATATTATAAATAATATATTTTTTATTATTTGTTATAAATTTTATTTTAAGTTTTTAATAATATATTAAATTTATATTTAATTAAAAATGGTGATGTGGCATAAACATAGTTTAGTGATGGGTAGGGTTGGCACGACCGTGTCAGTAGCGTGTCAGTAAGGATGTGCTGACGTGACGCTACTGACGGGTTTACTGACGGCCAACTGTTGGGAGAGGCCTTAGGCCTCTCCCAACCCTTACCCATCACTAAACCCATCAGTAGCGCCACGTCATCACATCCTTACTGACACGCCACTGACACGGTCGTGCCAATCCTACCCATCTTTTCCACATCATCATTTTTAATTAAAATTTAAAAAAAAAAAAAAAATTTAAACAAAAAGTAATATATTATTCCTATTAAAATAAATATATAAAAGAAAGTTTAAAATTAAAAAAAAATGAAAAGAAAATAGAGAAAAAAAAGATTTTAAATTAAAAAATACAAAATGTACAAGTTCTTATGCACAAGGTACAACTCAAAAATCCCCTATCTCTCTTCCTTCCCCCTTCCTCTCTCCCCCTTTCTTCTTCCGCATGCAACGACGGCAACTCGCCACCGTCTTGCCCACGACGCCTCTTCAACGACGGGAGCCACGACGGCTCGGTGCCAACGCCGTCGTGGCGCGACGGCAAAAAAACTCCCCCGACGGGGTCCCCCGACGTGCCGTTGGCACGAGTCTTATATGTGTTTATTACTCAGAATATGTGTATGATCACATATGATCAAACTGGTATCTTATTCTTACTAAAAAATTTAAGTTACATTAAGATATTTAGATCTTGGAAATGGAATTTGCTGAAGATATTAGCTTTTAATTAATATAATTTCATTATTGCACAATATATAATGGAAGTGATTGAATGGGCACTGAAAGTGATTACAAGATCAATCAAAGAATATGTTTCATGGAGATTTTTTTGGCAAAAATACAAGAGTATATGTATGTGTATATGTATACATGATATGTGTATGTGTACAGTGAAATGCATGTAATCCAAACTAATAAACATCTATAAAATCATATTTCATCCATTTAAAATTAAAATGGGAGATTAATTATCCATTGTTTTGCACAATATATTTTATTTAAAATAAACAAATTACACCCATTACTATGAACCAATCGCATTGGTGGATATTCTTGCACTTTGCGGAGATGAAGTGGAATCATGACTAACTGATAAAAAAATATAGAACTATATATCATGATCCAGTATATTAAATTTGAAGCATGACATTCGTGCGTTTCTTATGACGGAAATGTTTATTTTTATTTATAAGGTCGATATCCGTGCAATTAGCTGCAAATACGAGTTATGTGTGGTTTAAAAAAAAACCTTTTAACAAACTTCCTCCGTTTCAAAATAAGTGATACACTTTAAGTTTACGTTTTTTTAGCCAAAATGTGATAATGAAGGTTAATTAAACTAAGATAAATGTTTAAGGTAGTCCAAGAATTTTAGCTAGTCCCAAGGGACAATTAATAGCCCTTGGATCAAGAAAAAGTCAAAGGTCAAGATAAAGATTGAAACCATACAAACACAGGTGCTTCAATACATCAACACCCCACCCACCTCAGGCGGCCGGCGGCGGTGGTGACCGGTGGTGGTGGTCGTGACTGGAAACACATGTGTTTGAAACACGTGTGTTTCACCTTTTGAAACACATGTGCTTTGAAAATAAAGGAGTGTATATGTACAACCAAGCACATGTGTTTCATGACTTGAAACACATGTATTTCGTTACTAGAAGCACATGTGTTTCACTAATAACAGCTGTTTTGAAAATAAAAGAGTGTATATGTACAGCCAAGCACATGTGTTTCAAGTAATGAAGCACATGTGTTTCAAGTAATGAATCACATGTGTTTGTAAGCTAGAAGCACACGTACTTCACTAATAACAATTTCTTTTGAAAATAAAGGAGTGTATATGTACAGCCAAGCACATGTGTTTCGTGACTTGAAACTGTTAGGTCTTAAAATGTTGTAATTAATAGTCCAGGGAGTATTTAGTAACATTGCATGTTGTATTAGTTAGTTAATTAGGTTTAATTAAAGGAATTAAGGAGATGGTATATAAGCCATGGTGTAATCCTTAATTCCTCACTTTTGCAATTAATCAAAACACATTTCAGCAATTGTCCTCTCTCCCTTCTCTCTTCTTTCTCTCACTAAAAGCCCTAAACCTTCATCTTCAACTTTCATCCATAATCATCATCTAGAATCAAGTAATGGATTGATTGTGTGTTATAGGCATTTCAATTGGTATCAGAGCACAAATTCACTCTGAATTCGATCCATATCCATTGCTTGCTTGTTTTTAAGGTATTAATGCTTGTTTTTATGGATTTAGTCTGCTGATATTTCTCTCCAGGTTGCAGATACTCGAATCCGCAAGCGGTTCGGAAATCATCAATAGTAATGGTGATTTGATGATCTCCCACTTGCGCAGTGATGTCGTCTCCAGAAACGGAGGCAGACATCCAGAAATCACGCAAGAGTTCGATGTTACTCTTGGTGAATCTGGTAAATGCACCACCGATAGGGCAATGGCGCACAAACGTCCCGACCGGTCGATAAACGTCGACAAGATCCTTCGGTGGGGAAGTGTTGGCTACAAGGTTTGAGTTCTGAGAGAACTCAATGGCAGCCCTAGTAAAGGTGAATTTCGAAGATTTCTTCGACATTTTTGGAAAGCGAAAAGAAAGATAAAAGCTTTGAAGGATAGGGTTTTTGAGAGAGAATTTGAGAGAGTGATGATGATGAAGTGAAGGAGATGAGTGGGTATTTATAGGGGATTTTGGGATGGTTTGGGTAAATATTTGAATTTAAACCGGGTTAATTATGGATAGTTGTAACCCAACTATAGACACATTGGTTATCGTGCAAAGGTGGGTGTTGGATGTGACAAAGAGGGGTAGTGGAGCCGTTTCTGGTGTCAGGGTGTCTTGTCTCACATAAATGCCAAATATTTCCACTCGAGTGGAAATATTCGCCACAGAAAACGTATGGATAGGGATAAAATATGCCTTTTTATGGAAAACCAAACGTTTTAACTTATAAAACAAGACAAGTTATCATTTAAGAGATTTTATTCTGCTGACTGATGGATTTAAAACAATTTTAGTCAGCTGAATGTACTAAGTAACAAGGTGAACTCATCAGCTGCTGATAGTACTTCAGCGGTTGATTTAAGCATTTAACATACCTAGCTCGCTGATCAAAAAATTGAATCGTTTTTCATCTAAAGGCTTAGTGAATAAGTCAGCTAGCTGAAGGTCTGTTGAAATGAAATGAAGTTCAACGTCACCTTGTTCAATGTGATCTCTAATGAAATGATACCTTATGTCGATATGCTTGGTTCTTGAGTGAAGAACTGGGTTGTTGCTGATTGCAATAGCACTCGTGTTATCACAGTAGATAGGAACTTTGCAAAAATTCATATCGTAATCAACAAGCTGATTCTTCATCCAAAGGACTTGAGCACAGCAGCTTCCAGCAGCAATGTATTCTGCTTCAGCTGTGGAGGTAGAGACAGTACTTTGTTTCTTGCTTGTCCAGCTGACTAGCATTCCTCCAAGCAGCTTACATCCTCCAGTTGTGCTCTTTCTATCCATTTTGCAACCTGCAAAGTCTGAATCTGAATAGCCAATTAGATGAAACCTGGAGTCTTTGGCATACCAAAGACCTAGGCTTGGAGTACCCTTAAGGTACCTCAAAATTCTTTTAGCAGCTATTAGGTGAGATTTTCTAGGATCAGCTTGATACCTAGCACACATGCAAGTAGCAAACATAATATCTGGTCTGCTGGCGGTGAGATAAAGTAACGATCCAATGATTCCTCTATAGAATGTGACATCAACTGATTTCTCAGTTATATTAGCATCTAGGTTGTTTGGAGGAGCCATTGGAGTTTTCATGGATGATGATGAATTCATATCAAATTTCTTTAAAAGATCTTTGATATATTTTTCTTGATTTATAAAAATTCCATTTTTAGATTGCTTAACTTGTAAGCCAAGAAAATAAGTTAATTCACCCATCATATTCATCTCATACTTTGTAGACATAAGTTTTGAAAACCGTCTACAAAGTTTTTCATCAGTAGCACCAAAAATTATGTCATCCACATAAATTTGAACAAGAATAATATCACCTTTGATCTTGCGAATGAATAAGGTTTTATCAATCTTTCCCCTGGTGAAATCATTTGCTATGAGGAACGTGGAGAGTGTGTCATACCATGCACGAGGAGCTTGTTTCAACCCATACAACGCCTTATCCAGTTTAAACACATAGTCTAAATATTTTGGATTTTCAAACCCTGGTGGTTGCTTAACATATACTTCCTCTTGCAGCTTCCCGTTTAAGAACGCACTCTTTACGTCCATCTGAAAAACTGTGAAGTTTTTATACGCAACGTAGGCTAGAAATATTCTAATAGCCTCAAGCCTAGCCACTGGAGCAAATGTTTCATCAAAATCGATTCCTTCCTCTTGTCTATATCCTTGTGCAACAAGTCTAGTTTTGTTGCGAATAACCACACCTTCTTCATCCATTTTATTTCTAAATACCCATTTTGTACCAATTATGGTCTTTCCAGCTGGTGGGGGCACCAGCTGCCATACTTTGTTGACCTCGAATTGGTTAAGTTCTTCCTGCATCGCTTAAATCCAGCTTGAGTCTTCTAAAGCAGCTTTAATATTTTTTCGGTTCTTCAGTTGCTAAGAAACAAGACCATAAGCAGAGATTACATGACGCTTTACTTCTTGTGACAACTCCTTGCTGTGGATCTCCAATGATTAGATCAATTGGATGTTCTGAGGTCCACTTTGATTGAGGAGCACCTGTAGAAGAGGAAGATTCAGCAGAATTAGATCCTTGTTGAGCGGCTGAATGCTCAGCAGGATGAATTACTTCATTTCGAACGGATCTTCTTGAAGTATGAAGAGGAGGCTTTGAGATAGCCTTTGATGATGCTCTAGCTGTTGGAATTTCTTGTTGAACAGCTGCAATATCTACAAGATATGTAGGAGCATCATGGAATGTCTCATCTGATTCATTTATGGGAACTTCAAAAAGATTTAAAGCATCGGAGAATGCTTCAGCTGTATCATCAGGATATGGTTCAGCTGATCTCTGAAATGCATCAGACGAGTCAGCAGAGGTGGGGTTCATAACCTTTGAGTGTTCTTCAAAAGTAACATTTATGGACTCTTCCAATGTTTGTCTTCTTTTGTTGAAAACTCTATATGCTTTGGATAGAGTGGAGTATCCCAAGAAAATGGCTTCATCAGCTTTAGGGTCAAACTTACTGAGCTGATCTCGTGTGTTTAACACAAAACACACACAACCAAACACATGAAAGAAACCAATGAAAGGTTTCCTTTGACGAAAAATCTCATAAGAAGTCTTCTTGTGTCTCTTCACGTAGAGAGACCTATTTTGAGTAAAACAAGCCGTGTTAACAGCTTCTGCCCAAAATTGCTTAGGCATGTTTGACTCAGCAAGCATTGTTCTTGCAGCTTCTATTAGGGTTCTGTTTTTTCTTTCAGCAACACCATTTTGTTGAGGTGTTCTTGCAGCTGAGAAGTTTTGGGAGATCCCAACATCTGAACAGAAGTCTTCTAAAGTCTTGTTCCTGAATTCAGTTCCATTGTCTGATCTCAGCATCTTGACTCTAGACCCATTTAGAAGTTCCATCCTTTTGATGAACTTGATAATCTCTTCAGCTGCATCACTTTTGTGGCGAAGAAATATTACCCAAGTATATCGTGAATATTCATCAACGATAACAAGTGTATACTTCTTTCCACCTAGACTTTCAGTACTCATAGGGCCAAACAGGTCCATATGGAGTATATAGAGGCAGCTGTCGATGGAAAAACATTGCTTTGATTTGAAAGAGCTTTTATGTTGTTTACCTTGCTCACAAGCTGAGCAAAGCTTATCCTTTTCATACTTGATTTGTGGTAAGCCATTCACCAGCTGACCTCGAGCCAGCTTCGAAATATTTTTGAAGTTAAGGTGAGATAGCATTTTGTGCCACAACCAATTCAGCTCTTCGGTAGAATGAGAAAATAGACAAACTTCTTGATTTTGAGGATTCATGTCAAGTGTATATACATTCTTGGTTCTTGGAGCAACCAATACTACCTTTCCACTCTTATCCGCCACCGTTCCTCTGTATTCATTAAAGTTCACTGAGAACTTTGCATCACAAAGTTGGCTAATGCTGATTAGATTATGTTTCAGCCCGTTCACATAACCAACTCTTGTGATTTTTACGGATCCATTAGAAATGGTTCCATAACCTTCAGTTGAGCCTCTACCATTATCACCAAAAACTACTGAGGGACCATCACAAACTTCAAACTCTTCCAGCAGGGATTTGTATCTAGTCATGTGTCTTGAGCAACCACTGTCTAAGTACCAGACATGTTTGCTTTCATCACCCTGCACATAAATTAAAAGAGTTAGTTCTTTTTGGGAACCCACACTTCGGTGGGTCCTTGTGACTTTCCAATGGAACTCACTGTGACAACTCGATATTTCTGGTATGTAACTTCATTTCATTTCTAGAACTTTCCTTATTTAGAAAGTTTCTATTTTTGGACATTTCTATTTTTGGCATTCCTTACACACAACAAACATACATATTTCACACCATACATTAGTGTTTGACTATTTTAGTCAACACAACATTATTATTTACTTATGGTGACACCTTTGAGCTTAAAACATTTCTAAAATGATAACATTTTCGGTAAAACAATAAACGTAACGATTTAATTTAAAACGTGACTCGAATGAACCAAACTTCTGAAACCGACTCGAACCTAGACCGACCACCAATGTGGCCGGCCTACACCCTTGCTCGTGACCCTTGATCGGCCAAACCACCAAGTGTGGTGATGTCTATCTCTTTCTTATTTGATTTGCTTGATCTTATCCATCTAAACTTAAAAGAGTCCTTGTGGTACTCAAACTCTACTTCCAAAACCCTAATGCTCCTATATAAATACCTCATTTGGCCGAACCCTAAACCCCTTTGATTCATTGATTTCGGCCAAAACACAACCCACATACTTCCTCCGTTCGTTCGTCCGATCAAAGCAACCCAAACCCTTTTGCTCGTCTTCTCCCAAATCCGATCAAGGTATGATACCATAACCCTCGTTTTTCCTTGTTTGATCCTTGCTTGTTTACTGTTTCGAACCCGAGACCATGGCCCTAGGCCATGTGGTCTCGGTTAGCTTCCAAATCCGTGGCTACATGCATGCATACGTACGGATTGTGTGCGATTGTGTGTGTATGTGATAAGCTTGATCATGATTTGTTGTTTTGATTGCTAGATCCGTACATAGGAACCCTAGATCTCGACTTTGACCTGCTAAAACTATAGATTTAGTCCTTAGTTCGAACCTATACCCGATCTAGACCCATAAACCCCCGAACCAAGCCGATCTAGACTCGATCTAGCTAGAACCCGTAGGGTTTTGGCCTTCGGCCAACCCTAGCCGAACCCTAACCCTAATTAAAAATTGCATGTTTGATTATTTGACCATACAATAGCTAGATTGACCGTAGTTGACTTTAGTTGACCGAATTATAGTATACCCTAAACCCTAGCCGAAATCTAGAACCCAAGTGTTGACTTTTGTTGACAAATTTTGACCAATGTTGACCAATAAGTCAAACCGGGTCAAGGCCGGATCTTGACCCAAACCGTGGACCCAAACCCGAATACCCAATCGGGCCAAGGCTCGTACTTGGCCCATATCGATCTACTTTAGTCCATCGGGCCCAAACCTTAGTTGGCCTATTAGTATCCAAGCCAATTTGGACCAAAGCCCAAACCTTTGGCCCATACCTAACCAAACCGAACCCAATTGGGCCACGCCCAATCCATGGCCCAATCTAAGTGGACCTAAGCCCAATAAAGAGGCCCAAGTGGCCCAACCCATTAAGCCCATTAAGCCCATTAGGCCCAATAGGCCCAATCTAGGTCCAATAAGCCTAACCCAAGCCCATTTCATTTCATTTCATTTCATTTCGAAGTTCATTTCATTTCATTTCATTTCATTTCATTTCGACCTATTAAGGTCCAATAACCCAAATTCATTCGATGTCACAAAACATAAAACATAACATGAAATACATAATGCTTAACTTATATCGTGTACAGAATCGCCTGTGTTAGCTTAGTCTAATCATTAGTTAAATCATTTAGGAAGCTAGGAGTCTCCAAAGGATTCCTCTGTCTTAAGTATTTGTCGCTAAGCTTTGCCAGGTGAGTCCACAGACCCCTTTTACTCTTTTTACTGTTTTTATAAACTTTGGGGTGGAAAACATAAACACAACTGCTACTGTTTACTATGACTGTACAACAACATCTATACATTTTCATTATCGCATTGGCATGACAAACAATTATTATACCGGACTAAGGTTGCCAGCAATCATTAACTAGTGGATCTAGACCATGGATATGTAGATAGTACTATTGGCTGACACTCATCCTCCCAACAAACGTTAGATCTTTACTTGGTTTATCCAAGACATATCCGGGAGTGTATATCCATAAAATAACATAACATACTGGAGTTGTAGTGTTGATTGTGGACTTAGGGGTTGGTATATTAACACAATAGACTAGCTACCTGTTGGGGATAACAGTTCATGCGATGTCAAACATAACAACTTTTTCAACACATTTTCATAAACAAAACTAGTAATTGTAGATAATTCTACAATTACACTTCACTTTTCATATTTACTTCTCATATCATATGAGTGTTGAACCTTATACATTTTTCAGTCATAAACCATTTTCATAACAAACATTTTGAGTAGCAAAACACTTTACCTTACTTTACTTTACTCTTTACTTTAACCTTGTGGATTCACTCAACATTATTGTTGACCCTTTTACTATTTATGTTTTTCCAGGTAATTAGGTGCAGTGGAGTTTGGAGGATATGAGCATTGGGATTGTCGTGAGCCATGATTAAAACATTAAGTTTACGAACAATCATTTCATTTCAAACAATTTCTATTTTAGGAAACTTACTATTTTTGGAAACTTTCTACTTTTGGAAAGTGAAACAAACCTTTATTTTTCGTTATTACGTGGTTGTTTGTTTACTTAATTTTTGCTATGTTGTCATGAACGTTACACCTTCGTTCTTCCGCAAAACATTTTAAATGAAGTAAAACTCATTTTTGGCGGGGTGTGACACTCACAAGAGATGATTTTTCAGTAGGCTTAACTGCTGAAGGTGTGGAAGGTCTCAAGCATGTGCTGTCACACTCACTCGCCATATGCCCACGATCTCCACACTTATAGCATTTTCTGTTTCTTTGCAGTGGAGTGGAAGGCGAGGCAATGGGTTTGGGAACTGGACCCAAAATCCCTTTCATTTTTAGATTATCAGAGATAGTCAGAGTTTGAACGAGTGATGTCAGCTTGCTGACCTTTCCTTTCAGCCGTCTGACAGACACGACTGAAGAAGGACTTGGAGTGTTTTTAGAAACACTCTTACCTTTGTTCTTTGCAGCTCAAGTACGAACTCCAACTGGCTCACCCTTGGAGGGTGTAAGAACAGTTTTCTTTCCTGTTGTTCTCCTAGTCTTCTGCTGAGGTCTAGCAGAAGAGGCAGCAGGTGCTGAACCCAAGATAGATTTTCTTGGTTCAACAATGACTACAGTAGGTGTCCTAACAACCATGGCAGAGGAGTCAGCTGATGACTCTTCACCAGTAGTTACAGAAGGATCTTCTGAGGACATCTCAGTAGTAAAGTTTTTGGTAGACCTAACAAAGGAACCAAAAACCAACTCTTCAGCTGGCACAGAAGCATCAGCTGATGAGTAGTACAGATCATCTGTACTGCTGTCAGGTACAGCGGCTGCAGCAAGGAAGTCTCCTCCTAGTACAGCTTGTACTTGACTAGGGATTTGTGAGTTAACACATTCACTCACGCGTTTGGATGAACGAGACCAAGATTCACAAATCTTTTTAATTGCTTCAAGTTCTTTAACTTTTTCACTTAGATCATGTTGAAGAACTGAGTTTATGAATTTTGTTTCAGAAAGGTCTTCTTTTAAAGTTTTGTGGTCAATTAGGCGTTCTTTTAAAAATGCATTTTCACGTAGAATAGCACTATGTTTATCCAAACATTCACCTTTCAGCTGATCAATGAAGTGCAAGTCACAAATAATAGAATCAACAATATCTTTGGCTTTAGTAGCCTCAACAGAGATTAGAGAGGTCACCTTTTTATGAACAATGTTGACCCATTTATAAGAACTAGCATCATCAGCTGTAATACTTTCATCATCATCAGCACGAGCCATCAAACACATTGTGGCCATTTGTTCATCATAATCATCAGATGAACTATCACCTGAGTCAGCCCAGTCATGAGTTTCAGCTACAAGACCCTTGTCAGCAGATTTGCCTTCAAGTGCCTTCTTTTCTTCTAGAATCTTTTTGGTGAAGGCTTGTAGCTTTTTGTATTTCTCTTCAATGGACTCACCAGTTGAAGATGATGAACTAGCTTTCTTCTGCTTGCAGTCGTTAGCATAGTGTCCCTTCTTGTTGCACTTATAGCAAGTTATCTCAGAGATATCAGGTGTACTTCCAGAAGGTCTGGAAGAAACAGCTGATGAGATAGATCTTCTACTTGAGCCTTTAGCTGAGGAGCCAGACTTGTTTTTAAAGAATTTCCTATTTTTAACAAGTAAGGCAAGCTCAGATATAAGGGCATCGTTGTCTTCGTCTTCATCAACTTCTTCGATGCTGACTTCAGGCATGTTGAACAAACCAACAGCTGAAGTGTTGTCAGCTTCATCATCTGATGGGGGATATTCGATTCTTCTAGGCTTGTTTAAGGAGACAAGAGCAGTCGAAGATCCAGAGGGACTCACTTTAGAGTCCTTTGGAGGTTGAAATTTGTTGAGTACGGTTCTCTCACGGCTTAGAAACATACCATAGAGAGACGAAAGAGTATAGTCTTTCAAAGTAGGGGATGTACTCATGCAAGTTATGATAGTAGCCCATTTAGAAGGTAAGGCTGCCATAAACTTACACATTTTGGACATATCGTCCTTATCAACCCCATGAGACTTCAGCTCGTTTAACAGAATGTTATAACGATTGAAAGTTTGAGCTATAGTCTCACTTGGCTTGGCTTTAAACAGTTCATAATCATGTATAAGCATGTTTTTGTTGTGTTCTCGCACAACTGATGTGCCTTCATAAACTTCGGCCATAACAGATGCTCAAAATTGTTGGAAAACAATTTTGACACTTTCTCTGATACCAGTTGTTGGATCCCAACAACACTAACGTGTTGCGTTAAGACTGATTTACGAAGATAATATAATGAACAACAAGATTTCAATGATTAAGAGTTTATTAAAACAACTTAATACAGTACAGAATTTGCGAAAATAGATAGTACACACTAACTAAAATTCTATACTTGAAATGACACTTTAAATCGCTCAAAACTAGAAGACTTATGCACTGAGAGTTATATCAGCTGATACTAACAGCTGATATCAATGTCCGGGTAATAACTATAGATGAGTTAATACTTAGACAAATAACTAACTCTCAGAGAATGTTCTTGTGCTATGAATGCTCAAAAGGTGTGTGTAAATGCAAGCATTTATGTCTCTATATATAGCCCAAGATCCATGTTCCTTTGGCCACAAGTTAGACGATGTGTAAACATATTATTCGTCGATGTGGACTTGTCCATGGAACATTAAATGCTCTTTGCATAAGTTGTTGTCCCAAGTGTACTTTGTGTCAACTGCTTCTGGTACCCTTTCTGACGCACAGTGAAAGGTGTACTACATAAGTACAGAAATAGTTGACTTTCCGTTTACATGCTTGGAGGGACAAACGATCATGTTGTACTGACATTATCTTCTATTCCAAAATAGAAGATCCTCATCGTTTTCTTCTTCTTTGAGCGGGAAAAGGGAAATGTTCAAAGTGTCAAGAACATTTCCTTTAAGTCTTCATCTGCAGCAGGTACTATCAGCTGATTCCACAATCAGCTGAATAGACTTCTTCTTGTCTTTGTCCTTTGGTCATAGACTTCGAATGAACTCTCGTTAATAGCTGCTGATTTGACTTGTTATCCTAAAGCTAAGTACGTACTCAGCTGAAGTTTATTGTATATACTTGCTGAAGCTGAGATACTTACTTCAGCTGATATTTATCGTCTTTAGCTATTGATCATCAAATCTTATTTATTTAGTCTTGGGACTAACATGTACGCACACTCTTATATGCTACAAGGCCTTACGAATCAGATATACAGCAGCCTTGATAGTTTCAGCATGAGTAAAGAGCTCTGGGATGAGATCCGCAAGCAGATGGAAGGTACTGACCTGGGTAACAAAGCTAAGATGGTATCCACCCTAAACACCTACGGTCAATTTAAAGCTAACTCGGGAGAAGAATTAGAGCAAACCTACCACAGATTCTGCAACATGCTCAATGATCTCAGAAAGAACAATCTAAACAAATGGAACCTTGAAATTAACATCAAATTTATTCAATCCCTACTCCCCGAATGGGAAATGTTTGGCAATAGTGCGATGCAGCACAACTGCACAAGGACTTAATCCTCATAGACGTTCATGAATTATATGAATACCTACATCAAAATGAACCTATGGTGAAAGGAATCGCCAAATCTAGGCAAGAAAATACTGACACACTTGCATTGTTGGCCAAACAAAACCAAGCTCTAAACAAAGGTATCAATGAAGCACTGATTGCAACACAATCAAAAGAAGTAGTAAAAGATGAACCAGAGACTCTGATCCCTGCGGGGACTAATGATGAAATTGAGTCGGTTCGCCAAGCCTTAGTTCTAATATCAAGCTATAACAACAAATATTCTAACAATCCAACAAACAACAACCTCAGATCATCCTCAAACTTCAAATTCAACTCCTCTTCCCAAACCCCTAACAACAAATCTTCATCTTCCTCTACTAAGCCACCGAAGAAATGCTACTACTGTGGTATGATGGGGCACTTTGCTAAAGAATGCAAGAAGCCAAAGGTGAAGACTCTGAATACTTCAAGAGGAAAATGCTCATGGATAAGCAAGTTAAGAATGGCAAAGTCCTACTGGCGGAGGACCAACGGTGGTTGGAAGACTCGGATGATCAAGAGGAATATGAATGCACTGCCGGCCTGGCTCTTATGGCGAGATCAAGAGGAAGACTCAGATGATTAAGAGCTGAGCTGGGCATCCCTGAGAACGATGAAAATGAGGTACACTCTTCTTCTTTTGACTCTTTACTATCTGACTCAGACACTGCTGAATCAGAGAATTCCTTGTTTAATGAAAAACTTTTTCTTAAAATTGATGAGAAATCACAACTGATAAAACAAATTACTTTTTTAGAATCCGAAAAGGAACAACTTTTAAATGATTTAAGTGATTTAAGTCAATGCTCTTTTCAAATAACTCAAGTAAACAAGGAATTACAACATCAGTGGTCAACGTCAAAATCTGCTTTTCAATTTCAAATTTCTGAATTACAAAATAGTCTACAAAAACAAGTAAACACAACTAATGAATCTAATGCACAAATCTCAAACTTAAAGGCAGAAAATTTAACCTTTCGTCATCAACTTGAAACTCTTGTTCCTCAAGTCAATCAAAATAACCTTTCAAATCAAAAAACACAAGAGTTACAACAACAGTTGTCATCCTTTCATGCTGCTCACACCAGTGAGGTCAATCGACTGAATCAAATTATTAATACAAAAAATCTTGAAATTTCAAACCTGAAAACCATGAAAACGGTGTCAAGTGATAAAGACGACTCCAAGAATCTGATAAATGACTTGGCGCTTCAATTACATCGAGAGCAAACATAGATGAAGTCCGCAGACATCAAGTTGAAAGACTACCAAGATCTGTTGAAGACGGTTGACATCGAAATTCAAAAATTAAATGAACAAATCAAAAATATAACGAACAGTTTTAAAAAGGAAATCGATGAACAAACAGCAACCATACACAGTTTTACTGTCAGAAAAGAAAATGATGAGGAACATATTTCTAAACTAGAGCAGACGATCATCAAAGCAGGTCACACAGCACAAACAATACAATTCAATGAGCCAAAAGAGTTCAGATGTAACACCCTAAAATTTACAAGATTTTTAAAATTTTTAAATTCAAAATTATAATCAAAAAGGTCCCATAAATAATCCCCCAAAATAATTATTTAATATAAAATGTATTTAATGCGGAAATGTCTTAAATAAAATTCAGAGTTTTGAAATAATAAAAAACGTTTCACATCAGCACTAAGAAGTAATACAGCAGTCAACCGTCCACCTTCTCCTTTCCTTTGCTAGTACCTGAAAAATGGGAGGGAGTTTTTGGGTCAGCGGGGAAGCTGAGTGAATAAACTCAAAATGCAAACAACTACAACATACAATACATGAGGGCACACAGGTGAACTCCTAATCATTTACCACTAAGTTAATTTCTCAGTTTTTGTATCTTTTAAATTTATATAGCGCGCTTGTGTAACTCGAGTCGAGAGATCAACCTCGCCTCTCCTTACACTAAAATGCCACAAGGGCCCACACAGAATTTGCCACAAGGGCCCACACAGAATTTGCCACAAGGGCCCACACAGAATTTGGCACTCAGGCCACCACACAGAATTTCCACTGAGATTTATTAATTATTTTTATGTTTTCAACTCCTAACATAAACCACACAGATAGCCCTATCACTTAGTAGCACAAAATGACTTGGTACCGGCTCAGATACTCGGCACGTCCGTCTCAGATCAGTAGTATGCAAAAACAGTCACTCAGATAACAGATCAACACACAGAAAGTACAACAGATCAAAACAGTTAACCATATGAGTCATGCACGTATCGTTATAACTGAATACACGGTGAGAATACTCACCTCGAGAAATGTAAGCTCCAACTGATTCACGGGAATCAAAGATTCAGCAAATTACCTCCTAGACGGACCTAAAGCATAAATCAAAATCCCGGGTTAAAATCTAACCACTTATCATTATTTCAGAAAAACTGGCAGCACCCGTCGGTCTCACGGGAACTGCCATAACTCTTAAACTGTGCAGTAGATTTATCCCATATTTTTACCATGAAAATTAGACAACCAGAACTACATATCTCTGTGATACGGTTACTGGCCAAAACAGACTCTAAGTGTCTCAAAATAGTGTCGCAAGACAGACAGGTCGTACATGTCACGTTCCTAACAGCAGCCTATTAAAACCTACATATCTTTTAAACCGTAATTCGGATTGACGAGCGGGTTGCGGCATTGAAAAGCTAACTCAGAAACCAAGGTCCCAGCATGGGCCAAAAACCCAGAAACGTATTTTAAGTGTGATAAAAATAGCCCCGAACTCGAAGGACAGTTTCTGTTAAAATTCTGCATCTTAAATAAACCCCGATTTGAATCCCAACATCAACCCGATTATTCTTAAGACACCCGACAGTCCTAAAATCACATTTTATCACAGCATATTGTATTCTCACAGCCTTATCGATTTATTTGTGAAATTCATTCGGTTTAGGGAACCGAGAACCCTACGGGTTCGGTTCCCGGTTTTTCGGTTGTAAAAACGTTTAGCTAATCATCAAACGATGCCGGCTTTTACCCAACCCGACACTTACAAAATCAGGGACCAACAACCCGACACCCCAACCTCATGAATCAAGAAAACGATTAGGATGGTTAGACCATCAACACAACCAAATGGATATGACAACAATAACAAAATTAACTCGAAAAACATGAGAAACTATTAATCTAACAGAAGGAAGGAAGGCATAACTACCGATTTATGGAATGGAGTCCGAATTGGGATTGCTTCTGCTCGCGAAGGTTCACAGCTCGGGGATTCGGTATTGTTTTCTGCTTGCTCTCTATCCGTCCACAACAGCCAACAAAGTCACATTAAATATAAATTGTGATTTCCCTGAATATTTTGCCGACATAGAAAGAAAACGAGGACTGTAGCCTAATGCCACTTGCTGCCCACCAGTCCACATTACCCTTTTTAATTAATTCAATTGATACTTGTTGATTCCTTTTAAAACTTCTGATCGAGCATACCTACAAACGTGTTTGCTTCTCCTTGCTTCCACCGATGCACCAACTTCCCATAATCCAAACGTCCACTGATTCCATAACAAAATCGACATTTAATTACCGGTGATTGAATGCTCTAAATCTCAAAACCTTCACTTTGTTTCCTCTAGTTCGATCTGCTCGCAAGGAAGGCTGTCCGATAATTGTCTAACTCCGAAAAAAACAATCAAAACGAAGGAGATGGGGGAGGATTTAACATGTTCGATTTTTGGATGATGAAGCTTCGAACAAGAGAGAGCAATTGGGAGTTGGCAGCGGCTGATAGGGTAACAAACGAGGGGGTCGACGTTCATATGAGTAGGCAAAAGCCCGATGCCGATTAAGGACTTAAGGCCTTAATCCCGAACCATTTACAAGCCCACACACATATACAAGTTAAATTCTAAATACTAGTTAGACCGATCCATTAACGAGTCTAAAATTTTTTGGACCATACTCGAAACTAGCCTCGGCCTTGGCCCAAGGCCGGCCTCGGCTCACACACTCGCGGTATACGCAGGAGTTTTGGTTTTACAATGCAACGAATTAATTTAGCATACAACTTTTAAACACAATTAAAACTCACAACAGCCACACGCTTATTACATACTCTAATTCACATATATACGTCATCAATGACGTTACTGATTTAAATAAAATAATATAGGAATGAGGTAAGCATCTAATGAATTATGGACCGACTTAAAACCCGAGATGCAACAACTCTCTAAATAATACGACTGGCTAATCAACTCATGTATATAGCTCGAGAGACATAATAATTTAATTATAAATGATTCCATAATTAATTTCTCGATAATAATAATTACAACCCGACCAATTAAGTTATAAATAACGTTTAATACTACCAAACTGTCTAACTTCATTATAATTACTTTACTAATTATTCATTTTAAATTTAGTTATGACGCTTAAATTAATATTATTTAATTATCAAAATTTCAGGGCGTTACAACTCAACTCCACTTAAAATAGACTTCGTCCCCGAAGTCATCATTCGGAAGAAGCTCACGGTAGCGATCCCGCACCTCGGACTTAGGCTCGTCAACGACATAGAAATAAAAAAAACAAAAATTAAAGACTCTCCAGAGTAACCATGTCGGTCAGGATGAACTCCGGCTCTCACAGCTGCTTATATAAATTTTCCGTGTCGGACGGCGCAAAAATATAAGGCTACAAAGATAGAATCGGAATGCTCTATGAGGATCTCGGTTTATCGATGAAAAAGGAAAGTCGATAATAGGCACAAAATGAAGCTTACGAAACTCTGATGAAGGTGTCTCCTTGCTCTCGCATTCGGACACAGTTGCTGCACCCAGCGATTAACGTTGCGTTGAATCTCCGATTCAACTCCACTTGGATATTCGTTCCGGTTTGGTTTGTGACGACAGATAATCCCGGCGTGGTACTCGATCATCCAATACATTCTCGCAATCATACTCGGCCCTCTCATGGCGATACAATAATTTTCTTTTTTATTTATTTTTTTATTTTTTTATTATTTTTTTTATTATTATTATTTTTTTTATTTTTTTATTATTTATTTATTTTATTTTATTATTTTTTTTTTTTTGGAAAAACTTTCCCTTTGGGTTCGCAAGCACAGTTCCAATAGTTATCACTTCTACATTTTATCAACATTAAAACAATATATATATCTTATTATTGCCAATCTCTACCATTAATGGCACCTCAAGGTCCCTACCCTATGGGACATTAGTTTGTTTTAAAACAAAATGAACAATTTAGCGGTTCACACCGCTTTCAAACAATACACAACAAATACATAATTCACATAAATGTATTTTATCACACGTAAACCTCAGATAGTAGGCAACTCATGCCTCTTACTCAATTTACATATACTCAGAATGCACTCGCCTTAAATTCTCACAGCTTGCTTTTAACTCAACGCAAGCTATATTATTAATTTAACTCAAATCTCGCTTAATGACTTTCTCACCAGTCACGCAATATACTCATTTTTCTTGTTCCTGCGATTTCTCGCATGATCAAATTTAGTTCTTCATACTACTTGAACGGATAATTTCTCTTTTAAGCCGTGTTATTGATTCTCTTGTTAACTCATATTTAATAATTTCTCGATGACTCTTTTTAATATTACTCGCTTGACTCATTTTAAGGATACTTATAAATTCTCATAATGATTTTATCATTTAGCTCATTAATTCTTTTCTTCCTTTGTTCTCATTTAAATTGTCTCTTGATTATTTCGACCAAAGGTCCACTCAATAATTTCATTTATTTTTAAGTTTCAACCACCTCAACTTAATGTTTTCTCTTTATTCGATTAATTGACTCGTTAATTTATTACCTCTTTAATTCTCGTATATTTCATTACTCGGTTAATCCTCATTCTCAATTAAAAGTTCTTTTATTACTTTATATTTTTTTAGTGTTTCCGCGATTTAAAACTCATAGTATTTTAATAAAATTTTATTATTTAACACACTTAGATTTTCCACGTTTGATGATTTTAATAACTATTCCTGATTTAATAATTACTCAATCAAACATATAATATTTTATGACATTCAATTTAATAGTTTAACTTGATAATCCCCTTAGTGAAAATTTAATATTTGCTCATAATAGAATTTTCTCATTTGTTTATTTTAATAATGTGTTCGCTTAACTTGATTTATTAATTTCTTATGTCTCGGTAACTTCTCAGTCACAACGTAAATTTTCCTCATAATTTACTATGGCGATCTTCTCATAACCGACTCATTAATAGCATACGTATTAATCTAATTTATTAATTTCTCGTTATTTACATTATTATAGTACTCGTCACTTCTCATTTGCACCATTAGTCTCGATTTATGAATTTCTTACAATATGATACTTATACCACATCATGAATTTGATTATTCTCGATTACTCTTAAAATTTCTCTAATCATATGCATATATATATCGCACAGAAATATAATTTATTGGTTAATTTACTTACTATTTTTTTTTTCTCTTTTCGGCAATCATTCTCGATTTAATAATAACGTATTTCTCATTTAACTTTATTTATTAATTCTCATTAGCTCAATAAAAAGAATCTAATGATTCACAACTTTATAATTACTCTCAATTCGCACTTTTAATGTTGGTAGTTTTCCCTTTTACCACCACTCAACTCCACTTAGAGAAAACTCGTCCCCGAGTTTGGCGCTAAAATTCTCTATCATAATAATACAACAACATCCCCTCACTCAAGCAAATAATATGCATATAATAAATTCACAATAGCAAGCATTGGTCCATCGTTCCCCTCAAAATCTCCCCATAACCAACCAAAAGTCATGTGTGTACGGTAATAGGGGCCCTCTATTACTTTTGACACCTACCTTTGTTTGGTCACGGGTCAATCCCAAAGTTCACAACTTCCCACACATAAATCCACCAGCAAATCACACTAAAAAGGAAGAAAATTTGACTTTCATATCTGATAAATTACTCAAAATCTTATAAACATTACTCAAATGCACTCAGCAAAAAGGCACTCAGCCAAAGTATTTTATTATGTTTTTAACTCAGAACATAATATAACTAATAAGCTCTTCTGATTCATTTTTAAATAAATCATCACCGAATTCATGATGATAGTCTCCCTTTAGTTCACTTTTAATAAATACCCTTTAAGATAAACTTGAACAATGTCTGTTTAATTTGACTCGGCAATCCTGGATTAGTTGGTATAACAAACTGATATAGGTTATTCAGTATCTATGCATTAAATTAATAATCTCTCACTGAATTCATAAAAAAATTATGGATTTTCAGACTCAGCTATTAAAATCACATACTTTAAAAGTTTTCTCATTTGATCTCAATTTAATAAATCTCGGTTTATTATTTTCTCAGCAAAAGGATTTTCCCAATACATCATGTCTCATCTCTTTATAAAAACATTTTCCTTTTTAATTGTCCAAAGATTTCATAACACCCGAAATTCTCATAAATTTAAATTTTTTTTTTTTAATTTGATAAATAAGTGAAAAGGTTCTACTAAATAGAATCTCAAATGATAATTCAACATTTAAAAACATGCTTAATCCAACTAAAGTTTTAATATTAAAAACTAAAACGACTCTTAAATAACAGATGAAAATAAAAGTCAATTCTAGTTAAGATTTTTCGTCTAGCTCAAATGTAAATAATTTTAAACCATTATCAATTTTAAATAAAACTTTTATAAAGATATGTTCTCGGTACTTTCGTTTTACTAGACTTGATAAACCTTCATAAAAATATTATTTAAAGCAGTTGATAATAAAAATATCTTTTATTTACTCGTTTCACAGTTTACTCGTTCCAGTAACTCTTTCTATTAAGTGCTTTCCAAAATGAAAGATTTTAATATTTTCTCAATATGAAAAATTTATTACTCCTCACTTCTTATTTACCCAAGATATGTTCTCATTAATAATTTATAGAATTTATATCATAATTTCATATCCATTTATTACCCCTTTTGGTTAAAATTTCTCAAAATTATAAAATCTCACAAGTTATATAAAATTATATGTATATAATTTTTAGCGTATAAACGCAGATGCACTCAGAATAACACACGGAAAATATACTCAGAAAAACGATCCTCGTCGCGAAATACCCTCAGAGTTAAATCAGAATTATACTCAAAATAATTACAGCAATTCTCATATTTGTCATTCCTTAATACACATAATTCAACAAAATTCCCAAATAAATAAAAGCTCTTAAATATTACCGGCGTCAGGAAAAGTGAGAGTCGACGTGACATGATGTACATTTGATGTGAAACTTCTCTTAGAAACTGTTTTACTCTTTTCAAAAAAAAATATATTTCAACTTGAGTTTGAATTCGCCCCTTGCGAACCCAAATCCCTCAAGTCAGTGCTCTGATACCAACTTGTAACACCCTAAAAGTTACAAGATTTTTAAAATTTTTAAATTCAAAATTATAATCAAAAAGGTCCCATAAATAATCCCCCAAAATAATTATTTAATATAAAATGTATTTAATGCGGAAATGTCTTAAATAAAATTCAGAGTTTTGAAATAATAAAAACGTTTCACATCAGCACTAAGAAGTAATACAGCAGTCAACCGTCCACCTTCTCCTTTCCTTTGCTAGTACCTGAAAAATGGGAGGGAGTTTTTGGGTCAGCGGGGAAGCTGAGTGAATAAACTCAAAATACAAACAACTACAACATACAATACATGAGGGCACACAGGTGAACTCCTAATCATTTACCACTAAGTTAATTTCTCAGTTTTTGTATCTTTTAAATTTATATAGCGCGCTTGTGTAACTCGAGTCGAGAGATCAACCTCGCCTCTCCTTACACTAAAATGCCACAAGGGCCCACACAGAATTTGCCACAAGGGCCCACACAGAATTTGCCACAAGGGCGCACACAGAATTTGCCACAAGGGCCCACACAGAATTTGGCACTCAGGCCACCACACAGAATTTCCACTGAGATTTATTAATTATTTTTATGTTTTCAACTCCTAACATAAACCACACAGATAGCCCTATCACTTAGTAGCACAAAATGACTTGGTACCGGCTCAGATACTCGGCCCGTCCGTCTCAGATCAGTAGTATGCAAAAACAGTCACTCAGATAACAGATCAACATACAGAAAGTACAACAGATCAAAACAGTTAACCATATGAGTCATGCACGTATCGTTATAACTGAATACACGGTGAGAATACTCACCTCGAGAAATGTAAGCTCCAACTGATTCACGGGAATCAAAGATTCAGCAAATTACCTCCTAGACGGACCTAAAGCATAAATCAAAATCCCGGGTTAAAATCTAACCACTTATCATTATTTCAGAAAAACTGGCAGCACCCGTCGGTCTCACGGGAACTGCCATAACTCTTAAACTGTGCAGTAGATTTATCCCATATTTTTACCATGAAAAGTAGACAACCAGAACTACATATCTCTGTGAGACGGTCACTGGCCAAAACAGACTCTAAGTGTCTCAAAACAGTGTCGCAAGACAGACAGGTCGTACTTGTCACGTTCCTAACAGCAGCCTATTAAAACCTACATATCTTTTATACCGTAATTCGGATTGACGAGCGGGTTGCGGCATTGAAAAGCTAACTCAGAAACCAAGGTCCCAGCATGGGCCAAAAACCCAGAAACGTATTTTAAGTGTGATAAAAATAGCCCCGAACTCGAAGGACAGTTTCTGTTAAAATTCTGCATCTTAAATAAACCCCGATTTGAATCCCAACATCAACCCGATTATTCTTAAGACACCCGACAGTCCTAAAATCACATTTTATCACAGCAGATTGTATTCTCACAGCCTTATCGATTTATTTGTGAAATTCATTCGGTTTAGGGAACCGAGAACCCTACGGGTTCGGTTCCCGGTTTTTCGGTTGTAAAAACGTTTAGCTAATCATCAAACGATGCCGGCTTTTACCCAACCCGACACTTACAAAATCAGGGACCAACAACCCGACACCCCAACCTCATGAATCAAGAAAACGATTAGGATGGTTAGACCATCAACACAACCAAATGGATATGACAACAATAACAAAATTAACTCGAAAAACATGAGAAACTATTAATCTAACAAAAGGAAGGAAGGCATAACTACCGATTTATGGAATGGAGTCCGAATTGGGATTGCTTCTGCTCGCGAAGGTTCACAGCTCGGGGATTCGGTATTGTTTTCTGCTTGCTCTCTATCCGTCCACAACAGCCAACAAAGTCACATTAAATATAAATTGTGATTTCCCTGAATATTTTGCCGACATAGAAAGAAAACGAGGACTGTAGCCTAATGCCACTTGCTGCCCACCAGTCCACATTACCCTTTTTAATTAATTCAATTGATACTTGTTGATTCCTTTTAAAACTTCTGATCGAGCATACCTACAAACGTGTTTGCTTCTCCTTGCTTCCACCGATGCACCAACTTCCCATAATCCAAACGTCCACTGATTCCATAACAAAATCGACATTTAATTACCGGTGATTGAATGCTCTAAATCTCAAAACCTTCACTTTGTTTCTTCTAGTTCGATCTGCTCGCAAGGAAGGCTGTCCGATAATTGTCTAACTCCGAAAAAAACAATCAAAACGAAGGAGATGGGGGAGGATTTAACATGTTCGATTTTTGGATGATGAAGCTTCGAACAAGAGAGAGCAATTGGGAGTTGGCAGCGGCTGATAGGGTAACAAACGAGGGGGTCGACGTTCATATGAGTAGGCAAAAGCCCGATGCCGATTAAGGACTTAAGGCCTTAATCCCGAACCATTTACAAGCCCACACACATATACAAGTTAAATTCTAAATACTAGTTAGACCGATCCATTAACGAGTCTAAAATTTTTTGGACCATACTCGAAACTAGCCTCGGCCTTGGCCCAAGGCCGGCCTCGGCTCACACACTCGCGGTGTACGCAGGAGTTTTGGTTTTACAATGCAACGAATTAATTTAGCATACAACTTTTAAACACAATTAAAACTCACAACAGCCACACGCTTATTACATACTCTAATTCACATATATACGTCATCAATGACGTTACTGATTTAAATAAAATAATATAGGAATGAGGTAAGCATCTAATGAATTATGGACCGACTTAAAACCCGAGATGCAACAACTCTCTAAATAATACGACTGGCTAATCAACTCATGTATATAGCTCGAGAGACATAATAATTTAATTATAAATGATTCCATAATTAATTTCTCGATAATAATAATTACAACCCGACCAATTAAGTTATAAATAACGTTTAATACTACCAAACTGTCTAACTTCATTATAATTACTTTACTAATTATTCATTTTAAATTTAATTATGACGCTTAAATTAATATTATTTAATTATCAAAATTTCAGGGCGTTACATCAGATCATACAAGTCAAAAGTGGGTCTTGGAGCAGAGAATACCCGTCCTCTGGAAAAAGCTGTTGATGTTCTTCCAACACTATACAATTACGATTACATGAACTTGGGAATCTGGCAAAGCGTCCTTCATATGCCAGATGAAGAAGCAGATATTGAAAAGTTCAACAGGGAAAAGGAAGAAAATGCTCAAATTAGCTTCAATTATGATGCCTTAAACTCAACATACGAAAAGAAGAAAGCAAAATTTGAACACAACGAATATTTTCCAATCATCACACCAGCTGAAATTTCCATTCCTGAAATGAAATTTTAAAATAAATCAAAGAGCCAAAGCTTTATGTTCCTCCATTAATTTTAGAAAAAAAAAATTGTCCAATTAGAATCTGAAATTGATAAAACTCAAAAGGCATTTGATAAAGAAAAAGAAAATCTTCAAAACAAAATACATAATTTAGAGGACACCATTTTAGAATTAAAACCTAATACGAACAAAACTGTTTCTCAAAATTCTAACTCGTCTTTATTAGGACCGGCACCAGTTAACCCAGTTCCAACCATCTTGAAGAGAAGCTCTAATCCACCTGTTTTGAATCTTGCAGATCGAAGATTAGAGTCTCAGAGGAAGAGGTCCATGGAGCAAACTGAAGTCAAAAGAGCCAAACAGTCAGAGAAGTTTATTCAGACTGGATCAAGTATGCTTAAGAAGCCTCGTCTACTTAAGAAGTCTAGTCCATTAAAGTTTGTAGTTTCATCTTTGTCTGTTAAAAATAAATGTAATGAGTCTTCACAATTTATTTCTCCGAAAGAAGCCTATGGCATTTTGTACGATTCTGCAGTTTATCGTCCTGTTAATTACTCTGTTAATGGCGTAAATTTAATTATTAAAACTGATAAAAATGGCAAACAGGTTTATTTTGATAGAAAACTGATAAACCAATTTCTCAATACGATGAACGATGTTTTATTAAAATAGATGATCCTTGTGGTAAAAGACACGATGTTCTTGGTAAACGTCGTGAAATCATTCAATCTTACACAACTTGCTATCCAGATTCATGCAAATCAATAAAATCTACCGTTACACGTCCATACAAACCAACCTCTGAAAAATCTTCATCTCATCGTCGTCTCGTGTATCGGGCAGTTTCTAAACAAACATCGTCAAACTCAGAGTCTCCAACAAAAGCTCACAAGATAACCTCTAAACAATCGAAGAAATCTTCTCAAAATCCACAAACTTCTGTTTCCCATCTGTCTTCTCGCTGCACGTCTTCTCAAGGAAACTTTGCACGAAAGTCAAAACCGTCTGTTTCCTCAAAATGCGACAAAGCGTCCGCTAAAACAAACACTCATGTGAAATGTAATTGGATTAAAAACGAAAAATTTCATTGGATTATTCATTCCTCTGAAAAATTTCTCAAACGGGTAATCAAATCCAAACTGCCTCCTAGCAGTTCCCCAAAGCTCTAAGTTGATCATCACATAAAATCTGCATAAAACATCTGTCACTAATCGTTCCGGACCCATACATCATTGGGTACCTAAAATGTTTTATTTGTTTTATGTAGAATATATGGTACCTCGACTCGGGCTGTTCAAGGCACATGACGGGGAACAAAAAATTATTGACTAATTTTCGTCACAAATATCTAGGAACGGTCAAATTTGGAAATGATCATTTAGCTGCTATTTTAGGACTTGGTGACATCATGCGTCCAAATCTTATTATCAGAAATGTTGCTTTTGTCGAAGTTCTCTCACATAATCTCTTTTGCATCGGTAAATGCTGTGACAAAACTCTGGAAGCCAACTTTCGCACAAAAAAGTGTGCTATTCGTACATATGATGGAGAAGAACTTCTTACCGGAACCCGTGATACAAACCTTTTCACCATTAATCTTAATGATGTTGTTCCACTGGAATAAGTATGTCTCGTATCAAAAGCTACTTCCAATGAATCATGGTTATGGCATCGTCATTTGTCTCATCTTAACTTCAAAACCATGAACAAACACGTAAAAGGAGGACATGTGTCTGGATTACCTGATGTTGCGTTTGAAAAAGATCATAAATGCTCATCATGTGAAATGGGAAAAATGACCAAAAAAGTCTCACAAGCCTAAACCGGCTCCAAGTACTTCCAAACCTCTTGAACTACTGCATATGGATTTATGTGGTCCAATGAGCGTTCAAAGTCTTGCTGGTAAACGTTACGTTTTGGTTATTGTTGATGACTATTCAAGGTACACATGGGTTCATTTCCTTTGCTCAAAGGATGAAGCTGCAGAGATCGTCATCTCATTCATCAAGAAAACCCAAGTGAACCTGGAATTAAATGTTCAAACAATCTGTACCGACAATGGTACTGAATTCAAGAATCGGGTCCTTGACTCTTATCTTGAATCTGCTGGCATCACCCATCAGTTTTCCGCTGCACGAACTCCTCAACAGAACGGTGTTGTTGAAAGACGAAACCGTACCTTAGTGGAAGTTGTTCGTACGATGCTTTCATTCTCAAAACTTCCTCTGTCTTTATGGGCAGAAGCCATCAGCACCGCCTGTTTTACTCAAAACCGCTCAATAATCAACAAAATATATAGCAAAACTCCATATGAGCTCATCAACAATCGAATACCAAATGTAAACTTCTTCCACATCTTTGGTAGTCGATGTTTCATCCTGAATGATAAAGATAAACTCAACAAGTTTGAAGAGAAAGCTAAGGAAGGAGTCTTTATTGGATATTCAAAGGAATCAGCTTCATTCAGAATTTACAACCGATCCACAAGAATGGTCAGAGAAAGTGTTAATGTATCATTCGATGAAACATTCCCGCTTGATTCGAGCACAACTGGCATTGAAAGACCTCTACCCACAACCTCCACTAATCATTCAACATCTCTGAATGATCTTGAAATCCTATTTGAACAATTCTATGATGATAATCACAACGTCAGAAACACACCTCCATCCCCACCCCCACCACCACCCCCACCCCCACCTCCGGCAGATGTTCAATCAATCACTGCTCCGGAAATCAACACTCCATCAACAAATCAATCTCCATCACCTACCTCACCTGCTCCAACCTAAACAATACCCACAGCAAATGCTGGCCCTTCAACATCAACACAAGGAACTCAATCTACACCAGTCGATCGTCCACCTCCGTCAAATATTATCGCTCTACTGGTGATTGACTTCTCTAAATTCCATCTTCCACGTGTTGAACCACCACCTCTAATCAAACCCCCACATCCTGAAACTGCAATCATACCACAACCTGCTTTCACTGATAATTCCAACGTTAACCCTGGTCAACTCCCACTTCCTCATTCTACTAAGTGGACAAAGGAACATCCTTTGGATCTAATCATCGGAAACCCAGTCCTCCGTCCAAACTCGAAGGGCTACATCGGATGAATGTCACCATGCCTCATTCTTAAGTTCCACTAAACCTAAGAAAGTAGTGTAGCGCTTTCCGATCCAGACTGGATAATTTCAATGCAAGAAGAAATTAATCAATTTGTAAGATTAAAAGTCTGGCGCTTAGTTCGTAAGACCCCAGGATCATCCGTCATCGGAACTAAGTGGATTTTTAAGAACAAGAAAGACGAAAATGGAATCGTCATTCGTAATAAAGCAAGGTTGGTTGCTAAGGGTTACGCTGAACAGGAAGGCATTGATTACGAAGAAACATTTTCTCATGTTGCCCGTATTGAAGCCATTCGCATTTTCTTAGCATATGCAGCTCACAAAAATTTTACTATCTATCAGATGGATGTAAAGACGACATTCTTAAATGGTATTCTAAAAGAGGAAGTGTTTGTTCATTAACCAGAAGGGTTTGTGAAGCCCAAACATCCAGATTACGTATATGTTCTAGACAAAGCTCTATATGGTTTGAAACAGGCCCCTCGGGCATGGTATGATGTTCTTTACCAATTCTTAGTCGAATCTGGCTTTTCAAAGGGAAAAGTTGATACCACTTTGTTCATCAAACGTCAAGGGGAAGATAACATACTAATTCAGACTTCGCATCTCACCCAGTGGTACCTCCGGAAGTCGGTCGGTTGCCACTCCATCATCTCAACAGCTGGCAACTCCGCCAACCCGGCCCATTAAAAGACCAACCACACAAACAGTTGAACCTTCCTCTCCTTCCTCATCAGAAGATTCTGCTGCCATCGTGTCTGATCGACCAGATTCACCACCATCACCATCAGGTCCACCTTCACCACCACTACAAAGATCTCCAAATCCATTCGATAATCCTGTTTTCTCGGATCCTTCTCCACAACACACCCAACCACCACCCTCATCTGTATCTCATTCTTCCTTCACTTCCACAACTACCATACCACCAATCACATCCATCATCCCAACTACCACAACCACAGTTACACCACTCACATCCACCATTCCCACTAGCACAACCACCATACCAGCACTCACATCCACCATTCCCACTACCACAACCACCGTACCACCACTCACATCCATCATCCCCACTACCACAACCACCGTACCACCACTCACCTCCACCATTCCAACCTCCACAACCACCATTCCACCAGCTACAACCACCATACCACCAGTCACCTCACTTCCACCATTCTCCATCAGAACTGGTATTGCCTCGAGGGTCGTTATAACTCCACCGACAACAATTGTTTTGACCCTCCCTCATCAGAGTACATTATCAGAGGCTACCACCACCACCACAACTGCAATGCCAACTCCAGATCTACTTATCATACCTCATGTCGCCTCAGCCTTACAAACGTTTAACACACGGCTGGAAAACCTTGAGAGTGGAGTGGCGTCTATTGCTCCTCCTCCTCCTCCGGCACATGGCCCAAGAACTAGAGAGCAGCTCCTGCAAGCATCTCGTCCATTTACCATGGAAGAATTTAAAGCGATGTTCAACTATCGCATGGAAGAACTGCTCGAGACCTGCTCTCAAGGAACCCCCCTTTACAGAAGGCCGGAAGACCCTGAGGATGATCCTCAGGGAGGGGGACAGAGAAGGAGACTGGAACAAGGAGGATCCAGTTCTCAATATCAAGCAGGAGGTAGTCAATCACAACATCACCCCAGCTCCTCTCATCAAGGACAGGGAGAAGGCCCTCAAGACGACGATTATATCGATGACTGGGCAGTTGTTGAGTTTGACTACTCACAGGTGTTGAACGTTGAACCACTCAACCAGTGGCGCATGGATGAAAGTGAAGACATCTTGCCACAAAACAAACTTGCTCTAGAAGAGATGACTGAAGAACAAAAACTAGAATCTATGCAACATCTCCAATCTATAAATGCTGAGGTTGAGCATAACCGCATGGGCAACGTTCACCGGGTTCTAAGAAAAGAGGCGGACACAATGATTGATCTACAAAGTGATACAGATGAAGATAATATTGTGAAGGAGGCTTTTACCGAACCACCTTAAAATGCCAACTCTCCTCCAGATGACAACTCTGACAGCGACAAACCAAGGGAGGAGGAACGCGTGGTAGAAAGATTCCCCTTCACCCGAGAAAACTATCACAGATTCTTCTACAACTACGACTCACTGGTTGCCGCAAGAAATAAGCAACCGGAACCACCAACTGCTTCTCCACAACTTGATGTACCAGTCTTATCAGTTAGCGAGAAGAGAGCGGCGGATAAATCTAATAAACGCCGTCTAAAAATCTCCAAAAAGTGCCTATTCCAACAAGTTAAATTACCATTTGTTGAAGACCGCTTCTCTGCTATTTTCCAGGAGACAGAGCTGCAAATCAATTATCAAAATCTGTACAAAGAAGTGATTCTGCCACCAAGAGAAAAGAAAATGTATTGTCTCACAATGCACTACCTTAGGGGCAAAACACATCGATACAACAAGTCACCAAGTACAAATAGTACTTGTTTCAAAATCACGGAGATTACCACACCTGGACCCAGTGATGCAATGCACAACCCCCACTGGCCACTCAAGTACAAATACTACTTGTTTCAAAATCACGGAAATTACCACATCTGCTATCGACATCTCATTTGGAGATTGTTGATATTGAAAAAAAGGACCCACCTCCACTCCTCGCCTTCGTTTGTGCACGTATAGAATCTAGAACCGAATTAAATTTCTCTAGGACACAGGCGTTACACCAAGCATATCCTAGTGATATTGCCGGAACATTCATAGTGATACAAATATTTTGGTATTCCACGATGATTGAATGGAAATCCTACCAGTGCTAACATCAAAGCCAACACTGAATGTAGGTCACACAATTTATGTAACTGTTGTGTCAACAGGCAATATATGTAATCCTGGGTTACCCTGATACCTTCTTGTGCGAAGATTAGATGACTGTACTCCATTCTTATCAACAACAGTCACTATGTCTGATAGAGGATCTGATGACTGTACTCCACTCTTATCAACAACACTCAATACATCAGATAAGGGATTCGATGACCGTACTCCAACATTATCAACAACGGTCAGAAAATCCAAAATAAATCAATATACCGCACTGCTACGACTTCAACAAATATCAGGAACCGAGGATCATCAGCAAATCGACAACGCCACAACTTCAAGAAAGGACTTCCGCTGCTAACCGCTCTATCTATGGGTCTACATTTCGTCGATTTACCTGAAGTCTTCTGGGATACTTTATATTGGTTGAAAAGCCAATTAAAAGTATGTCTAACACCGATCATCAAAAGCTGATGCTGATTTTTCAACAAAACTGCACAACGGTTTAACACACAGCTCCAACTTTACAAACAAAGAAGACTTCAAAGATATGCAACCTAGACTATTGTTACAAAGGGGGAGATTGTTAGGTCTTAAAATGTTGTAATTAATAGTCTAGGGGGTATTTAGTTACATTGCATATTGTATTAGTTAGTTAATTAGGTTTAATTAAAGGAATTAAGGAGATGGTATATAAGCCATTGTGTAATCCTTAATTCCTCACTTTTGCAATTAATCAAAACACATTTCAGCAATTGTCCTCTCTCCCTTCTCTCTTCTTTCTCTCACTAAAGGCCATAAATCAAGTAATGGATTGATTGTGTGTTATAGGAATTTCAGAACATGTGCTTCGTATGCTCCCATGTGTTTTAGAAACTCATGTGTTTCGTGACTTGAAACACATGTGTTTCGTGACTTGAAACACATGTGTTTCGTGACTTGAAACACACGTGTTTCGTGACTTGAAACACATGTGCTTCGAAGTAATATGCTCCTTCGTATTTTGGAACACCTGTGTTTTAGTGAAGCACATGTGTTTTAATACATCAATACCACCACCACCCCCATTACCACTAGCACCTTCACTGTCAGCCACCACCACCGCCGCCGCCACAGCCGGGATTGGCGGCGGTTGGCGGTGGCCGGCGGTGGTGGTCGTGACTGGAAGCACATGTGCTTGAAACACTGTGATTTGATCTTGACCATTTTGATCCAATGACTAGGATTTGTCCCTTGGGACTATGCAAAATCCTTGGACTTCCTTGAAGACAACTCATTAAACTAAATTGGATAGTTAGTAGAGGATGAGCCCCACATATATTGATTAAAGTGAATTTAATGATGTTTAAAAGTAAAAGTAAGGGTAAATGTGTCTTTTCTTTATATTAAAGGAGATAGTTAGTGGGCGTGGTCCCCACTACCTTTTTACCAAATATGGTAAGTTTTCAAAGTGTAACACTTATTTTGAAACGGAGGAAGTATATGAGTTGTATTAAAAGAGGTCCATCAAAATTTTAAAGTTCCAAGTGACAAATCATAGCCATTGGATAAAAATGGTCAAGATCAAATCCATTAGCCGTTGACATCTTCGGCCGCCGTTGACCACCACCGGCCGCATACGACCTACGAATCACATGTGTTTCAAAAGAGGAAACACACATCATTCACTAAGAACAAAAGTTTCAAAAGTACAGACGAGCATATTATTTCGAATCACAGGTGTTTCAATTTACGAAACACATGTAATTCACTAAAGCACTGGAGTTTCTAAAACAAGGGGCATATGAACTATGAATCACATGTGTTTAAAAAGGTGATACACTTGTGATTCACTAAAAACAGATGTGACGAGCATATTACTTCGAATCACATGTGTTTCAGGTCACGATACACATGTGATTCACTATAAATTGAATACACAGCTACCACCACCGGACACCACCATTGACCACTGCGGGCCGCTACCTCCGGCCGCCGTCCGCCGCCGCCGTTCCCCGCCGCCGGTGCTGGTGGGGTATTGATGTATTGAATCACATGTGGTGGTGGTTGTTGGAATGTTGGTCTTAACATTTGACTTTTTCTTGATTCAAGGGCCAATAATTATCCCTTAGGACTTGATAAAATTCTTAGACCTCCTTGAACAAACCACTAACATATATATGTCATCAGTCTATCGAAGTTATTTTCACATATTTAACTTTAATGAAAATGAAATGTATCTTATGAGTTTCATATATTGGCACTAACACGGATTTTTTTTTTTCTTTTCTTACGGGCACATAATCTATCCTATTTGCCCCCAACGGGAGGAGGTACATTTTTATATGTCCAAGATTTTGCATGTAAGATTTATAAGGCGGACGAAAAAAAGATAGGATCAAGGTACAAGAGGCAGCGTCTCTGAATATCCTGAAGAAAAAACAAATTTAACATAAGAGACTATGTTAAAAAAATTTCCTTTCCATTTTGTAAATCTGTAATTTGACAACTCCGGATAATTGTTTGACTTGCATGAATTGCTTAGTATATTATTATCTATTGAAAAGGGAAATGACTTTTGTCTTCAGAGACACATAAAATATGAATTTTTTTGACACACTTCGAATACAAATTCTCTCAACGATCAAAATCTTAAACCTAAAATTATATCTTATTTCAAATCTGATTCTTCAAAAAATTATCACAATAATTAGAATTTCATGAAATTAAATTCGAAATATCTAATTCGGAAAGTGAAAACAAAAAAAATCGAAATATATAATTCGAATAGTGAAAAACACAATTTTGATTTCAATCCTGATGTTTATTTATAATTTACATCACTGATGTACATAAGCGAGTCATATTATGCCGCGCTTAGTAGTGGGTGTAGGCTACTAGCTAGTACTTAAGACATGATCTTTTTTTACATTGATAACAATAGCGTTTTCATTTTTCTTCAACATATTTTAGATTTCATCATGGTAAACCGATTTAAAATACAAATTCACAATTCCATTGAAAATATTCTTTTTCAAAGTATTGTAGTATTTGACTATTTGGTACTTTAAGAACCTTCTAATGGTCAATTTATGATAAAATGTTATTTCATATAATGTTTTGTTTTACCCTCATGCTATTTATTATGTGAATATAATAAAAAAATATAGTAATTATAATATATTTGGTTGATAACCTTATTGTTAGCATTTTATTTTATTTTAATATTAAAAAAAATTGAAAAAGTTACATATTGTTGTATTAAAAAAACTAGGTTATAACCCGTGAAGAATCACGGGCTGTCACTCTTTATACTGATTGTTAAGAATATATAATAAAAAGTTTTTTACCAGATTTAGTTTCACATGTATTAGATTTGTAACCGATAAAATAAAAAATGAAAATGTTCATAAGAAGACCAATTGGGTTGCAAAATACGTACATCAGTTCAATAACAAAATATCAAAAAATGATTAAAAGGAAGTCCAACATTCAATGACAAATTATGAAAAATGTTTAAACAAATAAATCAAGATAAATTTCTAAAAACTTCTTTAAATACAACGTTCTAAGTTTTATTCGTCGCACCGGTATCTTTATCTTCTATTAAAATCTTCAGTCCTTTTCTGCTTTTTACTCTAGATAAAGCCACATACAATTGACCATGTGAAAAAACAGGTTCTCTCAAATACAGACCCACATTCGACAATGATTGGCCCTGACTCTTATTAATTGTCATAGCAAAGCAAATAGAAAGTGGAAATTGCCTTCTTTTAAATTTAAAGGGGATTTTGGCGTTAGATGGTGTCAAAGATAATCTTGATATAAAAGTACGATATCCAACATTGTTCCCAGATATAACAACTGCTTCTATAACACGGACACCTAAAGCCACAATCTGAAGTCTTGTACCATTGCACAAACCATTTTTCTGGTCAATATTTCTTAATAACAAAAGTTTACTCGTTTATAATTGTTATTGTCAAACAACAATTTATTATTAATTACATGAATATTACCTGTAGAATAAGAAAATTTGTAATGCTTTTAAACGCAAATTAAATTCATTGATCCTTACAAATTATATTAACATTATAAAATTTAAGATTACGTGAAAATAAAATGATAAAAATAGAATAAGATATTAAAAAAACGATCAATTAAAATATTAATAAGTAAATGTTAAAATGTCACGAAAAAATTTCTTTAACAAAATAACAATTACGAAACAATCTAAAAGATTATTAATTAATTAAATAGTTGATAACGCTATAGATATTATTATATGCATTATTGGAATAATCATATTAAAAACATATGAAATCATTGGTGCAAATTATAACATTAGGTAAATAATATAATTGGAAATTATTGTTTATATTAAATTATGCGAATCATGTTACCACTACTAATAAACTCTTATTTTTATGATTAAAAAATAAAAAGTAATAAAAATATAGAGAATAGTGTCTGTCTTAATTCTATGCACTAATAAAAAATTAAAAAAAATTGATTTTGACTACTACTTCAATCAAACACAATTCTCTATTTGTAGTCAATCATGTTTTTTTTTTTCAACGCCAAATTCTAATTTACTCCTAATTATCATCTATGCACACGACAAGACTTGAAAACCCCATGGGGGCAAACACCATACCGCTAGGCTATAAAAGTAATATCTTTTTACTAAGATCATTTGTTGTTGATATAACATAGATTTTTATAAATAACCTAGGTTCTAGAACTATTCATGTCTTTTATGCATAATTTAAGTCGTTGGGCATAAAAGTATTAAGTAAAAGAGTATGAAATTTTCTCAAATGATTATTTTAAATTATAAATAAACTATTATGAAAATTATGAAAATATTATGAAAAATCGTATAAGTCACCCCGTGATTATCACGGGTTATAGACTAGTATATAATAAAACATTATAAAATGTACGTATAATGTATATTGTTATTGACTTATTGCAACTTCAAGTATTAGTGCTATGGTTTATTCGAAACTAAATTCTACAATACTTAAGATTTTTTCAAAAAGGTATAGATTAAAACCAAATTCTGTAATATTTAGTTTAACATAAACAAATAGATCAAATGGTTCATTTAAGGTTAGGTTTCAATCAAGACACGCCAAATCGACTCATGTACACTTATAATCATGAACATAGTTGACTTTAAAAGTCAACTATTTTGAATTTAGATGGAAATCTGCAGGGAAATCGACTATTTATATTAGCAACTTTTGTTCGTTTATGTTCCAATAATTATAAAGCCCTTAAAAACCCGTTAATTATGTTAAAACTACTAATAGAGTCTTACTTTTATTCACTAATAAATGTTTTTAAAAAAATCAATAAAAATATAGTATTGTGTTTTGACTATTATTCAAGTCAAGCACAAATACTTTTTAATGTGAAATATGTTAACGCTACTAAAAAAGTCTTAACTTTATTCACTAATCCAAAAAATCCAAAAAAAATAGAGAATTGTATTTTTACAACTTCTCAAGTCATAAACAATACTAAAACCCGTGAATTATATTAAGAATACTAATAAAGTCTTAGTTTTATTTGCTTTGCTTAAAAAAATTGACAATTGGTTTTTGACTACTACTCAAGTCAAACCCAATTTCATTTATAGTGAATTATGTTAAGACTAAAAGTGTTACTTTTTGTTCACTAATTCAAAAAAAATCAAATAAATTAAAAAATCTATAAAAAAAAGAATTGTGTTTTGACTACAACTCAAGTCAAACATAATACTATTTACAGTTAATTATGTTAAGACTACTAATAAAATCTTACTTTTATACACTAATTTGGGTGCAGAAATTACAAAAAATTGTAGGTCTTTATAGCCATCACGATTTTATGAATTAAGGTTTAATAAGTTGATTAATACAATCAAATATGGATTAAAACCAAAGTATGTATCCAAAATATGCAGTAAATTGTGTACTTCATATTTATTAATTTAAACATTAATCAGTGTATAAAGTCTATCATCAATCACTTCATATTATATAAATTTGACTTTTATAGTTAAATTTATTAAACATAAACAGTTTGAACAAAAGCATTGCTGCAGACTATATAGTGAAAAATAACTACTTTATACAAAAACTAACAGAAGCACAGCACCATTGGTAGAAATATGTATTACGAGCCAGATAATATATAGTGCAAAATATATAAACATAAGCAAAGATAATCTTCATATAAGCAAATATATAAAATAAAGAGGCCAGCAAAACTAAAAACATAAGTTTCATTTACCTGACACAATAAGCATATCTTTAAAAAACCCGCAAGCTAACTTGCATTAAAGCTAAAACATTGAAGTCAAAGTGTTTCTATAGAACAGATATTGGTTTCGTAATTGTGGTTGCATTTAACCGAAAACTTTGAAAATTTTAAAATACAAATTCTGTAGAGAGTAACAAAAATTATGTAGAGAGTAATAAATTTCTTCCGAGAATAACGATGATATTCATGGAATATTTTTTAAAAAATTAAAGAAAAAAACCTAAAATACGGTTAGTTAATACTAAAATTAATATGGGTGTTAATATTATGCTATTTTATAGGTGACCGCATAAAAATCAATAAACAACAAAATTATTCAAAATCGGTTTTGAAAATTGAAAATCTTTTGAATCATTCATTATTTCATTTAAAAAAAAACAATTTATGGTAAGAACTAACTCGGTTTTGAATCATTTGTTTATGGGTTTTGCTAATGACAGCCCTTAGGGCTGTCACTAACATGCATAAAAAACTTATACATTGATTAAAAAAGTAATATTCCTAAAATTCAGATGGGTTGTCTTTTGTGTATTTTGCCTTCTTAATGACAGCCCTAAGGGCTGTCATTAGCATTTTCCTTTATTTAAATAACCAAAAAATAAGAATTCACATATAAAGATATTGATTGATTGTCTTTTTAATATGGCAGGTTAAAAAAATAAAAAACCTACAAACTATTATATGCGATTTCAGTATTTATGAATACGTTTATTAATTGTATAACAAACTCAGTGACTAATTTTATGATATAATCTTACTTGCCTATTTATGTGGGATTGTAATCGAGAATTCCAAAATAAAACAGGATTCAATGGTGCAGATTTTTTTAAAGAGTTAACTCCATCCTTATATTATGTAAGTTTATGTTTAAAATGTAGGAAAATTTTAGGGATATTTATTTTGTATTTCGTTTTTTTTTTTACATTAAAATATTTTTTGGAAAATTTGAAAAATTGTCAATAAGGATTAAAAAAATCACATCCGAAAACTAAGGATGGAGTTATTGATTTCCATATTTTAAAGATGATATTTCGGTTATATATGTTGTAAATTTAAATACCGAAATTAAACACCGAAATTAATGGCTATTAATAATTAAATAGCGTTTATATGCTGTAAATTTAAAATACCGAAATTAAACACCGAAATTAATGGCTATTAATAATTAAATAGCGGGATTTAAAAAAATGGAAAATTCTTAAAAAATGACACGTGGCATACTGGCTTCTAAGGGGGGACATGTGGCAACTTCAAAAGCTTGTTTTATTATTATATAGATGTTCTATATCAATTCCTTTCGTCCAAACTTAGTTAATATGTTATGAAAAAAAATCTAGTAAGTACAACTTTTCATATTAGATCATAATTTTGATTTACATATAAGAAGTAAATACAAATGATAAATATGTATGTAGATTTAATTTTTCAAACATTTTTTTATAAAACTATTTTATTTCCTAAAGTGATATGTTATTCGCATTTAATATTTTTAATTAAGGAATAGAAAGATAAACTATAAATAAGACAATATTTTGAAAGAAACTATAGAAGTGAAGGAAAACTAAAAATGAAAAAACTTCAACAGTGAGCGTTTTCATTCTTAGCATTTATTTTATGTTCTTATTGTTTAATTAGTTTCAAACTTCCAATTTAAATATACTTCTTTAACTGAAAAAAAAAAGGACAACTCGCCTTTGTTGGGTTGGGGGAAAAGAATATCTCTATGAAGTTAATCCATTTATGTGATTTTTAATAATAATCAAAAGATTTTGTTAATAAAAGTTCTTAGAGTTGTTATCAAGAGATAATTACATGTATAAAACGTTTGAACTTTTATTGATGGTTGTTTATTCCTAAAATGCAGTGTCAGTTATTTATTATGGTACAAGTTTTTTATACGTGTCATGAGATCTTATTGACAGTGCTTAGGGGCAATTACAACCCGGTCCGGTTCAGTTGTCATAATCATTTTCCTAAAAAAAAATGTTAAAAAACATATGGTTGAGTCAGGACTTGAATTTCATAAAAAAAGATATACATTATGAATTTTTTCTCTTATGAACAGTAAATCTGTGTCATAAATGTATATATAGAGTAATAATTATAAAATAATTGTGTGCTTTACTAATGACATCCCCTTTTTTATAGATCTAAATGAGCAGAGTTGTCAATTTAATCTTTATTTTTATCATATTATTTGAGTTCAATATAATAATAAATTGAAAAACGTATTACAAAGTTGATTTTAAGCTCACAAGAATTCAACGTATATATCAATATTTACGTACTCACCGTCACATTTTTGTGTATAGTTTTAGGTTGAGCCATTAAACATATAATTACAAATCAAAATTACGTTTTTGCATCAAGTCAACATTGATTGCACTCAATTTTTCACTCTAAAGCAAACCAAGATCAACCCATTTTTACAACGGTAACAAACCTTTCAAAGTCAACTGTTAGATGTGTTCTATCTCCACATATTTACAATTCTACCCACTAAAAAACAAACCAAAAATTAACTGAAAAAAGGTATCATAGGTTATCAAGAAACTGCAAATACGTATCTTGAATGTTTTTTAACCAAACTGTTTTTCCCGTAATTTGTCATGTACTGCACGGATTGTTCATAAGTTTGGTCAACTTTGAGGTTTAACTTAAGGCTATACATCATATACAGGTAATCGCTCCTCAATACTAACGCGACAAATTGGGCATTTTTTGCATTTTTCACAACAGATACTGCAAAAACACAGATAACAGATATACATGATTATTAGTTTATGAATGGGCCAAATTGGGTCGACCCGACCCGTTTAGTTGTTTTGATCCGACCCGTTTATTAAAGGAAGAATAGAAGTACCTGCAAAGAACACGATGCCTACATGGGAGGAGTACAGTGCTTATCTCTCCTTCAAAGCAAACTCGACATAGGATTTTTTCCTACAAATTATTAAAAAATGTTAAAAATATTCTATTTTAATTTTTATATATTTATTTTTAGAATTTTACATTTTGAAGTCTTTCGTACTCCTGTTGGCTAAATTTTGTGATTTCGGTCTGCTCACCAAGAGCTGCTTGAAGTCTCCAAACCTAAAAAACAAGAAAATATTAGTTAAACATTTTTATTAAATAGGTTACTGTCAAAATGTCTACTTTTTTGGTTTTACAACTTTCTATAAACTATTGGTGAGTCAAAAAAGTTACATTATTTCAATAATAATATAATTTTTTTAATAAGATTAACTTAGGACTTTTTATGCAGTACATATATACTGTTTTTTATCCTTGTAAGCTAATTAATTGATTTTAATAGTTAGAAAAAAAAAAGGAGAAAAGTATTACCTCTTCAGCAAGATCCTTCTTTGGCATTTTCTTTACAATTTCAGGTGGATAACCACAAAATGTGTTGTAACTGTACAAATACATATACATATACACATAATGAATAAATATAAAAATAAATAAATAAAATAAAAAAGATGAGTTACCCTGAACCAACATCATGATAAAGTCAGGCCTGTTTTTCTTTACTTCCTTCATCTAAAGACCACCAACCAAGCAGCCTGCCACATGTCACCACAATCAAATTTCTCTTAAATCCCCAAATTACCCTTTTGACCCATGACCCAACCCGACCCGTATACCTGGACCCACGGTGAAAAAACCCAAAACAGTCACGAACCCGAGCAGAATATGTGAAATATATTCCGGTCCCACTTCCCGTATGTAATAAAATAATTAATTTTTCTACTAATCTTGATGCAGAAAGTACAACACCAACTCCTTGCAGTAAAAATAAAGGAGAAAATATAACTGGAAGTGGGATAGATTTTACAGCCAAAGGTTTTCCCTGAAATTCAAAAATATATTAAAAGTTATATACTTTCCACTAAATAAACAAAGAGATAATTACAGTTTTCGTCCCTGTGGTTTTGGTTCTTTCATGTTTCGTCCCTCCCAACTTTTGTGTTTGAATTTTCTTCCCTATGGTCAGATGTTAGATCTTTAGAAGACTTAAATTAAAAATAGAGTAAATTACAGATGTTGTCTATGTGGCCTCCCAAATGTTATGATTTTGTCCTTATACTTTTAAAGGTTAGATTTGAGGTGGCCGGAATTTGACCGGAATCCGCTGGAGAAGATAACCGGAAAAAGGAAAGAAATGAAAAAATGAAATAAAATAAAAATAAGGGTATTTTAGTCATTTTAGGTCAAAATGGACAAAAAATGAAATTTGAAGACCACAGGGACAAAAATCACGAAACTAAAAGGTACACGGACAAAAAAAATGAAATTAAAAGTATAGGGACAAAACCATAGAATTTGGAAGACCACAAGGACAATTTCTGTAATTTACTCTTAAAATTTTTTTCTTTCCATATGGAACTTTAATGAAATTAGTTACGTACAATGTGGACTAAAAGTGTAAATATAAGAAGGGTAAAATGGTCATTTTAAAAGATTTAACCGAAGGGCCATTAAATCCAACGGCCCAGGGATGGAAATTCAAAAATTGCAAAGAAAAGTTGGGAAGGACGAAACCTGTAGAGATGGAAAACCACAGGGATGGAAACTGTAATTACTCTAAATTTAAATTATAAATATACCTCTAAACGCATGCAAAGAAGAATTTGGAAAACAACAATTGGAATTTTGATGATGTGTCCGCCAATATCTTGCAAACTACACATAATTGTTTCATCAGATGATGAATCAGAATCATCTGATGAAACAATTACATTATTCCAATCAAGATATCTGATTGCGGTTGTTGATGATGAGCTGGCATCTGATGTTTGTGAATTCCTATGAATTACTGGATTTGACCATTTTGTACAAACCAGAAAAGAAAAACACTCTGCAATTCTGAAAAAAAAAAGGTAAATAAATTAACAAGCGAAGAAAACATATTGTTAAAAAAAAAGATGCAAAAATAGTTGAATACCCGAAATTTATGAGTAAATCCCACCAGCCTAAAGCGTCCACAAAACCTGCTAAACGAAAGGAAGTTATTGGAAATTAAATTAATATATATATATATATATATATATATATACTAGCTACAAAACCCGCCCGATGGACGGGTATGCTGTAAATTTTAGTATGTAGAAAAATGTCCAAACACTTTAAATATTTCTAAATGACATAATAATCGATAGATGTGATGATGATTTTGTACAAAAAAACGGTAAATGAAGAAATGTTACACGGGCATTTTATTAAATGAAGAATCCAGCTTTTTATGCCGTAATCCGTAATATCTGAAGTCTGGTTCCGTTGCACAATCCAGCTTTTTATGCCGTAATCATAGAAGGCCGGTTTTATGGAAATTATATTGAGTCGTGTATCACTTCTGAATAAATACGATTGAGTCGCTGATTGATCTTTTAAATATTTATTTGTTTCCTTGTATGTAGGATCTTTTAAATAGTTATTTATTTGTTTCCTTGTATGTAGGAAGCCGTATATGGAGCATATGAATGTAGACCGTAAGCCGTACCAGATTCGTTTACCGTATATGGAGCGTATGAATGTAGACCGTAAGCTGTACCAGATTCGTTTGCATTAGTGCAAATGACGTGGACCAATCAGGGAATTCCAAGTGGCATTATGGACGAATAGGAATGCTTGGAATTGCCATGGTGTCAAACCCTCTTCAAATTTAGGCCTCATATATAGGGTAGGATATATATATATATATATATATATATATATATATATATATATATATATATATATATATATATATATATATATATATATATATATATATATATATAGGGTTCGGATCCGGTGAGGACTCTTTTCCTCGCGAGGACTGTGAGGACTCCAAAAAAAACTCTAAAAATGATCCAAAACAAACTTTTTTCAAAAAATTCCTTTTTTAAACATTAAAATCGCTATGTATAAGATCCAAAAAAAAAATAAAAAATTCCAAAAATGATCCAAAAAAAAAAATATGGATCATAATAATGATCCACAAAAAAAATCTGGATCATTGTTATGATTCGCTAAAAAAAGTGGATTATAATTTTTTTTTTGAAATTTTTTTTTTGTCAAATGTAGTAATAATCATGGTGGGTTATATATATTTTTTTTAGAATTTTTTGAAATTTTTATGAGGTGTCCTCGCGAGTCCTCACCGAAAAAAGAGTCCTCACAGGATCCCACTTCTATATATATATATATATATATATATATATATATATATATATATATATAAATTAGTAGAAAAAGATAATAATTTTGGGGAAAATAATTACCAGATAGCTTTAGAAGGGTGAACACAGTAGCAGCAATGAAGAAAACCATAGAGATAGCAACCCAAAAATGCTGGAGAAAACATGATCACAAAATTTTTGGTAATTTTTGAATAAAAAATTGTTTTTTAATTTTTTAACTCTTAATTATATATGATAAAAGACGTAAAATTAACAAATTTTTGACTTATTTATCAAGCAAACTTACAGGAAGTGTTTCCCATATTGCATCATCACTCACGGTTTCATCATCTCCTGGTAATAAGGCCTTGCACATTCTGTACATGATAATCATATGTTTAATTTACCTTTCTAAATTATTAATATCATTAATTAAAAGTATTAAATCACCTAAAATTGTCAACAAGAATGGCTACTTCAAATGCCAAAAGAGGAAGGAAGACGATTTGTAAGCTTACAGGTGGAGGCTTAGAAACTGCACAAAATTAATTAATTAAAAATATTAAATATTTAAATCACAAGCTTCACTAATTCACAATATACATTACTTAAAATGTTGACATACCATATTGATTTTCTAGAAATACACAAAGAAGCAGCTCAAATGCAACAAGCAAAGGTGTTGCAACAACTGCATGACATGGTGCCCACTGCACATAAAGAATAAAAATAAAATTATATTTCATATATAAAATCGCGAAATTGCACTGTAATAAAATATGATAATAAAAAATATTTCAAAAAACATAAATATCATACATCACGGCCGTGGGGGACAGATGGTGCAGGTAACGAGAACCTTCCTCGAGCAACAACCGCGTGAAATACAAAAAGCGGGAAGAAAATTATCCTGTATAATTCATTTAATATTACTGTAATTTACCCTAGATGAATTATATATCAAACATAGCAGTAGTAGTAGCTCTGTTTGAAGATATCCAGTTTTAGTTAAGATAAGATTCTAAAACCCTAATTTACCATGAATTGTATAAAAAGTCTCATCAATCCATAGTCCATATAACCAAAACCAAGAAAATTAAACACTATAGAAGATTAATATGCATATCTACAATCAGAATTTATCAAAACAAGTGGTTTAATTCTCACCAAAAACCCTAATTTATCAATTCAAATTCATGCACAAAACATACAGCTAACAAACAATAAGGCAAAACTAACCACCAGGAGTACAGAACAAGGTGATCGAGCTTAAGAACAAGCAAGAGCGTGAAGCAAAAGAGTGCGGTATGAGCAGAGAAAGCCTGTACGGAATTTGCTACCCTGCGCCAGCTCATATCTTTCCTCACAATCATAGGAAAACCTAGAATCCAAGCTTGATTACAGAAACGACTGAAGAAGATGATAAATTCCGACAACGAAACCCTAAGAGTCTCTAAAATTGAAGAGTGATTACTCGTCTGAAGATCAGCTTTATCGACTGGGTGTCATTAATTCAGATTCCTCGTCAATGTTATTGCTTTTGAATGATCAAATTGAAAATGAAATCTTTACTATATTATAAAGGTTTACCCCTTCCATAATTAGCAGGGCTGAAAATTCAGCCAACACACCTAATTATGGAATTGAAATCCTTTTGGAAAAAAAGAGGTCTGCAAGGATTCGAACCCCCACCCTTCGCTACACATAATCACGGCACTACCATCTGGCCAAGCCTTCGGCTGCATTAGTGTTCCTAAACAAAATAGCTATAATACTTGACACGCGGGTTATGTCCGCTGATAATTGCGGCCTTTTATCACGCGGCCCATCAGTTTAACTCTTCCCTTCCGCCCATTTCCTTCGGCCCATAATTACCACATTATAGGACGGTTCGTTTACCTGCCTGTTCGTTCATCGTCTCTTCATTTCTCTGCGGCGTGATAGAACCGAGGTCACACAACCAGTCATCTTCAATCGACTCTTCCCATTCTTCAACCATGATGATTAATTTTCAGCCTATAAATACAAACATATACAGTGGAAAACTACAGTCTATACGAAATCGTCCAAATTGAGGTATGTGTCTTAAATTGAAGCATTTAGTCTTTGTTTCCTCCTCCAATTTTCTTATAAACAATTTCGAAAATGTATTTGTTCAAAAACGTATTCTGTTTGTCCCCCAAAGTATTTTGTTATATGTGGTTATGGTTTTCGATTTGGCGATAAGGTTGTGTAGAAGTGTAGTATTTAGGGTTTAGTAATGCAAATAGGTTTGGTCGCTATTTGTCCATTTTTTTAATAGGGAACAATAAGATGTAGCATTAGGTTTATTAATGTTTGAATTTCGTTTTGTTTGAACAGGAGCAACTAAGAAGCAGAATATCGTGTTTTAAATTAATCAATTCAGGTATGTGATTTGTCAAAAATAAAATAAAATCATCATGTTCATTTAATTATGTTCAACAGGGTCTCATGTTGATGCTATCACATCGTTGCTTGCTACAGCTTGTAAGCATACGGTAGATAATGAGAATATCTCATTTCTGGACGCTGCAAAATCTGTTGTTTATCCACAAAATGATGACTTTTCTACTAGAGTTGGAGAACCTGTTACCGAGTTGGCTTTAATACAGATTGCAAGGTCTGCATTTTAACAGCTTCATAAGAGTATACATGAAAAAGAATTAGAGGGTTGATGATTGTGTCTGCTTTTGGTTGGTAAACTGTTTATCTTAATTGGTATAATCCAAGCTGATTAGTTAAACCAATTGTAAGGGTTTGAGTTTATAAATTATTATTTTAATTTTGATTTTAAATTGTTTTGTAGCTTGGTCCGTTTTGCCAACCACTCAACCTGATGAAGACCCACTTATTAAATGGGTTACCTGAACCCATATAGACTTTGGACACAATTTTTACCCATTTATTTTTGTGTCTTGTTTTATCCAACTAGCCCGGCCCACCAGTTTTGCCACCTGTTATCATATTTCTTAAACATTTGCTCTTTCAGCTTTGAAGGTAATAAAGTTTTGCGTTGTATTCTAGCAAGATTGCATCATCACTCAATATCTTAAAGAAATCATTTTTTTTCCAGGCTCATTGGTTAGAAAGCTTCTCATGTTGCTTTGAGATGCACTCTACAGTGACATCCTAACGTGATTCACATTTTTTTAAATTATGAATTTAATTTAGATGCATATTTCATGTATATAAACTTGTTCATCTCAAAATTAAATCTTTTATGTGTTATGTTTTGTTTCTAGGTTATTCTTGGTGAAGAAGTTCCTTAAAAATCTTAATTTTTTCACATAACAAAAACAGGTACGTGGTGCTGTGCAATAAAATTCAATTATATTGATGCAATTGTTAATTATACATGTGTTCTTATTTTGCACCTGATCATTTTGCCATTGGTTAATTATATATGTATTAATAGTAATCATGTAAAAAGTTATAACAAATTTAATTGTAGTAGTACTACTAATAAGTAACCCATTAGACCCGTTTTGGAATGTTAAAAGTAATTAATGGCATAAGAATGTTAAAGTAATACCTGATATAAAGACAATCGATTAGGGATTGTATTCTCCTGGTAGTCAACAAGCATGGACTTTTCATGTCATGTACCAAATGGTTCATTGTTCTTGTAGTAATTGACAAGTATGCCAAAGTCATGAAAACCGTAAGGGAATAGTAAGCCTAAATGGTGTTATGTTTATTTACATTGCAAGAAATTCATTTAAATGTTACGTTTTATCCCTTTTTTGATAATAATAACAAAAAAAAAAAGCTCATTGTAGTAATTTTAAGTTTCAAACAAGTGAACAACTAACAATTTCATGATCTAAAACCTTTTTTTTTGCAGGAATCAAGTGTTAGGGCCTCATTTTTACTCATAGGTGCATTACAACACCAAAGAAGGGGAGTTCCATTTGATTGCTAAATCCCCAAAGTTTTTGAACAATGTTTTGTATTAATTTATGTTTAGTTGAATGAAAAGAAAAGGCTCGAAATGTTTTTTGCTTTTTATTTGAGATGGTATGCATTATAAATTTTTGACTTTCTATTCGTTTAACCCACGTAACCCTTTCCTTAAAAGATTAACTTATTACATTAAGCGGGTTGAAAATTGAAATTAACGTTGACTAGGGGTGTTCACTATTCGGATATAACCGGATTGTCCAATTGGACATTTTGGATCGGACTATTTGGACTGGTTATTTGGTTTTTTGGATCGGTTTGGACTTGAACCAAATTAATAGTTTGGATTTCGGATTGGATTTGATTTACGTTCTGAAAACCGGATTGTCCAAAAAAACCGAATAGTAATATATATAGTAAATTGATTTATATACTAACACTTGTTGGTTTCCATTGTAAGCAATTATGGTACTCCTTTTCTTTATATTTCTTATAGTAAATTGATTTATATACTAACATTTGTTCCATTTTATATTGTATCACTTGGCAATATACCAATCTTTTTGGAGTTTCTGATAAAGTTGATGTTAAGATTTTTGCATATATGATTGTAAATGTCACAAACTATGAATTAGACTTGTTTTTATGTACAAATTAATTTATCATTTTGGAAATTTACATATCGAACTTAATATTATTTATGTTATATACTTTTGTAGTATTTTTGAAAATTATAAGGAAAAACCAAACGGATAAAACCAAACCAATTAAATTGTTATTTGGTTCGGATCGGTTTGGTTTTCAAATTAGTTTGGACGGTTCGGTTTGAACTTTTGAAAACCGGACTTTATTTGGTTTCACCTATTTGGTTCGGATAAAACCAAACCGTCCAAACGAACACCCCTAACGTTGACCAAATCAAACAAGTCATATTTTACTCTCATAGCAATACAGAGACTCGATGTTGAAGTACTTTAGAAAATAATTTGATCTATGGTTGTCGGTTTCACTGTATAATTTGCTCACAACAATATATAGTTACCTGGTACCCGCCGCCCGCATTGCGCGGGTACCAGCTAGTTAAAATTGAATCTTGAGTAGAAACAAATTTTTGGAATTATTTCTTCAAATTATCTGGTGATAAATATTTAAAGAGCTGCCTTCACGTCAACGCTACCCTTGTTTTTCACTTACATTATTTTATAAAAAATTATAGTATTACTTGCTACAAAACTTAAATTGTATATATTATTTTATTTTATTAATTAATTTGAATATTTGTATTAACAGTAATAAAATAAATAATTTTTTTAACAGAAATCAATACGATCCTTTTTTTATTGTCGTATAACAGACATATCCATTTGACTCGTAAATTATGACATAGTTTAAGAAAAATATTACAAATTTGTTTACAAAGAAACATGTCCATTTTATTGTCGTACCAAATTTATTATTAAATACAATAAGTACATAATTTAAGAATGCAATTAATAGAATTTTATTTTTTATTAAAATGAATAATTATTTTGGACATATAAGAAATGAATGATGGACACTAGAATTAAAAGCTAAAACACGTAGTATATGTTGATATAGTAAAATTTCATGTTTTATTAAAAATTAACTTTTATAAGATCAGTTAAATACGGTTATTATGAATACTGCTACAATTTATACTCACATCATCCATATTTTATCTACATAAACAAAAAGACAAATAAAAAATCATTGATGATTTAAGGATAATATTATTTAAAAGAACAGGACACAATGCTTGACTGCTTATATTAATAATTTGACTGTGGTTAGGATATTATTGTTAATAAGTAAAATGTTCTAAACTTATGCACTTGAAACAGTGACTGAAATCACCTTATCCGAATCTTATTTGCGTGCATCATGTCCAATTTAAAGTTACTCAATCGTTTGAAAATTTTTTTTATTTATATATAAAAAATTAAATATACACGAAATATAGTTTGTTTATTTTTGTACAGAAGTGATTAAAATAGTCATTAATTTTGTTGTAGTCTTAAAAGATAAATCTTAACAATTGATTAATAATAATTAATCATATATTTTATACATGGGATATTATTTTACTATTTAAGTCATTCAATACACATATAAATTTTGATTTATGATATATTTTTCATTTCCATTTCCATTTTCAAAAACCAAACACTAACTAGATAACATGTAATACCAAAGGGTCAATAGCCTAGCGGTAAGGTGTTTGCCCTCCAACCTAGTGGTTGAGGATTCGAGTCCCATAGTGAACATAGGTGGTTATTTAGGAGTAGATTAGATTTTGCCGTTCAAAAAAAAAAAAAAGACTAGATAACATGTAATAGTGATTAGGGCTGTGCAGTTTGAACCGGGACCGACCAAAACCGACCGAGACCGGACAAACCAGACCGAACCGGCGCCGAACCGTAGCTTCCGGTGCGGTCCCCGGTCCGTATTTTTTTAGAACCGGTACATCCGGTCCGGTTTTAAACCGGTAAAACCGGAAAACCCCGTCTATTACTGCTAAGCCCAATTCTCGATACCAATTAGCTGCTAAGCCCAGCCTTATTACTTAGGAATTAGGCCAAATACGCAATTAAAAAACCCTTTTCCCTGGCACACGACCGTCTACGACTTCTTTCGTTTCTGCTCTACGCCTCTACGACTTCTTATTTCGTCTTCATCATTCTTGTTTCGTTTCTGCCCTGCTCCAGCAATCGATCAGTAATATGTCGAACTTGCAATCCGATAATAGTGATTCTGAAATCCAGGTATAATTCTAATTGTATACCAAGTCTGAATTCTTAATTATACGTGAATGGTGCATTAGTTTTGAAATCATACTACAACAGAAATAACGTAATTATCAATTTGTGATCATGTGATATCAATTTGTGATCATGTGATATATAAATTAATGCTAAACTATGAATATCAAACCTATTTTATAATTAAGATGTGTACTGCTAATTGATTTGTGCAGCTAAAAATGGTAAAAGTTAAAGTGAAGAAAACAGTCGGTTATAACCGGTCCAAACCGGTCCAAAACCGAGGGAAGCCGGAAATTAACCGAAACCGACCGTCGACCACCGGTCCGGTCCACGGTCCATCGAATCTGGTTTTTTCCGGTCCTCGGTCCGGTCTGATTTTTTGCTTCTGCACAGGCCTAGGTTAGGATATTATTGTTAATAAGTAAAATGTTTTAAACTTATGCACTTGAAACAGTGACTGAAATCACCTTATCCGAATCTTATTTGCGTGCATCATGTCCAATTTAAAGTTACTCAATCGTTTGAAATTTTTTTTTATTTATATATAAAAAATTAAATATACACGAAATATAGTTTGTTTATTTTTGTACAGAAGTGATTAAAATAGTCATTAATTTTGTTGTAGTCTTAAAAGATAAATCTTAACAATTGATTAATAATAATTAATCATATATTTTATACATGGGATATTATTTTACTATTTAAGTCATTCAATACACATATAAATTTTGATTTATGATATATTTTTCATTTCCATTTCCATTTTCAAAAACCAAACACTAACTAGATAACATGTAATACCAAAGGGTCAATAGCTTAGCGGTAAGGTGTTTGCCCTCCAACCTAGTGGTTGAGGATTCGAGTCCCATAGTGAACATATGTGGTTATTTAGGAGTAGATTAGATTTTGCCGTTCAAAAAAAAAAAAAAAGACTAGATAACATGTAATAGTGATTAGGGCTGTGCAGTTTGAACCGGGACCGACCAAAACCGACCGAGACCGGACAAACCAGACCGAACCGGCGCCGAACCGTAGCTTCCGGTGCGGTCCCCGGTCCGTATTTTTTTAGAACCGGTGCATCCGGTCCGGTCCGGTTTTAAACCGGTAAAACCGGAAAAAACCGGAAAACCCCGTCTATTACTGCTAAGCCCAATTCTCGATACCAATTAGCTGCTAAGCCCAGCCTTATTACTTAGGAATTAGGCCAAATACGCAATTAAAAAACCCTTTTCCCTGGCACACGACCGTCTACGACTTCTTTCGTTTCTGCTCTACGCCTCTACGACTTCTTATTTCGTCTTCATCATTCTTGTTTCGTTTCTGCCCTGCTCCAGCAATCGATCAGTAATATGTCGAACTTGCAATCCGATAATAGTGATTCTGAAATCCAGGTATAATTCTAATTGTATACCAAGTCTGAATTCTTAATTATACGTGCATGGTGCATTAGTTTTGAAATCATACTACAACAGAAATAACGTAATTATCAATTTGTGATCATGTGATATCAATTTGTGATCATGTGATATATAAATTAATGCTAAACTATGAATATCAAACCTATTTTATAATTAAGATGTGTACTGCTAATTGATTTGTGCAGCTAAAAATGGTAAAAGTTAAAGTGAAGAAAACAGTCGGTTATAACCGGTCCAAACCGGTCCAAAACCGAGGGAAGCCGGAAATTAACCGAAACCGACCGTCGACCACCGGTCCGGTCCACGGTCCATCGAATCTGGTTTTTTCCGGTCCTCGGTCCGGTCTGATTTTTTGCTTCTGCACAGGCCTAGGTTAGGATATTATTGTTAATAAGTAAAATGTTTTAAACTTATGCACTTGAAACAGTGACTGAAATCACCTTATCCGAATCTTATTTGCGTGCATCATGTCCAATTTAAAGTTACTCAATCGTTTGAAAATTTTTTTTATTTATATATAAAAAATTAAATATACACGAAATATAGTTTGTTTATTTTTGTACAGAAGTGATTAAAATAGTCATTAATTTTGTTGTAGTCTTAAAAGATAAATCTTAACAATTGATTAATAATAATTAATCATATATTTTATACATGGGATATTATTTTACTATTTAAGTCATTCAATACACATATAAATTTTGATTTATGATATATTTTTCATTTCCATTTCCATTTTCAAAAACCAAACACTAACTAGATAACATGTAATACCAAAGGGTCAATAGCCTAGCGGTAAGGTGTTTGCCCTCCAACCTATAGTGATGCATTTAAAATCTCTATCTAGTGCGGATCCACGTAATATGTCATAGTCATGCGCAACACACTAACTAACATGCATCCATTTGTTATTTTCCCACTATTTGCCTTTTGATACCTTATGTTCCATTACCCTTTTCAAGAAAACATTATTTTAACGAGCAATATTTAGTCCGCGCGTTGCAGCGAAAATTTAAAGTATTTTTATCTAACGGGAAAAAGATTTCGTTTATATTGCTTTTGATTTTCTAATAAACAAAAAATTATAAGATCGTACTTTATAACAATAACAATAATATCATTAAAAATAAGATAAAAATAGTAGTATTACTATTGGTATTTTCTTAAAGTTTTAAAATTGTAATCTGAAATATATAACGTAAAATGATATAATGGATGACTGATTACATATGGACCGTTTCATATTTGTAGACTGGTCCGGCCTATTGCTCTTTCCTTGTGCCTATTTCGTTGTAGGGGTTGGTTCTAAAAAATAATGATTGTTTAGTGAGTATAATAAAAGTTAAAATATTTAGAATTATTTAATAATTAAATTTTTCTAGCCTTCGAGTTTAATACTTACAAAATTAGATAAATTTGGACAAATTAAATTTTGTGTTTCATTGAAGTTGGAAATATGAGCTATGAAAGCAGTAGCCAAAATTGGACAATAATGAAAAGACTATGTACCCCTTTAAATGTTATCAAAATTGTCTTTAAGCCACCGAATTTCAAAACAATAAGTAAAGGACTATGTTGTGTTTTAAATGTTATCAAAATTGTCTTTTAGCCACCAAATTCCCTCACCTTTTCTACCATCAAACTTGATTAATATTTTAATAATATTCTTATGAACAGTTAGCTTAAATGGTAATTGTATTATAAGATAATGAAGTATACCTACGTTTATTTTATTGAGTTAATTCATTTTTCTAAAACGTTTTCTTTTTTAATTTCAGCCTTAATCAATTCAAGAGATTTTTGAGTCTAATGAATTTGGTACCGATTCATGATGGATTTTTGAGATTTTCGATTGTCACTGAAGATATAGGAATGCCAGCTTTTTCTCTATCAAGAGAAACAACACTTTAGTAAAAATTTGCAAATTCTGCAACATGAATACCAAAACTCTGATCACATGCCCCTGCTTTAACCTAAATGATCACAATTTAAATCTTATCATAATAATTAACAATATATATATTTTTTTATAGTATATTATTTAAATCAGCCAACCAATCATACCTTGTAAAGCATTCTTAGCTTTCTACTTGAGGAATGAATGTGTGCACTAACATGATAATTTGCAATACCACCAGAAGTTTGACCATGAGCTAGCTAATGTAGTCAACTCATGAAGATGTGTAGCAAATAAAGTAGGAGCTTTAGTTACTTCAACTATAAGTTCACAAATAGCCCAAGCTAAACCTGATATTACAAATTAATATAACAATCAATTAGTAAATTAAATTTGAACGAAGTAAAATTAGAAAACTAACCAAATCCATCGTAAGTTGATGTTCCACGACCTAATTCATCAATAATAATTAATGAATTATCAGTTGTAACTTTTAAAATTGATGCGGTTTCCAGCATTTCTTGCATAAATGTAGAAACTCCACGTAACTATGAACCATAAAATTCAAAATTTAAAAATATTTATTTAATAGATTGTACCTTAAAGTTTAACAATTTACCTGACAATCACCAGCACCAACACGAGCAAAAATACAATCGCGAATAGAAATGGTAGCTTTGTCAAAAGGAACAAAAGAACCAACTTGTGCCATAAGAATGTTTACACCAACCTGTAGAAATTAAATTTAAAAAAAAAGCAAATAAACAATATTAATGCATTTTATATTACAAATAAATGAGCAAAAATGCTATCTGATAACTGATGGGTTTATACTTGACGTATAAATGTGGATTTTTGATACGAACCGAATAAATAAAACAAAATAAACAAATAAAAGATAGATTAACCGACTTTCGAGAGGTCGATAAGCTCTCCCACAGTTTACTTTCGAGAGGTAAACCAGCTCTCCAAGATATCAAAACGTCTCAATAATATTAATCATCATAAGAAAATACAAACCCTAAAGCCCTATTTATAGATCTCTATATAAGATCTAATCCCTATTCAAATTCGAATCCTAATCTTTATCTAAAATAAAACCTATCTACTAAATATTTAGATTTAAACTAAATATTATCTAATACTAATACTAATAAATAATAATAATAAAACAAAATAACAATACTAATATTCTGGATCGTATCATTACTCCGCCCCTAAAACACACCTTGTCCTCAAGGTGTGGCTTCAAGCAATTCCTGGATCCCATGTTTTGACTTGTAGGTCCATCTTTTGCAAATCAAAGTGAAACTGAAAAGCGCTTGCAAACGAGTCTTGGCTTAATTGTTTTCTATTTGGCCCTTGTAGAGTTAAATTAGCATGGCAAAGATTAACGCCTTTGTGATAAGATGCATCTCCAACTCGTTGACCAGTAGTTTGTGGCTTCACTTTTCTGGTTTGACTCGTTGCAGTGACAAACTTTTTCCAAAACTCTCTCGCCTTAACTCGTCTTGTCTGCCATCGCTGTGTGTTGGTTTCTCTTGTTGATTGCAAACATGGCTCTCCTCTATCTTCAGCATCAGGGCAGTCTTCATTGACATCTTTTATTTTACTCTTGATCAACTCATCTTTTTCATTATTGTTGCCATCAATCAACCCTGGTTCAATAACAACCGTTAGGTCTTCTTCCACGACTTTTTTCTCCATCTCTTTCAAGGACGTGGTTGATGACATTGGCGAATCTGCTCTTCTTACTAGAGTTCCGTTTTCAATCAAACTTCGGAGCAGGTTCATAATTTCATTGTGTTGTTGTTGTTCCACTTCCCTGCGTCGTTCGTGCTCTTCCCTCCATTGTCTTTCCTTTTCCTTCCAATCCCTCATCCATTGTTCAAAATTACTAGACATTTTACCAGTGGCGACTTTGGATTGAACTAGATCAGCTTCAACATCAAACATCTTGAATAAACCGAAATAATTTTTTTTTCGTGAACAGTACCTCCGGATGAACAGTACCGATGAACAGTAACCGATGAACAGTGTTCGCGTTGAACAGTAAATCGTGTGAACAGCGCCGCGATGAACAGTAATCGCCTTAACAGTGCTACGATGAACAGTAAATCGTGAACAGTAATTTTTTTTTTTTTTTTTTTTTTTTAACGATTGATCCAGAACCGAACAGCTCTGATACCAATTGATACGAACCGAATAAATAAAACAAAATAAACAAATAAAAGATAGATTAACCGACTTTCGAGAGGTCGATAAGCTCTCCCACAGTTTACTTTCGAGAGGTAAACCAGCTCTCCAAGATATCAAAACGTCTCAATAATATTAATCATCATAAGAAAATACAAACCCTAAAGCCCTATTTATAGATCTCTATATAAGATCTAATCCCTATTCAAATTCGAATCCTAATCTTTATCTAAAATAAAACCTATCTACTAAATATTTAGATTTAAACTAAATATTATCTAATACTAATACTAATAAATAATAATAATAAAACAAAATAACAATACTAATATTCTGGATCGTATCAATTTTCCACCCATGTTGGGTCCTGTGATCATTTCAAACTAACTTTCTCCCCTAAACCACACTTTATACCCCCACAAATTTTCAATTAAACTTAAATGGTCCCTGTAGTTTGCTGCACGAATTATTTCTTCTAAATTAAAAAATGGAAAAAAAAAATCAAACAGATACCTGATAAAGCTTGACAATGTGCACCAGATTAGCTCTTTGTTTCTCAATAATACGGAATAATCGTTCAATATCGCAAATCCTCTTCAAATATTGTCTTAAATTTTCGCGAAAACCAGTATCATCAACAAAAGCTTGCACTAAATCTAACCGTTGATTTATCTCATTCACATCTAACAAAGGTTGTTTTAACCACATGTGTAATAATCTTTTCCCCATGCCAGCTGTACATGTTCTATTCATGAGACCAAAAAGACTAGATTTTTTATTTGCATCTGTTTTACTCTCCATAACATTCAATGCTCTCATTGCAGCAGAATATAATCTCATAGAAACTGTTAAGATTATACTGATTAATACTAAAATTCCCATAGTTATTTTCATCAGCAAGTAATTCAGCATATGACAATAATACCCCTAAAGCTCCAGAAGCAAATTTAAGATTTGAAATTAAATCACGAACAGGTTCGGTTGACCCTTTGACTAACCTACCAAGATCTTGACCTAGATCTCTTGATTTAAATTCGGCTTTTTTTCTTTCGGTTGCCATAACACCACATTTTGACATTACATCATACAACGATTTACACTCACTTGATTTTGTGATTTCAGTAGGAAAAACATATTCTTTACGGCCAAGAGAAATTAAAGCAGATTCAACATTTGTAAAATGACTATCATCAAGAAATTCAGCAATTCGTATTACCCTTTTAGCAAGATCAACAAAACCTAAACCAATCGTGCAACTGGTTTCACGAAAATTTGGAATTAGGGCAACAATTACTGGTGAATCTTGCATATCATTGTTTACAAATAAAATATCTTCAAAACTTGCTAAATTTCCAGGAGTTCCTCTTTTTATTAATCTCCAATTTGAACATGTGCCTTCATATAAAATCGAGACTATGATCGGTTCTTTCCAATAAAAGATTGCGAACAATTGTTTCAAACATATTTTTGCTTACGCTGACAGTTGATAAAGCATCAGATTGGTTGCTGATTTGTCTTAAAAATGTTGTTGTGTGGTAATATGTTTTTGCAATAAAAGTTGCATTTACACCATGCGCGGTGAAATAATCGTGCAAAATTAGCAAAAAGGATTAAATAATTGTCAAACGACAGATATTTGTATATTTAGTAAGAAATTTTTTGCTCAAGTTCAAGTACAGATATTTATATGTTTAGTAAGAAATCACTGTGTGTTAGATGATATTAACAGTTTACATATTTACTAAAAACTGAATCGTGTAAGAAAATATGAAGAGAAAGCTCACCCTTCGAAAACCGAACAGCTTTAGGGTCCTGCAAAGTTAGGGTTTAGACAAATTCCACATTTTTTACATGAACTGTAGTCAGCATTTCGTATAAAAATTAATAAAACGAGCGAGAAGCACTCACATTAGGTAAATTTTTTAAGAACGTGAGAAACCCTAGGGCTTGTTTTAGCATCTAAAAACAAGTCGAAACATACGCAGAATGCAGAAGACAGTAAGACTATAACCAAGCTATCAGCGTAATTAAACTATTAATTATTATACCAAAGGGCCTTTGGTCTAGCGGTATGGTGATTGACTCTCAACCTTGAGGTCAGGAGTTCGAGTCCCGTCGTGGACATAGGTGGTAATTAGGAGTAGATTAGATTTGTCGTTTCAAAAAAAAAAACTATTAATTATTATAAAATATTTTAGATTTTACGTCATGTGAATCGTATGGGCGAATTACCAAACAAGAGAGATTAATTGTGATTACCTAATTTGAGCTCCGGAAGCTTGTTGTGTTCCTGTAGATCTCCATCCATGATCGACTTTTCTTCAATAAACAACAAAATCTTTTTTTTTTAAGTTGAAAAAGATCATTTATTTACACGGATAAAGAATGTAAACGGGCAACAAGCTGTGCCGCTATCTTTTTTTTGAATTACAAAACTAATTTTTTTAAAAACAACATTTGTGGATCTAGGTGTCATAATATTCCTACGTATAAGAAGCTCCATTGCCTCAGGTGCAGGGAAACCAAAAGTGTCAAATGTAAAAAGTATAATAATAAACTAAATAGGGTTTTGAAAGGATTTAAGAGTTGCTACAACAGGAATTTTGAGTTGAGGGTTTGGATGAAATTTGGGGATTTTAGGAGATTGGGCGGGAAAATAGAAAATGGAGGTGATTTGGGGAACAGGAAATATGCGCGTATCCTCGCTCCAACAGTTTTTTTTTTTTAACGGACTTGTGTTTTAAAATAATTTATTTATTTTTATTTTTTGAACGGGAAAAGAAGAGTAAAGAAAAGGGAAGTGTAGAGTAATTATTGAAGTTTTACGTTTCAAGTTAAAAAAAATGGCTTGCTCGAAAGCTCATAAAATACACTTCACGTATGAATGTATGTCTACTTACATATGAATATTTTATTTATAAGCATAAAAATGGTAAAAGCAAATAGAAATCACATATTATTTTATTTTTAACAAGTTTACATAATGAATCATTTACATTTGACTAAGTTGAACCCCATATTAATACACATTATTGGATATAAACATTCTAATATTGATGCTTCAGTTGGTATTGATCAACAAGTATGGAAGATAGTACTGATGTGGCGGAAACACGAAACACTACTGATAATGGATTTACTACTGATGATCTGAAATACTACTGATGTCTATATTTGGTGCAGATCGAGTTCTAGTTTTTCGTATAGTTTGTTATGGAATGTTTATCTTTTTGTAATTAAATTGTAATCGTTTCCTAGAATAATTAGGTTAATAGTTTAGGCTTCAAGGACTATTATAAATAGTTCCTTACGAATTGTAAACGTGTGTATTGATTCATCAATTAATATACATTGAAGTTTTTTGTAATAAACTGTGTTCTTCATATTGTTCATTCAATTACAGTTTACATTGTTCTTAATCATATAACAAGAGTGTTAATCCGCTGTAACTTCTCTCTGTTAGTAGATCTGTGATTCAATAACTTGTTCGAGTTATTCGATCCTGACAAGTGGTATCAGAGCATTAAGGTTCTAGATCTACGAATTAAGAACATCAAAAAGTTTCATACTTTCGAATTCAAAGTTGTTAATCATGTCTGATAACAATGAAAGCACACAGGCTAACAAAATTTCGATTCTCACTCCCAACAACTTTGGGATGTGGAAAAACAGAATCAAGCAATACATGCTTATTACTGATTATTCCATGTGGGAAGTTGTTGTTGAAGGTAACAAAACTATCCAGACTCAAATAGCAACCACATCAACTGAAGTCGACAAACTCAAGTGTGAAAAAGAAAAAAAGGACAAAGGAATCGAACTCAAAGCCTTAAGCACTCTTCTTCTTGCAATTCCCAACGACTATCAACATTTATTTGTTGAATATGATGATGCTAAGAAGCTGTGGCAGGCACTGGAGAAGAGGTTTGTAGGCACCAAAAACACCAAAAGGAACATGAAGTATGTTCTGAAGCAAGACTTTGAAAACTTCAAAGGCCAGAAGAATGAATCATTGTCACAAGTCTTTGATCGATTCAACAAGCTTATTGGTGAACTCAACCAAGTTGGTGTTCAACCAGACAATGATGATGACAACAGGAAGTTCCTTAGATCTCTTGGTGAAGATTGGTCTATGTATACTGTTATATATAGACAAGGAGATGCACTGGAAGAGAAAGAGTTGGATGAACTATACAATGAACTAAGAGTGTTTGAATCTGAGGTAAGTAATAAAACTCCAAATTTACCTTCAAACAATGTTGCTTTTGTGTCTAGTACAGGAACATGTCAAGAGGCTACAAAGAATGCAGGAATTGAAGATGTAGCAAGAGAATCCTTTTTCACTAGTCATGTGCACACTGCATTGATTAGTGAAGATTTGGAACAACTTAATCCTGATGATCTGGAAGAGATGAATATCAAATGGCAGATGGCCATGCTGAGTCTAAGGACAAAAAGATTTCTCAAAAAAACTGGCAGACAAAATCTGACCTACAACAAAGGTGATCGTGCTGGATTTGACAAAACCAAAGTCAAGTGCTACAACTGCAGTATTCTTGGTCATTTTGCTAGAGAATGTCCTAGCAAAGATCAAAGATCAAATTACAACAAAAATAGCACCTCAAACTCAACTGCTTTAGTATCTCAAGAGGGTCAAGGTTATGACTGGAGCTTTTAAGCAGAGGAACATGCTCAAAACCAAGCTCTTATGGCCTTTACTGATTCTGCTACTGAGGTACATTCTAAAGAATATTAAATGAATTAAAAATAGAAAATCAAAGTGAAGCCAATAATGATTCATCTGATGATGATCAAACAACTGATTCAACTGATACAACTTTTCATACCACACAAAGTCAAACTGAATCTCCTAAATATAATTCAGAAAATATACCAACTATTTTAAGAAAGGGAAATCAAAGAAATCTAAATCAGTTAAAAGAAAAAAGAAAACCTGAAGGTGTTAAATCAACAAAATTAACATGTTTAATTTGCAACAAAGTTAACCACATAGCAAAGGATTGTCACTTCAATCCAATCAACTGCAAGAATTCAAAGAATTTAAAGAAAACAAAGAAAAATTAAAAGAATTAAAATTAAAACAGACTAAAGAAGCTAAAGAAATCAAACATGTTGAAGTTCCTAAATTTGGGAGAAATGCACAAAGATTAGTGCAAAATATCAGGCATGGAAGCCCTAACAGAAGTAATTATTTCAAAAATAATGGAAAACAAAATAAATTTTCAAGGTACTCAAAGTTTTCAAACATCAGTAGGAACTATTCCAGGTACAATTACAAAAACACTAATTACAGTGATGTCTAGTACAATTACAAAAACACTACTGACTATGCTAAAAACTCACATTACCCAAATACTACTGGTCCATCAGTAGTAAAATATTCAAAATCCAAAAACTACGGGTATATACCTAGGTCAGTAGAAAAACAGAATACCAGTACTAAACAACAAAATATGGCTAAAACTGCATACAAAGCTAATCAACTTAAAAAATCTTACTCTTCAAAGAATGAACCCAAGACAAAACAAGCTCGGGTTCCCAAAATTAATTAATCCATTTATTTTATGTGCAGAGCATTCAGATCCCTGAAGAAGGAAGAACATGACATATTGATAGTGGATGCTCTAGGCACATGACTGGAAATCTTCAAATTCTAAGAGATTTCAAGTCTTTTGAAGGTGGATATGTTGCTTTTGGTGAAAATCCAAAAGGAGGTAGGATTACAGGTAAAGGTACAGTATCCGATGGTAAGATTACTTTTGATGATGTATTATATGTTGTTGAGCTTAAATACAATCTGGTTAGTGTCTCACAAGTATGTGATAAAAAGAACAAAATTCTTTTTACAGATATTGAGTGCATCATTCTTTCTCCTGACTTTATTTTAGATGAAAAATTTATTGTTTTAAGAACACCAAGGAGAAATAATGTGTATTGCCTGGATATAAGGGGAGAACTCATTTCCACAAATGAGATCAACTCTTTTATATCTAAGGCAAACACAAATGAATCAGAACTTTGGCATAGAAGGATGTGTCACACAAATTTTAAAAATATGAACAATTTAGTCAAAAAAAATTTGGTAGTTGGATTACCACAAAAAGAATTTATGTGTGATCATCACTGTGTTGCATGCCTAAAAGGTAAGCAACACAAGACTTCTCATAAGACCAAAGCAATCAATTCTATTTCTAATCCTTTGCGGCTCTTACATACGGACCTTTTTGGACCTACAAATGTAATGAATATTGGAAAGAAACAATATTGTCTTGTTATTATTGATGACTTTTCCAGATATACTTGGGTTTTTTTCTTAGGACCAAAGATGAAACAAGTGAAATCATAAAGAATCTAGTAATCAAGCTGGAAAACACAAGAGATCTCAAAGTGAAAGCCATTAGATGTGATAATGGCACAGAATTTAAAAATACTAATCTAATAATTTTTTGTGATCTTAAGGGTATTGATAGGCAGTACAGCTCTCCAAGAACTCCATAACAAAATGGTGTAGCTGAAAGAAGAAATAGAACCATCATTGAAGCAGCCAGATCCATGCTTGCAGATTCAAAATTACCAATAACTTTTTGGGCTGAAGCTGTTAATACTGCTTGTTATGTTCAAAACAGAGTATTAATAGTTAAGCCTCATTTTAAAACTCCTTATGAACTTTTCAATAAAAGAAAACCCTCAATAAGCTTTCTAAAATCATTTGGTTGTCCTTGTACAATTTTAATTACAAGAGAAGAAATTGGTAAGTTTGACTGCAAAGCAGATGATGGAATATTTGTAGGATACTCAACTCAAAGTAAATCTTACAGACTATTCAACAAAAGGCTAAGGATCATTGAAGAAAGTGTCAATGTATCCTTTAATGAAAATTTAATGAATGAACAGGGAAATGGTCCAGATTGGTTATTTAACATTGATAATCTAACCAAGTCTTTTGATGTTAATTATAATTACAATGCAGGAGATTCAAACAATCAAAGCCAACAAGGAGAATCATCTTCATCTAATGGTAGTCAATAGGGGTGTAAGTGAGCCGAGCTGTTCGTGAGCTACTCGAGCTCGGCTCGTTAAAAGATCGATAAAAACTCGAGTTAAACGAGTTCGAGCAGAGCTCGAGCTTAACTTAGAGCTCGAGCTTAACTTAGAGCTCGTTTAATAAACGAGCCCGAGCCCGAGCTTCATACTAAGAGCTCATTTAGGTTCGCGAGCCTCAACGAGCTAAAATCGTTGATTATTATATAAAAAAAATATAAATACATATTACGTATTTATCTAATTTTGTGTATATGATTATACATATACATATATAAAAAAAGATTTACATCATATATTAATATTATGATTAATTAAAAGAATTATATATTTCGTATATATGGAAGCTTAAATGAGCTTAATCGAGCCGAGCCGAGCCTGGAAAAATCTAAATGAGCCGAGCTCGAGCTTTATACATAAAGCTCGAAACGAGCCGAACTCGAGTTCGAGCTCGGTAAAATTAAATGAGTCGAGCTCGAACCTAGTCGAGCTCGAGCTCGGCTCGGCTCATTTACAGCCCTAGTATTCAAGACATAATGAAATATATCTTAGTTAATACTGATCCCACAGTTGATACTGAGGACAGTAGTAACTCTGAAAACCCTAGCATTCTTGACACCAGTATCAACTCCAGTTCTCAAGATACTACTGATCCCAGTAGTAACTCAGAAACTCAAACAAATGATGATGAACCTAACAATAATGATGTCAGTACTAACAATGATCCACCTGAAACCAATAAAAATCATATTACTACTGATACTAGTAGCATTGAAGAATCTCCACAATATCCAGACAATCAAGAAGACACATGGACATATGCACAAATCCCTGACTCAAATGAGTCAAACCTTGATAGTCAAGTAATTGTTGACAAAGTTCCCGGCACCAGAACTGAAAAGAATCATCCTTTGGACCTAGTCCTAAGTGATGTCAATTCAAACATGCAGACAAGAAGCAAATTCAATTCATCATTAATTCAAATGTTTGTAACATCAGTCTAATCTCTAATGAATGTATGTATGAATGTTTTCTGTCACAGGAGGAACCTAAAAAAATTCAACAAGCAATGAAAGACTCAAACTGGATCATAGCAATGCAAGAAGAACTTCTTCAATTCAAATTACAAGCTGTATGGACTCTTGTACCTCTACCAAAAGGAAAAAGACCCATTGGAACAAGATGGATCTTCATAAACAAGAAAGATGAAAGAGATATAATGATCAAAAACAAAGCAAGACTTGTAGCCCAAGGATACACTCAAGAAGAATGTATAGACTATGATGAAGTATATGCACATGTGGCTAGAATTGAAGCAATAAGAATATTTCTGGCATATGCTTCATACAAGAAGATCAAAGTTTATCAAATGGATGTGAAAAGTGCTTTCATGTATGGGAAAATTGAAGAAGAAGTGTATGTGTGTCAACATCCAGGATTTGAAGATCCAGAACATGATGATTATGTGTACAAACTAGACAAAGCTCTATACGGCCTTCATCAGGCACCAAGAGCTTGGTATGACACATTATCATCCTATTTACTGAAGAAAAATTTTAAAAGAGGTGCAATTGACAAAACCTTGTTCACAAGAAAAGTCAAAGATGATATTCTACTGGTCCAGATATATGTAGATGATATCATTTTTTGTTCAACAAATGATCTATTGTGCAAAGAGTTCGAAGAATTAATGCAGATCAAGTTTAAGATGAGCTCAATGGGTCAAATGAACTTCTTTCTTGGACTCCAAATAAATCAAAGATCTGATGGTATTTTGATCAACCAATCAAAATATGTCAGAGACATATTGGAGAAATTTGCAGTGAAAGACTGCAAAAGTGCAAGCACACCAATGGAAACTCACAAACACCTACATCCTGATGTTGAGGGGGAGGATGTAGATGAACATCTTTACAGATCAATGATAGGATCTTTAATGTATTTAACTGCATCAAGACCTGACATTATGTATAGTGTTTGTGAATGTGTCAAGTATCAAGCAAGACCTAAGGAGCTACACTTGCAAGCTGTCAAAAGAATATTCAGATATTTAAAGGGCAAACCTTCTCTTGGTCTCTGGTATCCACATGCCTCACCATTTGAACTCATAGCCTACACTGATAGTGACTATGGTGGTGAATGTCAAGATAGAAAATCTACTACTGGTGGATGTCAATTCTTTGGATCAAGATTGATGTCATGGCAATGCAAGAAACAAACCAATGTTTCAACATTAACTGCTGAAGCAGAGTATGTAGCTGCATCTGCTTTCTGTGCTCAAGTTCTGGGAAAATGTTGAACGGATTGAAGATTCAAATATGTCAAAAATCAAATCTGTGGTAGATGGAAAGACTATCATCATCACTGAACAGTCCATTAGACATCATCTTCAACTGAATGATGAATCAGGTATGTTCTCTCTTCCTAAGGAGAATCTTGTTGAAAATTTACAAAAGATGGGGTATGAGGGAAGACTAGACATTGTTGTCAGGTTTATGGGGTTCCATCTTAAAACCAATTGGTTGTAAGTGGAGTAGCCCAGGACCCTTATAAGCACATTACCGGTTCATATTTTGTCCAATGTGAGACATCTCAACACGCCCCCTCACGTGTGGCGTCATTTTTTTCACGCCTAACACGTGGATATTTATGGGTTACGTGGGGTCCGTGTGGCCGTTTGACCAACAACGGGTAAACCTTGCTCTGATACCATGTCAGGTTTATGGGGTTCCATCTTAAAACCAATTGGTTGTAAGAGGAGTAGCCCAGGACCCTTATAAGCACATTACCGGTTCATATTTTGTCCAATGTGGGACATCTCAACAATTGTTACTTTGCAAAAGGGTCTTCTTTCACCTCAATGGAAATTTCTTGTTCATACTATTCAACACTGTATCTCTCCTAAAAAGAGTACATGGAATGAGTTGAACAAATCAATAGCATCTTCTGTTGCTTGTTCGTGCACAGGCCAAGTATTCAATAGTTCAAACATGATCTTTGAAGAAATGCTTGCAAACTTATCATCTTCAAAATTTTTAATGTACCCAAGATTCCTTACTCATCTTTTTAACTGTGAAATTCCAAATCTTTCAACTCCTAAAAACATTTTTGTTACACCTGAATTAAACAAAAAGGTGTACTCTAACATGAGAAAACAATTTAAATTTTCTGGAAAAGAGACTCCACTATTCTCAAACATGATCTATGATCAACCATTACTTGGAGAAGGTTCAAGTCACCCCATTGAACCCCAACCAACTCCACCACTAAATACAGCCCAAACACAACCCACTCAGTCCACTCAATTACCTACACCAACAGATGTCCTGAATGTGTCCCAGGTACATGAAAGTAATCCACAGAGTGCTACTCTTCACTCTGAGGAAGACCAACCAATTGCCAAACAAATTTCTAAAATCTATAAAAGGAAGAAAACTTCCTTAAAGGACACCAGGGGACCAATTGAGTCAGACCCCAGACTCTAAGAGTTGTCCTCCCAGGAGGAGAGAGGACATGAGGAAAGGGCTCTCACTACTGATGCCCCAAAGGTGGGTGCACAGGCTAGTGAGAACATCATTAGGACCCAGTCCTCGGCAACTCTAAGTGATGACTCATCTTTTGAGGCAGCACTAAGAGGACCCCGGTGCCAAGAAACCACAAGGGGGGGATAATAGCGCTTCTTCTAAGAAGAAGAGAGTGTCTAAACAACCCATTTTATCACCAAGAAGTGATAAGGGTAGAAAGAAACAAATTGAATTGACGGATAGGATGGAAAACCTAAAAGCCAATGTACCAAATAAGCCCAATGATCCACCCAAAGGGGCTGAGGGCAGTATTAAACCAACCCAATTGATGGATAGGAAGGAAAACCTTAAAACCACTGTACAAAATTGTCTGAATCTTTTGAATAATCAAGGAAAAACCATGACTTATATGAAACATTGCATCAATACTCTGAACAGAAGACAAAAAAGGTTCGAGTACAAGCTTCAAAGGCAATCAAATTTGATCAGAAAATTACAGAGAAAGATTGCGGATAGTGAGGCTCAACAAGTTGAGATCACTAAGGGGGAGAAGAATCAAATTTAAGGAATGATTGATAATTCAATTGCAGCAGCAGCAACCTCCCTCTTGAACTTAAAAGAAGCTCATGGTGAAACAGGTCAAAGTTATGGTGTAGACCTGTACATAGGAGTAAAAAGTATGGATGAGGATGTATTTGTGTCTGCAAATCAGTCACCGACAGCAGAACAAGTACACTCTCTAGTACTACTAAAGTTATAGAAACTACTGATCCTATGGATATTACTGAGGCTAAGGATCAAGAGGTTGTTACTACTGATCCCATTGAAGAAGAAGAAACACCAGTAGTAAATGCTCCAGAAGAAAATATCATTTCTACTACTGATGCCCTAGCAGTAGTAACTACAACAACAACCTCACCAGTAGTATTCTCATCACAACAGTTGGTAGTATTTGAACCAGAAACTACACCAGTAATAACTACCTTGGTTACTACTGAAGATGAAGAAGAACTACCAGAAGTTTTTGAACCAGCTGTGATCATCCCAAGGCCTCCAACTCCAGAACTTAAACCACTTATCATACCTGATATTGATGATAATGTGGATTGGGATGATGTTGATGAATGTGCACTTCCTCCTCACCCTAAGATACTTCCAATGAACAAGATTAAATTATTTTCTCCATCAATAGTTATTCCTGAAGTTAAGGATATGAACTACATTCCACCTCCAAAGTGTGTTGGTAGAGGAAAAGAAAAATTTGATGATGACTACCCAAACAGAGCTTTAGGTCACTGTATGTTCAATAAGATAAACTGTGTCAGACCTGTAAAGCAAGATAAATGGAAGGTGAACAGAATGAGGTATCTGAGGAAAGTTGCAAAGACTCAAGCTCTTGAAGATAAGAAAAAGGCTGAAGAAGAAAGACTCAAAAAGGCAACAATTCAAGAGGTTGAAGGATTCCTGGTAGAAGATCAACATGCAGAGTTCAATAAACAAAGAAAAATAGAAGAAGACCACCTGAACTGCCTTGAAGATCTTGTGGCAGAATGTAAAAGAGAAAAAGTTGATCTACCAGATGAAATATTTGAACAAAAGACCAAAATGATTGACTTTTTAAAATCAAAAGGTCATAGTGCTAAGTCTTTTGGCAGAATGAAAATGATAACAATAGTTGATAAATATTGTACTGCCAAGAAGAGAGAATTAGAAGAATCTGAAGCAGAAGAAGAAAAAGAAAAAGAAAATGTCTTAGTTGAGATTGATCCCACAACCGTACTCTCCAGAACACCACTCTCTGGTGAATCATCAAAACCTCCTTCCAAAAAGAGAAAAGCTCTTCAAATAAAACAAGAGGTCAGGAAGAGATCAAAACAAACAGAACAAATTATTCCAGTACATGATCTTCCTGTTGCTCCTCTTCAAGATAATCCAATTATCAATTGGAGAGTTGTAAATGATGTCATAGAAATCATAAGAGAAGACAAAACAACTCAAAGATTTAATGCTTGGAAACCAATGGTGATGTCCTGTTCAAGAAGTGACATAATTAAAGTTTTAATTATTGGTAAACCAAGAATGACAAAGAAGTCATGGAGAAACTCAGGAGCTGGATACTTAAATCAAATGATTGATGTTGCTTTCTATCCAGACAACTATCCTGAAAACTTCACTAGCACAGAAAATGTATATGCTTGGAATGTGCTACCAACGATTAATATGTACTTCTTTGAAAGAACAAGTAAGAAGTGTGAGTTGTACTTATATGAAAAGGAATATCCTCACTCAGAAGAAACAATGTACCAGATCACCACATGCTCATTCATGCGACCACATGATCTTGCTATGTTTCAAGAAAAATATAACTACTTTGTGAAAAGAAACAGTAAATACATAATTGCACAAAGTAAAAAGCAAAATCAGAAAACATTAGAAGGTGATCAAAGAAGAAAATAACAGTTGGAAGAGTTGAGAAAGAAGGAAGAAGAAGAGAAGAAACTTGGTTAACTAAAAGTGAATTAACAAGTTTATGGGGAGATTGTTGGGATATAAACATTCTGATACTGATGTTGCAGTTAGTACTGATCAACAAGTATGGAAGATAGTACTGATGGGGCAGAAACACGAAACACTACTAATAATGGATTTACTACTGATGATCTGAAATACTACTGATGTCTATATTTGGTGCAGATCGAGTTCTAGTTTTTCGTATAGTTTGTTATGGAATTTTTATCTTTTTGTAATTAAATTGTAATCGTTTTCTAGAATAACTAGGTTAATAGTTTAGGCTTCAAGGACTATTATAAATAGTTCCTTACGAATTGTAAACGTACGTGTGTATTGATTCATCAATTAATATACATTGAAGCGTTTTGTAATAAACTGTGTTCTTCATATTGTTCATTCAATTACAGTTTACACTGTTTTTAATCATATAACAAGAGTGTTAATCCGCTGTAACTTCTCTCTATTAGTAGATCTGTGATTCAATAACTTGTTCGAGTTATTCGATCCTGACACACATGTTTATCGGGTGATCATAAAGAGTTCTGTGGTAGTTTATGCGGAGGAACATCAAGTTTGGTTGTTTTGAGACAATAGTACATGTCGGATAGTGCATAGTCTAAAGCAGGAGTGTTAAAAAATAATTGATATATGGATATCTGGAAAAAATATCTGAAATAGGATATGTCGAATTTCAGATACGGATTCTGATATTAAAAATCCAGTATCCGAAATTCCGGATATTTGATTTTAAACATCCCTAGTCTAAAGTTAAATAAAAACACTTTATTCGGGTTATATGACATCTTCGTCATCTAGCTTTTTTATGGGGTCGTATTTAAGTCGTATGCTTATAGCTTATCCCATCTCTTATTAGCACCTAGCAATCATCATCCCATGTGATAATAATGTCACCCTACAAAAAGATAGAAACATGAACTTGGATTTGTGTGTGTCTAAATGATTGTCACTAATAATTGATACTTCTTAAATTCAATTTAATTTATTAATTTTTTTTATATATGGCTCAAATATTTTATTTAACGGCATATGGCTCAAATATTTGACATGTTCTCATCTTTTTCTTTGAATCCGTCATATATCATTGCATATATGTAATGTACTTTACTTTTTATATCAACTAATTAGTAACACCAATCTCACACATATATAAACAATGTGGTGATGACGTGATGGTTTAGTAAAAGACATGAAATAATCTTCAATAGATTACAAGTTCGATCATTTCTTTAGGTGAATATTTACGACATGACTAATTAGTAGAGGGTTCTGAATCGGCTAGGTCACGTACAATATTACAAGTAAAGCTCAGCCACCCCGAGGAGCTTGTTATAAGCGGAAAATGCCATTAAAAAGAAAAAAAACACACACATATGTTTATACTATATGGTCTATAGTTTGTGCCAAACATATCCCACGATTGCTCATACTGAATATTTATGTGTTGTTTTCTAAACTTTTTGTTTATACATGAAAGAACTCCAAGTTTAATAAAAAGTCAAAGTCAACCTACAATAACGAATCCAAGATGTAATTGTAATTAGGTTCTTCAAAAAAAATAACTTTTATAATTTTCATTATACAAAAAATGTTGTCACTAATTAACGAGCGCGTGCAAAAAGATAAATGTATATTTTACATATGTAAATATCAGTTTGTTACAACTTATTTTCACACGCGAATAGGAGTACGTAGAAATTGAGAGTAACAAATTATCTCCGCACTTTAATGTGTATGTAAATTTGGAATTTTTGTATGCCCTGTTACTAACATACTTTTAATATTTGTACTTCGTAATTGTTATGTTCTTTTTATTGATTAAAGCACGCTTATAACTACAGCATTTTGTACGTGTCTACACACATTTTAAAACTGTGCACCAACATATATTTGCATAGGAAATGTACTTGTTCTAGTGTATATATATGTACATGTCTCTGTTTATGGGATGTATGTACATGCCAATAAAAAATCTTCCTCTATATATGAAGCTTGGATTTGAGTTTTTAAAGCATCCTCATTGGCTACCAATGCCACCTCATATGCCACATGGCTTCTCAAATTGAAACAGTCATTGAAACACGGTTTTAAATTCTTGAACCTTAATTATAACAAAAAATCTTTACAATTCAAAATATATATGTATATCTTTATCCCAATTAGTCCACCAATAAGGTAATTCCGAATTCACCAATTCACCAATATTTCACACATATACATTCATGTTCCAAAACTTAATCTACATGATCCGGAAATTAAAAAAAAAGATATTATTCACACAATTCACCAATATTCACGATCCAGAAATTAAAAAAAAAAGGATATTATTCACACAATTCACCAATATTCACGTTTTTTTATTTACCAATTCACCAATCATCCAAAAGATTTAACCGCAGAAGTTTTCTTTTTACTAAAAGTATCTATTACGAATCTATGTTTAAAAACTGATATCTCATATCTTTGAGATTTTCTAATCTTGTGAATTAAAAAAATATATATATTCCGGAAATTTACAGAACACGAATTCAAAACATATTGGCCTAATACGAATCTTCCTCTATATTATCTTTAAATAAGAGAAACTATTCAAACTTTACATAATTATCGGATTATGTTAATTTCCTATTTAAACCATATACTATTTTGACCTTTAACATACAATTTACCTCTTTAATTTGTGCCAGTACATTCGTAAGCAGCAACAAGTATGCTTAAACATTCTGCAATTGATTTCTAATTCGTGAAATTGTATGTTTTAAACAAAATTTATTTCATATGTTTTACATTGTCTTACCTTGCAGCGATATCAGCAGACCTACCATTCGAAAACCAGGTTAGTACTGTTTATAAGTTGGTTTGTTTCTGCAAAAACCAGTATTCTCACATGGCCAACCTTATGTAGTTGTATCACGAGTTAAGAATAAGAACGAATTGAAGGTTATTTGTTGTGACAGAGATGACAATTACACTAATTCAACAACAAATGTCGTTTACAAAGAAGTCTGATTTCGTCTATATATTTTATGTAACATTTATTCATGTATCAAAATTTGTACAAACTTATCATTACAACTATGGATTCTTATGTTATTTAAAAAATATTAATATTTGTTGTTATTTTTCTTTAATATAATTCTTGAAGCATGCCCGTCCAGTCGGGCGGGCTATGAAGTTAGTAATGAGTAATGATAAGAATGAGACCTGCAAGGACGCTTCGGGAAGACGGACGGATGAACCTGACGGACGGTTCTGGGTTCGCATCCCCATATCACGATCCGAGCGATGAACGGGTTTTCCGGATAAAGTGCATCGAGCCACGAGAGCATTAAATGCGACTTTACCCCAAGACGGCTTGGGTGAAAACCTGAGTCAATACACTATGGATAACAAGTTAAGCCGCAACACGTTGTTTGGGAAACCCCCGCATGGACCGGACCAAAGGACGAAGAGCTATTTGTTTCCCGCCCAACCGTCCGGTTATAAATACGCATGTCTCTCCAAACAGCAAGGTACGTTCGCAATACACATTCCACACTCTTAACATTCATCGTTGCCACGATCTGAGCATTAAATGCTAACCCATCTCCGCAATACCATACTCGAACATTTAATGCGGTCTCACCCATATTAGACCTTACGTCGATTAAATCTAACTTGAGCGTCGGAGTGTTCTCACGAGGATAACCCTCGGGGAGCATCTGACCAAAGGTTTCGGTTGATTTCAGGTTGCGCACTAGCTTGTCAAGGAAAGTTTATCGTACGTCTTGACCATCCGGAGAACCAATTTCAACATTTGGCGCCATCCGTGGTACCACGAACAAAATGGTTCTCGAGTCGGCGAAAAAAGGAGGGAATCGCCCCCCGGTGTTAACTATAAGCGAGCAAACCCCTCCGCCTTTTTCCGCTTCGGCAGTTGTTAACGCTACAACTTGTCCTCCCCCTTTCGGATATGGGAAGGATGACCCTACGAAGGAGGAGATCGAAGAGTTCAACCTGTTTGTAAGTTCAGGAAGCTAAGAAATCTGGAGAAGAGCCAAAGGAGAACGGGAGAAGGAAATAGTGAGGTCGGAAGGACTTTAACTTATTCCAGTGAAGAGTCTACTCAGGAGGAATTCACTAGAGAAACCTCCAAGGAAAATACCTCTTCCCTACGAGACCGCAGCAAGGGACCTCGGGGAGGCGAAGAAGAAGAGCGAGTTACTCGAAGAAGGAGGGAAGGGACTTCCCAACCTCATTCCGCTACACTCAGGAGTTTCCGGTCTCCTTTCACTGATGATATCAACGAGATGCCGATCCCCCCCGGCTTAAGGGTCCCAGAGTAAAGTCATACGACAGGACGGGAGATCCAGATGACCATGTAGTCAGCTTCTGTTGGGCTGTCAGAATGATACCTATGGTCCAAAAGTTATGGTGTTTATACTTCGCCGGAACGTTGGAGGGTTCGGCTCGGTAATGGCTATCCAGCTTACCGCAGAAGAGCATAACTAGCTTTGAAGAACTTGCAACGCAGTTTAGTCATAGTTTCATACAACAAAAGAAATACCAGCAGCGCTCTCAATCTATCATGGCTTGCAGACAACGAGAAGGGGAATCGAACAAGTCATACTTCAAAAGGTTCAATGAGCAGAGCCGGAAGATGCCGGTCCGGGAAGATTCACTCATAATAGCGGCCTTTACGTATGGTCTCCGTGAGGGCGAATTGTTCAGAGAACTGTCAAAAAGGAATTTTGTCAAAGCCGACGATATGATCAATGCGGTGAACAAGGTGCTCAAGCAGGAAGAAGAGAGTGCAGAAAAGTTGCGCTTTGAAGCCCAAGAGAAGAAAGGGGTGTCCGGCTCCGTTTCCCTCCAGAATACCGAAAAGTAAAGAGGCTCCTTCCGATCAAATTTTCCCAGCCGATCGACCTTTAAAGGGAAAACCTCTAGAGGAAGGTTTAAAAACGGAAGCAATGAACATCAGCGTCCGGAAGCGTTCACGGCTTTTGACCATAAGGCGGACAAGGATGGAAGAACTCCCCGGAAAAGATACCCTCGAGACCCGAATGCTTACTGTGAGTTTCACAAAATAATGGGTCATGCAACTGCAACTTGCGAAAGCTATAAGAGAGAAAAGGAAGCTCAGAAGAAAGGGAAAGGCGTAGACGGGATAACCGAAGTACCGAAAGGCGGAGTGACCATATACGATACGGAAATCACGATGGCAGAGGAGGAAGTTTATTCCGTATCTCCTCAAAGAAAGAGAAAAGTAGTAGCCATAGAGTTTGGAAGAGATGAACCTATTCCCGAAGGGTATGTGGGGATGGAACCGCTGGTGATCTGCGGTGCCATCGCCCGGACGATGGTTCGGCGAATCTATGTGGACGGAGGGAGTTCCGCTAACATTATGTACGATCACTGCTTCTAGAAATTTCCTCGTGAGGTCAAAGCGTTCCTTAAACCAGTGACATCTTCGGTGGTAGGATTTTCGGGGCGGTCCGTTTGGCCACGAGGGAAGATTCACTTACCACTGGTGTTGGCAGGATTGGAACTCGAGTCGCAACAAGTCCATCGTAACGGAGTTTATCGTTATTGAAGCTCCGTCCCGGTACAACGTCATTTTGGGATGAACCGGGATGTGGCAGTTGCAGGCAATTACATCCACCATTCATGGCTTGCTCAAATTTCCTTCGGAGCACGGGGTGCTCACCATACAAAGTATGCCTATGTCCATGGCAGAGTGTGAAAGTGTCACACATCAAGACAGTTGGACGAAGCAGGAAGAGACCCAGATTGTGGTAAACACCGAGTACCCTGAAATAACCGTTCGGATAGGAGGTGACCTTCCGCCCAAGTTAAGAAAAGAACTTGAGGTCCTCCTAAGGAGAAACAAGAACGTGTTCGCTTGGGAGCCCAAGGACATGACGGGTGTATCCCGGAAGTTCGCGGAACACAAGCTGAATATTAACCCGGCGTTCGCATCGGTGAAGCAAACGAAGAGAGGAACGGCGGCCGATCGAGTCATAATGGTTAGTAAAGAGGTAGAAGATTTGGTATCGGCTGGAGTGTTACGGAGCACCCAATACCCAGAATGGGTGGCTAACCCGGTGCTGGTCAAGAAGGGAGACAGGTCTATGTGGACGTGTGTAGATTTTAAAGACCTCAATAAAGCATGCCCTAAAGACTGCTACCCCCTTCCAGAAATAGAGCAAAAGATAAAAGCGTTAGGAGGGTACAAATGGAAATCCTTCTTGGATGCTTACAAAGGTTACCACCAAGTACAAATGGCTAAGGAATATGAAGAGAAAACCGCTTTTCATACAGCTAAAGGCACGTTCTGCTACATTAAAATGCCCTTCGGGCTACGAAATGCAGGAGCCACGTACCAACGATTAGTTGACAGAGCTTTCGAGAAGCAGATAGGCCGCAATTTAGAGGTATATGTCGACGATATGGTGATCAAAAGTACAGGTGATGGTGATCTGATTAGCGATACTGAGGAAACCTTACGGCGGTTACAAGAAATCAATATGAAGCTGAATCCCAAAAAGTGCTCATTCGGCATGAGCAGAGGCAAATTTCTAGGTCACATTATAACACCTTCCAGTATACAAGCCAACCCTGAGAAAATAGAAAGTTTGTTGAAAACAGGAACTCCACGAACGGTGAAGGAGGTACAAACTTTAAACGGGAAGCTTGCCGCGTTGGGTCGCTTCCTGGCAAAGTCTGCAGAAAGATCCATACCTTTCTTCAAAACCCTGCATTGGTGTACCAAGAAAGGAGGTGTAGAGTGGACCGAAGAGGCAGAAAGAGCATTCGAGGAGCTAAAGCGATACTTACGAAGCATTCCTACTATGGCCAACCCTAAGACTGGAGAGGCTCTGGTCATGTACCTATCGGCAGGAAGGGAGGCAATCAGTTCGGTACTTATCGCAGAAAGAGAGGGAAGACAAGTTCCTATGTACTTTGTTAGTCGGGTGCTACAAGGTGCAGAGTTAAACTATTCGATAATCGAGAAGTTGATCTTAAGCTTAATATATTCGGTCAGGCGATTGAAGAGATACTTTCAAGCTCATGCGGTAACAATTCTAACTAACCAACCAATCAAAAACATATTACTCCAACCCGAACGGTCAGGACGGATGACCAAGTGGGCAATTGAACTGGGGGAATATGAGATGATGTTTAAACCAAGACCAAGTATAAAGGGTCAGGCATTGGCAGATTTCTTGTTAGAAATGTCGGACGAAGAAAAACCAATGGGGAGAGTAGTACTCTGTGGCGGATGTACACAGACGGGGCCGCAGGATCGGATGGGTGTGGTGCAGGGGTTGTCCTGTCCGGACCTAGGGAAGAAAAAGTGACATACGCCCTGAGGTTTGATTTCGCATGTTCAAACAACGAAGCTGAATACGAGGCGCTGTTGGCGGGATTGAACCTGGCTAAGAGTTTAGAAGTGAAGGAGCTCGAGGCATTCGCGGACTCAATGTTAGTCGTTAACCAGGTGAACGGGTCCTACGAGGCCAAAGAAAGCCACATGAAGCGATATTTGGAACAGGTGAAAAACAAAGTGGCCAAATTTGAAAATTTAAGATCTCCCAGGTCCCTTGAACCAAGAACAAAGAGGCAGACGCACTTAGCAAATTAGCTTCGATGTTGTACCACCATCTCACAAAGGAGGTTCTGGTAGAAGTGCTCCCGAAAAGGAGTATTGAGCAGATGACGGAGGAAGAAGTAGAAGATATAGGCGAAAGCCAAAGTTGCTGGACGAAGTCAATCAGACAATACCTTATAGAAGGAGTCCTTCCGGACAACACTTGCGAGGCAAGAAAGGTCCGAATGAATGCCGGAAGGTACGTGATCAAAAATGACCGGTTGTATCGAAAGGGGTACTCTACCCCATGGTTGCGGTGTTTAAGTCAAACAGAGTCCCAGAAGGCGATAGAGGAAGTACACGAAGGTCTTTGTGGTGCACACGTAGGATCAAGGGCTTTAACACAAAAGGTATTCCGAATGGGATACTTTTGGTCTCAAATGTCGAAGGACATTCAGGAGTATGTAAAGAAATGGCAGAAATGCCAAACATATTCAAATGTTCCCAGCCAAGCACCTGTCAACCTTACAAGTATCCAAAGCCCATGGCCATTTTGTCAATGGGGGATCGACATAGTAGGGCCTTTCCGAAAGGCTCCGGGAGGTTTGAAGTTCTTAGTGGTAGCTGTAGATTACTTTACCAAGTGGGTGGAGGCGCAACCGTTAGCATGTATCTCATGAGTGAATATTGTTAAGTTCGTATGGAAGCAGATCGTTTGTAGGTTTGGTCTCCCACACACCATCGTGAGCGACAACGGAAGACAGTTCGCCAGCAACCCCTTCAAAGGCTGGTGTGTAGGTTTGTGCATTCGTCAAAATTTTACATCCGTCGCCCACCCCCAAGCTAACGGGGAAACTGAGGTGACAAACAGAACCATAGTAAAGGGAATAAGAAAGCATTTGAACCGCGCAGAAGGGGGATGGGCAGACGAGTTGCAAAGTGTTCTTTGGGCATACCGAACCACAATAAGAAGCGCAACTCAAGAAACCCCTTACAGCTTGGTGTATGGGTCGGAGGCGGTTATCCCACTTGAAGTCACCTTGCCCTCCCCACGAGTTGAAAACATCCGCCTGGAAGGAAATGCAGAAGCATTAAGGCTCAACCTTGACCTTGTAGACGAACGAAGGGAAGACGCTGCCCTGAGGCAGGCAGCGTACAAATTACGGACCGAAGGGTACTACAATACGAAGGTCTGGGGAACAACGTGTAAGGTAGGGGACCTGGTGTTACGAAAGAACGAAGCCAGTCTTCATTATAAACCAGGAAAGCTAACACCTAATTGGGAAGGCCCTTACAGAGTGAAGGAGACCAGGAGGAACGGATCGTACGTATTGGAAACAATGAATGGGTCGACCATTCCCCGAACCTGGTGTAGGGATTTACTACGCACCATGCGACTGATCAACCACTTGTGTCGACCTCCTAGTGTACTTGGTTCGAACCTTGTTGACCAAGAACATGAACTTGTTCTTGACCGGTTAAAACCAACTAGCTGATTTAATCCCTAAATTAAAAGATTAATTTAATCAATCCTATTTAAACAATAAACTTTGTTTAAATTCTAAGATAGATTATAACTTTTAATAAATTCATTTAAACTTTTTAATTTAAACCTTATAGACAATAAAACTTTATCTAAATTACTAGGTTTAAAGAACTAGTCTTTAATAAATCTATCAAAATAATAATTAAACCTATTAGACATAAACTTGTCTAATTAACTAGGTTTTAGGTTATTATCCTAATTAATTATTTTAAACTATTAAACTTAAACTAGTTTAAACTTCTAGGGTTCTTTTAGGGTTTCGAAAATCTCAAGACTAGGAAACTTTTCACCAATTAAACTAGGCTAATTTAATAAACTTGGTGTCCAAGTATCCTCTAGATTTCGAAAATCCTAAGGGATTAGGAAAGAATCCTTTTGATCAGTTAAACAAATCTTGTTTAACATACTTGATCCTAAGGTTCTTCCTAGGTCACGAAAATTCAAGGGAGAAAAGGAAAGAATCCTTTTGATCAATTAAACATATCTTGTTTAACATACTTGATCCTAGGGTTCTTCCTTGTATTTAGATAATTGCTAGGGTTCTAAGAAACCTTCTTGACCAATTAAACTTGAGTAGTTTATATTCTTGGTCCTAGGGTTCTTCCCTTTTTCGAAAATTATGAAGAAGAAGAAAAACTTGAAACAAAAAACTTGTAATTAAAGTAAACAAACAATCTTTGTTAATCTAGTCTAGATCTCTAAACCAACGCTCTGATACCACTGTAGGGATTTACTAGGCACCATGCGACTGATCAACCACTTGTGTCGACCTCCTAGTGTACTTGGTTCGAACCTTGCTGACCAAGAACATGAACTTGTTCTTGACCGGTTAAAACCAACTAGCTGATTTAATCCTTAAATGCGGAACTGGGATTAAACCTAATCCTTAAATCCTAAAGGATTGGGATGTTGGAAATCTAGATTAGGTTAACAAGAAAGAAACCTTGTACGAAGAACCCTAGGGTTCTTGGTTCGACTTCGAACAAGAGGAGAAGGAGGAAGAGTGTTCCATGAAACGTACCTTAGGTTAATGCTTAAGATAAGTCCACTGATGATGAACACGACGAACGATTCTCTAGATGATCACTTGCAACGATCTTGGATCTTCAAGACTTGAAGAACACGAAGAACGAATGAAGAACACAAAGAACGAAGAACACTAAAACTTAGCGCCCAAGTCTTTGGGTGTTCGGCCGAATAGGAGGAAGTAAGGGACTAGGGTTTCGGCTCTAGTGATCAAGGAATAAGGGAACCCCATGCATTCTATTTATAATAGAAAGACTTTCACTTACGACCCTTCTAGTTTAATTAAGATTAATCTCTTAATTAAACTTATCTCTTACACTTTAAACCCTTATAGTTTTACTAGTTTATTATTATTGCACTTAACTATTAAATGTCTAGTATTAACATACTAATAATTCGGTACCCATACACAAAAATTATATATACTTGTATTTATACTTTTAATAGTTAATTATATAATAACCTTTATATAATTTACACAATAATATTATCCAATTACTATATGATTTAATAGCCTTAAATCATATTATGGATAATCTATAATTAACACATTGTATATTTACTTAACTAGTAAATGTACAGCTACTTGTATTAATTAGTTAGTTAAACTAATCTAGTAATAAGTTAATGAAAATCCCTACGGGCAGTTTCTTTTGTTAATAGTTTCTCTTACGATAATGATTATGCTACGAATATTCTTTATGGTAATAGTTTCTCTTATGATAATGATTATGCTACGAATAATCTTTAAGTAATCAGAAAATCTCCTACGAATAGGGAAAAGAAGGTTCTAACCTCTGAAGGGGTTAAGCATTCTATTTATGTTTTTTTTTAAAAACAAACCAATCCGACGAAACATAAACATGCATGCGAATTATGAAAAACTTCTAAGGAGGGACGCCTCCAAAATAGGAAATTTATGCGAAATAAAACGATAAGTGCACTAAGGAAACACGAAATACAAAGTAATAAGTTCAAACAAAGCGACGAATACGAACGTTATCACAAAAACGAGAAGTCTATATTACGAAACGGACAATGCATTCAACAAGATGTGAGTTACAATCATTTTTTAACAAAAAAAAAAACAAGCAAACACAAAACTATCTCCCAAAAGAAAACGCCTTGACCAAACGCAAAAACCTAAGTAACGGAAGGAACCTGTCCTCGAGCGGAGCTCTCTGTCACATCTTCCGGCCCGGAAGAAACTTGGAGAAGTTGAGCCTTCAGCTCACCAAGAGAAATAACACCAGATTCTAAAGCCTGAAGCAAAGGGGGCCGAGTGGATACCAATTCACCAAATAAGCCCATGATGTTTGTCTGGGCGTCAGGATAATTATGAAGAAGCATGGCATCCTTAAGTAGATCGGCGTATGCTCGATGCGTGTCTAGACATCCCTGATACTGGCCGAACCGGATACTCTCCCTCTGGAGGTTGGTATTGGCATTCACAAATTCTCCCGAAGAGACGAAGGCTTGAACGACCCCGGGAATTCCTTATTGTAGTAACCAAGAGATATCACGGTAACAGGTCCCCACCTGTTCCTGCAGCTTTTCATTCTCTTTGAGGGAAAGGTCTAGAGCCTCTTTCGCTTGAGCATCCTTCTCAATTAACAGATGCTCCAACTCAGCAATCCTAGCCGGAAGAGCGATGTATTCGCTTTTCAAATCAATAATTTGGGCATCTTTGGCGGACTAAAACTTCCTTATCTCTTCAATACCTGCCACAAGCTCACGGTTCTCCTCAACCAAGGACTCATTCACACTCGCCAAATGTTTTTTCTCTTCCGTCTCCTTCTGGTGCAACATCTTGACAGTATTTATCAGTTCATTCAAACGGGCGAACTCCAGGTTATTATGAAGAGAAGACTGACGGTTACGAACGCCTCTTGCGTGCAACTCTGACAAAAGCTCCGTAGCAGACAACAACTCGGAATGGGCTTTCCTGAAGTAGCAACGGTGTGTACAACTCAGGAATATGCCCTCATCCGAGAAATCTTCAAAACTTGATCCTGAAGTAGCAACGGTGTGTACAATGGGAGAAGAAGAAGTAACAACAATAGCTGGTTCGGGCATCTGGGAACCCGGCAATTTGGCAATCTTGAAGGGTTCAACGGTGGACGCAGAGATGGTTGTGGGTACCTTTTTGCCTACAATAAAAAGAGGTTAAAGGCATACGTGGATAATGTATAAGTACTTAAGTATCACCGAGGAAAGTAAACTCACCTAAAAAGGGAAAATTAGGTAATGAAGATTGACTCTGAGCATGTTGTGATGAGTAAGAACTCTTTACGGTGGAAGACAGCTGCATTTCCGGAACCAAACAAGCTGCTCTAAAAAGCTGCTAAGGCAGAGGTGCTCGACGATACCAAAGGACGTCGAAATGATAAAGGTAGTGGTGGTACTGTGATAAAGGAGGGGTTTGCAGAAGAAACTCCGGATACAGGGTTTGGGATAATAACGGATGGAGGTTCGGAAGGGTTCACAACATTATGAGTTGCCTCAGAAACAACGACAGACTCGGGCACTTCTGCAAAATAAATTAAGCTAAAGCCACCCGGAAAAAGAAAAATGTATAAAAAAAATGTATAAAATCATACCTTCATCCTCGACCAAGATTCGCTTTGGTGAAGATTGGGAACCTCCACCAAGTGGTCTTTTCAGGGGAGGGGCTTTCGTTTTCTCCGGAACGGAAACGGAGCGGACGGATCGAACCTTTCGCGGTTTGGAGGTTTCTATTTGAGAATCGTGCACCATTGTATCTTCAACCGTGAAGACGGGTGGACGTCCCTCAGGAGCAACCGAAGACACAATTACATCGGTAGAGACAATGCGGGCATCGGGGGTCTCTTCTGAGCTCTCTGAAGGTTCCGGCGGCGGGCAAAAAGGAACGATCGTGCCATCAGCAACAGAAACGGTACCGGAGGGAGGAATACCCTTCGGCATTTTCAAACGTCGAAGCAATGAGACTTCTTTGTCGTCAATCATCCAAACTGGACGGATGCCTTGCGAAAGATAATAAGGGCTCAAGTCCGCCATACCTAAGAAGGTCTCATCCGGATCCTCCCACTTAACCTCAACAGATGAAAGGGCCTGTACTTGAGCAGTTTCTTCGAGAGATAATTCCGGGGGTGGTTCAGAGGTACGACCAACGATTTTTCCCCAAGAAAATGTTGGACCTTTAAAAGCAGACCGACTAACAAAGAAGAATCCATGTTTCCAACCGTGGATAGAATCTCTCAACCCAGTAATATGCTCGGTACATCCAGAGCGCAACGTAAGAACAACCTAGTCGCCTCTACCTGTAACCACGTATAGATGGCGAAACAATCTTAGAGAAAGAGGTATACCAAGGGAGCGGCAAAGCATGATGAAGCCTATAATCTTTCGAAATGAGTTGGGCGCAAGCTGAGCGACATGCAAGCCAAGATCCTGAAGAAGACTGATAACAAAGTCATCAAGAGGGAAGCGCAACCCTCCTAGCAAATATTAAAGGTAAACCGGTTCAAACCCTTCGGGTGCGGTCTTGATGCTCTCCGATCCCATAGGTAAGCGAAGGGGATATTGAGGGTCAATATGAAACTCAGAGACAATAGAGGAAAGATATGTGTCAGAAAGATTGGTATATGTATTAAAGGCTGTGATCTTGGCAGATTTATCGCTCTTTTCCTTATCTTTCTTAGTCATTTTGAGCTTCGAAAGATTGGGGGAAATAAGGAAGTAAAAGAGAACTTAGAAGATAAGAGAAAGGGAAACGGAAAGTAAGTTTTATAGGAGAAGAAGTTGAAAGGACCGCTAGCGTTTCCAAACGGTCGGAAACGCTCAAAGTAACGGTAACTTTGTGTTTTAAAAAAAATGTATATATATATAGCTTAGCCGTAGGGTAAATGAAGAGCCGTAATGAAAGGGTCACGGTAAAGTTAGAAGCAAACATGCGTAAAAGAAAAGGTTTACTCCTAACTTGAGGGACTTAATGAGTAATGATAAGAATGAGACCTGCAAGGACGCTTCGGGAAGACGGACGGAAGAACCTGACGGACGGTTCTGGGTTCTCATCCCCATATCACGATCCGAGCGATGAACGGGTTTTCCGGATAAAGTGCATCGAGCCACGAGAGCATTAAATGCGACTTTACCCCAAGACGGCTTGGGTGAAAACCTGAGTCAATACACTATGGATAACAAGTTGAGCCGCAACACGTTGTCCGGGAAACCCTCGCATGGACCGGACCGAAGGACGAAGAGCTATTTGTTTCCCGCCCAACCGTCCGGTTATAAATACGCATGTCTCTCCAAACAGCAAGGTACGTTCGCAATACACATTCCACACTCTTAACATTCACCGTTGCCACGATCTGAGCATTAAGTGCTAACCCATCTCCGCAATACCATACTCGAACATTTAATGTGGTCTCACCCATATTAGACCTTACGTCGAATAAATCTAACTTGAGCGTCAGAGTGTTCTCACGAGGATAACCCTCGGGGAGCATCTGACCAAGGGTTTCGGTTGATTTCAGGTTGCGCACTAGCTTGTCAAGGAAGGTTTATCGTACGTCTTGACCATCCGGAGAACCAGTTTCAACATTTGGCGCCATCCGTGGGACCACGGACAAAATGGTTCTCGAGTCGGCGACAAAAGGAGGGAATCGCCCCCCGGTGGTAACTACAAGCGAGCAAACCAGTTTCAACAGTTAGTATGTAAAATATGAAAGCATATACATATGTACATATATAAAAAAAAGGGGATTCATTTTTGTACCACAACTTTTACTTCTTATACCACACTGTACAACTTTTACAGCTTACTGTACAAGCATGTCAAGCAACAGTTGTGGTAGATGACTTAAAAGATGTGGTATGAAAATCATCCCCTATAAAAAAAACATGTAGGTATATATTTTCACTTGCACTAATTTTGTCGGAAGTCTCTTTGAAAGTATTTTCTCTACTTTCGGATAAATGTATGATTATCTACCTTTCACATCCATCGTATCTCTTATTTCAAAAGTTTGAATATTTTTTAGGACACATGCAAAATACCAAGCGTATTTTTGTGATATAGCCGGAACATTCATAGTGATACCAAAATTATTGGTCTTTCACGATGATTGAATGGAAATCCTACCAGTGCTAACATCTCCGCCAACGCTGAACGTAGGTCACACAGTTTGTGTAACTGTTGTGCTAACGGCTAATCTATGTGATCCCGGTTTTTCCTGTTCGATTCAATGTACATTTTTGATGACTGTACTCCATCGCTATCAACAACAGTCGGGATATCAGATGATACACACGAGACTGTTCTTTCATGTCATCTTCAACGGTCATTGAGATTAAATGATAAAAGATTTGATCGGATTTCTTCATACTTAACAACGATATGGGTTTATCTGATAAAATGTGTTATATATTGATTCATTCAAAATATGAATATATCATTATTCAACTCATTTTACTCCTTGAGCTTCAAAAATTCTTTCTAATTACAACTCGAAGAACTTCATTTTTAACATGATGATTCCGATAAATCTTGATCATCATGAGGGGGAGAAAATATTACAGAAGTTCTTATTATAAAGATACATTTAGAAGATAGAATATATGAGCTCAGTTTACTCCGCATTGAAAAGACATATGCACCGGTTAAGGGGGAGTAAACAAGAAACCGAATATTCATTAAGAAATAATTATTTGTTTGAGGGGGAGCGTAAACTTCATCAACATTTTACCCTAACAACAATTATCAATAATCACAAATCGACAAAGCCACAACTTCAAGAAAAGACTTCCGCTACAAACAACTCTAAGTATCTATGGGTCTACATTTTTGTCGATTTACATTTGTGAAAAAGAAGAAACCGAGACATTCACAGAAATGTCAAACCACAAATTCACATCCATTTCCATCCGAATCTTAATCGTATAAATCTTTCTTTCCAAACTACAAAACATCCATATCAATTCAAAATTCCAAATTCCTCAACAATCATTCTTTCCAAATTCCGTAACAACCACATACATTCAAAAGCTTAACCTTTTAAATCCATATTTCTAAACCAAATACAAATCATCCACACCAAATCAAATCCTAAAATGTACATATCATTCTTTCCTACACACAAAACTTACATACATACATATCCAAAACTTTTAACTTTCAAATCATTCTTACCATAACAAACACACACATCTAAAACTTTAACTGACAAATCATTCATAAACATTATCATTCTATCTTCAATAAAATCCTCTACCACAAAATTCCAAAACAACCTCTCCATTATCGGAAATCCCAGACAAATCCTTACTTAATTGATATTCCATTTCCCGAATTTTCAAATCTTTAGTAAATCAGTTATAGGATTTCCCCACTCAAACTTTTTCAACGAAAAACATATTTTCTTTGAGTATCTGAAACTTCCAGATTTCTGCAATGTTATGTTCTTGAAATTCGAAAAACATTTTCTTGCCAAAGACGGACTATGAGAAGAAACTGAAGTCAAAAGACTGGGATGATGTATTAAAGCTCAAAAAGGGGGAGATTGTTAGGACCACTTTTGTAATAGGTTTTGACCTTTAAATCTTGTTAACTAACTAATGTTTAAGTGGTAGGAGTATATATTGATGTAGTTTGACTTTGGATGTAAGCTTTTTCCCACTTATTGAATTAAACATTCAGAAAGCTTCTTCTTCCATCTTTATTCTCTCTCAATACACATACACACCATATACACACTTTGATCTTCAATTCTTAGAAAAACACAATGAATTAGCTTGAATTCATCATATTTCGATATTATTGTTGTACTCCGTCTCCATGTGTGTATATGTATGTACTAATTCGGTTGTAGCCTTGTAGGGTTATTTGTGAGTATTAAATATTATGAGGCTATGATCCTACAAGGGAGGAACAAGAAAAAGGTGACATGTTGTTCCTAAAGCAACCCTAACCTACGTTCCACAAACATAAACCTGCAGCTGCCATCAATCACATGAAGTGGCACACCAAGATGTGCCTTCATCCTATCCACTCATCATAGAATCAACTTCTTCAAACTATATTCCATTTCTAACATATTATTATAAGCCCCAAAACCTTAATAACTCACTTATCTCTTCATCATTAGAAGCTAGGTTTAGAAATGTATCCCTCTTTCACAGGTAACTACATTCAACCAAGCAAATATAATAATGTTGCAAATCTTTTGAAAACCACTCAAGAACATTACTACCCTCCATTTTCTTCTCCATTCCAGCCTCTTTCCCCTCATTACATCACCTTAGAAGATGGAAATATCTTCAGTGAGCTTTTGCGACAAGAAGATCTCTTTTCTTATAATCATAGCAATCACAATCACAATCACAATACCAATAGTACTAATGTAGTTCATGAACAGTTTTCTAGTCATAACATTAGGGCTAGCCAGCATTCTAATGAGGGAAAATGTAGCAACAACAATGGTGAAAGTGATGTGGCCAATAAGCCCGAAAATAGCAATGCAAGGAGAGCTTCAAAGAAGAACGATCGGCATAGCAAGATCAACACGGCTCAAGGACTCAGGGACCGAAGGATGAGATTGTCCCTAGATGTTGCTAGAAAGTTCTTCAAGTTGCAAGACATTCTTGGGTTCGATAAAGCAAGCGAGACTGTCGATTGGTTGCTAACGAAATCAAAATCCAGCATTCAAGAACTCCTCCATCATCAAAGGTCTAACTTTTCGGGTGTGTCAAATAGTGCATCAAAATGGGAACTTATTTCTGAAAATATCGAGGACGATGATCAAAAGGCGAAGTCCTCTTCTAGTAGCAACCGAAAAGAGAGGAAAAAAGCTACTAGATTAGTTAGAAAAGGTGCGTATCTTCTTCGCCCTTGTGCTAAAGAAACACGAGAAATGGCCAGAAAAAGGGCAAGAGAGAGGACGATGGAAAAGAGTAGTAAACTTGGCTGTGTTAGTGGCGGTGATGATCAAATTTCAAAATCTAACACATGTTTGGATCAAGAAATTGATCAAGATAGTAATCCTTTAGGTTCTTGGATCAATAACCAACCCGAACTTCCAAGCTCACAATTCCAATTTAATCAAGGCCTTGTCTGTGATAATTCCTTGTCGAATAAGGGCAATTGGAATCCGTCTTTCTTGTTCAATTATCAACACGACGGAGTACTTCCTCATGAGGTAATTAATACGTATTGTATTATTAAACACGTTTTATCGATTTTATATATTAATACCCTATGTAAGTTAATCTAATCAGATTTCTATAATTTGTTTTGCAGCATGATCAGCTTAATGCCTTTCACATGCTTGCTAATTCATGGGAAGGCTGAAATTAGGTTAGTGGTTGATCAAAATTGTTTACATCATTATTCCTTTTCTTTCATTGGTGCTGAGTGTATCACAATTAAGATCTTGAGGATTTCTGAATATAAGACAAAAGTTTATGTTAACAATGTGATGATAAAACTCCCATCATTTAATTTGTTCTCAAATAGGATTAGGAAGTTAAAACTCGGTTGATTTTGCAAATATCCCTAAAATTCTCGATCCATTTCCATGAATGGAATATGCCTCATTTATGATGCCATTGATGCAGATTTTTAGTGATTCCTGATCTCTTACTTTGGAATCTCTCATTATCTTTGGAATTTGAAGATGTACAATTTAATATTGACCGCCCAAAATTAAATAAACTTGTACTGTTTTGGTTGTTGGAATTGCTTTCCTTCTTATCTGTAAGTAAAATTATATCTCCTTTGGTTAAGTAAAAAAAAAAGAGAAATGATATTTAGTCCTACCATTTAGACCTACTCATAAGCCTACCCACTTGATAGGATGACATATGTATTCCATTAATTCTCTCTCCTAATATTATCCCTTGATTTTGGCACGTGTCTTTATCTAATGAGTAGGCGTATGGGTAGGTTTAAATGGTATGCCTAAATACCATTACTAAAAAAAAGGCTCTCAGTTTTGCCAAAAAGGAACCTCTTACTTCTAACAACTTTATGAACAATGCGGATCTTATGAATTTACCCATGTGTGGTAAAAAAATTTACTAGAATGAGCCCATATGATGCAAAATTAATCAAATTTGACCGAATTCTATTATTTATATACTTGTATGTACAATTAATACATTTAAGATTTACAGCTTAGGCAACTTCAAATAGGGTTTAATTAAACTAATGCAAATTAATTTATTCAATCACATGTAACTTTTTTTGGGGACTTTATTTGTAAATCACCAAAATTATCCAAACACGATTATGTTTTGTATCTCCTTTCTTTTGTTTATTTGTAGAAATTAAGAACTGATCCAACTTAGAAAACAGACCGAATATAAGCTAGTAAGTTATCAACAGAAATTCATTCATCAAACTAACAAATTAAAGCTTCATACGACTTTAAATAGATCGACATCTATACATTATCTTTAATATTATCCTAAGCATGTTAATATAAAAGTTATAGATTCATAATAGATATAGTATTTCATAGTTTAGCACAGCAACCTCTGCTTTATTTTCAATTTTGAGCATCGTGAGCACGGCACACGTGTAGAAATTAAAATGGAATATTATACGTGTATGATAATTGGTAGTTCAAGTACACCTGAAAAAGGATACTAGTACATGTTGATACCATATTGGTGTGTGAATAAAATTTCACTAAGTTAAAAAGGAAGTGGAATATGGACTTTATATATATATGAATGCACATTAGACAAAAGAAAGAATACACGAGGTAATTGATTCAGGCCCAAATTATGCAGCTCAAGTATTGACACATGTGGTGGCGAATTTTTTTTAGCTATTGCGCCGAGACTTTGGCGACAACTTGTCGTCGAGATAGGCTTTCGCGATGACATAGTGTCACGATAGGTTGAATATAATTAGTCTCCAGGGTGATTTTGTTGTAGTGTGCCAAAATAGTAGAAATTAAAACTGATTTGATGTATTAACGTTTATCCAATAACAAAAATTTGTATTTCAAGAAGTTTCATAGCTAGAATTCAAACATATATGAAATGCATATATATTTTATCATAGTGGTATGGTGTTTTCCCATCATCATTAAGGTCCGGGGTTCAAGTCCTGTCATGAACATGGATAGTAAACATGAGTGGTAATTAGAAGTAGATTATGATTTTCCGTTCAAAAGAAATATTAACAAATAACCTTTCAAAAAAACTTTTGATCCAATACATATAATTTAGATAAAACTTCTTTTTATGCCTTTGATAAAAAGTTATAGAATATAAAGCTTTTGAAACAAAAAAAAAAAAATGTTTTTTTCTAGAAGGTCATGTACCTTCAAAACAATCACACGTAGAGTATAAGATCTTAAACACACGTTGAACCTATTATCACCATTGTAGATATTAGTAGTTTCTAATGTCTTTTGTTCTATATGGATTTGGTCACTTTCGGGAGGATTTGATATATTTTTCTCAGTTTAAAGTTACATACTTGCTTGTTCATAGTATCCAGTTTTTCAATCGATTGGTACTAGTTAAATACTTAGTTTTCTTAGAATCACACTCATAATTAAGATAGTAAAACATGCATAAAAACTTGTATATCCATTTATAATCAACTCCTAAATTTAAGGAACTACCCCTATAAAGTAATGTACATTTTTCTAATGCATTTAAAGACAACATTAAGGATTTCATCATCAAAATTCTATATATATATATATGTGTATACACACAACAATATATGTTTTCTTTCTTTAAAAGCCTAATCTTAGTTAGATCAAAATGCCTTAAAAACATATATCTTGCATTTAAGCCAATGCTACGTGAGTTGAAACCGGTGAAATTTCACAAAGTAATATTGTTGGCACACTTTTTTCCTTGCTTCAATCACTTTGCGCTTTCCTTCAATTTCGTCACATGAGAGAGAGAGAAAGATGCAATGTAAACTCGTACATTTTGCACATATTTTGTACATTGCCAAAATGATGAAGTGAAAATTGAAGATGTGTTGTTGGCAAAAGTATGTTAATTGGTATGTCATCTTAAAAGAATTGATATGACGTTGATGTGCTAAAACTAATAGAATGAAGAAAAAGCCAACTGTTAGTCTGTTACTCTTATGGATGCTTTATTTCCCAAAAGTTCAACCACCAATTCACCTATTAAACGTTCTATAGACCGATCAAGTCAATACAAATTAATTGATCCCATATATATAATAGCTTACCTAATTTACCATTAATTAAGCACGTGCAGTTGTGGTCTTATGCCCTACTCAGATAATTAAGTGTGTACGTTTGAATTAGGATTGAAGATGAGATATTTATCTGTGGTTGACTCATTGACTACATTTGACCAGTCACACACGAACACATTTGCAATTAAAAGCAGCTGTATACAGGCAGCTAGCTACTGCTATAAAGAGACCCACGTACGAACCCTAAAAACATGAAGATTTCTTGATGAAACGAGAAAGAAAAGCATGCAGTTAGAGATGACAACAGTACATGTTAACTGGCTTTTTCTTCCTTTTTCTTTTCACGTGGCAGATTCCTACTTAAAGTAGCTTACGCTTCTGACGGAATTTCAAACCCTATACTCACTTTATGTCGTCCCTGAGCATGGGCGAGAAGGGGAGCCGCTCAGGGTCCACAAAAATTAGGGGCCAACTTTCAAAAAAATCAGTCCACGTAAGTCAAACGGAATAGTGAAAATAGGCGGACTACGGAGTTCAATCCGGACATTTAACTTGAGTATTGTGATGACACTTTTGGTTTGACGGAAATTTTAATAGTTGTTTGGGGGGAAATTACTTTAAGGGGTCCATTTATAAGATTTTGCCCACGACCAATATATCTTCACTTCTTCCATCATACAAGCAAAAACGCTGTCATGTATATTCTTCCTTCTTACCATAGGGTTTGACTATATATGCGTAATTATCACACTGGCGCCACATCAGCTCGACCAAACATATGACAAACCCTGACCAAACTCATGTAGCGTAGACGATCAAATTAACTATCCTTCCCCTTTGAAAAGATCAAGCAACCTAGAATGGTCGCCCAGACAACCAAACCTTGTATGAGGACGCGTCTCATATTGTTCGGAATGAGATTTGAACCCCCGACTACAAGATAGTGGACAAACACCATATAACTAGGCCAAAATGCCTTTTGGTATTAATATGTTTTTAACAAAAACCTAACAAATGTTCCTTGGACTCATTTTTAGACGAGAAATAGCATATACAAAAAAGCTAGCGAGCTATACGCTGAGATTCCGAAATGAGTTTTATGCACTTTGGTGTAAGATAATAGAACTTATGTGTAAGTCCACGTGGGGATCCCTTCCATGGAAGCGGGCTCTTAGAATCAAATTATTTCTATGCGAAATGATTTATTAGATTCAAATATCGATCTTAATTACATTTTTAGGAAAAGAATGCAACGGTAAAGATTCAAAAGATTTTTGGGTTGCTGGTAATCGCCGAATTTAGTAGCCTTTTCATCTTGGATACGATTCCTCATAGCCCGCTAGATTTTGATAAGCCTGTTTTGAATGATAGCCCAGTTGATATTGATATTGGTTCCAATGTTTCTGATACGTATGGGCCTGATGCAATTAGTGCCAATTTTGGGCCAAAACTTAATGGGCCCTAGCTCCCAATTGGGCCTGGCGCTTATAGCCTTCTCGGGGAAGTGAGTAGAGGAGTTTTAATCTTAATGATGAATTGATGATATTGATATATGGATTTGTACTTTAGGACCTTGTGTTGGAATTAATTGTTTTAGAAGAAAATTGATTAAAATTAATTAGATTATGACGGTATTTGTGTTGGAATAAACTGGTTCCTTCAAAGGTTAACATCTTAGCTTGGAGACTGGTTAAATGGAGACTTCCAACTAGAATCAATCTTGATAACAAGGATATTGACCTTCATTCCACTACATACCGATGTTGTGATGATGGGTCTGAAGACGAAAATCATCCATTTCTAGGGTGTATTTTAGCGAGATATCTAAATCAAATCTTCACTTGGTGGAATATCATAAAATAACTGTTCCAGTAACATCCAAGTCTTAGCTTGATGCCGTGATCCTTACTATATTTGGATCTACCCAATAATGACAGACATGTTTCATTTTTAGTTTCCTCTTCTCTCATAAATTTGCCAGTGTTATCATATTATTAGTAAGTTCATTTTTAGATCCACTTATAAGCCTAAATAACATTTATCTTTTTAATATTAATTTCATATGAACTTATAAAAATATTATACTATTACTTGATTTTCAGGTGTATTGTTAAAGGTGCATATATTTAACGCCTTTTGCACTCATCTTAAAAACAAAAAGTAAAACTAATACACATCAATAAATAAATGTGCATTTTGAACTGAAGTAGAAGATTAACCAGTATGTACGTGTTACATAGATTTTCAATATTAAAGATAACTTAACTTTGAGTGTGTTAAATATTCCTTAGCATAATAATTATATGCTCCCTTTAGCCACATCTAGACGAGTGTAGTTATGAATACAAAGGAAGAATATGTTATCAAGGAATAATTTCTAACATTATACAGTTTAAATAATAATCCATAGAAAACATATGTATGTACGTATGTGTGTATGTATATATGAAAGAGAGAAATAGAGTGAGAACCTTAAAGTGGAGAGTATGCATACAGTATTTAATTTTGTTGTAAAATGTTGCAAGTATCAAAGAAGAGAAGGATGTGAGCTATGAAGAGTCTCCACATAGTGGTGGATACATTACGATTACTATAAATAACATTTATGAGGGGATGAATATATAGTATATGAATAGTATTCTTTTCAATACTTTTTAAATAGTGTTTTTTTAATTGTTGATGTAACATTATTTTACAAACCGATAAAAGGGAATTGGGAGTGTGCATCAAAATCTTGAGCTTCCTTCCATGACAAATTGTTCATAATTTTTAATTTTTGACAGGATTGATTTGTATATCAAATATATTACCATTTTCCTATAATAGTTATGTATTGTAGTGTGTTAAGTTATTTACGTTGTGTATAATTACCTCTCAATTTTTAATCAATTTCAATAATTTCTAGTTGTTGCGTCCTGGATCCGGAGGTAGGAAATAGCAGATTCCTACAGAAAGATCACCTGAAACAGGAAACAACCCTAAGTCAAAGGTCCTCCGGAAGGGGCTTCCGGACGGACGCTCCGATGCTTAAGTATGTTATTTAAGTCGACGTAAGGTCTTTGAGAGTAATACCGTAAGTAATAAATGCCAAGTGAATTGAATGCCTTCTTCCCTTGACTCAACTCTCTATTTATAATATGAGAATGAGCGGGAAAATGACCATACCTCTTGAGCGGGAAAAAGGAAGTCCAAGCTATGATCCGCCTTGCTTACGGACCTTCGGTCCTGTGCCTGGTGCGAAGCCTTTTATCCAACGTACAAGGTGAGGGTCGACTTCGAGCCCCGCTCGCATTAAATGCACTTTCATTCTCGAGGCTGCTTTTCCCTAAAGTCCGGTCATGGTCCCAAGAGGGTTATTTGGGACCAACCGTCATTTCCTTCGTTTGTTCATCCGTCCGTCCGCCCGTTCGTTTGTTCGGCATCCGGACATAGATGGGTTCGTACCATATCTTATTAAGTCTCTCAGATTAGAGGTCAATCAGGTACTCGAGCCTGATTGGCTCTAATCTATTCTCTTCGTCCTTATTTTCGTTGATTTCGGGATTCCAATCGTCTCGATGAAAGTTACCGTTACCCTTTATTAAAATTTGACCGTTGTACGTCAACTCAAACTTTTGACTCTTTAACTTCCTCTTCCTACTTATACGCCACAAACGGTTTTCTTCTTTCTAATAACTTCCCACTCCTTGAAAACCTCTTACTCTCCTCTTCCCCCTTATCTTTCTCTTAATCAATTATGAAGAAAGATAAAGCACCTCTGCAGAAATCCGATAAGCCAATAAAAGAGAAAAGAACAGCTTCTAACACCCTCTGTACGCTTTCTGCCGCCGATCTTCCCCAAATCATCAAGGAATATCGAGTAGATTCATGTTTCGATCCCCGCATTCCTGTTGAAGGTGAAACTGTGAGGTCCGCCCCCAGCGGTTACGAACCTGTTTATCTTCAATACCTTCAAGGGGGCTTCGCTTTCCTGTCGACAACGCTATCCTAGAATTACTTCAGGATCTGGACCTTCACATTGCCCAACTTGCTCCCAACTCGTTCCGTAAAATCATAGGCTTTATCATGCTTTGTCGCGGCTTGGATATCCGTCGTTCCCCTAAGCTGTTCCGCTATTTCTACGTAGTAACCGACCGTGCTGACTGGGCCGTCTTTGCTCTCCGTCCGGGAAAGAGTGATTGTATCTCTGGTCTCAGAGACTCAATCCATGACTGGAAATTCCAGTTTATCTTTGTGAAAAACTCCGCCTTTCGTGATGTGACACTGTCTCGGGGAAAAGTTCTTGGTCGCTCTTCCGATCCCCTTCCGGAGCTTTCCGAGTAGGAGTCGGAACATGTTACAAGTTTAACCGCCGCTCAAGTGGAATGGGAAGATCCCGATGAGGTTCTCCTTGGCATGGCCGGGTTGAGTCCATTTTATTCTTCTAGGGGGGTTCGACCCGTGTGGAGGCTTAATGGTGAAGCTATACCCCTTCTACATCGTCTGAGGATGCCTCGAGGCTCTTATTTAGAAGGTGTTGTTTCTGTTGATGACGGTGGTTTGACCCCCGTGAATGTTCTTAGTGACGAAAGCTTGAGTACGGAGGGGACTCCTCTCCGCGATCGCACGGAGGGAGGAGATATCGTTTCCCCTCGTGCGGGTGCTACTGAGGTTGAGCCTCCACTTCTGCCTGAGTTTACTGCCGAGGGCACGATGCTTCCTGATTCTCAAGCAGATCCCTCTGCTCCCCCGAAGCTCCGGTCAATAAGCACGCTAACTCCTTCTGGTAGGGGGATTCGTCCGAAACGGAGGCGCGGAGATGTTCCCTCCCCCATCCAGAAACGATCGAAGATTTTACCTGAAGGTTTGCTGAATTTCATCTTCTTGTGCTATGCCTCTTTTTTTTTATTATATATATTTTTTTAAAATGTAGTGTTGGTTTTAAACAGGTTCCGCCAGTCATTCTTTGGTGTCTGATGCTCCTGAGACAACCAAACAAGTACTTCAAACTGCTCCCCCGGTCATGCCTCATGTATCTGATACCGCCATTCCTCAGTCTGCTTCTTCTGGGCAACCAATCATTTTGCGTAGGAAACCTCCTGCTCGTCCATCTTCCTCAGCCGTTGCTCGATTTAGCAGTCGTTTATTTAGCTCGACTGTTCAAACCCTGGGCCCTGAGAAACGTTCGTTGTCACCGAAATCTTCCAAGAGTCAATCAAATTTTCCTTATCCCACTTTTTCAGGTATGTTTCTTGCTTCTGCCCTCTTTCTTTTTGTTTGTTCCCACTTTGAACTGGGTTTTATTTGTTGCAGAAGGTTTTGCTTCATTCGCCGGTCCCTCGTCTGCTGTTATTGTGACTCCGTCTGCCCAAGGTTTAAAAGAAAAAACTGAAACCCAAGGTCCCCAGGTTATACAACCCTCCGTTCCTTTTGGTTTTACCACTGCTACCGTTACGCAGAAGGTACTGGTGTCTCAAGCACCACCTGTGGGAGAAACCATAATCCTTACTCCTGACGACGCCATTCTTAGGGCCAAGGCTGGTTTACTGAGCACGATTGATTTGTTAACTGAACTCCAAGCCCAGAGAGCTCAGCAGGAGCAGCTTTCCTAGAACCGTCATGCCGAATTTGCCAGACTTTCCGAGCTGATGAAAAACGCCAAGGATCTCTTTGAGAGAAAAATTTGAAAAGAACCAACTTAGTGAGCCAACTTTCAAAAGAGAAAGAGAGTCTAAGCAACTTCCGGTGTCGAAGACGTAGGGGAGAGTTCGACCCGCCCTTCTTAGTTGTGTGTGTTTTTTTTATGTTTGGGTTGTATCCCCTTCTTTAGTATCGAAGAACTCTTTTGTGACCTTGGTAGCATTTGTAATTTAATTGTTGCTTTTTTAATCGTATGTTTCAGTTTTCTTGTCGCTTATATTATTTCGTGGGTTCTTTTTTTTTTATATATGATGTTTTCTTTAAGAAGGCGTCCCTTATTTAAGTAAGCACCAAACGTTCGGACCCTTCGTCGTTAATTTATCGTTCCGGTTTTCGTCCGGTCATTGGTTTACGGGCACCTTTCGGTAGCCGATGTAAACCATTCATAGCTATGAATACTCGTGCGTAAATTCGTCGTGTGCTTCGAACGTTACATGTATATATGCTTTTCTCTCTTCTTTTTTTGTTCGTTCGGAGAGAAAATCGTGACAGAATACTCTGCTTCGGGAGATTCATTTGAGTATTAGCATACAACTCCCACAGTCCTATGAATATAGGTGAGGGTTTTGATTACAAAATAAAACATGATTCGAAAAATAAAAAGATACATTTGACTGCTTAGAAATAGAATTTTCGCAGGTTTCTCATGTTCCACGTTCGCGGGATCAGCGTTCCGCACATTGACTCTAATACATATGAACCGTTCCGTCTGGCTTCCTTGACACGATATGGTCCTTCCCAATTTGGACATAGCTTGCCTGGCTTCATCTGTAAACTTGCCTCGTTCTTCCGAAGTACCAAATCTCCTACCTTGCATGCCAACCCCCGAACCTTCTTATTGTAATGATTTTCTGTTAGTAACTTGTAGGCCGCCTGCCGGACGGCTGCCTGCTCTCGACGCTCTTCTACTAAATCTAAATTATACCTAAGGGCCTCCTCATTACCTTCGAGTCGGAAGCTTTGTACCCTTGGGGAATTTAGCATTGTTTCGAGGGGAACCATTGCCTCCGAACCGTACACCAAGTTGTACGGGGTTTCCCCTGTAGCACTCCTAGCTGTTGTTCTGTATGCCCATAGAACGCTCTGCAATTCGTCTACCCATCCTCCTTCTGCTCTGCCCAAACGCTTCTTGATCCCTTTTACTATTGTTCTGTACGTGACTTCCGTCTGACCGTTAGTTTGTGGGTGTGCTACGGATGTGAAGTTCTGATGGATTGACAATTTAGCACACCATTCCTTAAAAGGATTGTTGGCAAAGTGCTTCCCGTCGTCGCTTACGATAGTATGAGGGATACCGAACCTGCACACAATTTGTTGCCATACGAACTTCACGACGTTAGAACCCGATATGCACGCTAGCGCCTTAGCTTCCACCCACTTGGTGAAATAATCTACTGCTACGACCAGAAACTGCACCCCCCCTACTGCTTTTGGGAAAGGGCCCACGATATCTATCCCCCATTGGCAAAATGGCCACGGACTTGTGATGCTCGTTAGGTTTACTGCATGCCTTTTGGGGACGTCCGAGTACATCTGGCATTGCCTACATTTCTTGACGTATTCTTTTGTATCTACGGACATACTCGGGCAAAAGTACCCCATTCGGAAGAGTTTCTGCTAAGCACTCTTGGTCCGGAATGTGAGCCGCACAGACCTTCGTGGACATCTTTAATGGCCAAAGCTCCTTCTGCCTTGCTCAAACACTTCAACCAAGGAGTCGAATACCCCTTTCGGTATAGGATTCCTTCCTTAATGCTATATCTCCCTCCATTGATACGGACCTTTCTAGCCTCTTTCTTGTCATCCGGAAGAACCCCTTCCTGTAGGTATCTACGTATCCGGAAGGTCCAACACCCTTCTTCCGAATCAATTTGCGGGACCTCCTCACACCTTTCTTCAATGCTTCTTTTCGCGAGAACCTCGACTAGCACCTTTTTTGTTAAGTGGCAGAACAACATAGATGCGAGATTGCTCAAAGCGTCCGCTTCTTTGTTCTTCGTTCTGGGAACCTGGGTTATCTCAAACCCCTCAAATCCCGAGATCGCCTCTTTGGCTTTCGTCAAATTGACCAGATTTACCACTAACATCGAATCTGCAAAAGCTTTTACCTTATTGACCCCCAGGCTCTTTGCCAGTCCTAGGCCGGCCAATAGCGCTTCGTATTCGGCTTCATTATTCGAGCACTTGAAATCAAATCGCAAGGCGTACGTTACCTTTTCGTCATTTGGGCCCGTCAAGACTACCCCTGCACCACAACCTTCTACACCTGACGCTCCGTCTGTGTACATATTCCAGTGTGAATTAGGTAAGATATGCGTTGATGAAGGAGTTTTATCCTCTACCAAGGATACATTATCTTCCTCTGGCATTTCCACTAGAAAGTCTGCTAGTGCCTGCCCTTTTATGCTTTGCCTAGGACGAAAGGTGATGTCGTGCTCTCCCAACTCTATCGCCCATTTTGTCAATCGGCCTGAACGTTCCGGTCGCAACAGGATGGTCTTGATAGGTTGGTTGGTTAGCACCGTTATCGGGTGAGCTTGAAAGTATCTTTTCAATCGCCTAGCAGCATATATCAGAGCCAATATCAGCTTTTCAATCATTGAGTAATTCAACTCTGCATTCTGCAAAGCGCGACTGACGAAGTAGATGGGCACTTGCTTTTTATCTCGTTCGGCTACGAGTACAGAGCTGATTGCCTCCGTATTCGTAGAAAGATATACGGTCAGAGGTTCTCCGCTCACCGGACTGGTCATGGCCGGAATGGTTCTGAGGTGTTGCTTTAAGTCAACGAAAGCCTTTTCAGCTTCGTCCGTCCACTCTACCGTTCCCTTCTTCGTGCATCCATGCAAAGCTTTGAAGAAAGGAATAGATTTCTCTGCAGATTTGGCCAGGTATCGACCCAATGCCGCCAACTTCCCGTTAAGACTTTGAACGTCCTTCACCGTTCGTGGAGTCTTCATCTTCATCAGGCTTTCTACCTTTTCCGGATTGGCACGGATTCCGGACGTGGTTACAATATGACCCAAAAATTTCCCTTCGTCCATCCCGAAGGAACACCTTTTGGGATTGAGCTTCATGTTAATTTTTTTCAAATGCAGCAATGTTTCTTCAACGTCTTGGAGCAAATCGTCATTCGTCCTGCTCTTGATAACCATATCGTCGACGTATACCTCCAAGTTTCTGCCAATCTGATTTTCGAAGGCCCTATCTACCAATCGTTGATAGGTAGCTCCGGCATTGCGCAGACCGAACGGCATTTTCACGTAGCAGAAAGTGCCTCTCTCCGTGTGGAATGAGGTTTTATCTTCGTCTTCTTGAGCCATCTGAACCTGGTGGTATCCTTTGTAAGCGTCCAAAAATGACTTCCATTGGTACCCTCCCAAAGACTCCACCTTTTGTTCAATCTCCGGAAGCGGATAACTTTCTTTTGGACATGCCTTATTGAGATCCTTGAAGTCCACACACATACGCATGGATCCGTCGCCTTTTTTGACCAGGACCGGATTTGCTATCCATTCGGGATACCGAGTGCTTCGTAGGACCCCTGCGGCTACCAGATCGACCACCTCCTTGTTTATTACCTCATTTCGGTGTTTGGCCATGGTTCGCTTTGATTGTTTGACCGGAGGGAACGCAGGGTTCAAGCCCAACCGATGCTCAGCCACTTCCCTTGAGACTCCATTCATATCTTTCGGTTCCCAAGCAAATACATGCTTATATTTCTTTAGAAGGTTTCCCAATTCTTTCTGCAAGAGGGGGGGCAATTTCCCCCCGATTCGGACCTTTGTGTATGGGTACTCCGGATGAACCACCAATTGAATCTCGTTCTGCTCCGTCCAGCTATCCTGGTGAGTGATACTGTTGCACTCTAATGGAGGCATTGGCATGCTCCGAACGGTGATCACACCTTGTTCTGAGGGAAATTTGAGCAGACCATGGATGGTAGATGGAACAGCTTGATATTGCCAAAGGCCGATTCTTCCCAAGATAGCATTGTATCTTGAGGGAGCTTCAATTATAACGAATTCCGCCAGAATGGTTTTGCTGTTCCCTTTTTCCCAATCAGACAGCATGAAGGGGAGGTGTATCTTCCCTCGAGGCCAGACCGACTGCCCTGCAAACCCTACTACCGTCCCCATGGCTGGTTTTAACAAAGACTATATATCCGGAGGGAACTTATCGAAGCAATGGCTATACATAATATTGGCGGAGCTTCCAGAGTCAACGTAGATCCGGCAAACCATGGCCTTGGCTATCACGCCGAAGATGACCAAAGGTTCTGTTCCTACGTATCCCTCCGGGACGGGCTCTCCCCTTCCGAACTCCACGATTCCCTTGTACCTTTTCCCTAAAAGAGGGGTCGGCGATTCTCCTTCTAAAATGAAGATTTCCGTATTGTACGTTGCCGCATCCTTCTTCGCCACAGGTTCAACTGCAGCCACTTCCGTCTTGCTCCCCAACGCCTCCTTTTCCCTTTTATAACTTTCGCACAAGGCTGTGGTGTGCCCCATGATCTTATGAAACTCGCAGTAGGCGTTGGGGTCTCGAGGGTACCGTTTCCTGGCAAACCTTCCTTCCGGCTTACGAGCTTCATATGTGGAAAAAGCTTCCTGCTTTGACGAGCCGTACCTGTCAGGAAGCAGCCTTTGTTCCTGTGGCCGCCCTCGATATGAGGGTTTCCCCCCGTACCCAGGCCCGTATCCCCCTTTCAACCTTCCTTCGCTTCGGTGGGGACCAGCTCCGGTTGTTCCCTTTTTCTCCTGGGCCTCGAATCGTAGTTTCTCGGCGCTTTCTTCATCCTGCTTTAGCACCTTGTTTACTGCATTTATCATGTCGGCTGCCTTAACGAAGTCTCTTTTGGATAGTTCCCGGAACAACTCTCCCTCCCGTAGCCCATATGTGAAGACGGCTATGATGAGTGAGTCTTCTCGCACCGGCATCTTTCGGCTTTGCTCGTTGAATCTCTTGAAGTAAGATTTGTTAGACTCTCCCTCACGCTGTCTGCAACCCATGATAGATTGCGAGCGTTGTTGATACTTCTTTTGCTGGATGAAACTATGGCTAAACTGGGCAATCAAATCTTCAAAGCTGGTTATACTCTTCTGGGGAAGACTGGATAGCCAGTACCGGGCGGAACCCTCCAGCGTTCCGGCAAAGTATAAACACCAAAGCCTAGGATCCATAGGAATCATCCTTATGGCCCATCGGAAGCTAGCCACGTGGTCATTCGGGTCTCCCGTTCCGTCATACGACTTGACTCGCGGACCCTTAAGACCTGTGGGAATCTGTATTTCGTTAATGTCATCAACGAACGGGGAACGAAAGTCACGTGAGGTGCAGGAACGGCGCTGTGAGGTTTCCTCTCTTCTTTGGGCACTACGGGCCCTGGTTTGTATCTCCCTTCGGGGTCTTTCCTCTCGTGTTGGGAAGGGGGAGGTTTCTTCTTTGAAGGTACTCTCCCCGGAAGGGTCTACGGACTCTTCCCCATCTGAGTATGTTAACATTCTTTCCGCACCACTTACTCCTTCGCCCGTCCTTCTCCGACTCTTCTCCATGTCCCGCATCTTCCTGAATTTACAGAAAAGGTTGAACTCATCAATTTCCTCCTGGGTTGGTTCGTTCCCACCGTCTTTGGGAGGTGGGCACGTAGCGGCGTTGACCAGAGTCGAAAGAGGAGTTTGGTCAGTTCTGGTTAAGACTGGGGAAGGATTCCCCCCTTTTGGTGTAGATTCGATGACCATTTCGTTCGTGTCCCACGGATGGCGCCAAATGTTGCGTCCTGGATCCGGAGGTAGGAAATAGCAGATTCCTACAGAAAGATCACCTGAAACAGGAAACAACCCTAAGTCAAAGGTCCTCCGGAAGGGGCTTCCGGACGGACGCTCCGATGCTTAAGTAAGTTATTTAAGTCGACGTAAGGTCTTTGAGAGTAATACCGTAAGTAATAAATGCCAAGTGAATTGAATGCCTTCTTCCCTTGACTCAACTCTCTATTTATAATATGAGAATGAGCGGGAAAATGGCCATACCTCTTGAGCGGGAAAAAGGAAGTCCAAGCTATGATCCGCCTTGCTTACGGACCTTCGGTACTGTGCCTGGTGCGAAGCCTTTTATCCAACGTACAAGGATGAGGGTCGACTTCGAGCCCCGCTCGCATTAAATGCACTTTCATTCTCGAGGCTGCTTTTCCCTAAAGTCCGGTCATGGTCCCAAGAGGGTTATTTGGGACCAACCGTCATTTCCTTCGTTTGTTCATCCGTCCGTCCGCCCGTTCGTTTGTTCCGGCATCCGGACATAGATGGGTTCTTACCATATCTTATTACTAGTCAAACTATACAATTTGCGTCACTCGATCCCGTATACTCTCCTTCGAATAAAAGTTGAATCCTTTGTAAATAAAGACATAAAGAAGCAACGCTTCAAGAGATATAAAATATAAATCATGTTTTAACCATTTATACACATAATTTTTTTTTTTTTTAAAAAACTTACTTTTCTTAGTTAGTATTTAACGGAAATTTAGTACTTATATTTGGAAACCAAGGTTGTACGGTCTATATTAGAAAGAAAAAACATTTTAGCATCACACTACAAGAAATTATCCCTAACCCAGCGATACTTGTGAGCACGATATTTGTCATCGCTACAGATAGCTCTATCACTTTATGGGACGACAAACCGTCGCTATATGTTAAACCAATATCTATGTTATTCAAAACCTGAATCAATAATATGTTCTCGCTATATCATCAAAATATGTCGTCGACATATATAAGCTGTTTTTCTTGTAGTGTTAATGTTAATCGCTTTCTAGCTTGTTCGTGAAAACTAAAGTATGTTACTCCATATTAATGTGCCTAAAATAACATAATACATACTTTTTTAACCGCACAAAATTACATTAGATATGGCATTTTTCAAGTTAAATGAAGTTATTACTGCAATCCCTTAACAAACACATAATGATCGTCGTAATTAGTATAAAGGTGCAGTTAACGTGGTTAGGTAGGTATGATATGATGGGGAGCGGTGCATAGTATGGTTTCGTGATCATCTCGTTCTTTTATTCTTGTATGTACGGCCGAGAGGAATGGAGCACACCAAATAGAAACGTCGTTTCATTATTTGATGGAATGGAGTAGGTTGATCAGTGTTCGTATCTATTTCTGATCTTTCATAGACTTTTTTTGCAATGATGTAAGAATATTAATAATTTTAATTTTAAAAGATCTTACAATATTTTTATGATCTTATTCTGGAAAATGTATCCATATTTCACATGATCATTACAAATATAGATGTTGGATTTGATGCGATCCTCATTCTCAAATCATTCTTAAATTTTTTTTACTACATATAACATTTCTAAATTAATTTGGCCTTTTCTATAAATACGCCAATCATATATGGCTTTAACATATATGGCTTTAATAGTACACTAGGACATATAATTATTAGTTTTCATTTCATAAAAATGAATAAAGCTGAATTTGTATATTATTGGTTTGAATTTTTAATGTTTCTCTAATTTAATTGAAATATCTTAAACAAATATTCATGAAAAAAATTACCTGTCAAAATGTAAAATATCCAAAGGGTTGCATAATATAATTAGAGAAATTTAAAATATTTTTAGCCAGATTTCGCTAACAAATATAAAAGTTAGCGGCGAATTTTTGGCGATTTACGGCGATTTTTGATCGGCGTCTTCTTTCTTCATTCTTTGGGCGGGGTTGGGTTATTCTGCTGTATCGAGATGGATTTCAAAAACCGACTAGACGCTGACGGTTGGACATGGCGTATTGGAAAGCGGAGTGGATCTGGTTCGGAATTTCGGGAACATGCTATTCAAAATCCGTTTCAGAAGTCAGTAGAAAAGGTAGCATCTTCGTTTTTTATTACGAATTTTCCGAATGATTCAACAGCAAAATCATTGTGGAAATGGTGCATGGGAAAGTGGTGGATGTTTTTATTCCAAAAAAATTATCGAAAGTTGGGAAGCGTTTTGGTTTTATAAGATTTTTGGGTATTGTGGATGAAGAAGGTGTTGCAAGGCATTTATCCAAGCAGTGGATAGACTCCTTTCATATTTACGTTTCCGTTGCTCGGTTTGATCGTTCCAAATCGGTGAAGACTGAAAGTATTAAGGTGAAACCGATGGAGATGAAAGCACAATCTTATGCTTCAGTGGTTGCAGGCAAGAATATGAGGCAGGAAACCGAAATCGGAGGTATCGGGGGCCACAAAAAAGTTGAAAAAGATTATTCTAAAAGAAAAAGAATTAATCAAACTTGACTATTCGAATACGGTGGCACTAGCAAAAGTTAAAGAGGTGGGTTTGATGGAAAATTTGATAATTCATATGGAAAGTCAAGTTTTTGGAGATATAAATATTCATCATATTGGTGGATTATGGGTGTGGTTTAAATTCAAGTCTCAAAAATCATGTGCGAGATTCAAAAACATTGATCTCTCTCATATTTTTGTTGAAGTCATGCAAGTTCATAGCAATTTTGTTATTGATGAACGAATGGTGTGGATTGAGGTGGATGGTTTACCTCTTTGTGCATGGAATTCTGAGGCATATAAAAGAATTGGAGAAGAAGTATGGGGAAAATTCATGTTTTTTGATGAAGATTCCAATGATGATCCGAGCTGTGGTACATTATGTATCAACACGAAAGAAATGCAATTAATAAATGAGACGATTCATGTTGAAGTGGCGGAGATAATTTACGTTGTTCGAATAAAAGAAAAAGACACTTGGAAGATGCACTTCAAGAAAGATTGTTTGGAATCAGATGCAGAAGTTTTTGAATCAGAAGCAGGTAGTGATGATGTTTCAGATTCAGATACGGTTGTAGAATAAAATGTTGTAATTCAAGTTGTTGATGAGCTAAATGATAGTTCTCTGCTTAAAAAGGGAATTTGATTTACATGATGATAAGAAAATGGGACCGGAAACTGAAATGAAGATTGTTAATAATGATTCGCGTGTGGAAAATTATGTTGAATCAGAATCTTTATCATGCCCGCCGGAGTTTGAATTCGTTAAAATGCAGTTGGATATGGGAGAGTTGCATGTAAATGATGTAAATCATGCAGATAGTTGCGGATTTTTATTCGGAAATGTTGGGTCTAGGAAATGTAGACAAACGGAAATGGATTAAAAATATGTGTTTTTAGAATAGTGTTTCTTTTTTGGGTGTGCAAGAAACGTTGATGACAAAGCCAAATTTGTTCCGGTTCAAGACGATTTGGAGAAATTATCAGTTTGATTTTGTGTATAGCTCGGCTCGTGGTCATTCAGGAGGCATAGTGTCTATATGGGATACGATAGTTTTTTTTAAAGAAAATATTATATGTGGGAGATCATATGTGATTGTGGAAGGTTCTTGGGTGGGTAGTAATGATAAAATGCATTTTATCAATATTTATGCGCCTCAAGATGTAGAATCCCGGAGTTGTATTTGGGATGAAATTCGGGATTATATTGACTCCAAAAGCGGTAAGTTTATTGTTTTTGGTGACTTTAATGAAGTTAGATATGAATTGGAAAGATTTGGGTCAGTTTTTAATGCTACTGGTCCCGATCTTTTTAATGATTTTATAGATAATTGTGGTCTAATTGACCTTGATATTGGAGGTCGAAAATATTAGTGGATGAATAAAGGAGATTCAAAGATGAGTAAGTTGGACATATTTTTGCTATCAGAAAATGTTATGAAATCTAATCCGGATTTAAGGGTGGTAGCGTTGGAAAGAAAGTTATATGATCACATTCCGATTCTTTATCGTCAAAGAAAAGTGATTTTGGCCTTACTCCTTTCCGCGTTTTTCATTCATGGTTAGAGATGGAGGATTATAAGAATTTAGTTGAAAAGTGTCGTTGATATTGGCAGATTTATACATACACTTATCTTCCAATATACTTCTTTTTATGTGTGTTTAATGATTAAAATATGATGTTATCACTCAAAATGTAGTTTCCGTTGTATTTTGCAGGTTGTAGAAGAAAAAGTAACAAAAAAACGGGTCAAAACGATACAAGAAATGAAGAAATGCAGAAATTCAAGAGATAGAGCCGCTATCTATGGATAGCGACGCTATCTATGTCGCTATCTCCGTCGCTATTTCAGTCCAAAACGCTAAAAGAAGTCGCCGTTTTCCGTCAGAAAAGACAGATAGCGCCGCTATCTTTAAGATAGCGGAGCGAAAAATGGCGGGATTCAAACTTAGCGACGCTATCTTGACTTTAGTGACGCGATTTAGTGCGATCTGACACATATTTAAGCGAATCTGCAGATCTGATTGAAAAACTTTTGACCTAATACGAGGGGCAGCCGAAAAATACCTTTGAAGCACTCAAGATCAAGATTTCAAGGCTTAAACATTGGTTTTCTATCACTTTTGATTATCATTATGTTTATGTTTACAATTCTTTACGTTTGTTTGATGATTTTTAGCATGTCTATGTGCTAATCATCTTATATTCGCTATGATCAGATGAAGTTAGGGTTATAAGTTTGGATATTCTTAGGATTTGATGATGAATGTTTGAATACTTGTGTTTTTAACAAAGAACCTTTTTGTTTAACCTTTAATTTTGCATTATTGAATCTGTTTATTACTTGATTGACTAAATATTGACAACATTGAATTGATCTAGTAATTACCCTGACTTTTCATACCTTTTGACCTAGTCAGCGACTCACTAGAAATAGGGGTCCGAGATTTGATACGAATAACCTAGGTGACTCTTAAAGTTTTATCTTTAGAGAAGAAATTCCTAGGATTAGAAGGTCTCGGAAAGCCGGACCAAGTTAGAAATAACAAGCAGGAGTGTGAATTTAAATAGGATTCTTGAGAAGAAATTCCTAGAAATCATATTTGATCCTTTATAAGGCTTTGAGAGAAATCTAGTTCCTTAAACTCCTAGAACATAAATTAAATCGGTACTTCACCTAGACCTAGACGGATTCAGATCATAGTGAATATACTTCTTAATATTGAAACACTTCCTCGTCGTTTTCAGTCAATTGTTTACTTTAAACAACCAATTTTAGTTTTATTATTCAGTTTGCAAATAAAAATATTCCAAATGAAAACTCCTTTTAATTATTTGTTCAGTTTAATTAATTAGTTTTATTTTACGCAATCAGCTTAATTGTTCCCCGTGGAGACGAATATACCCGAAAGTACTTACCTGAACTATATTGCTCACGATTAGGTCATACTTGCCTAAGAGTGTGGTAATCTAGGAAATGCGTATTTAGGTGTTTATTTTATAACTGGTTTTATCACATCAAGTTTTTGGCGCAGCTGCCGGGGACCAGTTGCGAGATTAGTAATTTAGAACTAATTTGTTAATCGATCCTTGTCTATAGATTTATTTCTAAAAAAGTTATTTTAATCATTTTTATTATATGTCTGGTTTTCATTGAAGTTGTTAAACTGTTGCGTGTTTACGATTTGCTTTAAGTTTTACAGGTGTATGACCCGTAGCTCTGATTCAGATCCGTTATCATTGTTTTCTGAACCAGAGAGACTTCTTCGCCAGCGACGTAGAGCAGTTTTAGCAGCGCAATACCTCGAGTCAATCAACTTTCAATCTATCGAAAACCCAATTTACGATATGGGAGATCAAGCACCACCAGATCCACCACCAAAGCAGCCCATGTGGAACACCAGGCAAACAACACCAACTAGTCCTAATCCATCCATCACAGTGCCTGAATTGAATAATATCAATTTCGAGATTAAAGGGCAATTCATCAGTATGGTGCGGGATCTGAATTTGGCCGGAAGATTATGCAATGATCCCAATAGACATCTAGAAAACTTTCTAGAGATTTGTGAACTGTTCAAGCAAAGAGATGTAACAATTGATGCCATGAGATTGAGATTGTTTCCCTTCAGCTTAGCTGGGGATGCAAAAGAATGGGTTAAATCATTAGAGCCAGGCTCTATTACGACTTGGAATGAACTCCGAAGCCGTTTTATTACTCGTTATTTTTCACCAGCTAAGGCTGATAAACTTAAAACTGATATTTTGGCTTTTATGCAGGAGTCAGGTGAAAAGATAACGGAGGCCTGGGAAAGACTGAAAAGTTTACTAAGGAAATGTCCCAACCACGGGTTAGAGAAGAATAACATAGTACATATTATCTACAGGAGATTGGATCACGCATCTCGTTCCCTCCTCGATTCCTCAAGTGGCGGATTATTCATGTACAAAACCCCAACTCAAGCGTATCAACTTCTTGAAGACATCTCGATGCACAGTCTGGAATGGACATCCGGCAGACGAGTCGGACAGAATCATGCATTCCTAAAGGCAGTTGATGATCGACAACATGATGAAGTGGCTGCAATTAAGAACAACCAACATGTATTTGAGCGTAAATTAGATAAAATAACCAGTTGTTTACATGCTATACAGGTTGGATGTGACATATGCAAATGGCCACATCTCACAAAAGAATGTCAGCAGCATCAACCGATGATGTCTGCGGAAGAAGAGTTGAATTACATCAACAATGGGTACCGAGGAAATTATCAGGGCGGAAATCAGGGGTACAACAACAATAATCAGGGGTACAATAACAACAGAGGTTATAACAATAATAACCAAAACAATAATTATCCCTCGAGAAACTTGAACCCCCTGGTTTCGAACGTGATAATCAAACCAATCAACCACCTCGAGAGAATGCTGCAGGTCAAGGGCAAAAGTCCTCAATGGAAATTATGCTCGAAAAATATATGGAAAAACAAGACAAGAAAGCTGAAGAACAAGATCAAATAATCAGAAATCAGCAGGCAGCAATTCAGAGTTTAGAGAGAAACCTGGGCAAGATGGCCGAAATTTTACAAGAACGTCCTCAAGGAAGTTTACCACCCCGTACACAAGATAATCCTAAATGGGGATTCGAGAATATTAAAGCTATCACCACTCGGAGTGGTAAAACGGTAAGTTCACCTGTATTAAATACTGATGAAAATTCTTTTGATACACAGGTTAATGAGGAAACTCCAGCTGAGGAAGAGGAGAGGGCTATGCAGAAGGTTGAAATTCCAACCGAGCCAGAAAAGGCAAAACCAAAGGAGACGCACAGGTCCACCAAAACAGATGCAACAAACTCCTACACACCGAAGGTCCCCTTTCCTAAACGTTTGAGGAAAGAAAAACTTAAGGAAAAATATGGTAAGTTTGTTGAGATGATTAAACAGGTGTGCATTAACGTTCCTTTGGTGGACATGTTAGCAAGTATGCCAAACTACGGGAAATTCATCAAGGACTTGGTCTCAAGCAAGGAACAAACGGAGGAGGTATCATTAGCGATATTAAGCGAGGAATGCTCAGCTATCCTCCAACCAAACATACCTCCGAAGAAGGGTGATCCAGGGAGTTTTATTATCCCTTGTCTTATAGATAATTTGCCACCCTTTAGGGCACTAGCTGATTTAGGAGCTGGCATCAGCTTAATGCCTTTGTCCGTGTTCCTTAAATTAGGAATAACACACCTTAGTCCGACTAGGATGCGTGTCAGATTAGCAGACCTGTCACTTAAATACCCAGTAGACATAGCAGAAAACGTTCTGGTTAAGGTAGATAGGTTCATATTTCCTGCTGATTTTGTTATCCTAGACATCCTGGAAGAACCAAATGTCCCTCTCATATTAGAGAGACCCTTTCTGAACACTGCCAGTGCCATAATCTTGGTTGCTGAACAACAACCTAGTCTAGGTGTCGGGAATGACCGAGTCACTTTCTCCATTGAGAAAGCGATGAAGCATACCTCTGCCTCCAATGACACGTGCAATTTCATCGACATCATCGATGTATGCATGGAGGAGGAAATTACCTCATTTCTTAACCTAGATTGCGATGACATCACTACCTATGGTGATGTCACTCTAAACTCTACCGAATCCATCCAAGATCTCTGAGAGCTCGAGGAACTTTTTCACCTTGATGAAGAGGATTCGAAAAAAAATGAAGTAATTTTTGAAAAATTCGACCCGAACTAAAAACTTCGAATTAAAACATCTTTTGAGGACCCTCCATCTCTCGAGCTTAAGCCATTACCCGACCATCTAGAGTATGCATTCCTTCAAGGGGAATCTGACTTGCCTGTCATTATCTCTTCTACTCTAGCTCTTGCTGAAAAAGAAAATTAATAAAATTTTTAAAAACTCATAAAAAAGCTCTAGCTTGGAAAACCGCAGATATTCCGGGTATAAACCCTTCTTTTGGTACTCATAAAATTTTAATGGAAGAAAACTTTAAACCTAGTGTGCAGAGACAAAGGCGTTTAAATCCCAACATGAAAGAAGTCGTGAAGAAGGAAGTTCTTAAATTGCTTGATGCAGGGCTCATCTATCCTATTTCTGATAGTCCTTGGGTGAGTCCGGTCCAAGTGGTTCTGAAAAAAAGGGGGAATGACAGTTGTGCGTAACGATAAGAACGAACTCGTTCCTACTCGTACTGTCACGGGATGGCGAGTCTGCATCGATTTCCGCAGACTCAACGAAGCCACTCGAAAGGATCACTTTCCTGTACCCTTCATCGATCAGATGTTGGAGAGATTGGCCGGAAACAACTTTTATTGTTTCTTGGACGGTTTCTCCGGCTACTTTCAAATCCCGATCGATCCCCAAGATCAGGAAAAGACCACTTTCACGTGCCCCTTCGGTAAATTCGCGTATCGAAGGATGCCTTTCGGGTTATGCAACGCTCCTGCAACTTTTCAGCGATGCATGACCGCGATTTTCTATGACATGATCGAGGACTGTATGGAAGTCTTCATGGACGATTTCTCAGTATTCGGAGACTCCTTCGAGTCATGTCTTTCTAGCTTAGAGTGGGTTCTCATTAGGTGCGAGGAATCAAATCTCGTGCTTAATTGGGAAAAGTGTCATTTCATGGTGCGCGAAGACATCGTGTTAGGTCACAAAATTTCTGCGAAGGGATCGAGGTCGATAAATCAGAAATCGATGTCATTTCTAAACTACCTTCCCCTTCAAATGTTAAATCTGTGAGAAGTTTCTTAGGTCACGCGGGATTCTATCATCGGTTCATCAAGGATTTTTCCAAGATAACCCGACCCATGACTCATCTTCTCGAAAAGGATACACTTTCGTGTTCTCTCCCGAATGTGTGGAAGCCTTCACTCTTTTAAAGAATCGGCTCACAGAAGCTCCTATCATGGTATCTCCCAATTGGGAGTTACCATTCGAACTCATGTGCGATGCTAGTGATTTCGCACTCGGTGTAGTTTTGGGTCAGCGTATAAACAATCATTTCCAACCCATTTATTACGTGAGCCGAACACTCACCGGTGCTCAGGCGAATTATACCACAACTAAAAAGGAACTCCTTGCAGTGGTTTTCGCCTTTGACAAATTCCGTCTGTATCTTGTTTTATCCAAAACAATTGTCTATACGGATCACTCAGCATTAAAATATCTTTTCGCCAAGCAAGATGCAAAACCGCGTCTCATTCGTTGGATTCTTCTCCTACAAGAATTCGATATTGAGATAAAAGATAAAAAAAGGGGCGGAAAATCTTGCGGCAAATCATCTATCCCGGTTAGAGAACCCTCACCTTGAGGAGTGCAACGAAGACGAGATTCAGGATACATTTCCCGATGAATTTATCGAAGCGGTCAATGCTTTACAAGACACCAACGATCCGTGGTTCGCTGATTTTGCAAATTATTTAGCGGCGGGTGTTCTTGTTAAAGGATTGACCCATCAACAAAAAGGGAAATTCTTTTCTGATCTTAAACACTACCATTGCGATGCTCCACATCTTTTTCGAGTCGGTCCCGATTTGATGCATAGGCGGTGTGTTTCCGGTAATGAAGCTCATGACATTCTCAACAAATGTCATAAAGGCCCCACCGGTGGACATTTCGGTCCATACTACACCGCCCGGAAAGTGCTTGATGCGGGTTTCTATTGGCCAACAATCTTCAAAGATGCACAAGAATTGGTCAAAACTTGTGATGCATGCCAAAGAACCGGAAGCATCTCCAAACGGGATGAAATGCCACAACATGACATCCAAGTTTGTGAGGTTTTCGATATTTGGGGCATTGACTTCATGGGTCCGTTCCCGAGCTCCCAAGGTAATAAATATATCCTTGTTGCTGTTGATTACGTCTCTAAATGGGCTGAGGCAAAAGCACTTCCAACTAACGATGCTCGAGTCGTAATCAATTTTCTTAAATCTTTTTTCTGCCGGTTCGGTTGCCCGATGGCGCTGATTAGTGATCGTGGCACGCATTTTGCTAACCATCTTATGGAGAAAACTCTCCAACGATACGGTGTCCACCATCGTTTCTCGACCGCATATCATCCACAAACTAGTGGTCAAGTCGAGAACACTAATCGGGCCTTAAAAAGAATTCTCGAGAAAACCATTGAGAAAAATCCCAAGTTGTGGTCTCAACGACTTGAAGATGCTCTTTGGGCATTCCGTACCGCTTACAAAACTCCTATCGGCCATACTCCATATCGGATGATTTACGGGAAAGCATGTCCCCTTCCATTCGAGATTGAACACAAAGCCTATTGGGATATCAAAGAATGTGACATGAGCATCGTTCCCGCCGGGACCAAACGTAATCATCAACTCAATCTTCTCGATGAGCACCGTTTTGAAGCGTATGAAAATTCGCGAATCTACAAAGAGAGAAGCAAGTATTTGCATGATAAGAAACTGAAAACTCGTCAATGCTTCCAACAGGGTAACAAGGTCCTCATTGATCAATCTCGGTATAAGTTTTCACTGGGAAAACTTAAATCCAAATGGGTGGGCCCTTATACCGTTCTAAAACAACACCCATCGGGATACGTAGACCTCGTTACCGAAAACGGTCATTTTAGTATTAACGGGCATCGCTTGAAGCTTTATCATGAAGACAAAAATGAAGGCATAACCGAGACGGAGGAGGTGCATATCGCCATGATGGGCGAAAAGAAGTAAAAGAGCAACACCGAGTCAAGCTCTAGACTCGTAAATCCATGAAGTGCTTCTCGGGAGGCAAACTGGTGTTTAGTTGTTTTTCCCTTTCCATTTTGCGCTATCTACCGAATCCGGAACCAAACAGCGGACCAAAATAGAGTTTGGCCTTAAGATAGCGTTTCGCTAACTCGCTGAGTTGGCTCACCCAACTGGGTCTGCCATATTTCGCGGCGCGATCTCGGAGATAGCGACGCTATCTCCGGCGGGTATAAAACCTTCGTCCCTCTTCCTTATGTGCAGATCGTAAAATCCCAACACCCCCTTACGCAGAATTCGGAGAATCCCAGCCCTAAAACCCCAAAAATCAGCCGATTCCTTCCGATTTCTTCCATCAATCTTCGATTCCATGGCTACTAAGGTTTGTTTATGCATCTTTTCTTCATAAAATCCATGTTTTAGGGTGCAAATCTTAGATTTTTGTGGGTTTTTCATTTTAGGTCCGAAATTTCCGAAATTTTGTGCAATGCTTCCGATTTCTCCTTGTTTAGTTGTAGATTCAAGCCATAGTATGTTAGTTAGTAAGTTTGTAGCAAAACCCTAGTACAAATTTCGAATTTTTAGGGCTTGATTTCACTTTTTAGGGAGGAAACCTATGAACTAGGGCATGTTCTTGTCAAAAATCCGAAAATTGCCTATGTTTTGCTTGTTAGATTATCTACATTGTGTTAATGAGTTCAATTTTGATAAATAATAGACATACTTATTAAATTTTCACATTGTGGTCAAAATTTTGCAATTGAGTTCAAGTTTTTGACAGATACATTACAAACATGCACAAATTTCAGATTTTTTTTTTTGAACAATTATTATTAGTGTTGCATAATTTCACACTTAGTTTAACAATTAAGTGTGGGTAAGGAAAATTGGTATTACTTTTTATTTTTTTACATAGTTTCACACTTAGTTTAACAACTAAGTGTGGGTATGGGAAATTGGGATTTAAATGTGAAAATTTTATCAATTCCTTATTTACTTTTATTTTTTTCTGTTAAATAACACTTCTAATAATTAATCTTTTCTATTTGTGATTCACAGAGAAAGACAATGGCTTCAACTAAGGCTTCAACATCCCACTGCCCTACTGGGGCCCGACTTTACCATCATTGGCAAGCTACCGCAGCACCAGCCGAGGCTCAAGACCCACTGCCCTACTGGGGCCCGACTTTACCAGCCCTACTGAGGCTCAAGACCCACTGCTCTGATACCAGAAATTTTTATTTTCAAAGAGGAATCTTATTCCTCACCCTAGGAAATATAACACTTACTGAACGATAGCTAGTCGTAGTAAGAGATCAGAGATATGCGGAAATATAAACTTTTATTACAGACTTTTGAAGATTACAATCTTATAAGAGAGAGAGAGTTGTTTTTCGATATGCTAGAACAACTGCAACTCTATCCTTTTATAGGCAAAGATAATTATTCCGGGTGCTCATTGGGCCCCATAGACGAATAATTCAATCTTGCTTTTAAAGGACAACTCATACTTAGTGGAAGACACACAATACCACTACCTAAAGATACACACATAATATGAACCGACGTCGCCCCGCGACGGACATGATCATTGAGCTTCATGTTTGGTTTCTAAGCTATCTTCGATTTGGTTGTACTTTTGGATTATTTTCTTTTAGCAGCACTTTCGTACCTTTGTCTTTTGGTTTATGTTTTGTTTGAACTATGTCATCATTTTATGCTAGTGTTTGTTTTAGTTATGTTTTGATAGAATGTGATGAGCTGTGGAACTGGATGGAAATGCTCGGAAAATGGATAGTGCTTTTGGATGATAACAATACTTGGCACACAAAAATCAAAATACCTTCAGGGAGTACCGTTCCCTTTTGCTTTTTTATTTTTGGTTTTTAATATTATTTTAAATTTTTTGTTGCATTGAGGGCAATGCAACGTCTTAAGTGTGGGCATGGGGAGTGGTATCCACCACTTGTTATAGTCTTAGTAAATCATCTAATATAAAAACGAACAAACCAGTTTAATCAGAAATTTTTTTAGACGCATCTCAACCTTAGAAAACAATTTTTGGACAATAGAGTTCACTTTAAAGGGCAAAAATTTTCCTAGCTTTTATGTGTCAATTTTTGTGGCTTTTCGCCGATCTAATTATCTTTTTAACTTGTTAATTAAACCACTTCCTAATTTGGAAAATTTGAAATATCTTGTAAACCGATAAAAATTGTCTTTTAGAAAATTAAGATTAGCAAAGCTAGCTCCCGATGACATTAGGTTGGATTAAGAGCCTTTAGTTTACATGAATAAATTGCTAAATAATAAATATAAAAGAAAAATTTGAGAATCGATGAGAATATTCAACCGGCCTTGTGTATCCGGACGAGTACGCCCGAGGGGTCCTTTATACCTAGCATTCTAAGGTCAACTGATCTGGACATGTTGGTCGAAAGTCTGCTACGCGGATTCACAATGTAAGCTGAGGTTCAAATCGATTATTGAATAATTACCTAATTAAATATTTAGAAGAACATTCATCCGCCTTCTGTCTCCGGACGAGTACGCCCGAGGGGTCCTTTAAACCTAACATTCTAAGGTCAACTGATTTGGACATGTTGGTCGAAAGTCCGCTACGCAGATTCACAATGTAAGCTGGGGTTCTTTCTACTAAACCATAAATAAATAAAGTTAGCAAACATGCAAAGTATGTGTGAAAAGACATGAAAAATGAATAAAAAAACATGCGAAGCATGAAGAAATAAAGCAAATAAGTTGTGAAATGAATAAATAAACTAATTTTTCTTCTTTTAACCTAACTAGTTGGGTAATTTTCATAAAGATGGTGTTTATAGGTTATGCAAGAATTGATGAGGATCTAAGTTAAAAGTAGTATAATTAGCATAGTTAAAAATTTGATTAGATTTGTGAAAAGTTAGCTAAATCCTTACACAAACTTGGGCATAAAATATAGTGGAAAATTTTAACTGCTAAATGGACTAGGTTCTGAAAATTGTTATGTTTCTATGAATAAATTGAGATGAAGTGTCGCATTATCTTTTTATCTATCTGATTGAATAATTTTAATGATGATTTGCTTGAGGACAATCAAAGTTCAAGTGTGGGCATGTTGATATTGGCGGATTTATACATACATTTATCTGCCAATATACTTCTTTTTATGTGTGTTTAATGATTAAAATATGATGTTATCACTCAAAATGTAGTTTCCGTTGTATTTTGCAGGCTATAGAAGAAAAAGTAACAAAAATGGGTCAAAACGATACAAGAAATGAAGAAATGCAGAAATTCAAGAGATAGAGCCGCTATCTATGGATAGCGACGCTATCTATGTCGCTATCTCCGTCGTTATTTCAGTCCAAAACGCTCAAACAAGTCGCTGTTTGCCGTCAGAAAAGACAGATAGCGCCGCTATCTTTAAGATAGCGGAGCGAAAAATGGAGGGATTCAAACTTAGCGACGTTATCTTGACTTTAGAGACGCGATTTAGTGCGATCTGACACATATCTAGGCGAATCTGCAGATCTGATTGAAATTTTTTTGACCTAATACGAGGGGCAGCCGAAAAATACCTTTGGAGCACTCAAGATCAAGATTTCAAGGCTTAAACATTGGTTTTCTATCACTTTTGATTATCATTATGTTTATGTTTACAATTCTTTACGTTTGTTTGATGATTTTTAGCATGTCTATGTGCTAATCTTCTTATATTCGTTATGATTAGATGAAGTTAGGGTTTTAGGTTTGGATATTCTTAGGATTTGATGATGAATGTTTGAATACTTGTGTTTTTAACAAAGAACCTTTTTGTTAAACCTTTAATTTTGCATTATTGAATCTGTTTATTACTTGATTGGCTAAATATTGACAACATTGAATTGATCTAGTAATTCCCCTGACTTTTCATACCTTTTGACCTAGTCAGCGACTCACTAGAAATAGGGGTCTGAGATTTGATACCAATAACCTAGGTGACACTTAAAGTCTGATCTTTAGAGAAGAAATTCCTAGGATTAGAAGGTCTTGGAAAGCCGGACCTAGTTAGAAATAACAAGCAGGAGTGTGAATTTATATAGGTTTCTTGAGAAGAAATTCCTAGAAATCATATTAGATCCATTGTAAGGTTTTGAGAGAAATCTAGTTCCTTAAACTCCTAGAACATGAATTAAATCGGTACTTCACCTAGACCTAGACGGATTCAGATCATAGTGAATATTCACCTTAATATTGAAACACTTCCTCGTCGTTTTCAGTCAATTGTTTAATTTAAACAACCAATTTTAGTTTTATTATTCAGTTTGCAAATAAAAATATTCCAAATGAAAACCCCTTTTAATTATTTGTTCAGTTTAATTAATTAGTTTTATTTTACGCAATCAGCTTAATTGTTCCCCGTGGAGACGAATATACCCGAAAGTACTTACCTGAACTATATTGCTCACGATTAGGTCATACTTGCCTAAGAGTGTGGTAATCTAGAAAAGACGTATTTAAGTGTTTATTTTATAACTCGTTTTATCACATCAGTTGTACTGGTTTTCAGTCGTGTAATATATATCCCATGGTGAAGTTCAAAAATAAGCTTAAATAATTGAAGACTTATAGTAAAGAATGGTCAAGAAATTTGGTGACATCTCGTGGGGCCCAAGTCTTGCATTGTAAAAAGCAAATAAATATAATTGAAGAGAGGATGGAGAGTGGTATTGCCTCTGATCAAGAGAAATAGTTGATGGTGGATCTTTCAAATCAAGTAAAAGAAAAGGAGAGAATTGAAAATCTTGATACGGCTCAAAACCTTAAATTTAAATGGAATGTAGAGGGTGATGAAAACTCCGATTTTTTTTCATGGTTTATTAAAACAACGAAGGAGAAAAATAATGGTTCAAGGAGTAATGGATGATGGTATTTGGCAAACGGAACCAAATATTGTAAAATCCGTTTTTCTTGAATTTTATAGAAACAAATTCAGTGATATAGAGACGGTACCTTTGTCGATAGAATCAGAGCGGTTTAGTCGGCTAAATGATGTCGACGCTGCTGCCGTTGAAGCCCCATGCAACATGGATGAGTTGAAGGTGGTAGTTTGGAGTTGTGGTAGTGAGAAAACTCCGGGTCCGGACGGGTTTTCGTTCAAATTTGTCAAAATGTTTTGGGATATCCTTAAAGATGACATTCTAGAATTTGTAAATAATTTTCTTATGTCGGGTCAGTTTCAAGAAGGTTGCAACGCTTCATTCATCACTTTAATTCCTAAGGTTAGTAATCCGACCTTAGTAAAGGATTATCGGCATATCTCTCTTATTGGGGTACAATATAAAATCATCGCAAAGTTATTAGCCCGAAGATTGTCACAGGTGATTGATCAACTTGTTAGTAACGTTCAATCTGGTTTTATAAAAGGTAGACAAATTTTAGATGGCCCGCTAATGTTAAATGAAATTGTTGAATGGTATAAGAAGAAAAAGAATAAATTGCTTATTTTTAAAGTTGATTTCGAGAAGGCGTATGATTCCTTGGGTTGGGAATTTCTTGATTCCATTATGCTTTCTATGGGTTTTGGTGAAAATTGAGAAATTTAATTAAATCTTGTCTTTCGTCGGCTAAATTATCGGTGTTGGTTAATGGTAGCCCTACGGACCAATTTTGTATGTGTAGGGGAGTTAGGCAAGGAGACCCGCTTTCTCCTTTCCTTTTTATTTTAGCTATGGAAGGGTTACACTTGCATTTAGAAAAAGCAAAAGAACAAAACCGGATAAAAGGTATTAAAATTGGTATGCATAATTTAAATATTTCACACTTTTTTTATGCGGGTGATGTTATTATGGTCACCGAATGGAAAGGAGAAGAACTCGCGTATATCATGCAGATTTTACAAGATTTTTATAGTGAATCTGGTAAAAATAAATAAATGTGCAAAAATCAAATCTATATGGTGTAGGTGTTAATAATCAAGAGGTGGAGGTGATGGCGCAAAGAACAGGGTGTGCGGCTGGTACACTTCCGTTTGTTTATCTTGGGATTCCGACTGCAAGCAACATGTCAAAACTCAGTTCGTGGGATCCAATTTTGATTGCTTTCGAGAAACGATTATCCAATTGAAAAGTTAAATTGATGTCTATTGGTGGTCATTTAACTCTTTTAAAATTAGTGCTCGGTAGTGTCGGTTTGTATTGGATGTCGTTGTTTAGAGTGCGGGAGACTATTTTAACAAAGTCAGAGAGGTTAAGAGCTCGGTTTTTTTGGGGTTCTAACGACCTAGAAAATAAAATAAATTGGGTATCGTGGAAGAACATAATGGCAGACAAAGAAAATGGAGGGCTCGGTATTGCGAGTTTAAAAGCGTTAAATTTAGCTCTTCTTCTAAAATGGATATGGATATTTTTTATAGAGTCGGATTCATTATGGTCTAAAGTTATTAAAGCTTTTCATGGTGATGATGGTGGAGTTTTGAGAAAATATGAAAATCGTCGAGGAAACGGTACGTGGTCCGCATTATTGGTACCTTGAATTTTCTACATGATAAACTCATAATTCAGTAACAAGACATGAGATATGAGTTATTTAGTGGCGATGAGGTAAAATTTTGGACGGATGTTTGGCTATCTCCTCAACCGTTATGCGATATGTTAAATCGTTTATTTCGTTTAGATACGAGAAATAATGATGTGGTTGGTGATAAATGGCGTGATGGAAGCTGGTTGTGGGCTTGGAGACAGGAAATTAGAGGAGGAATTGAATCAGAACAATTGGCGATATTATTGTCTGATCTTGATCATATAATTATGCGGAATGGGTCGGACAAGCCAATGTGGTCGATGGATCCGCATAATGGATTTTCGGTTGCAAGTGCGCGGAACGTAATTGATAAAGTGTTGCATCCAGGTATAAAGTTTGTTACAAAGTGGGTAACACAAGTGCCTATAATAGTTAATATTTTTATGTGGCGGGTGATGTTGGACCGATTACTGACTAGACAAAACTTATCCCGAAGAGGACTAGAAATAGAGTCCATAATGTGTCCTATATGTCAAAGTGGGATGGAATCCGTGAATCATGGTTTTTTCACTTGTAATCTTGCGAAGCAGATTTGGTTATTGGTATATAGGTGGTGCGAGATTGACAATTTTTCGGGAACTTCGCTGGATGCATGGTGGCTGTGGAGTATTGCGGTTGCAAGAGATAAGCTACAAGAGTTAAAGCTAATAATTATCGGTATAGCTACTTCTTGGATGATTTGGTGGTTTAGGAATTCTCTTCTTTTTTATTATGGTAGTATACGAAAAGGAGATGTTTTGATTTCATAGTTTTTTTTCATTTAATTGGTTCTCTCAACGTGATAACTCTAGTAAGATCACTTGGGTTGAATGGGTTAGAAAACCGTTGTTGCATGTTTAGTTGTTATTTTCTTTGTAATTGCTAGCTTCTTGCTAGCTTTCAGTTTTAGTATTAGTTGTTTTTGGAGGTACTCGGGAGGGTGATGTCATTGCCGAAGCTTGACCCGTTGCCTTCTATTGTTGTTCAAAAAAAAACAAATGTATAAGTTATCATTTCTCATTTAATTAAGTAAAAACTTAAAATTAAGTAAGTTTCTTATTTTTAATTTGATTTAAAGTTTTTTGCATAATTAAATGAGAAATGATATTTGTGCCTACTATTTGTGCATGCTCATGTGCCTACCAATTTGATCATGACAAATGTCAAAATTAAGGGATGATATGAAGAGAGGAAAATTAGTGGATGACACATGTCAAGTTTAGAAGTGGGTAGACCTATGAGTAGACACAAATGATAAACACAAATATCATTTCTCAGAAGAAAAAAAAAACTTTAAATCAAATTAAAAATAATAAACTTAGGTAATTTTAAGTTTTTACGACACATTGTCAAATGCTTATGTAGTAGAGAGAGATTTAATTTAGGGAATTGATATTGCTACCACAATTTTTGATACCTATACCACACTGTACAATTAAATTTGCATACTGTACAACTAAACAATGCAATAATTGTGGTAGATAATTAAAACATGTGGTGTAAAAATGACCACCTTTTAATTTAGGTTTACTTTTTGATACATGTGAAGCATTCAAAGAACGAACCTTTTTATTCATTGAATTTCAAGACCGCCTAAAAATAAAAATAAACTACACTGAAATGCCCATATACAAGAAAAACGGTCGTCGCGTTTGGTTCGAAAGGCATGGTTTTTAGTATTTCTCCGGATAGGCCCCCAAAAAAGAAAAAACTAAATGAATTAGGGTACAAGAAGATCGAGGAAAACAAGGAGAATCCATGGGAGTGTTGGATACACTACCTATACACCAATCAATATCACAACACATTTCCCAAATATATTTTGTACAATAATCGGCTAATCGCCAACAAACGTACACACATGTCATTCGTTAAATAAAAACTAATTTAGAGTTAGCAGTACGATTTATACATGATAGTGTATCTTTTAAAATCTGAACCTTTATTTACTTGTCATAATGCCAAAATCATATATGGTCTACATTCTTCAAATAGTGTAGTTTATTAGTGAGTTGTGTTTGTAGATTGGTATTTGATTTCTACGTCACAGAATTGATTTCATTCACTACACTGTATAATATTTAAAGCAACTTATACAAACACTGTAAAACAATAATTTTAGTGTGTAGAGTACATTTTAAGGTATAGAAATCACATCCCTTGTATATTAGCCTGGAATGCGAACTCAAATCTGTTGTGTTTGACGTAGGTTTATACATTTGCAAGTTTGTCAAGTTTTTTAAATTTATAAACTTGTAAACGTGCTTATTAAAATGGCCAAATATATGAAGAACTTAACCTAAACACCAACCCTAAAAAACCTAAAAGAAAACCCAAACATCAAACCGGCAACATCTTGAAAGAAAACATTAATAGATTAAAATTAAAAACTAAGATCTAACAACTCAATTAGCACATAAAAAGGCACTAACAAGCCACTCCTCCACAATACATTTACGGTGCCATTTTGGCGAAGCTATTTAAGTGCTTTGGATAACCTTAGTCCTGAAGAAGCTTTCTTCATTTCATCGAGTGAGCTTTTCAATTTTATGCAATAAATTATGTGAAGTAGTTCGAAAAGATTCGTAGTTTTTTATTTTATTTTTTTATTTTTTTAAGTACACATACTTTCAAACTTTTAAGTAAACCGGATCTAAAAACTTAATATGTGGGCTTAAACCTTTTCCTAGAACTTGGCAACTTGCACATTGGAAGTATTACTAGTTTTAAGTTTGGACCTAGCCCAATAGTAGACCCATCACCCATCCTTTTCCAAACCCATTTTCATGATTCCAAGCCCATAGTTATATCTTCAAACGCATCACTCAAGTCTAAAGATATATCACAGATCTTTTTCCTTGAAAAGAGGAATTTAAATTTTTGGTTTGACTTTCTAGAGCATCATTTAACATCTTTGATGAAGTTATTGGCGGCGAACAGACGGCTTTTATTCAAGGGAGAAATATTTTAGATGGCCGTTCATAATCGGAGAGGTCATCGCTTGGCTCAAAGCTCAGAAGAAAAAGGCTCTACTTTTTAAAGTTGACTTTGAGAAGGCTTTCGATTCTCTTAATTGGGATTTTTTATTGGATGTCATGAGAAATATGAATTTTGGAGCAAAATGGAGAAAATTGATTTTTGGGTGTCTTGCATCGGCATCTATCTCGGTCTTAGTAAACGGTTCTCCGGGTAACGAATTCTCGATGAAAAATGGTGTTCGGCAAGGCGACCCCTTGCTCCGTTTCTTTTTATAATAGCGGCGGAGGCCTTTAATGTTGCTATATGAAGGAAGCTCGCTGCAAAGGTGTGTTTCATGGTATTTCCTTGCCAAATAACGGGCCGCAAATTTCGCACTTTCAATATGCGGATGACACCATTGTGATCGGAGATTGGTCGGAATCAAACATCTCTAATCTTATTCGTATTCTTAGATGCTTCTTTCTCTCATCAGGTTTAAAAATGAACCTTAACAAAAGCAATCTTTACGGCATTAGCATTGACGAGGACGAGGTCTCTTCTATGGCTTATTCTCATCATTGCTCGGTAGGCTCTGTAACGACCCAAAATTTGTAAATAAATAAATTGTACAAAAATATGATAAATGAGGATAAATCGTTTAAAGAACGTAGGAATTGGTTTCGTGTCGTTTGGAGACCGTATGAGAAAGTTATGGGCGAAACCGGGTCGAGACAACAACCGAAAAGTGCAGCCCGGCTGCTTAAGGAAGTTAGCGGCGCTAACTTTAGTTCCCGATCGGGAACTAGCTCCAGGGAGTTTGGCTTTTGGTCGCGATGTAGTTCACGCTAGCTTAGCGATCGCGAAGTATGGAAAACGCGAAGTTAGCGACACGAACTATTGTTCGCGCCGTGAACTTTGGTCATGCAGCATTAAAGTCGGGTTTGAGCTCATTTATTGCAAAGAAAAACCCTAGTTTTCTCCCTCTCGAGTTTGTGGACGATTTTGGGTGTAAACCATCATTTGGAGCTGAATTCTTCATCAAACCTTGTGATTATTCACTCCTAGTTGAAGATTTAAGGTATATCTTCAATCCTTTGTAGTTGTAGCTTTAGATCTAAGGATTTAGAAGCTTGGGGTTGAAACCCTAGTTCTTGGGGTTATGGGATATGGTGATATAAATGGTGTATACACTTCATAGATGATATATTAACAAGGAAAACAAGTGTATGATTATGATTTGTAAGAATCTTAGGGCTTGGTTAAACCTAGGGTTTGGTAAATCACCATATTTGGGGGAAATGGATTGATGGGTGTTATCTAGAGGTAGATGAACACATTGGTAGTAGTTTGTGATGATAATCTTGTTGTGATAATTGTTTTAGACATTCGGTGAAGTATTGAAGTGGACGAATTGTGAGCAAGGAACCGGCGGAAAGAATACGGTTAAAGCATCTTTGTTACTAAGGTGAGTACGTGTGGAAATTTACTGAGTACATAGCCTATGAAATACATCTTTATTACTTGTGTTATGGTCTATTTGCTTAATTGTGTAGACTAGTAGTTAGTAGTTAGTTATACCGATAATAGTATTGAACTAACTTGTTTGTTGACAGACGTGATAGCCGAGAGCTAGATTGACATAACCATCGATTTATGATATGTTGAGATGATGTGATGATGCGGGGGACCCCCGGTCATGAGGTGTGGTGTGAGGGGCAGTTGGGTGGATTCCCATCGACTCCACCACGATAGTAGTCTTGCTAACTGGAGGTAGTCCGGCGAGTAAGGCAGGTATTGGTAGATTGGGCGAATCCCTCTTGCCAGTATCTTGAGGCTTATTAATGGCGATGGATTTCGGTTAATAAGTCAAGGTGGTTCTAGTTAGTTTGGGGGCAACCCTATAACTAGATATGATTGCTAGGAAAGCAAGGTATTAGAGTCACAATTGGGTGACTAGTTAGATGGATGATTACTTACATGTTTGCCCGTATGTCATTCGGTTATTATTATTATCATTGGGTCTAAACCCATGTAGCTCACGAGACGTTTTGTCTCACGTACTCCTTGGTTTGTTTTGCTATGTACTCAGGTTCGGGATCGAAGGCTTAGGTACGCATGGATAGAGATGCGGGACCTAGATTAGAAGAACACTAGATTGGATTTAGTCTTAGCTTGGTTATGATCTATTTTGTAACACCTACTTTTATACTCTGATTTCATACCAAGGTTTTTGTAAATCCAAATTTGAGGATGTTCTTCTATTTATAAAATGTTTTATTTTGGTCAATATTTTATATTAAAATTTGAGGTGTTACAACTTGGTATCAGAGCTATAGTTTAAGTGAATTAGGTTGGATGACCATCCTAGTCTTAGACTGTAGCATTAGGAATATAAGATTCCTTAAGATCATAGGTTGACCTTGAGACTTTATATTAAGTTTAGGGTTGAACCTAGGGGACCGATGAAATTTGATATGATTATGGATATTGAGTCTTATGCGACTATTGGGTTGTACACAAGGTACTAAATGTTTAATGTCTTTCATATAGTCTTGAATCAAAGAAATGGTGACCACGCGTAGAAGTGGTAGAGCCCCGGAGGGCCGGGAGGAGGAGATACCTCATGTTGAGGTTGTGGTTGAACAGGAAAGTCAACCGTCGATGCATCGGATGGGTGAGTCGGAGGTCGGAGCTAATAGAACTCCGGTAACCATGGCGGATCTCCAAACTATTATCGATCAAATCAAGGGAACGGTGGCCGAAGAAGTGCACCGTATTATTGGAGACCGTGAAAGGTCGGGTGGAGACCGTGAATCCGAGGCTAAGTCGGATGAGAGAACCGGGGGTAGTGGCACCGGGGAGGGTAAATCCTCCACGGGTGGCCAAAGTGATGCTAGGGCTAAGCCCGAGGTGAAAGAAGGTTGTTCGTTTAAATCCTTCATGGCTTGTAAGCCAAATGTGTATACGGGTGGTTTGGACCCGAAAGTAACCTTGAGGTGGATCCGAGAGACCGAGAGGGTTATCGGTAGTAGCAAGTGCAGGGATGTCAATATGGTGACGTATGCGTCACAATTGTTAAAAGAAGATGCGATGGTTTGGTGGGATATCGTGTAGAGACCCTCGGGAGGGAGGTGGTTGAGAAAATGACATGGGATGAATTCACCACGAGATTGAAAAAGAAATTTTGTCCCGAAAGGGATTTGGAAAAGATGCACGAGAAATTCGTGACCCTTAAGAAGGGTGATATGTCGATTGAAGAGTACTCGAGAGAGTTCACGGGATTGCTCCAGTTTGTTGCTAAGACCTACTCGGATGAGAGGTTGAGGGTGGTCCGGTATGCTAGTGGGTTACCGTGGGACTACCAATTGGAAGTTAAGAGGGTGGTTTCACTTGATGAGGCCATTAGTGCCGCCCGGGGTGTGGAGGAAGTGAATGAGGCACGTGTTGCCGAGAGGGCCCATGTGGGCGAGAAAAGGAAAGCCGAGAGCGGCTCTAGTTCGTTCAAAAAAGGGAAGTTCACTTCGAGCTTCTCTAAACAAGGAAGTGTTGGCCCGTGCAAGAAATGCGGGAAAAATCATACCGGCATATGCCGAGGTGAGTCAAAGGCTTGTTATAGTTGTGGCACATAGCCCGGGATTGTAAGGCCAAGTTGACGGCCGATGTGGAGTGCTACTCATGCCACGAAAAGGGGCATTATAGCAATGTATGCCCGAAGAAGGGAATTGAGTCGATGGTGTCCACGGCTCAAAAGAACGTGGAACCGTCAAAGGCGAAGGGGCGGTCCTTCCAACTCACTCGGGAGGAGGCGAAGGAGGCACACGATGTGGTGTCAGGTACTTTATTCATTAACTCCTTGCCAACTCATATTTTGTTTGATTCGGGGTCCAATTATTCGTTTATGTCTTATGAATTCAGTTGTAAATTGAATGTACCGTCCGAAATGTTAGATGAGGTTTATGAGATAGAAGTAGCCGACGGGAAAACGTCTATGGTTGAATGTATTTATAGAAATTGTGAAATAGAAATAGACGGTAGAAAGTTTAAGCTAGATTTGTTGCCCATGGGAATTAGGGCGTTTGATGTGGTTATCGGTATGGATTGGTTGGGTATGCACCAAGCCAAGATTTTGTGTGGAAAGAAAATAGTGTCGATTAGGACACCCGAGAATGAGAAGGTGTATGTGTATGGGGAGAAACGACATCACATGCCTAATGTGATTACCGCCATTAAGGCGAGGAAAAGTATATCGAGGGGTTGTGCATCGTTTATTGCATATGTATTAGATGGCCGAAAGGAAAAGAAGTCAATGGATAATGTCAAAATTATTCGGAATTTCCCCGAGGTATTTCCCGATGACTTGCCCGGTTTGCCACCGGAGAGACAAGTCGAATTTAAAATTGATTTAGTTCCGGGGGCGACGCCGATTGCTCGTGCTCCCTATCGTTTAGCTCCCACCGAGATGCGGGAATTGATGACCCAATTGCAAGATTTGTTAGATAAAGGTTTCATTCGTCCGAGTTCGTCACCGTGGGGTGCACCGGTGTTATTTGTTAAGAAGAAAGACGGTTCGATGAGAATGTGTATCGACTACCGAGAGTTGAACAAGGTAACTATTAAGAACCGTTACCCGTTGCCGAGAATTGATGACTTATTCGACCAATTGCAAGGTGATAGTTATTTCTCGAAGATTGATTTGAGGTCGGGTTATCACCAAGTTCAGGTGAAAGAAGGCGACACCGAGAAGACGGCTTTTCGTACACGTTATGGTCATTATGAATTTCTAGTGATGCCGTTTGGTCTTACAAACGCGCCGGCTATTTTTATGGATTTGATGAATCGGGTTTGTAAACCGTTCCTTGATAAGTTTTTGATCGTGTTTATTGACGACATTTTGATTTATTCGAAAACCGAAGAAGAACACGAAGGTCATTTGAGGCTCGTTCTAGACGTGTTGAAACGGGAGAAGTTGTATGCAAAATTCTCGAAGTGTGAATTTTGGTTGCGGGAAGTGCAATTCTTAGGTCACGTGGTGACGTGTGATGGTATTAAGGTTGATCCGTCCAAGATTGAAGCGGTGTCAAATTGGGAGCCTCCGAGAACTCCTACCGAGGTTAGAAGTTTTCTTGGATTAGCCGGTTATTACCGAAGGTTTATACAAGACTTCTCGAGAATCGCGATTCCACTCACGAAGTTAACAAGAAAAAGTGAGAAGTTTGTGTGGGAGAAGAAGCAAGAAGAGGCGTTTAAGTTGTTAAAAGAAAAGTTATGTAACGCGCCGATTCTTACGTTACCGGATGGTATGGAAGATTTTGTGGTTTATAGTGACGCGTCGAATCAAGGGCTCGGTTGTGTGTTGATGCAAAGAGGTAAAGTGATCGCGTATGCCTCGCGACAATTGAAGAATGCGGAATTAAGGTACACGACACACGACTTGGAATTGGCGGCGATTTTATTTGCCTTGAAGTTGTGGAGGCATTATTTGTATGGTACTCGGTGTACGTTGTACACGGATCATAAAAGTTTACAATACGTGTTTACTCAAAAAGATCTTAATATGCGACAAAGAAGGTGGATCGAGTTGATTGCCGATTATGATTGTGAGATTGTGTATCACGCGGGAAAGGCTAATGTAGTGGCCGACGCCTTGAGCCGAAAGGCCTATGAAAAACCGAACCGAGGAATTTTATCACGTATAGAAGTCATCTCGAGCATCATCGAAAGAATCAAGAATGCCCAACAAGAGGTTATGGGAAAAGACGAGTTAAGACAAGAACGGTTAGGTAAGAACCAACACTTTCTCGAAAATGCACAAGGGTTGAAAACCGTAGGCGGTCGTATTTGGGTTCCTAAGTTCGGTGGCATCCGGAAAGAGTTGTTGTATGATGTGCACAAGTCGAAGTATTCGATTCACCCGGGAAGTACAAAGACGTACCAAGATATGAAACGGGTTTATTGGTGGCCCGGAATGAAGGCGAGAGTGGCCAAGTATATCTCTAAGTGTGCCACGTGTGCACAAGTTAAAGCCGAGCATCAAGTACCGTATGGGGTAGCTCAATCATTGGTTGTACTGGCCGGGAAGTGGGAAGATATAACTATGGATTTCATAGTAGGTTTACCGAAGACGAGTTGAGGTCATGATGCCATTTGGGTCATAGTTGACCGGTTGACCAAGAGTGCATTATTTTTAGCCATTCGAGAAACGTTGCCACTAGAGAAATTGGCTAAGTTGTATGTTGATGAGGTGGTTCGACTCCACGGGGTTCCGTTATCGATTGTGTCCGATAGAGACGCGAGGTTTACCTCGAGATTTTGGCGATCCTTACAAGAAGAGTTGGGTACAAAGTTGCGGTTGAGCACGGCTTATCACCCGCAAACCGACGGTCAAAGTGAAAGAACGATTCAAACGGTTGAAGACATGTTGAGATCGTGTGTGTTAGACTTCGGTGGTAAATGGGATGAACATTTACCGTTGGTCGAGTTTTCGTACAATAATAGTTATCACTCGACTATCAAGATGCCGCCTTATGAGGCGTTGTATGGAAGAAAATGTAGAACTCCATCTTGTTGGTTGGAAGCGGGAGAGACGAAACTCACGGGTCCCGAGATCGTGAGAGTGACGAATGAAAAGATCGGTATTATTCAAACCAACATGAAAGTCGCCCAAGATAGACAACGAAGTTATTCGGGTTTGAAGAAAAGGCCATACGACTTGGATGTCGGTGATATGGTCATGTTGAAAGTGTCACCTTGGAAAGGTGTGATGCGGTTTGGTAAGAAGGGAAAGTTAAGTCCAAGGTATGTTGGACCGTTTAAAGTATTGAAACGGGTCGGGCTTCAAGCTTTTAAGTTGGGACTTCCACCCGAGCTTCAAGGTGTGCATGACACCTTTCAAGTAAGTTATTTGAAAAAGTTTATCGGGGAAGTTGAAAATATTATTTCGTTGCAAGAGTTGCGGGTTGACGGCCCGAACCGGTTGATTGAGGAACCCGAGGCAATATTAGAAACGAAGACAAAGAAGCTTCGGAATAAGGAGATCGAGTTGGTGTTGGTCAAGTGGAAGCATTCACTTGGGCCGAATTTGACTTGGGAAGTCAAGGACGAGATTCGGAAGAGGTACCCGGATTTCGTGAACTATAATGAGATTCCGAGGACGGAATCTTCTTAAGGGGTAGATAGTTGTAACGACCCAAAATTTGTAAATAATCAAATTGTACAAAAATATGATAAATGAGGATAAATCGTTTAAAGAACGTAAGAATTGGTTTCGTGTCGTTTGGAGACCGTATGAGAAAGTTATGGGCGAAACCGGGTCGAGACACCAACCGAAAAGTGCAGCCCGGCTGCTTAAGGAAGTTAGCGGCGCTAACTTTAGTTCCCGATCGGGAACTAGCTCCAGGGAGTTTGGCTTTTGGTCGCGATGTAGTTCATGCTAGCTTAGCGATCGCGAAGTATGGAAAACGTGAAGTTAGCGACGCGTACTATTGTTCGCGCCGTGAACTTTGGTCATGCAGCATTAAAGTCGGGTTTGAGCTCATTTATTGCAAAGAAAAACCCTAGTTTTCTCCCTCTCGAGTTTGTGGACGATTTTGGGTGTAAACCATCATTTGGAGCTGAATTCTTCATCAAACCTTGTGATTATTCACTCCTAGTTGAAGATTTAAGGTATATCTTCAATCCTTTGTAGTTGTAGCTTTAGATCTAAGGATTTAGAAGCTTGGGGTTGAAACCCTAGTTCTTGGGGTTATGGGATATGGTGATATAAATGGTGTATACACTTGATAGATGATATATTAACAAGGAAAACAAGTGTATGATTATGATTTGTAAGAATCTTAGGGCTTGGTTAAACCTAGGGTTTGGTAAATCACCATATTTGGGGAAAATGGATTGATGGGTGTTATCTAGAGGTAGATGAACACATTGGTAGTAGTTTGTGATGATAATCTTGTTGTGATAATTGTTTTAGACATTCGGTGAAGTATTGAAGTGGACGAATTGTGAGCAAGGAACCGGCGGAAAGAATACGGTTAAAGCATCTTTGTTACTAAGGTGAGTACGTGTGGAAATTTACTGAGTACATAGCCTATGAAATACATCTTTATTACTTGTGTTATGGTCTATTTGCTTAATTGTGTAGACTAGTAGTTAGTAGTTAGTTATACCGATAATAGTATTGAACTAACTTGTTTGTTGATAGACGTGATAGCCGAGAGCTAGATTGACATAACCATCGAGTTATGATATGTTGAGATGATGTGATGATGCGGGGGACCCCCGGTCATGAGGTGTGGTGTGAGGGGCAGTTGGGTGGATTCCCATCGACTCCACCACGATAGTAGTCTTGCTAACTGGAGGTAGTCCGGCGAGTAAGGCATGTATTGGTAGATTGGGCGAATCCCTCTTGCCAGTATCTTGAGGCTTATTAATGGCGATGGATTTTGGTTAATAAGTCAAGGTGGTTCTAGTTAGTTCGGGGGCAACCCGATAACTAGATATGATTGCTAGGAAAGCAAGGTATTAGAGTCACAATAGGGTGACTAGTTAGATGGATGATTACTTACATGTTTGCCCGTATGTCATTCGGTTATTATTATTATCATTGGGTCTAAACCCATGTAGCTCACGAGACGTTTTGTCTCACGTACTCCTTGTTTTGTTTTGCTATGTACTCAGGTTCGGGATCGAAGGCTTAGGTACGCATGGATAGAGATGCGGGACCTAGATTAGAAGAACACTAGATTGGATTTAGTCTTAGCTTGGTTATGATCTATTTTGTAACACCTACTTTTATACTCTGATTTCATACCAAGGTTTTTGTAAATCCAAATTTGAGGATGTTCTTCTGTTTATAAAATGTTTTATTTTGGTCAATATTTTGTATTAAAATTTGAAGTGTTACAGGCTCGTTGCCTTTCGTGTATCTCGGGGTTCCTATAGGTGCTTCTATGAATAAAGGTGAATCATGGGCGGTAATAATAAATAAATTTCAATCTAAGTTATCAAATTGGAAAGCAAAAAACCCTGTCGGCCGGAGGTAAGCTAACCCTTATAAAATCTGTTCTCGGGAGTCTTGTTCTTTACTTCTTTTCGATTTTTAAAGCTCCCGTAAAAATTATCAAGAAATTGGAAAGTCTTCGGGCCAATTTCTTTTGGGGCGGATCCGCAAATAATAAGAAAATTTCATGGGTCTCATGGTGCGTGGCTCTAAATACTAAAAGTAATGGTGGCTTGGGGGTGGGAAGTTTGAAAGCCTTAAATATCGGCCTTCTCGCAAACTGGGTGTGGAGATTTAAAACGGGCAATTTGTCCGTGTGGTATTGATCTCGGCTTTCCATGGCTCGGATGGTGGGTTATCAAGTCAAAATCCTACTGGAAAATTCCCGGGATTGTGGCGTAACGTGTTAAAGATATATAAAGATTTTCAAAAGGTGAATATTCATTTTGGCAGTTGGTTTCAATGTCCGGTCCAGAATTCTTCAGCTCATCCCAAAATCATTTGGGCCCTAAACTCTTCTGCGGGGTTTTCGGTATCTTCTGTTCGTAAAGCTTTTGATGACCTATCCCTTAAAAAAGTGAATATCGATCAGTCTATATGCTCTGGTTTGGTGCCTTTGAGAATTTGTATAAATGCTTGGAGAGTAGCTCATGGTCGGTTGCCAACAAAAATTAATTTAGAGAAACGGGAATCACATTATTATCAACTTATTGCCCTTTATCGATGAAGAATCTGAGGAACATCTCTTCGTTAATTGTGATGTCGTTCGGTCTTTTCTGCGGGATATTGCAGGGTGGTGGGGGTTTAACTATCTCCGGTATCTCGTCTTTCTCTCATTTATGGTCTGGGGGCCGCGATTCAAACATGTTTGGCCTTAGGCTTAAGGCCTTCTCGGGAGTCATTTTATCCTTTTTGTGGTTAGTTTGGAAATTTAGAAATGAAATAGTTTTCAAAACTCAAAATCGGAGTAATGTAAATCTTGATTTGTCTTTTCTTCAAGCTCAAACGTTTCTCTGGTTGAAGTCCAGATCGAAAGGCGCAATTGGGGCTGAGCAGTGGGGTGGTTGGGTTGCTGATCCAAATGGATGTTTTGGCCCTGTTTTGTAATTTTTCCGGGTTTTTAGTTTGGTGTTTAGTTAGGTGTTTAGGCGTTTTGTTTTCTGTTTCCTTTCCTGTTTGTACTGTTTGGGCTAGTTGCTGGCTAGTCTTTGTTAATTTATCTCTTTTTTGGGTTCCTCGATGGGGATGATGACTTTGCCGAAGCTTCTACTCAGGTTCCCAGTTGCCTTTAAAAAAAACATCTTAAAGCCAAAATGGTGGTTATATTTTCTTCATTTTCTATTTCTTATATTCACGTTTTCAACTAATAAAAATTAAAAATACACTATATAAAAAGAACTGTATTAAATTAAGAAAAAAATATCACAATTTTAAAAATTACATTAAAAATATGAATAATCATTTTGATTAATCCAGTCCAATTTACGGGGTAAAGATGTTCAATTATATCACGCCGAAGGTCGTTGTCTTCAACTTTATCCCGTAACTCTTTGTATTCCTTTTGAGTTGTGCTAGAAATGCTCAACCATATACTTACCGTTCATCAAAATTCAGCTAAATGCTATATTTAGTAGAAGAAGATGTTACATAAGTTATATATTATATTATAACCATGTTAAAATTATTTTGACCATATAATGTCAGGATCGATTAACTATGAAGAGTTAATAAACACCTTTTAGATCTAATTGATGATAGAAGTTGCAGCGGATCAACACTATATCAATATATTAAGAACAATTAACTGTAAGAATAATATGCGAAAATATTAAGAACACAGTTTCACAAAAAGCTTCAATGTATATTATTGATTAACAATACACACGTACGTTTACAATTCGTAAGGAACTATATATAATAGTCCTTGAAGCCTAACTATTTACCCTAGTTATTCTAGGACTTGATTTACATCTAATAATAAACGATATACATTGAATTACATTCTATAACTATCTCTGCGAAGATCTCGGACTTGATATGCTTCCAAAACGTATAACAGTAGTAACTGCAATCACCAATAGTAAATATGCATCGTCAGTAGTAACTCTGGTGACCAGTAGCAAGTCCAGATACAACGTCAGTAGTAACTACTAAGATCAGTAGTATCTTCAATATGTGCTTGATCAGTAGTAACTAAGTTATAGACTTCACCAGTATCAACTCATCAGTAGTAAATGGTTCTGCCCCATCAGTAACAATCATAGTATTCACCAGTAGTAACCATGATCAGTACTAACTGCAGCATCAGTATTAAGTTGACCTGTGATTTGTTCCAACAATCTCCCCCTAAACTTATTGATTCTCTTTTCAATCAATTAAGTTTCTTTTGTTCTTCTTCTTCCCTCTTTCTTCTTTCTAGTGTTCTTTGATTCTGTTGTCTTCTTTGTTCAATGATATATTTGTTGTTTCTCTTTGTGAAATAAGTCAATTTGTTCTGGAACATTACAGCATCATATGGCTTCATCATTGTGTTAGTGAATATCTGATACATAGTCTTTTCAGAATGTGGATATTCCTTTTCATACAAGTATAACTCACATCTTTTGCTTGATTTTTCAAAGAAGTACATATTTGCAGTTGGGATCACATTCCAAGCATACACATTCTCTGGATCTGTAAATTGTTCTGGGTAGTTGTCTGGATAAAATGCAGCATCAATCATTCTTGTTAAATATCCAGCACCAGACTCTCTCCATGATTTCTTTGCCATTCTTGGTTTTCCAATGATTAGAAGTTTAATAACATCACTTCTTGAACATGACCTAATCAATGGTAACCATCCAGTAAATCTTTGAATAATTTTATCTTCCCTTATGATCTCTATCACATTATTATTCATAATTCTCCAATTTATGATAGGATTGTTTTGAAGGGGAGCAACTGGAACTTCAAGAACAGGAATAATTTGTTCTGTCTTTGATTTCTTTTGAATGCTCTGTTCTTGAGTAGTAGCCTTTCTTTTCTTTTGGGGAGTTGAGGTTTCACCAGTAGTGGATATACTACCAGTTTGTATTAACTTTGGACTGATTGGAATTAGGGCTTTTGATTTCTTTATTTCTTCTGCTTCTTGTTCAGCCAAATTCTTCTTCTTGGCAGTGCAATATTTTTCTACAATTGTTATCATTTTCATTCTGCCAAAGGACTTTACATTGTGCCCTTTTGATTTTAAAAATTCAATCATATTTGACTTCTGTTCAAATACATCATCTGTTAATTCACTTTTAGTTCTTTTGCATTCAGATATCAAATCTTCAAGACAATTGATATGTTCTTCTTCAAATATTCTAAGTCTCTTGAATTCTGCTTTTTGAGCTTCTATCTGAGCAACTTCTATTTGAACAGGTACTTGAACAGGTAATTCATTTTGAGCCTTCTTCTGTTCAAGAGCTTGATACTTAGCTACTTTCTCCAAGTATCTCTTGTGCTTCACCTTCCATCTTGATTGTTTATCAGCTCTTACAAGATTGATTTTGTTCACCATGAAGTGACCTAGTGCTCTGTTAGGGTAATCTTCATCATAAACTTCTTTACCCTTACCAATACAAGCTGAAGGTGGAGGTGGAATGTATTTCATATCTGGCACACCTCTGATTATTATTGAAGGAGAAAATAACATAAGTTCATTCTGTTGAAGAATTTCTGGATGTGGAGGAAGTGAGCATTCATCAACCTCAAACCAGTTCACATTATCATCAATGTCAGGTATGATAAGTGGTTAATCAGGTGTAGGTGGTTTGGTGATGATTTCAAATCTTTCTCTTTCAATTAGCTCTGGTAAAACTATTTCTTCCTCTTCAGTAGTAACCAAGGTAGTTACTACTGGTGTGACTTCAGGAGTTACTACTGATAGGGCATCAGTAGTATTTGGTGCAATTATTTCCTCTTGTTTATTTACTACTGCTATAATATCAGTAGTAGGAGTTACTACTGATACTTCTTGCTCAGTTTGGTGTTCCATAGGAGCAGTAGTAATTGGCTCATCATCAACATCCATCTTTTCTGGGCCTTCATCAACTGTTGTTTCTTTGAGATTGAGGAGAGAGGTTGCTGCTGCTGCAATTGATTCATCAATCATTGTTTGAATATTGTCCTTCTCCCCCTTAGTGAGCTCAACTGGTGGAGCCTCACTACTTTCAATCTTCTTTTTCAATCTTCTTATAATCTTTGTTTGTTGATGAAGCCTGTGCTCATAGAATCTCATTCGTTTGTTGATTGTGTTCATGTGCCTTTTCATGTATTGCATAGTTTTTCCCTGATTGGTGAGATATTTAAGACAATCTTGTACAGTGGATTTAAGAGAATCCAATTTATCCGTCAATTGTTTGGTTTTAATACTGCCCTCACTCCATCTAGCAAGATCATCGGGCTCACTAATAGGTACATTGGCTTTGAGGTTTTCCAACCTTTCCGTCAAATCAATAGATCTACCCTCATCACTTCTTGGTGATTCATTGGGTTGTTTAGACACTCTCTTCTTCCTAGAAGAAGCAGAAGTGCCCCCCCCCCCTTTTGGTTTCTTGGCACCGGGGTCCTCTAAGTAATTCCTCAAAAGAGTCATCACTCAGAGTTTCCGAGGTCTGGGTCTTAGTGATGTTTTCACTGTCCTGTGCACCCACCTTTGGGGCATCAGTAGTGAAAGCCCTCGCCTCATGTCCTCTCTCCTCCTTGGAGAACAAATCTTGGAGCCTGGGGTTTGACTCAATTTGTCCCCTGGTGTCCTTTAAGGAAGATTTCTTCCTTTTATAAAGTTTCTGGATTGATTTGGTTAAAGGTCGGTCCTCTACAGAGTGAAGAGTAGCACTCTGCAGATTTAAATCATGTTCTTGGGACACATTCAGGACATCTATATGAGTGGGTGATTGAGTGACTGTTTGGGGTGGTGTTTGGGCTGCATTTGGGGGTGATGGAGTGGGTTGAGGTTCAATTGGGTTTGTAATGATATTTGAACCTTCTCCAATATTTTGTGGATCATTGATCATGTTAGGAAACAGAGGGGTTTCCTTGCCCGAAAATTTAAATTGTTTTCTCATATTAGAGAAAGCTTTCTTGTTCAACTCAGGAATTATAAAAATGTTTTTAGGAGTTGACAAGTTTTGTAATTCACAGTTTAAGATATGTTGAAGAAATCTGGGATACATTTAAAATTTTGGAGAACGAAGATTTCCCAACATACCTTCAAAAATCATATATGAAAAATTGAATACTTGGTATGTGCATAAACAGACAACAGCAGAGGCTATTGCCTTATTAAACTCATTCCAAGTAATTCTTTTAGGAGAAATACAGTGTTGAATAGTATGTACAAGAAACTTCCATTGTGGGGAGAGAAGACCTTTTTGAAAAGTTACTATGTCAAGTCTTCCCTCATAACCCATTTTATTTAAAATTTCAACAATGTATTCCTTAGGAAGTGAGGACATACCTGCATCATCATGTAGTTGTAGATGGTGTCGAATTGATTGTTCAGTTATTGTGACCGTTTTGCCATCCACAATTGATTTAATCATTGACGTGGTCAAACCTTCTGTTCTTTCAGCGTTGGTCCAGAAATCGACCAAGTGTTGTTGATATGCCTTCGGTTTTACAGTTAAAGCGAACTTGATGTATGAGTTCTTCAAGAATTGTACTATTGGACGAAAGTCTTTTGTACCTTCTGGATTCTTTAGGAAGGCACACATATTGTGAAACTCCGAGTATTTAAGATCTGTTTGTACATCGAGAGATTGTAGAGTTGCCATTGTTGTTGATTTTGAGAAGTGTGGATCGTTTGATTTGAGAGAAACAAGTAAGAATTTTGTTACTGGTGCAGGGTTTATGATCGTAAGTTAGGGTTTATCGAGAGGATTTAGCAAATCGATGAGAGGATAATGCTAAATTAATCGACTTCAGCTATTTATATCTTACGATTTATCCTGCAAAAATACTAAATTGCCCTTCGAATCATAACACAACGGCTAATTGCATGAGGGTTAGTTTGGTAATATGATAGTTGAAAGACCAGTAGTAAATTAGATACCAGTAATAAAACGTCAGTAGTATCTAAGAACGTCAGTAGTACTAAGGATTTTGACATCAGTAGTAACTAATGAATTTCATTACTGACCTAATTTTGCAAGACCAGTAGTATATGTGGACACCAGTAGTACTGATTTACCAGTAGTATTTGTGTAAACCTAATACACACCAGTAGTAGTGACTTACCAGTAGTATTTTGTGTACACACCTACATACTTGTAAAACAGACCTACCAGTAGTAAAACACTTAAACAAATAAATAACTTTTTACAACAAAAACTTTACACATGATTTTGAGTGAGAAATTAATTTATTAAAATCATTCCAATACTGCTAACCAAGAAGTTGAATCTTCCTACATCAAATGCTTTTGTAAAAAGATCTGCTAATTGATCATCAGTATGAATTTTAACTACTTTGATTAACTTCTTTTCATTGCAATCTCTTATAAAATGAAATCTTATTTCAATGTGTTTAGTTTTAGAGTGTTTTACTGGATTGTTCACAATACTAATAGCACTTTGATTATCAATAAAAATAGGAGTTTTAAGGATAGAGATACCAAAGTCTAGAAGCTGGTTTTGAATCCAGAGAACTTGAGCACAACAAGCAGATGCATCTACATATTCTGCTTCAGCAGTTGATGTTGATACATTTGTTTGTTTCTTACATTGCCATGACATCAGTCTTGATCCAAAGAATTGACATCCACTAGTAGTGGACTTTCTATCTTGACATTCACCTCCATAGTCACTATCTGTGTAGGCTATGAGTTCAAAGGGTGAATCATGTGGATACCATAGACCAAGTGATGGTTTGCCTTTCAAGTATCTGATTATTCTTTTGACAGCCTGCAAGTGTAGTTCTTTAGGTCTTGCTTGATATATTGCACACACACAAACACTATACATAATGTCAGGTCTTGATGCAGTTAAGTACATCAAAGAGCCTATCATTGATCTATATAAGTGTTCATCTACATCCTCCCCTCAACATCTGGATGTAGGTGTTTGTGTGTTTCCATTGGTGTACTTGCACTCTTGCAGTCTTTCAAATCAAACTTCTCCAAGATGTCTTTAACATATTTTGATTGGTTTATCAAAATACCATCTGTTCTTTGACTGACTTGGAGTCCAAGGAAGAAGTTCATTGGACCCATAGAGCTCATTTTGAATTTAATCTGCATCAGTTCTTCAAATTCTTTGCATAATAAATTATTGGTTGAACCAAAGATGATATCATCTACATAGATCTGTACCAGTAGTATATCATCTTGGACTTTCTTTGTAAACAAAGTTTTGTCAATGGCTCCTCTTTTAAAATTACTTTAATAGATATGATGATAATGTATCATACCATGCTCTTGGTGCCTGATGTAGGCCATACAGAGCTTTGTCTAATTTGAACACATAATCACCATGTTTTGGATCTTCAAAACCTGGAGGTTGGCATACATAGACCTCCTCTTCAATCTTCCCATATAGGAATGCACTTTTCACATCCATTTGATAGACTTTGAACTTTTTGAATGAAGCATATGCTAAGAATGTTCTTATTGCTTCAATTCTAGCAACATGAGCATATACTTCATTATAGTCTATTCCTTCTTCTTGAGTGTATCCTTGGGCTACAAGTCTGGCTTTGTTCTTGATCACTATACCTCTTTCATCTTTCTTGTTTCTAAAGATCCATCTTGTTCCAATGGCTCTTTTTCCTTTAGGTAGAGGTACAAGTGTCCAAACAGCTTGTAATTTGAATTGAAGGAGTTCTTCTTGCATTGCCTCAATCTAGTTTGAATCCTTCATTGCTTGTTGAATCTTCTTTGGTTCATCCTGAGACAGAAAGCATATAAACATACATTCATTAGCAATTAAACTTATATTACACATGTTTGCAGTTAAGCTTTTGTTTAATTTGCTTCTTGTTTGCAGTGGTGAGTTAACATCACTTAGAACAAGGTCTAATGGATGGTTCTTCTGAGTCCTTGTAGTTGTAGCTCTATCAACCACTAGTTGATTTTCAAGATTGGACTCATTTGTCTCAGGCATTTGCTCCTCTAGTGATCCTTCATTGTCATTGATGTTTGGTTCATCATCATCTTGGTCAGAATTGCTACTGTTATTATCTTCATTGAGATCAGTAGTATTTTTGTTGTTACTGGGATCAGTAGTATCTTGAGAATTTAGGTTATTGCTAGGACCAGTAGTATTTTGAGTACTATTACTGGTACCAGTAGTATTTGAATTACTATTGTCCTCATTCTCAGAGTTACTACTGCTTCCAGAATTTGAGTTATTACTGTCCTCAGTATTAACTGTAGGAGCACTATCAACTACTATGTATCTCATCTCTTCTTGACCAGTATTAACAGATGATGTTCCTTCCTTTTGAATGTGACAATTTGAATCACCTGCATTTAAATCCATGTTAGAATTAAAGGATTTGGTTAGATTGTCTATGTTAAATAGCCAATCTGGACCATTTCCTTGTTCATTAGGAACATTTTCATTAAAGGATACATTGATGCTTTCTTCAATTATCCTTAATCTTTTGTTGAACACTCTGTATGATTTGCTTTGAGTAGAGTATCCCACAAAGATTCCATCATCAGCTTTGCAGTCAAACTTACCAATTTGTTCTCTTGTAATCAGAATAGTACAAGGACAACCAAATGATTTTAAAAAACTTATAGAAGGTTTTCTTTTATTAAAAAGTTCATATGGGGTTTTATAATGTGGCTTCACTATTAATACTCTGTTTTGAACATAACAGGCAGTATTAACAGCTTCAGCCCAAAAGGTGATTGGTAACTTTGAATCTGCTAACATTGATCTTGCTGCTTCAATGATGGTTCTATTTCTTCTTTCAGCTACACCATTTTGTTGAGGAGTTCTAGGTGAGCTGTATTGCCTGTCAATACCTTTAAGATCACAAAAGTTAATTAGGTTAGCATTTTTAAATTCTGTGCCATTATCACATCTTATGGCTTTAACTTTTTGATCAGATGTATTCTCCAGTTTAAAAATTAAGTTCTTGATGAGTTCACTTGTTTCATCTTTTGTCCTGAGAAAGAAAACCCATGTATATCTGGAAAATTCATCAGTAATAACAAGACAATATTGTTTCTTTCCAATACTCATTACATTTGTAGGTCCAAATAGGTCCATATGTAAGAGTTGTAAAGGAACAGAAATAGAATTTACAGATTTGGACTTATGAGAAGTCTTGTGTTGTTTACCTTTTAGGCATGCAACACAATGATGATCACACATGAATTGTTTTTGAGGTAATCCAGTGACCAAATTTCTTTTAACTAAATTGTTCATGTTTTTGAAATTAGTGTGACACATCCTTCTATGCCAAAGTTCTGATTCAGTGGTGTTTGCCTTGGATATAAAACAGTTGACCTCATTTGAAGAAATGAGTTTTCCCCCTATATGCAGGTAATACACATTGTTTCTCCTTGGAGTTCTTAAAACAACATATTTTTCATCTAAAATAAATTCAGGAGAAAGAATGATGCACTCAATGTCTGTGAAAAGAATCTTATTCTTTTTATCACATACTTGAGACACACTGACTAGATTGTATTTTAGCTCAGCTACATAAAATACATCATCAAAGGTAATTTTGCCATTAGTGACCATACCTTTGCCTGTAATCTTACCTCCCTTTGGGTTCTCTCCAAAAGCTACATAACCTCCATCAAATGACTTGAAATCCTTTAGAATTTGCAGATTTCCAATCATGTGCCTTGAGCATCCACTATCAATGTGCCATGTTCTACCTTCTTCTGGGATCTGAATGCTCTGCACAAGTAAATAAAAGGTTAGTTAAGTTTGGGAACCCAAGCTTTATATGTCTTGGGTTCATCCTTTGAGAAATCAGATTTAGAACAGTTAACCTTAAACATTTTTGGTACCCATACCTTTTTAGTACTGGTGTTATGTTTTACTAATGCCCTTTTGGATTTGTCTGAGTTTACTACTGATCTTGGTCTATACCCATTGTTTTTAGCTTTTGAATATTTTACTGCTGATGGACCAGTAGTATTTGGGTACTTACCATATTTAGAATGACCAGTAGTGTTTTGAAATTTTGGTTTGGTAAGAGTAGTATTTTTGAAATTAGTGTTGTTACCAGTAGTGTTTTTGTACTGGTACCAGACAGCATTATAATTAGGGTTAACACCAGTAGTAAAATTGTTAAAGTTTTTACTGGTGTTGGAAAATTTAAAATATTGTTTACTTTGATTTGATTTTCCATTGTTCTTGAAGTAATTGTTGTTCTTTGGGCTTCCAACTCTTCTACTTTGAACAAACCTTGATGCACTTCTTCCAAATCTTGGTGTTTCAGCAATTGGAGTTTTTGTTTTATTTACTACTGAAGGACCAGTAGTATCTTTTAACTTCTGTGTTTTTGCCTTTTCTTTAGAATTTTTAAATTCTTTGAACTCTTTACAATTTATTGGATTGAAGTGACAATCCTTTGCTAAATGATTTACTTTGTTGCAAATAACATATTTTAATTTATTATCCTTAGCCCTTATGGTCTTTCTTTGTTCTAAGAGTTGATTCATGTTTCTTTGATTTCCCCTTTTTAAAATTTTTGGTATATTTTCTGCATCATATTTAGGAGATTCATTTGGACTTTCTGCTGTGTGAAAACTTGTATCAATTAAGTTTGTATTTCAGTTTGATAAATTTTAAATTCAATTGAGTCATTAGTTTGATCATCATCAGAAGAATCATTTGATTCAGATGTTTCATTACAAGTTTCAGTTTTAGTTTCATTATTTAATTCATTAATTATTCTTTCTGAATTGTGTTTGAGTGGAGGAATGAATTTATATGGAGGTGGTACAGCATGATATCCCACCCCATGAACAACTTTTTCTGTAGTTTGATTATTAGTTAATTCATCAAGAATTTTAGTGCTTCTTTCAAATTTCTTAATTGTCAATTTATTTTGTTCAATTTCAAGTTGACATTCTTCTAATTTACTTCTTAATTCTTTATTTTTTAATTCATAGTAATCTTTCTCATCTACAGCTTGGAGCAGTTCTTCCTTTATCCTTTGATCAATCATTTGGTACACCTTTATCTGATGTTCTTGATCAGCAATCACACCATCAAATTCATAATTTCTTCTTAATGCTTTTGCTAAATCTTCATTTAATTTAGTGTTCTCTTTTTCTAAATTTTTAACAATTTTAATACATTCAGAAGTACAAGGTTTAGGTTTTACCTCAGATTTGCTGTCAGTAAAGGCCATAAGAGCTTGATTTTGAGCATGTTCTTCTGCTTGAAAGCTCCAATCATAGCCTTGTCCTTGTTGTGAAACAAGAGCTGTTGAGTTTGATCTTTTTTCTGGCTGAGGACATTCTTTTGCAAAGTGACCAAGATTGTTACAGTTGTAACATTTGACTTTAGTTTTGTCAAATCCAGCTTTGTCACCTTTGTTGTAGTTGAGACTTGTCCTACCAGTCCTTTTCAAGAACCTTTTGGTTCTCAGGCTCAGCATAGCCATCTGCCATTTGAGATCCATCTCCTCAAGATCATCAGGATTCAATTGTTCCAAATCATCACTAATTAGTGCAGTATGCACATGACTAGTGAAAAAGGATTCTCTTGCAGCATCTTCACAATCTGCAGCCTTTCGTGTGGCAGTTTCTTGACCTTGACATGTACTAGATACAAATGCAGCATTATTAGAAGAAATAGAAGGGTTCTTTTGATTTACCTCAGTTTCAAATACTCTGAGATCATTGTAGAGTTCATCTAACTCCTTTTCTTCTAGTGCATCTCTTTGTCTATATATCACTGTGTACATGGCCCATTCTTCACTAAGAGACCTTAGGAACTTCATGTTAACATCTTCTTGATCCATCTTAACCCCAACCTGGTTAAGTTCACCAATTAGTTTGTTGAATCTGTCAAACACTTGAGTAAGTGTCTCATTGGGCTTTCCTTTGAAGTTTTCAAAGTCTTGCTTGAGAACAGACTTCATGTTCCTCTTGGTGCTCTTGGTTCCAACAAATCTCTTCTCCAGTGCTTGCCACAACACCTTTGCATCATCATATTCAACAAAGAGATGTTGATAGTCATTAGGAATGGCCAGTAGAAGAATGCTTAGAGCTTTGAGTTCGATTCCTCTGTCTTTCTTCTCCTTTTCACGTTTGAGTTTGTCTGCTTCAGTTGCAGAACTGGTTGCTTGACCAGGACCAGTTTTGTTTCCTTCAATAACAACTTCCCACATGGAATAATCAGTAATAAGCATGTATTGCTTAATACGATTCTTCCACAGCCCAAAGTTATTGGGAGTGAGTATAGGAATTTTATTTGCTTGGGTGCTCTCATTGTTATCAGTCATGATTAACAATTAGTGTGTTTTAATGATTGAAAACTTTTTGTTGTTCTTAAAATTCGTAGATCTAGAACCAATAAGCTCTGATACCACTTGTCAGGATCGATTAACTATGAAGAGTTAATAAACACCTTTTAGATCTAATTGATGATAGAAGTTGCAGCGGATCAACATTATATCAATATATTAAGAACAATTAACTGTAAGAACAATATGCGAAAATATTAAGAACACAGTTTCACAAAAAGCTTCAATGTATATTATTGATTAACAATACACACGTACGTTTACAATTCGTAAGGAACTATATATAAAAGTCCTTGAAGCCTAACTATTTACCCTAGTTAGTCTAGGACTTGATTTACATCTAATAATAAACGATATACATTGAATTACATTCTATAACTATCTCTGCGAAGATCTCGGACTTGATATGCTTCCAAAACGTATACCAGTAGTAACTGCAATCACCAGTAGTAAATATGCATCGTCAGTAGTAACTCTGGTTACCAGTAGCAAGTCCAGATACAACGTCAGTAGTAACTACTAAGATCAGTAGTATCTTCAATATGTGCTTGATCAGTAGTAACTAAGTTATAGACTTCACCAGTATCAACTCATAAGTAGTAAATGGTTCTGCCCCATCAGTAACAATCATAGTATTCACCAGTAGTAACCATGATCAGTACTAACTGCAGCATCAATAAATGATACAAATTTTTATAGAGAGTATACATATAAATATAGATAAATTCTTTTATATTGTTTAAAGCAATTATTTTACCATTTATGTAGAAAAACATGGCACCTAATCCTTCATTAATTGGCTTGTAGTTCTATGTGGTCAATACGGTGGGGGCACATGGGTTACCCGCCCACTCGGTTGTGGGTGGTTGATGGTGCCTACATACGGGAAAAGAGATGTACTTTTGGCCGACAAATACCAACCCACGGTTAAGGTGGTCTTCAAACTTTTAGATGTTTCCTTATACGTTGGAGTAGACCGGGGTTCACGGGAGACTCTTTACCAATCCTATTGTCATTAGGGTGTTATATATAATAAAAATAAGATTTTGTTAATGACAAGTTGTCTGTAACATACATAAAATGTTTTTACATTCATTGATAATAATGTTTTTCTTAAAATTCAGATATTTTGTTTCATTAATATTAGTCTCTTATAGACAGTCGTGTCTGTCATTATTATCTTCCATAAAAATATTTATGAAGTAAATATGTAGATGCTATAAAAGTTAACATACACACATTAATAGGGGCGGATCCATTGCCAACTAAGGGGGTGCAGCCATTCTCAGGTGGAAAAAAATTTGATAAAAGAAAATTAGTGGAAAATCTGTATATAGTCGCCGCTCAAATTTTGTAAAAGCCCCGGTTAACTTTGGTCATGAATTCGCCACTGTAATAATGTTGAAATGTAGAGATTATCCGTATTATACAACTGCACATTAATGTGCAAATGCGAAGTTAAGCTAATTGTTATAATCGACAAAAAACTTATTTATAAAGCATGCCACAAAATATGAACCTGAATTTCAAAACCATATAACACATGCATAATATTATTTCAGGATGACAATCATGTCGGGTTCACGTTGGCTAGTCGTCGGTCTAGAATCAATTAACCTGAACCTAGGGATGGCATATAGTACCGAAAATCCGAACCCGTACGGGTTGGAACCAGATTAGTAACGATTCCGGTATCGGGTCCAATGTTTTTGTGAAATCAAGTATTAGGGGATATTTGGGAAAACTTATTTAAAAGGGCTTATGCTTATGAGTTTATAAGCTTATGAGCTTACTTAAGTTAATAAGCTTCTGTTAAACAAAGTGTTTTGATCGGCTTATATAGGGTTATTGTAAAATGACTAAAAAGGACATTCTGATTGTTAAGTTTTAATCAAGGAGATGAATATTGATAGAGGTTACCGTCATTTGATTGTTAAGCTTTAAAAATTAGATTTTAACAGCAATTAAATTTTAACAGCATCAACATCCATCAAATTGATAAAAATCAATAAAGTTTTAGTCGATAAAATCAAAGTGTTTGGCGGGCTGTAGCGAATATATTGAGAATTACCAGATGTGTTCTGTAATGTTTGTGAGGTGAAAGAATTAGGGGTAAGGAAGTAATAATCCATAAATAAGCTAATAATTCTTTTTGAAATGGCTTATCTAAAACCTCTTAAATAAGCTTATAAGCACTTCCAAACACTAATAAATGCTTATTTAGTTTGAATAAGCTTAAAAGCTAATAAGCCTTGTAAATAAGCCCTCCCAAACACCCCCTGGGTCTTTTGGGTACGGGTGGATCGGGTACGAGTACTGTTGGGAAATAAACATTCTAATACTGATGTTGCAGTTAGTACTGATCAATGATTACTGAAGTTAGTACTGATGGGGCAGAAAAGCAAAATACTACTGATGATACTGATCTTGGAATTACTACTGATGATCAAATTTACTATTGATGTCTATTTATGGTGCTGATCGAGTCCGAGATTCTAGTATAGTTAGTTATAGAATATTTATCGTTTGTATATTGATTGTAATCGAATCCTAGAATAACTAGGTTAATATTTTAGGCTTCAAGGACTATTATAAATAGTTCCTTACGAATTGTAAACGTACGTGTGTATTGTTCAAATTATACAATATACATTGAAGCTTTTTGTGATTACTGTGTTCTTATTATTGTTCTTATTCAATTACAGTTTTCGTTTGTTCTTAATCAAATAACAAGAGTGTTAATTCGCTGTAATTTGTCTTGTTAGTAGATCTGTGATTAAATAATCTGTTTGGGTTATTCGATCCTGACAAGTGGTATCAGAGCATTAAGGTTCTAGATCTACGAATTAAGAACAGCAAAAAGTGTCATACTTTCGAATCCAAAATTGTTAATCATGTCTGATAACAATGAAAGCACACAGGCTAACAAAATTCCCATTCTCACTCCCAACAACTTGCCATTCCCAATGATTATCAACATCTCTTTGTTGAATATGATGATGCAAAGAAGCTGTGGCAGGCACTGGAGAAGAGGGTTGTAGGCACCAAGAGCACCAAAAGAAACATGAAGTCTGTTCTGATGCAAGACTTTGAAAACTTCAAAGGCCAGAAGAATGAATCATTGTCACAAGTCTTTCATAGGTTCAACAAGCTTATTGGTGAACTAAATCAAGTTGGTTATAAACCAGACAATGATGATGTAAACAGAAAGTTTCTTAGATCTCTTGGTGAAGAATGGTCTATGTATATAGTTATATATAGACAAGGAGATGCTTTAGAAGAAAAAGAACTGGATGAACTATACAATGAAATCAGAGTGTTTGAATCTGAGGTAAGTAATAAAACTCCCAATTTACCTTTAAACAATGCTGCTTTTGTGTCTAGTACAGGAACAGGTCAAGATGCTACTAAGATTGCAGGAGGTGAAGATTCAGTAACAGAATCCTTTTTCACTAGTCATGTGCACACTACATTGATTAGTGAAGATTTGGAACAACTCAATCCTGATGATCTGGAAGAGATGGACATTAAGTGGCAGATGGCAATGCTGAGTTTAAGAACAAAAAGGTTCCTCAAAAGAACTGGCAGGCAAAATCTGACCTACAACAAAAGTAATTGTGCTGGATATGACAAAACCAAAGTCAAATGCTACAACTGCAGTAACCTTGGTCACTTTTCCAGAGAATGTCCTAGCAAAGATCAAAGATCAAATTACAACAAAAACAGCACTTCAAATTCAACTGCATTAGTATCTCAAGAAGGACAAGGTTATGACTGGAGCTTTCAAGCAGAGGAACATGCTTAAAATCAAGCTCTCATGGCCTTCACTGATTCTACTACTGAGGTACATTCTAAATCTTGCACTCCTGAATGCATTAAAGCATATAAAGAATTAGAATAACTTAACAAAGAAACATTTGAAGAGATGATTCTAAACAGAAATAGGAGAATTGAATATAATGGTTGTATAGCTCATCTTGAAAATCAAATTAAAATTTATAAAATAACAGATCAAAAGATAAAAGATGAACTCTTACAAACAACTTATGATAAAGAATATGCTGAGTTAAAATTAAAAGAAACTTTAATCAAATTAGAAGAATGTCAAATGAAATTTGAACAGAATAAATTAACTATTAAAATTTTTGAAAGAAGTTCTAAAATTATTGATGAGTTAACCAGTAATCAAACCACTGAAAAAGTTGTGCATGGAGTTGGATATCATGCAGTTCCACCTCCAACTAATTTTATCCCTCCTCTTAAATCAAGCACATAAAGAACATTAAATGAATTAAAAATAGAAAATCAAACTGAAAACAATAATGATTCATCTGATGATGATCAAACAACTGATACAAGTTTTCATACCACACAAAGTCAAACTGAATCCCCAAAATATAACTCAGAAAATATACCAAAAATTTTAAGAAGGGGAAATCAAAGAAACTTGAACCAGTTAAAAGAACAAAGAAAGTCTGAAGGTGCTAAATCAACAAAATTAACATGCTTAATTTGCAACAAAGTTAACCACATAGCAAAGAATTGTAACTTTAATACAATTAACTGCAAAGAATTCAAAGAGTTTAAAGTTAACAAAGAAAAAGAGAAAGCATTAAAACTAAAACAAACTGAAGAAGCCAAAGAAATTAGAAATCAACATGTTGAAGTTCCCAAATTTGGAAGAACTGTACAGAGATTTGTGCAAAATATCAGGCATAAAAGTCCAAACAGAAGTAATTATTTCAAAAACAATGGAAAACTAAATCAATTTCCACAATACTCAAAGTTTTCTAACATCAGTAGGAACTATTCCAGATTTACTACTGGTAAAAACCCTAATTATAATGTTGTCTGGTACAATTACAAAAATACTACTGATTATGCTAAAAACTCAAATTACCCAAATACTACTGGTCCATCGGTAGTAAAATACTCAAAAGCAAAAACTACGGGTATAAACCTAGGTCAGTAGTAAAACAGAACACCAGTACCAACCAACAAACTAAGACAAAACCTGCATACAAAGCTCATCCATTTAGCAAAACTTACTCCTCAAAGGATAAACCCAAGACAAAACAAGCTTGGGTTCCCAAAATTAACTAATTCATTTACTTTATGTGCAGAGCATTCAGATCACTGAAGAAGGAAGAACACGGCATATTGATAGTGGATGCTCTAGGCACATGACTGGAAATCTTCAAATTCTCAGAGATTTCAAGTCTTTTGAAGGTGGATATGTTGCATTTGGTGAAAATCCAAGAGGTGGTAAGATTACAGGTAAAGGTACAGTATCAAATGGTAAGATTACTTTTGATGATGTAATTTATGTTGTTGAGCTTAAATATAATCTGGTTAGTGTCTCACAAGTCTGTGATAAGAAGAACAAAATTCTTTTTACAGATGTAGAGTGCATCATTCTTTCTCCTGATTTTATTTTAGATGAAAAATTTGTTGTTTTAAGAACACCAAGGAGAAACAATGTGTATTGCCTGAATACTGGGGGAGAACTCATTTCTTCAAATGAGATCAACTATTTTATATCTAAGGCAAACACAAATGAATCAGAACTTTGGCATAGAAGGATGTGTCACACAAATTTTAAAAATATGAACAATTTAGTTAAAAAGAATTTGGTAGTTGGTTTACCACAAAAATAATTTATGTGTGATCATCACTGTGTTGCATGCCTAAAAGGTAAGCAACACAAGACTTCTCATAAGACCAAAGCAATCAATTCTATTTCTAATCCTTTGCAGCTCTTACATATGGACCTTTTTGGACCTACAAATGTAATGAGTATCAGAAAGAAACCATACTGCCTTGTTATTACTGATGATTTTTCCAGATATACTCGAGTTTTCTTTCTTAGGACCAAAGATGAAACAAGTGAGATTATAAAAAATCTAATTGTAAAGCTGGAAAATACAAGAGATCTCAAAGTGAAAGCAATTAGATGTGATAATGGCATAGAATTTAAGAATACTAATCTAATTGATTTTTGTGATCTTAAGGGTATTGACAGGCAGTACAGCTCACCAAGAACTCCACAACAAAATGGTGTAGCAGAAAGAAGAAATAGAACCATTATTGAAGCAGCCAGATCCATGCTTGCAGATTCAAAATTAACAATAACTTTTTGGGCTGAAGCTGTTAATACTGCTTGTTATGTTCAAAACAGAGTATTAATAGTTAAGCCTCACTTTAAAACACCTTATGAAATTTTTAATAAAAGAAAACCCTCAATAAGCTTTCTAAAATCATATGGTTGTCCTTGTACTATTTTAATTACAAGAGAACAAATTGGTAAATTTGACTGCAAAGCAGATGATGGAATATTTGTAGGATCTCAACTCAAAGCAAATCTTACAGAGTATTCAACAAAAGGCTAAGGATCATTGAAGAAAGTGTAAATGTATCCTTTAATGAAAATCTGATGAATGAACAGGGAAATGGTCCAGATTGGTTATTTAACATTAATAATCTAACCAAATCTTTTGATGTTAATTATGATTATAATGCAGGAGATTCAAACAATCAAAACCAACAAGGAGGATCATCATCAAATGGCAGTCAAGACATTATGAAATATATCTTAGTTAATACTGATCCCACAATTGATTCTGAGGACAGTAGTAACTATGATAACCCTAGCCTTCTTGACACCAGTAACAACTCCAACTCTCAAGATACTATTGATCCCAGTAGTAACTCAGAATCTCAAAGTTTTGATGATGAACCAAACCAAAATGGTGTCAGTAACAACAATGAACCACCTGAACTTAATGAAGAAAATGTTACTACTGACACCAGTAGCAATGAAGAATCCCCACAAAATACAGACAATCAAGAAGAAACATGGACAGATGCTCAAATTCCTGAATCCAATGAGTCAAACCTTGATAGTCAAATACCTGTTGACAAAGTTCCAGGAACCAGAACTGAAAAGAATCATCCTTTGGACCTAGTCCTGAGTGATGTCAATTCAAACATGCAGACAAGAAGCAAATTCAATTCTTCATTAAATTCAAATGTTTGTAACATTAGTTTAATATCTAATGAATGTATGTATGAATGTTTTCTGTCACAGGAGAAACCTAAGAAAATTCAACAAGCAATGAAAGACTCAAACTGGATCATAGCAATGCAAGAGAAACTTCTTCAATTCAAATTACAAGTTGTATGGACTCTTGTACCTCTACCAAAAGGAAAAAGAGCCATTGGAACAAGATGGATCTTCAGAAACAAGAAATATGAAAGAGGTATAGTGATAAAAAACAAAGCAAGACTTGTAGCCCAAGGATACACTCAAGAAGAAGGTATTGACTATGATGAAGTATATGCACCTGTTGCTAGAATTGAAGCAATAAGAATATTTCTGGCATATGCTTCATACAAGAAGATCAAAGTCTACCAAATGGATGTGAAAAGTGGTTTCCTTTATGGGAAAATTGAAGAAGAAGTGTATGTGTGTCAACCTCCAGGATTTGAAGATCCAGAACATGATGACTATGTGTACAAGCTAGACAAAGCTCTATATGGCCTTCATCAGGCACCAAGAGCTTGGTATGACACATTATTATCATACTTACTGAAGAACAATTTCAAAAGAGGTGCAATTGACAAAACATTGTTCACAAGAAAGGTCAAAGATGATATACTACTGGTCCAAATATATGTAGATGATATCATCTTTGGATCAACAAATGATCAACTGTTCAAAGAGTTTGAAGAATTAATGCAGATCAAGTTCAAAATGAGCTCAATGGGTCCAATGAACTTCTTCCTTGGACTCCAAATCAATCAAAAATCAGATGGTATTTTGATTAATCAATCAAAATATGTCAGAGACATATTGGAGAAATTTGCAATGAAAGACTGCACAAGTACAAGCACACCAATGGAAACTCACAAACACCTACATCCTGATGTTGAGGGGGAGGATGTAGATGAACATCTTTACAGATCTATGATAGGCTCTTTAATGTATTTACCTGCATCAAGACCTGACATTATGTATAGTGTTTGTGTATGTGCCAGGTATCAAGCAAGACCTAAGGAACTACACTTACAAGCTCTCAAAAGAATCTTTAGATACCTGAAGGGAAAACCTTCTCTTGGTCTTTGGTATCCACATGCCTCACCATTTGAACTTATAGCCTATACTGATAGTGACTATGGTGGTGAATGTCAAGATAGAAAATCTACTACTGGTGGATGTCAATTCTTTGGATCAAGATTGGTGTCATGTCAATGCAAGAAACAAACCAATGTTTCAACATCAACTGCTGAAGTAGAGTATGTAGCTGCATCTGCTTGCTGTGCTCAAGTTCTATGGATTCAAAATCAACTCCTAGACTTTGGTATCTCTATTCTTAAAACTCCTATTTTTATTGATAATCAAAGTGCTATCAGTATTGTGAATAATCCAGTAAAACATTCAAAAACAAAACACATTGAAATAAGATTTCATTTTATAAGGGATTGTAATGAAAAGAAATTGATCAAAGTAGAGAAAATTCATACTAATAATCAATTAGCCGATCTTTTTACAAAAGCATTTGATGTAGGAAGATTCAGCTTCTTGGTTAGCAGTAATGGAATGATTTTAATAAATTAATTTCACAAAAGAAAATCATATGTAAAGTTTTTTGTACAATTCTTTTATATTTATAGGTATGTTTTACTACTGGTTATTTATTACTACTGATCGTGTGTTAATCTTACAATTTAGTACTGATAGGGTTTTTAGTAGAATTAGGTTAAGTATAGAAACAACAGTTACTACTGACGTTTTTACTACTGATACTTATTTATTACTGATCGACCGTTATCTGTAAAATATGACATTTTACTATACTGACCCCCATGAAAATAGCCGTTGGGTTATGATTCGAAGGGTGTTTCGGTATTTTTGCAGGTAAATTCGAAAAATATAAATAGCTGATTGTGATTAGTTTAGCATTATCCTCTCCTCGATTCGATAAACCCTACGCTAAACCCTAATCTCTGCAAAATCCGATCAAAAGCCTGCATCAGTAGCAAAGAAAATCATTCCACAAATTACTCGCACAAATAAAATCGATTCAACTCTCCCTGAAATCAAAGATCAAAATCAAACAAATGGCTACTCTAAAATCATTAGAAGTAAAACCGATCTCAAATACTCTGAATTTCACAATATGTGTGCATTCTTAAGAAATCCAGATGGCACAAAGGATTTCAGACCTATAGTTATGTTCTTAAAGAACACATACATCAAGTTTGCACTCACCATCAACCCTAAAGCTTATCAACAGCATCTTGTTGATTTCTGGGAAAATGCTGAAAGGCTGGAAGAATCAAATATGTCAAAAATCAAATCCATTGTAGATGGGAAGCCAATCATCATCACTGAACAGTCCATCAGACATCATCTTCAACTGAATGATGAATCAGGTTTGTTTTCTTTAACTAAGGAAGATCTTGTTGATATTTTACAAAAAAATGGGGTATGAAGGAAGACTAGATATAGTCACTTTTCAAAAAGGTCATCTTTCACCTCAATGGAAATATCTTGTTCATACTATTCAACACTGTATCTCTCCTAAAAAGAGTACTTGGAATGAGTTCAACAAGTCAATAGCATCTGCTGTTGTTTGTCTGTGCACAGGACAAGTATTCAATTTTTCAAACATGATTTTTGAAGGAATGCTTGCTAATCTATCATCTTCTAAATTTTTAATGTATCCAAGATTCCTAACTCATATTTTAAACTCGGAAATTCCAAATCTCTCAACACCTAAAAACATTTTTGTTACACCAGAATTAAATAAAAAGGTGTACTCTAATATGAGAAAATAATTTAAATTTTCTGGGAAGGTTACTCCATTGTTTCAAAACATGATTTATGATCAACCCCCAACAGGAGAAGGTTCAAGTCACCCCATTGAACCCCAACCAACTCCACCACTAAATACAGCCCAAACACAACCCATTCATTCCACTCAATTACCTGAACCAACGGATGTCCTGAATGTGTCCCAGGTACATGAAATTAATCCACAGAGTGCTACTCTTCACTCTGAGGAAGACCAGACCATTGCCAAACAAATTTCCAAAACGTACAAAAGGAAGAAAACTTCCTTAAAGGACACTAGGGGACCAATTGAGTCAAACCCCAGACTCCAAGAGTTGTCCTCCAAGGAGGAGAGAGGGCATGAGGAAAGGGCTCTCACTACTGATGCCCCAAAGGTGGGTGCACATGCTAGTGAGAACATAAATATGACCCATACCTCGGCAACTCTAAGTGATGACTCATCTTTTAAGGCAGCACTAAGAGGACCCCGGTGCCAAGAAACCACAAGGGGGGATACTACTGCTTCTTCTAGAAAGAAGAGAGTGTCTAAACAACCCATTTTATCACCAAGAAGTGATAAGGGTAGAAAGAAACAAACTGAATTGACGGATAGGATGGAAAACCTAAAAGCCAATGTACCAAATGAGCCCAATGATCCACCCAAAGGGGCTGAGGGCAGTATTAAACCAACACAATTGACGGATAGGAAGGAAAACCTTAAAACCACTGTACAACATTGTCTGAATTTACTGAATAATCAAGGAAAAACCATGACTTACATGAAGAAATACATCAATACTCTGAACAGAAGACAGAAGAGGTTCGAGTACAAGCTACAAAGGCAATCAAATTTAATCAGAACGTTACAACGAAAGATTGCAGATAGTGAGGCTCAACAGGTTGAGATCACTAAGGGGGAGAAAGATCAAATTCCAGGAATGATTGATCAATCAATAGCAGCAGTAGCCCTCCTAAATCTAAAAGAAGCTCATGGTGAAACATGTCAGAGTTATGGTGAAGACCTGAACAGAGGAATAAAAAGTATGGAAGAGGATGTATTTGTGTCTGCAAATCAATCTCAAACAGCAGAACAAGTAAACTCTCCAGTTACGACTGAAGTCATAGAGACTACTGATCCTATGGATACTACTGAAGCAAATGATCAAGAGGTTGTTACTACTGATCACATTGAAGAAGATGAAACACCAGTAGTAAATGCTCCAGAAGAAAATATCATTCCTACTACTGATGCCCTAACAGTAGTAACTACAACAACAACCTCACCAGTAGTAATCTCATCACAACAGTTGGTGGTATTTGAACCAGAAGCTACACCAGTAGTAACTACCTTGGTTACTACTGAAGATGCAGAAGAACTACCAGAAGTTCTTGAACCAGCTGTTATCATACCAAGACCTCCAACTCCAGAATTACAACCACTTATCATACCTGACATTGATGATAATGTGAATTGGTATGAAGTTGATGAATGTACACTTCCTCCTCACCCAAGATACTACCACAGAATAAGATACATTTATTCTCTCCATCAATTGTATTTACTCATGTTCTTGATATGAAATACACTCCACCTCTACTATCAGCCTGTGTTGGAAAAGGGAAAGAAAAATTTGATGATGACCATCCAAACAGAGCTCTAGGTCACCACATGGTAAACAAAATGAACCATGTTAGACCTGCAAAACAAGACAAATGGAAGGTGAATAAGATAAGGTATCTAAGGAAAGTTGCAAAGACTCAAGCTCTTGAAGATAAGAAAAAGGTTGAAGAAGAAAAACTGAAAAATGCAGCAATTCAAGAAGTCGATACAACAATTCAAGAGGTTGAAGGATTCCTGGTAGAAGATCAAAATGCAGAATTTAATAAACAAAGAAAAATAGAAGAAGAACATCTAAATTGCCTTGAATATCTAGTAGCAGAATGTAAAAGAGAAAAAGCTGACCTACCAGATGAAATTTTTGAACAAAAGAAGAAAATGATCGACTTCTTAAAATCAAAAGGTCATAGTGCTAAGTCTTTTGGCAGAATGAAAATGATTACAATAGTTGATAAATATTGTACTGCCAAGAAAAGAGAATTAGCAGAATTAGAAGTAGATGAAGAAAAAGAAAAGATATTAGTAGAAATTGATCCCACAATCATACTCTCCAGAACACCAATCTCTGGTGAACCATCTAAACCCCCTTCCAAAAACAGAAAAGCTCTTCAACTAGAACAAGAGGAAAGGAAGAAAACAAAACAAACATAAATTATTCCAGTACATGAATTTCCTGTTGCTCCTCTTGAAGAAAATCCAATTATCAATTGGATAGTTGTTGATAATGTCACTGAAATTATAATAGAAGACAAAACAACTCAGAGATTTAAGGCATGGAAACCAATGGTTATGTCCTGTAGTAGAAGTGACATTATTAAAGTTTTAATCACTGGAAAGCCAAGAATGACAAAGAAATCATGAAAAAACTCAGGAGCTGGATACATTACTCAAATGATTGATGCTGCTTTTTATCCAGACAACTATCCTGAAATATTCACTAACACAGAAAATGTTTATGCTTGGAATGTGTTACCTACTGTGAATATGTACTTCTTTGAAAGAACCAGTAAGAAGTGTGAGATGTACTTGTATGAAAAGGAATATCCTCATTCTAAAGAAACAATGTACAAGATAATCACATGTTCTTTCATGCATCCCCATGATCTTGCTTTATTTCAAGAAAAATATAATTACTTTGTGAAAAGAAACAACATATACATAATTGCACAAAGGAAAAAACAAAATCAGAAAACTTTAGAGGGTGATTAAAGAAGAAAACAACAATTGGAAGAAATGAGAAAGAAGGAAGAAGAAGATAAGAAACTTGGTTAATTAAAAGTGAATTAACAAGTTTAGGGGGAGATTATTGGGAAATAAACATTCTAATACTGATGCTGCAGTTAGTACTGATCAATGATTACTGAAGTTAGTACTGATGGGGCAGAAAAGCAAAATACTACTGATGATATGATCTTGGAATTACTACTGATGATCAAGTTTACTACTGATGTCTATTTATGGTGCTGATCGAGTCCGAGATTCTAGTATAGTTAGTTATAGAATATTTATCGTTTGTATATTGATTGTAATCGAATCCTAGAATAACTAGGTTAATATTTTAGGCTTCAAGGACTATTATAAATAGTTCCTTACGAATTGTAAACGTACGTGTGTATTGTTCGAATTATTCAATATACATTGAAGCTTTTTGTGATTACTGTGTTCTTATTATTGTTCTTATTCAATTACAGTTTTCGTTTGTTCTTAATCAAATAACAAGAGTGTTAATCCGCTGTAACTTCTCTTGTTAGTAGATCTGTGATTAAATAATCTGTTTGGGTTATTCGATCCTGACAAGTACGTCGGGTATAGAACAAATTTCTATTTGTAAATCACTATAGTATTACATATATAAATTAACAAATACTATAAAAACCTGAAATTAGATCCAGTTACTATATATTTTGGTTCCAATTGTGTCTATATATACCTGATACGAACCTGGAACCACACTGGAACCGTATTTTGTAAACGGTTCGGTTCTCGGGTCTACTAATCTTCTGAAATAGAGTCTCGTGTATTTCGGGTTCGGGTCCATCAATGTCGGTTCTGGATCCGATCTCATCCCTACCTAAACCTATCTTGTTCAGAATTTCGGTTCAAAAAAATCAGCCCTAACCTGGATATATTAGAACCAAGGTGATCCAGACATGACACGTTTGACCCATGTATTTTAATGGGTTGGGGGATAAAATGGTTTAACGGGTCAAAATCAAGTTGGCGGGTCACAAATAAACAAATGAACCCAAATACCAGGCTAATCGTGAGGAGGGAAAAACTAAAAGGTCAAAATATTTTCAAACAAAGATTTTTTGGCGAGGCTTAGGAGATATTTTAGTATTTATAATTTTTTATTCAAATAAACGGGTTGGCTAGTAGACTCATTTGTACATAATTCAACACGAATATGACCTGATTTCTAAACAACGTGGATGGATCGATCTATTTATGACCCAATCCATTTAGGCTCGACTATAACCCATTATTTCCCCGTGGTTCCGTTTTACCAAGAGAAAATTCTCCACCTTTATGATATAGTGTAAGATTCAAAATTCAAAGCAGTAAATTGATTAAGAAGTCAAAGGTTTGACAAAAATAGATTGCTTAAAAGCAAAGGGAAGACTCATTGGAAGAATGGTCGCGGCACACACATACATTCATGTTTATGTGTGTTTGTTTCTTCTTATAATCAACAATTGTAAGTAAAACTTTTAATTTAGTTATTACTCTAGTAAAATAATATAAAAAGGTTTATTCACATATCTAAAAAAGATATTTTTGACCTATAATATGATTCAACATGCCACCATGCACATTTTGCGCTATGTATTTCTTGTGATAAAGCAAGGGTTATCATTATCTCACTCTCCCTTAACTTTCATCTCCCAATCTCCCCCATGCTCTCTTTTCTAACCTTTCTCCTCCGCCACCTCTGCTGCCCGCTATGGTAGCCGGAGTTCAACGTTTACCGGTGGCACTCCTTGTTCTTATACTTCTTATTGCTCTCTCACTCCTCTTACTGTTGTTCACCACCACCACCGTCTCTATTTATAACCATCTACCACCAACTATAATTACCAAACTTCATATCAAGCAACAAGATCACCACCATCACTTGGTGGCTCGCCGGACATTACACAACAAAAAAAGATCACCGCCAGCACCCGTGAAATTCAACTTTTCATTATTCATTTCCGGGCGGCACCACCACCGGAAACTTGTTCCTAGTCCTTTCGTGGCACGGACCGAGATTCACCCAAGATATGGCGTTGAGATGCACCTTGTCCCAACGGGTCCGAACCCGTTGCACCATTGAGGTTTCTATCAAGACTTCCAATTTTTGTACTTGTTTATGTTTTGCTTCATATTTAATTTCTGTTCGACTCATAACATAAAACTTTCTACAATTTTGATGTTTGGTATATGTGCAATATAGGGTATTTTTTTAGTGGTACGTGCGTTACTCATCAACCAAAACCAAAAAGGTTGTGTGTTTAAGTTTAACATTTCAATAATACTAATAATAATAAAGACAATGATCAAAGGGTCTTTAGTTAATAATATGTGAATAAATCCAATTCAACCAATAGAGTTTATAATAATCTCTAACCCGTTTCTTTTTCACCTCTACTAAAGGCGTGTTTATTTTGATGGAATCTTTTGTAATCTATTATAATTAAAATTCATTTCTACTACAATGATGTTTGAATAAATTTTTATAAAAAATTAATTCTCATGTAATTTAGACATTTCCTCATTCATTATAATTTAGATTCCTTAACAAAAAGCTAAGAATATAATTATATTCCTTGAGCGAACTAAGACTACCCAAGGGTGCGTCGCACCACCCACGCTGCCAGTACCAGTAGTCCCTTACCATGGGACATGTCCTTCCCCTTACGCCTTAACCATGACCACGCCAAAACTCATACATTCGGTGGGTCGCCTTGTGTGGTGTTGTGTTGACTTGTACCTCATACACGGTAAGTGATACATGCACTAATAAATTTAATTTTAAGGTTTGATTGTGGGTTTGATCAATGCTACGTAGGTTTGGTCGGAGTTCGTCATGTGTTTGGTCGGAAGAGAAAAAACTAATGTGATGCTGATATGGCGGGGATGACCAAACTTGGTTTATTTGGTGTTGCTAATGCGTCAAAGATCTGTTGCTAAATCTTGAATTAGTCGTTATTTCGTCGCTAAGAATTGGGATAATTTGATGTCGCTAACTTGTCTATAACTTTTAACGAGTAAATATATTAACATCTAGTAAGGAGGTTGAGAAAAAATTGAATTACAGAGAAACAGAAGAACGAAATTAAAGGAGCGAAAAGTACTACTCTAATCTACCCAATGTAGGATAACATTTTTATCTCTACTATTAATATAAAGAAAAAAGAAAATTTGACATCATCTACTAGCGAATCTTTTCCGAGACTTTTGTCTTTGATCCCATATTCTTCCTGACTTTCTGTATATCCAAAGTGTCCATAAAGTCGATTGAATAACTACTGCAAAATGTTTCTTTAGGGGAAGCGAACCGTTATTGTTATCCGAAAGCTTGTTGATGTCTAGTAGACAAGTAAGTCTAAGGTTATGTATGCTCAACCAATTGAAGATTATATCCCAAACGTCTTTAGCAATTTTGCAACCAAGAAAGATATGAGTTTTATCTTCAAACATCTATTTGAGTGAAGATCGATATCTTTGTTGTTGATATTGTTTTTAGTGGGAAATCTTTCATTAGCAATTCCTCAAAGAGAAATGATATTTATTCCTACATATTATCCTGCTCACTTGATATGATAACATGCGTAATCCATTAATTCTCTCTCATATTATTATTTGATTTAACTCATGTCTTAATTTAATGTAGAAAGATAAGCAGAAAAAAATGGTATGAAACAATACCATTACTCTTCCTCGAATTAAAATGTTGACCTTTGAAACGAAAACCATTCTGATAATTGTTGTGAATTAATTTCCTCCTAAATCACAAACAAATATCTTTTTAAGAAGCCCAAAGTGTGCCAGCGGATTTATTCTCTTCATTGCAAAAAAGATTAAGTGGGCCATGAAATTATTAAGCTCCTCAAATTGCTCCAATGGGCTCTGAAAAGATCCCTGCACCACGCCCAACATCATTAAAACAAAAGGGAAAAAAAGCAAATGAGCGAAGTGAGTGCTGAATTCTTTAAGGTTCTAAGAAGCTGAGGTGAAGTTAAAGTTCCACATGTTGCGGATTGACCAAGAAGTGAAGAACAAATGGATCAAAAACATGTGCATTTCACACCCTTCTAAAAGCAGTCACCGAAGGCACTCTATTTGCAACAACTAACAGGTCAAACCACAAAGCAGAGTCGGATTGGATTTTTAGGAGGCCGATACGTTTTGTTAAAAATAGGTCATAAAACTTAAACGATCGAAAATTATAAATAAATTAATTCTAATATTCATTTGTAGTTGTGGGTAGCTGTTAACACTTAACCCCCTATAAACAATATACTTCTTCCATTTTAAAATAAGTGGTACACTTTTTATTTTGGGTGTTTCAGAATAAGTGATACACTTTGAAAACTTGTATTATTTGGTAAAAGTTGCGGGACCCACATCCACTAATCATTTCATTTAATATAGTAAAATGATTCATTTACAATTACTTTTATTTTTAAAATCATTAAACACACTTTAATCAAAATGTATGGACACATCTCTACTAACTATCAAATTTAATACTAGTATAAATATAATAACCTTCTTTATAATGTTTTGCCTCAAAAAACGTAAAACTCCAAATATATTACTTAGTTTTAAACGGAGGAAGTAACTTAATATTACTTGTGCCAATAAAAAACACATGCTAATATATGCAAGAAAAATATTAAGCCTTTTATTTTGGTAAATCACATTCACGTATATATTTTAACATTCGTTGGCCTGCCACAAAGCATGTAAATTGTTTATGTAAACGATAATTTTGTAGATTAATAAAAACTGGATTCTAATTGTTAATTTCGAACGGAAACTTGGAAATATTAATGCTGAAAATGGGACGGTCTCATGGAAGTTAAAATTTTGCAGCTAATAATTTGGAACTACAAGGATCGATGTAAGCATATCATATTCTTAGGTATCTGATTTGGCTAATTATAGACATTAACAGTTTTTTTGTTGTTTTTGTTTTTGTCAATAGCAAAAGAACAATCATAAAAAATTAATGAAAAATTCATATGTTTCTATTAAAATCGCATAAATCTCTTATACCAAATACTTATGTATCACTTGATGGTTATTTATTTTGATTTTAAATGTAAATCATAACCCTTCTTACGTTAAAAGTACTATCGGTAATGGTACATATTATTTTTAGAAGAGGTATTAATTTTATGAGAAATGATATTTAGCACCATAACTCATTTGATAGGATAACAAATATAATCTATTAATTCTCCCTCATAATATTATATCTTGATTTTGACATATGTCTTCATCTAATAAGTAGAACTATGAGCACGACTAATGATAGGACTAAATACCATTTCTCTAATTTTATCTATTACTTTAAAAATACAATGAGTATTACTAATACAAAAAGGTGAATGTTCAAAGAATTAAAAAGTAAATAATGAAAAAATCAATAAATTAAAAATAGCACCTTCATGAAATTACAAATAGAACATAGACAGCAAACAAGGATAACTTTAAGGAAGTTTGGAAAGTGGGACAACTATATTCATTCTAATGGTGAGAAGAGGATTGAGGAGGATGCACGAAGTTGACCTAATTTATCCAAAATGAGTTGACACCATTGTCAACTGTCAACTACCTTTGGAACTACTTTTTATAATTTAATTATTCTCTTTGTGACAAAAGGAAGAGAAATAGAATTTCCCTACGGTTTCTTTTTCATTTCATATTTTTTAAAGGAGAATTACTTATTTATTTATTTTTGTTTTAGTTGATTAGTAGTGTTTGACCAGTTAATGAATCAAGTGTTATAATCTTATAATCAATATAATAAAATACTCATATATTGTAGATAATTATTCTTTTAGGAGGTTATAAATAATTATCAGAATAAATTAATATGCGTATCTTTATTTTTAAGGGTTTGTTAGTGATTATCATCAACCAAGATACAGTGGATTTAAGTTTCATTTGAGACATGATGATGTTTCTAATTAAAAAGGTGGATGGTTCGAGGGACGGCATACTGCCCCTTGTGGATGTCACTGTCTAGGCTCGAACCACTAACTTACTAACTTTCCGTTAAAAAAAAAAAAAAAAATTTATTTATTAGGTATATAGAACTTGTGGAAAAAGATGTTAATTTTGGTTAGCATTTCATGGAGAATCCAAAACCGTAAGTCCCCATATTTGATGAGTCACAGAGTATCATTGAATAAAGTGAGTATTAAATGTGTGCACATTTTATAATGTGTAGGTCTAATACAAAGATGTATTGTTGACATGTATGTATCAATTGAATGCTTGTTAAAGTATCATCTGATATGTCGTTAACTTAAAATAAAGAAACTGAAGCATGAGTAGTGACAGCAATTAGGAGCCGTCTAAGGTAGGGTAGTGTTTTTTTCTAAAAAACCGGGTAATCGGATTTCGGGTATAGGGTACGGGTAGTGTTTTTCTAAAAAACCGGGTAATCAGGTACCCGATACCCGAATTTTATTTTTCCAACTTTTATATATATATATATATATATTTTATATTATTATTAGACATTAATTATCATTAGATATTGGCATATGCTTGACTCCTTTTGACAAATGCGCAAAATCTAAAACTCTATCTCAATTCTCACGTACAAACCATCTCATTCTCACATCCGTCATTGAATCATGGTCTTGAATCATTGGATATCTTTAAAGATTTGGTCAGATTCATTACTAGTGAAGATTTTTCTTTAAAGAAATCATAACATGAATTTTTAATAATATATTTAGTAATAAAATTTAAAGACTTTAAATATATAAATGTTGGATCCCAACAACACAACCGTGTTGCGTTATGACCGAGTAACGAAGATACGATAAGTAAATAACAACAAGATTTCAATGATTAAGAGTTTTTTTAAAAACAGCTTAATACAATACAGAGTTTGCGGAAATAGATAGTACACACTACCTAAAACTCTATACTTGAGTTGACACTTTAGACCGCTCAAACTAGAAGGGTATACACTGAGAGTTATATCAGCTGATACTAACAGCTGATATTAATGCCTTAGTAATAACTATGGAGGAGTTAATACTTAGACAATAACTAACTCTCATAGAATGTTCTTGTGCTTATGATTTCTAAGGGTGTTCTAAAGGTGTTGTAAATGCAAGCATTTACGTCTGTATTTATAGCCCAAAATCCATGTTCCTTAGTCCACAAGTTTGACGACGTGTAAACATATTATTCGTCGATGTAGACTTGCCATGGATCATTAAATGCTATTGCACAAGTTATTGTCCCAAGTGTACTTTGTGTCCACTTCTTCCGGTACCTTTTCTGACGCACAGTGAAAGGTGTACTACATAAGTACAGAAGTTGGTGACTTTCTCTTTACATGCTTGAGGGACAAACGATGAAGTTGTACTGACATTATCTTCTATTCCAAAATAGAAGATCTTCATCGTTTTCTTCTTCTTTGAGTGGGAACGGGAAATGTTCAAGGTGTCAATGAACATTTCCTTTAAGTCTTCATCTGCAGCAGGTACTATCAGCTGATTCCACAATCAGCTGAATAGTCTTCTTCTTGTCTTTGTCCTTTGGTCATAGACTTCGAATGAACTCTCGTTAATAGCCGCTGATTTGACTTGTATCCTAAAGCTAAGTACGTACTCAGCTGAAGGTTTATTGTATATACTTGCTTCAGCTGAGATACATACTTCAGCTGTTATTTATTCTTCTTGGCTATCGAGCATCAAATCTTATTTACTTAGTCTTGGGACTAACAATCTCCCCCTATTTGATGCAGTCGAGTAACTGTATAAGTGTAACCCTGTAATGATTCAACTGAAAGAAGTCAGCTGAATACTTATGTACTTTGACCCTTAGGGTTCTTTTGTATATGTTTATCTTTTTACAATTTTTACAAGTATATTACAAAGTTTTGATTTTCTATTGATAAGGAAATTGAAATTCAAGGAAAATCAAAAAATATAATGCCTTGGATATAGCTTATCCAACGACATTGCGATACAGTGAGCGGAAGGCTGAGTCTATTAGGTTCTTCATTTCTCTTCCCTCTTCAGTAGAGGAACTCAGCAGCTTGTGATAGGTCATGAGTTGATCCACATCACACATTTCCAACTCATCTGCCCGCTGGAAGCATTGCACCTTCTTCTCCAGATAGCAAAAGCCGTGAATTGGTTCTTTCACGATCAGCCCAGGGACAAAGTTAACTCCCGTGGGAATGGCTTTTGTGATATTGGGTTTTGGTCGTTTAGCAAATGTGATTGACGATCCAATATCCAGTGGTCTGGAGTCAGCAAGAGGCTCAAGGAGAACGGACTTACGTTTCTCCCCTCTCGCTGAGGAGCTTTCACCAGCAATCTTTCTGACAACAGCAGCTTGAGATTTACACAATTCAGGAGGTATGCGATATACCAACTCAGGAGCATGTTTCCTGATTTCATCGCATAGAGTCTTGAAGGAGTAGATTGCGAATTGAATCTCATTTACCAGTTCTGTTATAATCCACGATGGTTTCGCAGTTCTGGCAGCTGCTTCAGCCTCTTTCCATTCATCGTAGTTGAGAATGAGGCTGATCTTGTTCAGAGAGAACTTTTCATGGAGCATCGCACTCCCAGCCCTTGTTATTACAATTTCATCAGGGCAGCTGGGATCGAATTTGGGGGCTCTTACGCTGGTGATCTTTGCTTCCTGCCTATGCTGATTAAGAACTTTGTTGAACAACCTAATGTTCTCAGCTCTTTGTGTTTCAGCTCTTCGATGCAGCTCTTCATGAGTTTTTCTTTGAAGGGCTAAGGCTGTATCAAGATCAGCAGCGGTTCCAACTTCATTTAAAATGAGGTTTTCAACCACAGCAGATGTAGGCTCCCCCTCAGCAGGATGAGGAATCTCCTGTGAAATAGGCTGAGGGTTTTGGATTTGCGGGGCTTGGACTTTTGGGACTTCAACTGATTCAAAAGAATCAACGATTTTAGTAAAACCAGTTGAAGTTTCAGCGTCTTCTTCTGATGTTCCAGTAGAGGTCATAGGTGGATTTCTTGAGTTGTCACCTGCTGGAACGTCTTCAGTATTGGCTCCAACAGCAGAGGTGATTATGAGTTGTGAAATTTCTTGTTCACCATGTTGTTCACCTGCTGAAGTGGCCTCTTTCTCCCCCTCAGAGAGTTCCCGAAGAAGAGGGGGACTCTCTGGTGCTGAAGCAGGATGGACATCAGGAGCACCCTCATTAAGCTTGGCAAGAATGAGGTCGAGGGTGCCTTGGAGACCAGCGACTTGAGAAGTCAGCGAGCTGACTACAGTCTCCAATTTGTCCAACCTGGTGGACACAGCAGAAGCTGACTCCTCAATAGCCTTAGAAAGGTGGCTATGAGTGATTGTCAGCAGAGACTCTTGCTTTGATTGGGCAAGAGCCAGGCTATCCCGAACTTCGGAGAGAAGTTTGTCGCTTTCGACTCTGTCAGAATCGCGAAGGGAGTTCAACTCTTGACGCACATAGTCGTTGACAGAGATGAACCCGCTGGTGTTGAGGTGAATCTGATCAGAAAGAAGAGCCAGCCGAGGAGTCTGAGTGTGGACCTCAGCGTGCAGAGAAGTTATGCTGGAAGAGAGGTTCTCAGCAGTTTTGGAAAACTTCTTTGGAACATCCCTGTGAAGGGAGTCCATCTGCTTCCTCAGCGTGGCCATCCCAGGTCGAATCTGGGATGTAACAACACTAGACATCAGAGCAGCAGTGGCTCTGATGGGAATGCTTCCTCCAGCTTCGCTGGATTCAGCATGGGACACTTGGACGCATTTGGGGAAGGGGTCCGGCATGTCTCCAGCTTGAGGGGTAACCTCAGCTGTGGAAGAAGGTGTTCCCGAGGTAGGAAGAAGAGTTCCTATGGGTTCCTCAGAAACTATGGGGGGTGAGTTGGGTCCAACTGAAACTTCTGGGGTTAAAACAGAAGTGCCTACTTCAGTTGTCAAAGGTGTACTGCTGAATGGGGATATCAGCAGAATCAAACATCATATGAAATGCTGTTTGAGAATCTGGTGCTTCGGTCTCAACAGTCAGCGAAACTGTTATGGAGACTGGAGGAAGAATTCCTCTGGGTGGTGGGTTAGCTGCCTCACAGCTCAGTTGGCGAATACGTTCGCGATCACTGGCAGCTTGCGTAGTTGCCTCAGTAACAACTTGGTCTAAAGTTGTCACTTCATTGGCGGTGGTGGTTTCCTCGATCACCAGCTGGTTTGAGCTGGTAACGTTGTGAGAAACAGAAAGAACAGCTTCAAGATTGACTTGGTTTCTAGTCAATCTATCATCAGCTGGTGACTCAGAAAGTGATGAAGAAGTTGGGGGTGGTGTGTGTGCAGCTGACACTCGGGTGGCTTGGGATGAGCCAAAAACTTCACCAGCAGTCTGTTGAGAGACTGAGGTTGCTTGTGGAGTTTGTTCCCTTGTTACAACGACAGATAATGAATCGGTCGAGGAGCTACGCAGAGGTGTGGAGCCGGCACTAACTCCTAAAGAACGAGATTGCCGTTTTGAAGTCTGCTGACTTGTTGAGAAATCAGCAGAGAGAGAGTGGATGAAAGGGAAGGAAGATGAAACAGCCGAGAGTGTTCGATTAGGAACTCCGAATATTGGTGGAGTTCCTTGATAAACACTGCCAATCTGAAAATGAGAAGAACAAAGATCAGAAGCTGATGAAACCTCTGATCGTAGGTGATCTTCTCTAGGACCCCGGCTGAGTCCAGATGCAGAATCTTTTTCAAGTTCAGCATCTGCAATCATCTTTTCTGCACCAATAGTAGCAGTCCTTCTTACCTCCAGCAGAGGGGAGACAGAAGTACTGGTGGCAGAAGAAGATGATAAAAAGAATGAAGAAGAAGGAGGGTGATTAGAGGGTCGCTTAACTCGCTTCTTCACCACCAGAGGAGAGTCATCTGCATCAGCAGAATCCTCATTCTCAAGGATTGAGATCGCTGTTGAGGTGGTGGTTTTCCCATCAGCAGCTGGGATGGTCGCCCAGTTGAGGGAAAACGCTTCAGATGAGAAAAGGACTTGCCTTCTTGGAGGGCGGATTTCTTCGATGTTGCGCCCTTCTTTCGATCCCTTTTGGATCTGACTCGATCATCTATGATCTTCAGCATGTACGAGGTGAGAGGAAATTCTTTTTCATCTTCCTTCCTTTGGAAGATGATGTTAGCGATGGAACGAACCATCACAGAATCCCCTGGAAGGTCTTCATAATTGATCTTCAGCTTTTCAACCATCACATGTGCGATGCACAATGTGAAAAAGCGAAGATAGGAAATATGATTTCCCTTGCTTTTCAGCTTCGTCTTGACCTCCTCGTACACCAGTTTCCCGTAGTCGATCCGCTGACCAGTGACTAGGGCTTCAGCAAAGACTTGCATGCTGGAGTTGCACTGGTTGAGAGACCCGGAATTGCCTCCGATACCCTGAATGATGTGGGTAAAGAAATAGGCCCATGGTCTCGTCAGCTGAGACTTCTTGAAGATCGGCACCCTGTCTTCTTCGTTTTCTAATCTGTATCCAGTGATACGGATTAGACTCGTTTTAGCTTCATCAGCAGATTTAGTCTGCTGATATTCTTCACCAGGTTGCAGATAATCGAATCCGCAGGCAACTCGGAAATCATCAAGAGAAATGGTGATTTGATGATCTCCAACCTGCGCAGTGATGTCGTCTCCAGGGGCGGAGGCGGACATCCAGAAATCACGCAAGAGTTCAATGATACTCTTGGTGACTCTGGTAAAGGCACCACAGATGGGGCAGTGACGCACAAACGTCACAACTGGTCGATAAATATCGACAAGATCATCCGGTGGGGAAAAGTTGCCTACTAGGTTTGAGTTCTGAGAGAACGCAATAGCAGCCCTAGTAAGAGAAACCTTTGGGGCTTTCTTCGACATTTTGAGGAGAGAGGGAAGAAAGATAAAGGTTAGAAATAGAGGGTTTTTGGAGAAAGAATTGTGGGAGAGATGATGAGGAGTGGAGAATGGATGGGTATTTATAGGGATTTATGGGACGGTTTGGGTAAAGATTTAAATTTGAACCGGGTCATAAATGGATAGTTGTAAAGCAACTATAGACACGTTGGTTATCGTGCAAAGGAGGTTGGATGTGACAGTGTGAGGTAGTGGAGCCGTTTCTGTGTCAGGGTAGTGGAGCCGTTTCTGTGTCAGGGTGTCTTGTCCCTCATAAATGCCAAATATTTTCACTTGAGTGGAAATATTTGCCACAGAGAACGTGTGGATAGGGTTGAAAGATGTCTTTTTATAGGAGAACCAAACATTTTAACTTGTAAAACATGATAAGTTATCATTTAAGAGATTTTATTCGGCTGACTGATAAATTCAAAAGGTTTTAGTCAGCTGAATGTACTAAGTAACAAAGTGAATCTTATCAGCTGCTGATAGTACTTCAGTAGTTGATTCAAGCATTCAACATACCTAACTCGTTGATCAAAAAGTTGAATCGTTTTTCATCTAAAGGCTTAGTGAATAGATCAGCCAGCTGAAGGTCAGTTGAAATGAAGTGGAGTTCAACGTCACCTTGTTCAATGTGATCTCTAATAAAATGATACCTTATGTCGATATGTTTGGTTCTAGAATGAAGAACTGGATTGTTGCTCATTGCAATAGCACTCGTGTTATCGCAATAGATATGAACTTTGCAGAAGTTCATGTCGAAATCAACAAGCTGATTCTTCATCCAAAGGACTTGAGCACAACAGCTTCCAGCAGCAACATATTCTGCTTCAGCTGTGGAGGTAGAAACAGTGCTTTGTTTCTTGCTTGTCCAGCTGACTAGCTTTCCACCAAGCAGTTGACATCCTCCAGTGGTGCTCTTTCTATCCATTTTGCAACCTGCAAAGTCTGAATCTGAATAGCCAATTAGATCAAGCCCGGAGTCTTTGGCATACCAAAGACCTAGGCTTGGAGTACCCTTAAGGTACCTCAAAATTCTTTTCGCAGCTATTAAGTGAGATTCTCTAGGATCAGCTTGATACCTAGCACACGTGCAAGTAGCAAACATAATATCTGGTCTGCTGGCGGTGAGATAGAGTAATGATCCAATGATTCCTCTATAGAATGTGACGTCAATTGACTTACCAGTGATGTCAGCATCTAAATTGTTTGGAGGAGCCATTGGTGTTTTCATGGATGATGATGAATTCATATCGAATTTCGTTAAAAGATCTTTGATATATTTTTCTTGATTTATAAAAATTCCATTTTTAGATTGCTTAACTTGTAAGCCAAGAAAATATGTCAATTCACCCATCATGCTCATCTCATACTTTGTAGACATAAGTTTTGAAAAACGTCTACAAAGTTTTTCATCAGTAGCACCAAAAATTATGTCATCCACATAAATTTGAACAAGAATGATATCACTTTTGATTTTGCGAATGAATAAGGTTTTATCAATCTTTCCCCTGGTGAAATCATTTGCTATGAGGAACGTGGAGAGTGTATCATACCATGCACGAGGAGCTTGTTTCAACCCATACATCGCTTTATCCAGTTTAAACACATAGTCTAAATACTTAGGATTTTCAAACCCTGGTGGTTGTTTAACATACACTTCCTCTTGCAGTTTCCCGTTTAAGAAAGCACTCTTCACGTCCATCTGAAAAACTGTGAAGTCTTTGTAAGCAGCGTAGGCTAGAAATATTCTAATAGCCTCAAGCCTAGCCACTGGAGAAAATGTTTCATCGAAATCGATTCCTTCCTCTTGTCTGTATCCTTGTGCAACAAGTCTAGCTTTGTTGCGAATAACTACACCTTCTTCATCCATTTTATTCCTAAATACCCATTTAGTACCAATTATTGTCTTTCCAGCTGGTGGAGGCACCAGCTGCCATACTTTGTTGACCTCGAATTGGTTAAGTTCTTCCTGCATCGCCTGAATCCAGCTTGAGTCTTTTAAAGCAGCTTTAATATTTTTCGGTTCTTCAGTTGCTAGAAAACAAGACCATAAGCAAAGATTGCATGATGCTTTACTTCTAGTGACTACTCCCTGCTGTGGATCTCCAATGATTAACTCAATTGGATGTTCTGAGGTCCACTTAGATTGAGGAGCAGCAGTAGAAGAGGAAGATTCAGCAGAATTAGATCCTTGTTGAGCGGCTGATTGCTCAGCAGGATGAATTACTTCATTTTGAACTGATCTTCTTGAAGTATGAAGAGGTGGCTTAGAAGTAGCCTTGGATGATGCTCTAATTGTTGGAATCTCTTGTCGAACAGCTGCAATGTCCACAAGATATGTAGGAGCATCATGGAATGTCTCATCTGATTCATTTACGGGAACATCAAAGAGATTTAAAGCATCAGAGAATGCTTCAGTTGTATCATCAGGGGATGATTCAGCTGATCTCTGAAATGCATCAGACGAGTCAACAGAGGAGGGGTTCAAAGCTTTTGAGTGTTCTTCAAAAGTAACATTTATGGACTCTTCCAATGTTTGTCTTCTTTTGTTGAAAACTCTATATGCTTTGGATAGAGTGGAGTATCCCAAGAAAATGGCTTCATCAGCTTTAGAGTCAAATTTACTCAGCTGATCTCCCGTGTTTAACACAAAACACACACAACCAAACACATGAAAGAAACCGATGAAAGGTTTCCTCTGACGAAAAATCTCATAAGAAGTCTTTTTGTGTCTCTTCACATAGAGAGACCTATTCTAAGTAAAACAAGCTGTGTTAACAGCCTCTGCCCAAAATTGCTTAGGCATGTTTGACTCAGCAAGCATTGTTCTTGCAGCTTCTATAAGGGTTCTGTTCCTTCTTTCAGCAACACCATTCTGTTGAGGTGTTCTTGCAGCTGAAAAGTTTTTGGGAGATCCCAACATCTGAACAGAAATCCCAACTCTAGACCCGTTTAGAAGTTCCATCCTTTTGATGAACTTGATAATTTCATCAGCTGCATCACTCTTGTGGCGTAAAAATATAACCCAAGTATCGTGAGTATTCATCAACGATAACAAGTGTATACTTTTTTCTACCTAGACTTTCAGTGCTCATGGGACCAAAAAGATCCATATGGAGCATGTGAAGGCATCTGTTGATGGAAAAACATTGCTTTGATTTGAAGGAGCTTTTATGTTGTTTACCTTGTTCACATGCAGAACAAAGCTTATCCTTTTCATATTTGATTTGTGGCAGACCGTTCACCAGCTGACCTCGCGCCAGCTTCGATATATTTTTGAAGTTCAGGTGAGATAGTCTTTTGTGCCACAGCCAATTCAGCTCTTCAGTAGAGTGAGAGAATAGACAGACTTCTTGACTTTGAGGATTTATGTCAAGTGTATAGACATTCTTGGTTCTGGGAGCAACTAATACTACCTTTCCATTCTTATCTGTCACCGTTCCTCTGTATTCGTTAAAGTTCACTGAGAACTTTGCATCACAAAGTTGGCTAATGCTGATAAGATTATGTTTCAGCCCATTTACATAACCAACTCTTGTGATTTTTATGGATCCATTAGAGATGGTTCCATAACCTTCAGTTGAGCCTCTACCATTATCACCAAAAACTACTGAGGGGCCATCACAAACTTCAAACTCTTCCAGCAGGGATTTGTAACCAGTCATGTGTCTTGAGCAACCACTGTCTAGGTACCAGACATGTTTGCTTTCATCACCCTGCACATAAGATAAAAGAGTTAGTTCTTTTTGGGAACCCACACTTCGGTGGGTCCTTGTGACTTCCCGCTGGGACTCACAGAAGTTGGCTTTTCAGTAGGCTCACATACTGAAGTTGGGGAAGGTCTCAAGCATGTGCTGTCACACTCACTTGCCATGTGCCCACGATCTCCACACTTATAGCATTTTCCGCTTCTTTGCAGTGGAGTAGAGGGTGAGGCAGTAGGATTGGGAACTGGACCCAAAATACCCTTCATTTTCTGATTATCAGAGATAGTCAGAGTTTGAACAAGTGATGTCAGCTTGCTGACCTTTCCTTTCAGCCGTCTGACAGACACAACTGAAGAAGGACTTGGAGTGTCCTTAGAAACACTCTTACCTTTGTTCTTTGCAGCTCGAGTACGAACTCTAACTGGCTTACCCTTGGAGGGTGTAAGAACAGTTTTATTTCCTGCTGTTCTTCTAGTCTTCTGCTGAGATCTAGCAGAAGATGCAGCAGGTGCTGAACCCGAGACAGATTTTCTAGGTTCAACAATGACTACAGTGGGTGTCCTAACTACCATGGTAGAGGAGTCAGTTGATGACTCTTCACCAGTAGCCATAGAAGGATCTTCTGAGAACATCTCAGTAGCATAGGATTTGGTAGACCTAACAAAGGAACCAAAAACCAATTCTTCAGCTGGCACAGAAGCATCAGCTGACGAGTAGTACAGATCATCTGTACTTCTGTCAGGTACAGCGGCTGCAACTAGGAAATATCCTCCTAGTACAGCTTGTACTTGACTGGGATTTGTGAGTTAACACATTCACTCACACGTTTGGATGAACGAGACCATGATTCACAAATCTTTTTAATTGCTTCAAGTTCTTTAACTTTTTCACTTAGATCATGTTGAAGAACTGAGTTAATAAATTTCGTTTCAGAAAGTTCTTCTTTTAAAGTTTTGTGGTCAATTAAACGTTCTTTTAAAAATGCATTTTCACGTAGAATAGCATTATGTTTATCCAAACATTCACCTTTCAGCTGATCAATGAAGTGCAAGTCACAAATAATAGAATCAACAATTTCTTTAGCTTTAGTAGCCTCAGCGGAGATTAGAGAGGTTACATTTTTGTGAACAATGTTGACCCATTTATAGGAACTAGCATCATCAGCTGTAATACTTTCATCATCATCAGCACGAGCCATCAAACACATTGTGGCCATTTGTTCATCGTCATCAAATGAGCTGTCACCAGAGTCAGCCCAATCATGAGTTTCAGCTACAAGACACTTGTCAGCAGCTTTGCCTTCAAGTGCCTTCTTTTCTTCTAGAATCTTTTTGGTGAAGGCTTCTAGCTTTTTGTAATTTTCTTCAATGGACTCACCAGTCGAAGATGATGAACTAGCTTTCTTCTGCTTGCAGTCGTTAGCATAGTGTCCCTTCTTGTTAAAGTTGTAGCAAGTTATCTCAGAGATGTCAGGTGTACTTCCAGAGGGTCTGGAAGACACAGCTGATGAGATAGATCTGCTACTCGAGCCTCTAGCTGAGGAGCCAGATTTGTTTTTGAAGAATTTTCTATTTTTAACAAGTAAGGCTAGCTCAGTTATAAGGGCTTCGTTGTCTTCGTCTTCATCAACTTCTTCAATGCTGACTTCAGGCATGCTGAACAAACCAGCAGCTGAAGCATTGTCAGCTTCATCATCTGATGGAGGATATTCGATTCTGCTGGGCTTGTTTAGAGAAACAAGAGCAGTCGAAGATCCAGAGAGACTCACCTTAGAGTCCTTTGGAGGTTGAAATTTGTTGAGTACAGTTCTCTCATGGCTTAGAAACATACCATAGAGAGAGGAAAGAGTATAATCTTTCAAAGTAGGAGACGTACTCATGCAAGTTATGATGGTAGCCCATTTAGAAGGTAAGGCAGCCATAAACTTACACATTTTGGACATATCGTCCTTATCAACCCCATGAGACTTCAGCTCGTTTAACAGAATGTTATAACGATTGAATGTTTGAGCGATAGTCTCACTAGGCTTGGCTTTAAACAGTTCATAATCATGTATGAGCATGTTTTTGTTATGTTCACGCACAACAGATGTGCCTTCATAAACTTCAGCCAGCCTCTCCCACATCTCTTTAACTGAATCACAAAATTGTATATTGTGTTACAGTTCATCACCAACTGCTTGAAAAAGCATATCCCTTCCTTTATTCTCAAGATGAACAAGACGTTTTTCAGCGTCTGTCCATTGAGCCTCAGATTTCACAACATAGTGTTCTGGGACTTCAGGAGTTCCAGGAATAAGGGTTTTGGGAACGTATTTTCCTATCATTATGTTATCTTGAAGTTTTGGGTGATAGGTAACCATGTGGACAACATACGCGTTTTCCACAGGGGATAGTTGGTTTGAGTTAGTTTGGGAGGTTTTTCAGATGATGGAAGATCTGATGATGTAGGTTCAGCCATAACAGATGCTCAAAATTGATGGAAAAACAATTTTGACACCCGCTCTGATACCAGTTGTTGGATCCCAACAACACAACCGTGTTGCGTTATGACCGAGTAACGAAGATACGATAAGTAAATAACAACAAGATTTAAATGATTAAGAGTTTTATTAAAAACAGCTTAATACAATACAGAGTTTGCGGAAATAGATAATACACACTACCTAAAACTCTATACTTGAGTTGACACTTTAGACCGCTCAAACTAGAAGGGTATACACTGAGAGTTATATCAGCTGATACTAACAGCTGATATTAATGCCTTAGTAATAACTATGGAGGAGTTAATACTTAGACAATAACTAACTCTCATAGAATGTTCTTGTGCTTATGATTTCTAAGGGTGTTCTAAAGGTGTTGTAAATGCAAGCATTTACGTCTGTATTTATAGCCCAAAATCCATGTTCCTTAGTCCACAAGTTTGACGACGTGTAAACATATTATTCGTCGATGTAGACTTGCCATGGATCATTAAATGCTATTGCACAAGTTATTGTCCCGAGTGTACTTTGTGTCCACTTCTTCCGGTACCTTTTCTGACGCACAGTTAAAGGTGTACTACATAAGTACAGAAGTTGTTGACTTTCTCTTTACATGCTTGAGGGACAAACGATGAAGTTGTACTGACATTATCTTCTATTCCAAAATAGAAGATCTTCATCGTTTTCTTCTTTTTGAGCGGGAACGGGAAATGTTCAAGGTGTCAATGAACATTTCCTTTAAGTCTTCATATGCAGCAGGTACTATCAGCTGATTCCACAATCAGCTGAATAGTCTTCTTCTTGTCTTTGTCCTTTGGTCATAGACTTCGAATGAACTCTCGTTAATAGCCGCTGATTTGACTTGTATCCTAAAGCTAAGTACGTACTCAGTTGAAGGTTTATTGTATATACTTGCTTCAACTGAGATACATACTTCAGCTGTTATTTATTCTTCTTGGCTATCGAGCATCAAATCTTCTTTACTTAGTCTTGGGACTAACAATAAATAATGGAGACTTCTGTTTATGTTAATTTTTGTTAAAAAGAAATTATAATTTCGGGTATCGGGTACCCGGTTTCGGGTACCCGGAAATCTGGGTACCCGGAAGTTCGGGTACGGGTACCGGGTACCTAAATCTACTATCCTAATTTTCGGTTACCCGATTTTCGGGTACCTGGATTTCCGGGTACCCGGTTTTTTTTCAAAACCCCTACCCGGAAATCCGGGTTCCCGGAAATTCGGGTACGGGTATCGGGTACCTAAATCTACTATCCTAATTTTCAGGTACCCGATTTTCAGGTACCTGGATTTCCAAATACCCAGTTTTAAACACCCATAGTCTAAGGACACATCCTTCCCTTTTTTCTTTGCTTGGTCAGCTTGTTGACTGAATGTGTGTGCTGCAAAGTAATTTGTTGTGTCATCACCCATGGTTTGGTAAAATGTAGAAGTAATTGGTTATTACTACGCGCATTTGGTCACGTGTGGGGTACGAAGCATTTATGATCATAAATTGCTTTTGGTACCCTCACATTACTACTATCATTAGAGAACGTCCTATGTGATCATTATACAAAGAGCTAACTTCTTACATTCCTATTAAAAGACATTAAACAATCCTTATTGAAAGATTTCTATCATCATTCATTTTTTAGAAATACTTGATACATCCGAGAGTTATATCACTCTTATATATATAACTATGTAAGTAGCAACTAAAATAAACCGGCCACTGCTAATATTTAAATTAAAATAATTTTAAACATGAATAAAATCTTTATTGAGGGTCTTGGGAATGTGGGATGTTGTGATGCCCATTCAAACATGCTTCCTTTTAGATAAACATACGTAGTTAAAACATGTGATATACATGTAACACGCACTACCCACAAAACTAGCTTAGTGAGCTCGTGTATGTTTAGCGTACGGAATTTTCGCACACAAGTATGCACGTGGTCAAAAATAATATTCAAAACCATAAGTTTCATGAATAATCATGGATTAATGGTATTAGTGCCTATAATTTGTGTCTATTTATGTGCCTACCATTTTGATCATGAGATTTGTCAAAATCAAGTGATGATATGAAGAGAGAGAATTAGTGAATAACACATGTCAAGTTTAGAAATGGGTAGGCCTATGGGTAGGCACCAATGGTAGACACAAATATCATTTCTCATCATCATGATATATCAATGTTAAAATCTCGTCGTGGATAAATGGTGAAAAACACAAGGCTTCTAGCCTAGTATTATTGGTGAAAAAGATAATGTGTTGTTCATGACCTAGGTCATGGGTTCAAGTCCCACCGTGGACAAATGGTGGGGTTTGTTCCTCATAGGTAGAGGGTTCGAGGGAAGGCATAGTGCCCTTTATGAATGTAACTGTCTAGACTCGAACCAATAACGTACTAACTGACCGTTCAAAAAAATAAAAATAAAATAAAATCTTAAAACGTAACAAACCATAAATGAAAAAGATTAATTTTATTAAATTTTATTATTAAGAATATTCATTTAGCATGTAAAACAAACATGATTATTAATTTATACAGATAGACACTATATATTCAGACAAATACATTAACCATACAGAACTTAATGAGGAAAAAATTTAAACAAGCCCGAAGGATTGAATTTGACCCATAAGGCTAAGGTGACGTTTGGTGCGCTGAAATCCTTTGAAAATTGAAGGAATTGGAATCCAATTCCTATGGAATTGGAATCCAATTCCTATGGATTGCTATATTTGGTCGGATGAAATTAGAATCCTTGATGGGAAATCATTCCATCAAACATGAGAATGTAAATTCCATCCAATAAAGGAAAGATCTTGAAATCCAATGAATGAAGGAATGTGATGATTACCATAAAAACTTACATACCTTTGAACCTTAAACCAACCACCACCCGCCACCACCGCCGACTACTACCACCCACCACCGCCTCTACCCACCACCCTCCAGCCACCACCACCACCTGCCACCACCACCACCACCACCGCTACCCACCACCACCATCACCCACTACCTGAAGGGTTTCACTACGCGCCATGCGACTGATCAACCACTTGGGTCGACCTCCTAGTGTACTTGGTTCGAACCATGACTGACCAAGAACATGAACTTGTTCTTGACCGTTTAATAAATTCATTTAAACTTTTTAATTTAAACCTTATAAACAATAAAACTTCGTCCAAATTACTAGGTTTAAAGAACTAGTTAAATAAATCTATCAAAATAATAATTAAACCTATTAAACATAAAATTATTTAATTAACTAGGTTTTAGATTATTATCCTAATTAATACTTTTTAAAGTAATAAACTTAAACTAGTTTAAACTTCTAGGGTTCTTTTAGGGTTTCTAAAATCTCAAGACTAGGAAACTTTTCCACCAATTAAACTAGGCTAGTTTAATAAACTTGGTGTCCAAGTATCCTCTAGATTTCGAAAATCCTAAGGGATTAGGAAAGAATCCTTTTGATCAATTAAACAAATCTTTTTTAACATACTTGATCCTAGGGTTCTTCCTAGTATTTTCGAAAATTGCTAGGGTTCTTTAGAAACCTTCTTGACCAATTAAACTTAGACTAGTTTAATATTCTTGGTCCTAGGGTTCTTCCCTTTTTGGAAAATTATGAAGAAGAAGAAAAAAAATACTTGAAACAAAAAAAAACTTAAAATTAAAGTAAACAAACAATCTTTGTTAATCTAGTCTAGATCTCTAAACCAACGCTCTGATACCACTGAAGGGTTTCACTACGCACCATGCGACTGATCAACCACTTGGGTCGACCTCCTAGTGTACTTGGTTCGAACCATGACTGACCAAGAACATGAACTTGTTCTTGACCGGTTAAAACCAACTAGCTGAATTACTCCCTAAATGCGGAACTGGGGTTAAACCTAATCCTTAAACCCTAAAGGATTGGGATGTTGGAGTTCTAGATTAGGTTAACAAGAAAGAAACATTGTACGAAGAACTCGAACACACACATTGCTTGTGTGGTTCGTTCGACCATCAACCAAAGAACCCTAGGGTTCTTTGGCCGAGTTCGTCCAAGAGGGGAGAAGGGAGAAAAATGTTTCCCAAAACATACCTTGTTGATTGCTTAAGATAGATCCACTGATGATGAACATATCGAGCGATCTTCTAGTTGATCTAAGCAATGAACTTGTTCTTCAATACTTGAAGAACACGAAGAACACGAAGAACACAAAGCTTGTGTTTGTGTGTTTATTCGGCCGAAGCCAAGGGGAGGAGGAGGAAGTATTTCGTGTAATGGTCTAAGGGTTTTTAAGGTTACCCTAAGCCTCTTATTTATATACAAATAAGTTACGCTTAGAACCCTTCTAGTTTAATTAATATTGGATCTTTAATTAAACTTCCTTTTAACACTTCCATCCCTTATAGTTTAACTAGTTTATTATTGTTGTTCTTAACTATTAAATGTCTAGTATTAATACACTAATAATTCGGTACCCATATACACGAATTATATACTTGTATTTATACTTTCAATAATTAATTATATAATAACCTTTATATAATTTATACAACAATATTATCCAATTACTATATGATTTAATAGCTTTAAATCATATCATGGATAATCTATAATTAACACATTGTATATCTACTCAACTAGTAAATGTACAACTACTTGTATTAATTAGTTAGTTAAACTAATCTAGTAATAAGTTAAACTTAAGTTAATACTTAACTGATTCATAATGACTATTATGAATCATTCCTCTTCGTAGTATCATTTCTTATCTTTCTCGTACTACATGCACTCACCGGTGTTACCCATAAGTGTTTCGTAGGCATGGATGTATCATCATAGGTTGACTAACTGTGCACATAATTCCTTCAGACTCCCACTTGTGCAAGTTTGTAACCTTTGTCTTAATGATACGAGCTACAGTGGCCTTCTAGATGGGCATGTAGGTAACCAACCCATAAAAACAGTTTACGTAACCCAGGTATAGTTTATGAAAAACTCTTTAATAGTGTCTCCTAGTAAAGAACACTCTGTCTCTACTTCTTGGGCAAATATGTCAGGCTTATCCCTTGCAACACGATATTTGTGATAACGAATATGAGCATGGTAGAAATTATCAACTCCTGTATTCGAAATCATTTTATGACTTCTTGATTCAAACTGCTGTGATAAACGACAAAGAACAAATCAGTTCGTTTGGGCACGGCCGTGCACTTGTCAGTTTCTCATCATGTCAAAGGACCTATAAATATCTCTCCTAAAAAGGAGGTGCAATTACCATCTTGTTATATCTTGATTTAAAATACAACTTCCTTTGTACCCAGTATCGCCTCGCATGACAAACGTATTTCAGAATTGTCTAAGTTGAACCAAAGCACATTAGTCATTGTATCCTAAACCAAATACCTCAGGCTTAAGGACAATCCTAGTGAGCAATACTTTTGAACTTTTCAACCACGAAGTATTGTCACGGTGGTCAATCCAATATTCGTTGAGCCTCCAACAGAATATCACCGATATTTGGTTTACACAAAACTTGTGTAGCTATCTTCGAAGAACTTCGAATCTACCACCAACTACCGCGATGACGTTAACGTCCCATAAAGGCTCCCACCCAGACGAGTAGTCACGGATTTTGTATCTTTTTGAATAAATAGACTTTTATTCATGGATGATGTAAAACATACAAAGTCTGAATAAAAGTGATACTAACTCAAGTATTATTCCTCACTGGACATATATACTGAATTATTACTGGATCATTACTTATTCCTTGTTGTTCGTGTTGATTACTTAATGATTCTTACAAACTTAATTGTAACTTTATCACTAAACCAATCATTTCTATTAAACTAAAGACATAAGACGAGTATTTAGGAATACTATTACTTTTGCCTTTGCTAGATATTGTTCTTGCAACAATCTAGAACATATTCTAGTCTTGCCTTTTATGCAATTCGGTAAACATAGGAGGATTGGAAATTAACTCCATAGTTTCTTGAATTCATAAAATTATCCTTGCAACTAAAGTCTCTTTTAGTTACTTGATTTGTATATATTCTTACTAGTTACAGAAATTTCCATAAATGATTGTGTTATCCACTGAAGTGTTAACAACCTATTAGATATGCAATAATTAATCACAAGACTTGTGATCACGCTATTAGGTTTGCAATAATCTAATTAACGATCATTTATTAATTCTCTTAACTCTTTGGCTAACGACTTGGTAAAACCTTGTTGTTAATTTCTTACTAACTTACTGAATTCATTAACATCTTTAATGAATTACGTTAGTCTTAGCTCCCACTTACTTTTCTGGAACTTAAGCATCTCTTAAACTACTTTGACCTAGTCAATAACTTGTAGTTTAATCCTTTTAAGAATTCTATCAATAATTAAGATCATCCTTCGGATTTGCGAATATCCAACATTCCTGTTTAGGGAATTATGATCTTTATTGATCACTGTATCTAACAAGTATGAAACACTTGAAATGATACTATCAATTCTTAAACACATTAGTATTCTTTTAAGAACTTAATTTAATGCCAAAGTCATCACTTGGATTTGTCAAATATCCATTATTCCTATTAGGGAATTATGACTTGATTAAATATTGTATTTATTACAAGTATAAAAGACTTGCAATAATACCTTTTAATTCTTAAATACTTTAATATAGTTTGTCCCTTTTAAGAGTCATTTAATGTCTAAGTCATTTTACTTGGATTATACGAATATCCAATTATTCCTATTAAGGAATTATGATTTCATTAAATCTTTTACTACAACTATAAAAGACTTGTAATAATACTCTTAAAGTCTATCTTGATTATATTCAATATAATCATAATATATTAATACTAATACTTTAAAACTTTCTATCATAAGTAATGACTATTACTTAAGATGTTTTAACTAAGTTCAATAACTCTTGAAACTTATGCTTCCATAAAACTCTTAAATACTTTCATTAGAAAAACTTTCTAATTACTAGCATTTAAATACCTTGAGCTATCAAGACATTATTTATACAACAATCAAACAAATATATATAAACATGAAATATAAGTAAATCAAAACTTGACTTACAATCTAGTCATAAACCTTGACTAGTGTAATTATCACACATGCACACAATATAATTCAACCATGGATTCGAAATTTGATTTAAACCAAAATAAAACTTGTTTTAACAAAAATAAAATTATCCAAACAATAAAGTAAAATTGTTTAAAACGAATCCACAAAAATACTGAATTATAAAACTTGGTGCTCGTGGGATCATCACCATCTCATGCCGGTCACTATCACTTTCCATTTCCTCCTGCAATAAACGATTGCAAAAGTTAGATTACTCGTAACGTACTTTACAAGTATCTTAAAGTGATTAAGAAGTGTGGTTGTGTTACCTGAGGAACTTGCGTTTCCTCCAGTACCACCTGCACCCTTTGGACAGTTCCTTTTCCAATGCCCAGCCTCACCACACTTGAAGCACCGGTTCTCGGTCCTCGCAGTGTTAGGCTTAACCTTCTTGACCTTTTATTTGACACCTTTACCATTTGGCACTCCTTGGTTAGGATAGGTTTTACCCTTTCCTTTACCACCATGCCCTTTTCTCTTCTTCCCACCGCCACCGCCATTACCGATCAAGAGAACGTCCTTAGATTTGGTCCCCAAACTCAACTCAGCTGTCTTGAGCATGGAATGTAGCTCAACAATGGATTTCTCCATATTATGCATGTTGTAGTTGACCACAAAAGACTTGTAGTCATCAGAAAACGAGTTGAGTATAGTATCTGTTGCCATTTGCAACGGTATGGGGTGACCAAGTCTAGCGAGGTGATCCATGTGTCCTTTCATTTTCATGACGTGGGCACTCACCGGCATTCCTTTGACCATCTTGCAAGAGTTGAAGGCTCGATTGATGTCAAACCTCTCAGTGCGAGCTTGCTCTTGAAATGAATCCCTAAGTTGCTAGATCATCTCAAATGCAGGCACATCCATAAGTCCTGCTTGTAACTCAGGACTCATAGTGGCGAGCATTAGACAGCTCAGATCAAGTGCATCACTGACATGCTTATCATAAGCTTGCCTCGTTTCAGCTCTGGCATTAATAGCAGGGGTGTTTGGTACTACTCTCTCCAAGACATACAAATTTCTCTCATGCCTGAGCACAATACGAAGATTGCGCTCCCAGTTGAGAAAGTTTGACCCAGTCAACTTGTCCTTTTCGAGGATTGAGCGAAGTGAGAGATTGTTGGTACTTGTTGTCGCGATTGCGTTTGTTGCTGCCATCTACAAATCAAACCCAGTTTAATTAGTAATCATCAATAAACATTCTCTAAAATATATTATAAACCCATAATTAATATTTTAGGCCTAGGATCCATATATCACATTCTCGCTGCAAGGTTTGGGCACTTCCCGACGAGACATGCTATTTCTGGTAGGTAACATCCTTACCGATCGTATCAAGACTTGACACGATTCCTAGGGGTCGTAAATCTTTAGACTTATAACTTATTACAATTTTGTACAATCTAATTGTACATTTCTAAGTTAGTAATAAAGTCTAGTATGTTTATTCTACTCAAGTACTTTTTGGGCCGGGACTCTCGATTATCACCAAAGTAGATCAGACCATCTAAGACAGTGCGATGCTCTGCGCCGGGACTTCCGATTATCACAGAACCTTACGCACCCTAACACTCGCAATGATTTGAATCCATATCTATGGTTCTTTATCCTTACACTATGAATATCGTTTAACAAGTGAGGTGTAACACCTCAATTTTTAAGACACTTTTTAAATCATATTTTTAAATAAAAATATTACAAGTTCATTATTCCCAAAAATACGGTTTAACAAAAACCTTAAAAACATTTATCAGAGTATTAAAACCGGTGTTACATTATAATATCATAACCATAGGATAAACGGGATCTACCTACGAGCTCCCGAGCTAATCAACACTAGGTCACTTCTATCGCGACCCTCTAATCCATCGATCTCGAACCTGAGTACATAGCCAAAAACAAAGTAGTACGTGAGACAAAAATAGTCTCGTGAGATACATGGGTTTTCGACCCATTCTCAAAAATAATAAAAAGTCCTTACTATTCAATTCTTTTCTTTATTCACTTATTATTTATCAACTTATTATCTTATCGTTTATTCATACTTACTAGTAAGCTAACCGTAAGCTTACCCATCACATAATCACATACATGTAAGCTATCCTTAAGCTTACCCCTTTTATCACATACGCCCCGGATCATTCCGAAGCAAACTCCCCCGATGTGGGTTATCATTAAGATCACATGGTAATTGGGGTTCTCCCAAACTTACCAAGATCACCAAATCCCCCGTCTCGCGGGTTATCGTAATCCCCCTTTTTAGCGGGTTATCATAATCCCCCTATTGTCGGGTTATCGTTCTCATAGATATACTACCCTGGCGCAGGGAGGTACCGCCCCAAGTAGTAATCTCACTCCCCCATAAATGGGTTATCGTTATCCGGATATTTTTATTACACACATTGAATCATCAAATACGGGTCTATGCCCCACCAATTCATAATCAAACACAAATTAGAATACATCTATTCTAATTATCATAATAGTCTCTTTTAACATAATCATATTTCAGTTATCTTTCCTCATCATTATCATCATAGACTTTATCCTTAAATCTACTAATAAGGTTCATTTCTTATTATTCATATTCATAAATATGTTACCTTTACATTGACTAGGGCGCATACATAATACTAGTCAAATCATACTTGTTCTCTTAACGTGATATCACTACTTTCATTAGTATATTTTACTAATAAACGTTATTACTTTAAGATCTTTGTCATTTGCTTAATTATTAATTCTTACTAATAAAAGCCAATATCATACTCTTTTAGCCGTTATCATTATTAATACTTTTTATCAATAACCTCATTAACCAATTAATCTAATCACACTTGCTTGCAAAATCATCAATTTCAATAACTATGTTCTATTAGCAATTCAATCAAATTTCATTATCTTTCTAATCACTTTCTTTATTAAAAATATGTATTAATAAAGACTCGATAGATATTATCCATTTTCAAAACTCTTTTACTTGTACTCAGTTTAAAAGTTCACATGTACTCACCTTAGCCAAGCTAACTCCAATTCGTGTCCATTGACACGAATCCTTGCTTTCCATCTTGTGCAATGACACCAAATCTTTAGGTCTTCTTGACCTACCATCAATACCATCATAATAACTAGTTATTATCCATAACTAATCACCAAACAATCCATATCTACATTCCTAACCACCAAGTTCATCCAAATTGGTGGGATCTCAAACCCTAGTTCAAGATTTCCATCAATAAACCCAAATCCAACTTGTACACATCGATTACAAACTTACAATGAGTGTTCTACACCCATGTTTAGTCATCTTCCCCAAAGATGACATGGTTGGTTCCCCAAACCACCATTTTTACCCATACAAAGCTCACAATCAAGGTAGATAAGCTAGACAATCAAGAATACTTACCCATGATGTTTCAATCCTTCAAGATAGTGTAGATCTGGGTTCTTGAGCTCCAAAATCGACCAAGAACACTCCCAAATTGGCTACACTATGTGTGAGGTTGAAGGTGAAATGAAACCCTAGCTCACACACAAGTTTATGTATTCCTGACGCTCCTCGCGCCCCGCTCGCGCCCACCTCGCGCCGCGAAGTGACGCGGCTTTGCCAGCTGGTTGCCGCTGAAATACAGACCTCGCGTTTCACTCGCGGCTCTTGTCTCAACTCGAGCTTCTCGCGTCTGAGCTCTGAACCCACTGTTCAACCTCGCGTCTGGCTCGCGCCTGCCTCGCGCCGCGAGGGCTGTCTGGGTCAGTTTCTTGCCTTTTAAACTTGTTTCCATCCAAGTCTTGACCCATACTTGGTTACACCAAGTCCCAAACATCCAAACACTCGATAAAACACAACGGAGACTCGATTAAATATTTTACCTCCTTTATTCCTCAATATTTCCATCTAATTCATTAACCGAAAATTCCGGTCGTTACGTGAGGTGTTCCATTAGGTGGATAGTACTTAGATATAAGATTTTCTTCGGTTTGTTTAAGTATTAAAACTAAACTTAAACCTTTATTCCAATCTTAATCCTTGTTTAAAATGTGTGACTTGTGAATTGAAGAGTTCTACAAGACACCTTTTTAAAACTTAAGAACTATTCTTTAAAACTTATAGTTTCAAGAATTTACACGATTTTACATGTATACCTAAAACGAGGTGTACAAAACGTTTTACTAAATTTTGTGAAAATCCTTATTTAGAATAAAACTTACTTGTTTTATCTTACTTGAAAAAGTTATAAACTTATGTTAAACTTTTAAATTCTTTTATGATTCATGAACTTGAAACATAAACCTAGTTTAACACACCTAGTTCTTCATATGTCTAATAATGAAATTAAACATTTGTTTTGACTTATTAGATCCGACCAAAACTTATGTCTTAATGACACACTTATAAACTTTGTGATTTTCTTGTGTAGCTCCCACTAGCTTCAACAACCATGATGAAACTTAAGCTTACACAATCACCAGTTTATACTTGGTGAAACTAATAAACTTATTATATAAAAACTATATATCATAATTCTTTGTTTGTTTAAACCTTTCTTATATTTAACTTGAACTAGTTAAATATAGGTTCTTGTTATTTTTACTTGATCATTAATCTAGTATATTACATGACTTGTAAAATACTTATATTATACTTGTATAATTATCTAATTATAATAACTTATAACTTTATACATCTTAATATATGATAATATATATAACTTTGTATATTTCTAGTTAATCATATAATTTCAACTTGTACAATTTCTAGGTATAATGAAATCATAACTTTGTACTTTCTAGTTTTAATTATATTATAATTTATACAATAACTAATTATAATGTTATCTTTAAAGATCAAAATAACATTACCCTTTTTTAATTGTTCCATTTTATCTTGCATTTAATGTATTCGTATATATGTATATTTTATAATAAACTTGTAACATTCTAATAAGAATATTACATCTAATTTATACATATGTGTTTTAACTTAATCTAATTAAAATACGTATAAACTTATTATATCTTTTAAAATTCAATTTTACATAATAATTAAAAATTCTGAAAATTTTAACACATATATATAAATAATTAAAATTAACATCTTCTTTATCAATTCCCTAAATTAATTAGATGAACCCTAATCTTGTTTTTGACCAATCAAAACTAGGGTTTTGACTTTCTTGATCAAAGACATTATTTTAATTAAAAGATTAATTTTAATCAATCCTATTTAAACAATAAACTTTGTTTAAATTCTAAGATAGATTATAACTTTTAATAAATTCATTTAAACTTTTTAATTTAAACCTTATAGACAATAAAACTTCGTCCAAATTACTAGGTTTAAAGAACTAGTTAAATAAATCTATCAAAATAATAATTAAACCTATTAAACATAAACTTGTTTAATTAACTAGGTTTTAGATTATTATCCTAATTAATACTTTTTAAAGTAATAAACTTAAACTAGTTTAAACTTCTAGGGTTCTTTTAGGGTTTCGAAAATCTCAAGACTAGGAAACTTTTCCACCAATTAAACTAGGCTAGTTTAATAAACTTGGTGTCCAAATATCCACTAGATTTTCAAAATCCTAAGGGATTAGGAAAGAATCCTTTTGATCAATTAAACAAATCTTTTTTAACATACTTGATCCTAGGGTTCTTCCTAGTATTTTTGAAAATTGCTAGGGTTCTTTAGAAACCTTCTTGACCAATTAAACTTAGACTAGTTTAATATTCTTGGTCCTAGGGTTCTCCCCTTTTTCGAAAATTATGAAGAAGAAGAAAAAAAATACTTGAAACAAAAAAAAAACTTAAAATTAAAGTAAACAAACAATCTTTGTTAATCTAGTCTAGATCTCTAAACCAACGCTCTGATACCACTGAAGGGTTTCACTATGCACCATGCGACTGATCAACCACTTGGGTCGACCTCCTAGTGTACTTGGTTCGAACCATGACTGACCAAGAACATGAACTTGTTCTTGACCGGTTAAAACCAACTAGCTGATTTAATCCCTAAATGCGGAACTGGGATTAAACCTAATCCTTAAACCCTAAAGGATTGGGATGTTGGAGTTCTAGATTAGGTTAACAAGAAAGAAACCTTGTACGAAGAACTCGAACACACACATTGCTCGTGTGGTTCGTTCGACCATCAACCAAAGAACCCTAGGGTTCTTTGGCCGAATTCGTCCAAGAGGGGAGAAGGGAGAAAAATGTTTCCCAAAACATACCTTGTTGATTGCTTAAGATAGATCCACTGATGATGAACAAATCGAGCGATCTTCTAGTTTATCTAAGCAATGAACTTGTTCTTCAGTACTTGAAGAACACGAAGAACACGAAGAACACAAAGCTTGTGTTTGTGTGTGTATTCGGCCGAAGCCAAGGGGAGGAGGAGGAAGTATTTCGTGTAATGGTCTAAGGGTTTTTAGGGTTACCCTAAGCCTCTTATTTATATACAAATAAGTTATGCTTAAAACCCTTCTAGTTTAATTAATATTGGATCTTTAATTAAACTTCCTTTTAACACTTCCATCCCTTATAGTTTAACTAGTTTATTATTGTTGTACTTAACTATTAAATGTCTAATATTAATACACTAATAATTCGGTACCCGTATACTCGAATTATATACTTGTATTTATACTTTCAATAATTAATTATATAATAACCTTTATATAATTTATACAACAATATTATCCAATTACTATATGATTTAATAGCTTTAAATCATATCATGGATAATATATAATTAACAAATTGTATATTTACTCAACTAGTAAATGTACAACTACTTGTATTAATTAGTTAGTTAAACTAATCTAGTAATAAGTTAAACTTAACTTAATACTTAACTGATTCATAATGACTATTATGAATCATTCCTCTTCGTATTATCATTGCTTATCTTGCTCGTATTACATGCACTCACCGGTGTGACCCTTAAGTGTTTCGTAGGCATGGATGTATCATCATAGGTTGACTAACTGTGCACATAATTCCTTCACTACCCACCACCACCATCACCCGCCACCCACCACTGCCATCCACCAACGTCGCTGCCACCACCTGCCACCGCCACCCACCAATGCCACCACCCTCCACCACCACCCGCCACTTGCCGCCACCTGCCACCACTACCACCCGCCACCGTCACCCGCTGTAACAACCCAAAAACTAGGGAAAATTTAAAAAAAAAATTTATCAATAAAATAATACATTTTTTCCAAAAAGTACAAGTAAGTCAAAGGTCCCAACTCATCAATAAAAATATAAAACCGTCTCGTGGTTTAAATGCGGAATAATTAAACGTTTTAAAAACAACTCATGTTTGACTCGAAATAAATTTTTTAATCCAAATCCATAAATATAAAACTGAAACGCAGCTTATCAACCATTGACCTTCTCTTTGCCCTTGATAGTACCTTAAAAATGGAGGGCGAGTGTTAGGGGTCAGCCACCGCTGAGTGAATAACCACACAATAAACATTCACAAACAAACAAATCCACACCACATAAAAGTGATCCATTGATCCCTAAAGACTCTACTTAATTCTCGATTATTAGGCCTTTTATTAAATTTCAGTTGGTTCGCCAATGCCGTGACGATCCCAACGCTACTTGCGACTCGCCGAAGCACCCCCTTTCAACACCCACCAGTGTCCCACAGTACCACACTGGCAGTTGTGAATTGTACTTGGCTACCCCTGGGAAGAGTTGGCTAACCTGAATCTCAAATATAGTTAGTTAGTTTTATTAACGTATTGACCCATTACAACATATATTCATATAAAACTAACAACTCAAGTATATCATCTCAAAGATATATAACCACATAGCACAACCCAAGAGCATAACAACACAAAATCAAAACTCAAGTACACAGATCATTCACATAATGATATGGTACTTAGTTCGGTTAATCAGTAGCCATATCTTATTTCAGAATACGAGTAAAATAAATACACATAGCACATCAACAAATAACAAGCTCATCTCAAAGCAATAGTAATTCATGACATATAGCACATAACCATGAAGTGAATGTAAATGCAAGTTTATAGTGAGATCATCCACCTCTAGTAGATGTAAGCTCCTAAATATCCTTAGCACGGGAGAGCGTCTCTAATCAGGTCCTAGAAGGTCCTACAAAGTACAAGGAATCTTGGATTAGAATTAGACTCAAAGGTGGTTTCAGCAGAAACTTAATAGCATTCAGCACTCTCATGGGAACGGCCATAACTTTCAAACCGCTCACTAGGTTTTATTCAAAATTTTACAGTAGCTAAATGACTCCGAGGACTACAATTCGTCAGAATACTTCGGCACTCGAATCAAACACAAGAATCTCAAAACAGATTCACAAGTCAGAAAAACTAAACCGGAAACTCTGTTGCGATAGTTTACAAAAACAATGATATCTTTTAAATCGTAAATCAGATTAACGAGCCGTCAGCGGCAACGGAAAGAGGCCTCAGAAAAATAGGGTAAAAAGCGGGCCAAAAATCCAGAAACGTATCCTAAAAATGAAAAAAACAGACCCGCATAGAGGGGACATAATCTGCCTAAAATTTCAATTGTGTTTAAAACTCGTTTAAATAATCTAGACCTCAACCCGTATAACCCGAGGGCACCCGATAGCCCCGAAATCCGATTCATCACAGAAAACTAAATTTAAAATAAATTTAATTTATTCATTTGAAAACTTTCTCTATTGTAAACCAAGAACCCTACGGGTTCGGTTCCCCTCTCGGTTACTAAAAACGGAAAATAAATAAGAGTGCCATACAACCGAGCCCTAGGTCCCGATACCATCCTCGGTGTAATCAAACGCCACTTCCCAATTCTCAAAACACGAAGAACAACAAAACTAGAAATTTAGGAAAACGACTTTTACACTAATAAACCCCGATCCTCGAAATTTCATCTCGACACCCGGTAGGGTGTCGTCCATCCCATCACGGTCCCAACCTTTAAGAACAATGATGCTAGATAATCACAAAACACATTACAAAACCAAAAATAAAATCAGCACAACGACATTTTACGGAAACGACCATAACTCACCCACCATAACTCGGATTAACAAGCGAATGACGGCCACAGTTTCCCGACTCGACGAACTACAAATGTCCAAAAGACACGAAGCTCGGAATCAGTCCCGAAAGTGTTCAAAATAATCGCAGAATACAGAAAATAGAATCAGGCGAACAACAACACGACACGTTACGGAAATGACCATAACTCACCGACCATAATTCGGATTAACGAACGGTAAGCTGTCACGGTTCACTGACTCGACGAACTATAAATGTCTAGAGGACACCGAGCCCTGAATTAGTCCCGAAGAGGGTCGAAAGGCAACAACAACTCAACGAAATAAACCTGTCAGAATCCGATACAACAACAATATAACAAATGACTCAAAATCCCGAATCACAACCTTACAACTTAACGAAAATAACGACTCGGTTATGTTATTACCAAAAAGAAAATGATTTTTAACACAAACACAATTTATAACAAAACACAATAGTTCATAAATCAATACGTAGTCTCTACAAAACGAAGATTAAAGGGTAAATTACAGTTTTTGTCCCTAAGGTTTTCCGGATTCGGGGTTTTTGACCCTGAACCTTTTTTTCCGTTTTTTTGTCCTTTTGGTTTTTAAAATTCCGCATTTTTGTCCTTTCGTCCAAGTCCGTGTATTTTAAGCCGTTAACAACCATCACGTGCATAAAACGTGACGGTAATATCGTCTTTTTTTAAACCCCCCAAATAAAACCCTCTTACCCCCCTTTTTCTCTCCTTTTCTTCATTTTCATCCCGGTAACTCCATCTTCATCCCCGACGTCTTCACCAAAAATTGTCCAGAGCTTCAATGGCTGTTTTCTGTGCTTGTGAAAAACCATCCGTTCTTCGAACTTCGTGGACAACAACAAACCCTGGATGCCATTTCAATGGATGTCCTCAACATGTATAAATTTTGAACCTTAATTTTGTCGCATTTTGTTGAATCGCTAAAACCCCTCTTTTTTTCCCCATTACTTTTCAGTCGCGACGCAGTGGATTCAATGGTTGGTTTGATACACCTATGTGTGAAAGATCCACGGCTTTAATACCAGGTCTGTTAAAATCCAAGAATGACATAGAGGAATTGTTGAGGTATAAGGAGGAAGAAGCAAAGAAGATGAAGAAATACCTAATTTGGACTTGGTTCATGGTGTTTGTGTATTTTTTTCTTTAAGAATTAACAGAATTGTTAAATTAATGTGATCTTTCGATGTAATCTTCAAGGCAGTTCTGTTATTGTGATGTAATATTTAGGGCCTAACAAATGATAATTCTTCAAGCCCGCAACTCAAAAGCCCGGGGACTTGGCCTTTGGCCGGCCCGTTTGACTCTCTATCTGTCTCGTACTCTTTTAGTCGCCACAAAATAAAGCAGACACGTCTAAACAATATCGTTTACATAATACTAGTCGTATAATAAATTGTCGTCTAATTCTGACGAGACAACTAACTATTTATTTATCCACTTAAATAAAACAATAAATAATTACTAAAGATAAATAATAATCACTTAATTAATTAATCCGACATGTCTAATGAAAACGAACCGTTTAATTACAAGTCGCCTAAATCATATGAATCGTCTAACTTCATTATAATTAATTTTCTAACTATTCATTTTAAATTTAAATATGACGGTTAAATTAATATTACTTATTTATTAAAATTTCAGGGCGTTACACCCGCCACCACCACTCGCCACCGTCACCCACACCGCCACCACCACCCGCCACCACCGTAACCACCACCCGCCACCACCACCACCACCGCCGCCACCCTCCCCACTACCACCACCTATGTGAATAATGTAGGGTTTCAGTAACACTGATCAACCCATTGGGTCAACCACCTAGTATCTTGGTTATAACCATGGCTGACAAGAACATGAACTTGTTCTTACCGATTAGACCAACTAACTAGTTTAATCCCTAGAGCGGAACTGGGATTAAACTAAATCCTAAAGGATTGTGGATGTTGGAAATCTATACTAGATTAACAAGAAAGAAACCTTGTACGAAAAACTCGAACAAACACACATAGTGGTGGGTATTCGACGCACCACCAAGAACTAAGAACCCTAGGGTTCTTGGTGTGGTCGATCAAACAAGAGGGAGGGGGAAAAAGGGTTTTCCAAATCATACCTTAACTTGCTTAAGTAAGTCCACTGATGATAATGCACAACGAGAAACCTTCTAGCTGGTTCTTGCAATTAGGCCTGTGCAGAATGGACCGAAACCGACCAGGACCGACCGGGACCGAAGGAACCGAACCGGACCGAACCATATCCAACGGTCCGGTCCTGGATTTATGGGAACCTAAAAATTCGGTCCATTTCAGGTAAACACCGAAGGACCCGAAAATACCCGATTGGAACCGAAGAAAACCCTTAGCCCAGCAACAAAAACCTTTAACCCAACATGAAAATCCTTAAGCCCAGTAAGAAAATCTCTTTTAGCCCAGTAACAAAATACCCATGTGTAATTGTGTATTACGTAGACAATCTTAAAGCCCTTTACATTAACTTCCGTCGGATCCCAATCGTAAACTTCATTCGTAATTCTTAAACCTGCTCAATCATGAATCGCTGCTCGTTTGCTCGATCCAAACCTCCATTCTTAATTCGTAATTTGTGACACCTGCTCAATCGTACGCTGCTCAGTCGTACGCTGCTCAATCGTACGCTACTCGTTCGTTCGTCTCTTCTCCAAATATGTCTCAATCAGATTCTCAAGCAGATTCTCAATCAGAGGTGAATAACTGAATATTATGTTTTTTGATTAAGTATATATTATGTATTTGTGCTTGAGCTAAATTATATATTATGTTGAATATTATGGAATCAGATTCACAAATTGCATTGTGTATGTCAAATTAAATCAGATTGTGCATGTGTATTACCGATTACGTATACAAACAAACTACATATATGGATTATGGAATCAGATTATGCATGTATTTGTTGAATAATATTAGAAAATTGCATGCGTAATATATTCTAATAATTTATTGTTTGTTGATTATGTTGAAGGAACCAAAAGTTAATATCAACCTTACGGGTAGTGATGACGAAGCCTTTGTAGAAGAAACGCAACCCCAACCGAAAAAGCAAAACCCAAATACGCAAAAAAACAAATAAGAGGAAAGCTACTAAACCAAGGCTAAAATCAAAATATAGTCGACAAAAATCCAAAGTTTGGGATCATTTTACAGCGTATGACGACGTTAATAAGTTGAGAAGAGGAAGGTGTAATTATTGTCCGAACAAAACTTATGCGGCGGATGAAGTCGTAAACGGTACCTCGGCAATGAAGAAACATATGAGGGTATGTAAAAATAACTCTATTAACCTCCAAAAACAACAAAATCTATTTTATAAGGAAAATAGCCAATTTGATGAAGGGACTATGATTGTATTGATACCCTAGTGGTACTTTAAATAATTGGAGATATGAAGATGCTAAAGTGAGAAATGCTTTACTTAAGATGTTTGCTGATGGAGAGATTCCTTTTTCATTCATACAGAATGAAACCTTAATTGAGTATACCCAGGCTTTAAATGCAAAATTTACTTTGCCCTCCCGTTACACTATTTCTAGGGATTGTTCTAAACTTTTCTTAGAAGAAAGGAAGAAAATGCAAAAACTTTTATCAAACCCTTCAAATACTGTCCACCTTACAACCGACACGTGGACATCCACTTGCCAAAAGAATACTTATATGGTGTTAACCGCACACTTTATTGGTGATAATTGGGTATTGCACAAACGAATAATAAATTTCAAACCTATCTTTAGTCATAAAGGGGAAGATATTGGAAGGGATATATTAGAGTACATTAATGGATGGGGAATAAAAAATGTAATGAGCATAATGGTTGACAATGCTACATCGAATGATAAAGCTATTGAGTATTTGGTTAAAAAGTTGCCAGATTTGTATGATAATGAAAAACATTTTCACATCCGTTGTATGGCACATATTTTAAACTTAATTGTCAAAGACGGTATAAGTGCGTATAATGATTGTATTGATACGGTACGTTTAGCTATTAGATACATAAAAAACTCTAGTCAAAGATTTGACTTGTTTAAAGATTGTGTCAAGAAGAGTCGAATAGTATCAAACCGTTTTTTGTGTTCCGATTGCCCTACTAGGTGGAACTCTACTTACGAAATGTTAAAAACCGTCGTGGGGTTGAAAAATGGGTTCTTCATGTTTGATAAGCAAAGCTCTTCTTACTCTCGTGACCTTGAACACATTCCCGTGCGTTATGATTTTCAAATTTGTGAAAAGATGGTTGATTTTTTGGAAAAAATTCAAAATCAAAACCGAAATTGTGTCGGCTTCATCTAGACCGGTTGCTCATAAATTTTTTGCTGAAATTTTAGATGTTGATAAGCATCTTCGTACGTGGGATAGTGACCTAATTTTTAGTAGGATGGTGGGTAAAATGTTGGCAAAGTATACAAAATGTTGGGGTGATTTTACAAATCTCAACCATTATATGTGTTTTGCAGTTATTTTAGATCCTACCATGAAGTCAGAAATTATTGGGTATGGGTTTAAGAATTTGCTCGACCAAGTTAGGAAACCCGAAACGACTGATGAAGATATTTTAAAAATAGTTGAAAAAATGGTAGACAAGGGTTAGGAGAATATGGGAAATTTGTTTGAAACATACAAGGTAAAGTTTGACGTGGAAAATCCAAATGAGGCAAATCAAACTACACATAAGGAAGGTACATCATCAAGTCATTGTGGTAATGATTTCTTAAGTGCTTTTCTAACGCAAGGTAAAATTACTAAGAATTCAACATTAACCAAGCTAAAAAAATATCTAAAAGAGCCACGAGTTGACTTATACGATGGCTTTGACAAACTTGTTTGGCGGAGACTAAATAGCCCACGTTTTCCGATTGTTGCAAGGATGGCTAAAGGTAATTTTTTTATTTAAAATGCAACTTAAATAAATTTGTTTTTAAATTAATGTGTTTCAAATTTGTTGTAGATATTTTGGCAATACAGGTCTCTACCGTTGCATCATAGTCGGCTTTTAGTACGGGTGGTCGTGTTTTAGACCCGTATAGAAGTTCATTAAAGCCTCAAATAGTGGAGGCATTAATATGCACACAAGATTGGTTGAGAAAGTCACAAAAGCCTATAAATATTGATGATGAAAGTGATATTATTCAAGATGATGAGATTGCTAATGGTATGTAAAATTTTAATCTTTGGGCAAATATCTAGTCATAATTTATGATATATATTGATTATTATATTATTTTATAGATATCGAAGAGGAGCAACAAAAACAAGATGCAAAAGGGAAAAGTATTGCAATGGATGATTAATGTGTTTAATTTTTAGATATTGAGTAAACAATGTTTGGTATATTTTTTTTTTGAATTTATCCATTATTTGTTAAACAATGCTTGATATTTTTAGTTATTGATTATTACCATTATGTTATTGATTTTTTTTATGAATTGTTATTGAATTCGTATCTAGCAATTTGGTGCATAAAAAACAATAGTAAAACTGCATTTTCCTGCACATAAAAGGCTGTAAAAACTGCAACTTTCTGCTCAAAAAAACCAGTAAAACTGCAGTTTTTTGAACCAAAAACAACAGTAAAACCTGCATGTTTCTGCACCAAAAACAGAAGTAAAAACTGCTTACTTCTGCACAAAAAAACTGCAGTAAAAACTGCTCAAAAAATCAGCTAAAAACTGCTGTTTAACATACGGTTTAAAAAGTTTTTCAAGTAAATAAAACAAGTACGTTTTATTAAGATAAGGTTTTTTCACAAAACTTAGTAATATCTTCTTGTACACCTCGTTTTAAGGTATACAAAGTCAAATCGAACAAATTTAAAACTTAGAGTTTTAAAGGTAATTTTAGAAAATGCGTCTTGTGGAATTAAGTACACGAATCGCAAGTTTTTTTAAAAAAAAATAAGGATTAAAACTGGAATAATGTTTAAGTCTAGTTTAAGACTTAAACAAACCCAAGAAAATCTTAGATCGAAGTACTATCCACCTAATGGAACACCTCACTTGTTCAACGATATTCATATTGTAAGGAGAAAGAACCTTAGATATGGATTCAAATCATTGCGAGTGTTAGGGTGCGTAAGGTTCTGTGATAATCGGGAGTCCTGGCGCAGAACATCGCATTGTCTTAGATGGTCTGATCTACTTCGGTATTAATCGGGAGTCCCGGTCCAAAAAGTACTTGAGTAAAATAAACATACTAGACTTTATTGCAACTTAGAAATGTACGATTAAAATTGTACAAGGTTGTAGTAAGTTATAAGTCTTAAGATTCTACGACCCCTAGGAATCGTGTCAAGTCTTGATAAGATCAGTAAGGATGTTACCTAACAGAAACAACATGTCTCGTCGGGAAATGCCCAAACCTTGCGGCCAGAATGTGATATATGGATCCTAGGCTTAAAATATTGATTATGGGTTTATAATATATTTTAGAGAATGTTTATTGATGATTACTATTTAAACTAGGTTTGATTTGTAGATGGCAGGAACAACCACAACGACAAGTACCAACAATCTCTCACTTCGCTCGATCCTCGAAAAGGACAAGATGACTGGGTCAAACTTTCTCAATTGGGAGCGCAAGCTTTGTATTGTGCTTAGGCATGAGAGAAAGTGGTATGTCTTGCAGAGAGCAGTACCAAATGTCCCTGCCGCAAATGCTAGAGCTGAAACGAGGAATGCTTATGATAAGCATGTTAATGATGCACTCGATGTGAGCTGTCTGATGCTCGCCACTATGAGTCCCGAGCTACAAGCGGGACTTATGGATGTGCATGCATTTGAAATGATCTAGCAACTAACGGATTCATTCCAAGAGCAAGCTCGCACTGAGAGGTTTGACATCAATCGAGCCTTCAACTCGTGCAAGATGGTCAAAGGAACACTGGTGAGTGCCCACGTCATGAAAATGAAAGGGCACATGGATCACCTCGCTAGACTTGGTCACCCCATTCCGTTGCAGATGGCAACGAACACTATATTCAATTCGTTGTCTGATGACTACAAGCCTTTTGTGGTCAACTACAACATGCATAATATGGAGAAATCCATTGTTGAGCTACATTCTATGCTCAAGACAACTGAGTTGAGTTTGGGATCAAAGTCTAAAGATGTTCTGATCATCGGTAATGGCAATGGCAATGGGAAGAAGAAAAGAATCAGGCATGGTGGGAAGGGTAAGACCAATCCCAACCAAGCAATGCCGAATGGTAAAAGTTTCAAACTAAAGGAAAGAAGGTGAGACCTAACATAGCGAAGGCCGAGAATCGGTGCTTCAAGTGTGGAGAGGTCGGGCATTGGAAATTGGATTGTCCAAAGATTGCCGGTGGGGGAGGACTTGCTAGTTTTTCAAGTAACACCACTGAACTTCTAAATCACTTTAAGATACTTGTAAAGTACATTACGATTAATCTAACTTTTGCAATCGTTTATTGCAGGAGGATATGAAAAGTGATGGTAGCCTACATGAGATGGATCCCACGAGCACCAAGATTTTATAATTCAGTATTTTGGATTCAGTAAAACAATTTTCGGTTTTTAGTGGTTTTTGAACAAAATAACAATTTCTATTTGATGATAAATATTTCGGTTTTAAGTTTATCATCGTTGAATCCATGGTTGAATTATATTGTGTGTGCATGTGTGTTGATTATACTAGTCAAGTTTTATGACTAGATTATAAAGTCAAGTATTGACTTAATAATGATCTCATTGTTTATATTTGTTTGATTGTTGAATAATATCTTAGAAGCTCAAATTACCTAGATACTAATTGTTAGCAAAATCTTTCTAATATAAGTATTTAAGAGTTTTTATGGAAAGCATAAAGTTCAAGGTACATTGAACTTATTTAAAACACCTTAAGTAATGGTTACTTATGATAGTAAGTTTTAAAAGTATTAGTGTTAATATAGTATGATTATATTGGTTATAATCAAGATATACTTTAAAGAGTATTATTACAAGTCTTTAATACTTGTGATAAAGGAATTTAATGAAGTCATAATTCCCTAATAGGAATAATTTGATATTCGTATAATCCAAGTAAAATGACTTAGACTTTAAATGAACTCTTAAAAGATAAGAACTATATTAAAATATTTAAGAATTAAAAGGTATTATTGCAAGTCTTTTACACTTGTAATAAATACAATATTTAATCAAGTCATAATTCCCTAATAGGAGTAATGGATATTTGAGAAATCTAAGAAATGTGTTTGGCATTAAATAAAATTCTTAAAAGGATACTAATACATTTAAGAATTGGAAGTATCGTTTCAAGTGTCTTATACTTGTTAGATACGTTAATCAATGAAAGTCATGATTCCCTAAACAGGAATGTTGGATATTCGCAAATCCAAAGGATGACTTTAATAATTGATTAATTCTTAAAAGGTTCAACTATAAGATTTTGACTAGGTCAAAGTAATAGTTTAAGTGATGCTTATTACCATGAAATTTAATGGGAGCTATGACTAACGTATTCATTAAACGTACTAATTAATATAGTAAGTTAGTAGGATATTAACAACGAGGTTTTACCAAATCGTTAGCCAAAGAGTTAAGAGAAATAATAAATGACCATTAATTAGATTATTGCAAACCTAATAGCGTGATCACAAGTCTTGTGATTAATTATTGTATATCTAATAGGTTATTCACACTCCAGTGGATAACATGATCATTTAAGGAAATTTCTCTAACTAGTAACAAGATATCTACAAATCAAGTAACTAAAACAGGCTTTAGTTAAAAGGTGAATTTCATGAATTCAAGAAACTAAGGAGTTACTTTCCAATACTCATATGTTTACGGAATTGCATAATAAGGCAAGACTATAATATGTTCTAGAATGTTGCAAGAACAAGATCTAGCAAAGACAAAAGTAATAGTGTTTTTCCAAATACTTGTCTTATGTCTTTAGTTTAATAGCAATGACTAGATCGGTGATAAAGTTACAAGTAAAATTGTAAAAGTCATTAAGTAATCAACACGAACGAAGGGAATAAGTAATGATGCAGTAATAATTCTGTATCTATGTCCAGTGAGGAATACTACATGAGTTAGTATCATTGTTATTCAAGACTTTGTATGTTTTACAATATCCATGCATAAAAGTCTCTTTATTTAAAAGATAGCTACAACAAGTTTGTTGTGGACCAAATATCGATGATATTCTGTTGGAGCCCGACGAATATTGGATTGACCACCGTGACAATACTTCGTGGTTGAAAAGTTCAAAAGTATTGTTCACTAGGATTATCCTTAAGCCTGAGGTATTTGGTTTGGGATAAAATGACTAATGTACTTTGGTTCGTGTTAGACAAGTCTGAAATATGATTGTCATACGAGGCTTTACTGGGTACAAAGGAAGTTGTATTTTGAATCGAAATATAACAAGATGGTAATTGCACCTCCTTTTTAGGAGAGATATTTATGGGTCCTTTGACATGATAAGAAAACTGGTAAGTGCATGGCCATGCCCAAACGAACTTATTTGTTCTTTGTCGTTTATCACAACAGTTTGAATCAAGAAGTCATGAAATGATTTCGAATACAGGAGTTGATATTTTCTACCATGCTCGTATTCGTTATCACAAATATCGTGCTGCAAGGGATGAACCTAACAAAGTTGCCCAAGAAGTAGAGACAAGGTGTTCTTTACTAGGAGACGCTATTAAAGAGTTTTTCGAAACTATACCTGGGTCACATAAGCTGTTTTTATGGGGTTGGTTACCTACATGCCCATCTAGAAGGCCATTGTAGCTCGTCTCATTAAGATAAAGGTTACGAACTTGCACAAGTGGGAGTCTGTTGGAATTATGTTCACAGTTAGTCAACCTATGATGATACATCCAAACCTACGAAACACTTAAGGGTCACACCGGTGAGTGCATGTAATACGAGCAAGATATGTAATGATTCTACGAAGAGGAATGATTCATAATAGTCATTATGAATCAGTTAAGTATTAAGTTAATTTTAACTTATTACTAGATTAGTTTAACTAACTAATTAGTACAAGTATTTGTACATTTACTAGTTGAGTAAATATACAATGTGTTAATTATAGATTATCCATGATATGATTTCAAACTATTAAATCATATTGTGATTGGATAATATTATTGTCTAAATTAATTATTAAAGGTATATAACACAAGTATATATATTTCGTGTATGTCTATACCGAAATATATAAGTGTATAATACTAAGGCATTTGATAATTAAGTGTGACAATAATAAACAAGTAATACTATAAGGGATAGAAGTGTTAAAAGGAAAGTTTAATTAAAGATCTAATTTTAATTAAACTTGAGGGTTCTAAGCGTAACTTATTTAAGTTTAAATAAGAGGCTTAGGGTAACCCTAAAACCCCTAGTACCCTACACGAAATAATCCCTCCTCCCTCCTCCTTGTTTCGGCCGAATAGAGCTAGCAACACCAAGTTTGGTGTTCTTCGTTCTTCGTGTTCTTCGTGTTCTTCAAGTATTGAAGAGCAAGTTCATTGCTATGATCAACTAGAAGGTCGCTCGATTTGTTCATCATTAGTGGACTTTCTTAAGCAAACATTAAGGTATGTTTTGGGAAACCCTTTTCCCCTGTCCCCTCTTGCTCGATCGGACGAACCAAGAACCCCAGGGTTCTTGGTCAGTGTGTGACGAACACACGCAAGATGTGTGTGTGTTCGAGTTCTTCGAATAAGGTTTCTTTCTTTCTTATCAAGTTTGATTTCCAAGTTCCTATAATCCTTTAGGGTTTAAGATTAAGTTCAATCTCAGTTTTGCTTTTAGGGATTGAACTAGCTAGTTGGTTTAACCGATTACCAATGTGGTTCGAACCAACTGACTAGGTGGTCGACCCAGTGGGTTGATCAGAGTTATGAAACCCTTCACTTCTAACCCTCATAGTTTTTCTGGTATATTATTATTACAGTTAATTATTAAATGTCTAGTATTATACACTTACATATTTCGGTATTATATACACAAAATAGGGATGGAATCGGGTCCGTAACCGACCCGAATGGACCCAGACCCGAAATACCCGAGACCTGATTTTAGATAATTAGTAGACCCGAGAACTGAACCGTTTTATAGAATCCGGTTCCGGTTCGGTTCCGGGTACGGTTCGGGTAAATCGGGTGTATACCCGATTGGAACCGAAATACTAGTTAGAGTCGGTTTCGGATGTTAGCATCATATTTATTAATTTATACATTTAATATTAGAATATTTTAAATATAACAATCGTATATTAAACATAAATCGAATACTACCAACGGTATCATGACAAAACAAATTCTCAATTGATCATAGATCAAATGGTTTCTACTTTCTAATATTTTGAAACATAAGTTGCTGTCGATAAAAAAAGAAGCATCATATTGGGGCTTGCTTTTACAACTATATATTTAACTAAAATAGTGTAATATTAATTAGGGTTATGAAAAAGTTAATTACATTTCGGTTCTGGGTCTAGACCCGATTTGTCCATACCCGATGTACCCGGACCCGAAATACCCGAGACCCCATTTTCATGTAAACGTTGGACCCGATACCCGACCCGATATTTAGCAATCCGGTTCCAAACGGTTCCGGTTCCGGTTCGGTACGGGTCCGGTTACGGTTTTTCGGTTCTATATCCCATCCCTAACACGAAATATATACTTTGTATTTTGTATTTTTAATAATTAACTATATAATAATCTTTATATAATTTAGACAATAATATTATTGATATTGATGTTTTTAGACACATTCAACCCCGTCAATATCGCCTATTTTGAGTACGTTTTGTAAGTAAATGCATGTGATGTTACACAATTTTGTGTTTGTTTTACATTTTAGGTGGTACGGCGAAAAAGAGGTCGAAAACAGGTCAAAAGATAGTATTGTTTCTATAACAAGCTCAATCCATTGAATCAATGATGATTTGAATACTTTGATATTAGTTTTAGTGAGAATTAGTGAGAAAGGTTAGGAAGATGATGGAGGGAGAATATGCTTAACCAAACGAATGTTTCATTCAAAATGAGGGGAAAAGCTTCATAATACAAGGTTTAAGATGATATTTATACCATGTATATAATGATTATTAGAACTAGCTAACACAAGGCTAATTACACATTTAAAGACCAAAACTAGTCCTAACAATCTCCCCCTTTTTGGACTTTAGCACCTATTCCCAATCTTCAAATATTAATTCCTTCCAGCAGTACTCTGTCCCTTTCTCTTATACGGTGGTGCTTCATGTTCCCATCGCAGAACTCTATATTGACCAAATTTTGGTAAAGGATTGTGAACTTTTGTAGAGAAGGTGGGTGTATGTCGACGTTCACGCACTCCAAGATGCACTTCAAAATGTCTAATTACATTTCTCCAATTTAACTTTTCATCAATAGTTGTAATTAACATATCAATATTTCTTTGTTCAACATTTGCATCTGAGTGACTAGGAAAGCAATTAAGATTCCTTCCTTTGACATGCAATTTTTTTCTTAATCACAAAAGAGTACCATCACAGGACTTTGAGATCTCGGACACTCGAAAGAAATGTTTCTCATTAAATCTATTGGTGTAAGACATACCGAGACATGGTTCACTTAATATTGAATGTTCTGGCAATGGAATACCAGTTGGAAAAGGTCGATCTGGAGCAGCAAGATAAACCTTTTCTGTTCCAATATTTAATGAGAAATGGTTCACTTAATATTGAGATATAATGACAATTTGAGTTTACCGGTTGGAATACTGAGACATGGTTCACTTAATATTGAGTATTTAAATCTTTTTCAAATATAATTGTTTGTTTTAAAGATTCAACTTCAGATCTCGGAGTATTAACAAAACAAGTATCAGGATCAATGGAATTATCAGAATCTTATAAGAAAGAAATCATTACCTCATATTCCTTGTTGACATCTTCATTTAAACGATCAGAAACCTCAGCATTTTCTCTTGCCATAAAGCACAAGTTAGCTACATGTTCTTCATCTTCAGGTTCTGAATCTTCCATCCATTGAAGATCTTCAGCTAACTACACTTTTCTTGTCTCTATTTGCTTAGCCATTAACATCTTCTATTTAAAATAATCAGAATCACGGACTTTAGGCTTCTTGCAATCACGAGAAAAATGACCAGCAACACCACAATTATAACATTTTTTCGTTGGGCCCACGGGTGTAAGAATTGGCTTGTCACTTTTGTTTGTAGTAGATGAAGCAGATGGAGCGGATTTAAAGTTTGATGAAGATCTTAGGTTGTTATTTGTAGGTTTAGAGTAATACTTCTTCTGATAGTTGGAAATAAGTGACATAGCCTGAGGTACTTCCTGAAGATCTTTTTCCATATCATCAGTTGTAGATTGTGCAGGTTCTTCTACTATTTCTTTCATTTTAATAGTTGTATTATACTGATGATGTTGTTTTGTGAGTAGTGCGAGAGTATCATCAGTCTCTTGTCTTGTTTTAACTATGTTCTTAACCACATGTTCATTTTGGTGAAAATATTCATACCGTTCATAAATATCGATAAGACTGAGGTCTTTGTGTTGCATAGCACTATTCCCAAACATTTCCCACTCAGGAAGAAGACAGTTGATAAATTTGATATTGATTTCCAGATGTTCCTTTTTCAAATAATTTTTCCTGAGATCATTTAACAGGTTGCAATAATGATGATATGTACTTTCTAAGTCTTCCCCGATTGTGGCCTTAAAAGTTTGATCCCAAAGTTCTATAACAAGCTCAATCCATTGAATCAATGATGATTTGAATACTTTGATATTAGTTTTAGTGAGAATTAGTGAGAAAGGTTAGGAAGATGATGGAGGGAGAATATGCTTAACCAAAAGAATGTTTCACTCAAAATGAGGGGAAAAGCTTCATAATACAAGGTTTAAGATGGTATTTATACCATGTACATAATGATTATTAGAACTAGCTACAAGGCTAACATAAAGACCAAAACTAGTCCTAAACGATAGCCAAAAATACAAGAATACATGATTAAAGAAGTTCACGAGCGTGAACCCAACGTGAACTACTCACGATCTACAACCAAACTTGTTGTTTGATGTTCACGTTCGGGAATTACAGCTCGCGGTATCCGGCTTCCCGTGTTTAGTAGTACGCGACGCGAACTTCTGGAGTTCACGACGCGAACTATGCATCCATAAATTAATAAATCGCAGAACAAGTCAACAATGCAGTTATCTTTTTCCCTTTTGCGTTTTTTGGTAGTTAATTGGCGATTTTGAGAGCATTTATTCAAGAGTTTCTTCAACCTTCAAGCAATTATTGATCTCATAACATTTTGGATTAATTTCATGGTTGTAATTCTACTCTTAAATAGTTGTTTGTTGATTTCTAGCATGTCTATGTGCTAGTAATCTTTCATATTCACTATGTTTGGATGATTCTAGGGTTATGTATGGTTCATTTTTAGGATTATGTTGATGTTCAAACAATTGTTGGTTTTGAATTACTCTTTTGTTTCATTCTATGAATTTTTGTTTCTCTATCATTTGTAATTGATGCAATTAGGTATTGACAACACTTGATTCAATTGATTACTCCCTCAACTTTTCACTTCTGACCTAGTTGGTAATCCACTAGAAATAGGGATTAGAGACAAGATTCCAATAAGTTATATTAAACAAGAAGTTCAACCCTAGTAATGAGAATTCTAGGTTAGAAGACTTAGGTAATCCAAGTCGGTAATATCAACAACTAGAAGTGTGATTACTTATAACTTTTGAGAGAAGAAATTTCTATTAGTTATAATTAGTTTATTAAATGGGATTGAGAGAAATTTAATACCGTGACTTCTAGAACATTAGATTAATCGGGGCTTAGCAACCATACTTAGAACTAGATGAATCCATACATAGTGAATATCCTTTAATCATCAAATCAACGTCCAATTTATGTTTTTAATCATTTTAATTTATTATTTATATATCACAAAATCAAATCATCTTCACAATTATTTTCTTGATTAACTCTTTAGCTTACTTTTACTTGATTACATAAACCGTTCCCTGCGGATACGATAACCAGAAATACTTGCCTAAGCTATATCACCCACGATTAGGTATACTTGCCTATGAATGTGGAAATCTAGATTAGTGGTATTTAGGAGACATAATTATATAACTAGATTTTACACATCAATTATCCAAACACTATATGATTTAAATGCTTTAAATTATACTAGCAGGTAACCCGCACAATGCGGCGACAGGTACCTTGTGACTAAATTTGACGGCTATCAAGTAGTGGGTTGTGACTACTGTAGTGACAGTGGGTGCTGGTTGTGGTCGTGCGGATGGTGGGTGATGTTAATTTTAATTTTGTAAAGATTAATAAGTATATCTCATAAGTTTCCTTAAATCTGACATTGACATTTTTTTAAATATGGACCGTTTTAGCTATGTTGAATATCTCATAAGTTTCCTTAAATCCGAAATTGGCGTATTTTAAAATATGGGCCTTTTAGTTATGTTGAAGTTAAAGGTTATGTATATTTGTTGTTTGGATAAAGCAAAATATCAAGTAGATCAATTGGTTAACACACAGTCCGTACTCGCAAAAGGTCTTGGGTTCGAATCATGTAAGCAATAGTCTTAAACCCTTTAATAAGGAGTAAGACTAAGGATAATCTATAATTAACACATTGTATATTTACTCAACTAGTAAATGTACAAATACTTATATTAATTAATTAGTTAAACTAATCTAGTTATAAGTCAAACTTAACTTAATACTTAACTCATTTTAATGACTATTATAAATCATTCATTTTCTTATATCATTGCATATCTTAATCATATTACATGCACTCACCGGTGTGACCCTTAAGTGTTTTGTAGTCATGTTTGTATCACCATAGGTTGACTAAATGTGCACATAATTCCGACAGACTCCCACTTGTGCAAGTTCGTAACCTTAGCTTGATGATACTGGCTGCAGAGGCCCTCTAGATAAGCATGCAGGTAACCAACCCCATAGAAACAGCTTTCTAACCCAGGTATAGTTTTTGAAAAACTCTTTAATAGCGTCGTCTGGTAAAGAACACTCTGTCTTTACTTCTTGAATAACGTGTTAGGTTTATCCCTTGCAGCATGATATTTGTGATAACGAATACGAGCATGGTAGAATGTATCAAGTCCTGTATTCGGAATCATTTCTTGACCTCTTGATTCAAACTCTGTAATAAACGACAAAGAACAAATCAGTCTGTTTGGGCATGGCCATGCACTCTATCAGTTTTCCATCATGTCAAGGGACCCATAAATATCTCTCCTAAAAAGGAGGCGCAATTACCATCTTGTTATATTTCGATTCGAAACTACGACTTCCTCTATACCAGTAAGGCCTCGTATGACAATCATATTTCAGAATGTCTAAGACGAACCAAAGTACATTAGTCACCATATCCCAAACTAAATACCTCAGGCTTAAGGATAATCCTAGTGATAATAGTTTTGAACTTTTCAACAACGAAGTATCGTCACGATTGTCAATCCAATATTTTTCGATACGACAGAATATCACCGATATTTGGTTTGCAACAAAAACTTGTGTAGCTATATTCGATAAACCTCGAATCTCCACCAAATATCGCGATGACGTTAACGTCCCATCAAGGTTCCCACCAAGACGAGTAGTCACGGATTTATACCTTCTGAATAAGGAGACTTTTATTCATGGATATTCTAAAACATACGAAGTCTGAATAACAATGATACTAACTCATGTATTATTCCTCACTGGACATAGATACCGAATTAAAACTGGATCATTACTTATTCTTTGTGTTTGCGTTGATTACTTAATGACTTATAATTGTAACTTTATCACTAATTAAAATTTAGTCATTCCTATTAAACTAAAGACATAAGACGAGTATTTGACAAATACTATAACTTTTGTCTTTGCTAGATTTGGTTCTTGCAACATTAGATCACATTTTAGTCTTGCCTTTTATACAATTCGGTAAACATAGGAGGATTGGAAATGAACTCCTTAGTTTGTTGAATTTATAAAAAATCATCTTGTAACTAAATATCTTTTAGTTACTTGATTTGTAGATATATCATTGCTAGTTAAAGAAATATCCTTATATGATTAACTTACTCACTAGACTGTGAATATCCTATTAGATTTCCAAGAATTAATCACAAGACTTGTGACCACACTATTTAGGCTTGCAATAATCTAATTAACGATCATTTATTATTTCTCTTAACTCTTTGGCTAACGACTTGATAATATCTTGTTGGTAATATCTTACTAACTTACTAAATTCATTCACGCCTTTAATGAATTATGTTAGTCATAACTCCCACTAACTTTTTATGGAATATAAATATCACTTAAATTATGACTTTGACCAAGTCAAGACTTTGACTTTTTTTGTTCAAAAACTTATAGTTTAACCCTTTAAGAATTTATCTATTATAAAGTCATCCTTTGGATTTTGCGAATATCTAATATTCCTGTTTAGGGAATCATGACTTTCATTGATCACTGCATCTAACAAGTATAAAACACTTGAAGTGATACTTCAATTCTTAAATACCTTAGTATCTTTTAAAAACTTTATTTAATGCCAAAGTCATTTCTTGGATTTTATAAATCTCCAATATTCCTATTAGAGAGTTATGACTTGATTTAATATTGTACTTATTACATGTATGAAAGACTTGCATTAATACATTCCATTCTCAAATGCTTTAATATAGTTTGACCTTTTTGAGAGTTTATTTAATGTCTAAGTCATTCTTTGGATTTTGCAAATATCCAACATTCATGTTTAAGGAATTATGACTTTATTAAATTTCTTTATCACAAGTATAAAAGACTTGTAATAATACTTTTAAAGTCTATCTTGATTATATCCAATATAATCATATTATATTAATACTAAAACTTTAAAACGTACTATCATAAAAGATGATTACTTAAGATGTTTTAACTAAGTTCAATAAGCTTTGAACTTGATCTTTCCATAAATCTCTTAAATACTTGTATTAGAAAAACTTTCTAATTTCTAGTATCTAAGTAATTGAGCTTCTAAGATCTTATTCATCATACAACAATCAAACAAATAGAAATCATGAGATCATTAGTGAGTCAAGACTTGACTTACAATCTAGTCATAAAACATGACTAGTGTAATTATCACACATGCACACACATAATATAATTCAACCATGGATTCAAAGATGATAAACTTAAAAACCAAATTCTATCATAAAATAAAAATTATTCAACAAAATTAAAGTAAAATTGTTTTATGAATCCAAAAGAAAAATACTGAATTATAAAATTGGTGCTCGTGGGATCAACTCCATCTCATGCAGGCCATCTTCACTTTCCATCTCCTCCTGCAATACACGATTGCAAAATTTAGATTACTCGTAATATACATTACAAGTATCTTAAAGTGAATAAGAAGTTTGGTCGTGTTACCTGAGAAACTAGCAATTCTTCCACCACTGGCACCCTTTGTACAATTTCTTTTCCAATGACCGACCTAGCCACACTTGAAGCACCGATTCTCAGTCCTCGATGTGTTAGGATTCACCTTCTTGACCTTTTATTTGACACCTTTACCATTTGGCACTCCTTGGTTAGGATTGGTTTTACCCTTTCCTTTACCATTTTGCCTTTCTCTACTGCCATCATCAGTCAATGTGAGATCACCCTTAGACTTGGTCCTAACATTCAACTCAACAGCCTCGAGCATGGAACGCAGTTCAGAAATGGATTTATCCATGTTATATGTGTTGTAGTTGACTACAAAAGACTTATAGTCATCAGACAACGAGTTGAGTATAGTTTCAATTGTTAACTGCAATGGCACGAGCTGACCAAGTCTAGCAAGGTGATCAATGTGCACTTTCATTTTCATGAGGCGGGCACTTACTGATGCTTCCTTAGCCATCTTGAAAAAGCAAACGCCTTACAAGCGTAATATGCCTGTCCTGGTTCATTCTTTGCATCCTTGGCAGGGGAATTTAGCATTGTTCTTTATAGGTCCTTTTTTTTCCTCTCATGTATGATCATGATCTTAAGATAACGTCTCCAATTGAGGAAATTTGACCCAGTCAATTCTTTCTTTCCTAGAAAAGAACGTCGCGAGAGTTTGCTGGTACTTGTCTTTGTGGTTGTTGTTGCCATTACAAATCAAACCCAGTTCAATTAGTAATCATCAATAAACATCTCTAAAAAAATATATTATAAACCCATAATTAATATTTTAGGCCTAAGATCCATATTTCACATTCTCGCCGCAAGGTTTGGGCACTTCCCGACGAGACATGCTATTTCTGGTAGGTAACATCCTTACCAATCACACCGCGCTGTTACGATTCCTAGGGGTTGTAGAATATATTGACTTTTAACTTACTAACACTTTGTACAAGCTAATTATAATAGACTTATAACTTTGTACATTTCTAATTGTAGTAAAGTCTAGTATGTTTAATTCTACTCTAGTACTTCGGGACTCCCGAATATCACCAAAGTTGATCATACCATCTAAGATAGTGCGATGTTCTGCGCCGGGACTCCCGATTACCACAGAACCGTACGCACCCTAACACTCGCATGGTTTGAACTTGTATCTAAGGTTCTTTCTCCTTACAATGCGTGTACCGTTTAACAAGTGAGGTGTTCCATTAGGTGGGTAGTACTTAGATCTAAGATTTTCTTAGGTTTTGTTTAAGTCTTAAACTAAACTTAAACCTTATTCCAATTTTAATCCTTGTTTAAAATGTGCGACTTGTGTACTCAAGAATTCCACAAGAAGCATTTTTTAAATTTCTTTTAAAACTTATAATTTTAAATTTGTTCGATTTTACATGTATACCCAAAACGAGGTGTACAAAAATGTTTTTACTAAGTTTTGTGAAAAACTTTTTCTTAATAAAACAAACTTGTTTTATTTACTTGAAAAACTTAAACCTTATGTTAAACTTTAAAATAGAAATTTTAATTCTTTATGACTCACAAACTTAAGTAATAACTCTAGTTTAACACGTATAGTTTTTTTTTGTCTAATAACAAAATTATTTAACCTTTTATTTAATTTATAAGATTCGCCAACACTATGTCCTAAAGACTTCTTGATAAACTTTGTGATTTTCTTGTGTAGCTCCCACTAGCTCTAACAATTATGGTGGAACTTAAGCAAAACAATCACCGATCCATACTTGTTGAACACTAATAAACTTATTATATAAAAATATATATAATAATTCTAGTTTGTTTAAACAATTCTTATATATAACCTAGACTAGTTAAATATATGTTCTAAAGTTTTCATGTTACTTAACTCTTGATCACTAATCTAGTATCTTACGTAACTCGTAATATACTCATATTATACTTATATAATTAATTAGTTATAATAACTTATAACTTTTTACAATCTAACTATAATACTTATTATGTAAGTTTTAGTATTATCTAATTATAATAAAACTTTATCTTGCACAATTTCTAGTTGGTTACAACTTTATACATTCTAGTTTAATTATAACTCATACAAATTTTAGTTATACTAATATTATAACTACATGATCAAAATAACATTTTATTTAATGTTTAAATTAATCTTGTATTAATATATGTATAATTTCTTACTTAAAACATTATAATATTCTAACTAGAATATCATATTAGTTTAGTATTATGTATTTTAACTTGATCTAATTAAAATACATATAAACTATGTTTTATCCTTTTAAAATGCATTATCTTTTAAATATTTAAAATTTTTGAAAAAATATATATAAATAATACATCTTATTAATTTTAAGCCTTTAAAATTCACACTTCCTTTTCTATCCTTATTAATTTTAATTAATCAAACCCTAATCTTGTTTCAATCAATTAAAACCAGATTTTAATTTTCTTGATCAAAAATATTTTTTATTCAAAAAAATTAATTTTAATCAATCCTATCTAAACAATTATTTTTTGTTTAAATTCTAGGATATATTGTATCTTTAATAACTTTATTAAAACTTTTTAATCTAAACCTTTTAGACGAAAACTTGGTCTAGATTTCTAGGCTTAAACAACTAGTTTTAATAAACTCATTAAAACGATAATCAAACCTTCTTAAACATGAACTTGTTTAATTTTCTAGGTTCTAGATTATAATTTTAATTAATCCTCTTAACCAATTAAACTAAACTAGTTTAATGTTCTTGGTCCTAGGGTTCTTTTAGGGTTTGAAATACTCAAAGAGTAAAAATCATTTTGACCAATTAAACTAAACTAGTTTAACATACTTGGTCCTAGGGGAAGGAAGAAACTTTTTGACCAATTAAACTAAACTAGTTTAATATTGTTTGTCCTAGGGTTCTTCTATATTTCGAAAAACAAGGGGAGAGGAAAAGAATCCTCTTGACCAATTAAACTAGACTAGTTTAATATTCTTGGTCCTGTGGTTCTTTATGGTTTTCGAAAATAAGGAAGAAGAAAAAGAAATTAGGAACAAAAAACATAAAAACTTTGAAATTAAACAAATAAAAAAAAAACCTTTGTTAATCTTGTTTAGATTTCTAAACCAACTCTTTGATACCACTATAGGGTTTCAATAACATTGATCAACCTATTGGGTCAACCACCTAGTATCTTGGTTATAACCATGGCTGACAAGAACATGAACTTGTTCTTACAGGTTAGACCAACTAGCTAGTTTAATCCCTAAAGCGGAACTGAGATTACACTTAATCCTTAAACCCTAAAGGAGTGGGGATGTTGGAAATCTATACTAGATTAACAAGAAAGAAACCTTGTACGAAAAACTCGAACATACACACATAATGGTGTGTATTCGACGCACCACCAGGAACCCTAGGGTTTTTGGTGTCGTCGATCGAACAAGAGGGAGGGGGAAAATGGTTTTCCAAATCATATCTTAACTTGCTTAAGTAAGTCCACTGATGATAATGCACATCGAGAAACCTTTTAGTTGGTTCTTGCAGTGATCCTTGTACTTCAATACTTGAAGAACACGAAGAACGCGATAAACGAAGAACACCAAGTGATGGTGTTCTTGGTTTGGCCGAATAGGAGAGGGGAGAGGGGGTGGATTTCGTGTAAGGTGTCAAGCACAAACAAGGGAACCCAAGCCTTCTATTTATAATAGAAGGACTTTCACTTACGACCCTTCTAGTTTAATTAAGGTTGTCTTCTTAACTAAACTTATCCATTTACACTTCTATCCCTCATAGTTCTTCTAGTTTTTTATTATTGCACTTAATTATTAAATGTCTGGTATTACACACTTACATATTTCGGTATTATATTGTAACGACCTGAATTTTGTGTTAAATAAATTATGAAAAAAAATATGATAAATAAGAAAAAATCATTTAAAGAACGTAGGAATTGGTTTCGTGTCATTTGGACATCGTATGAGAAAGTTATGGACGAAACGGGTCGAACCCGGGTAGTAAACGAGAAGGAAAAGAAATTCAAGGAAGGTTGGGCAAGATCGCGAACACGAGTTTTAGATCATGAACACGAGTTTCAGATCATGACACGAGGTTTGGATCGCGGACACGAGGTTTTCGAACAACAACTTTGGTTCGTGACCACGATTTTAGGGTTCGTGTCACGAGTTTGCGCGGGATGCAGGTTCGCGAACGCGAGTTTAAGGTTCGCGGCGCGAGAATTGGCTGGAACAGGCATAAAATCGGGATTTTAGGGTTTTTGCTTCATTTTTCACCACACAAATTGTGGAGCCGTTTGAGAGGAGTTCTTGGGAGCTTTTTGATGTTCTTGAAGGGATTTCCTCCACATTCTAAGAGATCTATACTCTACATCAAAGATCTAAGGTAACTTCTTATCTCCTAGTAGTTATGAGTCAAGATTTGGGGGAAATGGTGATTTTGAATGTGATATGTTGGAATCTTGTTAAAGATGGGTGATGGAGGGTGTTGAACACCCATAGGAAGTATGTACATCTTGGATCTATGGCCAATTTGTATCTTGGAAGTAGTTTCATAAACTAGGGTTTATGGATCTCCACCAAGTTGATGAACTTGGTGGTTGAGGTTGATTATGTTGATGTTAGATGATGTCTAGTTATGGATGATAACTAGAAATGTGATCATTATGTTGATAGGTTGCGAGGACCTAAGAGTTGAAGATATTCCAAAGGCGGGAAGAAAGGATTCGTGTTGATGAACACGATATGGATTTAGCTATCCGTAAGGTGAGTACATGAGACTTTTAAACTGGGTACATAGCAAAGAGTTTTGAAAATACATATGATATTTTATGGGTCTTTATTAATAAATATTTTTAATAAAGATATGATTGAAAAGATGAGAAAATGTAAATACTAGACTATCTAAGTATGTCTAAAATGATTGATGATTTTGAAAGAGATCATGATAATGAAAAGTTATTAATAACTAATTATTAATATGATGTATGATATTTGGTTTATTAATAATATGCATTAATAAAACTAATGATGATGATATTAAGTAAAGAGTATTGATTAGTACATTATACTAATAAAAGTGATGAATGAATGTATATGAAAATGAATATGGTGTGACTTGTAATAAATATATATTATAGTCAAGGAAAAGATAAAAGGATTATGATGTTGATAAATAAGAAATGAATCTTATGAATTAAGTAAATGTGATTGCTTATGATCGAGTCCACGGGACTATATGGGTACGTATACACTATGGTGAAGTAATTATATTTAGTTATTTTTAGATAACTAACTTGTTTGATAATAGATGTGATAGCCGAAGGCTTTGATTGACATAACCTTTAGGTTATAATAGGAAACAGATGGTGGTGACGCGGGGGATCCCCGGTCACTGAGCGGTGGTATATATGTTACACACCGAGTGTATATATGTTTATACACTAAGCACACGGGTGCTTATGAGTGATAGATTTGGCGGTGATTCGGGGGATCCCCGGTCACTTTGGATGGGGCGGATTGGGCGTCGACCCATGGACCATCATGTGATAGGAGGCTTGCTACCAGACGAGATCCGGCTAGAAGTCGGGTAACGGTAGATTGGGCGATTCCCTCTGGCCGTAATCATAAGGCTTATTAAGGCGGGGGATCCCCGATTAATAAGTACGTGAGATAATGTGTTATTTGGAGATCGCCCGAATAACTAGATGTGATTGCTAGGAAAGCAAGATCGATAGGTCACAATAGGGTGACTAGATGTATGTTGACGAGATATATATATATATATATATATATATATATATATATATATATATATATATATATATATATATATATATATATATATATATATATATATATGTCTATGTATATGTGTTATATTGATATTATTGGGGTCTAAAACCCATGTATCTCACGAGACTATTTTGTCTCACGTACTACGTTTGTTTTGTGGTTATGTACTCAGGTACAGGTTTGAAGTAATAGAAGGTTGCACTAGAAGTGGCCTAGAGATGTTTAGCTCGGGAGCTCATAGGTAGATCTCGTTGCTTATGGTTTTGATATACTTCGTGACACCGTATTTTTGTATACTCAGATAAAGGTTTCAAAGTTTTTGTTAAACTGTATTTTGGACAACATGATGAATGTTGGAAAATTATATTTTAAATGTTTTAAAATATGTTTTAAAAATACGGGTGTTACATATATACACGAAATATATACTTTGTACTTTATACTTTTAATAATTAATTATATAATAATCTTTATATAATTTAGACAATAATATTATCCAAACACTATATGATTTAATTGCTTTAATTTATATTATGGATAATTCAATAATTAACACATTGCATATTTACTCAACTAGTAAATGTACAAATACTTGTATTAATTAGTTAGTTAAACTTAACTTAATACTTAACCGATTTATAATGACTATTATAAATCATTCATCTTCTTATATCGTTGCATATCTTACTCGTGTTACATGCACTCACCTATGTGATCCTTAAGTGTTTCGTAGGCATGGATGTATCACCATCGGTTGACTAAATGTGCACATAATGCCAACAAATAAGGGAAAATTCGTCATTTTATAAAAATTTAATTCCATTTCCTGCCAACCAAACAAAATATTGAATTGAATTTCAATTTCATTTCATGCCAACCAAAAAGAGTTTGGAATTAAAATTTAATTCTTGACAGATACCAATTTCTTCCAAAATTTCAATTCCATCCGAAACATTTCAGCGAACCAAACACCCCACAAGAGTCGGAAAAGCAAAGTGGGCTACTAACTTTTGAAACAAGAGTATGAATTACGAAATCTACAATTAACATATGTTTCTGTTTTTTTTTAATTCCAACGACCCATTGTTTATTTTTTTTTTCCGGCGACCTACCACTGATTGGAATTCTGCCAACGCCAAATCCTAATATGGTTAGAGTTTCCATATCTTTTTCCCTCCTGAATCACAACTGTCTTTCCCCGTCATGATTTGATTGCAATTGCAGGTTTGTAAATTGTATTTGGTTGCGATTGAAAGGGGTGAAGAAGACTTGCTCGTTTAATTCTAAATAGTTGTAAATAAACCACATGTTTCATTCTAAACAGTGTTCTCGTTGCGATTAAGTAGTGGTGAAGAAGATCCATTCAAGCTAAAAGACTTGTAAGTCTGACTCTATAGATTGTTTTTTAGTCTGTGTTTGGCTTTGAAGATTGATTTTTGTGTATGTAGACTTTGGAAGACGAATTGTTAGTTGCAGGTTAAATTTTGTTAGCGATGAAGAATTTGCAATTGGATTCAAGTTTTGTTCTTAATTTTTATGTTTGGGGATGAAGAATTTGCATAGAGAAAGTGTTGGATCCCAACAAGATTAACGTGTTGCGTTACGGCTAAGTAAAGACAAGGAAAGTAAAGAACACACAATATTTTCAATGATTAAGAGTTTATTAAAATAACTTAATGCGGTACAAAGTTTACGGAAATAGATTGTACACACTAACTAAAACTTTATACTTGAATTGACACTTTTGCTCGCTCAACTAAGATCTTAAGCAAGGAGAGTAGTATCAGCTGATACTAACAGCTGATATTTAATGTCTGAATATTAACTATGAATGAGTTAATATCAGACAGTAACTAACTCTCATAGAATGTTCTTGTGCTATGCATGCTAAAAGGTGTGTGTTGTAAATGCATGCATTTACGTCTATATATATAGCCCAAGATCTGTTTCTTTGTCCATCAGATAATCCATGTGAAACCTTATTATCCGATGATGGAGACTTATCCGCGGAAACATTTAATGCATTTGCATAGGTTATAGTCCCAATTGTACTCTGTGTAAACTTTTTTATCACCTTTCCTGACGCACAGTGAAAAGGTGTACTTTGAAAGTATAAAAGAAGTTGACTTTCCGTTTTGTGTTTGTAGGGACAAACGATGAAGTACTAACAAGTTATCTTCTATTCCAAAATAGAAGATCTTCATCGTTTTCATCTTCTTTGAGCGGGAAAGGAAAATGTTCAAAGTGTCGAGAACATTTTCCGCCAAGTCTTTATCTGCAGCAGATACCATTAGTTGATTCCACTTTTAGCTGGATGGTCTTCTTCGAGTTTCTGTCATTCGGCCATAAATCTCGAATGTTGATCTGACTTGATTCCTTGAGCTAAGTACGTACCCAGCTGAAGGTTTTTTGCATATACTTGTGTTTCAGCTGAGATACATACTTCAGCTGATTTATTCTTCTTTAACTATCGATCATCAAATCTTATTTACTTAATCTGAGGACTAGCAGAAAGAGATATGAATGAAGTTATAGAGATGAAAGAAGAGAAGGGAAAATGATCAAAATACTATTATGTGTTTGGCACGTGAAGGGATTTTACAAATCAATTTAAATGGATTTTGACGGAAAGATAGAAATATGGGACATCGACAAGTGATCAAAATCCTGAAAAAATATTTAATGATAGAATATAAAATTCAAAAAACTATAACGATACCTACATTTTTGTAATCTTTTTCGTATAAAAATAATTGATACACTTCAGAAATCACGTTTTTTGAGGCAAAAGATCAAAAGATCGGTTAAGATAGATTAAAATTGATAGTTAGTGGAGATTATGTCTCTCCTTTTGAATAAAGTGATATTAATAATGTTAAAAGTAAACATAAGGGTAGAAGTGTAATTTCACTTTATTTAAGTTAGATAATTAGTTGAGAATGAGTCCCACATTTTACCAAATAAGGTAAATTTTAGAAGTGTATCACTTATTTTGGTGGAAGTGTATCATTATTTTGATATGGAGGTAGTATATATAATGCATTTGGGACGTTCACAAATTAGCAAAGTTTAGTTTTCAGCCAGCACAATTAGTATTTCGGAAAAGATTTGTGTTTTACAAAAATATTGTTGGGTCTCATATCTGGTAACCAATAGTCTAGGGATCGTTTATGTATTTAGTTTAAACTTAGGCTAGGTATATATAGTTAGTTGTAACCTAATTGTCACCAACCTTTGCCCTATTTTGTAATTGTCAAATCAATAGCAAAGTGTTCTTAAGAAATTTTCCATCTCAATCTTCCATAATCTTACTTGTTAATGCTTAATCTATAATTTAATCATTGAATCTCTATCTGCAATTGGTATCAGAGCAAAAGTCTTAATTGATTCGACCCATATCAGTTGAGATTAAGCAGATTCATGAAGATTTTGATGGGTTTTTGAAGATTTTTGGTGAAAAAGTGCTCAAAAGTGGTATCAAATTCAAAATCAAAGGTATGTTTCATGCTTTTGACATTATAACTTTGTTCTATTATTGATTTCGAGCAAATCAGTAACAAATTTCATATTAAAATCATCAAAAACAAGGTTTCATTTGATTTTTAAAGTGAAAAATGAAGAACATCTAATTTTCAGAACTTTCTCTTCAAAATCGAGAAAATAAAAAACTGTTTTCGAAAAACTATTTGAATAGGATTGTAGGTAATTGAAAATCGATCGTTTTGCAAAAAGAATCACTCGATTTGGTTAACAAATGAGCAAATTATGATGGTTTTTGTGAATTTATGAAAAATCGAGATCTGATTCAAAAAAGTTCGGCTCGAGAACCCAAAAAGTTCGGCCCGAAAACCCAAAAGAGTTCGGCCCGAAAACCCAAAAGAGTTCGACCCGAAAACCCAAAAGAGTTCGGCCCGAAAACCCAACCATACGTCGTCGTTTTGTTAAATAAAAAGGCTGAACGACGTCGTCTTGAGAGAAAAAGCTGACACACACGTTACCTTGCCCCTCTCTCTCTTCGCAACACCCATTTCAGTCAACACTCTCTCTTGGTATCAGAATAAATGTCGACCTTCATCCTCTCCGTCAACCATCATAGCATAAACCATAACTTCCGGCGACAATCAAAACATACTGCCTCCACCTCACCTCTCCGGCGACCAACTCTGTAACTTCATCATCGTCAACACAGTCTCCGGTCATCTCCATTTTCACCACTAACTCCGTCAAGAACTCAGGCTAATTTTTCGTTCTCTGATCGTCTTCCCAGGCAAGTTATTAATTTTTCCGGTGACATTCAGCTTCAACAAATCTGTAATAGTACCGGAGCCACAAAAATCCGACGAACGTAACTGCTAATCAGCTTATCCGGCGTTTCCGGCGACGCCCACTTCCGCCAGCATTCGTCTTTTCCGGCATCAGGCTCCGAACACCAAGCACCGTAACCAACCTTTTTCCGGCAACTGTTAAACTCAGCTCACTTCCGCCTCCCATTTCCGGCTACTGTTACATCGTTATCACCACCATCGTTCTCCGATCATCTTCACCAATGTCAACAGCTGCACCATTTCCGCCACTAACCGCCGTGGGTTTCGATCATCATCTTCACCGGCGACACCTTCGTCCTCCACCTCGCTATTGCATGAATCCGATGAAGAACTGATATGTTTCACGTTCTTTAATTTGTTAGCATCAAATCCACAATTTGATTTTATTGACCACTTTGACTTACATATCTTGAGTTGCAGAGATTTAATAAAGTGGTACAGCATTTTCTAATTTAGAATTAAGGTACAACTTTCATAGCATAAGTTACAAACAAGATTGAATATGGTACAACTTTCATAGCAAAAGAAATTTAATACTTCGTATACAACTTTCAAAACATAAGGTGCAAACAAGAAAATTACCCAACATGATTTTTAAAGTTTATTTTTTTCTCTTAAGACATTAAAATAAGATTAACAATTGTCTTCCTATAATATTTCAGCGTTTCAAATTTGAACAATTCTTAAAGACACATATTTCTATATTTCGAAACCCACTAATTTTTTTTTTAACCAATATCGTTTATTGACATTTCATTTATTTGAAAATTTTATATTTTGAAAAGAAAAGAGTTAAAATGGATGAAAATTTAATTAATTCACTTCAAAATGTAATTTGTGAATTAAAAGGATCAGCTGCGATGTGTGAAATTACAAATACGCAGAATTATGTTTTATTTGAAAAATCATTTCATGATAGTGTTAAGAATTTACGATTAAGTAATGAGTTCAAAGAAAAATTAGAGAAAAGTGAGAATATTAATTGCAAATTTGTTATTTTAACTGATAAAGTTCAAGCACTTGAATCTGAAAATGCAAATTTGAAATAAAAAATTACAACTTTTGAAACAGATTCTGAGAACTTTAAAATTCAGATTGCTGAACTAACAAAACAACTTCATGACTTCAACCAGTTGAATAGTTTGAACATCGAAAAATATGATTCTGTCTGTGCTGAAAATTGTATTTTGACTGATAAAATCAAAAAACTTGAATGTAACTTTGGATCTGATTTACAAAAACAAATTAATATTTTTAATATTGATAAAACAAAATTGCTATATAAAATTGCATCTCTTGAAGCAGATCTTAATTTGTCACAAAATCAAAACGATGATTTGAAAATCAAGGTTGAAAATTTTTCTAAACCAAAAAACGTTAATAAAGGAAAACAAACGGTACATGTTCCGATTAAGATTTACACCGGTGAATCTTCAAAATCTGTTTCTAGAAAGGTCTCACAGTTCACAAATTATTCACTTCAAAAGAGTAAAAAAGTTGTTTGTGAAACCACAATCTTCGAAACCTTGTACATCTAAATTAAAATTTGCTTTGAAACATTCTTTGATTCCAAAGAAGACAATTCCCAAAATTAAATCTTTAACGTACACGAGGAAAGGTATACTTTCTTTGGCACCTAAAACAAAATGTAAATCAGTGCCAACTGCAAACCCTGCTTTTGTCTACAAAACTCCTACGAGCTCAAATGCAAAATGGATTCCTAAAACTCTAAAATCTCAAATATTTCCCCGGAAATTATCTGAAAGTGAAACATCGAGTTTCAGTTTTTCATGGAATTCCAAATCTTTACATAATATCGATACAACTTATCGATGGTTTCATTCTAACACTAACATCATCGGACCCAAACAAAAATGGGCACCAAAAGTTGTATGACTTGTTTTGCAGGAAAATGACTTATACACACTTCAGTGTATAACTCGAGCCTCAACAGAATGGCTCTTACACACTTCAGTGTATGACCCGAGCTTCAAAGATATGGCTTTCAAGTACTTCAGCTTGAAACCCGGTATTCAACGGAAAATGGCTTCTAATTAACTCAGATTTAGAACCCGCTCTTAACGAGAAAGCACATAACTGCACAAACTCTTCTCCACCCCTCTACTGCTGATAAAGGTACATCTCTAATCTACAAACGTTTCAATATCTTTGTTTTGTCGAGGGGGAGAAATAATAATTCTAGGGGGAGAATTAGTATTTCTAGGAGGAGAAAATTTCTAAAATCAAAACAAAATACTCAACTTAACAAATAATCGATAAATATTTTAAAAGACTGTACCTTCCCATGGTTTGCCAGAACTGGCCTTACCTTCCAAGGGAAATAGTTTTCAGCCAATTGGTAAATGTGAGGGTATAAGTCTAGGGTATAGATTTAGGTGAGTGCAAGGTGATGTGAAAACATGATAATAACAAGAAAACACACCTTTGAGTGCATCCAAACTGTCAATAAACCGGGCAACCATACAAAAAGGTGATCATTAATGTGTTGAATGTTTCATTAGACTTAACTAGCCCAGTAAAGCATCTGCACTCCACCACCAACCACTCAGATTCCTCTCAACAGGAATTTGTTTTAATTCATCAGGGGATGTAGCACATAATCTATCGACTACCCATTCGGAGTATGTTGGTATTGAAATCATTAACCTCCTGCCCCGGGTTACGTCTCATTTTAATGCACAGTGCGTTTAGATCTCACCGTCAAATATTTCCAATATAGGACACATACACTATTATAATGAATCTCTGTGAATTCATCGGAACACTCATAGTGGCATCACAATCTGGTGCTTCACGAAGATTGTGTGGAAATCCTGCTAGAGCTAAAATTACGCCAACTCTAAATGCAGGTCACACAATTGAATCGACTGTTGTGCAAACGACTATTAAATCAAATGGTGTGCTAACGGTCACTCTATGTGAGCCCGGTATTACCTAAACTGTTCAAGTTGCTGTGCCTAAAATTTTCAATCAAAAAGGCAACAACTTATGCCGGAAACACATAAAGAATTCCGATGAAAAATCCATGTGAATCATTCTTACAACGTAACAGAGTAAATGCTGATCAATTGCACATGAGCGTTATAGTTCACTCTCAAATAACTCCTATGATCTGCTATAACCGGCATGATCTTCCCCAGGAGCCACCTACAATATAGGACATACATTGAGTGTCCCTAGGTCTAGGTGAGCAGAATCAAGTATCACGGGATCTTTATTGGGGTGCGATGAGATTAAATTTGAGAGGGGGAATGAAGTATGGGGAGCAAATCAGCTAAACACATGGTAAAATGAAACGAGGGTGTAGTTGAAAATTGAAAAAGTAAGCTTGAGTGAGGAGTGTGTGACAGGGTTAAAGAAAACGAAAAACCCTTACCAAACCGACTAAAAAGTTTGGTAGCCACATTTCTATCAGACTGCATATGTTGCTTTCTGATATTGAAAAATTCATCATGGACCCAGTGATGCAATGCACAACCCTCCTAGCTACTCAAGTACTTCTTAAAAAGTCTTTGTTTCATTTTCACGGAGATTATCTCATATGCTATCGACATCTCATTTGGGGATTGTTGATATTGAAACAAGAGGACAATTCTCTCCTGTCCTCGACTTCATTTGTCTACATATTGAGTCTAGTGCCATATCAAACACCATTAGGACACATGTGTATTCCACCAAGCATATCTTCTGTGATATTGCCGGAACATTCATAGTGATACCAACATTCTTGATATTTCACGATGATTGAATGGAAATCCTACCAGTGCTAACATCAAAGCCAACGCTGAACGTAGGTCACCCAGTTCTTAAAAACTGTCGTGTTAACAGGCAATCTATGTGATCACGGGTTACCTTGATACATTTTTGTGCGAAGATCTGACGACTGTACTCTATTCCTATCAACAACAGTCACTATGTTATTTAGAGGATCTGATGACTGTACTCCATTCTTATCAACAGTCAAAACATCAGATAAGGGATTCTATGACCGTAGTCCAATATTATCAACAACGGTCAGAAAAATCCATATAAAATCAATATACCGCACTGCTTCTACTTCAACAAATATCAGGAACCAAGGATCATCAACAAATCGACAAAGCCACAACCTCAAGAAAAAGACTTTCACTGCCGACTGCTCAATATATGGGTCTACCTTTTGTCGATTTACTTGAAGTCTTCTAGAATACTTTTTATTTGGTTGAAAAGCCAATTATAAGTATTGTTATCACCGATCATCAAAAGCTGAAACTGATTATTCAACATAACTGGACAACGGTTTATTACTCAGTTCCAGCTTTACAAACAAAGAAAACTTCAATGGTTTCAATGATAAAATGTGTTATATATTGATTATTACAAAAAATGTATAATCATTATTCAACACATTTTCATCAAAGGGGCATCGTCATACTCAACTTATTTGTTTCCTTAAATCGAAGATTTCTTCCTAATTCCAACTCGCAGAACTTCACATTTTACATAATGAATCAGATAAATCTTATTTATCATGAGGGGGAGAAGATACATTATGTAAATTCTTTTTATAAATAATTGATACTTTCAGAGAAAAATTCTTCTAAAGCTCAATCTGCGGGAACAGATTTAGGAGAATCATTTAATTTTATGGAAATTATTGATACGTAAGCCCAGTTTACTCAGCATTAATAAGATATATGCACCAGTTAAGGGGGAGTAAACAAGAAACCAAATATCTATGAAGATATCATACAACTTTCATAGTTGAATTAAGAAATTCGTACACCGGGGAGTAAATTTCAAAACGTTTAATCCAACTCCCGTGAAGAGATGATTGTTTGTTTGAGGGGGAGCGTAAACCTTATCAACTTTCTTACCCTAACGACAATTATCAAGAATCATTGACCGGCATAAAACCACAAACTTCAAGAAAAGACTTCCGCTGTTAATCTCTCTATCATTATGGGTCTTAATTTTAGTCGATCAATATGTATCTTCAGTCAAAAGTCTTCAAAATACATCTTGTTGGTTGAAAAGCTACAAGAAGTATTCATTTTCGCATCCAAAGAAAGCTCAAATTTGTTCCTGATACAACATTATTCAACGACATATCTAGCAGGTACAATTTTGGCTCAAGATGAAGACTTCGAAGATACGCCTCCCAGACTATTGTTACAAAGGGGGAGATTGTTGGGTCTCATATGTTGTAACCAATAGTCTAGGGATCATTTATGTATTTAGTCTAAACTTAAGCTAGGTATATATAGTTAGTTGTAACCTAATTGTCACCAACCTTTGCCCTATTTTGTAATTGTCAAATCAATAGCAAAGTGTTCTTAAGAAATTCTCCATCTCAATCTTCCATAATCTTACTTGTTAATGCTTAATCTATAGTTTAATCATTGAATCTCTATCTACAAATATACACCATGCAAGTCTTGAACTTGTGACCATTGCGTTATTAACGCAATTCGGTAACCAACTGAGCTAGTAGATTGTATGTTTATTACTTGATTATGATTACTCTTGTTAATCCCATAAATTTAAAAAACTGTAAATACCACCACCACCCACCACCATCACGCACCACCACCCACCACCATTACCATCACCAACCACCCACCATCACTACCACTACCACCACACACCGTCCACGACCACCATTACTAGCCATTATCACTGTCGCCGCCATCACCTATCAATTGGTCGCCACAATTCTAGGGTCCCGCCGCCAGATTACACGATAACCTTCTACTATTTATTTTATAGAGTTTTGAGAAATGTGGGCAAAAGTAGGGGTATAACTGAGTTGAGTTGAGCCGAGTTCTGCCAAGCCCGAGCTCGACTAGCCAACTAAGCTCGAACTGATACACGTCGAGCCTCCCTTTTTAAGCTCGAACTCGACTTGGTGAAAGTATCAACACTTTGAGCTCGACTCGATTCGGCTTGAAATTTTTGAATTTTTTAAAAGTACACTTTTTGTTGTATATATTCTATGGTTTTTTCTTTTTGCTTATATATAAAAGGTGCATGTGTAATTATGTATACGATAAAGTGTAAAAATGGTAATTAAATTTAAAAACAAATCTCAATAAGGCTTGCGAGCTTAACGAGCCGTGTATTTCCGAACTCGAGCTCGACTCGAGGACCTACTCGAGTAGCTCGAGCTCCAATCGCTTCGGAACGTGTCGATTTAAAATATTTTTCAAGTTAGTTTCAAATAGCTTACCAGCTGTCTCGACTCGATTACGCCCGGAAAAAATAACTTATTGGTGATTTTCCAATAAAAAAATATTGAAGATAAAATAAAGAGTAAATTACACGGATAGTCCTTGTAGTTTGACCTGAGTTTTGGATTTAGTCCCTAAGCTCCAGAAATTACACCGATAGTCACTAAGTATAGGGGTTGGTCATGCTTTTGGTCCCTAATAATAACCGCCGTTAAAAATCTCTGTTAAAACATGTCATGTGCAATGCACATGAGGGTAATTATGTCATTGTAACCCCTCTCCACCCCTCTCCTCTCTCTTTCTTCACCATTTTGTTCAGTTTGTTCAGAGAGCAATTAGTTAAGCACTTAAGCTAGCAGATCGATTTCTTAGTGTTGTTGAGCCTGAGTTTTATGCAATGGAAGTACTCACAAAGAAATGAGAAACCCTTATTACGTTTGCTGAAAACTATAAATTGCTTAAAAACCCTAAGAAATTCAGCACTGAAGAAGGAGAATATGGTGGCTGACGGGGAGGGTTGCCGGAAATAATGGTGAGTAAGGGTCGGTGGCTGTGTAGTCATCTAAGCTAACGGAGGGTTGCCGGAAATAATGCTCAAATGTTCTGGAGACGACTACAATGTCGACGATTACGGTGATATGTAGACATCTCTAGATCTCAACATTAGCGCCGAATCTCCATTCCCGATCATCAGAACCTTATCATCACCGAACCCCTCGAACAATTTCACCCAAACGATTTCCATTTTATCAACGTCGCCATTGTCGAAATATGTCGGATAAGATTTTTTGGGTACGGTCGTCAGTGAAAGACGGTGGAGGAAACAATGGGTATTCAATGTTACTAAAATGTGAATGATTTGGATGTGATTTCAGGTTTTCTTCTCATGCACTGCAAAATCACCCACGCAGGTTTCTTTTTTAAAGAGGGAATAGTTTTAGAGAGAGATCAGAGATGTTAAAATGAAGAAGAAAAAGTGTTGCAGGTCCAGAAATTCCATCCAATAAAACGGAAGAATTATAAATCTCCAAAATAAATTTTAGAGAGAGGGAGAAGAGGAGTAAGTGTGAATACATAATATAAGTTAAAGGGTATTTTAGTCTTTTGACATAAATTAACAGCAAATTCTAACGGATGTTTGCCTTAAGGACCAAAAGTGTGACCAACCCCTATACTTAGGGACTATCCGTGTAATTTATGAGACTTAGGGATCAAATCCATAACTCTTGTCAAACCGCAGGGACCATCCGTGTAATTTACTCTAAAATAAAATTGCGTATGTTAGAGCCAGTCAAACCCTATAAAATCACCGGCTACTGCCAGTTGCCAGTCACCTCTGACATTCTCTGCCCCTATATATATCCCCATCTTCCTTCCTCGTATCCCCAATTGTTCTCTTCTTCCAACATGAAGAGTATAACGCTACATCACCCTTCCGGCGACCACTCCACCGGCGGCAAAACGAAACGTATCGCCACCGGCGTTATACAATCAATCACAACTCTATGGCTGCTATGCGCCAATCAAGCAATTATAGCTTCACGAAAGCTAAAGGATAACTCCAAGATCTCACCGGACTCTCCGATGATCCAACGGCCGAAGAAGCTGATCGCCTCCATAAGCAACAAGGCGATCAAGTTACGCCACCGTAAAAGGAGGACCGGATCGGCCGGAAACTTGAAAGATGACGGCGGTGCAGAGCTCCGAGACGACGGATTGTGGCAGAGGGAGATCCTGATGGGGGATAAGTGCCAGCCGTTGGATTTCTCCGGCGTGATTTATTACGATCGAGATGGAAAGCGTACGGAGGAGTTTCCCATGCGGTCTCCACGTGCAAGCCCCTTCCCTAGTTACGTGACAAAGTTTGATTGGGTTCCTCCACATGAACGGTAATTAATCTACCGGATTACAGTTCTAGCAATTACGAGAAAATTACTCTTTTGGTAATTTGGTTTTGGATGTTGTTATAAGAAATTTGTAATCTTCAAACTTCTTCTTCTTCTTTTTGGTATTCTTTTTGTTATTCTATAGTTAATTACTTGTATTTTAGCGATTATGAGTAGTTAATTAGACTTAGTATCTTTTGCTAATAAATATGTGTTTGTTATTTAGCAACCAAAACCCGATTAATGGTTTTCCTTCTCTCATTAGGATAGGTTAGATATTTGAAAGTACTCAATATAAATATTTTTAAACGATACACACATTCTTTAGATCTACATCTTTTTTTGAACGAATGAATCCACCATCTAACATTTTTTTCCCATTGGTAATCAATATAATTAATGTGAACATGAGTGGACTTAATAAATGTAATTAAGGAATTTAGAAAAGAAAAAAAAAAAGAGGTTATAATAAATAAGTACTTGGTGGGAAGGAACGGACCATAAAATTAGTTGAGTGATTGGTAATAAAGTGGAAGTCAAATATGAGAAGTTTATGTGTAGCCACAAGAATACTCGTTGTAGGATATGACTTGTTCAAATTCAAAAGCAATGCAAGTATTCAAAAAGGATGATGTTATAGTTTAAAATACATGTGTTATTTAATTTAATAGACATGGTTGGTTGTTAGTCAATGGTATAGAAAGTATCTCAAAATAAAGAAATCTTAAAAAAAAACTTGTACAATACTATGATAAAAAATAGTTATTATAGTGTAGATATCACATCCCAAAACATAAATAGCTTTTCAAACAAGAACTAAGTGTAAGGGCTTTCAACCCATTTTGTAGCCTACAGCCGAGGGCTATGAACAACCTTAAGCCACAAAAACGTGTATATGCTAAATAAACCTTACTAAAAAGTATATATATACTCCACTTAGATATTAATAGAGACAATAAATAGTTAACCGTGTAATCATCTGATGACTCAACTATACAAGTAATACACATATGTCATGTGTACAACTAATTAACCATACAAGTAGAGGTGCAAAAAGAAAACCAAATTTTTATCCGAACGGTTTAAAATCAGTTTTTGCTTGCCGGACCAGACCGATTCGTAAACAAAGGGTTTGAGATCGGATCTATGTTTTGGGGATGAAACGATTTGAAAATCGGTATTTTTGTTACCGGTCCTTAAAACCAGTTTAAAAATCGAAAAAACCGGTTTGAACCGGTCTAGACTGGTTTCAACCGGATATACCGGTTTAAAACCGAACTAGTTTCCCCAAACCGGTTTTAACCTTCGTTGTCCAAAACCGAACTAAACTCTGTATGGGACCAACTAATTGTATCAAAATAAATCGACCCAATTAATCGGACTCGCTTATTTAAAGCATATGGAATTCATGTTACACACTTCAAATTCGGAAATTCTAATCAAACCCTTAATTTACTTTGAATAGGACTTCTATATGGTCTTTCTTTGAACGATGGACTTCTAAATTATGACTTCACGATTTTCTCTATAACACTGTAGCCAAACGATGGAATTTTTAATATTTTATCTTTTGCAACATAACCTGGCAATTATTTAAATAATTAAAAACAAAGTCTTACTGACAACCTGACAATTGTAAAGAAGCACAACAATATTGTGCTGAGAGAAATAAGAACACCTAAATTAAGCACCACACTATGTACGTTGTTTGTTTGAGATGGAAACACATGTTTAGAGACGTAAAGAGACATGTAAATATGCATGTTTAGTTGGTTAGCCGTATTGTCTTGTCTTTGAATGTTTTGTTGAGTTAATTTTATAAATAGTCACTGATTACATATTGTAATTTTGGGTTTTTCTTTTTTTAAAACTCTAAACTTAATCATTTTTTTGCCATTTTATTGCATCGACAGTCCTTATATCATAAAAGAAAATATCAAAGTTGCAATATTTTGTTAGTTAAATGGCCATTTACAGAATTAGAAAGGACTGTCAAAATTCCAAATCAAAGACAGTGGAACACCGTATCATTCATAATTAAATCATAACTAATTCGCTACCGACTAATCTTAGAATGCTACAAAGCTAAACAAGTTCTTTCTTGTTGGATACGTTTAGGACAAGAATGCTCTGTTTTGTTAGATACGTTTAGGACAAGAATTTAATGACTTCATAATTAAACCATTTTCAGTTGAAGTCGAAACATGTATACAAGCTCGTTACCCAAAGTTAAACGTATATAAGTTCATAAAGGCATATTCATTTTACATATATACACGAAACTTATTAAATTAAGAAGATAAGTACGGAGTACTAAATAACATTGTCAATTAAACCCTACCTATTGTTATTTTCTTCAAATAATAATTTATATTTACAAACTAATTGTATCAATAAAATAAAACCGGTCAAATCACTATTAGAAAAAGACATGTGTTCCTAGGAGGCAATCCTTAGGAAATCTCTCGCAAACGGGTGTTTTCGAGGGATTTCTGAGGAAATGTGTAGGAATTTTCGAGGAAAATTACCTCTGGAAAAACATATGTAGGAATAGGGGCCTTTTTCTAGTAGTGAATAATTTTTTAGATCCTTAACGGAATCTTAAAAATAAACCCCTAAAGCAACTCTTTTCAAATAAGTATAAATTGCTGCCAAATTTAATGTGTTGTCGCAAACTCCCAATCCTCAAATTATATATTTTGTTTTTGTTATGGTTCTTCAGTATGCCTTTTTTCAATATTGCATTGAAATTATTTTGATATATATATATATATATATATATATATATATATATATATATATATATATATATATATATATATATATATATATATATAACCCTATATATCGTGCAGAACCCGTAGAACCTTATTAATCAATCAGAATTTAGTAAATTAATTTTGATTTATTTAATTTATATTAATTATACAGGGGTATTTGGGTCATTTTACAAAAATAAAATTGTTTCCTTTTTTGAAAATGTCCTAAAATTTAGGAATTATTTTCTTTTTTCTTATATATATTTTTTTTATTTTTGTCGAGGTTGTGCATATATGTTTTTTTTTGTAATATGTATTACATGTATGTTGTGCATACATGTCGAGACGATTTTGCATATATGTTATTTTTCTGGTAATTAGTTTTACTTTTTTGTAATTGGTGTACATTAGTGTTATAAACCAATTGAGCATTTGTTCAAGAGAACATAGATGTATAAAAAAACATCAATGTATAAAAATTGTACAAAGAACATTTACACATCCAAACAATAACAAAACATATATGTAAAATAAAAAAAAAAATGAATAACATGAATGTCCCAAAGCTAACTACTTCTTCCAATTTTCCTTTATCCAGAGTTCCTTTTGACAAATCTGGAAATTAGCCTCCATCAATAGCTTCCTGAAAAATAAAATAGAAGAACTCAAGAACATATATATATATATGCAACCTAATAAGAACATCAATGTTCCCTAATCATTAATTGTAATGCAAAAATTGCATACATGAATTTTTAACCTACTTTTATTATTTCAGTTGTCCAAACTAGATTAGTTAACTATGAAAAAAAAAATTAAAATCTAAAATCAGTAATGACAACAATAATCCCTCGATTTAATTAAGATGCAAAACAAAAAGAAAATTAATAATAATAAATAAATTCATAAGATGCAGACAATAAACCCAACAATTTAATCAAATGCACATCTAACGCAAAACTTCACGTGATTTTCACCAAACCTCACTTGATTAGAAAAATAATGTTTTGAACAAGTAAATATAACGATCCCACATATTTACATTTTCCTTTGAAATAAAAGAAATGATTAAAACTGAATCAGAGAATACTTCAAAATCAAGTCACTATTTTGTTTTTACAAAAAACTCACCAGGCCACATCTGCAAATCGATGACATCGTTTTCTGGTTACTAAGCAAACATCAACAACGCCACCGTTAGGGCTGGCCGGTAATGCAGTAGCCACTACAAGAAAAAAGCAATTTAGCGACATTTTTAGTGACACGGAATTAATGTCACAAAATTGCGACACATTTATTGACACATTTAGTGATGATCAAGTCTTCAATGTCAGAAATTATGTCATAAAATACACAAAGTCAGAAACTTTATCGTTAATTGTGTCACTTTTGTTGTGACGGGCTCAAACAAGTTTCTAATCAAGTCGATAATTTTGTGACTTGTTTAAAAAAGACACTAAACAAGTCGCTAATTTGTGACTTGCTCAAACAAGACTCTAACCAAGTCGCTAATTTGTGACTTGCTCAAACAAGACTCTAACCAAGTTGCTAATTTTGTGACGTGCTTAAAAAAAGACACTAAACAAGTCGCTAATTTGTGACTTGCTCAAACAAGACTCTAACAAAGTCACTAATTTGTGACTTGCGCGGACATGACTCTACCTACGTCGCTAATTTATATCTGGACATTGTTTAAACTCAGCGTCTTATATTTTAAAATATGTATACTATTTATTAACTGGGCTAATGAAAAGGCCCAGATCCGGTCAATAAAATTCACTCGTAGAAATGGATACATGTATAAGGAAACCACTGTTCAAATGGTTTCTCATATGCTCGTATGCCATACAACCGTAATGTCAAGTCGCTACTCTCTCCGATCGTAATCTCATCTACTCGTTATCTCATCCGTGCGCATCTGTAATTTCATACTCGTTATCTCATCGGAAAGTGCTGTATTTGGGGTATTTGTTAATTGTAACCGGAATTTCATCATCGGGGCAAGTAGGCTAATTAGTTAACGGCGATCATATTAGTCTCCGATCCAAGTTCCATAGCAACGTCGGTCGAATCGATCTCTCCGTCACTGTAACCTAATTGGAAATATGACTCGATCCTTCTCAAATGCTAAGCAACTCTCATCATTCTTCGGAGATCAGCGTTCCGTTGTTATTTCCAAGTAATATGACCTGAATTTACTTCTTTCAAGCATATAATTAGATCTGTGTGTGTGTTTTGTACAGAGCTTATTCGCTAGCAATAATCTCTAGCTAATTGTTTGATAAATGTGTTTGAAATTGTTATTTAGGCGTGGAATTGCTGCCGCATCACAGGTAAGTGCTGCTGCTGCAACGGTGATGAAACGGACCGACGAATCATCGTAATCAGCGTAATTGGTTCCACAATTCCGATTGAATCAGGTTTTCTCTTTTATGGACTCAATCTGTCTATTCTCTGCTCAAGCTAATGTTTACAAGATGCAAATTGAATCTGCTGCCAGTCCATGAGTCAGTCATGCTCTTCCATTATCTCCGCTCCGCATCTATCAATGAATAAACCTAAATCCAATTCGATGTTTTCAATATCTAGTGTTTGTTGATTACTTTATTTTACCTAACGTATAAATTAGATCCTCTCTATTTTAATTTCAATTGTTTGTTACTAGTTTTAATATCTAGGTTTAATTTGAAATTGAGTGCTGGAAACCCTAATTTTGAACCCGAAGATCCTATATTTGATTTTTTTTTTATTGTAGATAAGTGGTAACCTATAGTAGATAAATTTTTTTTTCTACATTGTTTAGGTAGTTTATCCGAGTGTGCTACATTGTAGATAATTTTTATGTAAATGCTTTGAACTGTGGTTTGATTGATGATAACATAAAAAATTCCACTAACTACATAGAAATTACTGTTTAGTTTAGTGTGTTTGGTATCATGATCTAGATGCTATTTACTTGGGATGATAACACCTATTTGTTTGATTAATGACTGTATATCCAAATCATTTTAGTACTAGTGAAGTTTCTGAAATTGTTGTATTAATTAATGCTGATTGCTGCATTGATGCGGATACAGTTGAGTCCATTTCAGTGGACTTCTAATAACACATTTCATGTTTTCCAGTTAGATTTATGAGTTTATGTTTTTCCACTGTTTAATTAATATTTTAATATGTTTCTACAATCATAGTATGAGAAGGTTGAGAAGATCGGTGAAGGAACATATGGTGTGGTCTACAAGGCTCGTGACAAAGTCACCAATGAAACTATTGCTTTAAAGAAGATTCGTTTGGAACAAGAAGATGGAGGAGTCCCGAATACAGCTATCAGAGAGATTTCACTCTTGAAAAAGATGCAACATGGAAATATTGTCAGCTAATGCTCATTATAGGATGATCTTACACACACACACATATACATATATTTGTATGTATGTATATGTTTATGCTCTATGAGCAGATTATGGAACAAATGTGACTTTTGGTGACAGGTTACAGGATGTTGTCCACAGTGACAAATGATTGTATCTGGTATTTGATTTTTTCCCTAGTATATTAAACTATTAGTCTTTTGGACATCAACAAATAGATTTAGAGTGATTGTATTTATACGTTTTTTATTTATAGAATCATGGGAACTCCAAATGAAGATACATGGCCTGGTGTGACCTCTCTCCCTGACTTTAAGTCTGCCTTTCCAGAGTGGTCTTCAAAGGTAAATAGCCTCTTTTTCTCTCCGATAAATACCATCACTGCTTCACTACCTAAAACAACTAATTGGTTTTTAGGACCTAGCAACTGTGGTCCCCAATCTTGAAAAATCCGGTCTTGATCTCCTACGTATAAGTTTCACCGAATTACTACCTAGCTTATTTTTAACAATTCAACTACACATTACTTTAATATGGGCTTCTAAAAAAAAGCTGTATAATTTTGTGTTATTATGACCATTATGTTTTTTTGTAAGTAGGTATCACTTTACATATATTTATTACTCCCTCCGTCCCACAAAAAACTTCCCATTTGACCTTAATTTTTTGTCCCACAAAAAACTTCCCATTTCATTTAATTGATGGGTTCCACATAATAAAATACTATTATTACTAAGGACCCCACCACTAACTATCCACTAACCATCTTTATCTCTCCAAATCAATCTTATATTTTAATCAAAATTATTACCAATGACCCCACCACTAACTATCCCCTTAAAACTTGTGCCCATATCAAATGGGAAGTTTTTTGTGGGACGGAGGGAGTATTGCAGATTGTGGCTAACTGTGGGATTCTGGACATTATGGTCAACTATGGATTAAAGAGTCAAAATAATTTTGGAAAATGGATGAACTACACCATGGCTGACTTCATAATTGACCAAATTGTAACACTAGATATTGTTAGGAATGTAATTCGGTGTCTATCAATAGTCTTTTAGTTGAATTGAAAATTGATGAGACATGATTTTATTAGTTTATGTAATATACAACGTTTTTAGGTATTTGCTTTGATAATAGAATATTTTAGATTGTTAGATTCGTGTTTTTATATTTATTATAATAGAGATGGGATGCTAAAAGCGAATTGATATTTTTTTGAACATAGTGACATTTTTAGCGACATTAATATCGACTTTCGATAAATATAATGATATTCTTAGCGACATGAATATCGACTTTTGCTAAAAATAGTGACATTTTTATCGACATAAATAGTGACTTTGATAAAAAATAGTGACATTTTTATCGACATAAATAGTGACTTTGATAAAAAATAGTGACATTTTTAGAGTCGTGGATAGCGACATTTGATAAAAGTAGTGACATTTTTAGCGACATGAATATCAACTTTTGTTAAAAATAGTGACATTTTTAGAGTCGTGGTTAGTGACTTTTGATAAAAATAGTGACATTTTTAGAGTCGTACGTAGTGATTTTTTATAAAAAATAGTGACATTTTTGGAGTCGTGGATAGTGACTTTTGATGAAAATAGTGACATTTTTAGAGTCGTGTGTAGTGACTTTTGATAAAAATTAGTGACACTATAATGAACGTCACTACTAGCGTCTCAAGTATTAGTGACACGACGGTGGATGTCACTAAATTAGCGACTTCTTAGTAGTGACTTTCTAGTTGATGTCACTATGAGCGTCACTAGCTTCAAATATGTCGCTAATGATGTCGCTAACTGTGTCGCTAAAAGAGTTTTTTTTTGTAGTGAGCGGTGGAGGTTGAGTGGTGGTGATTGTGGTTGTTCGAGTAGACGTAGCAACCGGATCTGTGAGCCAAATCGACGACAGTTCACATCGATTTCACCTCCAGCAGCCTGATCTGGGTTTATTTGCATCATATCATTCGCGACCTTTTCTCTCCTTCTGCCGTTGTTACCTTCCTCAACGCCGTCAGATTTTACATTAGAAACGCCAGCAGATTCCTCTCTTGAGCCGTCTGATTTTTCCGGCAAGCATGATGGAGGAGGCGTATAGTTTTTTTGAAGATGATATTTGAGAGAAGAAACCCTAATAAATAACTTATAACTTCCCCTAAATTGTTGGGAGTATACCAAAGTGGAGAGAGAGAAACGGATTCTAAGGGATTTTAATTATTATATTATTATTTTTTTTTCTTCAAAAGTACTAATTTGCCCTTTTCATTTATTTATTATTAAAAAAATAGTATAATTTATTACAAAACTGCCATTGTTAATCTTAACCGTTAATATTTAAATCTAACGATCCAGATTGGTTAATAAAGGTTCTACGAGTTCTGCACGATATGTAGGGTTCTCTATATAACTCTTCAATATATATATATATATATATATATATATATATATATATATATATATATATATATATATATATATATATATATATATATATATATATATAGGAATGAGTTCCTTTGAGAATTAATATATTGAGTGAGAATGTGAGAATAGATCTCAGCCACTGATTTGGGTGGATTTGGGGCTCACGGCCCGACAAAATTTGCCGCGCGACGCGAGGGGGCACATGTGTCTGTTTATTCATCGATGAACCTCATAAATACATATATGGTAATCATCGATGATTACACTAATTATCACATTCTTATGATTTTTCCAATTCTCAAAGGAACCCTCCCATATATATATATATATATATATATATATATATATATATATATATATATATATATATATATATATATATATATATATATATATATAGTGGAGAGTTATATAGAGAACTCTCTCTTTAAATAAAAAGGGTACTTTCTTAATTTGAGATTTACAATTATTTTTTTTTGTTTTAAAAAAAAGAACTAAAAAAGGAAATTAACCCATAACTCTCCATTTACATTAACTGCACACACACACACACATACACGTACACACATGTGTGTGCATCATCTCTCTCTCCTCAATCACAACTCCACCTCCACCGGACCTCCCCAATGAATAAAAACTTCCGGCAACCATCCATCTTCACAACAGAAATCACCGGCGATTTGTATCTTCGGCGGAAAACCACCGACGACCTGATCTGTAACCACCAGTGGTCTCTTCGACCAGATCTGTAACCACTAGTCTCTGTTTTGAAGTTTTCTCTCCATCTCTCATATCTCTCAGAAGAACACCGCCCGTCGACATGCCCCTCCACTGCCGCTCCGTCACCGTCTGGCCCGCAAATGCCTGTTCCGCCACCGTTTGGCCCTCACATGCCTGCATTTCGGTAATCAACATGGTTAGTTTCGACGGCTGCAGATCTAGGGTTTCAGTCGACGGCGGCGGATCTAGGGTTTCAGTCGACGGCGGCGGATCTAGGGTTCCATAATTATAGGATCTAAATTAATTGTCCCTAAAAAAACCAAAATATATGGAATACCAGAATTGCCCTTCACATTTAATTAAATGGAAAATATTAATCTAATTTCTGATTGGCTAAAAGGGTAAATGAGTTCTCTATATAACTCACCCCTATATATATATATATATATATATATATATATATATATATATATATATATATATATATATATATATATATATATATATATATTTCTGATTTTAATTCTACACTATATATATATATATATATATATATATATATATATATATATATATATATATATATATATATATATATATATATATATATATATAGTGTAGAATTAAAATCAGAACCAATTAAGGCTACAGAACCAGCAGAACTCAATCTAAACCATTGATTTTTGAAATGATCATGAAAGACACATTAATGTATTTGATGAGGGACCCCCAAATATTAGTTTGCATTGATGTCATTCATGCATGTATACATACATGTATAGATAACACTTATGTATACATACATGAAAACATATACATATATGTATACATGCATGAATGACATCCATGCAAACCAATATTTGAGGGTCCCTCATCAAATACATTAATGTGTCTTCCATGATCATTTCATTTCAAAAATCAATGGTTTAGATTGAGTTCTGCTGGTTCTGTAGCCTTAATTGGTTCTGAAAATAATTCAACCCTATATATATATATATATATATATATATATAGATATATATATATATATATATATATTCCGATTCAGTGCAGAACCGTTTAAAGGTGCAGAACCACAGAACCATTGTAAGTTTTAATCGGGACCGTTGATGAGCAGATCTACGGTGAATATGAAAGATGCTTTATCAGAACTTTTAATTGTAATTAAATCCGTATATTTTGTGTGTTGAGGGGTAGATTCGGAAGTTTAATGACTGAGATATTTATACCATTTTAAATGAATAATCATTTCCATTCTGGAGTTGGCAAAAGCTAAATGATAATAATTTAATATACTCATTAAATGTTTTTAGTAATACATGATGTGTATAATATTAACGTATTGTTTTAATATAATATGTACATATTATTCATGTACAACACAATGGCTATTTCCATTTTAAAATACATACCAAAATGTCGTAAAACATTTAATGTCATTCATGTTTCGGAATTTTTAAATACTAAATTAACTGATTATACATTTAATGTCGGACATTTAGTGAACGTCGACTGTTTTGAATTTTTTAAATAATGGATTACTGGAGAATACATTGAATGTCATACACTATTATACACGTATGTTTGTTTTAAAAGCTTACACTCATGTATTAAACATTAATTGTTACGAATTTTTTACTCAAACATTAATGGTGTATACATTGAATGATTAATTATTTTTAACCACCGTATTATACATGTTTCCAGTAAAAAACACATCTTATACATTTTCTATTTCACAAGTACGTACATACACCTACATACATGTCTTACTAACGCAAAAATCCACCACAAAAAACGAAAACCAACTTTGGTGATAAACGAATTTTTTACTCATACATTAATGGTGATAATGATTTGGAAAACCAACTTTGCTTAATTTTAGGAAACTAATAAACAATTATTTAGTTTCCATACATAACTGATTTTTGTTAAATTCCTTATATGCCCTTTTCGACTTATTATAATAAATAAATAATAAATACATTTTCTTGCAATTTGATTGGTCGAAAATTGGTTCTGTGGTTCTGCACCCTTAAACGGTTTTGCACTGAATCGCACCCTATATATATATATATATATATATATATATATATATATATATATATATATATGTGTGTGTGTGTGTGTGTGTGTGTGTGTGTAGCTTGTTCTAGGAGGTCCAAAGAAATTATAAAGTCCCAAGGAATAATTATTGGCCCTTGGAGCATCATGATCAATGACTCAGATTAAATCACAAATTAAATGGGGTTTTTTTGGCGGAGGGGTATGTTGGTCATTTTATCCAAGACTTAAACCTAACTTGTTCCTCACTTTTCATTCTTCACTATCTCCCTACCTCTCGTCTGCTCTCTCCTTCTCTCTCTCTCTCTCTCTCTCACTAAAATCAATCGAAAACAGCCGTGCCGTGATTCGACTCGTTTTCGCCGATTTTTACCCTCATTTTGCAAAGATCGTTAGTTTTACACTCCTACAACTTTGGTCTTCTTCTACATTCAACTTTTACGCGATTTACAATGGGCGATTCTCGTTCTTCTTCGAAAAAACCCTCTAATGAAAATCTATGTAAGTTCAAACGCAATTTTGTTGTTATTATTATGTTTTTTACAGTTTATGCACAAATACTTGTTCATTTATGGTTTTTTTTTTGTGTTCCGAACATTTCTAGGGTTTCTATATGATACTATATCAATTTCATAACATTTTTGTTGATACATTTCTATTTGTTTTGTTGCTTTCTACTAATAACAAGTTTATTACTAAGTGGTTCAACTTTCTAATGTTTATTAGTAAATCACATGTGATTTATCGAAATGTTAATAGTAACCTGTTTTTGAAAACCTCTGTTTCAAATCACATGTGATTTAGATCTGTTTAATTTTATATCAAATGTGTTTTTAGTTAATCACATGTGATTGTGAATCTGTTTAGTTTTAAACCACATATTTACTTTAGTTATAATCTGTGATTTTATATTTGATTAACAATCACATGTGATTCTTATGTACAAGGGAGTTTATATGCATAACAAAATCACATGTAATTTGATTAACAATCACATGTGATACTTATGTAAAACAAAGTTATTTCATAAAATAGAGGAGTTTATTGTTAAGTGGTTCAACTTTCTAATATTTATTAGTAAAGCACATGTGATTTATCGAAATGTTAACAGTTCCCCTGTTTTTGAAAACCTCTGTATCAAATCACATGTAATTTAGATCTGTTTAATTTTATATTAAATGTGTTTTAGTTAATCACATGTGATTGTGAATATGTTTAGTTTTAAACAAAATATCTGTTTTAGTTAACCATTTGTGATTTTATATTTGATTAACAATCACATGTGATTCTTATGTACAGGGGAGTTTATATACATAATAATATCACATGTGATTTGATTAACAATCACATGTGATACTTATGTAAAAACAGATTTATTTCATAAAATAGAGAAGTCTACATACATAATAAAATCATATGTGATTTGATTAACCATCAGATGTGATTAAATACAAAGAATTAATATGTTTTTTAAAAAAATTACCCTATTTTATTTGGTTTTTGATATTTAAATCTATTGCAGTTTTTCTTCCCTATTATTAATGCAGAACGTTTCTATTTGTTAGTGATAACACTAGAAAGAGCATTCAATCCATAGATTAGTTTTAGATGATGATTTTGAGTGTAACTTTATGGTGAAGAAATGAGGGTTTTAGAGAGAGAAACAAGAGAGAAGGAGAGAGCTTTTGCTTTGGATAAGTATGTGATTAATGGCAAAAGTTAGTTTTAGTGATTACATTCTTGGTATTTATACTAATCACTAAATTCCTAGTTAATCCTAATTAACTAGCCTAATACAATATGCAATGTTACAAACTACCCCCTAGACTATTATTTACAACAAATAAGTCCTAACAATCTCCCCCTTTGTAACAATAGTCTAGGTTGCATATCTTTGAAGTCTTCTTTGATAGTAAAACTGGAACTGATTGACAAATAGGTGTGCATTTTTATTGAAGAAGCAGCTCCAACTTTTGAAATTCGGTGATAATGATACTTTTAATAGGCTTTTTGACCAATAGAAAGTATCTCAGAAGACTTCAAGCAAATCGACGATATGTAGACCCATGAATTGAGCAGTCGGCAGCGGAAGTCTTTTTCTTGAAGTTGTGGCTTTGTCGATTTGTTGATGATCCTCGGTTCCTGATATTTGATGAAGCAGAAGCAGTGCGGTATATTGATTTGATATGGATTATTTTGACCGTTGTTGATAATGTTGGAGTACGGTCATAGAATCCCTTATCTGATGTATTGAGTGTTGTTGATAAGAATGGAGTACATTCATCAGATCCTCTATCTGACATAGTGACTGTTGTTGATAAGAATGGAGTACAGTCGTCAGATTTTCGCACAAGAAAGTATCAGGGTAACGCAGGATCACATAGATTGCCTGTTAACACAACATTTACAGAAACTGTGTGACCTACGTTCAGTGTTGTCTTTGATGTTAGCACTGGTACGATTTCCATTCAATCATCATGGAATACCAATAATTTGGTATCACTATGAATGTTCCGGCAATATCACTAAGATATGCTTGGTGGAAGGCATGTGTCCTAGAGAAATTTAATTCGATTCTAGACTCTATACGTGGACAAACGAAGGCGAGGACTGGAGGTGGGTCCTCTTTTTCAATATCAACAATCTCCAAATGAGATGTCGATAATAGATGTGGTAATCTCTGTGATTTTGAAACAAGTACTTTTTGTACTTGAGTGGTCAGTGGGGGTTGTGCATTGCATCACTGGGTCCATGATGTCTTAATCAGAAAGCAACTTATGCAGTCTGATATAGATGTGGTTACCCGGTCTTTTGTTCGGTTTAGGGAGGGTTTTCCGTTTTCTTTAATCCTTTCTCACACACTCCTCACTCAACTTATTTTTTCGTTTTCGACCACACCCTCGTTTTTCTGTTACCATGTGATAAGCTGATTTGCACCCCATACTTCATACCCCCTCTCAATTTTTACCTCAGCGCACCCCAATCAAGATCCCACGATACTTGTTTTTGCGCACCTAGACCTAGGACCCTCACTTTTTAGTTCCTATATTGTCGGTGGCTCCGGGGAAGATCAAGCTGGATATAGCAGATCATAGGAGTAATTTGAGAGTGGTCGATTACGCTCAAGTGTATTTTAATCAGCTTTTTAAAGATGTTTCATTTTAGGAGTTTCACATGGATTTTTTGGTAACACCGGACTCACATAGAGTATCCGTTAGCACACGGTATGAATCGGTAGTCGTTTGCACAACCGTTGATTCAAATGTGTGACCTGCGTTTAGAGTTGGCGTGATTTTATCTCTAGCAGGATTTCCACTCAATGCTCGTGAAACATCATATTGTGATGCCACTACAAGTGTTCCGATGGATTCACGGAGATCCATTTTTGCATTGAGTGTCCTATATTGGAAGATTTTTGAGGGTGAGAACTAGACACACTGTGCATACAAAGAGACTTAACCCGGGGCAGGAGGTTATTATGATTCAATACCGACAGACTCCGAGTGAGTAGTCAGTAGATTATGTGCTACGTCCCCTAATGAATTGAAACAAATTCATGTTGAGAGGAATTTGAGTGATTGGTGGTGGCGTGCATTTGCTTTACTGGTCCAGTAAAGTCTAGTGAAGCATTCAACGCATGAATGATCACCCTTTTGTATGGTTGCCCGGTTTATTTACGGTTTGGATGCACTCGAAGGTATGTTTTCTTAGAGTTATCATGTTTTCACATCACCTTGCACTCACCTAGTACTATACCCTAGACGTATACCCTCACATTTACCAGTTGGCAGAAATATTTCCCTGGGAAGCTAAGGCCGGATCTGGAAAATCATGGGAAGGTATTGTCTTATGAAAAGATTTTTTGTTTGATTATTCATTTTTGGTATTTTTGTTTTGATTTTCTGAGTTTTCTCCCCCTAGAAATAATAATTCTCCCCATAGAATTAATATTTCTCCCCCTCGACAAAACAATAGGTATGAAAAAGTTTAAGAGTTTTGAGAACGTACCTTAAACATCGTCGGAGGGTGGGAGGAGAGGATGTGTGGTGAAGTTTGATTGAGCTTTGTGCTTTCTTTTGATGATCGGGTTCTGAATCAGTTTTGATCAGAAGCCATTGACCGTTGAGGACCGGGTTTCAAGCTGAGATACTTGAAAGCCATTACGATTATACGGACAATTCAACGACTTAACAAATTGCAAAAATGAGAAATTTTAAACAGTTAATTTTTAAGATTTAGCATACCACGCTTTGAGACCAGATAGTTAAAGCGTTTTTTGTCTAGAGCCTTGGTAAATAAATCAGCTAATTGAAAGTCAGTGGATACGAAGTACAACTCAACATTGCCCAGTTCAACGTGATCTTTAATGAAATGGTATCGAAGATCGATATGTTTTGTTTTGGAGTGTTGAACTGGATTGCAAGATATTGCGTTTGCACTTCAGGAATCAGAATATAAAGGAATACGGCTATATGAAAAGCCATAGTCCTTCAATTGTGATTGCAACCAAATAACCTGAGAAACACAGCTAGCGGCCGCAAAATATTCTGCTTCAGCAGTTGATAGTGAGACACACTTTTGTTTTCGTGATGACCAGCTGACTAGCGTATCTCCCAGAAATTGAACACCTCCAGATGTGCTCTTCCTATCCAGCATACACCCGGCATGATCGACATCCGAGAAGGGACATCCGAGAAGGCAGAAAGATCAAATGAGGTCTCCTTTGGATAACACAGGCCAAGGTCTCTTGTGCCTTTGAGATAGCAAAATATTCGTTTGACTGCCAGAAAGTGAGATTCTTTAGGTGCAGCTTGATATCGGGCACATATGCATGTTGAGAACATGATATCCGGACGGCTGGCAGTTAAATAAAGTAGAAACCCAATCATACCCCGATAGTTCATGGCATCTAACGGTTTACCATCGAGATCAGCGTGGAGTTTCGTGTCAGGGGACATTGGTGTTGCAATGGGTTTACAGTCGTCCATTAGATACTTTGTCAGTAGATCAAAGATATATTTTGATTGATTGATGAAGATGCCAGTTGAGAGTTGACGAACTTGAAGACCTAGGAAGAAGTTCATTTCCCTCATCATGCTCATTTCAAAACGTTTCACCATGAGATCGGAAAAACGTTTGCAATATTTTGAATTTGTAGAACCAAAGATGATATCATCGACCCAGATCTGAATTAAGATGATATCTTCCCCTTTACGTTTGATGAACAAAGTGGTATCGACTTTTCCCTTTGAAAAGCCAGATTCGACCAAGAACAGGGAAAGAACTAAAGGGTTTCAAATGACCAGATCGACCCATAAGATCGACCTCCTAGCATGCTTGGTTTGAACCTTGCTGACCAAGAATATGAACTTGTTCTTGATCGGTTAAACCAACTAGCTGATTTAATCCCTAAAGCGGAAGTGGGATTAAACCTAATCTTTAAACCCTAAAGGATTGGTAAGATTAGATTAACAAGAAAGAAACCATGTACAAATAACTGGAACACACGCACATACTTGTGTGTGTTCGTCGACTACTACAAAGAACCCTAGGGTTCTTGGTTTGACTTCGAACAAGAGGGAGAAAAGGAAGAGTGTTCCATGAAACATACCTTAGTTAGTGCTTAAGATAGATCCACTGATGATGAACACGACGAACGATCCTCTAGATGATCACTTGCAACGATCTTGGATCTTCAAGACTTGAAGAACACAAAGAACACAAAGTGTTGTGTTCTTGGAGTTGTGTTCGGCCGAAACCAATGAGAGGAGGGAGGCTAGGGTTTCGTGTGGTGATCAAGGAATAAGGGAACCCCATGCCTTCTATTTATAATAGAAGGACTTTCACCTAGGACCCTTCTAGTTTAATTAAGATTAATCTCTTAATTAAACTAATCTCTTACACTTTAAACCCTTATAGTTTTACTAGTTTATTATTGTTACACTTAACTACTAAATGTCTAGTATTAATAGACTAATAATTCGGTACCCATATACGCGAATTATACATACTTGTATTTATACTTTTAATAGTTAATTATATAATAACCTTTATATAATTTACACAACAATATCATCCAATTACTATATGATTTAATAGCTTTAAATCATATCATGGATAATCTACAATTAACACATTGTACATTTACTCAACTAGTAAATGTACAACTACTTGTATTAATTAGTTAGTTAAACTAATCTAGTAATAAGTTAAACTTAACTTAATACTTAACTGATTCATAATGACTATTATGAATCATTCCTCTTCGTTGTATCATTGCATAACTTTCTCGTATTACATGCACTCACCGGTGTGACCCTTAAGTGTTTCGTAGGCATAGATGTATCATCATAGGTTGACTAACTGTGCACATAAATCCTTCAGACTCCCACTTGTCCAAGTTCGTAACCTTTGTCTTAATGATACGAGCTAGAGTGGCCTTCTAGATGGGCATGTAGGTAACCAACCCCATAAAAACAGCTTATGTAACCCTAGTACAGTTTTGTGAAAAACTCTTAATAGCGTCTCCTAGTAAAGAACACTCTGTCTTTACTTCTTGGGTAACGTTGTTAGGTTCATCCCTTGCAGCACGATATTTGAGATAACGAATACGAGCATGATAGAAATTATCAACGCCTGTATTCGAAATCATCTTATGACTTCTTGATTCAAATTGATGTGATAAACGACAAAGAACAAATCAGTTCGTTTGGGCACGGCCGTGCACTTGTCAGTTTCTCATCATGTCAAAGGACCTATAAATATCTCTCCTTAAAAGGAGGTGCAATTACCATCTTGTTACATTTCGATTTAAAATAAAACTTCCTTTGTACCCAGTATCGCCTCGTATGACAAACATATTTCAGAATTGTCTAAGATGAACCAAAGCACATTAGTCATTGTATCCTAAACCAAATACCTCAGGCTTAAGGACAATCCTAGTGAACAATAATCTTTAACTTTTCAACCACGAAGTATTGTCATGGTGGTCAATCCAATATTCATTGAGACTTCAACAGAATATCACCGATATTTGGTTTACACAAAACTTGTGTAGCTATTTTCGAAGAACTTCGAATATACCACCAAATACCGCGATGTCGTTAGCGTCCCATCAAGGTTCCCACCTAGACAAGTAGTCACGGATTTTGTACCTTTTTGAATAAAGAAACCTTTTATTCATGGATATTGTAAAACATACAAAGTCTGAATAATATTGATACTAACTCATGTATTATTCCTCTCTGGACATAGATACTGAATTATTACTGGATCATTACTTATTCCTTTTGTTCGTGTTGATTACTTAATGATTATTACAATCTTAATTGTAACTTTATCACTAAACCAATCATTTCTATTAAACTAAAGACATAAGACGAGTATTTTAGGAATACTATTACTTTTGTCCTTGCTAGATATTGTTCATGCAACATTTAGAACATTTTCTAGTCTTGCCTTTTATGCAATTTGGTAAACATAGGAGGATTGGAAATTAACTCCTTAGTTTTTTGAATTCATAAAATTCTCTTTGTAACTAAAGCCTCTTTTAGTTACTTGATTTGTAGATATATCTTCACTAGTTAAAGAAATTTCCTTAAATGATTATGTTATCCACTAGAGTGTGAACAACCTATAAGATATGCAATAATTAATCACAAGACTTGTGATCACGCTATTAAGATTGCGATAATCTAATCAATGATCATTTATTTCTCTTAACTCTTTGGCTAACGACTTGGTAAAACCTTGTTGTTAATGTCTTACTAACTTACTAAATTCATTAGCATCTTTAATGAATTACGTTAGTCTTAGCTCCCACTTACTATTATGGAACTTAAGCATCTCTTAAACTACCTTGACCTAGTCAATAACTTGTAGTTTAATCTTTTAAGAATTCTATCAATAATTAAGATCATCCTTTGGATTTACGAATATCCATCATTCCTATTTAGGGAATCATGACCTTTATTGATTACTGTATCTAAAAAATATAAGAAACTTGAAATGATACTTCCAATTCTTAAACATATTAGTATTCTTTAAGAATTTCATGTAATGCCAAAGTCATTTCTTGGATTTCTCAAATATCCATCATTCCTATTAGGGAATTATGACTTGATTAAATATTGTATTTATTACAAGTATAAAAGACTTGCAATAATACCTTTTAATTCTTAAATACTTTAATATAGTTTGTCCCTTTTAAGAGTTCATTTAATGTCTAAGTCATTTTTCTTGGATTTTACGAATATCCAATTATTCCTATTAGGGAATTATGACTTCATCAAATTCTTTATTAAGAGTATAAAAGACTTGTAATAATACTCTTAAAGTCTATCTTGATTATATCCAATATAATCATACTATATTAATACTAATACTTTAAAACTTTCTATCGTAAGTAATGACTATTACTTAAGATGTTTTAACTAAGTTCAATAACTCTTGAACCTTATGCTTCCATAAAACTTTTAAATACTTTCATTAGAAAAACTTTCTAATTTACTAGTATCCAAATACCTTGAGCTATCAAGACATTATTCATACAACAATCAAACAAGTATATAACATGAAATATAAGTAAATCAAATCTTGACTTACAATCTAGTCATAAACCTTGACTAGTGTAATCATCACACATGCACACAATATAATTCACCCATGGATTCAAATTAATTAAAACCAAAGAAAAACTTGTTTTAACATAAAATAAAATTATCCATACAATAAAATAAAATTGTTTTACTAAATCCACAAAATACTGAATTATAAAAACTTGGTGCTCGTGGGATCATCACCATCTCATGCCGGTCGTCATCACTTTCCATCTCCTCCTGCAATAAACGATTGCAAAAGTTAGATTACTCGTAACATTCTTTACAAGTATCTTAAAGTGATTAAGAAGTGTGGTTGTGTTACCAGAGGAATTTGTGTTTCCTCCACTACCACTTGCACCCTTTGGACAATTCCTTTTCCAATGCCCAGCCTCACCACACTTAAAGCACCGATTCTCGGTCCTCGCAGTGTTAGGCTTAACCTTCTTGACCTTTTGTTTGACACCTTTACCATTTGGCACTCCTTGGTTAGGATAGGTTTTACCCTTTCCTTTACCACCATGCCCTTCTTCATCTCTATCATCAGTTGTGCGACCCCTTTTAGAATTGGTCTCAATATTCAACTCAACAGCCTCGAGCATGGATTGTAGCTCGGGAATGGAATTATCCATATTACGTTTGTTGTAGTTGGCTACAAAGAACTTGTAGTCATCGGACAATGAGTTGAGTATCACGTCAATTGCTAACTGCAATGGCATGTGGTGACCAAGTCTAGTAAGGTGATCAATGTGAACCTTCATTCTCATGACGTGTGCACCTACTGATGCTCCCTCAGCCATCTTGCAAGAAGCGAACGCCTTACAAGCGTAAAATGTTTGTCCTGGTTCGTTTTCTTCATCCTTGGCAGGGGTTTTCAACACGTTTCTTTCTCGGTCAATCCTATCCCTCTCTTGCCTGAGCATGATCTTAAAATCACGTCTCCAATTGAGGAAATTTGACCCAGTCTTTTCTTTCTTTCCTATAAAGAAACGTCGCGACAGTTTGTTGTAGCTATCTACAAATCAAACCCAGTTTAATTAGTAATCATCAATAAACATTATCTAAAATATATTATAAACCCATAATTAATATTTTAGGCCTAGGATCCATATATCACATTCTCGCCGCAAGGTTTGGGCACTTCCCGACGAGACATGTTGTTTCAGGTAGGTAACATCCTTACCGATCGTATCAAGACTTGACACGATTCCTAGGGGTCGTAGAATCTTTAGACTTATAATTATTACAACCTTGTATAATCTAATTGTACATTTATAAGTAAGTAATAAAGTCTAGTATGTTTATTCTACTCAAGTACTTTTTGGGCCGGGACTCCCGATTATCACCAAAGTAGATCAGATCATCTACGATAGTTAGCTGCTCTGCGCCAGGACTCCCGATTATCACAGAACCTTACGCACCCTAACACTCGCAATGATTTGAATCCATATCCAAGGTTCTTTATCCTTACAATATGAATATTATTTAACAAGTGAGGTGTTCCATTAGGTGGATAGTACTTAGATCTAAGATTTTCTTGGGTTTGTTTAAGTCTTAAAACTAAACTTAAACCTTTATTCCAATATTAATCCTTGTTTAAAATGTGTGACTAGTGAATTTAGGAATTCGACAAAACACCTTTTTAAAACTTAAGAACTATTCTTTAAAACTTATAGTTTCAAGAATTTGTACGATTTTACATGTATACCTAAAACGAGGTGCACAAAACGTTTTACTAGGTTTTGTGAAAAACTTTATCTATGATAAGACTTACTTGTATTATCTTACTTGAAAAACCTTTTAAAACTTATGTTAAACTTTTAAATTCTTTTATGATTCATGAACTTAAAACATAAACTTAGTTTAACACACCTAGCTTTTCATATGTCTAATAATGAAATTAAACATTTGTTTTGACTTATTAGATTCGACCAAAACTTATGTCTTAACGACACACTTATAAACTTTGTGATTTTCTTGTGTAGCTCCCACTAGCTCCAACAACCATGATGGAACTTTAAGCAAACACTATCACCGGTCTATACTTGGTGAAACTAATAAACTTATTATATAAAAACTATATATAATAACACTTAGTTTGTTTAAACCTTTCTTATATTTAACTTGAACTAGTTAAATATAGGTCATAAAGTTTTCTTGTTATTTATTACTTGATCATTAATCTAGTATATTACAAAACTTGTAAAATACTTATATTATACTTGTATAATTATCTAGTTATAATAACTTATAACTTTATACACCTTATAATAATATATAACTTTGTATATTTCTAGTTAATCATATAATTTCAACTTGTACAATTTCTAGTTATAATAAAATCATAACTTTGTACTTTCTAGTTTTAATAATATAATAACTTTATACAATAACTAATTATACTAATATCCTTTAAAGATCAAAATAACATTATCTTTTAATTGTTCCATTTTATCTTGTATTTTATATATATATTCATATATATGTATATTTTTACAATAAACTTGTAACATTCTTATAAGAATATTACATCTAATTTATACATATGCATTTTAACTTAATCTAATTAAAAGACGTATAAACTTATTATATCTATTAAAATTCAATTTCTTTAAGTATTTAAAAATTCCGAAAAATTTAATACATATATATAAATAAATAAATACATCTTGTTAATTTTAGAACTTAAAAATTAACACTTCTTTTAATCTTATTAATTCCCTATTAATACTTACTTAAACCCTAATCATGTTCTTGATCAATCAAAACTAGGGTTTTGACTTTCTTGATCAAAGACATTATTTTATTAAAATATTAATTTTAATCAATCATATTTAAACAATAAACTTTGTTTAAATTCTAAGATAGATTATAACCTTAATAAATTTATTTAAACTTTTTAATCTAAACCTTATAGACAAAAACTTTGTCTAAACTTCTAGGATTAAAGAACTAGTCTTAATAAATCTACTAAAATAATAATTAAACCTATTAAACAGAAACTTGTTTAATTAACTAGGTTATAGATTTATTATTCTAATTAATAATTGTAAACAACTAGACTCAAACTAGTTTAATGTTCTAGGGTTCTTTAGGGTTTCGAAAATCTCAAGACTAGGAAACCTTTCCACCAATTAAACTAGGCTAGTTTAATAAATTTGGTGTCCAAGTAACCTTCTAGATTTCGAAAAACTAAAGGTAATTAGGAAAGAATCCTTTTGACCAATTAAACAAATCTTGTTTAACATACTTGGTCCTAGGGTTCTTCCTAGGTCACGAAATCTATGGGGAAAAGGGAAAGAATCCTTTTGATCAATTAAACAAATCTTGTTTAACATACTTGATCCTAGGGTTCTTTCTACTATTTCGAAAATTACTAAGGTTAGTAAAAGAAGTCTTTTGATCAATTAAACTAAACTAGTTTAATGTTCTTGATCCTAGGGTTCTTACCCTTATTCGAAAATTTAAGAAGAAGAAAAAGAAACTTGGAACAAAAAAAAACTTGTAACTAAAAATTAAACAAACAAACTTCGTTAATCTAGTTTAGAACTCTAAACCAACGCTCTGATACCACTGAAGGGTTTCAAATGACCTGATCGACCCATATGATCCACCTCCTAGCATGCTTGGTTCGAACCTTGCTGACCAAGAACATGAACTTGTTCTTGATCGGTTAAACCAACTAGCTGATTTAATCCCTAAAGCGGAAGTGGGATTAAACCTAATCCTTAAACCCTAAAGGATTGGGATGTTGGAAATCTAGATTAGATTAACAAGAAAGAAACCTTGTACGAATAACTCCAACACACACACATACTTGTGTGTGTTCGTCGTCGAACAAGAGGGAGAAGAGGAAGAGTGTTCCATGAAACATACCTTAGTGCTTAAGATAGATCCACTGATGATGAACACGACGAACGATCCTCTAGATGATCACTTGCAACGATCTTGGATCTTCAAGACTTGAAGAACACGAAGAACGAACGAAAAAACACAAAGAACACAAAGTGTTGTGTTCTTAGGGTTGTGTTTAGCCGAAACCAAGGAGATGAGGGAGGCTATGGTTTCGTGTGTTGATCAAGGAATAAGGGAACCCCATGCCTTCTATTTATAATAGAAGGACTTTCACCTAGGACCCTTCTAGTTTAATTAAGATTAATCTCTTAATTAAACTTATCTCTTACACTTTAAACCCTTATAGTTTTACTAGTTTATTATTGTTGCACTTAACTACTAAGTGTCTAGTATTAATACACTAATAATTCGGTACCCATATATGCGAATTATACATACTTGTATTTATACTTTTAATAGTTAATTATATAATAACCTTTATATAATTTACACAACAATATCATCCAGTTACTATATGATTTAATAGTTTTAATTCATATCATGGATAATTTACAATTAACACATTGTATATTTACTCAACTAGTAAATGTACAACTACTTGTCTTAATTAGTTAGTTAAACTAATGTAGTAATAAGTTAAACTTAACTTAATACTTAACTGATTCATAATGACTATTATGAATCATTCCTCTTTGTTGTATCATTGCATAACTTGCTCGTATTACATGCACTCACCGGTGTGACCCTTAAGTGTTTCGTAGGCATGGATGTATCATCATAGGTTGACTAACTGTGCACATAAATCCTTCAAGAACATCATACCATGCCCGAGGGGCCTATTTTAAACCATATAGAGCTTTGTCGAGGACATAGACATGATTTGGAAATTTGGGATCTACAAACCCTTCTGGTTGATGGACAAACACTTCTTCTTTCAGAACACCATCTAAAAATGCAGTTTTTACATCCATCTGATAGATAGTAAAAATTTTGTGAGCTGCATATGCTAGGAAAATGCGAATGGCTTCAATACGGGCAACAGGAGCAAATGTTTCTTCATAATCAATCCCTTCCTGTTGAGTGTAACCCTTAGCAACCAACCTTGCTTTGTTACGAATGACAATTCCATTTTCGTCTTTCTTGTTCTTGAAAATCCACTTAGTTCCAATGACGGATGATCCTGGAGTTTTTGGGACTAAGCGCCAGACTTTAAATCTTTCAAATTGATTAATTTCTTCTTGCATTGCAATAATCCAGTCTGGATCGGAAAGAGCTTCACTGACTTTCTTAGGTTCAGTTGAACTTACGAATGAAGTGTATTGACATTCGTCCATTATAGCCCTACGGGTTTGGACGGAGGACGTTGGGTTTCCGATGATTAGATCCAAAGGGTGTTCCTTTGTCCACTTAGTTGAATGAGGAAGTGGAAGTTGACCAGGGTTAAGGTTGGAATTGTCAATGAAAGCAGGATGTGGTATGATAGCAGTTTCAGTATTTGCGGGTTGAGGAGGTGGTTGTGGGTCAGCCCGTGGAAGATGAAATTTAGAGAAATCAATCACCAGAGGAGCAATAATGTTTGACGGAGGTGGAAGATCATCTGTTGTAGAATGAGTTCCTACATTAGATGCTGAAGGACCGGTATCTGAAGTGGGTATTGGTGAGGTTGGAGCAGGTGAGGTGGGTGATGGGGATTCATTCGTGGATAGAGTGTTGATTTCCGGAGAAGTGATTGATTAAACATCTGCCGGAGGTGGAGGTGGGGTGGAGGTGGGGTTGGGGGTGGTGGGGGTGGATGTCTGACGTTGTGATATTCATCATAGAAATGTTCAAATAAGATTTCAAGATCATTCAGAGATGTTGAATGATCAGGGGAGGTTGTGGGAAGAGGTCTTTCAATTCCACTTGTCAATGAATCAAGCGGAAAGGTTTCATCGAATGACACATTGACACTTTCTCTGACCAATCTTGTAGATCGGTTGTAAACTCTGAATGAAGTTGATTCCTTTGAAAATCCAAAAAAGACTCCTTCATTAGCTTTTTCTTCAAACTTTTTCAGTTTATCTTTTTCATTTAGAATGAAGCATCGACTATGAAAGATGTGGAAATTTTTTGCATTTGGTATTCGATTGTTAATGAGCTCATATGGAGTTTTGTTGTATGTTTTGTTGATGATTGAGCGGTTTTGAGTAAAACAGGCGGTGCTGATGCCTTCTACCCATAAAGACAGTAGATGTTTTGAAAATGAAAACATTGTACGAGAAGCTTCAACTAAAGTACGGTTTCTTCTTTCAACAACACCGTTCTGTTGGGGAGTTCGTGCAGCGAAAAACTGATGAGTGATGCCAGCAGATTCAAGATAGGAGTCAAGAATTCGATTTTTAAATTCAGTACCATTGTCAGTACGAATTGTTTGAACATGTCCATGTGCAGTAATTCAAGAGGTTTAGAAGTACTTGTTGCCGGTTTAGGTTTGTGAGACTTTTTAGTCATTTTTCCCATTTCACATGATGAACATTTATGATCTTTGTCAAAAGAAACGGCGAGTAATCCGGATACATGGCCTCCTTTTACGAGTGTGTTCATGGTTTTGAAGTTGAGATGAGACAAACGACGATGCCATAACCATGACTCATTGGAAGTAGCTTTTGATACGAGACATACTTCTTCCAGTGGAACAACATCATTAAGATTAATAGTGAAGAGGTTTGTATCACGGGTTCCGGTATGAAGTTCTTCTCCATCATATGAATGAATAGCACACTTTTTTGTGTGAAAGTTGACTTCCAGATTTTTATCACAGAATTTACCGATGCTAAATAGATTATGTGAGAGATCTTCAACAAAGGCAACATTTCTGATAATAAGATTTGGATGAATGATGTCACCGAGTCCTAAAATAGCAGCTAAATGATCATTTCCAAATTTGACCGTTCCCAAATATCTTTCACGAAAGTTGGTCAATAGATTTTTGTTTCCCGTCATGTGCCTTGAACAGCCCGAGTCAAGGTACCATATATTCTGCTTAAAACAAATAAAACATTTTAGGTACCCAATGATGTATGGGACCAAAACGACTAGTGACAGATGTTTTATGCAAATTTTATGTGATGATCAATTTAGAGCTTTGGGGAACTGCTAGGAGGCAGTTCGGATTTGATTACCCATTTGAGAGATTTTTCAGAGGATTGTATAATCCAATGAGATTTTTCATTTTTAATCTAATTATATTTCACATGAGTAGACGTTTTAGCGGATAGTTTGTCGCATTTTGAGGAAACTGACGGTTTTGGCTTTTGTGTGGGGTTTCCTTGAGAAGACGTGCGACGAGAAGACAAGTGGGAAACAGAAGTTTGTGAATTTTTAGAAGATTTCTTCGATTGTTTGGAGTTCATCTTGTGAGATTTTGTAGGAGACTCTGAGTTAGACGATGTTCGTTTAGAAACTTCCCAATACACGAGACGACGATTAGATGAAGATTTTTCAGAGGTTGGTTTGTATGAACGTGTCACGGTAGATTTTACTGGTCAAGAGTTTATTGTTTTGCATGGATTTGGATAGCAAGTTGTGCAGGATTGAATGATTTCACGAGCTTTACCAAGAACATCGTGTTGAATACCACAAGGAGCATTTATTTTAATAAAATATCGTTCATCGTACTGAGAAATTGGTTTATCAGCCTTTCTATCAAAATAAACCTTTTTGCCATTTTTATCAGTTTTAATAATTAAATTTACACCATAGACAGTGTAATTAACATGACGATAAACTGCAGAATCATACATAATACCATAAGCTTCTTTTGGAGAAATAAATTGTGAAGAGTCATTACATTTATTTTTAACAGAAAAGGATGAAACTACAGACTTTAGTGGACTAGACTTCTTAAGTAGACTAGGCTTCTTAAGCATACTGGATCCAGTCTGAATAGACTTCTTTGACTGCTTGGCTCTTGTTGCTTCAACCGACTTCATGGACCTCTTCCTTTGATACTCTAATTTTTTATCTGCAAGATTCAAAACAGGTGGATTAGAGCTTCTCTTCAAGATGGTTGGAACTGGATTAACTGGTGTTGGTCCTAATAAAAAGGAATTAGAATTTTGAGAAACAGTTTTGTTCGTTTTAGGTTTTAATTCTAAAATGGTGTCCTCTAAATTATGTATTTTGTTTTGAAGATTTTCTTTTTCTTTATCAAAGGCCTTTTGAGTTTCATCAATTTCATATTCTAATTGGACAATTTTCTTTTCTAAAATTAATGGTGGGACATAAAGCTTTGGCTCTTTGATTTGTTTTAAAACTTCATTTTCAGGAATGGAAAATTCAGCTGGTGAGATGATTGGAAAATATTCGTTGTGTTCAAATTTCATTTTCTTCTTTTCGTATGTTGAGTTTAAGGCATCATAATTGAAGCTAATTTGAGCATATTCTTCCTTTTCCCTGTTGAACTTTTCAATTTCTGCTTCTTCATCTGGCATATGAAGGAAGCTTTGCCAGATTCCCAAGTTCATATAGTCGTAGTTATACAATGTAGGAAGAACATCTGCAGCTTTTTCCAGATAGCGGGTGTTTTCTGCTCCGAGACCCACTTTTGACTTGTACGATCTGAACTCTTTTGGATCGTTGAATTTTATCGTTTGTTCTGTATGACCGGCTTTGAAAATCGTCTGCTCAGTTTAGAAATGTGTTCTTCAACATTTTCTTTTCTGACAGTGAGACTGTGTATGGTTGCTGATTGTTCATCGATTTCTTTTTTAAAACCGTTCGTTATATTTTTGATTTGTTCATTTAGTTTTTGAATTTCGATGTCAGCTGTCTTCAACTGATCTTGGTAGTCTTTCATCTTGATGTTTGCGGTCTTTATCCATGTTTGTTCTCTATGTAGTTGAATCGCCAAGTCATTGATCAGCTTCTTAGAGTCATCGTTCTCACTTGACACCGTTTTCATGTTTTTAAGGTTTGAAATTTCAAGATTTTTTGCATTGATAATTTGATTTAGCCGATTGACCTCACTGGTGTGAGCACCATGAAAGGATGACAACTGTTGTTGTAACTCTTGTTTTTTTGATTTGAAGCATTATTTTGATTAACTTGAGGAACAAGTGTTTCAAGTTGACGTCGAAATGTCAAATTTTCCGCCTTTAAGTTTGTGATTTGTGCATTTGATTCATTAGTTGTGCTTACTTGTTTTCCTAAACTATCTTGTAATTCAGAAATTTAAAATTGAAAAGCAGATTTTGACGTAGGCAGCTGATTCTGTAATTCCTTGTTTACTTCAGTTAATTGAAGGGAACATTGACTTAAATCACTTAAATCATTTAAAAGTTGTGCTTTTTCGGATTCTAGAACAGTAATTTGTTTCGACAATTGAGATTTCTCATCAATTTGAAGTAAAAGTTTTTCATTAAACAAGGAATTTCCTGATTCATCAGTGTCTGAGTCAGATAGAAAAGAATCAAAAGAAGAAGAATGTACATCATTTTCATCGTTCTCAGGGATACCCAGCTTAGCTCTTAATTCGTTTGATCTAGCCATAAGAGCCAGACTGGCAGTGCATTGCTCTTCCTCTTGATCATCTAAGTCTTCCAACCACTTCATGTCCTCAGCCAGAAGGACTTTGCCATTTTCAACCTGCTTAGCCAGGAACATCTTTCTTTTGAAGTATTCAGAGTCCTTAACCTTCGGCTTTTTGCATTCTTTGGCGACGTGCCCCGTCATGCCATAGACTTAGCATTTTTTAGGTGGCTCAGTGGTGGAAGATGATGTTTTGTTGTTCGTGGTTTGAGAAGAGTTAAGTTTGAAGTTTGAGGAGGATCGGAGGTTTTTCTTTGTTGGCTTTTTATAGTACTTGTTGCTGTAGCTTGATATTAAAGCTATGGCCTGACGAACCGACTCAATTTCTTCGTTTGTCCCCTCAGGGATCAGAGTCTCTGGTTCATCTTTAACTACCTCTTTTGATTAAGCTGCCATCAGTGCTTAATTGATTCCTTTGTTGAGAGCTTGGTTTTGTTTTGCCAACAGTGCAAGTGTGTCAGCATTATCTTGCCTAGATTTGGCAATTCCTTTCACCATAGGTTCATTCTGATGTAGATATTCATATAATTCATGAACGTCTATTAGGCTTAAGTCTTTGTGTTGCATCGCATTGTTGCCAAACATTTCCCATTCGGGGAGAAGAGATTGAATGAATTTGATGTTGATTTCGAGATTCCCTTTGTTCAGGTTGTTCTTTCGGAGGTCATTAAGCATGTTGCAAAACCTATGGTAGGTTTTTTCCAATTATTCTCCAGAGTTTGCTTTAAACTGACCATACGTGTTAAGGGTGGATACCATTTTAGCCTTGTTGCCTAGGTCAGTTCCCTCCATCTGCTTGCGGATTTCATCCCAGAACTCTTTACGAGTGGAGAAGCTGTCAAGACTGCTGTATATTTCATTTGTAAGGCCTTGCAACATGTATGAATGTGCATATCCATCAGCCCTTGCTCTTTCTTTCTGTTCTTGAGTGTATTCCCCCGGGGGAATTTCAACTACACCTCCAGTTACCGGTGGTTGAGAGTTTGGGGTAGCTACCACAGCACGATAGAATTTTGCTGGTCCGGTTTGAAGGGATTCAAGGATTTGTGGACCTGCATGTTGACTTAGGATAAAATGGAGAAATCGTTTCTTCCATTGACCATATTCTCCTCGGTAGAGAACAGGTGGTTTGGTATCCGAACCGATGGACAAGGCATCCTTTGAAGTCATGTTTGAGTGGTAAGGTTAAGATTACGACGGGGTAAAAAAAAATTGGAAATGTTGGAGAAGATCTCGAGCCGAGAAGTGTATAGGATCTCGGGCCGAGAAGAATTGCAAGAGTTCGAGCCGAGAAGTTGTAAAGAGTTCGGGCCGAGGTGTTGAAAGTTCTCGGGCCGAGATGTTTGAAAGAGTTCGGGCCGAACTGTGGAAAGAGTTCGGGCCGAGAAGTTCAGAAAGAGTTCGAGCCAAACTGTGGAAAGAGTTCGGGCCGAAAAGTTCAGAAAGAGTTCGAGCCGAACTGTGGAAAGAGTTCGGCCCGAGGTGTTGAAAGTTCTCGGGCCGAGATGTGGAAAGAGTTCGGCCCGAGGTATTGAAAGCTCTCGGGACGAGATGTTCACTATTCTCGAGCCTGGAATGTTCTTGAGCTTCGAGCCGAGAATAGTAGCATCGTTTTGAGCAGAACACTTCCGAACAGCCCGAAAATTGTACTAAAATGATCCTAAATTGCTCGTTTCTTAACCCAAATGGATGATTCTTTTTGCAAACTGACCTAAAAACGTTTTCCTTCAATCCATTCCAATAATATTTACTAAAAAAAACCTAGATCTAATTTGAATTTTCAAGGTTTTTCAAGCTTTAATGGTGTTTTCTTAAGATCACGATTTCGTCATCAATATGGATTGGATTTGCACGAAATTTGATTCTAAGCTTAATATAATCACAAGATGAACATATTTAACCCATAAAAACTAACATTAGTACCTTAAGTTCGGATTTTGATTTCTTGACCTTTTTTTCTTCAAAAACTCAAAAACCCCAAATGATCTTCTGTTCTGGACTGTAAGCAATGGATTTGGATCGAATTCCTTGAAGAATTATGCTCTGATACCAATTATTGACACTAGAAAGAGCATTCAATCCATAGATTAGTCTTAGATGATGATTTTGAGTGTAACTTGAGGGTGAAGAAATGAGGGTTTTAGAGAGAGAAACAAGAGAGAAGGAGAGAGCTTTTGCTTTGGATACGTATGTGATTAATGGCAAAAGTTAGTTTTAGTGGTTACATTCTTGGTATTTATACTAATCACTAAATTCCTAGTTAATCCTAATTAACTAGCCTAATACAATATGCAATGTTACAAACTACACCCTAGACTACTATTTACAACAAATAAGTCCTAACAGTTAGTTTTTGAAATTAAAGTTATCCATCATATCTAATTATTGATAACCGAATCGGGGAGAGTTCTAACGCTAAATACAAAATAATATGCGGCATTGTGGTAATTATTATATCAATCTTCATATGTTTTTGTAAAAAAATATTATATTTTTGTTAATAAAAGTTTTATTTGCGGCAACATTGTTTCTCAAATTATTTACAAAAAAACTCATTGTGTTGCTGATGCTGTCTCAAAGTTAAATGTTAGTAAAATGAAGATGTCATAGTATTCGGACCAAAATTATGTTGATTGTGGTGTGATCTGATGTTGCACATGGAGTCATTTAATGGTCAACCAAGTAATTCATGGGGCACATATATCCCGACAGATCCTGATCAACAACACAACATTCTTTCAAAGCTCCAGATTCGTTTTGCAAAAAAGATGTTTGTTTTGAAACGATTTGTACTTAATCCTTGTGATGTTATGCCACAATTTTATTTCTACTTTTATTGATTTATAACCATTTATCCTTTTGTATTTTTTAACATGTTTACAATCACATGTGATTTAATTAATGCTCACTTTTGATGCTTTTTTGTATTAATATATAGAATTGCTAAAATCAAATGTGATTTACTAATCCAATCACATGTTACCGTTTTTGTAAACTTGATATTCTTTTCCAATCACATGTGATTTTTATTTATGATCACTTGTTATTGCTTCTCTGTACATGTGAATGTTCCTATATTAATATGTGAATTAACAACATTAAATACAATAAAATTTCTAAAAGATTTTATTCAAATATATCGGGAGTTTTTAGAGTGTTACAAAGTATTTAAATCTCTCTTCTAAATTCTAAAATCATTAACGGTTGCATTGACATTCTGTTCACAACCTATAATATATCGGAGTTTGTAAAGTGCTACAAAGTATTTAAATCTCTCTTCCAATTTTCTGAAATCATCAACTGTTCCATTGACGCATAACTTCGATACATTTCAATACACTCATCAATTAATTTAAACATTTTCTCCTTAATTGGTAGTAGTCCCTTATCAACAACTAGAACATAGGTGTATCCATGTACAACGTTTTAACCAGATTTGGACTGATGTTCATGTCAAAAGCTGCATATTAGCATAATCAATCAAAACATAAAATCACATCTGTTTGTTTAAAGTTATTCACAATCACAGTCAAATAATACATAGCTTACAATCACATGTGTTTTGTAAGAAGATCATATGTGATTCGCTATTCAGTAAATTCCCCTGTTTTATAAAATATAAAATCACATGTGATCTATTCACAATCTCATCTTATCACAATCAAATAATACATAGCTTAAAATCACATGTGTTTGGTAAGAAGATCACATGTTATTTGTTATTTTATAAACCCCCTCTTTTATTATAAAAAAAATCACATGTGATTCTATTCACAATCTTATCTAATCACAGTCAAATAATACATAACTTACAATGACATGTGTTTGGTCAAAAGATCACATTTGATTCGTTATTCAATAAACTCTCATGTTTTATGTAAAATAAAAATAAAAATCACATGTGATTCTATTTACAATCTCATCCAATCACAGTCAAATAATATATAGCATACAATCACATATGTTTGATAAGACGATTTCACCTGATCACAGTCAAATAATAAATAGTTTACAATCACATGTGATCGTTAGTTAGATCACAAGTGATATGTTACTTAATAAACTCCATTGCTTTTATGAAGAAAAAAAATCACATGTGATTGTACTCATAATCTCACATGATCACATTACAATCACATGTGATTTATAAGCTAATCACATGTGATTCGCTTTATCGATTTCACCTGATCACATTCAATTAAGGTACAACTGGAAATCACATGTGATTCGTAAGCAAATCACTTGTGATTCGTAAGCAAATCACATGTGATTTGTTATTTAATAGACTCCCCTGTTTTATGCAAAAAATCACATGTGATTCGCTTATCAATCTCACCTGATCGCATTCAAATAATGCACAGCTTAGAATCACATTTGATTCATAAGCGAATCACATGTTATTTGTTATTTATAACTCCCCTGTTTTATGCGAAAAATCACATGTGATTCGCTTATCAATCTCACTTGATCGTAGTAAAAAAATGCACAGCTTACAATCACATGTGCTTCATAAGAGAATCACATGTGATTTGTTATTTATAACTCCCCTGTTTTATGATAATGACAGTTTTATGCAAAAAAAATCACATGCGATTGTTATCTAATTTTGCTTAACTCACATTTTAGTGACTTGATGACAGTCAATTAATACTTTATTCTCAATCACATGTGATCAAAACGCGATTAGGTGATTCTAACAAATCTAATCTAAGCACACATGATTATAAACTTGAAATATATTTTTTTACCTGAATCGTCGACTTTTTTTCTCTTCTTCATTGTATTGACGAATTCTAGATCCAGATTCATTGATAACGCCGGATATTTTGATTTTGAGATTCATATCTGCGTTTGATTACGTTTGATTACATCGATTTTATTCAATCGCAATTTTGATTAGGGCTCAAATTCGTGAAAAGTTGCGATTCGATGTTTGTGATTCAGTTGGTGCAGTCGATTCGCTGAATTGTTGCCTTAGAGATCGCTGAAAATCGCCATTAAAAGTGATTCAGAGGTACGCCAGAGTATTTGGTGAAAGTGAAGAACGTCTGATGTGATTCCTTGAACAAGGTTTGTTCAATATTTCCAAATGACAATAATACCCCTCCATGTATAGTTGTTGAATTGATCTTGATCATTGATTAGGTTTGATCCAATGGGTGTGAGTTGTCCCTTGAGACTTTACAATTTTGGTAGACTTCCCTGAACGCAACTCATATATATATATATATATATATATATATATATATATATATATATATATATATATATATATATATATATATATATATATATATATATATATATATATATATATATATATATATATATATATATATATATATATATATATATATATATATATATATATATATATATATATATATATATATATATATATATATATATATATATATATATATATATATATATATATACTTACTCCGTTTCAAAATAAGTGATACACTTATTTTGAGGTGGTTCAAAATAAGTGATACACTCAACTAACTATCTCCTTTAATAAAGTGAAATTACTCAATTACCCTTATTTTTACTTTTAAACATCATTAAGCTCACATTAATCATAATATGTGGGACTCATCATTCACTAACTATCCAATTTAAACTATATTAACCTTCATTACAATCTTTTGGCTCAAAAAACGTGAAAGCTAATTTGTATCACTTATTTTGAAACGGAGGAAGTACATAGATTTATACTCCTTCCATCCACACAAAAAAAAAATCACAGTTATCTTGGGCATAAGTATTTAGAAGATAGTTAGTGGTGAGATCTTTGGTAAATTTTGTTATTAAATACAAGTTATTTAGAGTAAAAAACGTGTTTTTAGGAGATAGTAATTGATGGCGTCCATTGTAACAATATTATTTTAGTAAGTAATCAAATTTGAGAAATGAGAATTTTTTTTTTGTAAAACAAAATTTAATAAGGGGGAAATAAGAAAATTTTTTATGAGATAGATAGAATATTATAAAAACGAGTCTTTGAATTTTGTGGGTCATTAATGGTTCCTCTTGTGGCCCATGCTCTGAATTCGTCCTGTATTTAACCATAATTTGAAGCAACTTGTCAATTTTTATAATTATATTTTAGTCACCTCAATATTTTTCGTTCAATTCATTTTAGGAAGCGGGTAGCGGCCAAATTAATGTTCGAGGAATCCGAAGGGCTGTCAAGAGTCATAACAAATATCTGAACGTATACGTCGAGACTCAAAAAAACCACAATCTTTCCAAGAGTCAGAGTCACAGACGTACAGTAAGCTTCAAACTTCTATTTGAATATTAAAAAATGTACAGTGTCACTTTTTCTTAATGGAAATATATATTTAGTATGCGCAGCTATTGTTACATCATCAATCAAAATTTTAAAATATTTGTTGTTCAAAATCAAGTTATCTTTATGGTACATGTAATATATAGATTACTGTTCTTATTGATTACTACTAAATCTTACTAATAATTTGATCAATACTAGTATCCAAATTGATCAACCGAGAACGAAAACGTGTAATCAGTTTAGTTTTTGGTTTTGTAATTTTATGACTTTTAGTTTCGGTCCGGTTCGATTCAATCCTCTAACTTTGCGCTTTAGGTTCGATTGCTAATTGTAATTCGGTTCCTAGATATTAAAAGTTGTTATCAAACAAGTGTATTTTTCAAAATCTAATAATTTTGTAGTTTTTGATACAGATGATGACACTTTTTTTTTTTGAACGGCAAGTTAGGTGATTGGTTCGAGCCTAGCACAAGGGGCAGTATGCCTTCCCTCGAACCCTCCACCTATGGGGAATAAACCCCACATCCACGACGGGACTTGAACCCAAGACCAATAGGTCATGGGCAACACCTCATCTCTTTCTCTAATACCACTAGGCTAGAAGCCATGGGTGATACAGATGATGACACTTGACTTCAGATGTCTTTTATTAATAGAATATATTATTAGTTTTTCAATAATGATATTTATAGTTTAGCGAACTTATGCGCTGATTTGCATGATAGAAGATATTAAGGTGATAAGAAAAGAAAAGGTCAAAGGTTTTGAAAGTCAAAAGATGTATAGTGCAACTGACCCCTGGAGAAAAAGACCTTAAGTTGCATGAAGCAGCTATAGATAGTATTTATAGTTGTCGTCAACGCCTTCATTTTCTCAGTTTATTAATGACTGGCAGCTTTCATGTCTTGTTACTAATTAAAATTTTACAAATTTAGGATGTCAATCGGATGATTTATTTGACTTATGATATGAGTAAAAGTACACGATGTGGGAAATGTACTTTACCATATCATGTGCTCTAGGAATATTTGGTATTGTTGTCATATGGATTAGATATTTTTAAAATTCAATCATCATTCACATGTCTTGCAATAAGTTAATTAAGATTAAATCTTTGTCAAGAATTTAGTTGCTAAAGGTAGCATAAATATAAAGGAAATTATCAATATCTACGTTTTATGATTAATTTACACTTCTAAGCATTCTCTGTCTACTCTTTTATTTAACATTTCATTGTCACATGAATATAAACATAAGTAACCAAATATAATAACCTCCATGAGTTATAGGCTAACCCACTAGATTGCCACGTCAATATTGATGATGTCATCTGCACCCACGGTGGACCTGAACCCTCCCTCACCACCACCATCATACAGACCCACAGTCTCCCATCCGCCATCTGCACCCACATGTTTCCTTCAACTTTTTTCTTCTCGGTTTGTACGGAAAAAGAGCTCCCGTTTACAAACCAGAATAAATTTGTCAACTTCTATGTTTTTCTCACGTGCGAGTGGTCAGAATTTTCTAAATTCGTCTTCAAACGTCTCCAACATAAATCCATATGCACCCTTATTGATCTAACTAGCAACAGGTTGCGGTACAATACCCTCAATAATCATAAGCACTTTTGAAATTACTAATATCAAATTTAGTCAAATCACATTAACTATTCTTGCAAATAACTCTAATTTGTATGAGAAATGTAGAGGAATAAGCCCAAAACGATGTCGTGCACTGTCTTTTTATGGGTTTATGGGCTTGGAACAGTTAAGCATGTGGCTAATAACATATGGGCTTTTCAAAACTTTGAATTGGGCATTTCTAAAATTGAAAGAGAACGATACAAATAATTTTTGTACAAATTTTCTATAAATTTGTTTTTCTACTGTATGCCTAAGTGACATAAATTAGGTACAATTAACGAGATATTTAGTTTTTAAATATATCTTAAATAACATTAATGAACTTCAATTTTATCATTTTAAAAGATGCAATTAATATGATTATTGATTTAAATAAAAATTTGGTGTTTATTAATTACACATACATTAGAAAAACCTAACCTTTTTATAAATTGGCAAGTATCAGTGTGATAGGAAAATATTCTTTTGGCAAACCCATTTCTTCTTAACTAACTACTTCGTATAATTTTAGTAAATTAAATAGGTTGTGATTTTCTAAATTTTACGGTTTGATCCGGTAAACTTTTTTATTATCGTTCAAAATCACCAAAACCCCTCTCCATGTGGAGGCCACGCCAACAAAGGCAAGCCCAGACCAGACCAGGTAGCCTAATCGATTACTCACTCTCATCGGACTTATTTATTTTTCTAACTGATGACGTTTCCTAAACCACTCAACTAAACAATCAAACAAAAATATAAAAAACAAAAAACTTCATGTCCGAAACACAGCCATTACTGCAAAAGTCGTTATCACTTGACAAAGATTTACACAAAGAAAATAAAAAAGATTAAAAGAAAGAAACACACACAAACTAAAACCGCAACCAACCATTTCTCCGCGGTTTATCAAAGTACTTTCAAGCACCGGGAGCTGCGTCCTTCACCTTACCTTGAAAATACCCACCATACTCATACGCATAATCCTTCACATGACTCGCTGTATCCGCAAGCCGCATAATCAACCCTCTGAAATACTTGTACAACCACGACCCACCAGCAACGACGGCCAGACCCGACCCCAAAAAGGAGAGGAAAACGGCGCTAGCAACAAAGAGGATCGGAACCCATATGGGGCTGGTGAGGATGATGATGGGTGTGAAGAAGATGACGCCAGCGCCGGAGACGCCGGTGAGGAGGAGTAAGATGGCGCCGGAGATGAGAAGGGTCATGATACCCATGACTTGGGTTGAGTTGAGTGAGTGTCGACCAAGTCTACGCAAAAATGGTCCTCCGTTATCGGCTGTTGTGGTTCTTGGTGGCCGCTGGATTTGGCCGGCGACGGTATTCCGATCAGACATTGGTGAGGTTTTCAAGGTTGGTTGGAGAGAGAAATACAGAAAGGTGGAAGAAAAGAGAAAGTTTGATATTGAGAAGAAATCTGGGACACGTAGATTGATCACAAGACATGCAAAACAATACGTGGGATGAGATCTCATGAGCTTATTGTCGAACTTATTGTCATTAAAATTACAATATACTCCCTCCGTCCCTAAATAAAGTTCTCATTTGTGTTGGACACAATATTTTAGGAGATAGTTTGTGGTGGGGTATTTGATATTACTTTTGAATAAAATATAAGGTTTGATTGGAGAGAGAAAGTGTGTTAAGAGATAGTTAGTGGTGAAAGTATTGGTAATAATATTATTATATTAAGTGGGTCCCTTAAAATTGAGAAATGGGAAATTTATTTAGGGACAAAACTTGAAGGTGAAATGAGAACTTTATTTAGGGACGGAGGGAGTATTAAAAGCAGAAAAGTTAACATTTTTAATTACATTATTAATATCATGACGTACGATGTTTAATTCTTAATTGTTTTCGTCGACACCAACAAACCGTTTACGCACTCGTAACCACCTAACACATTTCAGTAGGGGTGCGCAGACCCAAAAAAAACCAAACCAAAAATCAATTGAAATTAAAACCAAAAACATATAATCTATTCAGTTTCAATTTTGATAATTGATCATTTTCGATTTCAGTTTAATCCGTTTCAGTTCGGTCCTGTTCTTGGATATAATGAGCATTTATGCTAAAAACAACTGAACCGAATCAAAATAAAAAAAAAAACATTTAATTGGTTAAGTTTCGGTTTTGAAAATTCATCATTTCCCAGTTCTATCGGCTTCGGTTATGTTCGATTCAGTTTCTGAACTATGTTCCCCCCTACATTTCACGTCTTCAGGATGACATGCTTAATCACAATAAAATGTCCAAAGGTACTACAAATTCTGGTCTTTGGTATCCTATAAACTCAAGGTTTTATCTCACCAAACAGAGTATTTAAAGTTTAATAGTAGAATATTGATTTGTAAAAGTAGTTCCTGTTTATGCATACCAGCTCTACTTCCCCTTTTAAGTTATCTCAACAAAAAAGCTACATTAATACAGATATATGTATGAGTTAGAAATAATATAATTACCTTCGTCAACATATGAATACCAAACAAGAAACATATTTCTCATCAATGTCCTTGCCCAATTTCAAGTACTCTGTTCTTATAATGGTTTGAGGTGGCGGTGGAGCATTGGGCGGCAGTTGTGGCGGCACTGACATCTACATCATATTAGGATGGCCATGACCGCCACCCATCTGTTGAGGCGGTGGTGGAGCCCGCCACATATGCTGCTGACCAGCCATCCCTGCTGGCGGTGGCGGCGGTCTGTTCATCATCTGAGGCATGTTTGAAGGCGGTGGCCTGAACTGCTGGAGGTGTTGTGGCGGCATGCCCATCTGCTGCTGCTGCTGCCACTGTTGTGGCGGTGGTGGTGCAGACATTTGCATGGGTTGGTAGACATGGGCGGGTGGTGGTGGTGGCCGGATCGCCGGAATAGTTGGAACCGGTGGGACCGCAGTGTTGGTGAAAGGCTGAGGTGGAAGCGGTGCACCGTTTAAATTGGGAAGTGTTGGTGGTCCGCTTGCAAACATTGTGTGGGGCCTACTTTTTTGGGTGATTGGGTTACTACTTGCAAGTGTCCTCTCTGTAAAAACATCAGTTATTTATAAAACTAATGCAAAGATTATAACTATTATAATATTATACTCATTCTGATCGTATTTCAATAACCTTTTTTAATGGTAAACTTCTTAGAAAATCAATATTTCATTTCGTCTAAGTAAAAGTTAGGTTAAAATAATAGTTGTAATTATTTTGTCAATAATAGACAATTTATGGGTAAAAAGAATTTTATAAACATTTACAAATAAAGAATATATAAATAACATAGTAACTAACCTGCTGGGGTACCGTAACGCTCTCCTTTTGTATCTTTCTTGTAAGCATAAGAAACTGATATTTGGCGATTGCACAGATATTGACCGTTCATTGACTGCACATAATTAAGACAAAAAATTAGTAGCATCATTGAAACAATTAACTTTGAAATGCTATTCATAAATATCCAAATCTCACTAATTAAAAAATTAAATAATTGAAGGATCATTCATGTGTGTACATACCTCTATAGCAGCATCTGAAGCCTCAAAAGAATCATAGCTAATGAATCCAAATCCACGGGAATTCCCTGTTTCAGGATCTCTCATGATCTGTATGGGAAAAATAATAAACAAATATCATAGTGATTTTGCAAAATATATATACATACAGTAAAATTATTACTGTTGGAAAATTATAAAGCATGAGTAATAAGAGTGAAATTAGAACAATAATAATAACCTTGGGATTTGTAACAACAACTCCAAAAGCACTGAAAGTATCATAAAGAAGTTTCTCATCAACATCCTGCAACAAGTCACAATTAAAAGACAATTATAAGTTTAGATATATAATAAATTGATGAATGAAGGATTTTTATATGATGGGAAAATGGAATGTTACAGGATCGAGGTTTCCAACAAAAAGGTTTGCTCCAACATCCAAACTTTTTTTATCTTGTGATGCCTGTAAAGTAAAACAGAATATTATTGTTAATACAATCATATTTCAAGATATATTAATTGAATTCCGATACCTTATTTACTCGTATAGGCTTCCCATGTAGCTTGATCATGTTCAGAACTTTAATTGCCTGCATCATCAGCAACATATATTAACACTTCAAATATAAAGAAATCAAAGTTATAATCATAAGACAATGCATTTGCTAAATATATTAGATTTTTAATCCCAAATATTTAACTATTAACAGAAAAATTAACAGTGAAATAACAAGTAATACTTACATAGTCTGCGTCTTCTTCACTTCGGAACTCTACAAATCCGTATCCTTGATGGAGACAAGTGACTCTATCTTTAGGAACATACACATTAACTTGAAAAGAAATGAATAAGTTAGTATAAACTTTTAAAAGTATAGGATGTTGTATAGTTGTAAAAATTTATGTTATTTAAATGCAATGAAGAAAGAAAACATGTAAATTTCTATAAAAAAGTAGAATAAAAACCTACCAACTGGACCAGCTTGAACGAATAACTCCCACAATAGCTCTTCACTTGCCTGCAAGTGAATTTACACTCATCAAATTTTTAGCACACAGACATAAATACACAAACTTTTTATTAAGTGTAAAATGTAATTTGTTCATTACATTTTACATCCACATATCAGCTAAGAGAAGAATGTAGAAATGTGATACGATCGGAAAGCAATTCGGCCAGGTGTATCAAAGACGTAAAAGAAAAGATCCAAATTGAAGTTATCCATAGTGAAGATTTGAATGCTTAATTATATTTAGGAAATAGTATTATTTATTTATTAGAATTGGTTTCCTTATTCGATAAGTGTTAGGGCCCGAACCTATATAAAGGGGATTCGGCCAAACCCTAAAGGCATCGAATTATTGTTTTATCATTATCATATTACGTTTTGTATTAGGGAGATACCTGGATCTCATATTACCAGGAACTATCAATTAAGCATTCAACTAACGGTGATTACCGTTAGTGTTCTCTTGTGTTCTCGAGTCATATCAAATTGGTATCAGAGCATTCGATTCCGGGATGACAAAGAAAGTGGCGGACATCGACACCGAACTGTCGGAGCACAAAGCTGCCACCGCAGAACAGATCGGTCGAATCGAAGCTATGCAGACTGAAACGCAGCAGCGCATGGCATCCATGCAGGCTGAATCGCAGCAGAGGTATGAAGAAACAAACCGAAAACACGAGGAGATGATGGCAATTTTGATCAGCCTCCAACAAAAACAACAACGTCCGCCGCCCCCACCCACATCCGCCGCAACCACCGCTGTGCAAACCCTACCCGCCGCCGCTCCCACTTTCTCGGTCACGACCCAAACAACCACCCGCCCACCGCCGCAAGCCAGGATACCGCAACCGAACAGAAACACCACAGCAATGCGTTTCGATGACTTAGGGTTTCCGCTACTCTCTTTCGATGCTCCAGCGGGCTCGAGTAACGGGAAGATGAAGCAACAGGCCGAGTATGATTATCAGCGTACGAATTCCGAACAGGATGATGGGTACGTACAGTACCCGTTCGGATATCGACCAAGACAGGCAGCTCCCCCCGGATCGGGCGATCGCCCATGGAACGCAGGGGCGGACCACCGTCTGCGGAAACTAAAGATGCCCATATTTGACGGTGACGACGCCTATGGATGGGTATATAGAGCGGAGCGGTTCTTTGACGTACAGGGGATGACAACATCCGAGGAACGGCTACGAGCCACGGTGATATGTATGGAAGGGCAAGCTCTATCATGGTACCGGTGGAGTGAACGAAGGGAGCCATTCCAGGGATGGGAGCAGATGAAAATCCGGCTACTAAAGAGGTTTCAACCGTCCCAAGACGGTAACATGCACGAACAATTTTTAAATATAACACAGACAGGGACAGCGCGGGAATATGTTAGCCTGTTCGAATCCATGGCTGCCCAGTTAGAGGGAATTTCCGAACTCGTTTTGGAAGGAACGTTCATAAAAGGGTTAAAATCCGATCTCCGTACATCGGTGCGAGTTTTGCAGCCCACGGGGTTAAACCAGGTGATGACATTGGCTCTCATGATTGACGAGGCAAAAAACGAGACCACTACTGAAAAAAATAAAACGGGGGCCAAACCCACAATGAACCGCGGTCATACACCGGGTCAAGCCTCGACGGTATCTGCCTCGAGCAGCGGCTCCGCCGCAACCGTGAACCGAACCACCCCTGCCCCGGGAAAACAACCGTTTCGTCGAATGACGGAATCTGAATACGCCGATAAAAGAGCAAAAGGACTTTGTTTTCGGTGTGACGGACGGTATGCACCTGGACATCGCTGCCCGGAGAAAACTTTGCAAGTCCTCATGATTACGGAAGATGACGAAGAGGACACTGAGGGGGACCACGCCCATATCGACATGATGGAGGTGTCCGCCCAATCGGTCGCCGGTATCACCTCACCGCGCACCATCAAACTCCGGGGCACCATACATGATCAGGAGGTAGTCGTATTAATTGATTGCGGGGCAACCCATAACTTTTTGTCTGTCAGGTTAATCAAGCCCTTGCAACTCTCGGTCACGGGCAAGAAAAAGAAAGGCGTCGTCCTGGGCAACGGCGGATTCGACGCATGTTACGGTGTGTGTAAAAACATCCCGTTACAACTCCCTGGTATGCTCGTTGAGGATGAATTCTATCCACTCACGTTGGGAAGCACCGATGTCATACTGGGCATGAAATGGTTGGAAGAATTAGGTGACATGCACGTAAATTGGCGGACAAAAGTTATGACCTTCATGTGGCATAACGAGCGAATCACGCTACGAGGCGAACCCGGTCTGCAGCGCTCTCCTGCATCGCTTCAGTCACTCGCACGAGCACTACCCGAGATCAGCGAAGGCTATCTCGTCGCCCTCGCACTCATCGAACAAAGGGAGGCCATTATCACAGATAACCCACCCGAGCTCGAATCACTTTTAACGAATTTTTCTGATGTTTTTAATATGCCTACAGGATTACCACCCCCTCGGGAACACGAGCACGCGATATTATTGAAAAGCGGTACCGAACCAATCAGTGTGCGACCGTATCGGTACCCGCAGCTGCAAAAGGACGAGATCGAGCGCTTAGTCGGGGAAATGATGGAGGCAGGGGTAATTCGACCTAGCACGAGCCCTTTCTCTAGCCCGGTCCTATTGGTGAAAAAGAAGGACGGCAGCTGGCGTTTCTGTGTCGACTACCGTGCCCTGAACAAATCTACGGTACTTGACAAATTTCCGATCCCCGTTATTGATGAATTACTTAATGAATTACAGGGAACCACGGTTTTTAGCAAGCTAGACCTGAAATCGGGATACCATCAGATACGCATGCGTGACCAGGACATCCCCAAAACGGCGTTCCGAACACACGAAGGCCACTATGAATTCCTAGTCATGCCGTTCGGCCTGACCAACGCCCCTTCGACCTTCCAGGCGTTAATGAATCGCGTGTTCAGACCGTATCTACGAAAATTTGTATTGGTATTCTTTGACGATATCCTGGTCTACAGCCGATCGATGGAAGAACACACCCACCACTTAACAATTGTTTTCAACTGTCTACGCGCCGAGCACTTATATTGTAACAAAAAGAAATGCGTGTTTGGGCAGAATCAAGTGGATTATCTCGGCCATATTGTAACGGCGGACGGGGTAAAAGCCGACCCTTCCAAGATCACCGCCATGACCGAATGGCCCACTCCGAAGACACTTCGGGATTTACGCGGGTTTCTCGGGTTAACAGGGTATTACCGTAAGTTCGTGCAAAATTACGGCAAAATTGCCAGACCACTCACGGAGCTACTAAAGAAAGATAAATTCCAGTGGTCCGAAGAAGCAACGGCCTCATTTCAGAACTTACAAACGGTTATGACTCAAGTGCCGGTATTAGCCATGCCGGACTTCACCAAGCCGTTCATCCTCGAAACCGACGCCTCCGGGTATGGAATCGGGGCGGTGTTAATGCAAAACGGCCGTCCAATCGCTTATTTCAGCCAAGTCTTGGGGCAACGCGCCCAATTAAAATCAGTCTATGAACGTGAGCTTATGGCAATAGTTTTGGCTATACAAAAATGGCGGCCGTATCTATTGGGGCGCAAATTCAGTGTCATCACGGACCAAAGGAGTTTGAAATACTTACTCGAACAACGTGTAATCACCGGCGAACACCAACGCTGGATTTCGAAACTATCAGGGTATGAGTTCGATATTATTTACAGGCCGGGTCGAGAAAACGGGGCAGCCGACGCATTATCACGAAAAGACACGTCCGTTGCATTACAGGCACTCACTATCAGCCAATGCCGTGATGATCAAACACTTTTGACCGAATTGAAGCGGAATTCGGAAATTCGGGCCATACGAGACCGCGTTGAGGCTAAGGAATCGGGTCTGGAACATTATTCGGTGGATAACGACAACTTGCACTATAAAGGAAGATTGGTGTTACCCCGCACATCCGTATGGATTGCTCGTGTATTTCACGAATTACACGCGGGCACAATTGGTGGTCATGGCGGGGCACAAAAGACATACCAACGGATCGCATCCGAGTTCTTTTGGATTGGTATGAAACGAGACATTGCTAAGCTAGTGTCGGAATGTCTCGTGTGTCAACGGAACAAGTATTCTAATATGTCGCCGGCGGGCTTATTACAACCGCTCGAGCTACCACAACGGATATGGGAAGACGTATCTATGGACTTCATCGACGGGTTACCTAAATCAGAAGGGTACACCGTGATCATGGTGGTGGTCGATCGCCTGAGTAAATCCGCCCATTTTGTTTCATTAAAACATCCGTATACGGCATCGGGCGTGGCCGCCGCTTTCATCCGCAATATTGTGCGCCTCCATGGCGTCCCTAAATCGATCGTCTCCGATCGCGATCGGGTGTTTGTTAGTCATTTTTGGACGGAATTATTCCGATTTCAGGGTACAACCCTCAAGAGAAGCACAGCCTACCACCCGCAAACGGACGGTCAAACAGAAGTGGTAAATCGAAGTCTGGAAACGTATTTGCGTTGTTTCGCATCCACTGAACCGAAACAATGGGCTCAATGGTTACCTTGGGCAGAGTATTGGTATAATACGTCGTATCACTCATCAATAGGGATGACCCCGTTTAAAGTTTTGTATGGCCGTGATCCGCCGGCACTGCTAAGCTACACTAAAGGTGTTGCTACTACATTTGAGGTCGATAAATACTTAGATGAACGTGACCGGGTCCTTGCTGAATTAAAGACGCAATTAACACGTGCCCAACAAGTGATGAAGCGGAACGCTGATAGCCACCGTCGAGACATTCAGTTTAATGTCGGCGACAAGGTATTTCTAAAGTTACGGCCATATCGCCAAAGTTCTGTGGCCAAACGAGTTAATGTGAAGTTGGCAGCACGTTTTTATGGCCCGTATGAGATTATTTCGCGCGTGGGGGCGGTGGCATATCGCCTACAATTACCAGACACTTCTTCCATCCATCCGGTTTTTCACGTCTCACAACTCAAGGCAGTAATCGGCTCACATTCAGTTGAAACCGCCCTCCCCACTGACTTTATGGCCGGAGCAACAGCAAGATGGATACCCGATCAGGCCCTCGGTATTCGGGAAGGTACGGCAGGATTGGAAGTCTTGATCCAATGGAAGCATTTGACGCGCGAGGAGGCCACATGGGAACCGGCGGATGCATTTCAGGTGCAGTATCCAGATTTTCACCTTGAGGACAAGGTGAGTCTTTGGGGCGCGGGTAATGATACGATCGGAAAGCAATTCGGCCAGGTGTATCAAAGACGTAAAAGAAAAGATCCAAATTGAAGTTATCCATAGTGAAGATTTGAATGCTTAATTATATTTAGGAAATAGTATTATTTATTTATTAGAATTGGTTTCCTTATTCGATAAGTGTTAGGGCCCGAACCTATATAAAGGGGATTCGGCCAAACCCTAAAGGCATCGAATTATTGTTTTATCATTATCATATTACGTTTTGTATTAGGGAGATACCTGGATCTCATATTACCAGGAACTATCAATTAAGCATTCAACTAACGGTGATTACCGTTAGTGTTCTCTTGTGTTCTCGAGTCATATCAAAATGTCTTTCAATTATTAGTATAGGCCTGATCATAATAATATCATCAATGTCATCATACAGAATTGGAGTTAAAACCAAATATTGATCAACTATGAAAACTAAGGCAGTATAGGAACTAGGTAGTAGGTGTGGAAAATTTCAACCAGTCTAATGAGATTGCTAACAATAAAGTTTATTATTAACCAAGTCAGATTCCTGCTTTCTAACTTATCTGATGTAATTGATGCCTAGAATTTAGTTATTATGCACTGCAGATTATTAATTCTATCGAATTTCCTGATTTGTAACTTTCTAGGTGCATGTGCCTTCTTCAATGGAATACAATTCAGTTATAGTTCAAAGTTCACCAACAATCACATATTATACAGTCAAACTGTTTTAGTGTTTTTGTTAACACTTTACAGTGAGTTTTTGCTTAGGGGTCCTCAATTCAAAAATTGTAACCCTCCTTGTCAAACGGTGATATTTTGGAGCTTAATTGTCTAGGTAATTAGTCGTATCTCTTAGTTTATAGGTTCGAAATTCTAGAAATTACTGTTTTCAACCAAATCATTGGAGTTACAATCCTACAGTTATATAATAACTGTTCAAATCGATAATCAATGTGATCGATAAACACATATGACAGTACCTGAGGGTCGAGATTGCCGACGTATGCGGTGGCATCTTGGTTCCTCTCCGCCGAGTGTTGACCTAGAAGATTCGCTCCGACACCGGGAGCTATTCTAGTCGTCATCCTCTTCTCAGTTTGCTGCTCGAACTCCCTCAAAACTCTTGCGAGCCCAAATATATGTGTTAAACCCTAGCTTCTGAAAATCACAATGGTGATTGCATTCTCGAGTTTTAAAACGAAAACTGCTATTAAAAGAATATTTTAAAAAATATTTTTGTTTGATATTTTCAAAATATGAGTTTTGATAATGACTGTGTGTCATTAAGTGTATTAAAAATAGTACATTGATCTACGGGGGATCTGAAAATTCAGAAGGGTGATTATAGACTAATGTACAAGTTTCGGATGCATGTTTAATGAGCACTGTCATTATCAAAATCTCATTATCAAAACCTTTTTTTATCACTGAAGATCTACAAATCTTTTAAAATAATATCAAACTGTTGTCTTTGGTTCCATTGCCACCACAACTTACGGTTTCTTTGGTCACTTGTTTTTCTTTAGTTTGGGAAAGAGAAAAGTGTAGAGAGTGTATGTATTTTTGTTGGTATTGGTATTTTGCGTTTGTATATTTTATTGGGAAAATTTCTTATATGTTCTTGCAAAAATTAAAAATTGTTCTTATATCTTTTCAAATTTTATAAATTATCTCTATATCTTTATAATTACTTTTATGTTCTTTCAAACCTTTAGAAATTTTCTTTATGTCCAAAAACCTATTTTATGATTTATTAAATTATTGTAATATCAATAATCATTATTATTAAATTTATTTAATTAAAAGATTACTATTTTACCCTTATTCTATCTAAATTTAAATCTAAACCTAACCCTAAATTAAATGACAGATTATCATAGAATAGCCGTATATCATATTTGTTGTTCACGGTCACTGAAGGTTTTAGGTTTGGCTATCAATGTTTTTGCTCAAACATTACTGCCTGCATTTGTTTCAACCTTGGACTTAGAATTTCATCTTGCTAGAAAGTATTTCCCTTCTTTTTATTATATATAATCCATTGTTTTTTGCAATTTTTTATAATATATGAATAAGTAATTATATATGCTCGAACGTACGTAGGGATTATATAATCCATTGGCTTTTACAATTTCTAATTCCAATGGTTGAGACAAATGCAGGCGACCAAAAACATTGATAACCAAACCCAAAACCTCACAAGCTTCGTGAACATGAACAACAGATATGATATACGGCTACTCTATGATAATCTCTATAATTTAATTTAGGTTTAAGTTTAGATAGAATAAGGGTAAAATAGTAATCTTTTGATTAAATAATTTTAATAATTATTATTATTGATATTATAATGATTTATAATAATTTAATAAATCATAAAATATGTTTTTGGACATAAAGAAAAGTTTTAATGGTTTGGAAGGATATGAAAAATAATTATAAAGTTTATAAGGATATAGAGACAATTTATAAATTTGAAAGGATATAAGAATAATTTTTAATTTTTCCAAGGACATATAAGAAATTTTCCCTATTTTAGATATAAATATTAGATTAAATTACACGAATGGTCCCTGTGGTTTACAGAATGTTTTTGATTTGGTCCCTAAGTCTCAGTAATTACACCCGTGGTCACTGTGATTTACACTTAATGGTGATTTTCGGTTAAAACAAGAACCAAAACGCAGCGGAAAGATTTAATCACCATGAACGGATCTTGATATCAATCATACAATTAAACTATAATAAAATCAAAGAGATTGGATGAACATTTCATACCCTTGAAGCCTTTGATCTTGTTGCGGATTCGGATGGATTTGATGATGGATTGAAACCAAGTATTCAATTAGAATACCTCTAAAAGAAATCCACACAACACAAGCAAGAACACCAATGGAGGATGCTAGTCCTTGAATCTTGAGAGCAAAAAGAAACAAAAAAAACATACAAGTGTGTGTTGGGGATGGCCAAAATGGGTGGTCAAGGATGAGTTTATGGAGCCATTCAACACTCTTAATGGTGCCATAAAGACCCATCAATGATTTCCATAAACCATTGTTCCATTTGCACTTTAGTCCCTAGTCATTTGTTTCTTCCATTTTGCTCACAATAAAGTTTCAATATTAACAATTAATATTAAACTTATTATACACAAGCTTATAGCTTATATATTAATAATTAATGTAATTACACTAATTACACTAATTATATAATGGTGTTTAGTGTTTAAGTGTGTGACCCTTTAGGCTCACAAACAACTAGCCATATAACTATATGTTATACGCGTGAAGCATATTCCAACAGCTCCCACTTGCGCACGTGATAACATCAAGTAGTTATACAAGCAAAGGTTAGAGTCTAGCAACCCGCCAATGCCCCTAGGAGTATATGAGGAGTTTCATAAAATCTTTGTTCAAAGTTTTTCAAGCAGTTATCCTTTTGTTACTGATACTATGTTGAATTTTAGACAAGGATCAATGTCAATCTAAAACTTCAACGATTCTGTTTCTCGATCTATATAATGAAATAGATTACCAAAACCAATCAAGATTCATCTTGATTACCTTTTGGGTGTGGCCACACATACATCTAGTCAAAATCATCGAGGGGCCCAGTAGTATCTAATCCACATACGTGGAGGAACAAATTCTATATTGACTGCACGTGTCTGTCATATGCTTAATGATAAACCCGATAATGGTTGTTATAGCAGCCTTATTCAGGTCAGCGTTTAACCACATCAAAGTTTGCCCCTCTACATACACAAACCAACTTGCATCTCAAGTCAGAGGATAAGTGACAAAGCCTTTGTGAGATTCACTTGTGACATAAATCCAAGAAGTGATTTCTCATAGTTTGGGTCAGTCCAATCGTGCATCGTTATGAGCGACATGTGAGTTTGATTTCATCATCCTTAGTCATACTAAGATAATGTCATCAATGCCCTCAGATTTGTCTTAATAATATTCCCATATTATCAATATGACAATGGACAATTTAGAATATAAAACACAGTAAATATTCAAGGATATAAACATGCAAATATAGAACACAGTAGATATTCATATAAAAACGATCATATCAAATATATCAATTTATTCCAATATAAACTGCTCACAGTTCCATTATCCAAATACTAAAACAGATTTACATGAAACTACTAGCTTGTCGAAGTCCAATGTTCCATTCATATTCAAGATGTTTGGTACAAGACATTGAGTTCGATAAAGCGTCAGCTAGTTAGTTATCTGTTTGAACTTTAAGTGTACGAATTTCACATATCTCGATAAATCATTCGAATGTAGTGAACCTTCGTAAATAGGATCTAGCGTCATCACGCCTTATTTCAAAACCAACATAAGTATAGCAAGTATACTTAGTTTCAGTTCAGTATCTCCACCATGACCAAGAAACATATCTCCAGTACTTTAAAATACTTCAATGTGTTCTTAACAGCAATCCAGTGACCTCTCATGAATTCTGTTGGTATTTTCTAGTAAGGTCCCCTAAGGACGTTACATTTGGCCTAGTGCTCCTTATAGCGTACATGATGAATGCAATAGCCGATTCATAGGGGATTACATTCATCCGCTTCACCACATCAGGTGTGGAAGGTCCTTGAGTCTCACTCAAGTTTACATTGTGTGGCATACGAGGACTTCCTCGTTTGGGAGTACCACTCTAAACCATTTAGAATTTTGTCAATGTAAGCACTTTGACTTAAACCAATTAACCGCTTTGATTTATCATTATAGATCTTTACTTCAAGTATGTATGTCGTGTCCCTACAATCCATCATGTCGAAACATTTTCCAAGCCAGGATTTTCATCTTGTAGCATGGTATATTGTTTCACATGAGTGACATGTCATCAACATGTATGACTTGAGAAACGACAACGCTCCCACTAGCTTTCATATATACACATACTCAGTTTGGGTTTTAGGTGAAACAAACGTTTTGATTTCATCATCAACCAAATTTCATAGTCATAGTACACTACTTTGGCTATAAGAATCCTAATGTCTTTAGTAACAGGTGAGAAGGTTTCATCATTGTCAATCCAGTAGGATTGAGTGTAACCTTTTGCTACTATGAGAGATTTATAGGTGTGTATATTTTCATCCATGTCAACAGTCTTACTGTTTTGAGAAAGATCAACTAAGTTCAAAACTTGATTGTCTCTCATGGATTTTATTTTCGCATTCATAGCTTCAAGTCATTTTTCGAATTCAAAATTCGATAATGCAACTTGATAGTTAGGGGGTTCATAATGATCCTCGAAACTTGCTCCACAGCATCGACATAAATCTATATCGTTCAGGTGCATGAAGTGTCCTTGCGGATTTATGAATGGGAACAACATCATCCTGTGGTCCAACATCTATATGTCCACCCTCAGAATGATATTTGCTAGTGTTACCAGAAGGTTGTGTATCTTCACTTTGAATCTTGTCAAAGTCTATAGTGCTCCCACTTGCTTTGTGAAATGAGACTGTTCTCAAGAAACTCAGCATACCGAGTAACAACCATTTGTTCTCAGTTGGGAAGTAAAATAGTAATCGAAGATATACTTGATAGATATGGGCTCAAGTTTGTTCGGCATGTCTCGTTCCACGAGATCCTCACAACCCCAGATCCTCAAGTAAGACAAATTAGGGACTTTCCCACGCCATATCTCATATGGTGTCTTTTTAACCTTTTGGTCGGAACCATATCAAGTATTCGAGCAGCAGACTTCAGTGCATGCCCCTCAAAAGGATAGTGTAAGAGTAGTAGGACTCATCATAGATCGCACCATGTCATACATGGTCCGATATCTCTTTCCAGACGCACCATTATCTTGTGGAGTATATGAAAGAGTGAATTGTGAGACAATCTCACGATGTGAGGGATGATCTAGAAACTCTTGACTCATGTACTTTCATCCTTAATCAGGACTGAAAGCCTTTGTTGTCTTGCTAAGTTGATTTTCTACTTTTACTTTAGAAAGCTTTGAACGTTTCAAAGATTTCATGTTTATGTCTAATCAAGTAAACATAACCATAGCGACTGATATCATTAAAGCTTCCATGTTGATGTTTAATCAAGTAAACATAACCACATCGAATGATATCATCAGTGAAAGTAGGTGGCACCTTCCCTAGTCTTAGTTCTAAAAGGGCCACATACATCAGTATGTATGAGTCCAAGTAGATTTTTAACTCTTTCGCCAACATGGGAGAAAAGCTTTCTTGTTATCTTTCCATAATATACAAGAGAGGCATTTTAAATGATTCATAATCATTTGTAAAGAAGCCCGTCGAGTTGTTTATGTGGAAAAGATGACGATGCTCTAGGTAAGTAGAATCCAAACCAATTTCGATTCTTGAGTGCTACATTTGTATATAGAACTATCGTTTGAATTAGGATCATGCATATTAATTTCAAACATACTATTACAATGAATAGTTATAAAAATGTTATTTTTTCATAAAACAAAATATCATAATCCATTATTCAACAAACGATAAAGCTAAACAATGCATAATTGACAATTGTTCAAAACAATAATTAACGCATTAGGAAGGATAAGATCACAGCTTCCATTCATTTAGCTTTCTACTTCACATTCAATCTTGCACATTTGTGTAAATGTGACTTCCACAACTAGTGTCATACACTCAAGATTTATCACGAAAAGTATAGAGTTCTATAATGAAGATACCTAATGTGCTAACTAGAACACATTTGTCCTTCATCAACTCTGCCACGTAGGCAGGACAATTCCTCCTTCAATGGCCAGTTTCATCGCAATGATGGCAAGAAATATCCTTTGCAGGGTGCTCCTTTTTAGCAGGTGGGGGAATCGTAGGTTTGAAAAAGTAAACTAGCTTACCCTTACCTAGACTCTTGCCTTGTGCTTGCGGTTTACCTTCCCTGATTGCAAGAAAAGTATTGGGTAACCCTTGCTCAACCAGTTTTACCATAGCATGTTCAACGATTGTCTTCCCCATGCTATGTACTTTTAAAACACTTTTCAAACTGGTCATAGTCCTTGGATAGTGAGGTAAGAATCAAGCTCATTCCAAGAACTTGTGGTAAGGGGTAACCAAGACGTTCCATTGGATCAAGATAGCATTGCATATTCAAGATGTAAGTGCTAACTGATTTGCCGTCCTCCTGATTGCAAGCATAGAATGCTTTAACTATTTTGAACAGTTCAAGTTCTGCCTTTTGTTGAAATATCATTTTCAACTCGCTTATCATGTCATATGCTGTGAGTTCCTCGAAGTACTTTCGAATCTCGGGGTTCATGCTCACAAGCATATGAGTAGCAACTTCTTGGTGTTCGTTAAACGTTTCGGTAAAGGCTTGACGAACAGCAGCAGAATCACTGACAGGAGGTGCCTCAGGTAAGGCCTCTTATAGGTGTATCAACTTTCTCATCTCTAAGGACAATCCTTAGAATTCGATATCAGAAGATAAAGTTGATATTAGTCAGTTTCAGTTTTCAAGAACTGATTTTTGAGTGGAGATACTTAGGTTTTGATGTTGTTGTTATCTGTATAACAACCAAAGTTCAAAAAATAGTATTTTCAATAATAATTTCTTTTAATCAATTAACTACCCAATTAATTTTAATTAAAAGCTAAGATCCCATTGAGCTTCTATCACCGCATCAGTTGATCTGCTAGAGGTGATAGATCCAATAGGTAGGTGACGATCAACAATTGCATTACAAGTGCAACTCTTAGAGGTATGGGACTTCATGGCACCTAGTGAACAAGCATCTAGGGTCAAGTGGCATGTTTGTCGCATCGTCTCCTCGAGTCAAGGTCTCACCGTTAACTCGATTAAGTCATCCAATGTGAAATCATGTCAAAATAGCTCTAGGTCTCACGCGTAGAGAATAATGACCTCGGATCTAGATTCAAACCACGTCTCACGTGAATTCAAAAATAGAAGCAAGTGATTTACAACCGATTGGACGGCGTGACTTAAATTTTAGGTATGTTAAATTTTAATTAATAAAATTTTATTAAGATATGAATGAATCATGTACTTCATTCATATCACTTCATAAGTCGTTTAATAAACGGTAAAAACATTTAACGATTATTAAGGTTTAAGTTTCAAATCGTATTTAAACTTAGTTTAATCTCAAAATAATTTTAGATTAAAGGTTTAATCATCAATGATTAACTATTATTTTAAATTTCAAATCATATTTAAACTTAGTTTAATCTCAAAACAATTTTAGATTAAAGGTTTAATCATCAATGATTAACTAGTAATTATCGATGATTAAATGTTTTGATGTTTTAATGTTTGTGTCAAAAAACCGTTTTTAATTGTTTTATTTACTTGTATCTAATAGGAAAAGAAAACAACCACAAACATAAATAAAACATGCAACAAATTTTGTGCAAACCTCGACCGATGAAATCCTAGGTTCGGGCACGTGAGTCATCACGACGGACCGAAGGGTCAAACTAGGGGACGGGCCAACATGAACCCAAACGGGCCTACATAAACACAATGGGCTCCCACTTGCTCCAAGACATTCTTGAGCAAGTAGAACCCAAAATTGTGAAAAAGTGTAATCTGCCAGAAAATTCCAGCAGACTTTGAAGCCCGAAAAGTCACTGAAGTAGTCGTCTTTGGTCTTCCCGGCCTTCTGTAAAGTTGTAGCCCACGACTTTGCAAGCATTTTAGGCTTTTTAATCGCCCAAAACGGAGTCCGTATGCCTCTGGAAAACCTGTTTTCGTACAGCCCTCGCTTTTGTGACGGAAATTTGTTGTTTTCTTCATTAGTCTTCAATATTTTTTATCAACAATTTACAATAAAAAGATAAAATAAATACAATCTATTCTGTTACTTTTACATTACAAATTGCCCCAAAAATTGCACCAAAAATAAAAGAAAAATAAATGAAACAAATTACAACAATTAAGCCAAAAAAACAAGGCTTTTCCCAAACAACCAAACAACCAAACATCAACCACATTCATTCACAAATGGTCTAGGCTTTCATCGGTTTGCACAAACAAGCAACAATTGACAAGGCTTTGGCTTGGGATATGGCAAAAATACATGTTTTGCCATATCAACAACATGGAATTAAAAAATAAATTCCAAGCCAAATAATCAAAAAAATACAATAACAAGATTAATTTTTTTGATACGATTTTGTAACAAGTGACAATAGGGTTCCAAAAATACCATATTTTTAACCCATTAATTTATAAAAAAAAAAAAACGAAAAAAAAAATTAAAAATCGGAATTTAAAACACCAAAAAACTTTGGTTTTTGCCACTTTTCACAAAATCTAGCTAATTATATGATTAATATAATGACTCGTGATACCACTAATGGTGATTTTCGGTTAAAACAAGAACCAAAACGCAGCGGAAAGATTTAATCACCATGAACGGATCTTGATATCAATCATACAATTAAACTATAATAAAATCAAAGAGATTGGATGAACATTTCATACCCTTGAAGCCTTTGATCTTGTTGCGGATTCGGATGGATTTGATGATGGATTGAAACCAAGTATTCAATTAGAATACCTCTAAAAGAAATCCACACAACACAAGCAAGAACACCAATGGAGGATGCTAGTCCTTGAATCTTGAGAGCAAAAAGAAACAAAAAAAAACATACAAGTGTGTGTTGGGGATGGCCAAAATGGGTGGTCAAGGATGAGTTTATGGAGCCATTCAACACTCTTAATGGTGCCATAAAGACCCATCAATGATTTCCATAAACCATTGTTCCATTTGCACTTTAGTCCCTAGTCATTTGTTTCTTCCATTTTGCTCACAATAAAGTTTCAATATTAACAATTAATATTAAACTTATTATACACAAGCTTATAGCTTATATATTAATAATTAATGTAATTACACTAATTACACTAATTATATAATGGTGTTTAGTGTTTAAGTGTGTGACCCTTTAGGCTCACAAACAACTAGCCATATAACTATATGTTATACGCGTGAAGCATATTCCAACAACACTTCGTATTGATTTGGTCCCTAATACTAACAACTGTTAAAATTTGATGTTAAACATTTTTAATTGACAATTTTACCCTTAGTCTCACCATCTTCTTCCTCTTTTCTACATATATGCACAAAAAACACACGCAAATCAAAACCCTCTTTTCTTGTTTAATCCTTTTCAGTTTTCAATGTTTCAACATTAAAAGAATCAAACAACTCGTCACGATGCTTAACACACACTGGTGTGTGTTTCGCCGGAGAAGGAAAACGAGGGAGTTGACGGGTTGTAAGACATATACCCCTTAACTTATACCCTTTCTTCTCTTATCTTCTTCCATATACTCCTTCTACAATGTCATCCCCTAAATCAACTAACCCTAAATCACAATCCCCCAAATCAACTAACCCTAACTCCCTTTTAAGCTCTCTGTGCGAATCCAAACAGCCCCATCGTCTCTTCCTTTTTGTGCAACATTCTGGCGACCACAAAACCCAGCAACTTCCCCGACGACAGAGTTTGTTCCGGTGAACTCAGAAAACCCCCGACGATTGTCTCATCTTGTTGCCTCATCTCGCTTTAGACAAAACAGAAGCTCCACCTCGATCTCCGACAGCCGACAAACCCAACAAGGCAGAAACCCAGCTCCGGCGAATTCACGTTTTCCCGGTGACAGAAGTGTTTCTGGCGATCTCTCTCTCTCTCTCTCTCTTGGCTTTTTCTCTGTAAAACGAAGGTATAATCTCTCCCTCTAAATCTCAGCTTTGGGTTATGTGTGAGTATATGTCTTAAAACCCGTCAACTTCCTCATTTTCCTTCTCCGCTGAAACACACACTAGTGTGTGTTAAGCATCATGACGAATTGTTTGATTCTTTTAATGTTGAAACATTGAAACACTAAAAGGGATTAAACAAGAAAATAGGGTTTTCATTTGGGTTTGTTTGATGAAGAAAAGAGGAAGGAGATGGTGAGAGTAAGGGTAAAATTGTCAATTAAAAATGTTTAACAATAAATTTTAACAGCTGTTAGTATTAGGGACCAAAACCAATACGAAGTGTAAACCACAGTGGCCACGAGTGTAATTACTAAGACTTAGGGACCAAATCCAAAACATTGTGTAAACCACAGGGACCATTCGTGTAATTTACTCTAAATATTAAGTGAATATGTATTACGGATGTAGTGCATCTGTTAAAGTGTCTGACATAACGCTCATATGATAAAAACTTAATTATTAATTGGTGTCAAGATCAAAAGCTGTCTAGAATGATTTGCAATCATATAAAACTTGTTTTTCTTAGTTTTTTAGACTGAGAAAGATAATAATCTTCAATAAGTCGTTTGATAGTTGCTAACTAAATTACTTGTTGATTGAGTCAAAACTTCATACTGAAATCAACCAGTTAATTATGTAGCTAATTAAATGTGTCGAATAATGGAATATGACAATATTACCCTTATTTAAGTTGACATCACTCAAAATTAATCAAATGGACCAACTCTAATTCGTTGGTAAATGGGCCGCCCTTCATATTACAAGCAATTTCTTAAAGATCTAAATCTCAAAATTAATTAAAAAAAAATACAAAAAACTCTAAACTAAAATTAATCCACACAAGCAATAGAAGTTCAGGTTGCGTTCAATAGTTCATCAATCATTCCCGAGGATTACTACAGAGGGGTGGCCTTGCCAGGGGTGGCCTTGCCTTGATGAATGAAGGAGGCATTGTGTAACATCCTAAAACCGCCCTAATAGTTTTAGGTTTATATTGATATTTGATAAATATCTATTTGACCCTATATAGAATAAATTGATTAAATGTTAAATGAATGATTTGACCTTTTGTCATTTTGTGATATTTAATCAAGAGATTAAAATATTCGATTACTGAAATGTATAAAGGATTGTATGATTTTTATATTTGTGGATTCTCCTTTTTATTTCGTTTCCGAATATATATTCGTGGCTAAAAACATAGTTCGTTTGGTATTTTAAATAAACTAACTACGAACGGGACTTTTTAAATCGTATTGTTTAAAAGTTTGAAAAATAAAAGAAATCATGGGTGCCCCCCCCCCCCCCCTGGTGTCATTTCGGCAGAATGGGGAGGGACCTCTTTTCCTTTTCTTCTTCTTGTACTCTTTTTTAACTTATGGGTAAGTTATCTTCATTCTCAAAATAAAGAAGTTAGCAAACCCTCCCAAAAAACCCATCCAAGCTCTTGACCGTTCGTGAGCATCTTTTGAAGGTAACTAGCTAGATCTTTCTCATATGATGTGTTAAATCTCGTTCTTATTAGTTGCTAGTTAAGGTTTTGCTCCTTGTTACTTGTTCTTGGGTTTTTGGTTACTTGATGAACTATGGTTATTATAATTATGTTTTTATGTTTAGAAGGGTTTATTAGCTTGATTAAATGGAAGTCCATGTTAGTGGTTCATTGTATGTGTGAGTTCATGGGTTGTGGGTGTATCTTGGTTGTATGAGTGTATGTATTTTAGCAAGGTACAAACATGTTAGCAAAATGTACAATTTGTGTGTGTGTGTGTGAGCTGTATGCGTGGAAGCATAAAAAAAGAAAAGAAAAAGGAACATATAGTTATGGTCACTGTACGAATGAGATGGAGTATAAATAAAAGATGAAAATGAGAAATTTACTTATATGAAGAATTTTTGGTGATTGTGTCTAACATTAAGAAAGTTGGAATATGGCTTGTGTTAAAATGTCATGTAAATATGTTAGTCATGTTTTATAACCAACTATTGAATCCTTTGATAAAATGACTAGTTTTAGTAGTGTTTGGGTGAAATTGTTAGTTGAAATAATTATATGGGTTTAAGTATAATTTATGAACTAGTTAATAGGTTTAGTGACTAGTTGCTAACAATATGTTAATCTTATGTTCTGATGACATATATTGCTAATATGAATTAAAATGATATATTGTGTAAGTCATTTATAGTTATGTCAAGTTTTGGGTGAAAATATGTCATTTGCATGTTTTATGAGTTTTGTTGGTGGAAATATTAAAAGAACATTTTATATATATTAATTATGGCTTGTGTCAAGTTTTGATGAGGTTTGATAAACTACTAGCTTTTATAGTGTTGGGTAGTTTATGTGAGAATATAAACTAGTTAGTGGTAAGTTGGTAAATTGGGTTAAAAATGGAGTTTGGTCTTGTGGAAATGACTAATTAATTATGAATTGTTAAATGTTATGATTATAACATTTATAGTTGTGTTTGGAAGTGCTAAAGTCAAATATAACGTTTTGACCCGTCTAGGTAAATATTGTGAAAGTTGATTAAATGTGTTTAGTATGCTTTGACTTGAACTAGGAATGTCAATAACATGATAATTACACATTTTGGTAAATTGTAATGTGTTGACTTGTTGTAGTTAAATTCGGGTCTCGACCCGTTTGGATGTATTATGCTATATTGGTTAGATAATGCTAGGTTGTATTTGATATGAATTGCAAAAGTGTAACATGACATGTTTATATGATATTGCAAGTGATAGTTATTCATGTGGTGCAAGTGTTAGTGTTAAATGTATATTTAACATTGTTTATAATTTGGTGGAACTATATACTAATTCGGTATTCCTTTGGTATACAGGAACTGGGATCGAGACTCAGAAACATTAAACCTCTGAGTTCGAAAAGTGGAAGTAACGGTGAGTGGATTTAACCTACAACTCGGGTTCCGGTTTATTCCGATTGGAAATTGTATACTTGTGAAAATGCAGGAATCGCCAGACCTGGACGCGAACTCCCGTTCCCGATCGCTAAAGACGAACAGAGATTATGGGTGTGCATCGCCAAGTTATTAGCGATGGAGTTCCCGACGCAAACACAAGTTCGCGAACGCGAACAGGAGTTCGCGACTGGGAACTATTAGTGACACTTTTCGATGTGATTTTTTCGTATCTAGCTTGCTTGTTTGGTACACGGTTGATTGGGTTAAGCGAAATAGGATATGTGCATATAGATGAAGGGTTTCTACTTGAATGGTAGCAACAACTCGGTTTGAACTTGGTGACCGAGGTAGGGATGAGGTCAGTGTCGGAAGGATATCGGCTGAGCATAGTGTATCGACTAACAGGGTATTCAACCTTACCTCTATACGTTGCACGGTTAAGGGGGTTTTACCCGGGGTGTTGGATACAGGCTATCGGTTACCGTGGTTTTGGCCGACCATGGTTTAAGGCCCGCAAACCCACCGATCCTCTCTCATAGTGATTACCCAACGCGGAGATGTAGTAATACTTCTGAGGTTAGTAGGCGGAGATGTAGAATTACTTCCGTGCTTAGTGATTAGACAGTTAGTGGTTACTGGTTCAATGGAACAATGGTTCAGTGGAACAGTGGTTAAGTGGTTACGAGGAGTAACGATCGTGGATATGTTGGTGCTTGCTTGTTGAGCTTTATATATTTTGTAGATTATGTTCATTCACTTAGCTTTGTGCTAATCCCTCATTCGTTGACTCTTTTCTGGCTGATCGGTGCTTTGGACGGAATGGGTGACCAAGCTCAAATGGATATGTTTTGTAAAACGAGCCATGTCGTTAAGTGACACCGTTTAATTATTATTGTTTTGGAGTTTATTTTGGGACGTTTGGTTTGTAAACCTAAACCTAAACTATTTATTATCTTTATGCTTCCGCACGCCTTTAAAAAAACGTTTTTTAAATTTTGCGGTGTTACAACTTGGTATCAGAGCTTCGGTTTGGAGATGGATATAATGTTAGGTGGTTCATTCCCAAATCGTGGCTCGAGTTTGTTCAAGCATTCCGGACGAGTGGGGTTAGAGCAACGGTGAATGAAGTTAGTTGTAGTTAGTATGTAGTTACTAGTTCACGATTTAAACTAAGCTTTCGTGAGTTGTGGTGATTGTTATAGATATGACATGTAAAGAGAAACCGACCCCCTTGGCCCTAGGAAACGTTGGTACCTCAAGTAACGATACGAGAACTACCCGAGGAGCATATATACGCACGTTGGGAAATGAAGTGCATTAGAGGTGGTCAATTTGGGCAAGATGGAAATTGGCCTTGGGAAAAGAAAATGGGCTGTGGGTCAAGGACGGGGGTGGTCGGGGAATCTTCACCAAAGTTAGACCGACAGTGATAGCTCGGGTGTGTTTTGATAAACTCAATACTTGTGCTTATGTAGAATTGTTAATTGAGTAGGTCGTTTAATTAAGATTTGTGAAATGTTGTGATGAACTGAACTGCTTACCTTTGGTGTTTTATGTCACTCGAATTGGAATAATTGATTGCATATTGATTTGGGATACATCATATGTGTCGGGAGTTTTGTAGATATAGGTGATGCATGCTTACATGTTCCTTTTATTGAAACTTGGACTAAGTTTAGAGTGTTATGATGTATGGGTTAGTCTAGTTAATCAAAGTTATGATTAAATGTTATAGAACATTGAATCTTTTCTTGTTTGTCGGGACACACATAGTGTCTCGGTGGTAAAAGTTGCTCGTTTTCATATTGTGCAAATTGGTGACAAGTTGATTGTAACTACATTGGTTGTTCCTTCGCTTCAGGAGAAGTGAAGATAATTGGTTGTATGTCGGTATCGGTCACAATATATGTGACTGTAGATAAATCTGGGTATAATAGTCATTGTGTGGATATTGTTAATGCAAGACTTATAAGTATGATAGATGTAATCATAGACGTGAATTGAATAGTCCAAGTAGGACTCGTGTTGTTATGTGAAAAAGTTGGAAATTTTATTGTGACCTGTCGGGTCACATGTAGTGACTTGCATAGTGAGAGTCAGAAATGTCTGTCCAATGTGAATGAATTGATGTTTGTTTTTGTTTTAGACATTAATTATGACAGTTAGTCAGTATTAAATATCTGAATGACCTGAAATGTTATGATGCAATCTTGATTGGTTTCCTATGTTGAATTTGGAGTCTGAAAGTGACTAATGAACCGTATGTGTAGATTATTTTGAGTTGACTTGCGATAGTAATCATTGGAGATAAAAGAGGTTGTAAGTGATTGCATTTGATTATGAAATTATTGAGAAGAGTTTTGAAAATGTGATTTATACTTAAATCTAATGTTTAGATTTACTGATTGTATTGAAATGATTTATGTTAATAAAAATTGATCATAGTTTAAATTGATAATTTTTAAATTGCTCAAATTGATGAAGATGATGTTTTATTAATTGTAATAGAAGTTGTCAAATTAAGGTCATGAGGTTTTATGCCTTAAGAAATATGTTTCTAGATCAAATAACATATTAGAATGATAAATGTTGTTTATGCTTGATCGTGAATTGAATTGATAAATTTTACCATGCTATTTGGATGTTAATAGGTAACAGTCAAGAACTAGTTGAATTCTAATTAGTTGAGTGGATGTTTAATTCAAAAAGCTTATTAGTCATAATATGAGTTTAACATGTTATGGTGGTATAGAACAATTTTGACTATGAAACTTATTTTGATCGGTTTGGTCATAAGGTGTTAAGAATTCGATAAATGACTAATTGAATATAAAAGCTATTGTTATTTATTACCATGTTTGTAAGGAGATATATGGTTTGGACTTGAATTGTGTAACTTTGACTCGTTTTGTCAAAACGTGCAACTTGACTTTATAAAAAGAAAAAAAAAATCGACTCATATGTTAGTTGTGAGTTCATATAATTGTTAACCACGAAATGGACGATGTCCGAATTGAATTGCACGTATTAATTTGTTTATCTATTATGTATCAAATTGAAAAAAAATATATATATATATGACTTGTGACTTGGTAATTGTTGGCATGTTTGTAGTTCAATAAGTTGATCGTATGAGAATTTTTATATGCCTCTTATCATGTATGAAATGATTAGTTATATAGTTATAAATCGATTATAAGATATAGACCCAGTCCGGTCAAAATCTGCAAAATTGAAATGACGATGTTTTGCGGGAACATAGTATGAAATTGATTGGAATAGAGTCGTAGACTTAATGTGATAAATTCTTGTTAATTGAATATTGTTTTTTTTTTATTCCGAGGACGGAATCCTTTTTAAGGAGGGTAGAGTTGTACCATCCTAAAACCGGCCTAGTAGTTTTAGGTATATATTGATATTTGATAAATATCTATTTGACCCTGTGTGGAATAAATTGATTAAATGTTAAATGAATGGTTTGTGTAACACCTTGAATTTTAATACAAAACATTTGCCCAAAATAAATCATTTTTCATAAATAGAAGAACTATTCCAAAAATATGGATTTACAAAAACCTTTGGTATGAAAATCAGAGTATAAAGTTTGGTGTTACAAAATAGATCATAACCAAAGCTAAGCATAAATCCAATCTAATGTTCTTCTACTCTAGGCCCCGCATCTCTATCCATGCGTACCTAAACCTTCGATCCCGAACCTGAGTACATAGCAAAACAAATAAGGAGTACGTGAGACAAAACGTCTCGTGAGCTACATGGGTTTAGACCCGATAATAAATATAATCGTATGACATATAAACAACATATAAGTGAGTCATCCATCTAACTAGTCACCCTATTGTGACTCTAACACTTTGCTTTCCTAACAAACATATCTAGTTGTCGGGACATCCCCAACCAACTAGAACCACATTAACTCATTAACCGGGGATCCCCCGCATTAACAAGCTTCAAGGTAAAGGCAAGAGGGAATCGCCCAATCTACCTATACCTGCCTTACTCGCCGGACTACTTCCAGTTAGCAAGACTACTATCATAGAATGGGCCGATGGGGATCCGCCCAAATGCTCCCCATTCCATACCTCATGACCGGGGATCCCCCGCGTCATCACATCGTCTCAACCTTACTATAACTCGACGGTTATATCAATCAAATCCTTTGGGTATCACATCAATCATCAACAAGTTAGTTACATATATTCAACAATATGCAACTAACTATATTTGCTAAATTCTACACAATTATCAAATAGACTCGACATATATAATAACAAGTATTTTCATGGCTATGTACTCAATAAAGTCCACACGTACTCACCTTAGCAATAAGATGCTCCAACCGAATTCTTGCCACCGAATCTCTTGCTTCACAAATTCACCGACTTTCCAAGATGTCACCGAAAGCCTAATACAATGATCACAAGATGTTCAACATCTCATACTACCAATAATGTATCCATTTATCACTAGATACCATCAACTAACACTTCCCCCCAATTATGGTGATTTACCAAACCCTAGGTTTAACCAACCCTTAAGATTCTTACAAATCATAGTCATACACTTGTTTCCTTTGTTAATATACCATCTATTAAGTGTATACATCATTTATTCACCATAAACCATAACCCCCAATAACTAGGGTTTTAACCCAACCATCAAAATACATAGATCTAAAGCTACAAAGATCAAGGAGTGAAGATATACCTTTAATCTTTACTTAGGAGTGAAATCAACCAAAGTTTTGAGAAGGAATCACCCAAGATCAGCCACTATGCTCGAAAATCGCCAAGGAGAAAACTAGGGTTTTGGTTTTGCATTTAATGAGCTAAAACCCGAATTTATTGCAGACGACCGGACTTCACGACGCGAACTAGTTCGCGTCGCTAACTCTGCATGTCGTACGCATACTTAGCGATCGTTATCTCATCGCGAACTACTTCGCGCCTCATAGCCAAACTCCCTGACCCGACTTCACGAACGCGAACTACTTCGCGCCGTGAACTTCACATGCAGCCAGGCTGCACTTTTTCAACTTTGTCTCGACCCATAACTTTCTCGTACGGTCTCCAAACGACACGAAACCAATTCCTACGTTCTTTAAATGATTTATCCTTATTTATCATATTTTTGTACAATTTATTTATTTACAAATTTCGGGTCGTTACAGTTTGACCTTTTGTCATTTTGTGATATTTTAATCAAGAGATTAAAATATCCGATTACTGAAATGTTTAAAGGATTGTATGATTTTTATATTTGTGGATTCTCCTTTTTATTTCTTTTCCGAATATATATTCGTGGCTAAAAACATAGTTCGTTTGATATTTTAAAAAATTAACTACGAACGAGACTTTTTAAATCGTATTGTTTAAATGTTTGAAAAATAAAAGATATCATGTGTGCCCCCCCCCCCCCCCCCTCTTTTGTGTGATTTCAGCAGAATGCGGAGGGACCCCTTTTTCCTTTTCTTCTTCTTGTACTCTTTTTTAACTTATGGGTAAGTTATCTTCATTCTCAAAATAAAGAAGTTAGCAAACCCTCCCAAAAAAATCCATCCAAGCTCTTGACCGTTCGTGAGCATCTTTTGAAGGTAACTAGCTAGATCTTTCTCATATAATGTGTTAAATCTCGTTCTTATTAGTTGCTAGTTAAGGTTTTGCTCCTTGTTACTTGTTCTTGGGTTTTTGGTTACTTGATGAACTATGGTTATTATAATGATATTTTTATGTTTAGAAGGGTTTATTAGCTTGATTAAATGGAAGTAGATGTTAGTGGTTCATGGTATGTGTGAGTTCATGGGTTGTGGGTGTATCTTGGTTGTATGAGTGTATGTATTTTAGCAAGGTACAAACATGTTAGCAAAATGTGCAATTTGTGTGTGTGTGTGAGCTGTATGCGTGGAAGCATAAAAAAAAAAGAAGAAAAGGGAACATATAGTTATGGTCACTGTACGAATGAGATGGAGTATAAATAAAAGATGAAAATGAGAAATTTACTTATATGAAGAATTTTTGGTGATTGTGTCTAACATTAAGAAAGTTGGAATATGGCTTGTGTTAAAATGTCATGTAAATATGTTAGTCATGTTTTATAACCTACAACTCGGGTTCCGGTTTATTCCGGTTGAAAATTGTATACTTGTGAAAATGCAGGAATCGCCAGACCTGGACGCGAACTCCCGTTCCCGATCCCTAAAGACGAACAGAGATTATGGGTGTGCATCGCCATTTACCGCCGAAGTCTAACACACACGATCTCAACATGTCTTCAACCGTTTGAATCGTTCTTTCACTTTGACCGTCGGTTTGCAGGTGATAAGTCGTGCTCAACCGCAACTTTGTACCCAACTCTTCTTGTAAAGATCGCCAAAACCTCGAGGTAAACCTCGCGTCTCTATCGGACACAATCGATAACGGAACCCCGTGGAGTCGAACCACCTCGTCAACATACAACTTAGCCAATTTCTCAAGTGGCAACGTTTCTCGAATGGCTAAAAATAATGCACTCTTGGTCAACCGGTCAACTATGACCCAAATGGCATCGTGACCTCTACTCGTCTTCGGTAACCCTACTATGAAATCCATAGTTATGTCTTCCCACTTCCCGGCCGGTACAACCAATGATTGAGCTACCCCATACGGTACTTGATGCTCGGCTTTTACTTGTGCACACGTGGCACACTTAGAGATATACTTGGCCACTCTCGCCTTCATTCCGGGCCACCAATAAACCCGTTTCATATCTTGGTACGTCTTTGTACTTCCCGGGTGAATCGAATACTTCGACTTGTGCACATCATACAACAACTCTTTTCGGATACCCCCGAACTTAGGAACCCAAATACGACCGCCTACGGTCTTCAACCCTTGTGCATTTTTGAGAAAATGTTGGTTCTTACCTAACCGTTCTTGTCTTAACTCGTCTTTTCCCATAACCTCTTGTTGGGCATTTTTGATTCTTTCGATGATGCTCGAGACGACTTCTATACGTGATAAAATTCCTCGGTTCGGTTTTTCATAGACCTTTCGGCTCAAGGCGTCGGCCACTACATTAGCCTTTCCCGCGTGATACACAATCTCACAATCATAATCGGCAATCAACTCGATCCACCTTCTTTGTCGCATATTAAGATCTTTTTGAGTAAACACGTATTGTAGACTTTTATGATCCGTGTATAATGTACACCGAGTACCATACAAGTAATGTCTCCACAACTTTAAGGCAAATATAATCGCCGCCAATTCCAAGTCGTGTGTCGTGTACCTCAATTCCGCATTTTTCAATTGTCGCGAGGCATACGCGATTACCTTACCTCTTTGCATCAACACACAACCGAGCCCTTGATTCAACGCATCACTATAAACCACAAAATCTTCCATACCATCCGGTAACGTAAGAATCGGCGCGTTACATAACTTTTCTTTCAACAACTTAAACGCCTCTTCTTGCTTCTTCTCCCACACAAACTTCTCACTTTTTCTCGTTAACTTCGTGAGTGGAATCGCGGTTCTCGAAAAGTCTTGTATAAACCTTCGGTAATAACCGGCTAATCCAAGAAAACTTCTAACCTCGGTAGGAGTTCTCGGAGGCTCCCAATTTGACACCGCTTAAATCTTGGACGGGTCAACCTTAATACCATCACACGTCACCACGTGACCTAAGAATTGCACTTCCCGCAACCAAAATTCACACTTCGAGAATTTTGCATACAACTTCTCCCGTTTCAACACGTCTAGAACGAGCCTCAAATGACCTTCATGTTCTTCCTCGGTTTTCGAATAAATCAAAATGTCGTCAATAAACACGATCAAAAACTTATCAAGGAACGGTTTACAAACCCGATTCATCAAATCCATAAAAATCGTCGGCGCGTTTGTAAGACCAAACGGCATCATGTAACGCCCCAAATTGTTGTAGTTTTAAGTTATTTACATTTTAGTACTGGAAACCTTTTTTTGGGTTGTTATTTGATGGATTAAATATGTGACGTATTATTTCATAAAGTTATGTGTGCACTATTTATTTTAAGGTGTTAAATTAATTATGTGACGTTCTATCATCGTGACGCTTCATTATCGCAACGTCTTAAATTTCTGTGTGTCGAGTGTCGGGCTCATGGCCGGCCGAAGGCCAAGGCCCAAAAACCCGACAATAAGCTAAGTGGTGATCGGTTGACAAAAGAGGACTGATCAATTACTAAAAGTAATGGCATACGGTTTGGGCCCAACTAGGAAACAAACCAGCCTTTATTCCCTTGCTCGACATTTAAGCCCAAGGAGAGCAACTAATCTCGGCCCAGCATGCTAGTAGCAGACTCAAAACTCTTTTAAGCCTTAATCTCCAAGTCGTAACTCTCTCATAATCACCACGTCTTTGTATTCGTTCAGAACCCTACTGCCGACAACCCTCCTCCTTGTTCTCAATCCCGATCGAGCAGCTCCAGGCGTACACTCCTTTTTCTGGTAGAAGCAGCGTATCGCAACAAGGTTCCGGGCTTGAGAGCTTGTAACGATTCGGTAAAACCTGTGTTTATTCTTTAATTTATTTTTCCCTTTCGCCGTTCAGACCATGATGTAGTTCTAATCAGTTGCGTTTTCTATATGTTATGGGATCACACATCGGGTGTCATTAGTGAAGTGAGCTAACCGGAGAAGTGGTATCATCGCGATCAGCGGGTGGAGCCGACGGTGAATTGTCGGTAATAATTCTTGCTCCTGTTTTGTTAAACCTATACTTGTTATCATTTTAGTGTCGTTTATCCCAAATCCTAAGTGCTGCGGGTTTCAATTCTGTCCATCCGGGTTTTGTCCAAATCGTGACCTTGTACACCATTCGTTGATCTCCATAGTTGATGAATCTTGTCTAAGTTTCAGTTGAAAACCGTGGTTGGCAATTATGTCAATATATAGGTTTAATCTGTGAACCCTGTTTGATCAAATATAATGGACCCCGGGTTTCGGGTTGGGACTTCGGTGTTCAGTTTAGATTAACCTTTATTTGTTAACCGAAGGGAAACCGAACCCGTAGGGTTCTTGGTTTCCTAGTCGGGAAGATTTCCTTATTTTATCAGTTTGTTCTTTTGGGGAATTAAGCATACTTAGTCTAATCTGAGTTCTAGGGATATCGGGTGAAAATTTTATGGTGTCGGGTTTCTTCGGTGACGGGTCGGGTTGTTAAAACGAGTTTTATAAGTTAACATTTTTTTTGGCAGAATCTGCCTTCCTGTTCTAAGGGATTTTTGTTGTACTTAAAATAGTCTTTAGGGTTTTTGGCCCGTGATGGGACCTTGTTTTCTGAGTTAGCTTTTCAACGCCGCAACCCTCTCGTCAATCCGAATTACGGTCTAAAAGTTGTATCAGTTTTAATATGCTGCTGTTAGGAAAATGACCTGTGCGACATGTCTGTCTTGCGACACTGTTTTGAGACCCTTAGAATCTGTTTTTACCAGTGACCGTCTCACAGAGATATGTAGTTCTGGTTGTGTAGTTTCTGTGGTAAAAATATGAGATAAATCTACTGACCAGTTTAAGAGTTGTAGCGGTTCCCGTAAGACCGACGGGTGCTGCCAGTTTTCTAAAATAAAGTTAAGGGGTTAGATTTTAATATGGGGTTTCGCTTTATGTTTTAGGACCGTCTAGGAGATAGCGTGCTGTATATTTGATTCCCGTGAACCCGTTGGAGCTTACGTTTCTCGAGGTGACTATTCTCACCGTGTATTCAGTTATAACGATACGTGCATGACTTATGTGGTTAACTGTTTTGATCTGTTTTTACTTTCTGTGTGTTGATCTGTTATCTGAGTAACTGAGTGACTGTTTTTATATACCGATGATCTGAGACAAACGTGCCGAGCATCTGAGCCGGTACTGAGTCACTTTGTGCTACTATGTGACAGGGTTATCTAGGTGGTTTATGTATGAGTTGAAAACATAAAAACAATTAATAAATCCGAGTGGTAATTCTGTGTGGAAATTCTGTGTGGTAGCCTGAGTGGCATTTTGGTGTAAGGAGAGGCGAGGTTGATCTCTCGACTCGATTTACACAAGCGCGCTATATAAATTTAAAAGATACAAAAACTGAGAAATTAACTGAGTAGCAAATGAGTAGGAGTTCACTTGTGTGCCCTCATGTATTGTATGTTGTAGTTGTTTACATTTTGAGTTTATTCACTCAGCTTCCCCGCTGACCCAAAATCTCCCTCCCATTTTCAGGTACTAGCAAAGGAAAAGAGAAGGTGGACGGTTGACTGTTGTACTACTTCTGAGTGCGGATGTGAAACGTTTTTATTATTTTAAAACTCCGAATTTATTTAAGACTTATCCGCATTAAATACATTTTTATATTAAACTATTATTGTGGGAATTATTTATGGGACTTTTTGATTATAATCTTGCACACAAAAATTTTAAAAATCTTGTAAATTTTTAGGGTGTTACAAGTTGGTATCAGAGCACTGACTTGAGGGATTTGGATTCGCAAGGGGCGAATCCAAACTCAAGTTGAAATTTTTTTTTTAGAAAAGAGTAAAACAGTTTCTGAGAGAAGTTTCACATCAAACGTACATCATGTCACGTCGACCCTCGTTTTTCCTGCTGTCGGTAATATTTATGTTTTGTTTAATATTAAATATTAAGTCTCGTCGAGAGGCAAAATTTCGAGTGTTTTGTGACATCGACTCTACGGATACAGTATATATATATATATATATATATATATATATATATATATATATATATATATATATATTGTGTGAAACTATTTGCGTTATATGGGTGATATGGAAACGAAGGGTTGTAATAATCCCAATTTTTGTTGGAAACCTGTCAAAGGTAGGTGCCGAAAAATAATAGAAGGGCCCCTATTATTGTACGCACCGAACCTTAGACTACGTTTCCGGGAGAAATTGAGAGAATTATTAGCTTGACGTCTAAGTATCATTAATAGTAACATTTTCTAATATATTTTCTGATATATTATATTTTTATATATATAGCAAGATGCCGCCAACCAGACCTACTGCACAAGAGTTGAGGACCATGATGACTGAAGTGTTGGGCCAGATGTTACCCGAGATGTTTCAGGATATGTTTAATGAAATCACTGATCAGGTCAGCCATATGTTGCACACCGAGTTCGCTGCTAGAGATGTTGTCGCGCCGCAACCGCCTGCACCGAAAGCCATCACTTATCGAGATTTCTCTGTGTGTTCACCCCCTGAATTTAAGGGTGAAACTGACCCGAAGGTGGCGATACGTTGGCTTGCTGACATGGAAAGCGTTTTTCGAATCTCCCGATGCCCCACAGATTTGAAGACGACTTACGTGTCACACTCACTGAAGGACGAAGCCAAAGAATGGTGGAAACCACTAGCAGCATCCATGACTGAGGAACAGTTGACTTGGGAGGTATTCGTGGAAAGGTTCAAGAAGCAGTATGTGCCGCGCGTAGAGGTGGAGCGGATTACCCGAGAGTTTCTGAGCCTTCATCAAACTACTGAGTCTGTTAACACCATCACTACTAAGTTTCGGGAGATGGCCTCGTTTTGTCCCGAATATGCGGCAACAGAAGAAATGAAGATGGCTCGATACTTGGATATGCTACGTAGTGATATTCGAGAATTTGTGGGGATGATGAACCGTAATTCATTGGCAGATATGATTGAGGCGGCACGTGGTCGCGAAATTGAGCTAGATCTCCAGAAGAAGGATCACAAGAGAGCATTGCCACCGTCTCAGGGGAACTCGAGTCAGGGTAATGAAAAGAAACAACGATTTGAGTTCAAGCCATACAGAGGGGGAAATTCAGGCACGAGCGGCCATACTGGAGGTAACGCGCGTGGTGGGAACGCACGTCGAGATGATACGAGGATCGCGCCTCGTGATGCAACTGAAAAAGATGAAGTGAGACTGCCGAGGATGTGTTACAAGTGCGGGCAGACTGGGCACATAGCGAATGCATGTCCCATAAAGGGGCCTGTGTGTTACTACTGCAGGGAAGAGGGCCATGTGAGAGACGATTGCCCAAAGAAGAGGGATGGTGGAAGAGGTGCCGATTCCTACATTTTTATTTTTATTATTTTCATATATTATTTTATACCCTCTTATTTGACTGTGTGTATATATATATATCCTTATATAATAAAAAATAGGTGATGCTAGAGGTGGACCCGTGATTAATCCGGCTCCAACTACCCTCAGAATTACTGAGGGGGCTACTATTAGGGCTCGAGGACGAGCCTATCAGATGACTGGGGAGGAGGCCAAGAAGGCCCCTAATGCTGTTGCTGGTAAATATTTTATCTTATGAGTATTATTCAATTTATCATCTGAACTATTATTTGGGTTTTAATCTGAGTGGAATTTGCATGAGTACTACTGTGTGATTCTAATACTGTGTGCATTTTGTGATCTCTGTGCAATAGGTACATTTTCTGTGAACGACATACCTGCTTTTGTGTTATTTGATAGTGGGGCAACCCACTCGTTTGTCTCTTATGCTTTTAGCAAGTTGATGTCCCATAAATTAGAGGACCTTTCTGAGCCCTTAGTGATGGAGGCCGTTAATGAGAAAACTCTAGCTGTTACAAAAGTTTACCGTGGATGTCTGATCGAGTTGTGTGGGGAGAAATTCCCCATAAACCTTATTTCTATTGCTATGAGAGAGTTATGTGTGATCGTGGGGATGGATCGGATGACCGAATACCACGCTGAGATTCTCTGTCACCAAAAGCAAATCCGTATCAAACCTCCAAGTGGGATTGAATTGTTAATTCAGGGTGATGTGAATCGATTAGTACCGGCACTGTGTTCGGCTGCTAGGGCAAGAAAATATCTTCAGCACGGTGCCGTGGGTTATTTGGCATATGTTATCGACACCATTCTTGAGGAAAAACCGAGATCGATAGAGAGTGTTCCTATTGTGAGCGAGTATGCCGATGTATTTCCTGAGGATCTGCCGGGAATACCACCCGAGAGACAGGTGGAATTTAGAATTGATTTAGTACCGGGTGCTGCGCCAATTGCTAAGGCTCCTTATCGCCTTGCACCGCCAGAAATGAAAGAACTGTACGACCAATTACAAGAGTTGCAAGAGAAGGAATTTATTCGACCGAGTTGTTCACCGTGGGGCGCACCGATATTATTCGTAAAGAAGAAAGATGGGTCACAGAGAATGTGTATCGATTACAGAGAATTAAATAAGTTGACAGTGAAAAACCGTTACCCATTGCCGAGAATCGACGATTTATTCGACCAGCTTCAGGGTGCGTCTTGGTTTTCAAAGATCGATTTGCGTTCAGGGTACCATCAGATGCGGGTGAAAGAAGATGATATTGAGAAAACCGCCTTTCGGACACGTTATGGTCATTATGAGTTTGTAGTGATGCCATTCGGACACACTAATGCACCAGCGGCTTTCATGGATCTTATGAACCGGGTGTGTAGCAGTATGTTAGATCGCTCGGTAATTGTGTTTATCGATGACATTTTGGTATATTCAAAGACCAAGACAGACCACAAGGTTCATCTTCGCGAAGTGCTAGATACGTTGAGACGCGAGGGCCTTTATGCGAAATTTTCTAAGTGTGAATTTTGGTTACGTGAAGTGCAGTTTCTTGGGCATGTTGTGAATGAAGAAGGTATAAAAGTTGATCCTGCAAAAATCTCAGCAGTGATGAAGTGGGAAGTACCAAAGACGCCATCAGAAATTCGTAGTTTCCTAGGGTTAGCTGGGTATTATCGTCGTTTCATCCAAGATTTTTCCAAAATCGCTTCACCGTTGACAAAGTTAACCAAGAAATCGGCTGCATTTAGTTGGGGTAATCAGCAGCAAGAGGCTTTTAAAGTATTGAGGAATCGGTTATGTGAGGCGCCGATTCTAGCCCTGCCGGAGGGTGTAGAAGACTTTGTGGTTTATTGTGACGCGTCTATTCAGGGTCTGGGTGCTGTTCTGATGCAGAGGGGTAAAGTGATTGCATATGCTTCTAGGCAGTTGAAGTCTCATGAAGGCAACTATCCTACTCATGATCTTGAGCTAGGTGCAGTGGTGTTTGCCTTGAAAATCTGGAGACATTACTTATATGGCGTGAAAATCACCATCTACACTGATCATAAAAGTTTGAAATATTTGATGGATCAACAAGATTTGAACATGAGACAGAGAAGATGGCTTGATGTGTTGAAAGATTATGACTGTGAGATCCTTTACCATCCGGGTAAAGCCAATGTAGTAGCCGACGCATTGAGCAGGAACCCAATTCGGGGTATTTGAATGAGGTTGACAGCAGTGGCATCGTTATTAGAGTCTATTCGCAGTGCTCAGATAGAAGCTTCAGAAGCTGAGCAGGCTAAGAAAGAACGGGTTGTAGGTGTGATTGGCAGTTTTGTGAAAGACAGTAGAGATCTTTTGACACATCTTGGTAGAGTTTGGGTTCCTTCACATGGTGGTAACCGTGTTATATTGTTAGACGAGGCTCATAAGTCCAAATTTTCTATTCATCCGGGTGCGACTAAGATGTATTGAGACCTTCGTGATAACTATTGGTGGCCGGGTATGAAGTTAGAGGTACCTGAGTATGTTGAGAAATGTTTGACGTGTCGCAAGGTCAAGGCCGAGCACCAGAAACCTCATGGTATGTTGCAGCCATTAGAAATTCCAGTGTGGAAGTGGGAACAGATTACTATGGATTTGATCACCAAGCTACCGAAAACGCCAGGAGGGTATGATGCTATCTGGGTAGTTGTTGACCGTTTGACCAAGAGTGCCCACTTTATTCCGATCCGGGAGAGTTCTTCAGCTGAGAAGATGGCAGATATTTTTGTTCGCGAGATTGTGGAGAGACACGGGATACCGGTTTCTATTGTATCAGACAGAGACACTCGTTTTACATCGAGATTTTTTGTAGAAATTCCAAGAAGAGATGGGTACGAGACTCCATTTCAGCACCGCGTTTCATCCACAGACAGATGGTCAGAGTGAGCGGACGATTCAGACGCTCGAGGATATGCTGAGAGCATGTGTACTTGATTTTGGAGGTAGCTGGGATAAGTATCTACCGTTGGCGGAATTTTCTTACAACAATAGCTACCACTCGAGCATTCGTACGTCTACTAATTTTCTCTCCTTCCTTTAATTTGTGTGTGTATGTTTTAATAATTTCTTTGAATTAGGTAAACCGCCATTCGAGATGTTATAGGGTAGGAAGTGCCGAACGCCCATCTGCTGGGGTGAAGTTGGGCACAAGGTACTGGGTAGTACTGAAATCGTGTTGAAAACTACCGAGATGATTCAGATGGTTCGTGAGAGGTTGGTTACCGCACAGAGTCGCCAGAAACGTTATGCGGACAAGAGGCGTTCTGTTCTAGAATTTCAAGTCGGAGATTATGTGTTGCTAAAAGTTTCCACGTGGAAGGGAGTAATCAGATTCAGGAAGAGGGGAAAATTGGGACCTCGATACATAGGTCCTTACCAGGTGATCGCCAGAGTTGGTAAAGTTGCCTATCGTCTTGATTTACCAGAAGAACTCCATCTTATACACAACACTTTTCATGTTTCGCAACTGAGAAAATGTATTGTCGACGAGTCTGTGGTTGTGCCATTAGAAGATATCCAGATTGACGAAAAGTTGAACTATATTGAACACCCAATCGCGATTCTTGACCGCAAGGTCAAGACTTTGCGCAACAAAGAAATTGTGCTAGTTAAGGTGCAGTGGCAGCACCGTAAGGGTTCGGAGTGGACATGGGAACCCGAGTCTGAGATGCGTGATAATTATCCCGAGCTATTTCCGAGCAATGACTTCGGGGACGAAGTCTGATCCAAGTGGGATTGAGTTGTAACGCCCCAAATTGTTGTAGTTTTAAGTTATTTACATTTTAGTACTGGAAACCTTTTTTTGGGTTGTTATTTGATGGATTAAATATGTGACGTATTATTTCATAAAGTTATGTGTGCACTATTTATTTTAAGGTGTTAAATTAATTATGTGACGTTCTATCATCGTGACGATTCATTATCGCAACGTCTTAAATTTCCGTGTGTCGAGTGTCGGGCTAATGGCCGGCCGAAGGCCAAGGCCCAAAAACCCGACAATAAGCTAAGTGGTGATCGGTTGACAAAAGAGGGCTGATCAATTACTAAAAGTAATGGCATACGGTTTGGGCCCAACTAGGAAACAAACCAGCCTTTATTCCCTTGCTCGACATTTAAGCCCAAGGAGAGCAACTAATCTCGGCCCAGCATGCTAGTAGGAGACTCAAAACTCTTTTAAGCCTTAATCTCCAAGTCGTAACTCTCTCATAATCACCACGTCTTTGTATTCGTTCAGAACCCTACTGTCGACAACCCCTCCTTGTTCTCAATCCCGATCGAGCAGCTCCAGGCGTACACTCTTTTTTCTGGTAGAAGCAGCCTATCGCAACAAGGTTCCAGGCTTGAGAGCTTGTAACGATTCGGTAAAACCTGTGTTTATTCTTTAATTTATTTTTCCCTTTCGCCGTTCAGACCATGATGTAGTTCTAATCAGTTGCGTTTTCTATATGTTATGGGATCACACATCGGGTGTCATTAGTGAAGTGAGCTAACCGGAGAAGTGGTATCATCGCGATCAGCGGGTGGAGCTGACGGTGAATTGTCGGTAATAATTCTTGCTCCTGTTTTGTTAAACCTATACTTGTTATCATTTTAGTGTCGTTTATCCCAAATCCTAAGTGCTGCGGGTATCAATTCTGTCCATCCGGGTTTTGTCCAAATCGTGACCTTGTACACCATTCGTTGATCTCCATAGTTGATGAATCTTGTCTAAGTTTCAGTTGAAAACCGTGGTTGGCAATTGTGTCAATATATAGGCTTAATCTGTGAACCCTGTTTGATCAAATATAATGGACCCCGGGTTTCGGGTTGGGACTTCGTTGTTCAGTTTAGATTAACCTTTATTTGTTAACCGAAGGGAAACCGAAACCGTAGGGTTCTTGGTTTCCTAGTCGGGAAGATTTCCTTATTTTATCAGTTTGTTCTTTTGGGGAATTAAGCATATTTAGTCTAATCTGAGTTCTAGGGATATCGGGTGAAAAATTTATGGTGTCGGGTTTCTTCGGTGACGGGTCGGGTTGTTAAAACAAGTTTTATAAGTTAACATTTTTTTGGGCAGAATCTGCCTTCCTGTTCTAAGGGATTTTTGTTGTACTTAAAATAGTCTTTAGGGTTTTTGGCCCGTGGTGGGACCTTGTTTTCTGAGTTAGATTTTCAACGCCGCAACCCTCTCGTCAATCCGAATTACGGTCTAAAAGTTGTATCAGTTTAAATATGCTGCTGTTAGGAAAATGACCTGTGCGACATGTCTGTCTTGCGACACTGTTTTGAGGCCCTTAGAATATGTTTTGACCAGTGACCATCTCACAGAGATATGTAGTTCTGGTTGTGTAGTTTCTGTGGTAAAAATATGGGATAAATCTACTGACCAGTTTAAGAGTTATAGCGGTTCCCGTAAGACCGACGGGTGCTGCCAGTTTTCTAAAATAAAGTTAAGGGGTTAGATTTTAATCTGGGGTTTCGCTTTATGTTTTAGGACCGTCTAGGAGATAGCGTGCTGTATATTTGATTCCCGTGAACCCGTTGGAACTTACGTTTCTCGAGGTGAGTATTCTCACCGTGTATTCAGTTATAACGATACGTGCATGACTTATGTGGTTAACTGTTTTGATATGTTTTCACTTTCTGTGTGTTGATCTGTTATCTGAGTAACTGAGTGACTGTTTTTATATACCGATGATCTGAGACAAACGTGCCGAGCATCTGAGCCGGTACCGAGTCATTTTGTGCTACTATGTGACAGGGCTATCTGTGTGGTTTATGTATGAGTTGAAAACATAAAAACAATTAATAAATCTGAGTGATAATTCTGTGTGGTAATTCTGTGTGGTAGCCTGAGTGGCATTTTGGTGTAAGGAGAGGCGAGGTTGATCTCTCGACTCGATTTACACAAGCGCTCTATATAAATTTAAAAGATACAAAAACTGAGAAATTAACTGAGTAGCAAATGAGTAGGAGTTCACTTGTGTGCCCTCATGTATTGTATGTTGTAGTTGTTTACATTTTGAGTTTATTCACTCAGCTTCCCCGCTGACCCAAAATCTCCCTCCCATTTTCAGGTACTAGCAAAGGAAAAGAGAAGGTGGACGGTTGACTGCTGTATTACTTCTGAGTGCGGATGTGAAACGTTTTTATTATTTTAAAACTCCGAATTTATTTAAGACTTATCCGCATTAAATACATTTTTATATTAAACAATTATTGTGGGAATTATTTATGGGACTTTTTGATTATAATCTTGCACACAAAAATTTTAAAAATCTTGTAAATTTTTAGGGTGTTACACATCACTAGAAATTCATAATGATCATAACGTGTACGAAAAGCCGTCTTCTCGGTGTCGCCTTCTTTCACCCGAACTTGGTGATAACCCGACCTCAAATCAATTTTCGAGAAATAACTAGCACCTTGCAATTGGTCGAATAAGTCGTCAATTCTCGGCAACGGGTAACGGTTCTTAACCGTTACCTTATTTAACTCTCGGTAGTCGATACACATTCTCATCGAACCGTCTTTCTTTTTAACAAATAACATCGGTGCACCCCACGGTGACGAACTCGGACGAATGAAACCTTTATCTAACAAATCTTGCAATTGGGTCATCAATTCCCGCATCTCGGTGGGAGCTAAACGATAGGGAGCACGAGCAATCGGCGTCGCCCCCGGAACTAAATCAATTTTAAACTCGACTTGTCTCTCCGGTGGCAAACCGGGCAAGTCATCGGGAAATACCTCGGGGAAATCCCGAATAATCTTGACATTATCCATCGTCTTCTTTTCCTTTCGGCCGTCTAACACATATGCAATAAACGATGCACAACCTTTCGATATACTTTTCCTCGCCTTAATGGCGGTAATCACATTAGGCATGTGATGTCGTTTCTCCCCATACACATACACTTTCTCATTCTCGGGTGTCCTAATCGACACAATTTTCTTTCCACACAAAATCTTGGCTTGGTGCATACCCAACCAATCCATACCGATAACCACATCGAACGCCCTAATTCCCATGGGCAACAAATCTACCTTAAACTTTCTACCGTCTATTTCTATTTCACAATTTCTATAAATACATTCAACCATAGACGTTTTCCCGTCGGCTACTTCTATCTCATAAACCTCATCTAACATCTCGGACGGCACATTCAATTTACAACCGAACTCATAAGACACAAACGAATAATTGGAACCCGAATCAAACAAAATATGAGTTGGCAAGGAGTTAATGAATAAAGTACCTGACACCACATCGTGTGCCTCCTTCGCCTCCTCCCGAGTGAGTTGGAAGGATCGCCCCTTCACCTTCGCCGGTTCCACTTTCTTTTGAGCCATGGACACCATCGACTCGTTTCCCTTCTTCGGGCACACATTGCTATAGTGCCCCTTTTCGTGGCACGAGAAACACTCAACCTCGGCCAATGATTTAGACTTGCATTCTCAGGCCATATGCCCCGGCTTCCCACAATTAAAGCAAGTTTTCGACTCTCCTCGGCACACGCCGGCATGATTCTTCCCGCACTTCTTGCACGAGCCAACACTACCTTGCTTAGAGAAGCTCGAAGTGAACTTCCCTTTCTTGAACGAACAAGAGCCGCTCTCGGCTTTCCTTTTCTCGCCCACATGGGCCCTCTCGGCAACACGTGCCTCATTCACCTCCTCAACACCCCGGGCGGCACTAATGGCCTCATCAAGTGTGACCGCCCTCTTAACCTCCAATTGGTAGTCCCACGGTAACCCACTAGCATACCGGACCACCCTCAACCTCTCATCCGAGTAGGTTTTAGCAACAAACGGGAGCAATCCCGTGAACTCCCTCGAGTATTCTTCAACCGACATATCACCCTTCTTAAGGGTCACAAACTTCTCATGCATCTTTTCTAAATCCCTTTCGGGACAAAACTTCCTTTTCAACCTCGTGGTAAACTCATCCCACGACATCTTCTCAATCACCTCCCTCCCGAGGGTCTCATACACAATATCCCACCAAACCATCGCATCTTCTTTTAACAATTGTGACGCATACGTCACCATGTCAGCATCCTTGCACTTGCTACTACCGATGACCCTCTCGGTCTCTCGGATCCACCTCATGGTTACTTTCGGGTCCGAACTACCCGTATACACATTTGGCTTACAAGCCATGAAGGATTTAAACGAACAACCTTCTTTCACAACGGGCCTAGCCCTAGCATCACTTTGGCCACCCGTGGAGGATTTCCCCTCCCCGGTGCCACTACCCCCGGTTCTCTCATCCGATTTAGCCTCGGACTCACGGTCTCCACCCGACCTCTCACGGTCTCCAATAATTCGGTGCACTTCCTCGGCCACCGTCCCTTTGATTTGATCAATAATAGTTTGGAGATCCGCCATGGTTACCGGAGTTATATTTGCTACGACCTCCGACTCTCCCATTCGATGCATCGATGGTTGACTTTCTTGTTCAACCACAACCTCAACATGAGGTATCTCCTCCTCCCGACCCTCCGGGGCTCTACCACTTCTACGCGTGGCCACCATTTCTTTGATTCAAGACTATACGAAAGACATTAAACATTTAGTACCTTGTGTACAACCCTTAGTCGCATAAGACTCAATATCCATAATTATATCAAATTTCATCGGTCCCCCTAGGTTCAACCCTAAACTTAACATAAAGTCTCAAGGTCAACCTATGATCTTAAGGAATCTTATATTCCTAATGCTACAGTCTAAGACTAGGATGGTCATCCAACCTAATTCACTTAAACAGTAGCTCTGATACCAAGTTGTAACACCTTGAATTTTAATACAAAACATTTGCCCAAAATAAATCATTTTTCATAAATAGAAGAACTATTCCAAAAATATGGATTTACAAAAACCTTTGGTATGAAAATCAGAGTATAAAGTTTGGTGTTACAAAATAGATCATAACCAAAGCTAAGCATAAATCCAATCTAATGTTCTTCTACTCTAGGCCCCGCATCTCTATCCATGCGTACCTAAACCTTCGATCCCGAACCTGAGTACATAGCAAAACAAACAAGGAGTACGTGAGACAAAACGTCTCGTGAGCTACATGGGTTTAGACCTGATAATAAATATAATCGTATGACATATAAACAACATATAAGTGAGTCATCCATCTAACTAGTCACCCTATTGTGACTCTAACACTTTGCTTTCCTAGCAAACATATCTAGTTGTCGGGACATCCCCAACCAACTAGAACCACATTAACTCATTAACCGGGGATCCCCCACATTAACAAGCTTCAAGGTAAAGGCAAGAGGGAATCGCCCAATCTACCTATACCTGCCTTACTCGCCGGACTACTTCCAGTTAGCAAGACTACTATCATGGAATGGGCCGATGGGGATCCGCCCAAATGCTCCCCATTCCATACCTCATGACCGGGGATCCCCCGCGTCATCACATCGTCTCAACCTTACTATAACTCGACGGTTATATCAATCAAAGCCTTTGGCTATCACATCAATCATCAACAAGTTAGTTACCTATATTCAACAATATGCAACTAACTATATTTGCTAAATTCTACACAATTATCAAATAGACTCGACATATATAATAACAAGTATTTTCATGGCTATGTACTCAATAAAGTCCACACGTACTCACCTTAGCAATAAGATGCTCCAACCGAATTCTTGCCGCCGAATCTCTTGCTTCACAAATTCACCGACTTTCCATGATGTCACCGAAAACCTAATACAATGATCACAAGATGTTCAACATCTCATACTACCAATAATGTATCCATTTATCACTAGATACCATCAACTAACACTTCCCCCCAATTATGGTGATTTACCAAACCCTAGGTTTAACCAACCCTTAAGATTCTTACAAATCATAGTCATACACTTGTTTCCTTTGTTAATATACCATCTATTAAGTGTATACATCATTTATTCACCATAAACCATAACCCCCAATAACCAGGGTTTTAACCCAACCATCAAAATACATAGATCTAAAGCTACAAAGATCAAGGAGTGAAGATATACCTTTAATCTTTACTTAGGAGTGAAATCAACCAAAGTTTTGAGAAGGAATCACCCAAGATCAGCCACTATGCTCGAAAATCGCCAAGGAGAAAACTAGGGTTTTGGTTTTGCATTTAATGAGCTAAAACCCGAATTTATTGCAGACGACCGGACTTCACGACGCGAACTAGTTCGCGTCGCTAACTCTGCATGTCGTACGCATACTTAGCGATCGTTATCTCATCGCGAACTACTTCGCGCCTCATAGCCAAACTCCCTGACCCGACTTCACGAACGTGAACTACTTCGCGCCGTGAACTTCACATGCAGCCAGGCTGCACTTTTTCAACTTTGTCTCGACCCGGTTTCGCCCATAACTTTCTCTTACGGTCTCCAAACGACACGAAACCAATTCCTACGTTCTTTAAATGATTTATCCTTATTTATCATATTTTTGTACAATTTATTTATTTACAAATTTCGGGTCGTTACAGTTTGACCTTTTGTCATTTTGTGATATTTTAATCAAGAGATTAAAATATCCGATTACTGAAATGTTTAAAGGATTGTATGATTTTTATATTTGTGGATTCTCCTTTTTATTTCATTTCCGAATATATATTCGTGGCTAAAAACATAGTTCGTTTGATATTTTAAAAAATTAACTACGAACGAGACTTTTTAAATCGTATTGTTTAAATGTTTGAAAAATAAAAGATATCATGTGTGCCCCCCCCCCCCCCCCCTTCTTTTGTGTGATTTCAGCAGAATGCGGAGGGACCCCTTTTCCTTTTCTTCTTCTTGTACTCTTTTTTAACTTATGGGTAAGTTATCTTCATTCTCAAAATAAAGAAGTTAGCAAACCCTCCCAAAAAAATCCATCCAAGCTCTTGACCGTTCGTGAGCATCTTTTGAAGGTAACTAGCTAGATCTTTCTCATATAATGTGTTAAATCTCGTTCTTATTAGTTGCTAGTTAAGGTTTTGCTCCTTGTTACTTGTTCTTGGGTTTTTGGTTACTTGATGAACTATGGTTATTATAATGATATTTTTATGTTTAGAAGGGTTTATTAGCTTGATTAAATGGAAGTACATGTTAGTGGTTCATGGTATGTGTGAGTTCATGGGTTGTGGGTGTATCTTGGTTGTATGAGTGTATGTATTTTAGCAAGGTACAAACATGTTAGCAAAATGTGCAATTTGTGTGTGTGTGAGCTGTATGCGTGGAAGCATCAAAAAAAAAAAAAAGAAGAAGAAAAGGGAACATATAGTTATGGTCACTGTACGAATGAGATGGAGTATAAATAAAAGATGAAAATGAGAAATTTACTTATATGAAGAATTTTTGGTGATTGTGTCTAACATTAAGAAAGTTGGAATATGGCTTGTGTTAAAATGTCATGTAAATATGTTAGTCATGTTTTATAACCTACAACTCGGGTTCCGGTTTATTCCGGTTGAAAATTGTATACTTGTGAAAATGCAGGAATCGCCAGACCTGGACGCGAACTCCCGTTCCCGATCGCTAAAGACGAACAGAGATTATGGGTGTGCATCGCCAAGTTGTTAGCGATGGAGTTCCCGACGCGAACTCAAGTTCGCGAACGCGAACAGGAGTTCGCGACTGGGAACTATTAGTGACACTTTTCGATGTGATTTTTTCGTATCTAGCTTGTTGTTTGGTACACGGTTGATTGGGTTAAGCGAAATAGGATATGTGCATATCGCTGAAGGGTTTCTACTTGAATGGTAGCAACAACTCGGTTTGAACTTGGTGACCGAGGTAGGGATGAGGTCAGTGTCGGAAGGATATCGGTTGCGCATAGTGTATCGACTAACAGGGTATTCAACCTTACCTGTATACGTTGCACGGTTAAGGGGGTTTTACCCGGGGTGTTGGATACAGGCTATCGGTTACCGTGGTTTTGGCCGACCATGGTTTAAGGCCCGCAAAGCCACCGATCCTCTCTCATAGTGATTACCCAACGCGGAGATGTAGTAATACTTCCGAGGTTAGTAGGCAGAGATGTAGAACTACTACCGTGCTTAGTGATTAGACAGTTAGTGGTTACTGGTTCAGTGGAACAGTGGCTCAGTGGAACAATGGTTCAGTGGAACAGTGGTTAAGTGGTTACGAGGAGTAACGATCGTGGAGATGTTGGTGCTTGCTTGTTGAGCTTTATATATTTTGTAGATTATGTTCATTCACTTAGCTTTGTGCTAATCCCTCCTTCGTTGAATCTTTTCAGGTTGATCGGTGCTTTGGACGGAATGGGTGACCAAGCTCAAATGGATATGTTTTGTAAAACGAGTCATGTCGTTAAGTGACAGCGCTTAATTATTATTATTTTGGAGTTTATTTTGGGACGTTTGGTTTGTAAACCTAAACCTAAACTATTTATTATCTTTATGCTTCCGCACGCCTTTTAAAAAAACGTTTTTTAAAATTTGCGGTGTTACACATTGAAGTTCAAGTTACTTTAAATATTTCATGTTGCTTCAAATGGAGATAACTATCCATATTAGTAACTCAACTAATTTTTTTCATTAAAAAGTTAATTTCTCTTTTCCACCTACAAAACTCAATCTAATTTTATTTTCCGTGCACATTACCAATAAGAAAAATGGATGTCATATTAAATAAAGAAAAGTATTAATAAAATGAGTAACCCAAAGTCATAACATAGTCTTTGTAAATAGCTAATAGAAATAATCTTTAAGACTGAACGGTATGATACTTTCTGTTGCTGTGAAACGTGAGGTGGCACCATGACATGACGTGAAACAAGAAACAACACCCCACTCCTTCATTGGGGGGGGGGGGGGTGTAAGGTGGCCATAGTCAAAACCTTTCACGTGCATTTTGTGTCTGATTTGGTGTGCTCTCTTTCACGTGTTGTGGTTGTTTTGGTGAAATATAATGTAGCAAAAGTTTCAGTATGATTGCTCAGCCTAAGGCAAGAGAGCTTTTTGAATTGAAACCAAGGTTCTAAAAAACGCGAGCCTTGATGTGGCGTCATGATCAAGCCTCAAGCCATTACGAGCTATGATGAAGCCATGGTGAGATCATGATGTTTCTAAGACGTAATGTAAATCAATAATCTTGTACATAAATTATAATTATACATATACAATTATACTAGCCGGGTACCCGCGCAATGCGGCGGCGGGTACCCTGTAACCATATATTAAAGTGATGATAGTGATGGTAGTGATGACAGTATTGGTGGTGTTTAGCGGTCGTGTGTTAGTATAATGGGTGACGACGTTGTTAGTGATTCTAGTGGTGGTGATAAGTAGTGGTAGTAGATGGTGGTGAAAAGTAATGATGACGATGGTGGTGAGTTGTTTAAGGATTAATAAAGATAATGATGGCTTGAACCTTAAATCTTATTTATTAACAAATTTATAAATAGTTTTAGTGTCAAAAACTATTAATAAATTCATATTATATGAAGATTAATATACACTTTTAAATAAAATGACGTATGTCCCAAGAATAGAAAACTATTTGTGGGTTTGAATGATCCTTTAAGAGATAAATCCCACAATTCAACCCATGGAATTACCACAATTATTTCTTCACCGTGCAATAAATCTAAGATGAGATGAGGATTAATATTTAAGTTTTTTAATTACATAAATGTCATACTATACATGCAGTTCTTGTAGAATTATAAAAGTCAAAACTGAAAAAGCAATTATGAAGGAAAAAATACATGCAATACAAAAATCATAGAAAGCAACAAATCAAAGACGTAAATGAAATCATCCAGGCCTAATATGTACTAACCGAAACACATCAAGTATTACAAAAAACGGGTCAATCAGGTAATATGAAAATCTGTGTTGGGAGCCATAGCTATTACTTACTCTTTAATGACCTAGATTACAAAATAAAAGAACACACAATATTATTGAATAAGAGTTTTAACCAGCCGTAAATGCACATGTTGTAGCCTAAAATTCAGTATTTAAATTAACAATATTATTATAGATAACTTGTATTTTTTTAGAGAAACTGCTATATGCTGAAAAGAAATTAACAAAAATCAAAATCACATATATATACCGAAACCACGACTTTTAAGCTTTTATGCAGTCTTGGTGCTACAAATTGGTTGTGCAAGATCAATGGAAACAACATCTTGGAATACCTATATTAGCAAAAAAAAAATTAGTTGATTACAAACAAAGAAATGTGCTTAATGTGACCAAAAATATATGTTTACCTAATGAGAAATATTACTTATGGTTAGAATATTGCAAGATATAATATTAAGTAAACTTTAGATTTCTCCATAATTTGAGAACACCTAAAAATGTAGCAGAAAGCTAATCCAATTTATAAAATTTATCCACTTATGAACAACATTTTGTAATAATCACTATTAATCAATATTAATCAATAATCACAAAGTACTAATTGTAATAATTATAATTATATTGCAACATTTTGTAAAATGCTTACCATTTTGGAGTATATAAGCGTTTGCAGCGGTACCAAATACAACTGCAAGTACTCCTTTGTTTGACAACTCCAACAACACTGGCTGTAGAAAAAATCAAAATGTGTTTTTCTTAACTACAAACAATAAATTGTTACATTCCAGTCGCTAACTAAAAGTTGCCAAATCGACCGTTTTAGATAACAATGGTCGAATTTTTTACTTCTACAGATTAAGAAATAATCAAACCGAAATAAATAAATAATTAACAACAAATGATAATATACATCAGCCAACAACTGAAAATTCTTTTTCCCAGAACACGACCATTCAACATCATGTAAAAGTCCTTCTTTACCTGCAATAATCCATCAACAAATTATAAAAAACTAAAAATATCAATAATTCTTACATTATTGGAAATGAATCAAATTTAAATAAATGGAAAATTGGTACAGCAATTAAGCATCATTCGCAAATAGCACCAGCACTAACCGAGCATGTAGATGGGTTCGGCGGACGTGTTCCTCGTTTATGCTGTATTTATAGGGTCGCAAGCTTTGAGGAATCGATGAGCCGTTTGTAGAATCGAGGAGGCTTGGATCGACAGGGGAGAGGGATGAACGAATAGACGGTATGAACGAATCGATTAGGTTGGACATTGAACGATTCTGCTAATCGAGGAAGATGGAATCGAGGAGGCTTAACATTAAAGACTCTGCTAATCGAGGACGTTGGAATCGAGGAGGTTAAACGAATACAACCCTAATTCCTAATTTCGTTTTTTAATTTCAGTTTTGAAAAGGCTGAAAGGTTTGTTGGGCTGATATGCAAAGGGATAAAACAATTGTGTTTTGGGAAAATAGTGCAGACGTAGAGCAGCACAGCTGGTTGTGAGTCTGCATTTTACCTGTAGGTATTGGGTTTGAATCCTTGGTGCGTCTTTTTTTTAGTAAAAGTTGAAAATTCCCAAAATGGAAATAATTTGGCTGGATTTTTCAGCGGCTATTTAAAAAAGGTCTTAAATGCTTTATAAGTAGTAAAGATAAACATGAAAAAACACATATCCACACCATTTTTAGAACTAATTAAATATATTTGATTCATATAGTTTAATTAGTTTAATACTTTTAGAAATACAATTTATTAGTGGGTAAAAGAGAGTCAAGTTGGACCTCATCATATGTAAAACTTACGTCCAAACCTTAGAGTGGCGGTGAAATCAAGCCTTAAACCTTAGCGAAAGCAAAGATTTGTATTTTAGAAGCATGATTGAAACCGATCATCGATTTAATTAGACAAAATACGGGAGCATGTAATTTGCTATATTAGGAAACGGTAGCAAACTTTACCCTGCCTATGCAAATCGTCATCAAAAGCCCTCAGATTCAAAACTCTCAATTCAACGATGGAGTTTCTGCCTTCTCCCTACTAAATTCGTCATGGAAATTACAGAATTCTACACCCTATTGATTGAAAATTCTCCACCGAATCACCACCACCGTCGCCGCCGTAGCAACTAATAATAACCTATGGACCCTCGCCGACCGTCCCGGGTGATCGATCCCAAAGTCCGGCTTCTTCACCCCCGGTACCACTCCGGCTCAATCTCCTGTATCTAATTCCATTTCTCCCGTCATGATACCACCTCCGCGTCATGCCACCGATAACTTATCACGTGCCGTTGGCGTGCCAGTTCCGGCTGCATCTCAATTGCATGCTCATCCACCGGTGGATAGCTTGCAAGTCGGGAGCTATACTCTGACTGATTCCGTACTCAGCCCCTCTCCAACTCAATCGCCCGGATAGGAATCGACGGAGAATTCTCCGAGGACTCTGTTAACTGGATGAATCGAAGCAATTCCGGTAGATTCACGGCTGCTAATCCTGCAGGCGGTGCTGATTTGTCACAATCAATTCAAGCATCGATTAATGGTAGTAACTGTTGTTTGATTGAAAATTCATTATCCAGGAAAATTGAAGTATCATAGTAACTGCTAGCTTTACTATATTGTATATGCATAATAAACATAACATTTCTAAAATTGTGTTGCAGAAAATGTTGCTGAAGTGAAGCCACTAAAAGCAAAAACAACAAAGGCCGAAAGGCGGAGGAGGCTCAACGAGCTGCAAAAGGTTGATTGTTATCTTCTTTTCTAAAAGATGATTTAGTATTGTCATTTTTTATGATTTACGGTTTCTTAACTGAATATAGTCTGATATTTTAATCAAAATGTGCTTTTTTACTTGTTTTTTTTATTAGTTTTATTTTTTATATGCTATGAGCAGGTGTACCAGCTCCTGCACAGACAAATAAACCAGAAAAGAAACCTAATCAGAAGAAAGACATTCCTCCTGAGAAGAAATCAGTTGATAAATCAGTAGAAAAGGATAGAAAAAACGAAATACCACCTCCACATATGCAGTTTGATGACAAAAATCGGGTTGAAAAGGCTAAAAAACGATCGGTAGTCAAACAAACTGAGGCTAAAAACAGAGTTGAATTGTTTAGACATTTGCCACAATATGAACGTGGAAATCAGCTTTCTGATCTTAAATCAAAGTTTTTCCAACTTGATCATGTTCATCCTGCTGTTTACAAGGTATTTGATTGTAACTTGTCTAAAATCTAACTGCTTTTGTGCTAATTGTAAATCTGTCGATTTGTACTGTTGAATTTTTTTTAAGTGATTAGTGTGTCAAGTATGATCCCTTAAGATATACTCTTTTAAAATAACCATCTAATTCTGTAAAGAAAATGATCTAGGGGGTGTTTGGGAGGGCTTATTTAGGAGGCTTTTTAACTTTTAAGCTTATTAATTTAGATAATCCTTTTTAAGTGTTTGGTTTAGCTTATAAGCTTATTAAGAGGGTTTTAAGTAAGCCAATTTGAAAGGGATTTTAAGGCTTTTTACCCTTTTGCCCTCACCTTTGACACTCACATAAATTTTTAATCCTAATTTTTTTTTATTTAAAAAAAAATTTAAAGAAAATTAAAAAAAGAAATTATGCAAGTGTCATATGACCAAAATACCCCTCCATGTATAAATTATATGATTAATCTTGACCATTAATTATTATTGATCAATTATTTTATGATTAATCTTAAATAAGTTTTCCAAAACACCCCCTTTAAAAGGTTTTATACTTCTATGCATAAAAACTAATGATTATATAATTTCGTTTCCTTAGGTTGGTCTACAGTTTTTAGCTGGAGATATAATGTGGAGCAACAAACGATGTATTGCAATGCTTCAAGCATTTCAAAAAGTAATCAAAGATTACACCACACCACCCGAAAAAACCCTAACTCGAGATCTAACCACCAAAATCAACAATTTCGTCTCATTCCTAATTGAATGCAGACCACTTTCCATCAGTATGGGAAACGCGATCCGTTTCCTAAAAGCCCGAATTACCAAAATACCCCTAACCCAAACCGAAACCGAAGCCAAAACATCGTTATCCTCAGATATCGACCGTTTCATAACCGAAAAAATCGTTCTTGCAGATAAATTAATAGTCAAACACGCGGTTACAAAGATTCGTGATGGTGATGTTTTGTTAACATACGGTTCGTCAAATTTAATTGAAACTGTTTTATTACATGCTCATGAATTAAGGACACAATTTCGGGTGGTTGTGGTTGATTCACGCCCGAATCTTGAAGGGAAAAAATTGGTTAGAAAGTTAGTTGAAAAAGGGTTGAATTGTAGTTATACACATTTGAACGGTGTTAGTTATATTATGCATGAAGTTTCTAGAATATTCCTTGGGGCGGCTTCTGTTTTGTCAAATGGGACGGTTTATTCGACAGTTGGAACTGCTTGTATTGCTATGGTGGGCCATGCGTTTAGTGTTCCGGTTTTGGTTTGTTGTGAATCGTATAAGTTTCATGAACGGGTTCAACTTGATTCCATTTGTTCAAATGAATTAGGTATGGGGTTTTATTATAAAAAAATTTATTTGTTTTTATGTTTTTTATTGGCCAAAATACATTTTTGTACCCTGAACTTAGCTAACTAGGTGTTTTACTACCCTGGGCTATTAAAGGTGCAGAATGGTACCCTGAACTTGACAAAATGGTCGATTTTAGTACCCTGACTCATTAAATTGATCGTGTTTTCTTACTTGACTTACTTCCGTTGTAGCTTTTGACGGACTAAAACATCTCAATATATTGTTATTATTAGTGAGTCAGGGTACTAAATTGACCATTTTGTCAAGTTCAGGGTACTATGTTGCACCTTTAATAGTTAAGGGTAGTAGAAAAACTAGTTAGCCAAGTTCAGGGTACTAAAATGCATTTTGGCCTTTTTTATTTAGGTGATGAAATGGGCGGGCCGGTAACGGGTCGAAAATATGGGTTAGAAAGAATAACTGATTTTTATCTTTTCGCAGGTGATCCGGATGTCATAACTAAAGTTCCTGGAAGAAAGAATAACTGTCTGGATGATTGGGCCAACAAAGATAATCTGCAACTTCTTAATTTGTCGTGAGTTTACATAAAAAATTAATTGAAATAAATTAAATTGTTTTTATAACTAACAATTGTGAATATGTGTAATTTTGACAGTTATGATGTGACTCCAGCTGATTTATATATCTATGATAGTCACCGAATATGGCATGGTAAGTCTGCTCCATTTTCCAAATATATATAATTATCATTCATTAGGCCATATTTAATAGTATTTATTTTTATTAAATCAGTTTATACATGTAATTGGAATGGTTAATTTGTAATATTACAGATCCCACCAACAAGTGTACCGGTGATTGTGCGGGAGTATGGACGAGAACACATACTTATATAAAAACTCAAATTTCGAGCATTTGTTGATGAAACGATTCTTTGCAATAAAATTTTGTGAATGATAAATTACATGCATAGGATAACACTATTAACTCTTATGTAAAAGCTATTGTTATGCTCGTTTAGCAGAAATTTGAAAATAGGCTAGTATGATCGTTAACCTTGGTGCTGTTTTATCTTATTAAGGATTTAAGGTAATTTTGTGTGACCGCTTAATTAGTTTTGGCTTCTTGTTCCTTGCGCATTTCTTATGAAAGGTTTTTAATTTTATTCATAAGCAGCTTATGGGTTGTTAAGAATAAGTTCTTGCTGGAGTGTGTGTTTTAAACATAGCGTAAAAAAATTATTTTTTTCGGTTCAATTATGGTTTATAGTTTTAGTGACATAGAATTAACTAAAGAAACATTTTTCTAGTACTATATTTATTCTTTAGGCTCACGGCCGCTCACCATTACTTCTTTAGATAACTCAATCCTATTCTATTTAATTATTTATACTTAGGTTATAGACCTACTATATGAACTACATTTTGCCACTAGACCATTGATATAACAAATACTAGACATAATAATTTTGAACCAATGACGACAAACTTGTTGAAAATTATATGTAAGCACTAACTTTATTTATTTATTATTTTTTCTTTTTTGAACGACATACTCGCAAGAAGAGAAGAAGAAAAAAAAGATTACAAGTCAAAAGAGGAAGTATGGAATAATCCACTTACACAAATCTAGAAGACAAAATAGTAACATCCATCTAATTCATATCGTTACTGTGTTGAGGTTTTTATTCTAAGATTGAAGTCAACATGCGCACGCATTTGGAGACTAAATTGTATACATGTAGTTATTGAAATGACTGTCGTATAAACTTCGCTTAACTACCCTAGAATATATATTCAACTAGAAGCAAATAGACTAAATATTCGTGTATTGATCTTTTCATTTATCTTGTACGTGTTCTTGATTCATTGCAGTCTTCTCAAAACCATATTTAAGACTTTTGTTCTTGACAATATAAAGCACTCGATCCTATTAATATTCGGTTATAGATTGGTTAATGCACTAAACCCGTAACCGAACTGAATTTTTCGGTCCACCGGATTTTAAAAACCAAACTGTCGGTTATGGAAACGGTTCGATTAATTCGGTTATGGATCGATTAATTAGTTTTTATACTCTCACCGTTTTCTAATATAATTACACACAACTTATAGAAGAATCATGCATTTCCCATTCCTATTTCTCTTACTAATAATTATCCTATCCAATTCTGCACATATTTCTACAAATTCTTCACCAAATGTTCTAACCCAAGGCTCATCACTCTTGGTTGACAAAGAAGATCATTTGGTGTCACCAAATCGACTATTCACAGGCGGATTTCACAAAATCGGCTTCAACGCCTATTGCTTTGGAATATGGTTTTCCGAGCGTACCCCAGATGGCAATCTCACATTGGTTTGGATGGCAAACCGAGACGACCCAGTCAACGGAAAACGTTCCAAGTTTTCCTTGCGGAAAAGTGGAAATCTTGTTCTAACCGATGTTGATCGAACCATTTGGAGGACCAACACTAGACCGAGTTCACCAGGTTCACCTTTGCAATTGCAGCTCCTTGACTCGGGTAACCTAGTTCTGACTCAGTTAGACAAAGGTCCGTATCTTTGGCAAAGCTTTAGTTTTCCAACCGATACTATTCTTTCCAATCAGCCTTTCACCAAAGACACCGTCCTCGTATCTTCTAGAAGCTCAACAAATTAATCTTCTGGATTCTACAAACTCTATTTCGATAGTGACAACGTTATCCGCCTTGTTTACAATAGCGACGAAATAACGAGCGTTTATTGGCCTAGCCCTTGGTTACTAACATGGGAAGCAGGAAGGTCTACTTTCAACAATAGTAGATATGCCTTGCTTAATTCCATAGGCCATTTTCGGTCAACAGACAATCTTGAATTTTTCACGAGCGATTATGGAGATATCCTTGCAAGAAGATTGACTCTTGAAGTTGATGGAAATATTAGAGTTTACACACTTATAAACACAACAAGGTGGATTGTTTCATGGCAAGCAATTTCATCAACGTGTGGAATTCATGGGATTTGTGGTCAAAACAGCTTTTGTAGTCATAGTTTGGGATTTGGAATGAGATGCACCTGCCTCCATGGATACAAGGCCAAGAACCGCTCAGATTTGCCTCTCGGGTGTGAACCAACATTCAATCTTACTAAAAATCCTGAAAAGTATGACTTCATAAGACTCCCTCGAATGGAATTTAATTTATGGATTTGATGCTTTGTATATACCTAGATCGAGTCTCAAAGAATGCAAGAAGGCTTGCTTGGATGACTCTAACTGTAAAGCCATTCAATTCTCCTTTGAAAAAGAGATGGGCTTCTTTAGATGTTATCTCGAGACTATATTGTTCAATGGCCACTACTTGAAATCTACTTACACAACTTATGTTAAGCTACCTAACATTGATGTATTATCATTTGATCAAAAGACTCCTAACGGATCTAGTTTAAATTGCTCGAGTTCTATAATCGAGCTTAGACGAGCATATGAGAAAAAACATGATAACGAGTCACTCAAGTTCATATTGTGGTTTAGCATCGTCCTTGGTGTAATTGAGGCCACGTGTTTTGTGTTCTTCTTTTATATCACCCGAAAACCGACAGCGGGCACAACAACGCAAACCTACATTGCTATTGCTACTAGATTTAGAAGGTTCACATATGATGAGATAAAGAAAGCTACTCATAAATTTAGAGACGAAATTGGGAGAGGTGGTGGTGGTATCGTGTATAAAGGAATGTTGCCCGATAACCGAGTGGTGGCAATTAAGCAAGCGACTCCATGAGGCGATCCAAGGAGAAGCTGAATTTCTAGCAGAAATGAGCACAATCGGGAGGATAAACCATAAGAACTTGATAGAAACATATGGTTATTGTGTGGAAGGAAAGCATAGGATCTTGGTGTATGAGTACATGGAGAATGGTTCATTAGATGGGAAATTAGGTGCTAACGTGCTTGATTGGAAGAAGCGGTTTGGGATTGCGATTGGTGTAGCGAAAGGGTTAGCTTGAAGAATGCTTGGAGTGGGTTTTGCATTGTGATGTTAAACCACAAAACATTTTGTTGGATGGTGATTATAACCCAAAGGTGGCTGATTTTGGGTTGTCCAAGCTATTTACCAAGGAGTAAAAGGTAATTTCGAGTTTTCAAGAATAAGAGGGACTAGAGGCTATATGGCTCCCGAATGGGTGTTTAATCTTCCAATTACTTCAAAAGTGGATGTTTATAGCTACGGGATAGTGATTCATACGTGATCAAACAAGTGATGATAATGGAAGTTTGAAAGAATCACAAATCATGGATATCGATCATGAAATTATTGGGAATGAATATGAAAGGGGTCAAATGAAAAATCTTAAGAACGTGGCCATGCAATGTGTTGGCGAAAATAAAGACGCTAGACCAACCATGAGCGATCGAGGTTGTGAAGATGCTTCTTGACCAAGAGAAAGATGATTAGCGCGGCTAGCATTTGGCCCCGGGATGACTTGCTATAAATAAGTTTGTGTGTATTTCACATGTTTTGATGCAATCTAAACATCAACTCTTTAATCATCTTGATCTCACATGTTAGTTGGGGATGTGTTGTACGCGTGTGTTAGATAATATATAGTATAATTTAGGGTTGTTATATGACTCAAGCTCAGTTGTATAAACGGGATTAAGATCCGGTAAAGTTTGTATGTATCTTTGTAATTTATATTTTTAATGGTATGTTAATCCTAGACGGAAATGAAACTAAAATTTACAAGGACTAACTTTGGACATAAAATAAAGTTCAGGGGGTAAGGTCGTTCTATGCACATCCAAATAAGCCAAAAGCTTAGCGGAAAGCTCTTTCCTCTTTCTCGCAGTCGCAGGTGTGAGCGTTGGTTCTTCTATGCCTTCTTTTTCTTCATAGCAAGACCAAATTCTAGGGTTTCATGGCTTCTCTTCTTCTTTCAAATCCAGTTATCTCATCTCGTTTCCTCGGCAAGAATCTGTAAGTTTTATAACCCTTATCTACATATAATTTACAAAAAAAAAAATGATCTAAATTAACACGATATTTGTTAAATTCGATGTTATTTTGTTAGTTTCTGTTGCTCTTGTGGTTAAAAGTGATTGTAATTTGATGAATTTGTTTTAAGAATTGGTATGCGTGTAGATAATTGTCCCTTTTTATTCATTCGTATGTCTTTTTATCATTCAGTTCAGCTAATGGAAATTTAAGAAAGAATACACTTCCAGCTTTGGTGTTTAGGAGCCCTAGATGTGCTGCTTCCGCTGATGCAACATATGGAGGTACCTAACTGTTAACTGTTTTATCGTTAACAAAATATTTAACCTAATTTTGACCATTAACTCCCTAATATCACATTAGCCCTAATTTCATATCGACTCATTGGGGTTAGCAAAAATATATTCATCATGAATTGTTTAATTCATTGGATAATTTTAGCCCTAATTCTGCATATATGTACCATTGAAGTAATTTAATCAGCCTTTAATATTTCCCTTAAGTTTTTGAACAAATTGACATTTATATTAAAAATTCATTTAGGTAACATTCCAAAATACCCTAGAAGTAACGTTTGGGATCCTTACAAACGTCTCGGTATAACTCGTGATGCATCTGAAGAAGAAGTTTGGAGTTCCCGCAACTTTCTTTTAGATCAATACAGTGGCCATGAAAGAAGTGCAGAATCAATAGAAGCTGCTTTTGAAAAATTACTCATGACAGGCTTTCAAAACAGAAAAAAAACAAAAATTAATTTGAAAACAAGACTAAAGAAGAAAGTAGAAGAATCTCCACCTTGGATTCAGAATTTACTCACTTTTGTGGAACTTCCTCCAAATATTATAATCCTTCGAAGATTGTTTTTGTTTACATTTATGGCTTTTTGGAGTGTCATGAATTCTGCTGAGGGTGGTCCCGCTTTCCAGGTTTGTTGCTGCAAAATAATGTTTTTTCTTTTGAAGTATTTAATTTTAGAGTTAATTACACAAATGGTCCTTTAAGATGATATCATGTTGCAAGTGTGGTCCTAATCTTTTAAATCTTAGTCCTTTAAGATTACCGATTTTGCACGTTTGGTCCTTTAGGCCAAACGGTGTTAAATTTTTCTGTTAAGTGACCTGAGGGGTATTTTCGTCTTTTCCCATTTCATTTAAAAATAAATAAAAATTCTTGACCCGACCCAGAGCTCATGTTGGATTTCTATTCTTTTTCACTACCCACCTTCGATGTCAGATCCCAAATAACCATCCACCAACACTGGATTCAGTCACCATGGCTGCTGCAACCACCAGCCATCAAGTGAAGAACCCACCCGCCGGATCTGCTCCTTCGTTCGTCTACTCCGGTGAAGAACTCATCTGCTCTCTTTTTCGCTGGATCTCACATCTGATCTCTCTATCTCCTCGATGTGTATGTGTCTCTCTCTAGCCGGATCTCCCTTTCGTCGGATCTCTCTCTCTCTAGCCGGATCTCCCTTTCGTCGGATCTCTCTCTCTCTAGCCGGATCTCTCTTCGTTGTATGTGTCGTTTGAGCTGCTGAAAGAGAAAAGAAAAATGGAGAAAAAAAAATTGGAGATGATGATGGAGCTGTAAGACTGCCATTGAGCTGCAAAATACACACCGCCAACACCCACCAAAAATTTTACTCTCATCATCTAAACACAATTTTCAATATTTTTGGGTGAAGAAGACGGACTTTGTGTCTCTTGTGTGTGTATTGTGTGTTTGTGACTGTGTATTGTGTGAGGAAGATGTTGTTAAAATGACTATTTTACCCTCATGTGCATTGCACATGAGGTCACTCAACAGAAAAACTTAACACTGTTTGGCCTAAAGGACCAAACGTGCAAAATCGGTAATCTTAAAGGACTAAGATTGTCGAAATTAAAAGATTAGGACCATACTTGCAACATGATATCATCTTAAAGGACCATTTGTGTAATTAACTCTTAATTTTATGTTTAGTGTCTCTAACTTGATTATATATATTTTTTATAATGGTACAGGTGGCATTGTCTTTGTTTGCTTGCATATACTTCCTTAATGACAAGTCAAAGAGTGTAGGGAGGGCTTGTATTCTTGGGTGAGTTTGTAACTGTTATTTTTGGATATTGGAACTAAAAGTTTAATATTAATGTGTATATTTTGATTAGATAATTAACTTTGAAATTAACTTTTTTTGGGTTAATTACAGATTTGGATCGCTTGTGGTTGGTTGGATTTGTGGTTCTTGTCTGGTACCTGCAATTCCTGCAGCCATTTTGCAACCGAGTTGGACTCTGGAGCTGTTGACTTCATTGGTGGTATATGTATTTTTGTTTTTGGGATGTACCTTTCTTAAGTGAAGCCCTAATTGTTGTTAGATTTATGTTCATTTCAAAACAAGATTAATTACCATTTTCTTATGCTGTCAATCCTTGGTGTAACTTTAAATTGTAAAATTTTGGGTATGGGTTGATTTATATATGGTGCCATAAGTTTATCTGTTTAATAGCGTGTTACAATTGTAACCAAATTAACGAATGCATCGAATGAATGTCACTTTCTCTAAGTAATGGAATCTAGACTTTTCATGGTTCTCATATAAGTTTGGAGATGATAGTCACAATTTAATAACGCAATAGTAATGTGTGAGAGGTAATTTATTGTGTCTTATTTATAAAATGGTTTTTTTTATCTAATTTAGATCATTAAGTTACCTTCCAATTATCACTTTATCAAGTCTAGCACATTGCTAAATGACTCGAACAGAATACGAGATCGTTATAAAACAATCTACTTATTTTTAAAATAAAAAACGTTTATTATAAATTAAAATAAGTAAAAGAATAGCTCGTCATATTAGAAAAAAAAAAAATCCACGTAGGGGAAGTATTTTAAAGTTGGTGCTCAGCTGGCTTTTCAGTTTTCAGACCCAAAAAAACATCGTCGTCTCCACCTACCACCAAAAGACGTTATACAAACACCCTGCAATCGCCACCACCCACGGCGGACTTCCCTATTCTTCCTCCATTGATATACACCTTCTTCCATTTACAATCCCTTCAATTCTCTCTCTCTCTCTCTCTCTCTCTCTCTCTCTTAAACACTCTCTGTCTACACTTCCTACTTACAATGGCCTTAGCACCTCCCGCCACCCCACTTTCAAAACCCTTCTTCTCCACGAAACCCTCACTTTCATCATCAACAACAACCACAACACCTTCAGTTGTTAACCTAACCTCCCGTAAATCACGGACGCCGTTCGTTGTTCGGAACTCTATTGCGGTTGCTCAGTCTCCATCGGTTTCATCGACGAAATCGTCGACGGTGAAATCGGTGAAAGCGAGACAGATCATCGAAAGCAGAGGAAATCCGACGGTGGAGGTTGATCTCGTTACTGATGATCTGTACCGATCTGCTGTTCCCAGTGGAGCATCCACCGGAATCTACGCGTTGGAGCTTAGAGACGGTGATAAGAACGTTTATGGCGGGAAAGGTGTTCTTAATGCTGTTAAGAACATTAATGAAACCTTGGGACCTAAGCTAATCGGTGTTGATGTCAGGTGAGATTTTTGTTTTTCTGATCGTGCTTCAAATTTGCGAATTCTGTGATCAATTAATTTTTTGTTTGTCATACGTTATAGACATAAGATAATTAATAGTTTCTCTATTAATTGTAAGGAATCAAGCTGAATTTGATGCAATAATGCTAGAGATTGATGGAACTCCAAACAAGTCAAAACTTGGAGCAAATGCAATACTTGGGGTATCTTTATCTGTATGCAGAGCTGGTGCAGGAGCAAAAAACATACCATTATACAAACATATTCAAGAAATATCAGGAACAAAAGAACTTGTTATGCCAGTTCCTGCTTTTAATGTCATTAATGGAGGTAGTCATGCTGGAAATAATCTTGCAATGCAAGAATTCATGATCCTTCCAGTTGGTGCATCTTCATTTGCTGAAGCTTTGCGTATGGGTAGTGAAGGTTAGCATATTTCAAAAACAATTATAAAAATCATTGTTATTGTTAGTTTTCTAACATATAATTATAGTTTATCACACACTCAAGGCAATAATTAAAGCAAAATACGGACAAGATGCATGCAATGTTGGAGATGAAGGTGGATTTGCTCCCAATGTTCAAGATAACAGAGAAGGACTCGTATTATTAACTGATGCAATTGAAAAAGCCGGTTACACTGGCAAGGCATTACAACATTTTTCATATTTTTATATATAAATTCACTGATTAAATTATTTATGCAGATTAAAATTGGAATGGATGTTGCTGCTTCTGAGTTTTTAACAAAAGACGGTAAATATGATCTTAATTTCAAGAAACAACCAAACGATGGAGCTCATGTTCTTTCAGCTCCAAAACTTGGTGATTTATATAGAGAATTTGTTAGAGATTTCCCGATTGTATCAATCGAAGACCCGTTTGACCAAGATGATTGGTCTTCATGGACTTCATTACAGTCTTCAGTTGATATCCAGATTGTTGGGGGATGATCTGTTGGTTACAAATCCTAAAAGAATTGCTGAAGGTATTCAGAAAAAGGCTTGTAATGCTCTCTTGTTAAAGGTAAGTATGGATTATATATATTATGTTTTTATGTTCTCATTTGAATTGCTAATAATAAATTAATAAATAATTTATTTATTTTTATTTTATGATAAATAAAATCAGGTTAACCAAATAGGTACGGTAACTGAGTCAATCCAAGCAGCTGTTGACTCAAAAGCTGCAGGATGGGGTGTGATGGTTAGCCACCGAAGTGGTGAAACAGAGGATAATTTCATAGCTGATCTTTCAGTTGGTCTGGCTAGCGGACAGGTATTATTTTATTTTATTATTATTTATAGGGTTTTGTTAATGACAGCCCTTAGGGCTGTCACTAACATGCATAAAAAGCTTGTACATTGATTAAAAAAGTAATATTCCTAAAATTCAGGGGGGTTGTCTTTCGTTATTTTACCTTCTTAATGACAGCCCTGTCATTATCATTTTCCTTATTTATACATATCAATAAATAATTAAATATTATTTTTTGTTTAAAGTAATGTGTTTTTTCATTGTTTTAGATCAAAACTGGTGCTCCTTGCCGAAGTGAGCGATTGGCCAAATATAACCAGGTAGGTCGCAGTTTCTTGTTATTTACTTATAAATCATAAAGTTTAAATTTTTTATGCTAAGTTTTTATGGAAATTTAATGCAGCTTTTGCGCATAGAAGAGGAACTTGGAAATGTCCGTTATGCTGGTGAAGCATTCAGATCACCATAACAAAATAATCAAACCAGAAGACCAAACTACCATTAAACTGAGGGATTTAGGCTTTTTACCATATTCACAAAATATCGAGAGATTTTATGGTTGTGTTCGTATGTATCTTATGTTGCTCGTGTTTAATTGTATTTGACACATCTGTTTTTGGCCCTACTGTTACTGTCTCTTACTCTTTACCATGGATACTTCGATATTTCATCCAAAACATTATATAATCAGTTAATCACCCTTACCAAGTGACCCATAAATATATTAAACAATACCATGCTTATACTCCCTTAATAATAAAAGGTTGTACTATGTTACAACTTACAATGACACTTATATCTCTTCGAATCTCTTGTACTTGAACAATACTTTTATTAGTTTGAGTGAGTTAAGGTTAGAGATATACTTTTCAACCATCTCCGACCAAGCTTTGTTTCTTTGCATATTATAGCTTGATTGTTGATTCTCACACTTGGTCATCATATTATTGGAACAAGTATGTAATCCAAATCATATGATTACAAAGAAACTATACTACTTCCTCTCCTCTGATTCAAAGTAAGTAATATAATGTTGATTATCATATAGTCTAGTAGTATTGATATAAAATGTTGCTTATAATATAAAGTATGTGTTCAAATTCTAATGTGGACACATTAGAGTAGATTAATTATCATTAAAAAAAAAGTTGATACAATATTGGTTAAGTGATCCAAATCATATGTGACAATTTTTGCGTTAGAGCATCTCCATCTACTCTAAACAAAATCTCAACTCCAACTATATACTTTATACATTCCTTTAAAACTATTGATACGCATAACAATAAGAATTTTTACTTTAAATATGTGTGAGGTACATATATAGAGTGAGAACCTCTTACTTCAAACATTTTTCACTTCCTCTATTTTGAAGTAGGTGATAAAGAGAAGAAATTTACATCAAAATAGAGAATCGAGTAGGAGTGAGCTCAGTCCAAAAACCGAACTGAGCTGAACCGAAACTGATAGAACCGAAATCGAAAACAATGAATTTTCAAAACCAAAACCGAACCGATAACATGTTATCGGTTTTAGTCCGGTTTTTTAGGCCAAATGTTCATCCTTTTCCGAAGACCGAACTGAACCGAAACTGATAGATACAAAACTAGAAACGATTAATTTTCATAATCGGTTTCAGTTCGGTTCGGTTCGGCTTTTTCGGTCCAAATGCTCATCCCTAGAAATCTAGAATAGAGTATGGTTGGAGATGCTCTTAGAGGGACAAATTCGTAATTTGAACGTTACCTCCTCCGCACCTAAACAAATCGCCCACCGTTAATCAGTTAACAGCCGGACCACCCAAATCCACGAAGCACAGCAATGAGTAGCAAACGATTTTTTTGCCTTTCAAACTCCTCCTCTAATTCAACCACCATGTTCTTCCAACGCCTCTTTGCAATGGCGAGTTACAATTTTTCATCATCATCATCATCTTCCCCTAAAACCTCCATTCAAGCTATATACGACATCTGTAAGAAGAATTTGACGCCTTCAAGCGCACCACCTCCTCAAGTCATCCATGAACTCTCTTCTAACCTCGGTATTTTAACCTAATTTCACTTTTTTAGGACGATTCATACAGTTACTGCAATTGATTTTCGCGCGGTTTGTAACATATATTTAATAAATCACTTTGATCGAATCTGAACATCGTATTGGATTATTAGAAGCTAACTATTCTATGTTCCCGTTAGATATTACTTCTCAACTTCAAATTGACTGTCGAATTGGCAGACTGATTTTACATTTGAAGTGCACTAGGTTTTCAATCAATGAGATAGTACAGTTATAAGCTCTAAGAGAGGTTGTTCAATTCGACATGAGTGTCTTCTGTGGTCATTATCGATCCAATGTTAATAAATATTCTTGAATTATGGGCGTTTGATTTGAATATCATGAATATTGTTGGTTGATATGGCATTATAATGACATTAAGTATAATCACTCTCCTTAATCTTACGTGATAATAATGAATTAATGATATTAAGTTACAAACTGAAATCTGTTGCATGATGTTTTCTAATCAATGCTGTTTTGCAGATACAATTGGTCCTGCTGATGTTGGGCTGACAGAGGTAATCCTAGAAGACGATCGAGGTCATGGTTTTTCTATGCCCAATAATCTTAATAGGATAGATCGTTGGGCTCAACCAATTACATATGTAGATATAAATGAAAATGACAGTTTTACAGTAAGCCCACTCTTTTCCCCTTATTTCTCTGTTTTGGTTATTGGATCATAATTTTCCTAAAAATATAGAATAATGTTAAAGAAAATGATTGAATGCAGATGTGTATGTTTTGCTTTCCAACTTCCTCAGTTATACCGTTACATGATCATCCAAGAATGACTGTTTTGAGCAAGGTTCTTTATGGTTCTTTGCATGTGAAAGCTTATGATTGGGTTGAACCAGCATGCATCAAGTATTCAGATGAAATCACTCGAGCTCCAGGTCCTTTTATACAACTTTATATAGTATAGAAATCCAAAATATTGACATAATTTGTGTAATAGTTAGGTTAGCAAAGTTGGCAGTTGACAAAGTTGTTTCAGCATCATGTTCTGCTTCAGTTCTGTATCCAGAAACAGGAGGAAATCTTCATTGTTTCACTGCTGTTACTTCTTGTGCTGTACTTGATATTCTCACTCCTTCATATCAGGAATCTGCAGGCAGAAAATGTACTTATTACCGTGATTACCCCCTACTCCACTTTCCGTAAGTTTTTGCAAATCTGATATTTTTTTCATGAATACCATTATAAAGATGTGGGGATTTTGACCCATTTACTTCTTAATTGGTTGATATGGGCTATGTTTTTTTATGTTGACATTATTTAGGTATAAAATTAAGAGTAACTTACATAAATGGTCCTTTAGTTTTGTACCATATTACATATTTGGTCATTTAGTTTTATAAATTACACTGATAGTCCTTATTTTTGAAAGTATTGACATGTTTGGTCCTTTACCTAAACAAATTTATCCCTTCGTGCGTCACACGTGACCATGCTTGACGGGAAATATAAACGTGTGTTTAGGTAAAGGACCAAACATGTCAATAGTTTCAGAAATAAGAACTATCGGTGTACTTTATGAAACTAAAGGACCAAATATGTAATATGATACCAACCTAAAGGACCATTAGTGTAATTTACTCTAAAATTAAAAAAGAAATGTGTTTGCGGGTTACCCCAAGTTGACCTAAGTCCCTAACCCATTTCTACTTGCACTTGACCCGTTTTGACCCATAACCCAACCAGCCCGACTTGCTCATTTTGCCACCTCTACCAATCAGATATTGAATTATTTATTGCAACCACAGGTAGTGAAGGTGATTCAATAAATGGAAAAGAAGATGAACACGCATGGCTGGAAGAGATAGATACACCAGATGATCTGTATATGCGACAGGGCATGTACACGGGCCCACCTATTCAGATCTAGCTAGGGTTTGTTACTATACTGGTGAGTGATTTCATATGATCTCTAAAGTCTAAACCATATGTGGGTTAGTTGGTCAAATAGTAGAAAGGGTTAATGGGATAATATTTAATCCCATTCGGTGCTATAGATATTCACCGAGAGTGTTCATGTTGGTCTAGCCGAGTGGTTCCGTAGGCTAAAGACCAGAGTTAACCATGGTTAATGGTCCCTAGCCTATGTGGGGCCCAGTTGACAGGGTGAAAAGTACAAAAAATGTAGCTAGTGATACGAATGTGAATTAACTACGGTTTAAATTATGTCTGCTTATTTCTTGTGATCTAGTGACAATCCCATTTTTCTTATTTGTGTTGTAGGTGTAGGAAGGTGTAGGAGTTCGAGGGTGGGCATACTCTCCCTTGTGGATGTCACTGTCCGACTCGAACCACTGACCAACTAACTTGCCATTAAAAAGAAATAAATGAAAGAAATCAAAACTGTTTCTTAATTAATCTTAATTACTAAAATTAACTAAATTGTAAACGCAAATTAAGTAACTCATAACAAGAGTTAAGTGCACTGAAGATGAACATGAAGCTGCTACGCCCGCTGATAAGATCATCAACTGGTCGCTGATCTATATCTGAAGCTTGTGATCAACGGCTGAAGTTCACCATTAGTTAGCATGCTAATGCGCCATAAAGTAGTCGGGTTGTCAATGCGTGGACTGGTCCACGACCTTGAGATGATCAAGTCTTCAAGGTCTGACCATGATCAAAGTCTGAACGGGTGACAAAATGAACCCACATGAGCCCAGGAGTCAGTTTCAAGCTTTGACAAGACTCTGGGCTAACTATGCGTTTGGAAAAGAGTTTGAGTGTTTGACCTTGTTTCTATATGCTTATATAAATCCCATTTGAGTTTGCTTATATACCAATGTGGGATGATTTTCTATACTTTTAATTTGTTTGATTTATTGGTTCCAAACATTCTTAGTAAAAGGTGTGTTAGATGCACATGGTTGCAAGTTAATGCCAGATAAAAAGTGTCTGGTCGTGATTGATGTTGGCTTGACAACGTGGTCGGAATGTGTGGTATTAGAAAGGAAAGATTTAAAAAACAGATTAGGTACTTCCACCAGCAAAAATAAGAGTGGATTTTTCCTCAATAGGCTCTAGGGGAGGTGAGAAGGGATTTTTAAGGTAGTTTTATCTTCTCTGGTTGCTGAGAGATTTGGCTTGCTAGAAATACATCTGTCATGATTCAGTTGCTATGTCTTCTTCATCTATTATCAATAAAGTCAAGCACTAGTGTAAGGATTGTTCATTCGAGAAAACATGTTGATCTCTTTCCATATCCTATCCCCGGTTCTTGCCCTATAAAAATGTCTCTGCGACATACCGAAAAAAAAAGGATTTGAATCGATGACTTATGCCCTTGCGCTATTCCCCCTCCCTTGCGCTATTCCCCCTGATCGCATCGTAGATAGCGAGTCAATATATAATTGTAGATAGCGAGTCAATATATAATTCACTGCAACTCAACTCAACTTATGACACATTTTAACTCGTTGCGAAATTATAATTGAAAATAACTATGTTCAGTGTCGAACCTAAAAAAAAGAATGGAGAGTGTCACATGCTGCACATTTTATTTAACGGGTGTTACCTACACTAAAAAATCTAAAAAAATTTAACTATATTTTAAGGTTTTGATAATGACAGCAGGGCTGTCAATAACAATGGATAATATTTACAATTTACACTCTTTAAAATTTCATTAGTCAAATTGTTTTTCTTCTTTCTAGCAACATTCAATCTCCTCCACCAATCAAAATCCAAACTACTCAATCTTATCCATTAGTGACAGCCCTGTCAAAACTCATATTTTAATACTATTCCCAAATGTACTGATCCACTTGTTTTTGCTGATTTCAGGCCTATTAGTCTTATTAGTTCTCTGTATAAGGTGATTGCTAAAATCCTTGCCAACCGTATCAAACTTGTGATTGATCAAGTTATTGGTCGAGAACAAACCGATTTTCTTAAAGGTAGAAGCATTATGGACGGTCCTCTCATTATCAGTGAGGTCATGTCATGGATCAAACATTCTAAAAGGAAAGCTTTTATCTTTAAAGTTGATTTTGACAAAGCGTTCAATTCGGTTTCTTGGGATTATTTGGATGATATTATGTCCCAGATGAATTTTGGAGAAAAGTGGCGCAGCTGGATCAGAGAGTGCCTTAAATCTGCTTCTGTGTCCGTCCTCATAAACGGTTTTCCATCTATGGAATTTCATATGGGCAAAGGGGTCCGTCAAGGGGACCTGATGGCCCCTTTTCTTTTTCTTGTTGCAGCTGAGGGTCTAAACATTGTTATGGAAGAAGCCAAAAGCATGGGTGTTTTTCACGGCATTAAGTTGCCAAAGAACGGGCCGGTTATTTCACATCTTCAATACGCTGATGATGCTATCTGATGTGTATAAACTAGTTATAAAATAATCACCTAAAATACGTCTTTCCTAGATTACCACACTCTTAGGCAAGTATGACCTAATCGTGAGCAATATAGTTCAGGTAAGTACTTTCGGGTACATTTGTCTCCACAGGGAACAATTAAGCTGATTGTGTAAAATAAAACTAATTAATTAAACTGAACAAATAATTAAAAGGGGTTTTCATTTGGAATATTTTTATTTGCAAACTGAATAATAAAACTAAAAGTGATTCTGAAATAAACAATCGACTGAAAACGAAAAGGAAGTGTTTTGTAACATCCCAAAACCCGGCCTAGTAGTTTATTGACCTTAAGGTATCTTATTAAATGATTATCTGATTAAATGCTTAGTTAATTTAATTAGTCTGCTGTCCTTTGCGGTATTTTAACCAAGGGGTTAAAATACCCGACTTGTGATTCATTTGGAATAAAAACGTAAATTTTATATCTTTAGATTCCTTGTTGAATTTCGTTTCCGGAAATGCTTTCGTTTTTAAAATTGGAGCCCGTTTGCTATTTTAAATAAATTATCTACGAAAGGGACTTTTCAGACATTTACTGTTAAAGTGAAAAGTGATGGAAAAAGCCAAGTGGGGCCCCCTCTTGGCTTGGCCGGTGTCGAGAGAGAGGGACACCCTCTGTTTCCCTTCCTCCTTCTCATTTCAAACATTATCCACACTATTCCATTGCCTTTTTCCAAAAAAAACCCTCCATCACTTCTCCATTGCTTGTTCTAGTGAGTTTGTGGTCAATCTCTTGTTTGGAGCTCGAAATCTTCCTTAGAAATTGTGTAGAAGAAGCTTAGTGGTAAGTTACTTCTCCTCCTCTTACTTGTTGTGATGTTCTTGAACCTTGTTGAACTAGGGTTAGTGATTTCTAGTGTTTTATGGATGATTCTTGTTATGAATGTTGTAGTATATGTTTATGCAAGCTTTTGCACCATATGTATGGTTATTTGTTGGAAGAAAACAAGATTTGGTGGAAATCACCTTCAACCTCCATTAATGGTAGATGTTGAAGGTGGGTTTTGATGAATCTTGGATTTCTTCATATTTGGATGGATGAAATTGCTTGTTAGGTTGAGAAAACATGTTTGTTAAGTTATGTATGTTAAAAACCTAGCATTGTTAGATTGGTGAAGTAATCTAGCTAGTGTTTGGATGTTTGGGTCAAAATTGTTGAACTAGTGATGTTGTAAGTAAATACTTGAGATTTGTGACAATCATGGACTTGATGAATTGTTAAATGATTATGTCTTGCTAGACTAGGGAATATGTGCTAGTTGATAGAGATTTGGAAGTGCTATAGCCATATTCGGGTTTTATGGCCCGTTTGGGTCAACTAGTTGTGAAGACTTGCTAAATGGTCATAATGGTCAATTGTATTGATGAAGGAATTGTGCTAGTTGGAAATGTCATAAAATGTGCATTTTATGAGTCTTGTGGGGTTAGTTGTTGAAATTGATGATTTTGACAATTCGGTGGATTATCAATAACTCGGTATACTTGTTACAGGAATCGGGAAGGAGACTCAGTGATACTAGCTCACTGAGTTAAGGAATCGAAGGTTGAAAAGGTGAGTGGATTTAACCTTCTTCTTATGTAATGTACAAAGGGGTTGATATGGTAGAGACAATAAGAGGAATTTGCAGGATTTTGACTGCATGGGGAAAATAGCGGCGCTATCTGTAGATAGCGGCGCTATCTTGTTAGCGCTTTTGGAAAACTTGGACAGAAACTCGAAATAGCTAAGGCGGAGGTAATAGCGACGCGATTTTTAGGGAAATAGCGACGCGAATCTTAAGTTCGCGACGCGATCTCCTGGAGCAACGTTTGGCACCTTTTCTTCCTAGCTTACTTACTTGTTATGTATGCCTAGTGTTAGGGGAATACCATACATGACTATGTGCACATTCGGGACGAGGTCAGTGTCGGATGGATAACGGCTGGGCATAGTGTATCGACTAATAGGGTATCCGACCTTACCTGTATACGTTGCACGGTTAAGGGGAGGGATTTACCCGGGGTGTTGGATACAGGCTATCGTTTACCGTGGTTTTGGCCGACCATGGTTTAAGGCCCGCAAAACCACCGCTCCTCTCAAATAAGTGATTACCCAACCGGAGATGTTTATAACTTCCGTGTTTAAGTGATTAGTGTAGTTGGTAGTGCTAGAAATTCATTCACTTAGCTTTTGTGCTAATCCCTCCCTTATTGACACATTTCAAGTTGGAAGGCTTGAACAGGTCGGGCTTGGACGGGAAGTTTGACCATGCTTTAAATAGTTGTTTTTGTTAAATGAGCCGTGTTTCGTAATACCGTCTTTTTAACAAACACTTGGTTTGTAATATTTTGTGGGACCCCGGTTTGTAAACTGTAACGACCTGAAATTTGTAAATAAATAAATGGTACAAAAATATGATAAATAAGGATAAATCGTTTAAGGAATGTAGGAATTGGTTTCGTGTCATTTGGACACCGTACGAGAAAGTTATGGGCGAAACCGGGTCGAGCCAAAGATCAAAAAGTGCAGCCCTAGCTGTCCAGGAAGTTCACGTCGTGAACTTTGGTTCACGGATCGCGAACTCGGACCAGCCATTTTGACCATCAGGCGTGAACTACTTCCCGATCAGGTCCCGATCGCGAACTTCGCGTGCGTGAAGAAGTTCACGTCGCGAACTCGGTAACTATCGTGAACTTCGGTTGACACCAGCATTTAATACGGGAAATCTTCATTTAATACACACATAAACCCTAGTTTTCTCCTCTCAACTTGTGTGTGTGATTTTTGAGTGTAAAATGACGATTGGAGCTTAATCTTCACTAGATCTTGGAGATTCTTGCTCACATTTGAAGATCAAAGGTAAATCTTCATCCCTCTTGTGTTATAAGACATAGATTCAAGTAGGGAAGCTTGAATCATAAACCCTAGTTATGGATTTGTACATGAATGGTTAAAGGGAAGTAAGATAACTTAGATCTATGGTATTTTAACAAGGAAAATGTATTCATAAAATGAATCTATGAAAGGATGGTGATTTATGGAATTAGGTTTTTGATAATTAAAGGGGAAAATGGTGCTAGTAGTTGACTAGTCATAGATTATGTAGTTAGTATTGGTGATTGATGCAAACCATTGTATTGGTTTTGATAATAGGTTATCGATTGAAGGATTTGAGGCATTCAAATCTTGAGAAGTGAAATTGGTGTTCAAGGAACACGATATTGGATAAGCTTGGATAAGGTGAGTATATGTGAACTTTCAAAACTGAGTACATAGTTAGTAAATGTTTTATGATTAAATGTTTTTATCGAGTCTTTAAATAATTTAGTTATTTATGTGATTTATGATGAATTGCTTATATGATGAGGAAATGATTAATTGATTGAGAAATGATGGAGCTATAAGCTCATAAAGATAAGAGATAAGTGATGATGATGATGATGTTGTTGTCCCTAGGGCCGTAGTAGATTGGAGGCATTCCGGTTATTACGGTACCTTAAGGTTAGTGGTAGATCGGAGGCATTCCGATTACCCAATACCTATGAGTCCCGGTAGATTGGAGGCATTCCGGTTACCGTGGATATGATGGTCTTGATAGATTGGAGGCATTCCGATTATCTTGACATTGGCCAAATGATGAAAGTAATGAAGTGACCCAAATGAACCTAGTAATATTATTTTAAGTTTAAATGATATTATTTGACTAGTTGTTTATCGGGTCTAAAACCCATGTATCTCACGAGGCAATTTTGTCTCACGTACTATGTTTGTGTTTTTGCTATGCACTCAGGTTCGGGATCGAAGATCTAGGAGGCCCGTTTAGAAGAGGCCTTGTTGAGATTAGCTCGGTGTTAATGATTAGAGTCCTTATCATATGGTTAAGATATAATTTGTAACACAGTTTTAGTAAACTCTGATAATCTCGATCAAGAAACCTTTTCGTTCTTTGTAAAACCGGTATTTGACACCGATACAATATTATGTATTTTGGATTAAATGTTATTTAAATGTTGTTTTGAAAATTGAGGTGTTACAACTTGGTATCAGAGCTATAGTTTAAGTGAACTAGGTTGAGTTGACCATCCTAGACTTAAACTGAGCTAGTAGGACCGTAGGTTCCATAGGATACTTATGGATTGGCTATTGAGACCTTAAGTATAGGTTCAATAGGGTTGACCTTAAAGGAATAGGTCATGTTTGGTTATGGGAACAGTCAATGTTACCGTTACTTTGATAAATTGACTTCTAAATGATTGATGTCTTATTATAGCAAAATGGTGAGAACTAGAAGTGCAAGAGGCCCACTCGATCAAGGGCAAGATTCGAATAACATTGCCGAACCGGTATTTGGCCCTCCACCCCGTGATGAAGTGGAGAATTCGGGTGTTGAAAGGAACACTCACACCCCGGTCACCGTAGAACACCTCCAAACTATGTTCAACCAAATGAGGGACATAGTGAACAAGGATGTGAACCGAATCCTCAATGAGTATAAGGCACGTGAAAGGCGGGAGGAATCTCCACCCCGCACAAAGAGCAAGTCAAGTAGCGTTGCTCAAACCGAGAGGTCTTCGACGGAAGAAGAGGAGAGTGACCCCGAGCCGAGGGAAAGGAAGGGGTGCACGTACAAGAATTTTGTGGCTTTTAAGCCCGATAACTACTATGGTAGCTCCGAACCAAAAGTCACGATCCGTTGGATCCGTGAAACCGAACAAGTCCTTGAAGCTAGTAAATGCAAGGAAGGTGATATGGTGATTTATGCTTCTTGGTTGTTGAAGGATGAAGCCCTCGTGTGGTGGGATACCATGTACAAAACTTTGGGAAAGAGGGCGGTGTACAAGATGACTTGGGATGAGTTTGTGAAACGGTTGAAGGTAAAGTTTTGCCCCGAGAGAAACTTAGAGAAACTCCAAGAAGAGTTTGTTCACTTGAAGAAGGAAGGGATGAGTGTCGATGAGTACACTAAAAAGTTCACGGGATTGATCCCGTTTGTGATCAAATTGTATCCGGATGAGAGGTCCCGGATTGTTAGGTATGCTAATGGACTCCCGTGGGAGTATGAGTTGGAAGTGAAAAGGGCCGCCACACTCGATGAGGCTATCGGTGCGGCGAGGAATGTTGAGGAGGTTGGCCAAAGGAAGATCAATGAAAGGCCAAAGTTTGAAAAAAGAAAGTTTGAAGGAAGCTCGGGATCGGTAAAGAAGGGAAAGTTCATTCCGACCTATTCTAAGCAATCGAGTGTTGGTGCTTGTAAGAAGTGTGCCAAGGACCACAAAGGAGAATGTTTGGCGGATTCGAAATCTTGTTTCAAGTGTGGAAGGCCGGGGCATATGGCAAGGGATTGCCGGGCCAAACCGTTGGAGGAAATCGAGTGCTATTCGTGCCATGAAAAAGGGCACTATAGCAATTCTTGCCCAAAGAAGAGAAATGAGACCATGGTGTCGACCGCTCAAAAGAAAGCGGAGCCGACAAAGGTCAAGGGACGGTCCTTCCAACTTACCCGGGAAGAAGCCGAGGAGGTTCATGATGTCGTTTCAGGTACTCTACTCGTAAATTTTATTCCCGCCCGGATCTTATTTGACTCGGGTGCTACTTATTCGTTTGTGTCGCATGATTTTGTTGTGGTGTTGAAAGTGCCGTTAGAACTCCTTGATGAGATTTATGATATAGAAATTGCGGATGGTAAAACCTCCATAGTTCAACATATGTGTCGAAATTGTGAGTTGGAAATAGACGGGAAAAAGTTTAAGGTGAATTTATTACCCATGGAAATTGCGGGTTTTGATATAGTTATAGGTATGGATTGGTTGGGTGAACATCAAGCAAAGATTTTATGCGGGAAAAAGATAGTCTCGATTAGGACTCCCGACAACGAAAAAGATTATGTGTATGGTGAGAGACGACACCATTTGCCATGTCTTATGACCGCGGTTAAAGCTAGGAAATGTTTAGCCAAAGGGTGTTCGTCCTTTTTAGCGTATGTGTTAGATGGAAGGAAGGAGAAGAAGACGGTGGAAAATGTGAAGGTGATTCGGGACTTTCCCGAAGTATTTCCCGATGATTTACCGGGATTGCCACCGGAGAGACAAGTATAATTCCGTATTGATTTGGTTCCGGGAGCGACGCCGATAGCTCGTGCTCCATACCGTTTGGCTCCCACCGAAATGCGGGAATTGATGTCCCAATTGCAAGAGTTACTCGACAAAGGATTTATTCGTCCTAGCTCATCTCCATGGGGTGCGCCCGTATTGTTCCTTAAGAAGAAAGACGGTTCAATGAGAATGTGCATCGACTACCGAGAGTTGAACAAGATGACCATTAAGAACCGATACCCATTGCCTAGAATCAACGACTTGTTTGATCAACTTCAAGGTGCCGACTATTTCTCGAAGATCGATTTGAGATTGGGTTACCATCAAGTTCGAGTGAAAGAAGGAGATACCGAGAAGACATCGTTTCGTACACGTTATGGGCATTACGAGTTTTTGGTGATGCCATTCGGATTGAGTAATGCACCGGCCATTTTTATGGACCTTATGAATCGGGTTTGCAAACCATTCCTTGACAAGTTTCTTATCGTATTTATTAACGATATTCTTATTTACTCAAAAACCGAAGAAGAACACGAGAGTCACCTAAGACAAACGTTAGAAGTGCTACAACGAGAGAAATTGTATGCTAAGTTTTCTAAGTGTGAATTTTGGATTCGAGAAGTCCAATTCCTTGGTCATGTCGTATCCCGAGAAGGAATCAAAGTCGACCCGTCGAAGATTGAAGCGGTTATGAAGTGGGAACCGCCACGAACTCCAACCGAAGTGAGAAGTTTTCTCGGCCTTGCCGGATATTATCGTCGATTTATCCAAGACTTTTCTCGAGTGGCGACACCACTCACGTTGTTTACCCGAAAGAGTAGTGAGTTTGTGTGGGGAGACAAGCAAGAAAAAAGCATTTACCATATTAAAAGAAAAATTGTGTAACGCCCCGGTTCTCACGTTACCCGAAGGGATGGAAGACTTTGTTGTGTATAGTGATGCTTCACATAAAGGTTTGGGGTGTGTTTTGATGCAACGGGGGAAAGTGATTGCCTATGCCTCGAGACAATTAAAGAATGCGGAAGAAAGGTACACGACTCACGATTTGGAGTTGGCGGCGATAGTGTTTGCTTTAAAATTATGGAGACACTACTTATACGGTACGAGGTGTACGTTGTATACGGATCACAAGAGCCTTCAATACGTTTTTACTCAAAAAGACTTAAATATGAGGCAAAGAAGATGGATCGAATTGATACAAGATTATGATTGTGAGATTGTTTACCATGTGGGGAAGGCCAACGTGGTAGCCGACGCCTTGAGCCGAAAGGTGTATGAAAATCCGAATAGAGGAAAGCTAACACGTATTGAAGTAGTCTCGAGTACAGTAGAACGAATCAAGAATGCCCAACGGGAAGTGATGGAAGAAGATGAGTTAAGGCAAGAACGTTTGGGAAAGAACCAACATTTTGTGGAGAACAAGCAAGGGTTGAAAACCGTTGGTGGTCGAATTTGGGTTCCCAAGTTCGGGGGTACCCGAAAGGAGTTACTAACCGATGTTCATAAGTCTAAGTATTCGATCCACCCGGGAAGTACGAAAACGTATCAAGATATGAAGAAGATGTATTGGTGGCCCGAGATGAAGGCAAGAGTGGCAAAGTATATTTCTAAGTGTGCCACGTGTGCACAAGTAAAAGCCGAGCATCAAGTACCTTACGGGGTAGCTCAATCGTTGCAAATCCCGGCCGGAAAATGGGATGACATAACAATGGATTTTATTGTTGGATTGCCAAAGATGAGCAAGAACCACGACGCCATTTGGGTCATTGTTGACCGGTTGACCAAAAGTGCATTATTCTTGGCAATTCGGGAAACCATGCCACTTGAGAAGTTGGCAAAGTTGTATGTGGATGAAGTAGTAAGACTTCATGGAGTCCCGTTGTCGATTGTGTCCGATAGAGATGCGAGGTTTACCTCGAGATTTTGGAGATCGTTGCAAGAGGAGTTGGGAACGAAATTGCGGTTGAGTACGGCTTACCACCCGCAAACCGATGGTCAAAGTGAAAGAACCATTCAAACGGTTGAAGATATGCTAAGATCGTGTGTGCTAGATTTTGGAGGTAAATGGGATGAACACTTACCGTTAGTTGAGTTCTCCTACAATAATAGTTACCAATCGACTGTTAAAATGCCGCCTTATGAGGCGTTGTATGGAAGGAAATGTAGAACTCCATCGTGTTGGCTCGAAGCGGGTGAGACGAAACTCACGGGTCCCGAAATTGTGAAGATGACCAATGAAAAGATTGGAATAATCCAAACCAATATGAAAATCGCCCAAGATCGACAAAGAAGCTATTCGGGTTTGAAAAAGAGACCGTATGATTTGAATGTTGGAGACATGGTGATGTTGAAAGTATCGCCTTGGAAAGGCGTAATGCGGTTTGGTAAGAAGGGCAAATTGAGCCCAAGGTATGTTGGCCCGTTTAAGATTTTGAAACGGGTCGGGTTGCAAGCTTTCAAGTTAGAACTCCCACCCGAACTTCAAGGTGTTCACGATACGTTTCATGTAAGTTATTTGAAGAAGTTCGTGGGTGAAGTTGAAAATATAATCCCATTCCAAGAGTTGCGGGTTGATGCCCCGAATCGATTGATTGAAGAACCCGAAGCAATACTAGAGACAAAGACCAAGAAACTTCGGAATAAAGAAATTGAATTGGTGTTGGTCAAGTGGAAGCATTCACTTGGACCGAACTTGACTTGGGAAGTCAAGGACGAGATTCGGAAAAGATACCCGAACTTCGTGAACTATGATGAGATTTCGAGGACGGAATCTCCTTAAGGGGTAGATAGTTGTAACGACCTGAAATTTGTAAATAAATAAATGGTATAAAAATATGATAAATGAGGATAAATCGTTTAAGGAACGTAGGAATTGGTTTCGCGTCATTTGGACACCGTACGAGAAAGTTATGGGCGAAACTGGGTCGAGCCAAAGATCAAAAAGTGCAGCCCTAGCTGTCCAGGAAGTTCACGCCGTGAACTTTGGTTCACGGATCGCGAAGTCGGACCAGCCATTTTGACCATCAGGCGTGAACTACTTCCCGATCAGGTCCCGATCGCGAACTTCGTGTGCGTGAAAAAGTTCACGTCGCGAACTCGGTAACAATCGTGAACTTCGGTCGACACCAGCATTTAATACGGGAAATCTTCATTTAATACACACATAAACCCTAGTTTTCTCCTCTCAACTTGTGCGTGCGATTTTTGAGTGTAAAGTGACGATTGGAGCTTAATCTTCACTAGATCTTGGAGATTCTTGCTCACATTTGAAGATCAAAGGTAAATCTTCATCCCTCTTGTGTTATAAGACATAGATTCAAGTAGGGAAGCTTAAATCATAAACCCTAGTTATGGATTTGTACATGAATGGTTAAAGGGAAGTAAGATAACTTAGATCTATGGTATTTTAACAAGGAAAATATATTCATAAAATGAATCTATGAAAGGATGGTGATTTATGGAATTAGGGTTTTGATAATTAAAGGGGAAAATAGTGCTAGTAGTTGACTAGTCATAGATTATGTAGTTAGTATTGGTGATTGATGCAAACCATTGTATTGGTTTTGATAATAGGTTATCGATTGAAGGATTTGAGGCATTCAAATCTTGAGAAGTGAAATTGGTGTTCAAGGAACATGATATTGGATAAGCTTGGCTAAGGTGAGTATATGTGAACTTTCAAAACTGAGTACATAGTTAGTAAATGTTTTATGATTAAATGTTTTTATCGAGTCTTTAAATAATTTAGTTATTTATGTGATTTATGATGAATTGCTTATATGATGAGGAAATGATTAATTGATTGAGAAATGATGGAGCTATAAGCTCATAATGATAAGAGATAAGTGATGATGATGATGTTGTTGTCCCTAGGGCGTAGTAGATTGGAGGCATTCCGGTTATTACGGTACCTTAAGGTTAGTGGTAGATCGGAGGAATTCCGATTACCCAATACCTATGAGTCCCGGTAGATTAGAGGCATTCCGGTTACCGTGGATATGATGGTCTTGATAGATTGGAGGCATTCCGATTATCTTGACATTGGTCAAATGATGAAAGTAATGAAGTGACCCAAACGTACCTAGTAATATTATTTTAAGTTTAAATGATATTATTTGACTAGTTGTTTATCGGGTCTAAAACCCATGTATCTCACGAGGCAATTTTGTCTCACGTACTATGTTTGTGTTTTTGCTATGTACTCAGGTTCGGGATCGAAGATCTAGGAGGCCCGTTTAGAAGAGGCCTTGTTGAGATTAGCTCGGTGTTAATGATTAGAGTCCTTATCCTATGGTTAAGATATAATTTGTAACACCGTTTTTGTAAACTCTGATAATCTCGAACAAGAAACCTTTTCGTTTTTTGTAAAATCGGTATTTGACACCGATACAATATTATGTATTTTGGATTAAATGTTATTTAAATGTTGTTTTGAAAATTGAGGTGTTACATAAACCTAACGTAATTAGGAACCTAATTGTATGCTTCCGTAACCTTAGATTAATACTTAATTAGATGTTTAAAAAAAACGGTTTCAAAAATGCCGTGTTACATGTTTCAATATAAAGGAGGATATTCACTATGAGTCGAATCCGTCTAGGTCTAGGTTTGGTTTTGAAGTACCGATTTAATTCATGTTCTAGGAGTTTAAGGAACTAGATTTTTCTCAAAACCTTACAATGGATCTAATATGATCTCTAGGAATTTCGTCTCAAGAAACCTATTTAAATTCACACTCCTGCTTGTTATTTCGAACTATGTCCGGCTTTCCAGGACCTTCTAATCCTTGGAATTTATTCTCTACAGATCAGACTTTAAGTTTCACCTAGGTTATGGGTATCAAATCTCGGACCCCTATTTCTAGTGAGTCGCTGACTAGGTCAAAAGGTATGAAAAGTCAGGGGAATTACTAGATTAATTCAATGTTGTCAATATTTAGTCAACCAAGTAATAAACAGATTCAATAATGCAAAATTAAAGGTTTAACAAAAAGGTTCTTTATTAAAAACACAAGTATTCAAACATTCATCATCAAATCCTAAGAATATCCAAACCTAAAACCCTAACTTCATCTAATCATAGCGAATATAAGATGATTACCACATAGACATGCTAAAAATCATCAAACAAACGTGAAGAATTGTAAACATAAACATAATGATAATCAAAAGTGATAGAAAACCAATGTTTAAGCCTTGAAATCTTGATCTTGAGTGCTCCAATGGTATTTTTCGGCTGCCTGTCGTATTAGGTCAAAAGTTTTTGAATCAGATCTGCAGATTCGCTTAAATATGTGTCAGATCGCACTAAATCGCGTCGCTAAAGTCAAGATAGCGGCGCTAAGTTGAATCCGCCATTTTTCGCTCTTTAGATAGCGTCGCTAAGTTGAATCCGCCATTTTTCGCTCTGCTATCTTAAAGATAGCGGTGCTATCTGTCTTTTCTGATGGCAAACAACGACTTGTTTTAGCGTTTTGGACTGAAATAGCGACGGAGATAGCGACATAGATAGCGGCTCTATCTCTTGAATTTCTGCATTTCTTCATTTCTTGTACCATTTTGACCCGTTTTTGTTACTTTTTCTTCATAGCCTGCAAAATACAATGGAAACTACATTTTGAGTGATAACATTATATCTTAATCAATAAACACTCATAAAAAGAAGTATACTGGCAGATAAATGTATGTATAAATCTGTCAATATCACTATCTTCATTGGAGATTGGTCTTTTTCGAATTGCCTCAATCCGATTCGTCTTTTAAGATGCTTCTTCTTGTGTTCCGGCCTCAAGATTAACATCTATAAAAGTAATATTCTCGGGATTGGGGTTCCTTCTTCCGACGTAGAAACCTTCGCTAATTGCTTTAATTGTAGGAGTGGTTCGTTCCCTATAACTTATCTTGGGTTGCCTATTGGAGTGTCTATGAATAGGTGCGATTCTTGGGATCCTATTATTGAAAAATTCCAGGTCAAGCTTTCTAAGTGGAAAGCGGATACCCCCTCTTCCGGAGGGCGGCTCACCTTATGTAAAAGTGTTTTGGGTAGCCTCAATATTTTTTACCTTTCTCTTTTCAAAGCCCCGCAAAAAGTTATCAAAATTCTTGCAGGCATTCGGTCCAGATTCTTCTAGGGCTCATCGGGTAATCGCCGCAAGATTAGTTGGGTGGCTTGGGATGGTACTATAGCTAATAAATCTGCTGGTGGGCTCGGGATCGGCAGTTTAAAGGCGCAAAATGTGTCTCTTCTTTGTAAATGGTGGTGGCATTTCAAGACGGACGGTGTTTCTCTTTGGAAGTCTGACATTCAATCCCTTCACGGAATGATGGCGGCCTGGGCACTAATGTTTCGTCACTAATGTTTCGTCAGGTAAATTTTCTGGTTTATGGCGGAATATTCTGAAAGTTAATAAAGACGGAGGAAAATTAAATTTGTGTTTCCAAGATTTCTTTCAAATTAATCAGGATGGTGAGTGGCGTTGGGCCTTGGACAGATCCGAGATCTTCTCGGCTGCGTCTTTAAGGTATGCTTTTGATGACTTGTTTCTCAAAAAATGCAATCAGACCCCGTTCAAATGGCTAAGACTTGTTCCCGGTAAAATTAATATTCATGCTTGGCTTGTTGCTCTTAGAAGATTGCTGACCAAAGCTAATCTGGTTCACAGCGGTGTGCAATGTATTAACGACCTCTGCCCCCTTTGCGGTAACTTTCTTGAAAATGAAGACCACCTTTTTCGGGTTTGTTCTTTTTCTACTTCTGTTTTGCAGCTTATTGGGTCTTGGTGGGGATTTGATTGCGGTGTGTTGAATTGTCTCGAGGACCTGTTCTCTTGGGGTTCCTTGTGCGGCTTATCGGGTGATAGGAATGACTCTTTCATGATGGTGATTTACTCGTTTTTTTGGTGCATTTGGAAGGCCCGTAACGGCTTCGTCTTCAGGAATACTATTGTTTCCTGCCCGGGGTCAATTCTTTGTAACATTCAGAATGTGTCCTATTATGGTGTAAAAATAGGAGATTTAAGGATAGGGTCGATTTTTGTTGGTTCAATTGGTGTTGTAATCCTTCCTTTTGTATTTCGTGATGTACTCTTTTGGGTTAGCTTCTTGCTAGTCTCTTTTTATGTTAGTTTTCGGGTCTCTTGCGAGGGGTGATGACCTTGTGAAGCTCCTTTGCTCGAGTTCCCTTGTTGGCATTAAAAAAAAAAAAAAAAAAACTATTCCAAAAAATTTGAAGGATTACAGGTGCTAACTCTAGGCATCATACTAATTTTCCCATTACGAGCTCTAAAAACACAATTTTTCCAACTTCACCACCTCGCCAACGCTGACACGCTCCTACTAGTAGTGGCTTCAAATAACTGATTGATCTGTTCTGAATTTCATGAGATCTCGTTAATCTGAAATATATAAACCCTAAAAAATCACCAAGTAGTGGCAGATCCAACACATCAATTCATCTCTTGAAAAAAATCTTTTCTGATAGCAAATAACAAAAATAGAAAGAGGATTTTACAATTACAAGAGAGCATTACCATTTGCCGTTAATTAGGGGAGAAAATGGGGTGCTCTCTTTCCGGTCTCAACGCCCTATACGACGCCGTCAACGGTGGCGCTGATGTTTGGATCAACGACAAGCGCTTCAAGGTCATCCGTCAGCTCGGTGAGGGTGGTTTTGCCTACGTCTACCTAGTCAAGGAAGTTGGTGGCGGTGTCTCCAAAAAATTCAAAGATCCCTCTCATATCGCTGGTAAACACAAATCCCCTCCAGTTCTTTGGGTTTCAAATTTCGAATAATCTGCATTGCATTTGTTGATTTCGTTACACTTGTGAATTGTTCTGATCCTGATTTAGAGTGAGATGTAGTGATTAAGGGAGGTCATTATGAATTTTATAGATGAATGATGATTTATCTGCAGAAGATGGAACTTACGCTATGAAGAAAGTTCTGATTCAGAATAATGATCAGTTGGAGTTGGTGAAAGAAGAGATCCGTGTATCTTCACTCTTTTGCCATCCAAATCTGCTACCATTGCTTGATCACGCCATTATTCCAGTAAAGGTAGGTTGATTGTATAAATATTGTTACAAATAAAGATCATAAAGCTTATGTAATAATTATGCTTTCATTTAGTTTTTTGAGTTCAATTAAGCTAAGATTTGCTTGTTAATTACTTCTCTGAGTAGGGCGCACCAGAACAAACATGGACACATGAAGCATACCTGTTGTTTCCAGTACATTTGGATGGAACATTGTTGGACAATGCAAATCTAATGAAATCTAAAAAGGACTTCTTTTCTACTTGTCATGTTCTTCAAATTTTCCGACAGGTAAACTAACTAATTATTATTTTTAAACAATCAGTCATCAAGTACGATTACAATTTACAAATAGTAATAATGTAAATATATGAATGACAAGTATTTGTGCAGCTTTGTGCAGGACTGAAGCATTTGCACACACTTGAACCCCCATATGCACACAATGATGTAAAACCAGGAAATGTTCTTTTAACACACCGTACAGGTCAACCACCTTTAGCAATTTTAATGGATTTTGGGAGTGCTCGTCCCGCTAGAAGACAAATCCGCGCTCGATCAGAAGCATTACAACTGCAGGTTATTCCCGCCACATATTTTATATCCATTTAGGATATTAATATTTATTTAATCATAATGTTTTTTATTGATCAGGAATGGGCATCTGAGCATGTTTCAGCACCTTTTCGTGCTCCTGAATTATGGGATTGCCCTAGCCAAACAGACATCGATGAACGAACTGATGTTTGGTCACTAGGCTGCACTTTGTTTGCCATTATGTAAGATTAATAAATGTTATACATACAATTATATATACAAGTTTATGTATGTATTATTGAACAGGTATGGTGCATCCCCTTTTGAGTATGCATTAGGGGAATCAGGTGGAAGCTTGCAATTGGCTATTATGAATGGAGGGATAAAATGGCCAGCAGCCGGCCCTAAACCGCCTTATCCAGAAGCTCTTCATCAGTTTGTTTCATGGATGATTCAGCCTCAGCCAACTGTTCGACCACATATTGATGACATCATCATTCATGTCGACAAATTGATCTCCAACTTCTCTGTTTAACGCATATACCGGATTTCTTCTAGATGAAAGTTAGTTGATTTTATTGTTATATGATTGTTGTGGACATAAATAAATGAGATTATCTTTGATTAAAGAAGAATACATACCATGGTACTTCTAAGACTCTAATTTTGTACCTTTTTACTTATTTATGATTATTATTATTATTACATTTTTGTAGTTGGGCATCCCTTTGTACATGGTCCACTTAAAAATCAAATTTGGTTGGAAAACCGACTTTTTTCCTGCAGGACATTTATGTTCTAAATTGGCTGCTTAGAACATTTTCTGATGACTTTTATGTTTTAAACTTCCATTTATATGATGCTTTCTTCAAAATATATAAATTTTACCGAAATTTAATTTTGTTAAAGAAATGTTGTAATTATTTATTTATTTTTTATAATTTTACGTGCAAATATGTAATACTCTTGTCTATATAACCTCAATAAACATAGCATCTTGACTATAAAATAAGTAACATGTATTAGAGCTCCAAAGAAAGGAAAAGAACTTAACATTATCGTCTTAGAATGTCTTTGTTCAAGCTTTTTAATTGAAAACCCATCTCGTTCTTAAAACGCCCAAGGAATGGAGTGAGTGACCTTATTTTTCAAACTCGAGCTCAACTCAAATAGATAATTGACAATTTTGAGCTTGACTCGGATAATAAGTATAAAAATAAAAATAAAAATATTTTTCAATGTTAGTAAAAAAGGGTAAAGGAGTGTACCACTGACACTGGCCACATATTGTGACCGGACACCCGACCCAGCAACAGGTGCATTCCCCGGCAAATCACCTAACAATGATATCCACACCTCTGCTTGGGCTCGATATACGAGACCCAGCATTTTCAGCACAGAGGGGGACCCACGTTTCAAAGGGGCTGGTGGCCACAAGAGGGGTTTCACGGGGTTTGAACCCGGGACCTCCCACATAGGAGGCCCAAGTCTTACCAACCGCGCCCACCCTTGTGATTAAAATGTTGCTTACAGGATGTTTTTTTTTCAATGTTAGTATTAATCAACTATATGCTTTCAAGCTCAACATGACTTTTGAACTCGAGTCGAGTCGACTCGACTCAATTATATATTACAAGAATTATGTATAAATACATATATATGAAAGGGAAATTTTGTAAAATGCTTGCAAGGTTTTCGAGTCGAGTATTTTAATACACAAACTCAACTACTCGAATAGGTCAAGTTGATTTCAAAATATATGTCTAGTAGCTAGGTTTTGAATACGTAGTTGACACAATTTGAAAAAATAAAGTGACAGATGCAGAAAAAAGAAGCATCTACCGCCACCAAAAACAGCACCAGCCACAAGCTTATTCACTAGTCAGCCACTTACACCGTTTCAACTTTTCTTGGATTCTCCTTCCAACATAAACTCCATGCATATATAAACACCCCCATGATCAACTACTTGACTTGCTAAAAAAAATGTGGACTTCTGATCGTTGTTCAGCCGGTTACGGTTACGGTTGCTGTAACTGCCACACACCCCAAAACCCATGTACCTGTTGCCATGCACCCAACCCCATGTGCTACAATAATGTATTGCCAAATTACCAGTTTGCCCCCACCTCTAATGTTAACCCTAATTTTAACACAGTGATGAATGATGATCAGAAAGTGATCAGCGAGCAAATGGCTACTAATGAAATTGATTCTTGGTTGCTTGAAGATGAAAACACCGGAAATGATCAGTACCAGGGGGGTATTCCGGTAAATTACAATATGCTTCCGCTTCAATCTTCTAGGGAAGAACAAGAACCGATATTCACGTTTTCTCAACATGATTTTTCAAGACCTTCCTTTAATAACACGTTTGCAAGTTTTATGAATGTAAAGTTCTTCTAAACTCCTATTTTCAGCAAACTATAAATACAGTACTCCCAAAAACTGACTTAATAAATTCATCTCTAAGATATGATATTTAAGAATTTTTTTTTTGGTTGCTCTTTTTGAGCTTTATTAATTGGTCCCTTGATCGCTTTTTTAAAAATTTCTTGGTGTCAGGGATGTCCTAAAAGTAACAGGATTTTTAGCACTATGTTTTTTTTCCATTCGGCAAGTTTTTCCCGTTTATCACTCACGTGCATAAATCACTTGTACGATGAGGTATGTACCAATTTGCCCTTTTCATGAGGATTTCCTCCCGATTTTTCTCTCCAAAAAATATGATTTTATAGGCATATATGCATGTAAAATTATACTAACCACTTAATTAGTCTTATGTGTGTCAACTATTTAATTAAATCTTTTAAACTACCAAAATATGCTATTTTCTCGTTGTTTTATGCAACAGTTGGACCATTTGATATTTAACTTCATTAATAGTTAATGTATATACTGAATATATATCATTACTAAACTATATTATTAAATTTATAATATAACTTCGATCTCTTATAATTCGTTTCAATATCATAGGTTATCACCTCTAATGTATACCGCTTCCTTTTAATGAACAATATCATAGGCATCTCTCCCACCAACGGTTACCAACAGTTTTCCAAACACTGCGGATTTTCCAAGAGGATGGGGAGTAGACCAGTTCTCATTTTTACCCTTTCATCATGGAAATTTTACTGAAGAAACAGTTGGAAGCCATTCAAACTCAACCACCATATCATCATCAGAAAGACCACAAATACAACTAATTCCAACAAATGCATCAAGAAAACCCTCCAACTTCCCTCCAATGACTAGGCAAGAACGCCTCCTACGTTATTTTGAAAAAAAGAAAGCTAGAAAATACGAGACGAAAAAACATCATTCCTCGAGGAAAACATTCGCACAAACTCGACCTCGAGTACGAGGTAGGTTTACAAAGAGTTCTCAGACAGATACAAAGACAAATGTTTAAGTGAAGTAATGTAAATTTATAGCAATAAGAAAGCACAAGTTGTAATTGTGTTAAGTTGGATTATGATATTAAAGTAGTAATTTAATTACTTGATAGATTATGAATTTATTATGATTTCATGATTCTATCTGACTAGACCTTAACCTTGTTCTTTTTTAGAGGACACCTAAAAAGAACAAACACTTTATGGGACCATTATGTTAGTGATAATGTATTCGAGATAGTAAAGTTGAGGGTAATTAAAATCGCCAAGCCTACTTTGACTAGGAAAATAATTAGAAATGCAAATATTTTTTTGAAGAAGTAATAGTCTCAAAGGAAAGTGTACTTCTCTTTTCACTACAAGAAAATATCTCTATAGCGACGAAATCTATATGACGACAATTGTTGTAAGACAGAGATACATGTAGTGACGACAAGTCGTCGTTATAAAGTTGACCAAAACTGATGCTTGACTTTACCTATACCAACGACATGTGGTCGCAATATAGTGAAAACGAACTGGAAAATTTTGACTAACCTTATACCGACGACAAGTTGTCGTATAAAATAAAAAGGAAATTTTGATATTGATTTTCTTTAATTACGGTTTGTAGAAAAAGAAACGACAACATATGATGAAAAGCCTATGGTGACGGTCATTATAGCGACTATATGTCGTCGGGGTTGGTCGACCTATGGCAATGACACCTGTGGTTGACGTATGCCGACGACAAGTTGTCAGGACAGCCTATGGCGACGACATGTTGCCGCGACTTTGGGCGTCCTCATGATAGTGGTAGATTCTTGTAATGTTTGGAATGGAGTGTAATATTTATACTACAAAACTACTTTTTTTACTATATTTTATAAGTTTTAGAATAAATTGTACAAAGTGTATGAATAAATCCTTTTAGTATATATCGTCTCCCTTTTGAAATAAGGGACCAGATTTCGAAGGTAAATTACTTTTGAACAAATAGAGAGTTTATTGGTGAATCCTTAGTATAAGTCAAAATGGTTGACCAACCTACATTTTTTGTCTAATTTTTTTTAAAACTGGTATAAATAATTAATAAATTTAAGAGTTTTAATAACAATAGCCGTAAGAATTATGATAAGATATGCATTAAAGTTAATTTTTAATCAACTCTTAAATTTTAAAAGTTATATACCAATAATCATAAATTATTATATAATTTTTGAGAAATGATAATGACAGCCGTAAGAGCTGTCAATAAGAGGCTAATATCAATGTAAACCAATCCCATGCATTTTAGGAATTACTTGTTTATCAATGAATGTACAACCCTTTTATACTTCTTAAAGACAGCCCTTCGTACTGTCATTAACAAAACTCATAATTTTTATATGCATTTGAGACATCATTATCAAGACTAGGGGTGACAATTTCTGACCCGACACGAAACCCGACCTGAAACCGACACGAAAATTAACAGGTTTGGGTTGAGGTAAAAGTTAATTGGGTCAGTCTCGGGTTGAGTCAGCTGACCCGTTTATTAAACAGGTTAGGTTCGGGTCAATGATAATTTAAATGGGTCGACCTGCCAACCCGTTTAATTATTAAAATATACTTTAAAAATTATATATTTATAATTAATTTATAGTTTACTAGTTAAAACGTAATTAGTAGTTAGATAAAAATTAAAAAATATTACTTAGTAATTTGGTGTTTAGTATTTTGTTATGAATTTGTGTAATACAAACAACATTTTCACTTGTTTGACCCGTTTAATTTGTTTGACCCGATAACCTGTTTAACCCGTTTAATTAAATGGGTTATATGGGTTAGGTTTGGGTTGAAGTTAAACATGTTAGGGTTGAGATATCTGACACGTTTATATAAACAGGTCGGTTTCGGGTTGAACGTTTATGACCCGTGTCAGGATCGATTAACTATATGGAAGTTAATAAACACTTTAGATATAATTGAATATAGAAGTTGCAGCGGATCAACACTATATCAACACTATATAGAAGTTGCAGAGATGCCCCCCTTGTGGTTTCTTGGCACCGGGGTCCTTTGAGTAACTCCTCAAATGAGTCATCACTCAAAGTTGCCGAGGTCTGGGTCCTAATTATGTTTTCACTGTCCTGTGCACCCACCTTTGGGGCATCAGTAGTGAAATCCCTCGCCTCATGTCCTCTCTCCTCCTTGGAGGACAACTCTTGGAGCCTGGGGTTTGACTCAATGTGTCCCCTGGTGTCCTTTAAAGATTTCTTTCTTTTGTAAATAGTGGAAATATTTTGGGTTTTGTCTGGCAGGTCTTCCACAGAGTGAAGAGTAGCACTCTGCAGATTTAAATCAAGTTCCTGGGACACATTCAGGACTTCTGTTTGGGCTGGTGATTGAGTGACTAGTTGGGGTGGTGTTTGGGCTGTATTTGGGGGTGATGGAGTGGGTTGAGGTTCAACTTGGGGTGTAGCAATGGTTGAACCCTCTCCAATAAGAGTTTGATCTTTGATCATGTTAGGAAACAAAAGGGTTTCCTTGCCCGAAAATTTAAATTGTTTTCTCATATTTGAGAAAACTTTCTTGTTCAACTCAGGTAGTATGAAAATGTTTTTAGGAGTTGACAAGTTTTGTAATTCACAATTTATGATATGTTGTAGAAATCTGGGATACATTAAAAATTTAGAAGAACTAAGATTTCCCAACATACCTTCAAAAATCATTTGAGAAAAATTAAATACTTGGTCTGTGGATAAACAGACAACAGCAGATGCTATTGCCTTATTAAACTCATTCCAAGTACTTCTTTTTGGAGAAATACAATGCAGGATAGTGTGTACTAAGAATTTCCATTGTGGGGAGAGAAGACCCTTTTGAAATGTTACTATGTCCAGTCTTCCCTCATAACCCATTTTTTGTAAAATTTCAGCAATGTATTCCTTAGGTAGAGTAAACATACCTGAATCGTCATGTAGTTGTAGATGGTGTCTGATTGATTGTTCTGTTACTGTGATATGCTTTCCATCTACTTGTGATTTGATCATTGAAATGGTTGTTCCTTCCGTTTGCTCAGCATTGGTCCAGAAATCTACCAAGTGCTGTTGATATGATGTTGGTTTTACAGTTAAGGCAAACTGTATATAGGAATTTCTCAAGAATTTGACGATCGGACGAAAATCTTTTGTGCCGTCGGGATTCTTTAGAAAGGCACACATGTTGTGAAATTCTGAATATTTAAGATCGGTTTTAACATTCAAAGATTTTAGAGTTGCCATTTTTGTTGAATTTTGTGAAGAACAGGAATGAATTTTGTTATTGACGAAGGGTTTTTGATCGTAAGCTAGGGTTTATCGAGAGGATTTAGCAAATCGAAGTGAAGATAATGCTAAACTAATCGACTGCCGCCTTTTATATCTTTCGATTTAACCTGCAAAACTACTAAAATGTCCTTCGAATCATAACATAACGGTTATTTTCATGGGGGTTAGTTTGGTAATTGTGTTTCTGAAACACCAGTAGTAAATAAGATATCAGTAGTAAAACGTCAGTGGTATCTACCAACATCAGTAGTGACTAAAGACTTTGACATCAGTAGTAACTATGGACATCAGTAGTAACCACTAACACACAAGACCAGTAGTATATGTGAATACCAGTAGTACTGACCACCAGTAGTATTTATGTATACCTAATACACACCAGTAGTAATAGACTACCAGTAGTATTTTGTGTACATTCCTACACACCAGTAATACAAATATACCAGTAGTAAAACACTTAAGTAAAAAATAATATTTTACAACAATAACTTTACACATGATTTTAAGTGAGATTTTAATTTATCAAAATCATTCCAATACTGCTAACCAAGAAGTTGAATCTTCCTACATCAAATGCTTTTGTAAAAAGATCTGCTAATTGATCATCAGTATGGATTTTAACTACTTTGATTAGTTTCTTTTCATTACAATCTCTTATAAAGTGAAATCTTATTTCAATGTGTTTAGTTTATGAGTGTTTTACTGGATTGTTCACAATACTAATAGCACTTTGATTATCAATAAAAATAGGAGTTTTTAGGATAGAGATACCAAAGTCTAGTAGCTGGTTTTGAATCCAGAGTACTTGAGCACAACAAGCAGATGCAGCTACATATTCTGCGTCAGCAGTTGATGTTGATACATTTGTTTGCTTCTTACATTGCCATGACACCAGTCTTGATCCAAAGAATTGACATCCACCAGTAGTGGACTTTCTATCTTGACATTCACCTCCATAGTCACTATCTGTGTAGGCTATGAGTTCAAAGGGTGAATCATGTGGATACCATAGACCTAGTGATGGTTTGCCTTTCAAGTATCTGAATATTCTTTTAACAGCCTGCAAGTGAAGTTCTTTGGGTCTTGCTTGATATCTTGCACACACACAAACACTATACATAATGTCAGGTCTTGATGCAGTTAAGTACATCAAAGAGCCTATCATTGATCTATATAAGTGTTCATCTACATCCTCCCCCTCAACATCAGGATGTAGGTGTTTGTGTGTTTCCATTGGTGTACTAGCACTTTTACTGTCTTTCAGATCAAACTTTTCCAAGATGTCTTTGACATATTTTGATTGATTTATCAAAATACCATCAGTTCTTTGATTGACTTGGAGTCCAAGGAAGAAGTTCATTGGACCCATAGAGCTCATCTTGAATTTAATCTGCATCAGTTCTTCAAATTCTTTGCATAATAAATCATTGGTTGAGCCAAAGATGATATCATCTACATAGATTTGTACCAGTAGTATATCATCTTTGACTTTCTTTGTGAACAAAGTTTTATCAATGGCTCCTCTTTTAAAGTTGTTCTTCAATAGGTATGATGATAATGTGTCATACCATGCTCTTGGTGCCTGATGTAGGCCATATAGAGCTTTATCCAATTTGAACCCATAATCACCATGTTTTGGATCTTCAAAACCTGGAGGTTGGCAAACATAGACTTCTTCTTCAATCTTCCCATATAGGAATGCACTCTTCACATCCATTTGATAGACTTTGAACTTCTTGAATGAAGCATATGCTAGAAATATCCTTATGGCTTCAATTCTAGCAACAGGAGCATATACTTCATCATAGTCTATTCCTTCTTCTTGAGTGTATCCTTGGGCTACAAGTCTAGCTTTGTTCTTGATCACTATACCTCTTTCATCTTTCTTGTTTCTGAAGATCCATCTTGTTCCAATGGCTCTTTTTCCTTTGGGTAGAGGTACAAGTGTCCAAACAGCTTGTAACTTGAATTGAAGGAGTTCTTCTTGCATTGCCTCAATCCAGTTTGAGTCCTTCATTGCTTGTTGGATTTTCTTTGGTTCATCCTGAGACAGAAAGCATTCAAACATACATTCATTAGCAATTAAACTTATATTACACATATTTGCAGTTAAGCTTTTGTTTAATTTGCTTCTTGTTTGTAGTGGTGAGTTAACATCACTTAGAACAAGGTCTAATGTATGGTTTTTCTGAGTCCTTGTGGTTGTAGTTTTATCAACTACTAGTTGATTTTCAAGATTGGACTCATTTGTCTCAGGAAGTTGTTCTTCTAGAGATCATTCATTGTCATTGATGTTTGGTTCATCATCATCTTGGTCAGAGTTGCTACTGCTATTGTCTTCATTGAGATCAGTAGTATTGTAGTTGTTGTTACTGGCATCAGTAGTATCTTGAGAATCTAGGTTAATGTTGGGACCGGTAGTATTTTGAGTACTATTACTGGTATCAGTAGTATTTGAATTACTACTGTCATCATTCTCAGAGTTACTACTGGTTCCAGAACTTGAGTTATTACTGACATCAGTATTAACTGTGGGAGCAGTATTAACTACAATGTATCTCATCTCCTCTTGACCAGTATTAGCAGATGATGTTCCTTCCTTTTGATGGTGACAATTTGAATTACCTGCATTGAAATTCATGTTAGAATTAAAGGATTTGGTTAGATTGTCAATGTCAAATAGCCAATCTGGACCATTTCCTTGTTCATTAGGTACATTTTCATTAAATGATACATTGATGCTTTCTTCAATTATCCTTAGTCTTTTGTTGAATACTCTGTATGATTTGCTTTGAGTAGAGTATCCCACAAAGATTCCATCATCAGATTTGCAGTCAAACTTACCAATTTGTTCTCTTGTAATCAAAATAGTACAAGGACAACCAAATGATTTTAGAAAACTTATGGAAGGTTTTCTTTTATTAAAAAGTTCATATGGTGTTTTAAAATGTGGCTTCACTATTAATACTCTGTTCTGAACATAACAGGCAGTATTAACAGCTTCTGCCCAAAAAGTGATTGGTAATTTTGAATCTGCTAACATTGATCTTGCTGCTTCAATGATGGTTCTATTTCTTCTTTCAGCTACACCATTTTGTTGTGGAGTTCTAGGTGAGTTGTATTGCCTGTCAATTCCTTTAAGATCACAAAAATTAATTAAGTTAGCATTTTTAAATTCTGTGCCATTATCACATCTTATGGCTTTAACTTTTTGATCAGATGTGTTCTCCAGTTTGACAATTAAGTTCTTTATGAGTTCACTTGTTTCATTTTTTGTCCTGAGAAAGAAAACCCATGTATATCTGGAAAAGTCATCAGTAATAACAAGACAATATTGTTTCTTTCCAATACTCATTACATTTGTAGGTCCAAAAAGGTCCATATGTAAGAGCTGTAAAGGAACAGAAATAGAGTTCACAGTTTTGGACTTATGAGAAGTCTTGTGTTGTTTACCTTTTAGGCATGCAACACAATGATGATCACACATGAATTGTTTTTGAGGTAGTCCAGTGACCAGATTTCTTTTTACTAAATTGTTCATGTTTTTAAAATTTGTGTGACACATCCTTCTATGCCATAGTTCTGATTCAGTGGTGTTTGCCTTGGATATAAAATAGTTGACCTCATTTGTAGAAATGAGTTCTCCCCCTATATCTAGGCAATACACATTGTTTCTCCTTGGAGTTCTTAAAACAACATATTTTTCATCTAAAATAAAATCAGGAGAAAGAATGATGCACTCAATGTCTGTGAAAAGAATTTTATTCTTTTTATCACACACTTGAGACACACTGACAAGATTGTATTTTAGTTCAGCTACATAAAATACATCATCAAAGGTAATTTTGCCATTTGTAACAGTACCTTTACCTGTGATCTTACCTCCCTGGGGATTCTCACCAAATGCCACATATCCTCCATCAAATGACTTGAAATCTTTAAGAATTTGCAGATTTCCAGTCATGTGCCTTGAGCATCCACTATCAATATGTCATGTTCTTCCTTCTTCTGGGATCTGAATGCTCTACACAAGTGAGTAAAGGATTAGTTAAGTTTGGGAACCCAAGCTTTATATGTCTTGGGTTCATCCTTTGAGAAATAAGCTTTTGGGGATTTAACTTTAAACACTTTTGGTACCCATACTTGTTTATTACTGGTGTTTTGTTTTACTACTGCTCTTTTGAAATTATTACTAGTGTGAGAATTTCCTACTGATCTTGGTTTATACCCGTGAATTTTTGCTTTTGAATGCTTTACTACTGATGGACCAGTAGTATTTAGGTACTTACCATGTTTAGAATGACCAGTAGTGTTTTTAGGGTTGACACCAGTAGTATTTTTGAAAGTTGTTTTGGGAGCAGTAGTATTTTTGTAATTAGGGTTTTTACCAGTAGTATTCTTATATTGGTACCAAACAGCATTATAATTAGGGTTAACACCAGTAGTAAATTTGTTAAAGTTTTTACTGGTGTTGGAAAATTTAAAATATTGTTTATTTTGATTGGATTTTCCATTGTTCTTGAAGTAATTGCTGTTCTTTGGGCTTCCAACTCTTCTGTTTTGCACAAATCTTGGTGCACTTCTTCCAAATCTTGGAGTTTCAGCAATTGGAGTTTTGATTTTATTTACTACTGAAGGACCAGTAGTATCTTTTAACTTTTGAGTTTTTGCATTTTCTTTAAAAATTTTAAATTCCTTTAACTCTTTGCAGTTTATTGGATTGAAGTGACAATCCTTTGCTAAATGGTTCATTTTGTTGCATATAACACATCTTAATTTCTTATTTTTAGCACCTTCATGTATTCTTTGGTCTAAGAGTTGTTTTTTATTTCTTTCATTTCCCCTTGTTAAAATTTTTGGTACATTTTCTGCATTATATTTAGGAGATTCATTTAGACTTTGAGCTGTGTGAAAACTTGTATCAATTGATTTTGGTGATTCAGTTTGAGAGATTGTAAATTCAATTGATTGATCATCATCAGAAGAATCATTTGATTCAGATGTTTCATTATGTGATTCAGTTTGATTTTCAGTTTTTAATTCATTAATGATTCTTTCTGAACTGTTTTTAAGTGGTGGAATGATTTTATATGGAGGTGGTACAGCATGATATCCCACCCCATGAACAACTTTTTCTTTAGTTTGATTATTAGTTAATTCATCAAGAATTTTAGTGCTTCTTTCAAATTTTTTAATTGTTAATTTATTTTGTTCAATTTCAAGTTGACATTCTTCTAATTTACTTGTTAGTTCTTTATTTTTTATTTCATAAAATTCTTTCTCATCCACAGCCTGAAGCAATTCTTCCTTTATCCTTTGATCAATCATCTGGTACACCTTTATTTGATGTTCTTGATCAGTAATCACACCATCAAATTCATGATTTCTTCTCACTGCTTTTGCTAAATCTTCATTTAATTTAGTGTTTTCTTTTTCTAAGTTTTTAACAATTTTAGCACATTCAGAAGTACAAGGTCTAGGTTTTACCTCAGTTTTGTTGTCAGTAAAGGCCATGAGAGCTTGATTTTGAGCATGCTCCTCTGCTTGGAAGCTCCAGTCATAGCCTTGTCCTTGTTGTGATACAAGGGCAGTTGATTTTGATCTTTTGTCTGGCTGAGGACATTCTTTTGCAAAGTGACCAAGGTTGTTACAGTTGTAATATTTGACTTTAGTTTTGTCAAATCCAGCTTTGTCACCTTTGTTGAAGTTGAGGCTTGTCCTACCAGTTCTTTTTAAGAATCTTTTTGTCCTTAGGCTCAGCATAGCCATCTGCCATTTAAGATCCATCTCCTCAAGATCATCTGGGTTTAGTTGTTCCAAGTCATCACTAATCAATGCAGTATGCACATGACTAGTGAAGAAGGATTCCCTTGCAGCATCCTCAGAATCTGCAGCCTTTCCTGTGAAGGTTTTCTGACCTTGACCTGTACTAGAGACAAATGCAGCATTATTAGAAGAAATAGAAGGGTTCTTTTGGTTTACCTCAGTTTCAAATACTCTGAGATCATTGTAGAGTTCATCCAACTCTTTTTCTTCTAGAGCATCTCTTTATCTATATACCACTGTATACATGGCCCATTCTTCACTAAGAGATCTTAGGAACTTCATGTTGACATCTTCTTGATCCATCTTAACCCCAACCTGGTTAAGTTCACCAATTAGCTTATTGAATCTGTCAAACACTTGAGTAAGTGTTTCATTGGGTTTTCCTTTGAAGTTTTCAAAGTCTTGTTTGATAACAGACTTCATGTTCCTCTTGGTGCTCTTGGTCCCAACGAATCTCTTCTCCAGTGCTTCCCATAGCACCTTTGCATCATCATACTCAACAAAGAGATGTTGATAATCGTTAGGAATGGCCAGTAGGAGAGTGCTTAGAGCTTTGAGTTCGATGCCCTTGTCCTTCTTTTCCTTCTCACACTTGAGTTTGTCTGCCTCAGTTGCAGAGCTGCTTGCTTGACCAGGACCAGTTTTGTTTCCTTCAAGGACAACTTCCCACATAGAATAATCTGTAATAAGCATGTATTGCTTAATACGATTCTTCCACATCCCAAAGTTGTTGGGAGTGAGTATAGGAATTTTGTTGGCCTGAGTGCTTTCATTATTATCAGTCATGATTAATAATGTGTGTTTAAAGATTAAAACTTTTTGTTGTTCTTAACAAATCGTAGATCTAGAACCAATAAGCTCTGATACCACTTGTCAGGATCGATTAACTATATGGAAGTTAATAAACACTTTAGATCTAATTGAATATAGAAGTTGCAGCGGATCAACACTATATCAATGTAATTAAGAACAATGAACTGTAAATAATATGCGAAAGTATTAAGAACACAGTTTCACAAAAAGCTTCAATGTATATTATTGAGTTAACAATACACACGTACGTTTACAATTCGTAAGGAACTATTTATAATAGTCCTTGAAGCTAAACTATTTACCCTAGTTATTCTAGGACTTTGATTTACATTCGAATAATAAAGATATACATTGATTTACATTCTATAACTATCTCTACGAAGATCTCGGACTTGATATGCTTCCAAAACGCGTACCAGTAGTAAAATCATTCACCAGTAGTAAATGTGCATCGTCAGTAGTAACTCTGGTAACCAGTAGTAAGTCCAAAACCAACGTCAGTAGTAACTACTATTGATCAGTAGTATCTTCAATCTGTGCATGATCAGTAGTAACTAAGTTATAGTATACACCAGTATCAACTTCATCAGTAGTAACATGTTCTGCCCCATCAGTACTAATTATTGTCAGTACTAACTGCATCATCAGTATTAAGTTGATCTGTGTTTTACTCCAACAACCCGTCAACCCGCGAACCCGAACCCGTCAACCCAAACCCGGCCTGAATTGTCACCCCTAATCAAGACCCTAAATTTAATATGATTACAAAAACCTTTGGTTGTAGACACTTGACTATACTGCAGGTGACTTTTAACTCTTTTAAATTGTTTTGTATTTGGCCCGCTTTCTTTATTTACCAAATTGACCTCTTTTTAATCCAAATTAACCTATTGTCACATAATTGGTTAAAATCTCCCCCCTAAATCAAAGTATCATCTTTCTGGATATGAAATTGAATGTTAGATTTTCAGGTAATTAGAACTCATGATAATTAGTGTCAGATATTTAAGAATAAAGTGCCAGATATTATCTTCACTTTTCCACACGTAAGAAAGAAGTGCATACGTGTACCGCTTGGGCCCCACACAGCATGTGCAAAGGATATGATGTAACGATGCTTGTAAAAAATGTGGTCACAAACCCATTGAAATATTATATGGCTGCGTTTTTAAACTTTACAAATGGTCCAATTTTCGGTTCACTTTTTTCATTTCTTATGGGTATCTAATTCTGCACTCCCATTCGTTCTCATTTGATCGTTAACAAGGTTTATCTAACCTGCGTTTCAAATTACCACTTTTTCAAACCCCAGTTGTCAGTTGTTACCTAAATGGTGAAATTTGAAACTAAATAACCATCAATGTAAGTTTTAAAATAAAGGACTATTGGTGAAATTTGATATAAACATAAAGGACCATCCGTGAAATTTGTTATAAACCTAAGGGACCAAACGTGTAATTTACTCGGAGTAAATGGGAAGGGAAAGACGAAATGATCACCAAAATACCCTCACGTGCATCACACATGAGGTCACTCAACGTGAAAATTAACGGTCGTTTTCATAAAGGACCATCGGTGAAAAACCTTTCAAAAATAAGGACCATCGGTGCAATTTTTGAAACTAAAGGACCATTGGTGAAATTTAATATAAACCTGAAGGACCATCTGTGTAATTAACTCATAAAAGAATTAACTCAACCATAATTAAAATGAAGCGAAGATGATAGTGGTGGTGCACTGGTGTGTGTTTGATTGCACTTTTCACCTCCCAAATCAGGAAAGATATGAACCACTAGGAGTTAGAATAAAGATATGCACTTTTCTCATAAATTTATGGTATAAAATAAACAAGATTTTAGCCAAGTATTGGATTAAAGAGTTATAAGTGGACCACAAGGCAAAAAGGATCTACTTGAGCATTACTGTTGGTTATTCACTACCTTTTACTTTTCCTCAAGTATAAGTCTTTAGTACCACTAGATTAGATTTATGGTAATTGTTTTGTGCCATACAGAAACAAGATAAATATAGCCATGAATGTAACCAAAGGTTATTCTGTCTTATTTTTAAACATATTGCAATTTCCTTTCTCTGTGAGTCTATACAAATCTTTTTCTTATATTATATTAAGATGCAATTGTTTTGGACCTTAACATGTCTGGTTCGAAGTGGTTCATAAATAACCTATTAATCCGGTTGATTCGGCCGGTATGCTTTTTATTTCCCGGTCCAAGCAGTCAATCAGCCTGGAGTTTAGAACATTGACTATTTCTATCCATAACCTATTAACCCTCATAGCACTCAATTCAACTTACTTTTATTCTTAGTTTCTTACCCAACTAACTTTCCTCTACTTAACTTGCATCCTATAGGACCTCAAGTTAAGTAGGTGTAAACATACCTTGATAGATTATACAGAGATGTTTAGCAATTATATTTCATCAGAAAAACTGTAATACTAAATGAATATATTAACTTACGAATACAAAAAAGATTTTTAACCAAAAATGTACTTTTGCATTTATGTTCCATTATACAAATTTATGTCCATTTTAGTCACTAATCGACGACTTAGTGTTGTATTTCGGTCGGTCATCGACCTTATAAAAATTACCAAGGAAATAAAAATGATGGCCCGGCGGTGACGATTACCAAGGAAATAAAAATTACTTGTCACTTGTCAACTTATTAGCAGATTAGTATGTCTGCATCGATTTATTATCAGGTTGCTGAATAAACCAAATAAGATAAAAAAATCCAATTGAACAAAATATTATAAAATAACTATACTCAACTAAATATCAACAAATACTAAGAAATATTTTTAAGTCCCTCAATCAATTATGTGGCTGTGCTTCCTATCTAGCTCCTTTCACTCCTTTAGAGTATATAATTAAGCACTCCCATTGGTTGCTCTTTTTGAGTGGTTCTCGTTTCTTCAATCAAACCATATCCAAACAAGGGAATCAAGCAACCAATTATTGATCTTTTATAAAATTTACCACTAAAAAACGATGAAAAGATATTAAAAATATATATATAATTTGAAAGATATTCTATGATGTGGATACCATTTTCATAATGTTTAGAAAGTGCAACTAATGAAAGCATACCGATGCATTTTAACCAATTGCTTTTTGTACCTAAAATCTAATTATTTAGCGTGTCACGCCTTCAAAATAACTGGTAAGTGGTTAAGGTACTAGATCCATAATTACTGAAAATGGAATAATGAAATGTATAAAATTTAAAGAAAACATTATAACGTATGATCTTTTACTTAAAAACAATTACACTAATAGTCCTTTTTTAAAAAATACCTTTTTGCATCCTCTAACCTAATGTTCGTTGAAATTTCCTAATTAATTTTTTTAATAGACGTTATACTAATGAACTCTAGGTTGCAAAATATTTTTTATAAAAATGACCACTAATGTAGTTTTTTAAAACAAATGATCATACATAAAACTTAAGGCAAACCTCAAGGACCGTTCTCGGAATTTTGTCGCATTTAAATAAATGTTACTGTCAGAGAGCTTGGACTTGCACTAAGTAGTATAAAGATAATATTCTGTGTTGGTCATGGAATTGAAAATGATTGTAAGAACCACAAACTCTTTGTTTCTTGATTCGATCATAGATCTATAGCTGATCCTTAGAACGTACAGCTGGCACTTTTTTTATATTAAAGATACGTAATTTAGCCTTCTGAATGCAACAATAGAACTCTTTGTCACGCGCGTCTTTCTTTTCTATACCACAATCATATATTTTCTATTTCTTCATGAATATGAATTGATAGCCAACTTTTGATATACTAAACTACAATTTCTGGTTGTGTAGGGAATATACTTCATGTTAGGACCAAAATTGTAATAAGGTTAGGACTAATATTGTAATGGTTTTGACCTTTAAGTCCGTTAGTTAACATTAACCTTATTAAGTGGTAGAAGTATATAATGTAGTAAGTTTGACTTACAATGTAAGCTTTCCCTCACTTTAACAGATACACAATATTGAAAGCTGTTCATTCTCTTTAGTTACACACACTTACACCAAGAACACACACACACAAATTCTTCAATTTCTCACTCAAATCTCAATGGATTAGCTTGATTCTAGTCTCAATAGGTTTATCAATTGGTATTAGAGCAAAATCTCTATTAGAGAAGATCCAAATCGAGCTACAATGATCAAGATCTGAGTTTTTGAAGAAAAAGTTGAAGTTCGTTCATGAAAATTTAATGTTGTAAATTTTTTGTCCAAATTGAAGATTTGATCATGGATTAGTGTGTCTCCATTGTTTTTAAGAAGAATAGAATCGAATTCAGATCAATTCCGTCAACAATCGATCCTCAATTTGATGATTTTAGAGAAAAAGTGAAAAGTTAAAAAGTTGCTGAAAATCGAAGAATCGAAGCTTTGTTGTTATGGATTGATGAAGATGATCGGATCAAAGTATTAGCAATTGAATTTCGAGGAATTAGCAAGAAGAATCATTGAAATCGGTGAAGAAATGAGCAAAATCGGATTAGAAAGGTGAAGTATTTGAACGTTCGAACGTGTTCGTCAAGAAGTTCGACACGAAGAAGGTTGAAGAACAAGTTCGGCCTTTTTAAATCTCGGCCCGAGCTTGGTAAGTAATTCGGCCCAAGCTAGTATTTCGGCCCGAGGTTGAAGAACAAATTCGGCCCATATAGAACTTCTCACAAGTTCGGCCCGAATTACTTTGCAACCTTCGGCCCATTGAGTAGTTCGGCCCGAGCTTTGCTTAAAAAATACTTCGGCCCATTGAGTAGTTCGGCCCATTGAGAAGTTCGGCCCATATCGAATTTAAATCCAATTCACACAAGCTCGGCCTACCAATCCCAAATACAACCTGTTCTTCTTTCATAGTTCGGCTTCTTAAATCATAACCTCAATTCTTCACAGTTCAATCAATATTCGATCAAAAGAAGTTCGGCATCCATATTAAATCTAAATTCGTATTCGATCAAAAGAAGTTCGGCTTTAAATCTGCAATTCAATTCAATCACAGATTCATCAATCAAAGTTCGGAATTCACCAGTTAATTTCAAAAACAATTACGTCTTCAATTCCGATCAGCGTCAAAAACGATTTCATCCCACAATCGATTTAAATTCGATTTATTTACCTAATCGACTTCAATTTCGATCAATCGATTTCGTTTGCTTTGATTTGCCAATTTATTCGATCAGCGTGTTTTTGATTTCTAAAGGATCGGCTTCTGTTCGGCGTATTACTGTTTTTAGTCAATTTGACACAAGTCCACATAACCAATTTGACCACAATCTTCATTACAAAAGCCCAACAAACATATTGTAAAAGCCCAAGATTGTTGTTCGGCACATATTGTAAAAGCCCAACAACCATATCAATTCATATTGTTCAGCCTAATATTCAAACCCTAAACCGATATACACAAACAGTATTTGTACAAATTACAAATCCATTTAAAAATGACATCAAGAGATGCTCTGTCGATCGGAACCGATCTCAAACCTCCGGTTTTATACCGAGGTGAATACGCGCAATGGAAGAAACGGTTCCTCCATTTTATCAAAAATCAAGAACTGGCAACTGAAATACGTGACTCACTCGAAAATGGTGTAGCGGTATTCTACGAAGACGTAATAGCTGCACCAAACGCAACACCGCCAGTTCTTGGAGGTCGAACTCCGCTTCCTCAATCAAGATACAAGGCTCAACAAAAACAACGAGCTAAAGCAGATCTCCAATCCTTTTCATTCGTACTTCAGAGTTTACCGAACGAGATTTATAACAACTTAGACAGTTTGGAAACCGGTAAAGAGATATGGGATGAAATTCGAAAGCAAATGGAAGGCACCGTTTTAGGGAATAAAGCCAAGATGGTAACCACTCTGAATGCATACCAATCATTTAAAGCTTCCACCGGGGAAGAATTAGAGAGTACATATCATCGGTATTGCAACTTGTTGAATGAACTTCAAAGGAATAATTTGAAAAAGGAAAATTTGGAGATCAACATCAAGTTCATCAACAGTCTACTGCCAGAGTGGCCACATTTGGAAATAGTGTCATGCAACATAAAGACCTAAGCTCAATAGATGTGCATGAATTGTACGAATATTTACTTCAAAATGCTCCAATGGTGAAAGATATAGTCAAAACTAAACAGGAAAATGCAAACACTCTTGATACTCTAGCTCTTCTTACAAGACAATACCAGTCTACTTCATCTGGTAAACTGAAAGAAAAATCAGAAGAACCTGTTAAAGATACAAAAGAAGAAATGGAGACAGAATTAGAACAACTGTTGCAAGCTATGTCTTTCATCTCACGATATGAGAAGAAGTATTACTCAACTCCTACAAACAACAATCAGAGATCTTCATCCACTTTCAAGTCTGTACCATCTGCGTCAAACACATCTGACAAACCCACAATAACACCTTTGGATCCGACAAAGAAATGTTATAATTGTGGACTTCCTGGTCATTTCTCCCGAGACTGTAAGAAACCTAAAGTTCGGGATTCTGAATACTTTAAACGCAAAATGTTAATGGCCAAGCAGATTGAGTCAGGCAAGGTATTATTAGCAGAAGATCTTCAATGGATGGAAGACTCAGAGCCTGAGGATGAAGAGCATTCGGCAAATCTATGCTTTATGGCACGTGAAAATGCTGAGATTTCTGAACGTTTATCTGATGATGCCAACAAAGAAATAGAGGTAATTAATTCTTTCTTATCTCATTCTTCACATTTAATTGATTTTGAAAATTGTTTTGTAACAACCCAGAATTCTGAAATTGAATCTTTAAAACAAAACTTTTTGAATGAAAAAGAATTAAATACTTTATTTCAAGCAAATTTAGCTGATTTGGAAAACGAAAATGAACAAATTGTTCATCATAATACACAACTTGTTCAATTTATTAAACAAAATAAAAATTTTGAGAAAACGAATCTGATGTTACAAAAACAATTATCAGAATTAACTGTTAAATATGAGACTGATATTCAACATTTGTCTCATACTATTTCTGAAAAAGAAATTGAAATAACTACTCTTAAAAGCACACAAAGTTCCACACATAATGCAGAAAATGATAAATATTACAAGCTATACATTGAAGCATGGAATGACTATCAAATTAATAAAAATTGGTTAGAACGTAAACAAAAAGAATTTGATGACAATGAAAATCAATTTAAATCCTTAAACACACAAATAAAAGAATTATCAGAAACCCTTCATGAAAATGACTTACAAACATCACAAGAATTAAATAACAAACAAAATGTCATTAATCAACTTCAAAATGATAAAATTCAACTTTCTTCCCACGTCAAAAATCTTGAAGAAATAATTGCTAAACGAGGACAAACTGATCAAACTATTCACTTGAACAAGCCTAAAGATTTCAAATATTTTAATTCACGAGAAGGTCTGGGGGCTAACAATCCTGAATATCTGAAGATGGCTTGTAATGTGCTTCCAACACTGTATGATTCCAAATACATACATGTTGATGTTCGGCAGAGTTTCCTTCGCATGACAGACGAGGAAGAAGAAATTGAAGCGTTCAACAGAGCTAAAACGGAGAATGCACAAATAAGTTTCAATTACAATGAATTAAATAAAACTTATGAAACTAAAAAGGCAAATTTTAAAAATGATGAATATTTCCCAATTATTACACCTGAAGAATTTGAGATTAAGGATAATGCGGTACTTCAACAAAAAGTAACCCGTAAAGTTTACATTCCTTCTCTAATTCTAGAAAAGAAAATTTATCAATTGGAAACCGAAATAGATGAAACCCAAAAGGCATTTGACAAAGAAAAATCTGCTTTACAATAAAAAATTCATGATTTAGAAGATAAAATTGTTGAAATAAAATCTGTTTCAAGTCACAGTGCTTCTCCAAAACCAACATCAGTCAATGACAATTTCTCTACTTCTAAAAATCCAACTATTTTGAAAAGAAATTCTAATTCCAATTTTTAAAATTTTTCAGATAAAAATTTAAATTCCAAGCTTAAGACGCCGATGAAAGACAGGATGAAAGAAGTTGAGCAGTCACAGAAGTCTAAGTCGTCTAAGTCTAGTATGCTTAAGTCTGATGAACTTAAGAAGTCTAGATCTTCTTCGTTTTTAGTTTCTTCTTTTTCAAATTCCAATAAATGTAATAACTCAACAACATTTATTTCTCCTGCTACTAGTTATGGAATTGTCTATGATTCAGCAATTTATCGTCCTGTTAATCACGCGTTAATGGTGTAAATTTGGTTGTTAAAACTGATAAAAATGGAAAAAAAGTTTATTTTGATAGAAAAACTAATAAACCAATTTCTCAATATGATACACGATATTTTGTAAGAAAAGATGCTCCATGTGGTATTCGTCATGATGTACTTCATAAAAATGGTTCAATCATTCATTCATGCAAAATTTGTTATCCAGAACCATGCAAAACCATTCTTGCTGGATCTCAAACACCTCTACCTACACGTTCTTCTCCTATTTCTTTAAAATCTGTTTATCGTGTAATTTCTGCAAATAAATCTCCGAAATCATTTTATCGCACTGTGAATGTGCCTAAATCGTCCAAAACATTCTATCGCATTGTGTTTCCAACGAAATCGTCAAAATCCGGTTCTTCGACTTCCTCTCCAAAGCAATCCAAATTTGTTAAATATACATGGATCAAAAATGAAAAATCAAATTGGATTTTATGCTCTCCTAAGAAATCCTTAAAATGGTCTATCAAAATAACAAACCCAGAACTGCCTCCTTGCAGTTCTCCAAATCTCTAAATTGATATCATATTGGATATTCTTCATAAAACATGTTGTGCTAATCGTGTAGGACCCATATCTGATTGGGTACCTTTTTGTTTTAATTGTTTTGTGTAGAATTTATGGTATCTTGATTCTGGTTGTTCAAGGCACATGACCGGAAACAAGAATTTATTAACAAATTTTAGAGACAAATATTTGGGTACTGTTAGGTTTGGTAATGATCATTTATCTGCTATTATGGGTATTGGAGACATCATTCGACACAATTTAATTATCCGAAATGTGACCTATGTTGAAGATCTCGCTCATAATCTTTTTAGTATCGGTCAATTTTGCGATAAAACGTTAGAAGTTAATTTTCGTACAAAGAAATGTGATGTTCGTACATATGATGGAGAAGAACTTCTTACTGGAACTCGAGAGACAAATATGTTTACTATCAATCTAAATGATGTAGTTCCACTTGAAGAAGTTTGCTTAATGTCAACAGCTTCATCAGATGAATCTTGGTTATGGCACCGTCGCCTCTCTCATCTTAACTTCAAAACCATCAATAAGTTGGTGAAAGGTGGACATATATCTGGTCTTCCAGATCTTAAATTTGAAAAAGATCATCTATGTTCTTCGTGCGAGATGGGAAAAATGACAAAAAAGCCTCATAAGTCTAAACCAGTTCAAAGTACTTCAAAACCGCTTGAATTACTTCATATGGACTTATGCAGACCTGTGAGCGTTCAATCTTTAGCAGGCAAACGATATGTGTTAGTTATTGTTGATGATTATTCTCGGTACACATGGGTTCATTTCTTACGTACAAAAGATGAAGCAACTAATATCATCATATCCTTCATCAAGAAAACTCAAACCAATTTGGATTTAAAAGTACATACCATTCGCACTGATAATGGAACTGAATTTAAAAATCAAGTTTTAGATTCTTTTCTTGACTCGATTGGTATAACTCATCAATTTTCCGCTGCCAGAACACCTCAACAAAATGGGGTTGTTGAACGAAGAAATCGAACTCTCGTTGAAGCTGCTCGTACAATGCTTTCATATTCTAAACTCCCATTATCTCTTTGGGCAGAAGCCATCAGTACAGCATGCTTCACTCAAAATCGTTCAATCATCAACAAAGCATACAACAAGACTCCATATGAACTGATTAATAACCGCATTCCAAATATTAAATTTTTACATATTTTTGGGAGTCGGTGTTTTATCTTGAATGATAAAGATAAGTTGAATAAATTTGATGAAAAAACTGATAAAGGAATCTTTGTGGGATATTCAAGAGAATCCGCTTCTTATAGAGTTTATAATCGGTCGAAAAGGACGATTAGAGAAGGTGTTAACGTTAATTTTGATGAAACCTTTCCTATCGATTCGTTAACTTCAACTGTTGAAATTCCTTCACCTTCGTCGCCTTCTACATCTGAAAATGATTTAGATATCTTATTTCGACATTTTTATGATGATTATCATAATATACGACATACTATCCTTGAGGAGGCTGGCATTCCATTTCCAACAGTAGCTGAAGTTCAATCTATTTCTGTACCTGATATTCAACCTTCAAGTTCTTCGGATTCTCCTTCACTTACTTCTGCTACTCCAGATAATGATTCTTCTCTTTCACCTTCTATCCCACAAAATGAAACCACATCATCTCCGGAAAATTCTTCACTTTCGCCACATCAATCGTCTCCGGACAATTCTACACCCACGAATAATCAATCATCACCTACTGGTCAACCTGCTACTTCTTTAGATTTATCTTTAGTACCAGCTCAACCTCCACCTTTGGTGATTGATTTTTCAAAATTCAACGTTAAACGGGTTGATCCTCCACCGTCTACATCAACTACTCAAACTGCGATAATTCATCATCCTGAATTCACTGATACCTCAAATATCAATCCAGGCCAACTTCCACTTCCTTATTCTCTTAAATGGACAAGAGAGCATCCTTTACATCAGATAATCGGTGATCTTGAATCTTCTGTTCAAACCCGATGAGCTACTGCTGATGAATGTCAGTTTACTGCATTTTTAAGCTCAAATGAACCAAAGAAGGTCAGTGAAGCTCTCTCAGTCCCAGACTGGATTATTCCTATGCAAGAAGAAATAAATCAATTTGAACGATTAAAAGTCTGGCGTCTTGTTCCAAAACCTCCTGGTAAATCTGTTATTGGTACAAAGTGGATTTTCAAAAACAAGAAGGATGAAAATGGAATTGTAATTCGGAACAAAGCACGTCTAGTTGCCAAAGGGTATGCTCAGCAGGAAGGCATTGATTTTGAAGAAACTTTTGCTCCTGTTGCCCGAATAGAAGCCATTCGAATATTCTTGGCATATGCAGCACATAAAAACTTTACTATCTATCAAATGGATGTAAAAACTGCATTTTTAAATGGCATTCTCAAAGAAGAAGTGTTCGTTCTTCAACCCGAAGGTTTTTTAGATCCACACATGCCTAATCATGTTTATATTCTCGACAAAGCTTTGTACGGTTTAAAACAAGCTCCTCGGGCGTGGTATGATGTCTTATCAAAATTCTTAGTTGAGTCTGGTTTTTCTAAAGGAAAAGTCGACACAACTCTCTTCATCAAACGTCAAGGGGAAGACATTGTTCTTATTCAAATTTATGTCGACGATATAATTTTTGGTTCTACAAATCCCAAATATTGCAAGAAGTTCTCTGCTCTTATGGTTAAACGTTTTGAGATGAGCATGATGGGTGAAATGAATTTCTTTCTTGGTCTTCAAGTTCGCCAATTACCAACCGGGATTTTCATCAATCAATCCAAGTATATCACTGATTTATTGAAGAAATATCTTATGGATGATTGAAAACCAATTTCGACGCCGATGTCGCCTGGTTCTAAATTGCATGCTGATCCGGATGGCAAACTTGTTGATGTTACCCACTATCGGGGGATGATCGGATCCCTGCTATATCTGACTTTGAGTCGACCAGACATTATGTTCTCTACTTGCATATGTGCTCGGTATCAGGCAGCTCCTAAAGAATCTCATCTTCAAGCGGTCAAACGAATATTTCGTTATCTAAAGGGCACTCGAGATCTTGGTCTCTGGTATCCTAAAGAAACTTCTTTTGACTTGACTGCATTTTCTGATGCTGACCACGCTGGATGCATGTTGGATCGAAAGAGTACGTCTTGGAGCGTTCAATTTCTGGGAGATAAACTGGTGAGCTGGTCTTCACGGAAGCAAAATTGCGTGTCTCTTTCAACTGCAGAGGCAGAATATGTTGCTGCTGCGAGCTGCTTATCCCAGGTAATTTGGATGCAATCCCAATTAAAAGATTACGGCTTTTCATACAGTCGTATTCCTTTATATTGTGATTCTCGAAGTGCAATTGCAATTTCATGCAATCCTGTTCAACATTCCAAAACTAAACATATCGATCTTCGATATCATTTTATAAAAGATCATGTTGAACACGCTAATGTGGAATTGTATTTTGTTTCTACTGATTATCAATTAGCTGATTTGTTTACCAAGGCTTTAGACGAAAAACGTTTAAATTTTCTTGTGTCTAAACTTGGTATGCTAAATCTAAAAGCTTAAACCGTTTTATTTTTCACAAAACAGTGACTTATACACATATCAGTGTATAACTCGCTTTTCAACAAAATGGCTTTCAAGTAAATCACCTTGAAACCCGTTCCTCAATGATTTCATTGGTTGAGGGGGAGCAAATAGCTCTTAATTGGTTGAGGGGAGAAAATCAATATTCACTTGTTAAGGGGGAGTAAATTGACATTCATTCGCCAAGGGGGAGCATTTATGAAACTTCATCGGTAAAGGGGGAGCATACTCTTTGTTAACCCATTTTTATTCATCATTCAAATTTTTCAGAAACTCAATCTCAATATTTTCAAATTTTGTTCAATTGAGTTTCATTATTTTAGTTCAAAAATGTTTTCCTCACTTATATGTTGTCTACGTAGGATACAAATTTTTGTCAAATTCGTCGATCTCTCTACTAGTTTCGATTAGTATTGATTGCATCTGTATATAACATAATTTTGTCTCTTGCGTTGATGACATCATCTCCTCTGTTTTCAAACTTAAACTCAATATCTTTCAAAATCTATTTGAGTTTCGTTGTTGTCATACCGTTGGCACAACTTCACACTATATTCAAAATTTTTACTTAAACTCATATGTTACCAATGTAGGATACAAACTGTTGTCAAATTCGTCGATCTCTTTACTACTTTCGTTAGTAAAGATTGCATCTGTTTATGACACCTTTTTGTCTCTTGCATTGTTGACATCACATTCTGATTTTTCATATTCCTGTGAAACTCAAATTTTTCTACTAAATTCAACATTTTGAGTTTCGTTGTTGCTACAACTTTAGCACAACTCATTCTTAACTGTTATATTTTTTTACTCAACTCATGTGTTAGTTACGTAGGATATAAGTTTTTGACAAATTCGTCGATCTCTTTACTAATCTAATTAGTAAAGTGTTAGGTCACAACGAACCCTGGTTTATAATGTTAATTGATAGAATATTATACTTAGAGAAATATTAGAGTGATAATACAAGAATATAGTCAATGTATAAATCCACTAAGTGTGGCTTGTTGCGGAATAACAAGACCACTGATCAATTACAAAAGATGTGAATGTGTAAAGTAAATTGGTAAGTACTCCTTTGCAAGATGATCTCTATTTATAATGTTATAGAGATCTTACATAATGAGCAAAGGAGTAACCGAAGGACTAAGCAAGGAAAATGACTAAGATCAAGGGATTTGATCTTAGTCCGTTACTATACTGAGTATCACTCAGTCCTTCTACTCAGTATCACTATCTGATACTGAGTACTGATACTGAGTTCCAATACTGATCACTCAGTATCAGACCTAAACTTAGCTATATTATTCTACATATTAATCAAAGCTAGTCTAGGTTGTTTTGTTATCTTAAGGTCTAAAGGGGCAAGGCTTTTTGCCTTAACAATCTCCCCCTATCTAATGATAACAAAACAATTTACAAAGAGATAAACAAAAATTACAACAGCATAGGTAACAATATCTTCTTCTTCATTTGCTGTTGATGGCTTCATTCTCATAGAAGACTTCTTGTTTGATGTGGACAAACTCTTCTCTGCTTTTGAGTTCATCCCTTCTGCTATTCAGTACTGCAACAATCTTCTTTCTGAACCAAGAGTCTTCTTTCTTGGTGATCATCCATTTCAGTCCAACAAGGTGACTGATTTGAGCTTTTGGTAGATCTTCTTCAGAAATGAAGCACTCTCTATCCTCTGAGTCAGTATACATATATCCAGAAGTTGGATATATGACACTCTTTTGATCCTGAAATACAAGGTTAGGAGGAAGAGGGTACTTTCTAAGATACTTGTATGTATGGAGGCATTCTGGTCTGTTGTTTGAGTAAGCCTCAGTCATCACACTGAGTGTTCTGTACTCTATTTCATGAAGTAAGTCCTTCTCATAACATACTGCAGCTACAACACAGATCTCATCCAAGACTATTTGATCATAGGTTGATTTCTTTGGAAGCTCTTTGATCAGTCTTGTGATCTTCACCCAGTCTTGAAGACCAATTCTTTGAATGTCATGAATAAATATCTTCATGGGGGGACTGGTTAAGCCAGTACAAGTGATAGTAATTCTTCCTTCTTTGAGCTTCACTTTTACTTTATTAACATCCAGATTTAACCAATGTATCCCCCTTACATTTTGAAATGTTTTGGTCCTCAAGAACTCCTTTCTTTGTTCCTTATACTGAGTCCTAGCAGCAACCATATTCCAATAATGTTGAATATGGTCTGGACCCTTTCTTGAGATTCTATGTGAAGGACCAGGAGTATCAGTATCTGGGTCAGATTCTGGTTCAGTTTTGACTCCCAACTCTTGCTCATATAAAAATCTTTCTTGTTCTGCCCAGACTTGTTGAGGAGTCAGTCTTGGAGCCTGCTCGGTATCACTGTCCCTTGTAAGAACAGGTCTTCTTTGTCTTGTTACCAGAGGAGCAGATTCCTCACTTGATTCAGAAAAAGTGAGAACAGCATTGATAGGTCTTCTTGATAAGGAACTCCTTCTTCTAATCACCAGATTTTCTGGTTCTTCATCATCCGAGGATGATGATGAAGAACTTTCTTGTTCTACCAGATTTAGTGCATAGTTTACTAAATCTGGTTCTTCATCTTCATCATCAGCAATAGGCCAGATGAAAGGCCTATAGACCACAATTTGTAAATTATTCTCTTCAAAAGTTTGCTGTGGTTGGTCAGTATGAGTCTCCCCCTGAGCAGATGGCTCAAGTGGGTCTTGAACTTGTAATTCTGACCTTGTTCTTTGTCTTCTTCTCTCATACTGAATGCGAAATGGCTCAGTATGAGGGCTTTGCTGATGTTGTCGTTGTGGAGGTTGATCTTCATTCAATCTTCTTCTTTTCTCCCCCTGAGCAGAAGGCTCAGTTTGATCAACCTCAGTATCTCTTTGTCTCTTCTCCCCCTTTTTGTTATCATTTGATGAGGAGGGAAGAGGATCAGTATCACCACCCATGTCCCCTTCAGGTTGTTCAAGAGTAGGGGAGGGCATGGGCTCTGTTGCAGCATCAGTATCACCAGCACCTCCTTCTCCTTCTCCTTCTTCATTGTGGTCACCATGTGAACCTGGTGGAGTTTGTGGAGGCTGCTGTGGTTGTTGAAGGAGTGATACTGACTGTTTTATTAGATCAATATCACCACTCATCTTGTCCATTCTGGCTAGTATTACATTTTGAGTTTGTTGGATGGCCAGAATGTGCTGCATGATTGCTTGCAGAGTCACTTGGTCTGCTGCAGCTTGAGATGCCTGAATACCCTGCACAGTTGGTGCTAAAGAAACAAAAATGTAAAACTGGTTAGAAAGAGAGGTTTATCAAATAGAATTGTGGTGTTGTTTAATTCTACAATCATATAAACAGAGTTTGTGAAGTCTGTATTTCATCTGGTATAGGATGAAATATTGTGGACTTGTGCATAGCATGTGTAAGAAGATTTTAGTAAAGGTGAGTGTGAAAATTTAAGTAGCTCAGTATAGGATAAGTCACATTTACTAAAAGGTTTGGGTGTGGGAATTCGAAGCCTGGGATGTGCTTCTTGTTATTTTCAATGTTTATCACTCGGTATGAGAGTGATAACAGAAATGTGGCTAAACCCCATTGGATATTTTTGGATTTTGTGGCTTAAGGGTTTGGGATCATTTCTTGAATGATGCTACCCAACTCAAAAATAAGTTGGACATTATTCAAGCAGCACCAGTGGGTGTCAGTATGACATCAACTACCATTGTCTCTTTAAATGTTGAGACAACTGTAGACTGACAATGATCAATTTAGTGTGCGCAGTATATGAATTTTGCATAGCAGCAGTGGGCTAGCTATGTTGGCCATAAGAGGATATATATTTGAAAGATCGTTTGAGACTTTGGTCAGTATTGAGTTGGTACTGGCCAATACTTAGTCTCTATTTGGGAATGAAATATATATATATAAGTTTAAGGCTTTTTAGAAATTCATACCTGAGACTCTGTCAGATTCCCTTCGAGCATCTGCAGAGGTCGGTGCAGGATCATGTGTTTGTTGATGTGCAGCACCAACATCTTCAATACCGGCCCCTCTGTCATGCTGAGCACCTTCCAGTGCAGTTTGTGCATATTGAATCTCCACATCAAGAGGAACATGAGGTTCCTCAATTGGTTGAGCAGGTGGAGCTTGTTCTGGACCTGGAAGGTCAGCGGTGGCTGCAATAAAGCTTTGGGCTTGAATAGATGAAGTTAATGATGGAACATTTGCAGGCTGCACCTCCTCGGATGATAAGTTGCCCATAATGATAGGAGAAACATTCCTTCTTCTTCTTCGAAGGACCAGTGGTGTGTCTTCTGAGGACTCAGTTTCAAGAATGTTTTCAAAAAGAGGAGCAGCAAGATCATGTGCAGGTGGAGAGATATGTTGTTGAGTCGGTTCTTGAACTTGTGAAACATCCTGCATCTCAATATCTGGACCAGCCTGTGCTCCATTACCACTATCATCATCATTATCATCATCATCATCATCATCATTGTCTGACTCAGTATCAGACATGTGTTCTACATCATCAATGTGTTCTTTAACAATGGCCCACATAGGAGGACTTAGAAGAGGTTCTCCTTCTCTTGGTCTGTAAAAGAAAATCTTCTCACTGAGTGGAGGAAGATCAACTATTGGGCTGTGAAATTCATCATAAATGTGTGTGGGCATTGAGTGTTGAAATATGAGTGATAGAAATCTGCAGAAAGGGACATTGCATTCCCTTGTGTTTGCTCGGACCAGAGTAGCTAATTCATTGAAGATTAGGCGAGCAAAATCAATGTTTCTTCCATAGTACAGAGCATGTACTATTTGCATCCCAAATTCGTTTATTTGGTCCAAAGCTCCCGTCTTGTGGGTCATACATCGAATTATTGTTGTGATAAGAATACCCCACATAGGACCAAATTCATTTCTTTTGATTGTGCCCGTTGTTCCTCTTCGACCCAGAAAAGGCAGTACAGAGCGTGCCTCTGATCGATCAACAAATGGGTCATACTGAGCTTGGGCGGGAAGTCTCAGTGCTTCACGAATGATTGCAGTAGAAACAAATGCCCTTCTTTGATCTCTAATTACCCACCCAGCAATCATATCTGGAGAATCGAGTGTAGCAGAGTACCAAAACTCGCATAGCATTTCTGGGTAAATTGCTCGAGGAGACAAGGTCAGTGCACGAGCAATTGGGCAATTTTTCAGAAAAGTCACAATGTTTGTGAACTCTTGGCATGCCCAGGCTTGAGGAATATTGAAATTTGCTGTGATGTTGTTCCTCGCAAACCTGGGTACTTCATTATTTCGGAATTGGATTTCCGATTGAACTTCTGGAGCAACAAAAGTGTAATTCGCCATCTGTGATTTTGATTTGAAAGAATTTGCTTGCTAAGAGAAAGTGAAATCGTTAATCGCAGAGAGAATTGAAGATGAAAGAAAGAAATAACAGTTAAAAAATTTGAAGTAAAAATAAACGGTTATTTATAGGAGATTTGAAAGATAATTAAGGTATTGGGAAGTAAAAACGGCTGATTTGACTGCCTTATCCTCTGCCAACGGTAACTTTCTTATTAAGAAAGGTTACCGTTTGAGCAGTATGAGGATTAAGCTCGGTGTAAGAGCCGTCATACCCCAATACCGAGTAAAAAAAATTTAATTTAAAAAAAATTTTAAAAAATATAAAAACAATTAATTTACTCTTGAAATTAATAAAAAAAATAAAAATTTTAAATTTTAATGATAACAGACTAGTGATACTGAGTGGTCAGTATCAACAGGAGTGATACTGAGCGCTCAGTTTTAAAGAAATTTAATAAAGATTAAGGATTCAACATACCTAATTGCCCTAGTAAATACATAAACCTTTCCTCAGGAAGAGGTTTAGTAAATACATCAGCCAATTGTTCATTTGTTGGTACATAATCTACTTCAACCTTACCCTTTTCCACATTATCTCGAATAAAGTGGTGTCTGATATCAATGTGCTTGGTTTTGGAGTGATAGACTGGGTTCTCTGTGATAGCAATAGCACTCTTGTTATCACAATGAATAGGAGTCTTATGAAAGTTGAACCCATAGTCTAAGAGTTGATACTGCATCCATAATAATTGAGCACAACAACTTCCTGCAGCAACATATTCTGCTTCTGCTGTGGAAGTTGCTACCGAATTTTGTTTCTTGGATGACCAGCCAACTAGTCTTCCACCTAGGAATTGACATCCTCCACTTGTGCTCTTTCTGTCCAATCTACAACCTGCAAAATCTGCATCTGTGTACCCTTCAAGGTCAAAGTTTGAGTCTTTGGGATACCAAAGACCCAGGTTAGGAGTACCTGTAAGATATCTAAAGATGCGCTTAACTGCTTTCATGTGTGATTCTTTAGGATCAGCCTGATACCGAGCACACAAACATGTGGCAAACATGATATCAGGCCTACTAGCAGTTAAGTAAAGTAAGGAACCAATCATACCTCGGTATGTGGATTGACATACTGGTTTACCAGTTTCATCCTTACTTATCTTATCCTGAGTACCCATAGGAGTGTGCATGGAAGATAAATTTTCAAAGTTGTATTTCTTTAACATGTCATGCACATACTTACTTTGATTTATAAAAGTGCCATCAGGCTTTTGTTCAACTTGTAAACCAAGAAAGTAAGTAAGTTCTCCCATCATACTCATCTGATACTGAGTTGACATTATCTTAGCAAACCAGTCACACATAGACTTGTCAGTGGAACCAAAGATAATGTCATCTACATATATCTGAATGAGTAAGATGTCAGAACCTTTCCTTTTTGAAAATAATGTTTTATCAATTTTACCTCTTGTAAACTTATTTTCAATAAGATACTCAGACAAGGTGTCATACCAGGCTCTTGGAGCTTGTTTGAGCCCATATAGAGCTTTATCAAGCTTGAAAACATAATGAGGAAATTTGGGATCAACAAAACCTGGAGGTTGTTTAACATAAACTTCTTCTTGTAGTTTTCCATTTAGAAAAGCACTTTTGACATCCATCTGATAAACTTTGAAATTCTTAAAGGCTGCATATGCAAGATACAACCTAATAGCTTCAATTCTTGCAACTGGTGCAAAAGTTTCATCATAGTCAATGCCTTCTTCTTGCCTGTAACCTTGAGCAACTAACCTTGCTTTGTTTCTGATGACAACACCATCCTTGTCCATCTTGTTTCTGAACACCCACTTAGTACCAATAATAGTTTTGCCAGAAGGAGGTGGTACTAAGTTCCAAACTTTGTTTCTTTCAAACTCTGTGAGCTCTTCTTGCATAGCCTCTACCCAATCTTCATCTAATAAAGCTTCATCAGCTTTCTTTGGTTCAATGGTAGATAGAAAACTTGAGAAAAAACAAAAGTTTGCAGTTGCTTGGGTTGGAAATTCCAATTTTCTTCTTGTTTGGACACCTTCTTCAATAGGACCAATAATGTTTGAGTGTGGATGGTCTCTGTGTTCCCTTAAATTGTTTCCTAAGGGAGCATTTGAAATATGATCAACAATATCTTGTTGATTTGGTGTGTTGTCTGTCTGATACTGAGTGGAATTCTGATCAGTATTAGACAGTGCAGGTTGCTGTTCATCTTCATTTTGCAGAGTTGATGTGGATTCTTGTGAAGTGTTGGATGTTTCACCTTCTTCATAAATAGAGTGGTTCAGATCATTAGTTGGAAACTCAGTATGAAGGTCCTCTGATATGGGAACCTCAGTATTAGACGCATTTGAGTGATACTGAGTTTGAACTTGATCAGTTTCATTAAACTTATTAGGAATAAAGTGTGGATGAAACTTAGGCTGTTCAGCAATGGAGTGTTCTGGATTGCATAGAATATCTATGCCACTTATGTCTTCACTTGCTGAGGTAGAATGCTCATTCTGATCTTCATCGAATGTGACATGAATGGATTCTACAATCATCTTGGTTGAGATGATATACACTCTGAAAGCTTTGGAGTGTGGAGAGTAGCCCATGAACACACCTTCATTTGCTTTGGGAGCAAATTTATTGAGATTTTGTTTTGTACTGAGTACAAAACATTTACTCCCAAAGATGTGGAAATATTCCACATTAGGAATCTTGCCATTGTATAACTCATATGGAGTCTTCAGATGTCTTTGGACTATAGTGGCTCTATTTTGAGTGAAGTTTGCACAGTTTACAGCTTCAGCCCAGAAACTCAGTGCCAGTCCAGCATGGCATAATAAAGTTCTTGCAGCTTCAATCAGTGTTCTGTTCTTTCTTTCTACAACACCATTTTGTTGTGGTGTGTAGGCTGCAGAGAAGTTTTGAATGGATCCTTTTTCTTCACAGAAATCTGCTAATACTGAGTTCTTAAACTCAGTACCATGGTCACTTCTAAGTTGCTTGACCTTGTTGCCTTTTTGAAGTTCCTCTCTTTTTATAAAGGCAATGATTTCTGTTGTTGCATCTGACTTAGTCTTGAGGAAGATGACCCAAGTATATCTTGAAAATTCATCAACTAAGACTAGAGTATAGATCTTTTTGGCCAAAGATGGTGTGCTGATGGGGCCAAAAAGATCCATATGTATCATAGTAAGAGGTTCATTGATGGAATGATTGACTTTAGATTTGAATGAACTCTTCTTCTGATTGCCCATTTCACATGCTGAGCATAACTTATCTTTTGAATAAGTAATTGTGGGCAATCCTCTCACCAGTTTCTTCATACTGAGCTCGTTGATATTTCTAAAATTGATGTGAGAGAGTTTCTTGTGCCATAGCCAATGTAATTCTGGCTTGACTTTAGAAAGCAGGCATACTCGAATAGTTGGGTCTATTTCAGATAGGTTGACCACATATACGTCTTTTTCTCTTCTAGCAATGAGTACAGGCTGCCCTTTATCATTGTAGATGATTCCTGCAACCTTTCTGAATCGAGCTTCATTGTCATCATCACACATTTGGCTAATACTGAGTAGATTGTGTTTAAGACCCTCTACATAGGCAACTCTTTTAAAAGTTATGTTGCCTGCCTTGATCACACCATAACCTCTTGTCTTTCCCACCGAGTCATCTCCAAACTTGACAGAAGGACCCTTCTCTGGAGTATAATTAAGAAGGTATTCCATACTGCCTGTCATGTGTCTTGAGCAGCCACTGTCTAAGTACCACTTTCTGTCACCCTGCACAAGACACAAAATAAGAGTTAGTTCCTTTTAGGAACCCATTTTTGAATGGGACCTTTGGTGGGATAAACACAATTTGACTTGATCTCTTTATGTGGAGAGGTCGGTATCACTTCAGGGGTAACTTTAGAAGTTTTCTTTGGTGATACTGACTTAGTTTCTCTCCTTTTCTTTGGTACTGAGTACCTAGGACTTGAGAGATCAGTCCAGCATTCATCTCCCTTATGACCAGTATGATGACATCTATAACATTTCCTAGGTCTATTTCTAAACATATTTTCATATGGTATTTTAGAAACATGTTTCACTTTTGGTAGGTCAGTATGAACGAGTTTTGCAAATTGTTTACTTAAAGATTTGACCTGATCACCAAGTGTTTTTAAAACATTAATTTTGTTATTTCTAATAGATGTATTAACATTGTTTTTAACTGGTTTAGGAGATGGAGGATCTGGTTGCTTATTTTTATTTGGCAGAGAAGTCTTTCTAATTTTATTAGTGGTAGACTTCTTGTCTTTGCCAACCATAGACCTAGTTGAAGTTGTCTTTTGTTTATCATGTTTCGAAGGAACAACTTTAACAGGTTCTTTAGATGTCTCAGTATATAATGTTTCTGTTCCTGCAACTTCTGTATTTGATGAAACATGTGAGATAGAAGTTGTTTTATTATCATTATATAATTCAAAAGTTGTTGTATTAAATAATAATTCAAAAGGTGGAACAGCAGAAGTGTCATACTGAACTATTGGTAGCTCGGTATCAGAAATTTCTGTTATTTGAAATTCAATACTGAGTTCTTGTAGCTCAGTATAGCACTTTGAGCAGATGGAAGGACCAATAGGTTTTTCTAAAATTTCATTTTCTTCATCATCTGACTCAGTTTGACATCCAACTTCACATAAAGTTTTAGCTTTTACAAAATTAATAGGGTTCATAGTAGAAAACTCTTCAAATAAATCAGCAAAATTGTTCCTGTTTTTAAATTGAGGATCAACACCAAGTGCAGCCCTCACATTTTCTGGAAATTGTTCATTTAAACATTTATTTAATTTTATTGAAGCATTTCCCCAAGATTTACACTGTTTTTCAAATTTCTCTTTTTCAAGTTTGTGTAAATGAGCTTTATCAGCTAATCTTTGGTTAATGTCTTTTAAATCTGAAAAATTTAGTTCTAAATCTTTATATTTTGCTAATTTATCCAAGTTTTCATTATTTACCCTTTCAAGTTCTTTAATTGTTAATTTTAAAGCTTTTTCTTTTTGTACAGAAGTTTTAAGATCAACAAGCATATACTCAAAAATCTTGGTTTTTTCATTCACTGAATAAGTTTGAAAGGAACTTACCTTGTACAACTGAGTGGAATCCCAATCAGTATGAACACTCATCCTCTCAGCCTCTTTGATATCCTTTTCAAAGGAACTCTTCAAATCATCTTCAGTGAAAGCCATAAAGGCTTTATTCTCAATCTCTTCTTCATCATCACTTAACTCTTCATCCATCCAGGCTTCTGAGTAAAGTGCTTGATGAGGTGCTCCATTTCCTTCTGCCCTCTTTCCCTTGCTCCAATTCTTCAGCTTGACATATTTGTCTCTATATCTTTTTGCTCGGTATGCAATCTTGTCATTTTGGTCAGTCTCAGAAGACTTAGTATGACAATTTGCAGCAATATGTCCAGGCTTTCCACACCTATAGCACAGACCTGATCTAGGATCAGTATTAGAAGAGCTAACACCAAGCCTCTTCTTCTTCAACTGATCCAGCTTCATAGACATGAGAGCCATTTGAGTTTCAAGCTCTTCTGCCTCAGCATCAGCAAGATCAACTTCTGGTTCATCTGGCTCAGTCACAGTATAGGCCTGTTGCACAACTAGAGCCATACCAGTGGAAGACTTGTCAGTTTTCTTCCAGTTGATCAGTCTTGCAGCATTATTCTCCTCATGATTCAGCATTAAACCATACAAAGTTTGAAGAGTGTATGACTCAATGTTGTTAGCAGCATTGATAGAGTTTGTCATGTCAAGAAATTGTTGAGGAAGGCTATCCAGAAACTTTTGAACAAGCTCTCCTTCCTCTTTCACAATGCCTACACTGATTAAATCATGGATAACAGTATTGAACCTGTTATAGAGAGTGGTGATGTCTTCATTTGGATTTGAAAAGAAATTTTCATATTTCCTTCTCATGTTGCTTTTTCTTTGCAACTTCACCTTTGCTGTACCTTCATAGGTGACTGATAGGCTATCCCACATAGCCTTTGCTGTTGGCAATTTCATAATTGCATTAAGTATCTCTTTTGTAACAGCATTACCAATCACCCATTTAGCTCTGGAGTCTAAAGCATACAACTGACGGTCAGTATCAGTCCAGTTGTGCTTTAGTTTAGGTACAGATCTTATGCCCTCAGGAGCATCATCAGTAGCAGCAACCGGTTCCACAGTTTGTGGAATGATGGGACCATCATTTAGCACAGTGAGCATCTCATGGTGAATAGATTCAAGATACCACTGAGCTTTGAGCTTCCATTGATGGAAGTCTTTTCCATCAAAGATGGGTACTCCCTTTCCAGACATAACTGGTGCAATAATTGTAGACATTTTGGATTTTTGAGTGTTGGAGGGATAGATGTAGGAAATGGCTGCCAGGGTTATAGATCGACTAAATAAGAGATTATTTAGCCTGCTCTGATACCAGTTGTTAGGTCACAACGAACCCTGGTTTATAATGTTAATTGATAGAATATTATACTTAGAGAAATATTAGAGTGATAACACAAGAATATAGTCAATGTATAAATCCACTAAGTGTGGCTTGTTGCGGAATAACAAGACCACTGATCAATTACAAAAGATGTGAATGTGTAAAGTAAATTGGTAAGTACTCCTTTGCAAGATGATCTCTATTTATAATGTTATAGAGATCTTACATAATGAGCAAAGGAGTAACCGAAGGACTAAGCAAGGAAAATGACTAAGATCAAGGGATTTGATCTTAGTCCGTTACTATACTGAGTATCACTCAGTCCTTCTACTCAGTATCACTATCTGATACTGAGTACTGATACTGAGTTCCAATACTGATCACTCAGTATCAGACCTAAACTTATCTATATTATTCTACATATTAATCAAAGCTAGTCTAGGTTGTTTTGTTATCTTAAGATCTAAAGGGGCAAGGCTTTTTGCCTTAACATAAAGATTGCATCTGTTTATGTCAAACTCTTTTCTCTTGCGTTGTTGACCTCACTTTCTCATACAGAGTTGACACTCTATGCTCAACATCTGTATATTCCTCACAAAATTTTTACTCATACTTTGTACTCACAATGATGTGTTCACAACGTAGGATATAAATTTTGGTCAAATTCGTCGATCTCTTTACTAATCTGATTAGTTAAGATTGCATCTGTTTGTGACCAACTTTTTTCTCTTGCGTTGCTGACATAATTTTTCAAATCATTTTTCTAGATTTTGCACAATTTTTAAAATTTTTCACATATCTGTTTGTAACACTCAACACAAGCTGTTGTTAAATTCGTCGATCTCTTTACTAATTTCGATTAGTACTGATTGCATCTGTTTATAACAATTTCTTGGATTGATTGTTCTTACCACTTTTCAAACATTTTTTACAAACATATATCAATGGAGAATGTATTTTACTTTTTCTCCAAATTGTTCAGAATAACTTCTGAATTATTCATATGCTCTCACACACAAAATCGTCTTTGTGCACTGATCATTGATCCACTTCAAATTGATTTCTTTTAAACCTCAAATCTTTGCTTAACAATGTCTTCAATCATCCTGTCTGTCAAATTCGTCGATCTCTTTACTGAAGTTCTTCAGTAAAGATTGCATCTGTTTATGACTTCAGGTGATTATTGACACTGTTATTCTCTATTTTTCAAATATTTTTCTCAAAGATTCTGGAAAATCAATTCTAACTGGATACTTCATGAGTACTACATGTTACTGGTTCTCGATTCCGTAATGCACCGTACAACTATCCTATCTTGGCTCTCGTATTCTCAAGACATACAATTTCCTCTCTCCGTTTCCACAAAGCATATCTTCATCATTAACATGAGGCTCTTTTTCATGATCCTCATGAGGGGGAGAAATGAGCAAGAAATAAATGAGCAAGATATAAATGAGCAAGAAATAAATGAGCAAGATATAAATGAGCAAGAAATGTACACCTTTAAGAAGAAACACAAACATCTCATCAACGAAGAAAATTCATGTCGAATGTACTCAAATTATCGGTAAAATCAGATATAGTATATATCAAGAAATTCAGAGGAAGAAAAAGTGATTAACAAAGTTTAAAAAGAAAGACAAGTGAAGAAGAAGAAGAAATCGACATATCTAAAGAAATCTCTCTTAAAAAATCTCAACCATGACATTAAAAACTCAACCAGTTCAAACAGAAACTTAATCGAATAAATCTTTCTATCCAAACCACAAATCCACATCCATTTCCATCCGAATCTTAAACCGTTTAAATCTTTCTTTTAAAAATCCGTAACGATCTCATACATTCAAAAGCTTAATCGTTTAAACCATTCTTTCCAAAAATTTCATAAACATTCATTATCCATACAAAAGCTTAACTGTACAAATCTTTTGTCCCATACAAAATACATATTATCCACGTTCATCCAAATCCTAAATGTACATATCATTCTTTCATACATACAAAACTTACATACATACATATCCAAAACTTTTAACTTTCAGATCATTCTTACCAAATCATACATACACATCCAAACCTTTGACTGTCAAATCATTCAAAAACATTATCATTATATCCTCATCCTCTACCACAAACTTCCAAAAACAACCTCTCCATTATCTGAAAACCCAGTCAAATCCTTACTTAACTGATATTCCCTTTTCCAAAATTTACAAATCTTTAGTAAATCAGTTATAGGATTTCTTCACTCAAAAAGTTTCAGCTAAAAACATATACACTTTGAGTATGTTAATCTTCCAGATTTGTGAAATGTTTTATTCTTGAAGTTCAGAAAAACATTTTCTCGCCAAAGATAGATTATGAGAAGAATCTGGAGTTTGAAGACTGGGATGACGTCTTAAAGATCAAAAAGGGGGAGATTGTTAGGACCAAAATTGTAATAAGGTTAGGACTAATATTGTAATGGTTTTGACCTTTAAGTCCGTTAGTTAACATTAACCTTGTTAAGTGGTAGAAGTATATAATGTAGTAAGTTTGACTTACAATGTAAGCTTTCCCTCACTTTAACAGATACACAATATTGAAAGTTGTTCATTCTCTCTAGTTACACACACTTACACCAAGAACACACACACAAATTCTTCAATTTCTCACTCAAATCTCAATGGATTAGCTTGATTCTAGTCTCAATAGGTTTATCACTTCACTATGTTGTCTTCTAGTTGAGAAAATACATACTGTTAATCTGGAGCCTATAAGATTGATGCCAATGGTTAACTTAAGTTGGAACCTAAGACCTTCCCTTTACTAACATTATTGGCGCCGCAATGTTGGTATGAGCGGATTGACTTCGGTTTGATGACGGATAAAGAAATGAGCAAAATGGATATTTTTATTAGTATTTTTGATATATATATATATATATTATTTATAAAACATTAAGTGAATGTGTTGAGTGTCAGTTGGCTGATTTGTAACTGAAGTATAGTAGTAACAATGGTTGGGAGTGGTCACACTATCAAATAAATCAAAGGTCGGTCATCATCAAAATTGAAAAGATCAACTAGGTAACCAGTAGCGAATCCATGACCAAAGTCAATCAGGGCTTTTATACAAATTTAAGTGGAGATCGACCATATAAAAAGTTCCACCAGTGTTTGAGATTGCGATTTGGAGCATATTATCTGCTTATTGCATTTTAAAAACACAAATAATTTAAAATTGAGTGTTTGCCAAAAAAACAATATGACATAACCATTTTTTTTGCCTTCGGAGTTTTGAAAAAGCAAGTGAGGAGGTGCTTATTGTGTTTTGAAAACTGATAATTTACATTTTACATTTTACATATTAACCAAACAAATAATTAGGTTTGCCAAACACTAAAAAAACTGATTATCTGATTGCGATTTCAAACAACATAATCAAATACAAACACTATATTTCAGAATAACGTTTTGTAACAACTAATTATCATATTATTTATTTTTCAAAACGAATAATTTATCCTAATCACGCTCTAAAGAAATCGGCCCCAAGGTAACACATTTACAAAATTGTTATGGGTGACATTTGACGTTTGATTCTTACAGAAAAATGATGTCTTTTTTCATATTCAAACAATTGAAAGAAGGAACACCAAATCTATATAATAATAAAACAAGGTTTGATAGGTGGCCACGTGGACCCCCTTATAGCCAAGATAGACACGTGTCAATTCCATAGATTTTTCAATTATTTAATCCAACCAGTTTTAAATATAAAATCCTTTAATTTCGGAAAAATGATATTTAATTTACTGAGGAAAAGTTTATATTTAAATTATTAAAATAAAACAGATTTTTAAATTTCAAAACATATGATCCGGTTTCCTAACTTAATATACATAATTTAGGATAGATTTGAAATATTCCTTAATTATCTACATCATTTTCGGAACAAAATCATAATCATGCACCCTGATTAAATATTATAAACAGTTAACTATTAAAACGTTGATATTAATAAGTACTTTCTTTTTTAACATTTGTATTAACATGTATATGAAATTAAATACAAAATAAGGAATATAAGTTTGGGACTTTATCCAATCATTACGTAACATTTGTATACTCTTGACTTTTACATTAGATAGCATCAGTTCAACTGAATACCATTTTTATTTAGTTTTAATTTTTGTTTCAAATTTTTAAAACAAAATATATGAGTTATGGTTACTATTTTAAGTGAAAATAATATTTTGACTTCTATAGTCAAATTAACATTGACTTTTGTAGTAAAAATAACTTCGACTATAATTTATTAATTTTGAGTTTTTATGTCAAAGTTGACTTGTAAAGTCAAACTTTTTTACTTCTAAATGACACTCAAATCTGTTGCATTTTAATCTAATTTGTATGTATGATGAATTCCTTTGATGATGATTAGTATATTTAACATATACGAACTATTATTTGATTAATATAATATTGATGTATAGTCAAATGCAATCACTATATAGTCCACATATAGTCATGTAGCAGTTTACCTTAATGTTGATATTTTTATGTATTGACTTTTAATATTGACTGTTTAATTTGATATATAGTCCAATGCAATAATCATTTAGATGTATTTTTGAGATAAATGATCACGGGTCAATGACCCATTAAATAACAATCTAAAATAAATAAAATGCTAGAAGTATTCTTATTCAGTTTTGGTACCATAAAGTTATTGTATTAAAGTCAAAATAGTTTTGGTATCAAAAAAATTACTCTATTAAAGTCAAATCAGTTTTTGTATCAAATAAATGTTTATGATTCAGCTTTGACTTTTGTTTCCATTTTTATAGTCAAAATAATTTTATTCATTTTTAATATTGTGTTATTATTTTAATATCTACTAATCTACTAAATATAATAAAAGAAGCGTTTTATGAGTCACTTGGCATCTTCTTAGACAACCACTTGCCATATGCAGATTTCTATTGGCCAGATAGTTTAATTTCCCGCCCATTGCATGACTCTTTTATAACCAACACCGTTTTTTTTCGTATTAAAGTCTACATAATTTCCTATTTAGCCGAATTAATTGCATTGTTTGTTACTTAAAATATATCACAACAGTTATATACAACATGATTTCCTTTCCCTTTGAATTTATATAATTAAAAGCAGTCAATATGTTTGTGATTTTGAGGAATAATTTTAGCAATTTCAATTTCAATTTGAATTAATATAATTTCCTTCCAATCTTGATAGATGAATGATTTTAGCAATTATTTATGGAACATATTTTGAGGTAACGTTTTTATTTTTCTTCTATTTAAAGTCTATTGATATACATTATTCAATACTTAAATTACAATATACCTTACAATATCAGTCCGGCTTAAGGAGCCTCCAACATCGTCAATCAGCTGCCTTCAGAGGCGGACACAATAGATAGCATATAGTGGCACGCGTCACTACTCAAATTTATACAATATCATATATTTATATAATATCATATATTTATACAATATTTATTGTTTCTATGTTTAATGTTTTACTATTGGATATTTGTTATGTCTACTAACGAGTAGGTGTTAACCGCGCGTTGCCGCTGGGATTTTTAAATGACACTCAAAGCAATATCTATTGATATTCGTAAAATCATGTATTATCTTGGTAATTTTGTGTTGTTTTAGTGTATGTTATTATTGTTTGCAAGAATTCAGATTTCGGACCACCGTTGAAATTCTTTAACTTAAATTTAGTTTAGGGAGCTATACCAATGTTCTTTACAAATAACTAAATTATATTTCGATTTAAATTCAAAATTTGAATTTCAATTCAATCACCATCTTTATGCTAAATGCTATAAAGTCAAATAAGAAAATTCGATTATTTGGAACTAATTTGGAACAGAAGTAGATTCTCGGTCAAAGGTATGCAAAATCACACCATATTGATTTAAAATTTAATATTTTATTGCAATTTTTGTAAATAATATACAATTGAAATAAATCAAATATTCGATTCAAACTTACATTTTGAAGGTTCGATTTTGTCACCTCCGTTAATATGTGCAAACAAGATTTTGAATCTTGATTTGGTTATTGATATCATTTCTTCCAATTTTTCTAAATCGTTTGCTTCTATTACATAGAATAACTAAATCCGACGACATAAACCCTTAATTTAGTGTGTAATTTTTTTATGTAGTTAATGTATATTTCTTTATGCATTCAAATTATTTTTAACCATTTCCTTAAAGGAGATTGTTAGAAAATCCTTTAAATAATTAGCATATCTAGAGCAAATAGTAGACTATGTTTGAAAATATTAATGGAAGATAAAAATATTAGTCTAACAAATAAAACATTATATGTTGTATTCAATGAATTGTGAAGAAATTTATCTTAACTTTAACTATTTTGTTAAACATTAAATAGTTAAACATGTTGTTCTGTAATCGTTATTTAGTTAACGGGATTGTTTCGTAATCGTTTTACTTAGTAATGTTTCATTTGAAATTTATTTGTTATTTTATGTTTATCATTTTACTATTACGTAATCTTACAATTTCTCATATCTATATAATTTATAAGCTTCTATTCAATAATTGTCGTTTTAGAAGCATTATATATTTTCTTATCATATATGTAATAATCATGTAATTAACGATAATTTTTGTGTCATATAAAAATTATATTCAGTAAAATTAATGAGAGACCGTGATTTTTCACGGATCATAACCTAGTAAATAAATAAATAAAATACACCATATCTTAACTAGGAGACGCTACTTTAAAACTATAATTCATATATTCTTAGTTCTTTTAGTTTCTTTTGCGGAATTTAGAGGACTACCTTAAACTTTATACTAGCAAGAATGGGTGGCTTCATGTAGCACCCTAAATCTTTCAAGAATGGCAAAAAAGTATGCAATTACATCTTACTTTACATAGAATTAAGTCTATTAACATGTGAGTATTGGTTGATATTAAAAAATATTAGAAAGACACAATTTTCAATTTCAATTTACACACGATATGCTTCGTTCATATGTGAAAGTCGAGACGCATGTGAATCTGTGATGATGTTTTGCTATAATCAAAACCATTATTCTTTTGGATGTCACGTGCAGATAAAAACTTTGGTCGTTTTGCCTCCTTAGATTAGGTTTCATTGTGCTTTTAATATATATGGGTTTAAAATTGTAAATTAACAGTTAATTTCATGTTTAAAAGAAATTATTCTCATTTAAATATCACATAGTGAAATAACACGTAATTTAGTTGCTCTTGCACTTCGGTCAAAATATAAGATTCTTGCATTAACCTTAGCCAGCAAGTAAATTATAATACAATATAATGTGTTGCGAATTGGCAACAACACCCGTACCAACTTTTTATATAAAAAACTAGCTACATAACCCGCCCGATGGGTGGGTATGCTTCAAAATTTAGTATGTAGAAAAATCCCAACAAATATTAATAATTTTACAAATAACAAATGTTGTAGCTGTAATGATGAATTGGTAGAAAAATCGATACATTAAGAAATGTTACATAAAATTTACAAACGAAATAAGAAGAAAATTGTGTTTTAGAAGTTGCAATCGGAGCAAATTGTGTTTTGGTAGAAGGTGGTGTTGTGAATATTCCATTAATAGAAGGGCTATTTTGATAAAACATATTTAACGGTGGACCTACGTCAATTAATTATTAATAATTAATAAATAAGCAGAATATGATTAACAATAAAATTTGTATGCACAAAATAACTTTAATTTATTAATAGGATGAAATCATGATCTACTTACATGATAACTGACTAATACGTGGAGCTATCATAGACATTGGCGATATAAATGATGGACCTACGCAATATATAACAAATAATTATACAATTAGTTTCGATTTTTTAACAAAAAGTTTTATATTTTGAGAGTTAATGTAATAAGCTAAGACTTTATAAAATTATAAACCTAGTAAATAATTTAAGAAATGAGTCCATTAAATACTTAAAACAGATATAATGTAAAAAAGAACAATGTTAAAAGGAATTGTTGGGCTATGCAGAAGTGTCAAAAGCAGCCCAATCGCAAAGCCCACATGTCAACAACTAAAATGGTGTCATGGGCTATTTAGCTGTTTATAATTCTTATTCAGATAACGAAAAAATTCAGATAACGGAAATGAACGGATCCAGAGGTTTCTTTCGGTGGTTCAAATTGATCATTTGAATCCGACGGACGATGTATTTCAAGAATTGTTGAATTAAAGCTTTGAGTTTAGGGGTTTTGAAGCCATTGCAGCTGTTCTTTGTCAATTGATCGTTAAGGAGAGAAGCTTGTTCTAATTGTTGAGTATCATTACATAATGAGGAACCGATGTCTGGACCAGTCGATCGATTTGCGAGGCCTTGTAAGTTTTCAATTCCTTTGTTGATAGATTAATTCTCTACAGGTGATTTGGTTATGTTAATTCGAAATTGTGTGTGATCCAATATAAATTGGGTTAGGATTTAGGGGCGAAAATTAGGGTTTGGGTCAAGTTCGTTAGCAAGAATTTCATATTTAACTTGAATTACTCGTTAGGAATAATTTCAAATTGTGTGTGATCTAATATAAATTGCGTTAGGCTTTAACTTGATTTGCAGGCAGGACCCTTATGACTACATTGTGACAAAATTGTTACTAATATTTTTCCTAATTTAAACAAAAGGTTCATTTTACTTACCGTTCTTAATATTTTTAAGCATGGAGTGGGACCTGAGGTAGAAACTTTGAAGGCTGAAATCGCAAAGGTGCGGATGGGGTAGAGGTGAGTCTTCTAATTGTACATCTAATCAGGCTTGAAAGCTTGCTAAAACAATTATATAAAAGTAACTAATACATAGCAATTATAATGATTTTCAAGAATGTTTTTTTATTAAATAGTTTAGCCCATAATTTTACTCGAGCAGTCATATGAACAATTCAAAATCCACAACATAAACACTTAAATACACTATATTCTACAACACATCTTACTGCCACGGGATGAGTTCATAATCAGATTTAAAATAATTAAAAATATAAACTATTCTGAAAATATAAAACATACCTGGAATTTCAGTGTTGCACAATTACTTAAACAACAGTTTTTCCGAATGAGCAATAAGTTAATTTCGTTGTTATGCAGGCTTCATGCGATGAGTGGTATAAAATTTTTGTTATTTGTTGCACAAAATGAAAACAGATTTTGCAAATGGATCGTTAGCACATGTATGTGTTTTACACCTCCTTAAAAATTGAAAATTTATTGAATCAGTTTATTTCAATACAAATATTTTAAGAAGAACACTTATCTTGATTTGTTTGTAGATCGAAGAAGATGGAACGACAGAATATGCAAATGGGATGAATAATTTTTCTGTAATTGTATGGCATATTCAGAAATTCAGAAAAGTTGGTTATATAATGGTGGAGAAATTCAAAGTACGTACTATTTCCTTAATCTTTTGGAGTTAGTTATGGTAAATTTAAAAATCCATTTAATTTTTCATAAGAAAGTTTAACATATATTTAGTGATGAAAATGCATATAGTGAAACTGTAAAAGCAAACACAACCTAAAATAGTTGCTTATTTCAGTTTACATCTTTCTCCACGTATTTTGAAATAATTAAACATTTAATAGTCAAACAGTTTGACTGCATATAGTCAAACTGTTTGACTATTAAATGTTTAATTATTTCAAAATTAATTTTATGAGTTGACTGGATATAGTGATGCTAATGCATATAGTGAAACTGTAAAAGTCAATATGATTAAAATAGTTGCTTATTTTTCAATTTACATGTTTCTCCAGGTATTTAAATAATTAAAAAAACTATTTTAATCATATTGATTTCATAGGTTGGGCCTATTGACTTTTACAGTCAAACAGTTTGACTCTATATAGTCAAACTGTTTGACTATTAAATGTTTAATTATTTCAAAACTAATATTATGAGTTGACTGGATATAGTGATGCTAATGCATATAGTGAAACTGTAAAACTCAATATTATTAAAATAGTTGCTTATTTTTCAATTTACATCTTTCTCCACGTATTTAAATAATCAAAAAAACTATTTTTATCATATTGATTTGATAGGTTGGGCCTATTGATTTTTAAAGTCAAACTGTTTGACTGCATATAGTCAAATTGTTTAAATTATATGCAGTCAAACAATTTGACTATAAAATGTTAAAAGAGTTTCAAAAATAATTTTATGAGTTGACTGGATATAGCCAAACAGTTTGACTTTAAAAGTTAAACTGATCTGATTGGCCACATTTCGTCAAATAAATCAACTTTTTTGAAATTGATATTTAGGTTGTGCGAGTTTGACTTTTACAGTCAACTGTTTGGCTGCATTGTGAGAACTGCTTGGCTGCAGAATATAGAGGGTTATATTGAAAATACAGCATGAAAGATAATATTGATCCTACCAAGGTATTATATGATCTCTTATATGATATGTTAATTACAAAGTAATATTGTTTACCAGGTGATATGGTTTTTTAAAATCGTATATATAAAATACATGTCAATTGAAGGCCTTTGTTTGTCTTTCAGAGCAAAATTTCCCTGCAAGATCGTAAAAATTATATCAAGAACTTAATATGTAAAATCATATGAGGTATGAAGCGGAATTATTTGATTTATGGAAGAAGAAATTTTTTTAACCCAATTCAATTGTAGGTATATTTATGACGTAGGAAGCAAACAAAAGTTGAATATGTACCTTCAGCGTTGGGCAGAGATTGGTGATGCAGGGGATGAAACTTGTAAGTTTTTATTGATATTTGCACGGTTTATATGGGGGTGTATAGTTATTGTGCTCCCGAAAAAAATGCAATAGATTAGGTAATACGTCTAAATCCGTTAGGGAATTATAATTGTATATGAGGTTAAGAATCAATCTTTTAAATATTTCAAAAAGTTAGTTGATTGGGATTTCAAAAGAATCGGTATTTATAATAGGATAAAGGATATTGGTTATGTTACGGATTTAGACGTATTTAATTGTAATTAATGTTAAGAATCAATCTCGTAAATTTGTTAGATTTCAAAAGATCCTGTAATTATAATAGGATATTGCCTTGTTACGGATTTAGACGTATTTTATTTTAATTAATGTTAAGAATCAATCTGGTAAAATTGTTAGATATTACAGGCTGTAAATTCAAAGTTATGAGATAGTAATCCCATGAAAATCGGGAAATCACTAACTGTTGCCTAATCGAGCGAACGAATTGCTGACTTTGTGAGGAAAATAGTTGACCAATCATGAGATTACACGTGGAATAAAGGACCAATGAGAGAGCTACATTAGGATGAGTTATATATAGGTTAAGATTCGCCCAAAAGAATAAATACGTACCGCTTTCTAATTTGGGTTATCCCAACAAAAGATGCAAAGATTCCTTTCTTGGTTGACTATAGTTTATCAAGTTTTATTCACTTTCTCTTGTTAAAAGATACTTTTGGTATTTGATATATCATTCGTTACAACTTCTATTAAACTACTTACATTTAGCAAATGTTGCATTCTTTTTGTGTAATATAAGACTGGTATGAAGAGGGTGTTATAACAATGTTACAAAATACCAAAAATAACATTGTATGGTAATTGTATTACAGTAAATGTTATACCATTCGCTTTAAGGTTTTTCTTCTTTATGCACAGGCTGGGTAAAATGAGACCTTGGTCAAACCTTTGACATCAGAACTCAATATATATAAATCAAATACACAAAAATCAGAAAATGTGCTCGTATCAGTTTTGAAGCTGGTGCATACATCCTTACATAGTTACATGAACACAAAAAGTAACACATCCAATTTAATGAAGCATTTATATTGTTTATGTAACGAATAACATCGATGCTTAAATAATGGGTTCCATAAGTGGCTGAAATCTGTTCGGAGCCAATGGCCTAGCGGTAAAGGTGTTTGCCCCCAACCTTGAGGTTGAGGGTTCAAGTCCCATAGTGGACATAGATGGAATTAGGAGTAGATTATAAGTTACCGTTAAAAAAAATCATGACCATTTTCGAAACTTCCGGTAGTCATCTTATAAATTACATTCATCTCAACATGTAAGCAATTAATTAATTGAGGATTTCTTTAAACGACAAAATATGAAATAATTGAAAGAACCCAAAACATACAAACTAATGGGCCTGGGCCTAAACAGGGGGCCTGCATATTAACATTTAAGAAATCTCAAGTTACGGACCAAGTTATAGCCCTATATCCAATTCATATAGCAACAATAATATTTGGTTCCAACTCACCAATGTCCCCAAGAAATAGGGATATGGAGAGTAGACATATCAAAATTAGTTCACATGATGATAATCATCTGCAATATCTCCATTTTTGAAAACAAGGCCATGGTGGATTCATCACTACAGATAAAAAATTAGTCTTGGTATAAACAATAACAATATATTACAAAATGCCATAAATCTTAAATTTCATAACCATGATTAGCAGAACTAGTGAGCCCTTTAGTATAAATCCCGACTAAAACGGGTGCAAACGACACACTTCGATTGTGCCTTGGGTTGTCCCAGAAGCATTGTAATGAATTGAGTAATTAGTGAAAAATATTCTAGTTTGTGAATGTGAAAAGAAAAAATGTGAAAATGATGTTGATATAGCGTTGAGCTAGCTTTTAATATGCGGTGTGTTTTTATCGGCATCCTTTAACAAAATGTCATTTAGACACTTTAAAATCTTCAAAAACCAAATACAAAACCTCCTAATTGAAATAAAAATCATAAAAATTGGTCGTATTATGGACCGGTAGATATTGTGAATGAATAAATTTAAATATAAATTTGACGACGTGGTGGATTATCAATCCATGCTTCCTCCTAGACTTTCTTCTATCTAATTCTCCCGGCGTTCTCTCTCCGTCACCGGATGTCTAGGCTTCTCACCACCGCCGTCCACATCTCCGCCTCTATCCTCCCTAAATCCCGACCACCGCTTCACTTCTCTCCCTCTATCTTCTCTTCTCCGCGTTTCACTTCCATTAATTACTATCATCTTCCCAAATCTTACCGGAGCATCTCAATTCGAGCTGTCAATTCCTCATCTGACACCAAAAGTGATGATGTTTCGTCCGAGAATCAGGAGGATAACGCCAATTTGAAGTCGGAGTTCGATAATAATGGAAGTTTAAGAAGCGATTGTGCTGATGAGTATCCTAGTGGAGAATTTGAGTTTGAAAATCCAGGCCCGTGGAAGAGCTTCGTGGTGAAGCTACGTATGCTAATTGCTTATCCATGGCAACGTGTTCGCAAGGGTAGTGTTTTGAATTTGAAATTGCGTGGACAGGTTTGATGATTTTCATCCCCTTTTTTCATTACTAAATTTGTTTGTTCATCAAGTTTTAGCTTTTCAATTGATGATTACTTAATAGTTAGTTCACCTGTTTGTAAAATATTGTTCATTTGAGTATCAATTTACTGTCTCTAAAGAATAACAGTTTTCTGTTCATTCTCCCTGTATCTCAATTCAATTTGCCATGGTCTTCTGAAAACCTGAGATCTACTACACAAATTTTGATCTATGGACTTGAACACAATTTGAGAGGATCATATTTCTAGAGTGCAAACACTATTTCTGCGGCTAAAGTTTTATTGAAAAAACTTCTCATAGAAGATCATACTTTAGACTTCAATTGTGACCTACATTTTTCAATCTATAAAGTGACCTCTACTCTTCAGTATACATTTTATGTCTAGATAACTAAAAGTATTGGTAGATGAACATAACTTTTTCACTGATGCCAATTTCAGATATCCGATCAGGCCAAGACTCGTTTTTCTTCAGGATTATCCCTACCACAAATCTGTGAAAACCTAATAAAAGCAGCATATGATCCTCGTATATCTGGTGTTTATCTCCACATTGAAACCCTAAGCTGTGGATGGGGTAAGATTGAAGAAATTCGAAGGCACATATTGGCCTTCAGGAAGTCAGGTAACTTTATTTTTATCAAATTAATAAAGTTTAAGGATCTTTATCAAATTATTAACTGTAAGAAATCAATTTTAGGTAAGTTCATTGTTGCTTATGCACCTGCATGGGGTGAAAAGGAGTATTACCTTGGGTGTGCCTGTGAAGAGCTCTATGCACCCCCAAGTGCCTATTTTTCATTATACGGTTTAACTGCTCAAGCACAATTTCTTGGAGGTAAATCCACATATTACATACATATATATTCACATGTATATATATAATATACTTAGACCTAATGAGAGTGTTGTGCATAAAGGTGTACTTGAGAAAATAGGTGTGCAAGCACAAGTGCAAAGAATTGGTAAATATAAGAGTGCTGGTGATCAACTAATTCGCAAGAATATATCTGAAGAAAACCGTGAGGTGCTTAATACACTGCTTGATAATATATATGGAAATTGGGTGGATAAGATTTCTCAAGCCAAAGGTGAATTTTAATTTTTTTTTTTTTTTTTTTATTCTACTCAAAGTAAAAAAAAAATAATTTACAGGAAAGAAAAAGGAAGAAATCGAGAGTTTTATTAACGGAGGAGTTTATGAAATAGAAAAGTTGAAAGAAGGTGGATGGATAACAGATATTAAATATGATGATGAGGTATGTTGTATTTGTATACACACGAAAAGAACATGCCCGAAATTGTTATTTTAGGAACATATTTAATACTTTATTGATAATATATACCTTTTCAGATATGTTGCTGGTAATGTGTAACCTTTTCAGGTTACATCTATGTTGAAAACAAAACTGGGAATTGCAGACGAGAAAAAACTCCCACTTGTTGATTACAAGTATTCATCTCCCGTGACCATCTATATTATTTTCTTAAATTTTTGGTTTTTATAATTTATAGAGTATTTTAATTTTGTTTTTTTTTTTCAGGAAATACTCAAAAGTTAAGAAATGGACTGTGGGAATATCAGGTGGGAAAGATAAAATAGCAGTAATTAGAGCATCTGGTAGCATTAGTCGTGTAAGAGGGCCATTTAGTTCATCTAATTCAGGGATTATTGCTGAGCAATTTATTGAAAAGATTCGTACTGTAAGAGGTATATAGAATATTATATAATTAGTATTTCATATATATTATATACTTATTTTATTTATTTTCAGAGTCAAAAAGATACAAGGCTGTTATCATCCGAATCGATAGTCCTGGAGGCGATGCTCTTGCTTCTGACTTGTAAGTGCTCTTGTATATTGATTAAAAAAGTATAATTTAGAAATAGCTTTATTAATTTAATATTTTTTATTTATTTATGTGTGTGAAGGATGTGGAGGGAAATCAGATTATTGGCTGAATCTAAGCCTGTGGTTGCATCAATGGTTGATGTGGCAGCAAGTGGAGGTTATTACATGGCAATGGCAGCACAGACTATTCTCTCAGAGAATCTTACTTTGACCGGGTCAATTGGTGTTGTCACAGGTCTATTAGTTATTATTTTATTTTTTGTTTACAAAATGGAAGATTTTAGATGTTTGATTTTTGAAGGTTATACTCTTAAATTATCATTTCTTTTTTGTTGTTTTAGGCAAGTTTAATTTGGAGAAATTATATGAAAGGATTGGTTTCAACAAGGAAATCATATCAAAGGGCCGATTTGCTGAGTTGACTGCTGCTGACCAGCGACCATTCAGGTTACATGAATTCCCACCCATTTACTTATTATTTAGAGTTATTTGCAAGAATGGTCCCTGTGGTTTGGCCAAATTGCACGTTTGGGCAACGTACTTCCAGGCGCAGTACCCAATGTTTGCATTTTTGGTACCTCACCCCTAACAACGTTAGTTGTGGGTATATTAGTCATTTTGAATCCCTCACAGACCAAACATGCAAAATGACTAAAGTACCCTCAACTAACGGAGAGAAGTTATGCTGTTAGGGGCAAGGGACCAAAAATGTGTCAAAAATGCAAACCTTGGGTCTGTGCCTGCACTTGTTGAAGTATGGTGACCAATTGGCCAAACCACAGGGACCATTCTTGCAATTAACTCTATTGTTTTATAATAAATTATAACTATTGTTTGATTCTTATTATTCATTTGTAACTACTTATGTGCAGAGCTGATGAAGAGAAACTATTTGCGGAATCTGCCCAAAACGCTTATAAAGGATTTCGTGACAAAGCAGCATTTTCAAGATCAATGAGTGTATGCTTTAACTTAATGAAATATTTTAATTAACCACTAATTAGCAAGCAATTAATTGATGATTATGTTATGCAGGTGGAAAAGATGGAAGAGTTTGCTCAAGGGAGAGTGTGGACAGGAAACGATGCAGCTTCACGAGGGTTGGTTGATGCAATTGGAGGCTTTTCACGTGCTATTGCTATAGCCAAACACAAGGCAAACATTCCCCAAACCAAACAGGTCACTTTGGTTGAGCTGTCAAAAACATCACCTTCTTTACCAGAAATACTAAGTGGGATTGGGAGCTCGGTTATTGGAATAGATGCAACACTTAAACAGCTAATGGAAGGATTAACATCAAATGACGGTGTGCAAGCTCGTATGGATGGAATCATTTTTGAAAAATCGCAAGGGTCTTCGTTTGCAAACCCTATTTTCAATTTGCTAAAAGATTACCTAAGTTCTCTTTAATATTTGATATTTTGGTATTATGCATCTTTTGATTGTGAATGAAACCAAAAGTAGATCGATCATATTGGGTATCATAAGATTTGTATATGTTTCTATATAGATTTGTTATTTTCATTATGTTGATAAGATTTTGTTTTTTTTTCTGTGTCGCGACTAGAGCTAATCTAGCATGGCCCAACTCGGTCAAAAAATTGTCAAACTAGTATTTGATGTCAAAACTAACCCAAGGTCAAATTCTCCAAAAATGCATACTTTTGTCACCTTCTTACTCCCTAAAATAGATGTTTAAGTTATTAGTCTTATTATTACTATATATACCATAATGATTAATTTGCACTCTTCATTAGAGAAGTGTGAACGGGATGCTTGAAACCAAACGGGGTTTTAGAAATATTATTAAATAATCCCTAAAATGGTGGTGATTATAATAAATATTAATTAAAATTTTATTTCAAAATTTACTCTCAAACTATTTACTATAATGAAAAGAAGTATAACCACTTTCTTAATTTGACATTTATTTAATTAGAAAAACTAAAACTAAAAAACTGTTATTCGTTTGATTTATGTCATTTAAATATCTATAGATGGTATATAAAATACTAAATAACATATAATATTATATAGGTAAAATAGAAGTTAAAGATCCGTCAAATATCTTTGTTTTCTATGTTTGATCATAAAGAAGAGTAGAGGTGAGCATTTGATCTGAAAAAATCGAACCAAATCGAATACAGTCAAAACTGAAACATGTAACCGGTTCGGTTTTGAAAATTCATAATTTTCAGTTTCGGTTCGATTTTTGGACTGAGCTCACTCCTAAATATGATGTCTCGATTTCAAGTTTTCTGTCAACTTTAGTTTTTCGTTTTTTTTTTTGTGTAGTTATTTTTGTGACGTGTATATCAGTATATCACCTCTCTTTTAGTATAGAAATTAAAATTAATTGAAATTAAAATTAATTGAAATTAAAATTTACTCTTTACATAAAAAAAAATTAGATTTAAAACCCGACAGTAACGCGCGGATATAACAGTGCTTGTTATAATCATTTATGTACAATATTAGTAATGATACATTTTACTTAGGCTTGTTCTATTTCTCACTCCCCAAAATAGATGTTTAAGTTATTAGTCTTATTATAATCATTTATGTACAATATTGGTAATGATACATTTACTTAGGCTTGTTTAATCACTACCAACGAATTCACTAAGACCACCAAAAGTAATGCTTGACAACATATATAAAGATTGATGTTGCTTGAGGTTGACCATACTTTTACTTAAAAATATGAAAAACAAGATTTTAATTTTAAGAAAAAAATAGAAAGAGATTCTTTTTACCATCACATGGTTTAACTGGAAAAATACCTTAACCTTTTATCCTTATCGTAACTTTTTGTAAAAAGATTTCGTATGTATTATTTAATTTTTTTAAGTAATATATTAATTAAAACCAAAGAGTTTAATCTAATATAACTGAAAAATGTTAGAACCAAAAAGTTTAATCTATTATAACTGAAAATATTATAACGAAAAAGTGTAATCTATTATAACTGAAATGTTATAACAAAAAGTTTGATCTATTATAACCAAAAAGTGTAATCTATTATAACTGGAAAATGTAATAACAAAAAGTTTAATCTATTATAGCCAGAAAATTTCTATAACCAAAAAGTTTGAAAAAATATAAACTTAATTTTAAGTAGACGTTAGAGATAAAAAAAATAAAATAAATAAGTCTACGTTGTGCTTTAATAATTATACATTGTTATTTTTAACCATAACCCTAAAATTAACAAAACTCTATTTAATATAAAAACATAAGTTTTATATATTCTGGATGATGAATAAAATAAGTAATAAATACATAATAAAATGGTAAAATAAAATATAGATAGAGTGAATATAATAAGTAATAAATACAATTTTTAAATGTTAAAATACCAAAACGTAATACAGATAGAGCGAATACACTAAATAATAAATTCAATAATAGAACGTTAAAATGCTTTAACATATCAGAGTTAAGTTTCTACATACTACGTATTAACTTTTTAGTTAAATAATAAAATGGAAGAAACTAAACTTCTGCTTAAACTTAGAGCATCTCCAATGGTAGCTTTTTTAAAAGCTTATTACTATTCAAATAAATCTTTGAAAGACTTTTTATCATCGGAATAGCTAGGTTTTTTAAAAGCTTATTGCAATGACTTATTTTCTACTAACATTTTAATGAACTTTCTATGTTTGTCTTTTTTAGTCCTCTATGTTTAATAACTTTTCATTTTAAACCTTAGACATGGGCTATAGTTTTAGACTTGTGTGTTTTTATAATATTTGCATGATACGGATTCGTAATCGAGTGGAAGCTATAAACCTAGCTTAGGGTTTTGTGTTTGGCCAACCGACTCACAATCAAGAACACGAGTTCTTGTTTCAAACGAAACGTTTTCTTATTTCAATAACATTCCATTCAACCTTACAATATTTAAATACTAAAAAAGTAAAACGAATCCTAATCTAATATGAAAAGAAAACAACCTAAAGGATAAGAACTAAAATACTTTAAAAAGATAAATCCTAAAAACATGGATTGAATGGTTGGATGGAATCGGAAGCTTCTAGATCCGTATCATCCCCCCCCCCCCTAAAAAAATGACTCGTCCTCGAGTCATCATCTTCATCGGGCTCATACGGGGACATATCAGCAACCTTAAAGGTGGCGGAGACTTTGTAAACGGGTTGGTTGAGCACAAGATTCTGAATCCTTTGCCGCAATCGTTCGATTTCGATGTCACGTGGGTCACGTTGTTCAAACCCGTTGCCTCCGGCGGCGAATCTATGGTTTTGACGGCGATATTCCTCACGGTCGGACATCTCGATGAACTTGTTGGCCGAATCGTCTTGATCAAACTGATTTAGTTCGAGCTCGCGAATCCGTTGTTGTAGCCAATCGATCTCAACGACGTCTCGTAGGTCACGTTTGTAACGACCCGAAATTGTTAATCAAATAATTATATAAATATATGATAAATAAGGATAAATCGTTTAAAACACGTGGGAATTGGTTTCGTGTCATTTGGACATCGTTTGATATGGTTAAGGTCGAAATCGGATCGAAACAAGGAACAAAAAGTGCAGCCTAGCTGCCGGCAGGAGTTTGCGACGCGAACCATAGTTCGTGAACGCGAACTATCAACAGAGAATTTGGGGTTTTTGATCTTGGAGTTCACGACCCGTTCCCGAACGCGAGGAGTTCACGACACGCGAATTTCGCGACGTGAATATGGGTTCGCGAACGCGAACTATTACGAGGCCAGCTTTAAAAATGGGTTTTTTTAGGGTTTTTGCTCATTTCTCTCCACTCCAAAGTGTGTAGCCGTGTTAGAGAGAGAAAGGGGCGATCTTGGGTGTTCTTGAGGAGATTTCATCTCAAATCTTGGAGATCTATCTTCTAATTGAAAGATCTAAGGTAAATTTCATCTCCTAATTAGTTTATAAACTTTATTTGGGGAAAAATGATTGTTTGGATAACCTACCAAGTTATCTTTGGGGAAGATGACTAAGATGGGTGCAAAACACTCTTTGTAAGCTTAAGAACCTTGTGTTCTTGTTGGATTTGGGTTTTTATGATGGAAATCTTGAACCAGGGTTTTGGATTCCACTAAGTTGGATGAACTTGGTGGTTAAGAAGGTTGTTATGAAGTTATTGGTAACTAGTTATGGATAATAACTAGATTGTATGATGAAATTGATGGTAGGTCAAGAAGACCTAAAGATTGGTGACATCTCACAAGTTGAAAAGCAAGAGTTCGTGTTGTTAGACACGATTTGGAGTTAGCTTGGCTAAGGTGAGTACATGAGACTTTTACTGAGTACATAGCAAATGATTTTGAAAACTATGATGTTTTATAGGTCTTTATTAATAAATGTTTTTAACAAGGATTAATTGGCGCACTCCGTTGCGCACTTTTAATCATACATTTTTCAAGTTTGAAATTATGTTGTATTTCGATTTTAAATTTATAAAGTTTAGAGATTAAATGTTAAAATTATTTTATCTAACTAAATATTAAGTTAAAATAATGGTTATCAACCTTTTGTCATTATTATAAGTTCAAGGTTAAAAACTGAAAGTTCTATATATATGCACTACAGCCACCCCTATTTCAGGAGTTATTTTGAAATATATAAAACCCAGTTTTTAGTTGACTTTTTTTTTATCTATTTCCACTATCAAACACCGTTCCTTTTAAAACTCTGTTTAGTAGACATTGTATGCTAATTGTATATATATGATAATAAAGATATGATTAAAAAGGTAAGAAAATTCAAGTAATAGACTATTTAAGTATGTCTAAATGACTAATAATTTTTGAAAGAGATTATGATAATGAAAAGTAATTAATAACTCTTTATTAATATGATGTTTGATTAAGAGTAATGATTAAGAAAGTATGATATTTGGTTTATTAATAATATGTATTAACAAAGCTAATAACAATGATTTTTAAGTAAACGAATATTGATTAATATATTATACTAATAAAGGTAGTGATTGAATTGCTAAGAGAATAGCTATAAAGTGACTAGTAATAAATATGCATTCTAGTCAAAGAGAAGTTAAAGTAATATACTTTTGATATATGATAAATATGTTTATTTAATAAAGGATTTGGTAAAGTCAATATTGAAATTGAATAAGAAACGAGAATAATATGATAATTAGAATAGATGTATTCTAATTTATGTTTGAGTATGTATTATTGGGGCATAGGCCCGTATTTGATGATTTCAATATGTGTTGAGAAAAGGATCCGGATCATAGATAACCCACACAAGTTGGGGAGTTAGTGACACCTACTTGGGGAGGTACCACCCTGCGGAAGAGTAGCATGTCGAGAAATAGATAACCCGGAAATCGGGGGAGCAATAGATAACCCGGAAACGGGGGAGTTTACCTAGATAACCCACATCGGGGGAGTTTGCTTCGGAGAGGTCCGTAGCGTATGTGATAAAGTATGTATAAGCACATGTTAGCTTACAAGTATGTGATTTTGATGAGAGTAAGCTTATGGTTAGCTTACTAGTACATATGTATAAAAATGATAAGTTCACGAGTTAATAAGTAATAAATGAATAAAGGAAAGTAATGAATATGACTTTTATTATATTTGAGAATGGGTCGAAACCCATGTATCTCACGAGACTATTTTGTCTCACGTACTACTTTGTTTTTGGCTATGTACTCAGGTTCGAGATTGAAGGATTAGAAGGTCGCGATAGAGGTGGCCTAGAGATGTTTAGCTCGGGAGCTTATAGGTAGATCCCATTATCCTATGGTTATGATATTATCTATGTAACACCGTTTTTATAACTCTGATAATCTATTAAAAGGTTTTTGTTAAATCGTATTTTTGGATATTGGACTTTGTAATATTTTTATTTACAAATATGATTTAAAAGGTGTTTAAAAAAAATGAGGTGTTACAACGTTGTTCATGGCCGTTGCCTCTGGCGGCGAATCTATGATGTTGACGACGATCTTCCTCACGGCCTGACATCCTGATGACATGATGCTCTGATACCACTTGATACGGATTCGTAATCGAGTGGAAGCTATAAACCTAGCTTAGGGTTTTGTGTTCGGCCAACCGACTCATAATCAAGAACACGAGTTCTTGTTTCAAACGAAACGTTTTCTTATTTCAATAACTTGTCATTCAACCTTACAATATGAAACTTTAAATACTAAAAAGTAAAACGAATCCTAATCTAATACGAAAAGAAAACAACCTAAAGGATAAGAATTAAAATACTTTAAAAAGATAAATCCTAAAAACATGGATTGAATGGTTGGATAGAATCGGAAGCTTCTAGATCCGTATCATGCAATGTATTGTTTTTATCTATTTAAATATTAATGTCAATTATTATAATATTTTTGTATGTAATATTTTTAAAAATATGAAGTTCTAAAAGATCTTAAAAAAAATTGTCAATTTATATATAGGGGTATCTATGAAACATTTAAGATGGATAAAGGTAAATTAATATATTGTAAAAGAAAAAGCTTTTGTAAGAGATTAACCATTGAAAATGTTATTTAGGAATAATTTATTAGTTAGTAGAATGTTGATGTGATAAAAATAATAAGCTTTTGTGAGGTTAATCATTAGAGATGCTCTTAGGGTTTTAGGATAATACCCCCTTTTGTGAGGTTAATCATTAGAAAAGAAAGCAAATGATATTAAAGCAAGATGGGACGTATCTCAATACTCAATATGTCGATGTCACGATTATACCCTTTTACTTATAAGGTTTAAATTATGTTCTAAATTTAAGAACTATGGAAATTATATGGGTGAGTTAAGTGTGACGGATACAAAGGAGGATCTTAAACACGAGATTATAGACACTTTTGCGCGGGTACCCTGCAAACTATATTTTCTCGGCGATCAAAATGTTGTTTGGTTGCAGATTTTTTATAACGATTATAGTATAACATAATGATAATGTGTATAAAAGTAGAGATATAAATCAAGAATGATCATCGGTGCGTAAATTTTGTTCGGTTACACGCTTTGATATATAATAACACAAATGATACATCTCCAATGTTACTGGCATTAAAAATAAAAAACCTAATTATATACAAATAGAGTTATAAAAAATCTTACTACTATATGATGCATCTTACTCATCATGTAGAACCTCTCGATACACCACGTTTCACGTGTAAACTCAATCAAGATTAAAGTTTTTTGCTGGAGCTACTAATACTTTTGTTGTGTGATGTGAAATTCTTCTTGACAAGGCAACGTAAAGTTGCCCATGTGAAAACACCTATTCCGGAAGATAAACGTCCACGTTTGGAATTGTCTGTCCTTGGGCTTTGTTGATTGTCATGGCAAATCTTAGCCTAACTGGAAACTGTTTTCTTTTCAACTTGAAAGGAAACATGTCGGATTCAGACGGAGATAGAGGTATTCTTGACAAGAAAACCCTTTTTCCAGCATGCTGGCCAACGGCTATTTCCGCATCGATTAGGTTTGGCTCAAAGTTTCTGCATATAAGTCTCGTGCCATTACATAATCCATGGGAGGGATCGAGATTTCGTAAAAGTGTTATCGGGCACCCAATTTTGAGACGGAGAACATGAGGTGGCAAACCACTGACACTAAGTGAGTTTAAGAATTCCATATGATAGAATCCGTTTATGTCGTCTTCTGCTTCGTTAAAACTGTAATATGTTTTCTCGACTCCACAAAATCTACCTATTAACTTATCGTTAAGCTCATCAACATGGTCATTTTTTGTTGACAAGATTGCCCGAGAAATGATATAATCTGCTGAATTTCCGTTGACCTCCATACAATGAAATATCGCATTAATCAAGTCTTCCTTGGACCCATCTGTATTCATGTATGGAATTTTCATGTCATCTGGGATGCGAATATAATTTTCATCAATAACTTCTTCATCTCCATCCCCCACTCGTAAAAGAAAATTGGAAACCATGGATCTGTTCGCGCTCTCATATTCAGACTGAGCCTCATCTTTTTAATCACGGACCATAGCGGTGACAATTTTAGACTGGAGTCTACAATTTGAGCTCGTGTTCCACGTCTAATGACCGACAAAACCTGTCTAAAGTCACCACCTAACACCATAACTTTTCCACCGAAAGGGACTCTGATCCCCGTGATGTCTTGCATTGATGGATCAAATGCCTCCATAGCCTGAATGTTAGCCATCAAAGCCTCGTACCATATGATTAATTTTGCGGCTCTATGCGGTTTTGCGGTCCCACTTTGTTTTTTAATGTTACAGAGTGAGTTGTTTTCAAGGTTAATTGGAATCTTGAATCGGGAGTGGGCTGTTCTACCACCCGGCATGTTATTAGCTGCCGCACCTGACGAAGCTGTCGCTAGCGCAATGAAACCACGAGACCGGACCTTTGCAAGGAGAGCTTTATACAAACACGTTTTTCCTGTTCCTCCAGGGCCATCTATAAAGAATACGAAGGAAATATCATTATCCACATGCCTGAGTATATCATCATACGCGACTCTTTGGTCGGAATTCAAAGAGTCGGAAGCACGCAAGTCGTCACCTTCCACAACTATGGAGTACTCCTCTTGTAATTCCCGAACAACCCCAGATGATAAACTCATGTCGATGTTTAGTTGAGGAAGATCAAAATCATCAAGGTCTTTACCCATAGATTGTAGAAAAACTTTTATGTCTTTAAGTACCATATTGTGGGCGACCTCAACATTTGCATACTGTCGTACGTAATCTTCAGACAGGGATTCGTAGTGGTCATCCCACAACTTCCGAACATCCCCCGGCTCACAGAATATCAATATAGTTGCAAATAACCTCCTAAGAGCGGGTGGAAACTGAAAAAGTGAACCCTCCGTAAGACATGTCGAGAGATTATTATCATCCTCAACTAATCCTCCTAAGAGCGGGTGAATCAACGCCGCATTGCGTGGGTACCCTACTAGTTATGATTAAAACATATAGAACATTGACAGTAAAAGGTTGTAAACATTTTACCTTTTTTGTATTACACCTGTGAGATGTGTGATTGGTAGGATGTGATGTATAGTGGAGGTGAAAACTCATTAAATAGGAGGAAAAAACATAAGGATCCATTCTATATGGTAAGCATAAGACATGGCTAGAGAGATGATAATCTTCAAATCTGTATGATAGAAAGTTCATAAAATCAGGGATGGACAAAATAATAAAGGAAACGATTAACTGCTTGAAGAAGAATACGTTTTCATTGAAAGGCGTGTTGAACAGAAATAAATGCATTTATGATAATATAATTAGCTGTCTTGAATAGCAAATCTAAAATAGGGAAGATGTCTCTATATTGAATTGTATATACGAATTTGCGTTTTAATTAAGATACCATATATAAGAAAATATAGCAAGGTAAGAATACGAATTACCATATTTTGTTGGAAATCAAAGGTTAATTAACACTTATAACGCATATTTTTCAATTAAAGACTTAACCAATAAATCAAACAAGAAACACATCCATTATATATATACTCGAATAAGAAAAATATTTAAGGATTATATTACTAAAAATAGGAAAATGTGATAAAACGTATGATTATTGACCAAAAGAGACATTTGAGCCGGAATTTTTTCTTATTCCCTAGTTCCGTAGTTCCTTTTTATATGATAAAAGAGACATTTGATGTTACCCTCCGAAATGATAATATTTTTGACTACACATTAGCAATGAACTCTAACGAATTTGAGACGTATGATTATGACATTTGTGATGATTAAATGGGTAGGCACTTTAGTTAGCAGTTACAAATTAATTGTTCTCATATAATCAAATGTTTTTGACATTTGTGATGATCAAATGGTTAGGCACATTACTAATTACAAATGGTAGGTAGCAATTATATTAGTGGGCAAAAAATTAGTGTTTAAAAATTTGGATGCTAACTGATCCACAAATACATTCGACCGTTTTAATTTCTTGAGTATATTACTGTTTTTGTCTCTGTGGTTTACCCGATTCTGTGTTTTTGTCCCTGTGATTTTTTTCCCGTATTTTGTCCCTGAACTATGCCAAATTCCGTTTTTTTGTCCTTCTGTCCATTTTCTGCCGTTAACTGACCGCACATGCCAAACATGTGAGGGCATTTTGGTCATTTCACCAAATTACATGTACACTATGCTATAAAACTTTTACTTTTAAGTTTACCTTCTTCTCCATTATCAACATCAAGAACATCATCAACCCACCTTCATCACCATAGATTTACAGAGATTTACATCCACCATAATTAAATTCAACACCGTAGATTTACAGAGATTTACACATAGTTGAAGAACTTATACATCATATTATAATCCCAGAATTTGAAGAACCCTAATTGCAGATCCACCAGGAAGAAGCGGCCAGAAGAAGAAGGCCATTAAAGACCATCGGCGACGACGAGATTGGTACATCTCGTTTGCTTCTGGGATTATGAACAGCCACCTCCGCCATCAACCGTTCCCGTCCGCCGCCGCCACCGTCACCATCATCACCACCATTAAAGACCATCGACGACGGCGAGATTGGTACATCTCGTTTTCTTCTGGGTTTCCGCCATCAATCGTTCCCGTCCGCCGTCTCCACTGTCACCACCATTACCGCCGCAGCCAATCGATCGAGAAGATGCAATTGAATTTGTGGAGGAAGATGAAACTGTGATGTCCATATATCAAAACCCAGATCGATCTAATCTTTCAAAAACCCATATCGATTGATTTTGGTCAAAATGAACTTGATTGTGGGTTATCGCCAGAGACGAAGAAGATGGAAAGTGATGAATTGATTTTTTCATTCGTATGAATTGCCATTGTATGAATGGAAAGTGATGAATTGATTTAATGAGAATTGATGAACTGCTTCCTTTTTTGATGAATTGATTAATTCATCGTCAATTTCTTCTTTTTTTAGGATTCTTCAATTTGGGGATGAAGCTTTTGGATGAAGAACATAAAATCAGTGGTTTTGTAAGGATTTTAAAGGATTAGGGTTCATCAATTTGGGGATTATGTTTTGTAGATGAAGAACACATATGAAGAACATGAAGAAGGAGTGAAAAGACGAAAATACCCTCACTTTTTTAGCATTTCTCTTTAGTTAACGGCAGAAAATGGACGGAAGGACAAAAAAAGAAATTTGGCATAGATCAGGGACAAAAAAACAGAAAAAAAACACAGGGACAAAAATGAAGAATCGGGTAAACCACAGGGACAAAAACAGTTTTTTACTCTAGTTCCTTTTACATTTAAAACTCAAATTAAAACCTTAATATAGATAATCAATCATGCTTAAAATCTCCAAAAATATCCACAGAAATTGCATCTTAAATGCGTACCACCTTGTTAACTGTATAATCTTGCCTTCTTATTTAATTTTTTTTCCCTAAAAAATTAATGCTTAAAATTAAGATGCAATCTTTTCAATACTGAATATTAAACAATAACAATATTGAACAATTTTTAAGAGCCATCAATTAATTACCACGAAAAAATGTATTACGGTCATTAATTGAGTTCAAAACCCACTACTTGATATTTTGTTTGTAGGGTCCCATATTGAAGATGTAAATGTTTGGGAAAAATAAAAGTAAAAACAAATACAAACTAACTATTACATCTAGGACCGAAATAATAATTTAACACGGGAAATATAAAATAAAAGAAAAAACAAATTAAACCAAGTAACATTATTGTTCACATAACGCAGATATTGCTACAACGAATTATTGCCGCAGATGGTCGGGTTTTAGACGTTGGGTCTATAAGTAGTGGGGGCAAGCTTGGCGTCTCTACTAAATAGTATTGCCCAATCATTTTGAACGACGCTGTAGTTGTCAAAATGTGGATAGTCGTTGGTAACGTAGTAATCTATATCGAAACACTTCAACGAAAAGACACCACCTTCTAACTGCCGTCCCTCGTATGCACGAATTAAATTGTGGGGGATCATAGCCACAATTTTGTGCCTCTAATAAGAAAGGATTAGCAGGTTAAACGAGTTAGATAATCGAATGAATTATTAATTGTGAAATTAAGAAACAGTATATGAGTGCATGTGAAAATTTTAAAATCTACTTACGTATCTGTCGAGCAAAAACAACCAGAGTGTGTTATGTTTTTCGTCCTTCCAAACAGACTCCAACCGCACAAAGTTGCAGCTGTAACACCACTCAAGATTGCAGAGAGACTCAAAGCTCTCAATTGGTACACAAAGTTCAAGTTCCGATCAAATTTCAGTGTTATAATAATGAGATGAAAAATTTGTATTTCTATTTATTTTGCTACTAAATTTTCGAATAAAAAGCAACAATTTGTAATAGTTGATAACATGTTGTCCCATTTAATCGTGTATGGGCAAACAATTAATATAGTTTTGGGGAAAAAATTGTGTTGCGAATTGTTCACGCTACCTGTTGTAACTGATGTCCTGGAAGTGGTAAATAGTTATTGATAACCATATCGAAATAGTTGTAAAGCAAAAAATATTGGGAGGGTGTGAAAAGGGTGAATTTCAATCTTTACACCCAACTCGTTGACATATATAGGGTAGGATGAAGAATATTTTGAATATTTGCCACAAAAATTAATTGGTTGTGGTTTTCATAAATGTCTTTTTAGCATCTATTGCGCCGGATTATGTGTTAGAAAACGCATAAATTGGGGTAGAGTTTAGGAAGAATCTTAAGGTAATCAGCTTAATTTTTCAAGGTGAGGATTGTCTTATTCGATAGTTACAAAACGATATTGATGAAGCGTGCCATGTACTTAAATCGTGATGTTGACAATTAAAAATACAGAATTTTGATTAAGATTAAATGTGTCACTTAATGGGAACCGTTATACACTTACAAAAAATGCATTGAATGACATAAATATCATTAAATATGTATTCAAATAGTAACTCCGAGTTAAGGCGTAAATCAGAAAAAAATAGATATTAAATGTATATGTACGTTTTTTTTGTGGTGTATATAAGGTGTATGAAAAAATAGTTGTAGACATGTCGATTTTTAATCAACTTATAATTAAGCACTAATTTGATTTGGTAATTTGTAGATACGTATCCACAAGCCAAAGACGTTTGAATGGTATCCCCAAATCATAACTCCGTGTAATGGCGTAAATGGCATAAAAGTTGACCATTTAAATTTCAGAATTTTGAGGTAATAAAAGTGTAAGACGATTAGCATTTAATATGAAAATAAAATATAGTAGATACGTTTTGATATAAATTCGAGTTAGATGCAAGGATATCGCATAATTGAAGGATATCTTTTTGGTAACCAAACAACATTAATTGGGAAAGTTGAGAATTTTATATAATTTTGCTTGACAATATCATAAAAAAATTTCATTTTATTGTTGCACAAATGCATTTGGGGTACATTTTATTATTGGTGCTGAATTCATTGATTGTGTTTTTCGATGTTGCGATGGTAAATGCGAAGACGTTTATTTCCAAACAACGAAGTTCTTGAGCGGCTGAAATAACTTGTTGGCTGAGGCTCGGGTGGCACTTCGGGTTCTTCACCACTCATAACGACATCATCGACGTCTCGTACTATCGGATGGATAAGTTGAAGTGCAAATGCTTCTGGCATTACAGGATTGAATTCAATGTTTGTAACGTCGGTAGAAACAAGAACGTTGCCTGAAATGTAAAAAAAAGGGTTATCAATAAATTTTGTATAAAACTCGACAAATGCATTTAATTTAATCGTTGACTTTATAAAATTATTTCCCTTTGATAAAAAAAACCATCCGTTGAATTAAGGGTTATTTAAAACCAATCTTTAATGAGTTGACCATCTATATAAAGTTTTTCTATTAAAAAAAATCATGTATTTAACGCATATGTTAGGGGTGTTTTTTATCTTAATTACGTTTTAAATGTTTAGTAGTAAAATGTTGAGTAAAATGAGCACTCGATTAATTTTGTTTAATACCTCCATCTATTCGAACCATTTTAAAGCGCGCTGCGTATACGGTTATGTTTTCTGTAGCTGATCTTCCAATCATGGTGGCTGTGGATGATGGTATATGGTACAAGATTATCTTTATGTGTTTGCCCCTGCGTGAGACAAAATTACAATGAGTTACTTCCAAGTTCATGTACGCATGTAAAGTTTTTATAAACACTTACCGACAATCATGTAAAAGAAACACGCACGATATCCGACCGTTGGTAATAAAAAGCAACCATTCGACATGTTCCCAGCAACATCTATGATAGCGGTATTGATGGTTAAGCATAAGATATATAGACAAGTTATAAAAAAATATTATTTTTAAATGAAAAAGGTATATGAAATAGTTGTACCAATCAACATTTGTCGCCTTGAGTGATCCTCCACGATCCATGTTGGAGATCTGACCAACGGGTACTTGGGAAAACATGCATCTTCTCTATTCGTATTCTCGGCAAGCACGGTCTTTATGTTGAATACTATAGCCCATTCATTGCAAACAAAGCTATAGTTGTCTAGTCGTGGAAAGTCATCGACGTCGTTGTAATCAGTCTTGAAATTTTTCAGTGAAAACAGACCACCTTATAGTTGTCGTCCCTGATAGGCAGATATTAAAGTGGAGGGAATTACCGCCGCAATTTTGTGTCTCTAAAAAGAAATGGTTATTAGTAATACATATTTAACACGCACAATTAGTAATTACTCACTATGATTGTTGATAACAAATTAAATTTTACAATGATTATTTCTTGAAACTATTTTGAAATGATTATTGTCAAACCTAGTAACTTTTGTGATTAGTGACAATAAAATGTTAAGGATTCGTTTTGCTAAAAATAATCGTAATAATCGATTTTTTTCAAGTTTCCCATATGAATATTTTGAATAAGTTAAGAATCTTAAACACATAAATTTGTTATAAAAAGAAATGGTGTTCATAATTTGTAATACGTTGCTAAACTTACTTACAAATCTGTCAAGCAAAAACAAATATAGTTTGTTTTGTTTGTGGTCAAACCAAACATATTCAACGCGCACGCATCTGCATTTGTACCAGTACTGAGGTTTCCAGAGGTCTTGAAAGTTTTCAATTGTCTCGTATGGTCCAAAAGTCTTGTAAAAATAGAATGAAAAAATTCCATTAGAATAAAATACCCCTGATATATACACACCTATTGATCACAATGTGACATAATAGTATTTCAAAATTTGTTATGAAAGTTGTACCTCTTGAGCCTCAAAAGTTGAATCCCCTGCATCCGGATGTGGTGGTGCAGTGAGCATTGAAGTACCAATTTGTGTGGTTAAAGACATTTTAGTTGCAGAAGTTTCTTACACCTAGATACTTGAAATATGCAAAGTTAAAGAAAATTAGTATGAGAAGATAACAATCGATTGTTAATATATATATATATATATATATATATATATATATATATATATATATATATATATATATATATATATATATATATATATATATATATATATATGATCTTAAACGGACAACAAACCTTAACACCGGAGCATATGTCATGGGTAAAATTGTTGCCGGAAATCACAGGCTGGTATAACGTCGCCTGATTTGTATCATCGTGTTTATGTGTAGGTTGTGTTTATGTGTAGGTTGTGGTCGAGGCGTTTTGGTCGAGGCGTTATGAACAAAAGCTTTCTATATTGTTAAGATATGCGTGAAGAAGATTTAGTATATTCAAAAGGTCAATTAATTTGGTGGTAAGACAATTAATAGTTTCCGGAAATATAAACCGAAACCGGAAAGGTCAATTAATTCACTTCCGGAAATATAAGGGCGGGTCAAATGCGATGATGTACAGCCTCTTATAATTTGGTTTGGTGGTTTGAAATAAAGTGTAATTTATAGCAATTGGTTAACACATAGTAACTACTTAGAAGAGGTCTTGTGTTCGAATCCTGTAAGCAACACTTTTTGATTTTATTTTACTTGAAGAACTAACTAAAAGTGGAAATCTCCTTAAACTTAAAATTAAGGAGCTCCTTAAAATTCCTTAAAATGGTAGTAAGATACACAAGATTCAACTAGACTAGCAGGGTACCCGCGCAATGCGGCGGCGGGTACCCAGAAACCATATTTCGTGGCGAGCAAGTGTTGTTCGTTTACACGGTAATAATTGTTGCTAGAAATAAATAATTAAACTATAATGTGGATTTTGGTAAGAGTTGATTTACAGCGTCGTATATATTTAATGTTATTGGGTAAAATGGTTTTCGAGTAACAGACTTTTGTTATTAAGTGTGGGTGGTGTTACCAAAGTGTAATGTATAGCAAGTGGTTAACATATAGTGATAAGTTAGGAGAGGTCTTGGGTTCGAATCTTATTAGCCGCGATTTATTTTTTTTAAGGTGGAGAACTAACTAACAAAAGTGGAAAGGTCCTTAAAATCAAGTTTAAGGAGTTCCTTAAACTTGCCTAATGGGGTAGGCCTAAATGCTTTATATAGTAGTAACATTATGTATTAGATAATTAGATACAATACATGTATATATAACCGAAACCTAAGAATTTGATTCACGGCTTTAAGGAAAAACCTAATTTTTTTACCAGTAATCACCAGCAAAGAAGTTATACACTTTCCCTTCAATTTCAATCCAACTACAACCAACTTCCTTCTTAACCCCAATTCTTTTCATTTTTTCCCTAATTATCCGTACATCATCCCACTTATTAAAACAAGCAAACATATTCGATGACAACACATAATTTTCCGCTTTATTCGGCTCGATTTCTAACAACTTTTTCACAACTTTATATGCTAACTCCATATTCCCATGAATCCTACACGAACTAAGCAATGAACTCCAAATTCTAGCATCGGGTTCTTCACGCATTTCATTAATAAGCATTATTGCATCATCAAATCGTTTTGCACGACCAAACATATCAATCAAACATGCATAATGTTCAAGCTTCGGCTCCACTTTGTGGATGGTTTGCATTTTGTTAAATAACTCAATACCCTGGTTAACTAACCCACCATGGTTACATGCGGTTAGTATAGCAATGAATGTAAAGTGGTCAGGTTTTATACCATGTTTTTGCATCTCATAAAATACCTCCATAGCCTTGTTTCCATTCCCATGAATTCCATAAGCTGTGATTAAAACGGTCCAAATTCCAACATGGGTTTTATCCGATTGGTTAAAAACAGTTTGTGATCTTTTTATACAACCCGTTTTCGCATACATGTCTAAGATTGATGAATTTACCAAAAAGTCCTTTGTGAGGTTCTTCTTTAGTGCAAAACAGTGGATAGATTGACCTAACCTTAAAGCAGATAACTGAGAACAAGAACTTAACACACTTGTGATTGCAATTTCACAAGGTTTAATCCCACTAAAAACCATTATACGAAAAAGATTTAATGCTTCATTTGGTTGTCTCATTTGTGAATAACCACCAATCATTGCATTCCATGATACTAAATTTTTGTTTTTTAATCTATCAAATATAATCTTTGCATATAACGGTTTCTCACAGTTAATGTAAAATGAAATTATTGAATTCCCTATATATGAATCGGTTTCTAACCCGTTTCTAATCACAAACCCGTGAGTTTGTTTACCATATTGAAGCAATTTGAGATCTGTGCAAGCTGAAAGTAAGCTACCAATGCTGTAAAAATCGGGCTTTAACCCTAAAGTTATCATTTTTATGTGTAAATTTACCGCCTTTGAAGGATTACCATTTTGTGCATAACCACTAATGAGTGCATTCCAAGAATTAACTGTCGGGTTTTTCATGTTCTTGAAAACATTTTCAGCCAAATGAAAAGATGACACGTGTCCACATTTTGCATAAGCAGTAATGAAACCATTTGCAACTAATTCATTAGTGTCAATCCCGTGTCGAATTGAATAACAATGAAGTTCTTTCACTACCAACAGTTGTGAACAAACTTTTAAAACATTTAAAACAGTTACCTGATCGGGTTTTACACCTTTGGTACCAATTTGCATGTTACACAAAAGTTTAAATGTTTGTTCAATGTCACCTGATTGAGAATAACCCCAGATGATTGAATTCCAAGAAACAACATTTTTGTTATCGTTTTTATCAAGAATGATTTCGGCTTCTAACATATATCCACATTTAGAGTACACATTTATTAATGCATTTTGCACCATTAAATCTTGATACAAACCAAATTTAACAGCCAATGAATGGATCATTTTCCCTAATGAAACATGTTTTTCAGCAGCACAGACCGGTAGCAAAGTTACAAATGTAGCAACATCTGGTACCAAATTCCCGTCACTAACCATTAACTTCAAGAACAGATGGATACTTTCTTGAGAAAACCCGTTTTCTGAGAACACTGCAATTAATGAATTCCATGTGACCAAGTTTACCTGAGGCATTAAATCAAACACATTAGCTGCATCCTCAACAAACCCAAAGTCCCCGTACATTGCAATCAATGAATTACCAACAAAACTATCTGAAACTAAACCTAATTTCACTGCCATTCCCTGAATCACCTTTCCATAATCCAAATTCGACATCCCAACACAAGCTTTAATTACACAAGGTAAGGTGAAATTGTCAGGTATATGATCCGTTAACAAAAATTGGTGAAAAACGAGCATAACATCATACCAGAGATCATTTCTAGTGTATCCGCTGATGATTGCATTCCATTGGTACAAGTTTTTGTTCTCTAATTGTTCGAAAACGATACGCGAATCGGAGGGAGATTTGCAATTGGAATACATTGTGATAATCTGAGTGTTGAGGATTGAATTATATTTCAAATGCGTCGACGAGTGAATGAATTGGTGGAGTTTCCGGCCGGTTTTGATGTCTTTGTTGCTGCTGCATGCGTGTAATAGTATTCCGATTGCTTCGGCGGTTTCCGTGCGTTCGGGATGCGAGTTTTGGAGCAAATATAGAGCTCCGGTGAGGTTTTTTAATTGGCAGAGACGATTGATTTTATGAGATAAAAGGTTTGGGAGTCTGACGTCGGTGGAGTGAAGTAGAGGTGGATATGGATGGTGGTCTCCGACGTGTAGTGGTGGTGGTGGTGACGACATCATCGTAGCCATGAAAGCCGGATAGATGAGTTACTATCTTCCCCATCTTTCCTTATACAATAGATATTTCCCTCTTGCTACAATGACAAAAGTTTGGTTTAACTCCACAATTTAATAAAAATATATTGGCGATGTCACTACATGATTAAACATACACCATCAATTTATATTATCTATAAACCACTACTAAACATAGCAACTCCTTAAACTTAATCATTTCCACTTTTAGTAACTTCTTCAACATCACAAAAATAAAAAAAATGTTGCTTCCAGGATTCGAACATAAGACCTCTTGTGAAATCTGACTGTGTTAACCAATTGCTCTAAATGACACTTTGTTTTATCCCCAAAAAACAAAGTACATATCACTGAAAATGCTCACATATTTCCCCAACATAACGCATATCTTATTTTACTCCTTTATAATGTGTTTAGGACTACTAAATATAGAAGTCCTTAACCTTAAACTTTTTTCTACTTTTAATAACATATTAAACACCGCAAAAATAAAGAAATGTTGCTTACAAGATTCGAACACAAGACCTTTTCTGAGTACAGACTGTGTGTTAACCGATTGATCTAAATGACACTTTGTTTTAGAACAAATAAACAACCAACTTTAAATAGAAAACATATTGTATCGAACTTTCCATGATCAAGGTATTTATTTGTGTACTCACATATTCTTTAGTTATAATCCTTAAGTTTGTTGAACTTGAATGTATTATTATGTTCTAGATGATAATGATTACTACTTGTAATTTTTAAAGACAGAAAAAATCATTCATTTGCGCAATTATCGTTAGAAAAACCGTGTAAACGAACAACACTTGCTCGCCGCGAAATATAGTTTCTGGGTACCCGCCGCAGCATTGCGCGGGTACCCTGCTAGTCTAAGTTATACACTTTAAAATACTTGTAAGTGATAAACTTTTCATTTTTTGATATTTCAAAATAAGTGATACACTTTAAAATAAGTGATATACTTTTCATTTCGATATGTTTCAAAATAAATGATACACTTTAAAATTTCCTTATTTGATAAAAAAAAGTTGGACTCATACTCAATAACTATCACCTTTAATAAAGTAAAGTGATTTATTATCCTTACTTTTACTTTTATATATCATTAAACTCATTTTAATCATAATATGTGGGATACACCACTCACTAACTATCCACATTAATCAAATTTAACTTTCATTATCATATTTTGCCTCAAAAAATGTGAAACTCAAAGTGTATCATTTATTTTGAAACGGAGGAAGTACGTGGTTAGATTGATGGTGTCTGTTTAATCATGTACTGACATCAAAACCAATATATTTTTGTAAAATTATCGAGTTAAACCAAACTTTTGTCATTGTACTCCTTCATTTTGCATTTTGTTGAGTAATTGATTAGGACAATTTCATTGATCAACCCAACAAGTTCTCATCATACAACAACAGCCTCACAAGCTCAACTACAATTATAACATAACAGGTCAAGTAAAATTGTATGCTTTTTGGTCGTATATTTTTATTCTACCAAAATTGAAAGAACAGATTTTGTGTATTTACAACATCACTAGCTTATCCAACAAACATCATATTTTCATTCCTTAAAATAACTGTCACTTTACAATTTGACTAGATTACGTATTACACTAATTGCAAACAACTTGTCCATTTAGTTTCCACACTCTGATCAATCCCGATGCATCGCCAGTAATAAACAGACCCTCGGGACCCACTTGCATTGCTTCAATATCACATTCTGAGACGATTTTACCCCTTTCACAAAACCTACACAAATTAAAATAAAAATTAATTATTACCAACTTCAACTACAGAAAAAATCACATACACATACTTACGAGGGCAAATCATATACATAAACACCATTGTCCGTGCACGAACATAGCAACAAAGGTTTTTCTTCCGCATCTTGAAACCCACAAAAACCAACAACACCCTGAAATATATTAAATAAATAAATAAATATATCGATCAATAGTTCAATACCCATAAAACAAAATATATAAATAAATGTGACTTACGTTGACTAAATCATGTTGATAAACTTGCTCAATATTGCCACTTTCGGTTGCACCCCAAATCTTTATACTTTCATCCAAAGAACCGGAAAACAGATACTGATCCAAACATATGACAGCTGTCACATCGCCCGTATGTCCATTCAAAACATGTGTACACTCTAGGGTTTCACAATCCCATGCCTATAAACATAAGTCAAACCAGAGTCAACACACATGTTTTTGTAAAATAAAAAAAATATACTACTAATAATAATGTTTAAAAAAAACTTACTCGTATTGTGTGGTCGGCCGAACCGGAATATAGCTTTTTAGCTCCTATAATAAGACAAAGTACAGATCCCGTGTGGCCTTTTAAAACTGGTAATTCTTCAAAGAAACTTATTTTGGAAGTAACTTCCCATGATAAAATGCTACCATCCTGTACCAAAATAGATAACATTTTTATTTTATTTTTTTAATAAAATCATTTGTCCACTAAAAAACAACAAAATAAAAGCGCCAAAATTAAAAATATAAATTATTATTTACCTCCATCCCAGCAAACAAAATGTCCTCATACATAGTAATCGCATTGACATATCCACCACTTGCTCGAATAATTACTTCAGTTTGAGTTTCAAAATTCCAAGCCTAGAAAGAAAATTAAAAAATTAACAATAATTAACAGCATATATTGATTTACACATTATTTGATCTACCTTAATCATATCTTTTAGGCCAGCAAAAATCCATGGGCCTTCTTTGACCAAAGTCCTGCATTCGTTGTCAAAGTTGACCACATTCACACACTGCCCAACACAAAAAGATATCAATTAAAATCAAATTATAAATATGTTTTATTTTTAAATTAAAGATAAAAAAATTACCTGTCCGTTATTACACTCCCAAACTCGTACTGATTTATCTTTGCTACCACAAAAAAGCTTGTTGTATCCATCATACACAATCCCATTAACGCCCTAAAATATAGATATTAATTTTAATTAATAAACAGGATTAAAAAATTGGTCTGAATTACTGAATTTACCTTTGTATGTCCTTCTAACTGGGCCACCATTGAGAGACCGTAATCAGATTGCAAATTCTCAGAGTTTTTGCGTTTTTTGCAATTCTCGGTACTTTGACTTAGACCAACATTTACTTCACTATTTTTGCTGTTATCAGTCTTCTTGATACTTTGAGTTTGACCAACATTTAATTCACTCTTTCTGACTTCCATGCAATTCTTGGTCTTCTCGACCACACTTTGACTTTGACTTTGACCAACATTTACTTGACTGGTCAACATCGTTTGTTGGTTCTTTATGACAATCTGATTAGGCTCACTGTTCTCATTCTTATTTAGAGATTTTGGTTGAATGGGAGGCGAATTGTCTGACTTAAAAGTATTGGGATTATTCCAAGCATACTTTGACTTAAAAGTATCTATTTCTTGGTGCATAAAATTGCAGGGATTTCTGGTGCATCTTCCTTCCAACCAGGATTTGCAAACCACAGTTTTAAGTTGATGATTTCTTGCAACATTTTCTTGATTTCTGGTTCCAAGTCTTTTGAAAACTGTTGTGTCTGTCCTAACAGAGAATCTTGTAGCCGTTTTCATTGCCATACTAAATAAAAAAAAGACACTGATGATTAGTTTCCTTATTAAAAGATTCTTCATAACAATAACGACCATAGTTCATTCTACAAACAACCAGCAACTCCTTTGCATAATCATAAGCAATGATCCAAAGTGTTGATAATTGCATCCATCAGAATCCATATGTCCAGATCCAATAATAATAACCTTAACTGAAACATCAAAAGCATATGATGTTCCAGAAACCCTAAACAATCCAGCAACCACCCTGATTTAAACATTAAAGTCATACCCTTTTCCCCCCAACGTAACCCTATTTAATATGTCACAGATATCACAAAACCCTAATCCTTAACAAATCGTGACCGTATAATCAGATAATCGTCTGCCGCAGTCCCAATAACACAGCGCCGATGATTTGATCGAGATACAGAGGAAAAACTCCAAAAAAAGATGAAGAAAAAGATCGATCGTAGTCGGAGTGAACTATCAAACCTGTTCGTGAATCGAGAATGGAAACTGTGATCGGATTAAAGCCTCTCAGGAAGTAAAAATTGAGATTAGGGTTAGCGTCTGAAGGCTGGATGGATTTTGGGGAGTTTGGGTTTTCTTTATATACGCAACGGTCCAGCCTTTTCGGGAGTGGAAGTTTCGTGGAAGCCAAGATTAGTACACGGTTTTGAAGAATTAACATATTCGAGTGTTATGCTGATTTTTTTATTGTATGAATGGAACCGACCTATTTTAGGTTAATTTTTTTAGTATTTTCAAACTTAATTCTTTTGTTTTTAGCTAGTTCTAGCCCTTAATAGTCCGGTTTCGGTTTTTAATTCGAACTCAACTTGTTTTCACTTAATCTTTCGTTTCAAAAATAAGTGATATATTTTTCATTTTGTCGTATTTCAAAATAAGTTATACACTTTTTAACTTGTCTTATTTGGTAAGTTATACACTTTTTAACTTGTCTTATTTGGTAAAATGTAGTGGGCCCACACCATTAACTATTTCAGTTAATAAAGTGAAATGATTCATTTACCTTTATTTATATACTTTTACAGATCATTAAATCCACTTTAATTAAAATGTGTGGGACTCATAATTTACTAACTACCCAATTTAATCTAATTTAATATTGATTGTAATCTTTTGTCTCAAAAAACGTGAAACTCAAAATGTATCACTTATTTTGAAATAGATAAACTATTAAATTCAATGTCTAATAACATACTTTCAACACTAATTAACATTTTAAACTTGGCCTGTAAACGAGCCGAACGTTCAACGAACCGTCGGCGGGAGTTCGTTTATGTTCGTTCATTTACCTAAACAAACGAACACGAACAAGATTTTGCGTTCGTTTAGTTAAACAAACGAACACGAACAAAGGCTCGTTCGTTTGTTTACGTTCGTGAACATGCGTTTGTGAACATTCGTTCGTGTTCGTTTGTTTACGTTCGTTTGTTAGTGTTCGTGTTCGTTTATTCTTGAATTAAATATGAAATTCATAATATTGATTATGTTTTTGATATCCTTAATGTGGTTTTGGAAATTGTAGAAATATGTTTTCTAGCACTTTGTTCGTTTGTGTTTGTTTGTATTTGTTTTTGTTCGTTCGTGTTTGTTTATGTTCATTTGTGTACGTTTGTGTTTGTTTATGTTTGTTTGTGTACGTTTGTGTTCGTTTGTGTTTGTTTTGTGTACGTTTGTGTTTGTGTATGTTCGTTTATGTTTGTTACCCTCGTTCACAAATCGTTCATGAACACTAAATTTTCTTAACAAACGAACACGAACACAAAATTCCGTTCAATAAGTGTTTGTGAACCGTTCACGAACACATTTTTTCCTTAACAAACGAACACGAACAATGCCCTGTTCATATTCGTTCGGTTCGTTTCAGGCCTATTTTAAACCAAAAAAATTATTTTATGTTATATAATCATAATATAAATCAAAATATTAGTGGGACTACTCCTTAGTAGAGTGGTTTCTTGTTAAAATATAGAGTAAATTACACGGATAGTCTCTGTGGTTTGACCTGAGTTTTGGATTTGACTGCTAAGTTTCAGAAATTACATCGATATTTACTAAGTATCGGACTTCGCATCGGTTTTGGTCCCTAAGCCTAACAGCCGTTAAAATCCATCGTTAAATCTGGTCATGTGCATTTCACGTGAGGGTAAATGTGTCATTTTATCCTTATCATCTTCAACAATGGATCAACCCACCTCTCTCTCTCATCCTCCTCCCCTCTTTCTCTCTAACTTTCTGTCACTTTTTTCTCTCTCTCTAAAAATCAAAAAACCCATCTAGAATCGAACTTATGTTGCGTTCAACGTTGAGTTGCGTTCATCGTTCATCACAAGAACTTATGTTATCTTGCACCAGTTTTGAAAGACCAGGCCTTACATGCCCCCAACTCATCCACCCACAAAAGATACTCATCCAACATGCCTATACCCTTTGAATCTCGAACTTCAAAACAACCACTTAAACCCAAATCTGTGACCATCTCAGAAAACATGATTTCCATCACAACCACACCGGAATCCCGATCCAAACTCACTAATTTGCTTGTCGGAGAACTCATCTCCATTACCGCCATCTACAACCACAAACTAATTTGGCCGGAGGGAGGCTTTCCCGACATTAACTTCAAGTTTTTGTTTTTTTTAACATTTTTCATAATTGGATTCATAGTTTTTTGAACTTTAAGAGGCATAATAAGATACAGAAAAGAATAAACAGATCAAAAGAAAGAAAACATCTCATTTGTAATTCCTTTTAACGAGCAACCAAATCAAATAGTTAATTGATTCGGCGCAGATTAGTGAAATTCCTATGGGTGGTTCGGCTTTCACTAGATTAAGTAGAGATGGGAGGAAAATGAGCAAGTTGGATCGGTTTTTTATTAACGAAGGGGTGAATGTAGTTTGTGATGATTTATCCGCGCGTGTGCTGAACGAGTCGGTTTCTGACCATAGGCCGATTATTTTATCTCAACAAGTGTTGGACTATGGTCCTCGAGCTTTTAGGTTCTTCAATTCTTGGATGCAGGATGCTGATTTTGAAGGGTTGGTGGCGGACGTGTGGGGGCAGCAAGTGGGGGGTTTGGATGCAAGTCCTTTTATTATATTTAAGGATAAATTGAAGAGACTTAAAGAAAAATGTAAAGCTTGGTGGTTAGAGAAGAAGAAATCAAATCAAAGAGATAGAGTTAGTTTGGTTGAAGAAATTAGAGTTATTGAATTAAAAATGGAGTCTGATTCCGCGACCCCGGAGGAAAGAGAAGCTCGTTCTCTGGCTAAGCAGAAGTTGTATAAATTGGATGAAAAAGAATGGCGGGACTTATCCCAAAAAGCTAAAGTGAATTGGTGTATAGAAGGAGATGAGAATACTAAATATTTTCACAGGATTATAAACAGCAAACGTAGGTATTTGGTGATTCAAGGGGTCAAACATGAAGGTTGTTGGGTTAAAGCCCCGTTAGCTGTTAAAAATGTTTTTGTGAATTTTTACGAGAAAAAATTTAAAAAGGTTCAGGCGATTCAAGTGGTGAACAGAAGTGATAAGTTCAAAAGTCTTTCAGAAGAAAACATGTTTTTACTTACTCGTCCGATTACGTTGGATGAAGTGAAACATGCGGTGTGGTCGTGCGGGAATGACAAGTCCCCGGGGCCGGATGGTTTCTCCTTTGCCTTTGTCAAAAGGTTTTGGGAGGTTTTAAAATCTGACATTTTTAGTTTTGTTGTTGAATTTTTTGATACAGGTTTTATTCCTTCCGGTTGCAACGCGTCGTTCATTACGTTGATTCCAAAGGTGATTAATCCGATGGCGGTGAATGATTATCGTCCGATCAGTCTTATTGGACTTCAATACAAAATTATTGCAAAGGTGCTAGCGCTACGATTAGCAATGGTGGTTGATACGATCGTGAGTTCGGAGCAATCAGCGTTCATAAAAGGTCGTCAGATTTTAGATGGCCCGTTAATTGTAAACGAGATGGTGGCATGGTATAAGAAGAGAAAGAAAAAAGCGATGTTTTTAAAGATTGATTTTGATAAAGCGTATGATTCCCTGGATTGGCAATTTTTGGATAAAATGATGGAATTCATGCACTTTCCGGTAAAATGGCGAAATTGGATTAAAGCAATTTTGCATTCTTCGAAGGCGTCAATTTTGCTTAATGGAAACGCTTCGAAAGAATTCAAAGTTGGTAGAGGTTTAAGACAAGGGGATCCTCTTTCGCCTTTTTTGTTTATTATAGCGATGGAAGGTTTGCATGTAGCGATGGAAGAAGCGGTTTCGAGGAATTTTTTTTCCGGTCTTAAGGTAAAAAATGCCGATCTTTCTATCTCTCATTTACTATATGCGGATGATGTGATTTTTATGGGGGAATGGTCGTTGTGTAATATTCAAAATCTTCTCATTATTTTGCATCATTTTTATATGGTGTCGGGTTTAAAATTAAATATGCATAAGTCAAATATTTATGGGATTGGTGTTAATGACAATGAGATTAGTGCTATGGCGGAGATGGTGGGTTTGTGTAAAGGAAAAATTCCTTTTATTTATTTAGGCTTACCGGTTGGGGCATGCATGTCTCAAAAGAAGAATTGGGAAGGTTTGATTAATAGATTTAAACACAAACTTTCAAAATGGAAAGTTGGTACTTTATCTATTGGTGGGAGATCTATGCTTATTAAATCGGTCCTTGGTGGGTTAGGAGTGTACTATCTTTCTTTGTTTAGGATGCCGAGAAACGTTGATAATATTTTGGAAAGGTTGAGAGCCTCTTTCTTTTGGGGAGGTTCCGAAGAATGTAAAAAAATTCATTGGGTAAAATGGGATGTGGTATTGGCTTCTTTGGAAAATGGTGGGCTCAATATTGGTAGTTTACTTGCTTTTAATATGGCTCTCCTTATGAAGTGGTTGTGGCGATTTGTGAACAATAGAGGGATGTTGTGGGCGAAATTAATAGCAAATTTATACGGACAAGATGGTGGTTTGGTGTCAATTAATAATCAGGGATATAGAGGGCCGCAACCTTGGGCACAAATTCTTAATATGATAAATAAATATAAAGCACAAGGGATCTTGCTTATGAACGACTTAGTTAAACGGGTGGGTAATGGTTTGAATACCTTGTTTTGGAAAGAGTCGTGGGTATCGGCGGTACCTCTATCGGTGTCTTACCCCCGTTTGTTTCGGCTGGAATCGAATCCAGATTGTTTGGTTGCGGAGAGGTTAACAAATAATTCGATTAACTGGTCGTGGTCTCGGGTCATAAGTGGCGGTCGGTTGGACGCGTTAATAGCCCGTTTGAGCTCGGTGTTAGCAGGGGTGGCTCTAAATAATGACTCGGATAAGTGGAGGTGGGGTATCGGGCCAACTGGTGTGTTTGAAGTGGCTTCTACACGAAAATGGCTTGATAGCTTATTTTTGCCAAGTTCGGTTCATCAGACGCGTTGGAATCGACTAGTTCCTCGGAAGGTCAATATATTATTTTGGAAGATCAATTTAAATCGTATCCCTACGAAGACGAATTTATTGGTTCGGGGAATACCGATTGATGATTTAAAGTGTGAGGTATGCGGGGATATGGTGGATAATACTGATCACATTTTTTGGAGTTGCGAAGTGGCAAAAAATGTTTGGAGGGAGGTTGCTAGATGGTTGCAGATTTTGGATATTAATGTCGCTGGTTTGGATGACTTATTATTCACTATTGATGCAAGTGGTGTAAGTGTTAGAACAAAGTGTGTGATGGAAGCGGTGTGTCTCACGGTTATTTGGATACTTTGGAGATTCAGGAATGCGGTGATTTTTAAGCATGGCGATACTCGGAAGTCGATGTTGGTCGATGCGGTTAAAGAAGTTTCGTTTAATTGGATATGTAATCGTAATAATAAATTTAGAGTTAGTTGGTTAGAATGGCTCATTATGCCTTGTAATTATTGAATTGTTTGTCTAGCTTTTGCTAGTTTTTTTTTTTTTTTTTTTTTATTGAAAGCTGTTTCCAAAAAAAAATAGTTATGGTACTGCAGTTAATACAAATTACATATTTATAATCAATACTGCAACACGGATTCAACTGTTTTTTAAATAACTCAGTGATTCTATCACTTTGAAGACCCAAATTGTGTCTAGAATTGATTTTATATTCATAAATGGTTACATGATTAGTTGATTACCTCCTTTAAAAAATGAATCACAACATCAATACATCACTAGGATCACCATGTAAAGTCTACAATTATGAACCAATCTTCTTATTGTTAATTAAAATCAAACTATAAAAATCAAAATAAGAAAAGATGTTGGAATCACAACTGTATATAACATGTATCTCTTAAAAATCTATCAATCGTAATCGAAAGGATGCAAAAAATTTAAAAATATAGTACCTCTGACTTAGGAAGAAATCGTTACGGAGGAAATCAAGAACAAGACTTTGAAGACTAATTTTGATTTACGTACTGATTGAAACCCTGATGTCTGAAATGTGTTATTGGGTTGCAGCATAATTGATTAATTGATTGATCTTATAACCTAATTAAGGATTTGGGCCTAATAAATAATGGATACTTGTATTAGTAAAAATTTGGGCCCCAATTAAAGTGGGCCCTGTTCATTGGCACAGGTTGAACCTGGCTGTGGCCGGGCATGGAAAGAGGGGAGGAGGATGAGAGAGAGAGGTGGGTGGATCCATTGTTGAAGATGATAAGGGTAAAATGACACATTTACCCTCATGTGCAATGCACATGATCAGATTTAACAATGGATTTTGACGGCTGTTAGGCTTAGGGATCAAAACTGATACGAAGTTCGATACTTAGTGACCATCGGTGTAATTTCTGGAACTTAGGGACCAAATCTAAAACTCAGGTGAAACCACACGTACTATCCGTGTAATTTACTCTAAAATATAATTTCCTTTATTAGATTAATTTTTCAAAATTACAGACAAATTTGAGTAACAATATCTAATTACACATACTTCTTCCATTTCAAAAATAAGTGATACATTTTTCCATTTTAGGATATGTCAAAATAAGTGATATACTTTGTAACTTTTCTTATTTAGCTAAGTTCTCTCTAATATTTGATATTTTGGTATTATGCATCTTTTGATTGTGAAGGAAACTAGTGAACCAAAGGAAAGAAAAAGTAGATAATATTGGTCGATAAGATATGTATATATGTTTCTAAATAGATCTGTTGATTTCATTATATTGATAAGCAAAGTCCTTTGGTTTTTATTTTATTTTCTGTGTGGCGACCAGAGCTAATCAATCGTAGCATATACTCGGTGGTGAGCCGAGTCGAGTTACCCCAGCTCGGTCAAAAAAAAGTCAAACCAATATTCAATCATACTCGGTCAAAACTATTCCAACTCGGTCAAATTCTCCAAAATGCATACTTTCTCACCACCTAACTATCCAAAATATATTTTTAAGTTATGAGTCTTATTATTATTGTTGTTTATGTACAATATTAGTGTGATACATTTTACTTATAAAGTTTAAATTATGTTCTATGTTTAACAACTAGTGAAATTATATGAGTGGGTTAAGTGTGACTGATACATAGGAAGATGATGATAATTATGATCATAATGCTGATGATCATATTCAATGGTACTCATATGCATTTGCTTAACACTTATATTCGATGGGACTCTTATGCATTTGCTTAACAATTTTATATTCATATACACAAGATTCAACTACATTATGTATATACTAGGTTAAAACCCGTGCGATGCGGCGGGCTGCGAACTACATATTTCTGGCGATTAAAAGTCCATTGGTTACATATTTTTATAACGAATACAGTACATAAGCATGAAAACTGTGTATAAATAGAGGAAAAAGTCAATAATTAGCATTGGCGTTGAAATGTTGTTCGATTACGTGTTTTGATATATAGTAGGGTACCCGCGCAATGAGGCGGCGGGTACACTGATACATCTTTTCCGCGACGATGTTGATGGTGTTCGTTTACATGTTATTTTATAACGATTATTATACAAATGACTGATAGTTGGGAATGAAAATATGTATAAAGACTACATTGAAAACTTATCGGCGTTTAAAATTTGTTAAATTACATGTTTTGAAAAAAAAAGTTCGGACATGGCGATGAATTAACACGTATATTATTCATCATGTAAGACCTCTCGATACACCACATTTGTTGTGTAAACGCCGTCAACATTAAATTGTTTTGCTGGAGTTACCAATACTTTTGTCGTCTGCCGTGAAATTCCTCTTGACAGGGCAACATAAAGTTGGTCATGCGAGAACACTGATTCCGGAAGATAAACGCCGACATTTGGAATTGTTTGTCCTTGGGCTTTGTTGATTGTCATAGCAAAGCTTAGCCGAACCGGAAACTGTTTTCTTTTCAACTTGAAAGGGAACATGTCGGATTCAGACGGACATAGAGGTATTCTTGGCATGAAAACCCTTTTTCCAGCATGCTGACCAACATCTATTTCCGCATCAATTAGATTTGTCTCATACTTTCTGCATATAATTCTTGTGCCATTACATAATCCATGTGAGGGATCGAGATTCCGTAAAAGTATAATCGGATACCCAATTTTGAGCCGGAGAACATGAGGCGGCAGATTACTCACATTAAGCGAGTTTAAGAATTCCATAGGATATAAGCCGTTTATGTCGCCTTCTGCTTCATCGAAACTATAATACGTTTTCTCTTCACATAATGGTTACCCAGTAAATATATTTTGTGCCACACTCATGTTTTTCGATTATAAGTTCTTTTTATCAATTATATGTTCTGTTACGAAATGATAGACTAAATTGCTCTCAATTAAAGAGTAATTAGTTAGATTAAGTAAAAAGTTAGGACCATGATACTTCCCTCAAAATGGTTGATTATTACGACAAGGGTATCACTCCTTTGAAAAACAATTATTTGTTATTGTTATTTTAGTATACATAAAAATTGCAGAAAATTTAATCTTAACCTTATATAATTTGATTACATAACCCCTCAAGGTTGTGTGTTATTGTTATTTTAGTAATTCTGATGCAGATTCCAATAACGTACTTCAACCAAACATGCAAACCAATTGGCCTAGATCAATTGACCACCAAGAATAGTCTTAAGGTTTACCTACAAAAGGTCTTGGGTTCAAGATTTGTAGGAGACATAACTTAGAGAGAAAAAGGGTGGTTGGGTTTATCCCCCACAAGAGATGTGTTTAACAAAGGCATACTGCCCGCTTGGAGGTCACTGCTAACTCGAACCACTAACTAACTAACTTCCCTTTCAAAAAAAAAAAAAAACATGCAAACCCTTTCCATAAAAAATATCCAAAGCAAATTATTTATTGATAAAACAACCCAAAGTTCCATTATGCACAAACACATGGTCTGATTCTAATATGCATATGTTGATAACAATGCTTTCAGAACCACCTTTAAAAACCTTACTAAGTCATATCTTCCTTCAAATATAAACTACAAATTTTAACCAAGTTAAATCAACATAAATTTAATTAAGAAGTTCAATAAAATAAATAGAAAAGATTACATTTATAGGTGAAGGTTCTTGACCTATAAAAAAAATATAAGTAACAAAGGCTCCACTTTAGCTTTTTGAATAAGATCCTCCCACATTTGTGCCAAGAAATTAATTGGGTTCTATTATGAAAAGTAGGGTTAAAATTAGGGAAATGTGAAGACCATAATAAAGGTAGTACATCAGATATAGCTGCTGCATTTTGACCATGCAAAATGAATTAAACATGATACTTTGAATTATTAAAGGAAGGAAAGGCAAGTATGTACATATTTATAAGAGCTTTACTCTCAGCCTGCTTATATATGTGGCATCAAAAGAGACCAATAATGGTGTTTGTGGCTCCTTATTGCTAAATTCTTGCATTGCCGAAATGACATATTCTGCAACTTGTTGCATAAAAAAGCAATAAAAAAAGCATCAAACATGAGTACGATATACGGGAAAACCTTTTAGGGAATGTACCATTAATGAGGTTGTGATTTATGATCTGTACGAATCTTCCAGTATCGTAATGATGGGGTCAAATTATCTGAACTAAAGCTGTTGCTGGCATGATCATATTGGGGAAGATGTGTGATGGCTGGCCGAGTCAACTCAGTCTTGAGATTTTTCATCTTCTGTGAGATGACTCCACCTGTCCATATTCAGTTTTTATAGAAACTCCTTTACTAATCTTAAGCCATGATTTTAGGAACACGATACCTTCAACTTCTACGGTTTTCATGACGCAACCTTTAATCTTCTAATTTCATCGCTCGTCCTCTCCTCCAGGCGTCGATTCTCCTCCTTGGATTTCTACGGTTTCTGGACAAGTTTATGTTTTTTTTTCTTCTGATTTTTAAGGTCATGTACCACTTGCTGGTTTAATGGGTCAAAATGGTTATTTAGTATCGGCTGAAACGTCTCAGGTTGACTGAAACATTATTGGCCCAATTATCTCTGTTTTCTTAGAGTGTTGAATACAATTACCAAAAATATAGCATTACTGATAATGACCTGAGCCGATTAGTAAAACGATTTAGTAGATTTTGTATATTGAAAATACACCTTGGGCGAGTATTGAGGGCTGTTTTGACAGGTAAATGTGTTGAGGTGGATATATCTATTTACACAAATTTTTTATTAATATTGGTTTATTTTGTTAAATTACAGGTAATGAACTATGATTCACACACAAACATTGTGGTGGCTATAGGATTCCAATGTGATGAAAAATGGATGTATTTAAGTTCTGAAGGTGGAAATATAAAGATTTGGATTTGCATCTCATATGGATGACTTCACGAATGCATATTGAAATTTATACGGATGTGGTTGAAATCGAGACTTGTGAAGGAAGAATTGGCATTGGTGATGATTTGATTATTAAAGCCTATTTCAATTGTGGTTATAATTGAAAGAGCTACAAGGTGTGTTTTAACTTTTATTTTCATGGAAATATTATATTATTCATGTGCATTCTTAAATTCCACAATTTAATTATAATGTTTGATAAGAGCAGTTATGCACCTGTACAACATATGTATGTTCTATATAATTAATATTTTCATAAAATATTCATTGATAATTAAAATGCTGCAAGTGGGTGATGATGAACTCGGTTAAAAGAAGACTTCAAAAAGTCAATGATGACATCTGAGGTGAATATTTTATCTTTTGTCCTAAAGAACCGAAGTAGGCTGTGTTAATAATCAATGATGACATCTGATATGTATGTTTGATATAATCAGGTGTTGCAGAATGTTTCCTAGAAATTTTGTGGTAAATAGATGCAATGGAAAGGGTCAGTTGACAAAAAGGATTCTTGCTTGCCAAATTGGGTGAGTGAATCACTTGATGGACAACAAAGATTGGTTGGCATAAAAAATTGAAGGGATTTTGAGACGTTATTTCAGTAAGTTACTTCTCAAAAAATTAATTGATATGCTTTTTGTTAATAGTTGTTGATTAGAATTTATAGCATTTATTTCTGTTTATAAATGAATATATAATCTGCAATGGTTACAAGAGCACTAATACAATTCTTTTAAAGGAGAACTGTCTTTTCTTCATTACATGCATTGCAGCCCTAAATCTTAAAATTTTTCTAAACTGTTTGATTGTTCGTGGCGTAAATTTTTTGTTTGTGGCGTTTGTTATTTCATTTCGGTAAGTTTGTGTCAGAATAGGTAATGGTAGCAAAATGAGTTGGTTCGTAATAGGAAGTTTTTGGACTTGTTGAAACGGGCTGACCCAGGAAGAATTTTGGGCCTTTGTAGTAAGATTAAACAACAATCGACTTTATTTATTATGGTAAACTTTATGTAAAAATATTTCAAATGTACAAAATTCTGAATATATTAATTTTCAATGAATAAAGTATTTTTGAAGAAGTAAAAGATTATGATAATTATAAAAATGTTATGAAAATTTTTATAAGCAACCCGTGATGGGTTATAGGCTAGTGTCTTTATAAATAAACCAATGTGATTTATAAAACCTTGAGGAGGGAAGATGGATCGGAATATGAGCAATCTGATATTACAGTTTCTCTTATATCTGCATAACATAAGTACAACAAATTTGTTCTGTTTTACAAATTACAAGTAAAAAATTATACAAGTAATTCAAAACTCCATCATTGATCCATTTGAAAATTTGACAGCGAGAATTATTTTGTGATATCAAACATCTGCTTCTTCTAGACTCAAATCACTCAAACGGAAAAAAAAACTAAAACATTACCTGATGTCCAGTCCTTTGTGTTTCTCACGATCAAACACTTCTGTTTATGGAGAAATTTCATGTGAACCAAAAGCAATATAAACAAATGAAGCACAAGCATATCGTGATTTGTTTGAATTTCAGTTATAAACAAAGTTTTACCCAAAGGTGTTACAAAACTAAAATTAAAAAACATCAATTAGTTGGAATTTAAATTCCAAGGAAGACTAAAAGAAAGAGCAATCTACATACCATATTCATCACGCCAAATATAGAAAACTTGAAAATAAATAAAAATATATTAAAATTTACCTTTGGTAATACATAAGCAGAACTAAGATAAATGATTACCCTTCTTTTGCAACCAGATTCACATTTTGACATAGAAATACCATTCGTTGATATGGGTTGATCTATTTTAAGAAAATTGGTATTGAAAATTCGAAATTTACAATATGCTACACACTAATTAAAGGAAGCTAAAAAATACATTTTTGCATATAATGCTATCTCAATCTAGACAAACGACCGAAATCAACAGAACTACATAGTAACAACAAGAACTTACAATTCACGCGGCAAGCTCGATCTATTCTGAATTATGGCCCTAATTCATTGGTCGCCGTTGAGATGCAATTGTAAATAGAAATTATGCGCTATTGGTCACTTGAATTTGTAAAGTAGAGCGCATGAGGTTGCTTGATTCAAAGGTGACATTAAATCTTTGTGCGTTACCTTAATTTGTGGCTGATTTGGGGGAATTGAAGAAGAAAATGATATTTCAAGTTGGAATGTGCAACCTTATGGAAGGTTGAAGAAGAAATTCACGTCAGTTGTGGCTGATTCGGGGGATTTGAGCGGAAAACGGCAGAAGGTTTGCAAATAATTAGGGGTAATGAGCTGTTATGTTGAGGCAAATGAATGCTTTTAGGGCATGTTTGGTACGAGGGAATCGCAGAGAATGGAATTGAAAAAGAGAATGGAATTGAAGAGAAAGAGAATGGATCTAGAGAAAGAGAAATGATTCAAATGTTTGGTACAGAGAGAGAATCAACATAGATAATTGTTAAAATATTCAATATTAAACATAGAAAATTTCTTCAAGCTGAATTCTTGACAAACTAAAAACCTTTGAAAATCCGAATCAGATTAATACATACAAAAATAATGCTTTAAGAAAATAATCCAACAGATTTGGGTAATCGATGAAACAAGTCAACAACCCAATTAACTGAGTTCTCTTCCACTTGCTTAACCAAGAATCTCGCTACTGTGTTTTCTTCCAACACAAAAACAACAAATCAAAAAGATGTATTAAAGACTAAACAAAAACCCAATCAACCGGTTTGGGGGAAGGACGAACGAGAAAGACGGTTTGGGAAAGCACGAACCAGATTCAACATGTTTCTGACCGGCGAAGTTATTCTCGAGGAAGCTAAAACGAACGAGATTATAGAATTGGAGGGTTGTATAACCCGTAACGAAGAAGATGAACTTGCAGGGAAGATGATAAATCAAGATGAGCACAAAGAAAGGAGAGATAGAAAAGCTAGGGTTCCAAAATTCTCTAAAAAATGACTAAATGTGCAAGTCACGTGCTTCTTTATTTATATGTCCTGTAGACAACGCGCGTTTCCCTTTCTCGGGTTTCCTTTCTCTACTTTTTGTAAGGAATCAAATAGGTGGAAAGAGAATGGATTTTTCATTCTCATTTTTCATTCTCATGTCAAACAAACAAGAGACTGCGCCTTGATTCCCCTTCTCGCGTTTCCTTTCCATCGTACCAAACATCCCCTTAGTGTTTATTAGGGGTAATGAATGCTAAATTAAGTACAAACCTTCGAATTTTTTACGAAGGTTACCAAAAACCTTCGAATTTTTTCAAATTTACATACAAATTTGAGTAACAATATCTAATTTCACATATTTCCTGCGTTTCAAAATAAGTGATATACTTTTCATTTGGGGTGCTTGAAAATAAGTGATACACTTTGTAACTTGCCTTATTTTGTAAAATATAGTGAGCCTCATACCATTAACTATCTTTTTTGATAAAGTGAAATGATTCATTTAGAGCAAGGGGTATAGCCCTGTTATTGCTCTATTATGGGGGAAAACCCTCCTTTTGGCGAGGTTATACCACACCGGATTTTCCGCCATAGTTGATTCTCTCCGAGCACACGCTTGTCGCCAAAGGTAAAAGTTTTTTATTTTATTTTGTAAATTGAGATTGATTGAGGGTATTTTTTGTGAGTCGCAAGTGAGTGTTATAAGACCGGTGCCAACGGGAAAGACCGACGGCGCCAGTTGATCCCGCCGGTTGGGGTCACCGTTGGCAGTTTGGCACGCCCCGCCGGTTGATCCGCCGGTTGGGCTACGTTAGTTTGAAGACGAGCGCGAGAGGGGCGCCGGTGGAAGATGATGGGGCCCATTATGATTAGAAAAAAAAATTAATTTTTTTCCCAAAATGTTATTTTTACTGTAATTTTAATTTTTTTTAAACTTTTTAAACGGTAATAATTAGAAAAAAAAAGTAATATTAAAAAAATTCAAAAAAAATTCAAATTTTTTTTAAAAAAATAAACTTTTTATGTAATGTCTTTTTTAATGAATGTAATTTATTTTTATTTAGTTATTATATGTTTTAATTAGTTGTATATTTTTTTAGAAAAAGAAAAGTAAATGGTGGGGCCCAAATTTGGTGAAGAGAAGTGGTGTTGTTGTCATGACTACGTCAGTTTAATGTCAGTTAGTGTGTCTGCTGATGTGGCGCTGAGTTGGCAAAAACTGACGGCGTCAGTTGGGTGCACAATTGGGAGCGGTCTAAGAGCATCTCCAATGGGAGCTTATTTTAAAGCTTTTTACTATTCTAATAAGTCTTTAAAATACTTTTTACCATTGGAACAATTAGCTTTTTGGAAAGCTTATTCTAATGACTTTTTTTTCTACTAACCTTTTAACCAAGTTTTAATGTTTGTCCTTTTTAGTCGTTTATGTTTAATAATTTTTCATTTTAAACTTTATGTATATTGTATGTAGATTGTTTATTATATTTTTATTAGTTAATAAATAAATTATATAATATTGAATGTCAATTAGTATAATATTTTTGTATGAGATATTTTAAAATATATTATTTATAGTAAGATGTCAAAAAAGTGTCAAACTATATATAGGGGACATTTATAAAACATTTGAGATAGATAAATTTATATTAGAAATATTGTAAAGAAAAAAGCTTTTGGAAAGGTTAACCATTGGAGATGTAACTTATGAAAAAAAATTTGGTTAGTGGGTTGTTGATGTGACAAAAAAAATAAGCTTTTGAAAGGTGGTGGGGATGCTCTTAAATGAGGGAGTGTTTAGACATCATTAAAGTCATTTCAATCAAAATGTGTGGGATTCGTCACTTATTAACTACCTTATTTAATCTTTATTATTATATTTTATCTCAAAAAACATGAAACTCCAATTGTAATTATCCTTCAGTTTATTTGCATATTGGACACGTTAAGTAATCCATTAAATCAAGTGCAAGCTAAAGCCGTAAAATATGTATGTGTATGTTGATTAGGACATCTATCAATATTTATTATTTACGATTTTGATTTTTGATTTTTTATTTTTTGAACAGCAAAAGGGGCAACAAAATACGAGCTTCGGTAATGCCATCACCCGCAATGAAACCCCCAAGAACTTGTATTAATATAAAGACTAGCAAGATGCTGGATACAAAGTACCAATACAAGCAAAACACCTCCGCCTAGCCAAAGTAATTTACATAAAGAAAAGTATCAAAACAAAAAACCATATACTATGTAAGCAATATTCCAACCCATCACCAACTCGAGCATAGACTTAGAGACACTTCGGGTCGCTACACTAGGTCGGCCACTCGAGATTGCCCCACTTAATCTTCGATCTGTGTTTGATCCAGTAAAATGCTTGGGCTTGTGCATCCCCGATTATAGAGCAGACTCCACCTTGATTCTTGTTGAAAACAATACTATTTCTGTTTTTCCAAATGTACCACAAAACAGTGACCACCGTCGTCATGTAATGTATTGACTTGATTTTTGACAATTTTTCCCGATCTTTCCATTTCATTAAATCATGCAGCCTCCTAATTGTCCCAATTTCAATAGACCACCACCTACAAAATTCGAGCCAAATTTCTCTCGTTTTACAGCAATTCCAAAAACGATGTATCTTGTCCTCGATTTATCTCTCACAAAGGCAGCACACTGCCAACTGTAACATAATCCCACGTTTCAACAAGTTTACACACGTGGGTAAACGCTTATGATACAGACGCCAACAAAATATATTAATCTTTATCGGGACTGTTTTTAACCATGGAATATCAACGTCATTATACGGGCCAGAAATTATACTTTGTATAGCATACCTAGCCGACGAAACCGAATATGACCCATCCTGCTCGAACGCCCAAGACCAACGAATTGGATGAGAATCTGATCTCTGCTTGAGAAATCCATCTATGGATTGAAACAAGCATCTCGTAGTTGGAATCTTTGCTTTCACGAAAGAGTCAAATAGTTTGGGTTTTCGAGAAGCGAGGATGAGTCCTGCATTTATATCAAAACTAGTGGGAGCAATGTAGTCTTCCTAGTATTATATGTCGATGACATATTGCTCATTGGCAACCACATTCCTACACTGCAAGATGTGAAGTCTTGGTTGGGAAAGTGTTTTGCAATGAAGGATCTAGGAGATGCAGCGTACATACTTGGAATCAAGATATACAGAGATAGAGAAAAACGTCTAATAGGATTAAGCCAGAGTACATACTTAGACAAGATATTGAAGAGGTTTCATATGCTTGATTCTAAGAAAGGTTATTTACCAATGAACCATGGCATAAAGTTGACTCACAGTCAAAGTCCCAGCACTGAGTTAGAGTGGGATAGAATGAGTCGTATCCCATATGCTTTGGCTATAGGATCAATCATGTATGCCATGATATGTACTCGTCCTGATGTCTCATATGCCTTGAGCATGGTGAGTCGATATCAGCACAACCCTGGCAATGATCATTGGACAGCGGTGAAGACGATTCTCAAGTACCTAAGGAGAACAAAAGATATGTTCTTAGTGTATGGTGGGAAAGACGAACTTGTTGTGGAAGGTTATTGTGATGCGAGTTTCCAAACTAATAGGGATGACTCGTGCTTACAATCTGGGTGGGTATTCTTACTTAATGGTGGAGCTGTTACTTGAAAAAGCTCCAAGCAGCAGTCGGTTGCTGATTCCACATGTGAATCTAAGTATATTGCTGCTAATGAGGCAGCAAAAGAGGCTACATGGTTCAAGAATTTCATCGGTGACCTTGGTGTCGTAACAAGCATCAAGGACCCATTGAAAATCTACTGTGATAATGAAGGTGCAGTCTCATTGACTAAAGAATCCAAAGATCACAGTAAAACTAGGCATATACTCAGAAAGTATCACTATGTGCGAAAACGTGTTGAGGAAGGGGACGTCATCGTGACGAGGGTGTCATCGGAGGAGAATACGGCTGATCCATTCACAAAGCCACTAAGTCGATCCAAGAATGATGCTCACACTAGGACGATAGGGATTAGATTTCCAAGTGACTTGTATTAGTTTATTTATTGAAACTATATCACAAATATTAAATTGGATGAATTGATGAATTATTTATGGTGATTAAATAATATGCAAGTGTTCTATCATTCATATAGTATTTAAAATTTGAGTTTCACTTTTGCATGTTTAGAACGAAATCCAAAATGATCTAATAGATCATTTAAACGTCCACAGTCGATCATTCTCATGGGAATGAGATATGAATTAAGATGTCATGGAGAGTATGTAGACTGTTCATAAGATTGAACATAGCATGGAGATTGTTGCTACCCTCATGAGCATTTAAATGGAGATTTTAAATGTTGGACTAACCCATGCTCAGAGTATTACCTCATGGACAATTCAAAGGTAATAGTGAGACGGTAATATCATATAGGTCTTAAAACCTAGATACATTAGTCTCCTAGTAAGAGTTCGTGATGCATTGTTTGCTCCAATGTTATTCGTAACTGGTAGCTATACAGAGTACTTCCATGTGTCATGTAACGATTATGGCAGAAAACAATGTAAGTCGAAGTTTATTCACTCCTTCTTTTAAAAGTATGAAAGAAGAGATATCTGTGGGCCCTCCTGTTGATTTGACGTGACAATTAAAACCTGCGCAGGTCATGACCAAATTGAAAGTTCAATTAGTGGTCTAATCAGTCATCATAAATCTTGATCAGGAAACATAGTCGTGACTAGAGATTGACGTTTGTCCGTGTCTCTAGTTAACGGGATATCGCGAAGTGAAGGACATATGATCACTTATCTTAGGAACTGTATTCTGATTAAGTTCAGAGTTCAGCAGCTGCATTGATTGCACACTTTAAAAGTATGCTTGACAAACATTTATAGTTGATGAGATGTCCGTGTGGGAGACTGCTGGAAATGGTGTCCAACGTCATCAAATAAACGGTTTGACTTGGTCAACGTAAATTAAAGTCCTACTGGGTTGCTCTTGGGGCACAACCGAACACGAGAATAAACGAACCGGACATTGATTAATTGTATAATCAATGCGTGACGGGCTAGGTGGACCGGAATAAGTTAAAGGGTAATTAACTAGTTATTCCATATCGGGCTTGGTTTAATTAATGGTTTAATTAAACAAGACGGGCTTAGGTTAATTTGAGCCCGACTCAAATAAGGAAACTAGTTTTTCCCAAAACCTATAAATAGGGTGCTTGGGGTATTGACCTAATACACACTTTTGGCTTTTGCCTTGCACCCTATTTCGGCCGCCCCTCTTCCCCTTCGTTCGACTACCGTCGACGAAGAACCACCGCCGGCCCACCGTACCGCCGCCGTAGCGCCGCCGTACCGCCGCCGCCGAAATCGTTTTCGGTGGTGTTTCGTTTGGGTTTTCTCAAGGGTACTTTACGCTACGTTGTGGTGTATCGTCTCGTTCGTTTTCAACCTCGAGTGTGATCAAGTAGAGGGATTCTAACTTGAATCCTAGTTCGTTGGCAAGTTCTGTCTCGTACTCGTTCGCAAGGATTTGCATCTCCGAGCACCGCTAATGTAAGTATTTATTTATTACTAGTTGCCTTAGACTCGTAGACATAAGCGATCCTTAAGCTTCGTAGTTTATCGTATTAATTGTTCGTAATTCCGCGACGAACATAGTGACGGTAAATGTGTACGAAACCCAACACAAGAATCTTCTTCCAACTAACCCAATTGATTTTTCGTTCTCAGTTTTTAGAGCCCCAAAAAAATCTTGCCCGAATTGCTTCCAACTTCTTGATAATACCTTCTGGGGCTTTAAAAATAGACATAAAATACGAGCAGAGTGCCCCAAGAACGGATTTTATTAATGTCAACCTACCACCGTAAGAAAGAGTTGAGGCTTTCCACGATGAAAGCTTCTTATTAAATCTATTAATAATAACATCCCAATGTTCCACTCTATGCATTTGGGCACCAATTGTCAAGCCGAGGTACATAAATGGGAACGAGCCGACACTACATCTTAGTACATTTGCCACACTATTCACCCCTTCATTCGTTACACCGATTCCGTATAAATTACTTTTAGACATGTTCACCTTTAGACCGAAGGCTAGATAAAAACACGTAAGAATTCATGATAATTTTTTTGCATTGCCTTTGGCCCATTCACCCACAAATATAGTATCATCGGCATATTGATTTTAAATTCCCCCGTAGGTGACCCGTTTAAGCGAACGAACGCCCTAGCGGAAGAGAGACACATATAAATCCACCGCCTCCATTTTTCTCCAAACTCCATTTGATCCAAATCCGAATCTAAAAATTCCCAATTTAACGTGACATTCGCCTTTTCGAAGTCCACTTTAAAAATTAAAAGTTGTTTCTTTATCTTTTTGCTCCACGATATAACTTCGCTTAAGATCAAAGGCCCATCTAAAATATTCCGACCTTCAATAAAGGTTGATTGCTCGACACTAATAATGTCTCCAATTATCATTTTCATACGATTTGCTAATAATTTTGCAATGATCTTGTAAAAACTCCCGATTAGGCTGATCGGGCGATAATCAGACAATGCGATCAGGATATCACATTTTGGGATTAGGGTAAAAAAGAAGAATTGCAGCCATAGTTCATATCACCACCGTTTTCAAAGCTATTACAGCTTTCATTAAATCGTCTTCAATAATATGCCAATATTTTTTATAAAAAGCGAAAGTGAAACCATCCGGTCCCGGTGTGTAACGACCCGAAATTTGTAAATAAATAAATTGTATAAAAATATGATAAATAAGGATAAATCGTTTAAAGAACGTAGGAATTGGTTTCGTGTCATTTGGAGACCGTATGAGAAAGTTATGGACGAAACCGGGTCGAGACCTAGACCAAAAAGTGCAGCCCTGCTGTACAAGGGAAGTTCACGGCGTGAACTTTAGTTCACGATCGTGAACTCCCTACAGGGATTGTTGTATCTGGCGATCGAAGTTCACGTTCAGATAACGATTGGGATGTGGTCACAAAGCGCAAAGTTCACGCCGTGAACTTAGTTCACGCCGTGAACTCCTGTCGTCTGCAATAAATTCGGGTTTTAGCTCATTTAATGCAATAGTAAACCCTAGTTTCTTCCATTGGCGATTTTTGAGTGCAAGTGTTGATCTTGGTTAATTTCTCCATCAAAGCTTGATAGATTTCACTCCTAAGTGAAGATTAAAGGTATATCTTCACTCCTTGATCTTTGTAGCTTTAGATCTATGTATTTTGATGGATGGGTTTGAAACCCTAGTTATTGGGGGTTATGGTTTATGGTGAATAAATGATGTATACACTTAATAGATGGTATATTAACAAAGGAAAACAAGTGTATGATTAAGATTTGTAAGAATCTTAAGGGTTGGTTAAACCTAAGGTTTGGTAAATCACCATAATTGGGGGAAAGTGTTAGTTGATGGTATCTAGTGATAAGTGGATACATTATTAGTAGTATGTGATGTTGAACATTGTATGATTGTTGTATTAGGCTTTTGGTGAAGCCTTGGAAGTTTGACCGAATTGTGGAAGCAAGAGTTTTGGTGTCAAGAACACGGTTGGAGCATTATTTGCTAAGGTGAGTACGTGTGGAACTTTACTGAGTACATAGCCTATGAAATACATTTTATTACTTGTGTTACGGTCTATTTGCTTAATTGTGTAGTTTAGTAGTTGGTAGTTAGTTATACCAATAATAGTATTGAACTAGCTTGCTTGATGATTGACGTGATAGCCAAAGGCTTTGTTGACATAACCATCGAGTTATGGTAAGGATGAGACGTTGTGATGACGCGGGGGATCCCCGGTCATGAGGATATGGAATGGGGAGCATTTGGGCGGATCCCCATCGGCCCATTCCATGATAGTAGTCTTGCTAACTGGAAGTAGTCCGGCGAGTAAGGCAGGTATCGGTAGATTGGGGGATTCCCTCTTGCCTTTACCTTGAAGCTTATTAATGCGGGGGATCCCCGGTTAATAAGTTAATGTGGTTCTAGTTAGTTGGGGACGACCCGATGACTAGATATGATTGCTAGGAAAGCAATGAGTTTAGAGTCACAATAGGGTGACTAGATAGATGGACGAGTTACTTGTATATTTGTTTGTATGCCTTATGATTATTATTATTATTATTATTGGGTCTAAACCCACGTAGCTCACGAGACGTTTTTGTCTCACGTACTCCTTGTTGTTTTTGCTATGTACTCAGGTTCAGGATCGAAGGCTTAGGTACGCATGGATAGAGATGCGGGGCCTAGAGTAGAAGAACACTAGAACAGATTTAGACTTAGCTTTGGTTTTGATTTATTTTGTAACACCAAACTTATACTCTGATTTTCATACCAAAGGTTTTTGTAAATCCGTATTTTAGGATAGTTCTCCTCTTTATTAAATGATTAATGGCCAAATGTTTTGTATTAAAATTTGAGGTGTTACAACTTGGTATCAGAGCTACCGTTTAAGTGAATTAGGTTGGATGACCATCCTAGTTTTTGACTGTAGCATTAGGAATATAAGATTCCTTAAGATCATTGGTTGACCTTGAGACTTTGTATTAAGTTTAGGGTTGAACCTAGGGGACCAATGGAAATTGTTATGATTATGGATATTGATTCTTATGCGACTAATGGGTTGTACACAAGGTACTAAATGTTTAATGTCTTTCGTATAGTCTTGATTGAAAGAAATGGTGACCACGCGTAGAAGTGGTAAAGCCCCGGAGGGCCGGGAGGAAGAGGTACCTCATGTTGAGGTGGTGGTTGAACAAGGAAGTCAACCGTCGATGCATCGGGATGATGAATCGGAAGTCGGAGCTAATAGAACTCCGGTAACCATGGCGGATCTCCAAACTTTTCTTGACCAAATCAAGGGAACGGTGGCCGATGAAGTGCACCGTATTATTGGTGACCAGGAGAGGTCGGGTGGAGACCGTGAATCCGAAGCTAAATCGGATGAGAGAACCAGGGGTAGCGGGACCGGTGAAGGGAAATCCTCCACGGGTGGCCCAAGTGATGCTAGGGCAAGGCCCGGTGAAAAAGAAGGTTGTTCGTTTAAATCCTTCATGGCTTGTAAGCCAACTGTGTACACGGGTAGTTCGGACCCGAAGGTAACTATGAGGTGGATCCGAGAAACCGAGAGGGTTATCGGAAGTAGCAAGTGTAAGGAAGCCGATATGGTGACCTATGCGTCACAACTTTTGAAAGAAGATGCCATGATTTGGTGGGATATTGTGTATGAGACCCTCGTGAGAGAGGTGGTTGAGAAAATGTCGTGGGATGAGTTTACCGCGAGATTGAAAAAGAAGTTTTGTCCCGAAAGGGATTTAGAAAAGATGCACGAGAAATTCGTGACCCTTAAGAAGGGTGATATGTCGGTTGAAGAGTACTCGAGGGAGTTCACGGGATTGCTCCCGTTTGTTGCTAAAACCTACTCGGATGAGAGGTTGAGGGTGGTCCGGTATGCTAGTGGGTTACCGTGGGACTACCAATTGGAGGTTAAAAGGGCGGCCACACTTGATGAGGCCATTAGTGTCGCCCGGGGTGTTGAGGAAGTGAATGAGGCACGTGTTGCCGAGAGGCCCCATGTGGGCGAGAAAAGGAAGGCCGAGAGCGGCTCTAGTTAGTTCAAGAAAGGGAAGTTCACATCGAGCTTCTCTAAACAAGGGAGTGTTGGCTCGTGCAAGAAGTGCGGGAAAAATCATACCGGCGTGTGCCGGGGAGAGTCAAAGACTTGCTTTAATTGTGGGAAGCCGGGGCATATGGCCCGAGAATGCAAGTCTAAATCTTTGGCCGAGGTTGAATGTTACTCGTGCCACGAAAAGGGGCACTATAGCAATGTGTGCCCGAAGAAGGGAACCGAGTCGATGGTGTCCACGGCTCAAAAGAAAGTGGAGCCGGCTAAAGTGAAGGGGCGATCCTTCCAACTCACTCGGGAGGAGGCGAAGGAGGCACACGATGTGGTGTCAGGTACTCTATTCATTAACTCCTTGCCAACTCATATTTTGTTTGATTCGGGTTCCAATTATTCGTTTGTGTCTTATGAGTTCGGTTGTAAGTTGAATGTGCCGTCTGAGATGTTAGATGAGGTTTATGAGATAGAGGTAGCCGACGGAAAAACTTCTATGGTTGAAAGTATTTATAAAAATTGTGAAATAGAAATAGATGGTAGAAAGTTTAAGGTTGATTTGTTGCCCATGAGAATTAAAGCATTCGATGTAGTAATCGGTATGGATTGGTTGGGTATGCACCAAGCCAAGATATTATGTGGTAAGAAAATCGTGTCGATCAAGACACCCGAGAATGAGAAAGTGTATGTGTATGGGGAGAAACGACATCAAATGCCTAATGTGATTACCGCCATTAAGGCGAGGAAAAGTATATCGAAAGGTTGTGCATCGTTTATTGCATATGTGTTAGATGGCCGAAAAGAAAAGAAGTCGTTGGATAATGTCAAAATTATTCGGGATTTCCCCGAGGTATTTCCCGATGACTTGCCCGGTTTGCCACCGGAGAGACAAGTCGAGTTCAAGATTGATTTAGTTCCGGGGGCGATGCCGATTGCTCGTGCTCCCTACCGTTTAGCTCCCACCGAGATGCGGGAATTGATGACTCAATTGCAAGATTTGTTAGATAAAGGTTTTATTCGTCCAAGTTCGTCACCGTGGGGTGCACCGGTGTTATTTGTTAAGAAGAAAGACGGTTCGATGAGAATGTGTATCGACTACCGAGAGTTGAATAAGGTAACAATTAAGAACCGGTACCCGTTGCCGAGAATTGACGACTTATTTGACCAATTGCAAGGTGCTAGTTATTTCTCGAAGATTGATTTGAGGTCGGGTTATCACCAAGTTCGGGTGAAAGAAGGAAACACCGAGAAGACGGCTTTTCGTACGCGTTATGGTCATTATGAATTCCTAGTGATGCCGTTTGGTCATACAAACGCGCCGGCGATTTTTATGGATTTAATGAATCGGGTTTGTAAACCGTTTCTCGATAAGTTTTTGATCGTGTTCATCGATGATATTTTGATTTATTCAAAAACCGAGGAAGAACACGAGGGTCATTTGAGGCTTGTGTTAGATGTGTTGAAACGGGAGAAGTTGTATGCTGAATTCTTGAAGTGTGAATTTTGGTTGCGGGAAGTACAATTCTTAGGTCACGTGGTGACGTGTGATGGTATTAAAGTTGACCCGTCCAAGATTGAAGCGGTGTCAAATTGGGAGCCTCCGAGGACTCCTACCGAGGTTAGAAGTTTTCTTGGATTAGCCGGTTATTACCGAAGATTTATACAAGACTTCTCGAGAATCGCGATTCCACTAACAAAGTTAACGAGAAAAAGTGAGAAGTTTGTGTGGGAGAAGAAACAAGAAGAGGCGTTTAAATTGTTGAAGGAACAGTTGTGTAATGCGCCGATTCTTACGTTACCGGATGGTATGTAAGATTTTGTGGTTTATAGTGATGCTTCCAATCAAGGGCTCGGTTGTGTGTTGATGCAGAGGGGAAAGGTCATCGCGTATGCCTCGCGACAATTGAAGAATGCGGAATTGAGGTACACGACACACGACTTGGAGTTGGCGGCGATTATATTTGCCTTGAAGTTGTGGAGGCATTATTTGTGTGGTACTCGGTGTACGTTGTACACGGACCATAAAAGTTTACAATACGTGTTCACTCAAAAGGATCTTAATATGCGACAAAGAAGATGGATCGAGTTGATTGCCGACTATGATTGTGAAATTGTGTATCATGCGGGGAAGGCTAATGTGGTAGCCGACGCCTTGAGCCGAAAAGTTTACGTGAACCCGAACCGAGGAATATTAACACGTATAGAAGTCGTCTCGAGTGTTATCGAAATAATCAAGAATGCCCAACGAGAAGTTATGGAAAAAGACGAGTTAAGACAAGAACGGTTAGGTAAGAACCAACATTTTCTCGAAAATGCACAAGGGTTGAAGACCGTAGGCGGTCGTATTTGGGTACCTAAGTTCGGTGGTATCCGAAAAGAATTGTTGAATGATGTGCACAAGTCAAAGTATTCGATTCACCCCGAGAAGTACAAAGACGTACCAAGATATGAAACGGGTTTATTGGTGGCCCGGAATGAAGGCGAGAGTGGCCAAGTACATCTCGAAGTGTGCCACGTGTGCACAAGTTAAAGTCGAGCATCAGGTACCGTATGGGGTAGCTCAATCATTGTTAGTACCGCCCGGGAAATGGGAAGACATAACTATGGATTTCATAGTAGGTTTGCCGAAGACGAGTAAAGGTCACGATGCCATTTGGGTCAAGCTAAGAAGGAAAAGCAAAAGAAAAGAGTGGGGCATTTTTATCGTTACTGTCCCAATGTTCAGACGGACGTCCTACCTTGACTATTGGGAAATTTCCATTCGAGAAAGAGATGTACGAATAAAGGAGCGAAGCTGACTCGACAGTTGACCGGTTGACCAAGAGTGCGTTATTTTTAGCCATTCGGGAAACGTTGCCACTTGAGAAGTTGGCTAAGTTGTATGTCGATGAGGTGGTTCGACTCCACGGGGTTCCATTGTCTATTGTATCCGATAGGGACGCGAGGTTTACCTCGAGATTTTGAAGATCATTACAAGAAGCGTTGGGTACAAAATTGCGGTTGAGCACGACTTATCACCCGCAAACCGACGGTCAAAGTGAAAGAACGATTCAAACAGTTGAAGATATGTTGAGATCGTGCGTGTTAGATTTCGGTGGTAAATGGGATGAACATTTACCGTTAGTCGAGTTCTCGTATAATAATAGTTATCACTCGACTATTAAGATGCCGCCTTATGAGGCGTTGTATGGGAGAAAGTGTAGAACTCCATCGTGTTGGCTAGAGGCGGGAGAGACAAAGCTCACGGGTCCCGAGATCGTGAAGGTAACAAATGAAAAGATCAGTATAATACAAGCCAACATGAAAGCCGCCCAAGAAAGACAACGAAGTTATTCGGGTTTGAAGAAGAGACCGTACGACTTGGATGTCGGTGATATGGTAATGTTGAAGGTATCACCTTGGGAAGGTGTGATGCGGTTTGGTATGAAAGGAAAATTAAGTCCAAGATATGTTGGACCGTTTAAGATATTGAAATGGGTCGGGCTTCAAGCGTTTAAGTTGGAACTTCCACCTGAGCTTCAAGGTGTGCATGACACCTTTCACGTAAGTTATTTGAAAAAGTTTATCGGGGAAGTTGAAAATATTATTCCATTGCAAGAGTTGCGGGTTGACGGCCCGAACCGGTTGATTGAGGAGCCCGAGGCTATATTAGAAACGAAAACGAAGACGCTTCGAAATAAAGAGATCGAGTTGGTGTTGGTCAAGTGGAAGCATTCACTTGGGCCAAATTTGACTTGGGAAGTCAAAGACGAGATTCGGAAGAGGTACCCGGATTTCGTGAACTATGATGAGATTCCGAGGACGGAATCTTCTTAAGGGGTAGATAGTTGTAACGACCCGAAATTTGTAAATAAATAAATTGTATAAAAATATGATAAATAAGGATAAATCGTTTAAAGAACGTAGGAATTGGTTTCGTGTCATTTGGAGACCGTATGAGAAAGTTATGGACGAAACCGGGTCGAGACCTAGACCAAAAAGTGCAGCCCTGCTGTACAAGGGAAGTTCACGGCGTGAACTTTAGTTCACGATCGTGAACTCCCTACACGGATTGTTGTATCCGGCGATCGAAGTTCACGTTCAGATAGCGATCGGGATGTGGTCACGAAGCGCAAAGTTCACGACGTGAACTTAGTTCACGCCGTGAACTCCTGTCGTCTGCAATAAATTCGGGTTTTAGCTCATTTAATGCAATAGTAAACCCTAGTTTCTTCCATTGGCGATTTTTGAGTGCAAGTGCTGATCTTGGTTGATTTCTCCATCAAAGCTTGATAGATTTCACTCCTAAGTGAAGATTAAAGGTATATCTTCACTCCTTGATCTTTGTAACTTTAGATCTACGTATTTTGATGGATGAGTTTGAAACCCTAGTTATTGGGTTATGGTTTATGGTGAATAAATGATGTATACACTTAATAGATGGTATATTAACAAAGGAAAACAAGTGTATGATTAAGATTTGTAAGAATCTTAAGGGTTGGTTAAACCTAGGGTTTGGTAAATCACCATAATTGGGGGAAAGTGTTAGTTGATGGTATCTAGTGATAAGTGGATACATTATTAGTAGTATGTGATGTTGAACATTGTATGATTGTTGTATTAGGCTTTTGGTGAAGCCTTGGAAGTTTGACCGAATTGTGGAAGCAAGAGTTTTGGTGTCAAGAACACGGTTGGAGCATTATTTGCTAAGGTGAGTACGTGTGGAAATTTGCTGAGTACATAGCCTATGAAATACATTTTATTACTTGTGTTACGGTCTATTTGCTTAATTGTGTAGTTTAGTAGTTGGTAGTTAGTTATACCAATAATAGTATTGAACTAGCTTGCTTGATGATTGACGTGATAGCCAAAGGCTTTGTTGACATAACCATCGAGTTATGGTAAGGATGAGACGTTGTGATGACTCAGGGGATCCTCGGTCATGAGGATATGGAATGGGGAGCATTTGGGCGGATCCCCATCGGCCCATTCCATGATAGTAGTCTTGCTAACTGGAAGTAGTCCGGTGAGTAACGCAGGTATCGGTAGATTGGGTGATTCCCTCTTGCCTTTACCTTGAAGCTTATTAATGCGGGGGATCCCCGGTTAATAAGTTAATGTGGTTCTAGTTAGTTGTGGACGACCCGATGACTAGATATGATTACTAGGAAAGCAATGAGTTTAGAGTCACAATAGGGTGACTAGATAGATGGACGAGTTACTTGTATATTTGTTTGTATGCCTTATGATTATTATTATTATTGGGTCTAAACCCATGTAGCTCACGAGACATTTTTGTCTCACGTACTCCTTGTTGTTTTTGCTATGTACTCAGGTTCAGGATCAAAGGCTTAGGTACGCATGGATAGAGATGCGGGGCCTAGAGTAGAAGAACACTAGAACGGATTTAGACTTAGCTTTGGTTTTGATATATTTTGTAACACCAAACTTATACTCTGATTTTCATACCAAAGGTTTTTGTAAATCCGTATTTTGGGAAAGTTCTCCTCTTTATTAAATGATTATTTTGGCCAAATGTTTTGTATTAAAATTTGAGGTGTTACACGGTGCTTTCTCAACCCCGGAGCGGGATAAAACCGCCTTTTTCAGCTCTGTTTTTAAAAAAAAATCTTCAATTTTCATTTTTTTATCCGCGGTGAGGGTTTTAAACTTGTTACTGATAAAGCATGGTTTTACCCGGTTAGATTCTAAGAAAAAATTAGCAAAATATTCCGAAGTACCTAATTTCATTGTGTCAGGATCCTCCGTCCACACTCCGTTCAATGATAAACCGTGTATAAATTTCTTCCGATTGTTGTGATTTAACGATCTATGAAAAAATCTCGAGTTCTCGTCACCTTCAACATTCCACTTAATTCTTGCTTTCTGTTAAATATCCCGGATTTTAAGAGCCTCATGTTCCCTAATCTGCATTTCGGTCAATCTCAGCAGCCGAATTTTGAAGTCTGATTATGTTGGTATCGGCAGTATCAGACCTCCATTGTTTGATTGCGTTTTTCACCAATTTTAACTTTTTACAAAAGAGTTGTATCGGGGGAAGCCTTCCTGGAACGGGCAAAGCCAGGCTAAACTAATTACAGGTTCTAAAGTGGGTATGGAGGCCCATGGATTGAAGAACTTAAAATAAGTGGGCCCGAAATCAGCAGTTTGGGACTTCATAAGTAATGGGCAATGATCACTAAAGCCTTTAGGTAGAACATTTACGTTCGGATTTTGCCAAACCTGTAAAAAAGAGTCAGATACCAAAATTCGATCAATCAAGCTTAACGTACCACAATCAGGGGTGCTCTTGTATATCGCCTTCCTCCCATTTTTATTTCATTTAAACCCGATTCGGAAATAAAATTATTAAAGGCCCTAGCACCGGATGCCGAGAAGGACAACCCAGTTCTTTCCGATCTCTTACGAACTTCATTAAAGTCCCCGAAAACGATCCAGATCCCGTTTGAATCTGCTCCAATAATATCCGAAACAGATTTCCATAAAACTTTCTTCTTTTTCAAATCCCGTGGAGCATATATGTAACACCTCAAATTTTAATACAAAACATTTGCCCAAAATATATCATTTTCATAAATAGAAGAACTGTTCCAAAATATGGATTTACAAAAACCATTGGTATGAAAATCAGAGTATAAAGTTTGGTGTTACAAAATAGATCAAAACCAAAGCTAAGCATAAATCCAATCTAATGTTCTTCTACTCTAGGCCCCGCATCTCTATCCATGCGTACCTAAACCTTCGATCCCGAACCTGAGTACATAGCAAAACAAACAAGGAGTACGTGAGACAAAACGTCTCGTGACTACATGGGTTTAGATTAATAACAAATAAATGTCACGGTACATAAAAACACATATATAATTATATAAGCCGTCTATCCAATCTAGTCACCCTATTGTGACCCTAACAAACTTGCTTCCCTAGCAATCATATCTAGTTATCGGGTTGCCCCCGAACTAACTAGCTACACTATTGTGCCTAACTATCGGGTTGCCCCCGAACTAGCTAGAAGCACCCTCCAATCTAACTATCGGTTTGCCCCCGAACTAGCTAGAAACGTCACCATGTCTAGTTATCGGGTTGCCCCCGAACTAACTAGCATCACATCATCTCGTTCTTACCAAAGCTCAACCATTATATCGGTCAAAGCTCTCAGTTATCACATCTATCACCCAACAAGTTAGTTAATTATATTCATCAACATATAACTAACTCCACATACTAAATTCTACACAATTATCAAATAGACTCGACATATGTAGTAAAAGATAGGTTCATGGCTATGTACTCAGTAAAGTCCACACGTACTCACCTTAGCAATAAAATGCTCCAACCGAAATCTTTCTGCCTGTTTCCTTGCTTCACAATTCGATCAACTTTCCAAGACTTCACCGAATGCCTAATACAATAATCACAAGATGATCAACATCACATACTACTACCAATGTCTCCATCTACCTCTAGATAACACTTACTGATACATTTCCCCCAATTATGGTGATTTACCAAACCCTAGGTTTAACGAACCCTTAAGTGTATACATCAATTATTCACCATAAACCATAACCCCCAATAACTAGGGTTTCAAACCCATCCATCAAAATACATAGATCTAAAGCTACAAAGATCAAGGAGTGAAGATATACCTTTAATTTTCACTTAGGAGTGAAATCTACCAAAGATTTATGAAGAGATCAACCAAAATCTGCACTTGAGCTCAAAAATCGCCAAAGATGAAAACTAGAGTTTACTATTAGATTAAATGAGCCAAAATCCGACTTTAATGCTGTCGACCAGAGTTCACGGCGCGAACATAGTTCGCGTCGCTAACTATGTGAAGCGTGAACTCTTTCCCGATCGCTACCTAGGCGTGAACTTCGTTGGCCAGAAACCACCAATCCCTGAATGGAGTTCCCGATCGGGAACCCCAAGTTCACGGCGCGAACTTCTCTTGTGCAACAGGGCTGCATTTTTCGGTTGTTGTCTCGACCCGGTTTCGTCCATAACTTTCTCGTACGGTGTCCAAATGACACGAAACCAATTCCTACGTGTTTTATATGATTTATCCATAATTATCATATTTTTATACAATTTATTTATTTACAGATTTCGGGTCGTTACAATATGAATTAATGAATCCAATGCTTAAATTGGACCCGATAATCACACCTCTGACCAACAGGAAATTATCTCCTTTAAACGAATCAGATTTTGACATCCATGTTGGATGCCAAACAGACACCAGCCCACCGGATTTACCATTTGACACCGAGAATACGAATTCCATACCAGAATTTCCCCAAAACGCTCTAGCTAAGACGAGATCAAACTTTTTGGCCATTGTTTCTTGCATACCTAAGAACTGGACTTTATTTGAAGTTCTTAACCCTTGAATCCACCTTTTTTTCATGGTGCAGTTAACACCCATAATATTTATAGATATGAGCTTCATTTGGAAACCGGTTTCGAGCCAGCGCCATTAATTGTTTTTCTTATGTCGTATCCATAATTATCCATCTGGAATCCCAATAAATTGCCGACATCAATGGTATTCTGTATTTCGTCCGAGATTGGGAACGAACATGATGAGCTGCCAAATTCCGAAGAAGGCGGAATCTTGGAATACTTTTTCTTTTTTTCTTTTTTTCTCCCATTTTGTTCCTGGGGATTTTACCGAATGTAATGGGTAACGACGACTGTCTGCTCGAATTGGTTGAAGAAGAACAAGGGATGTTCAGATCAAAGACCGGGATTTTGTTTATCCCTAATTCGGCTGTTTCACCGTTGCCAGATTCACAAATTGGGTCGGATGTCGCCGATTTCAAATATCAATTCTTGGAGAGATGGGAATATGGTTAAGCAGATTATAGTTGGGCTCATTATCAGTCCATGCACAATAACTGAATTCGGGCTTATCACCATAAGGGTTACCGGCTTGGGCCGAGTACTCGTGAGTGGAATTGGGCTTATTTTGAACATTATCACCAAGTCCATTAGGTTCAGGAATTAAATTATTTATTGAGTCGTTATCATCATTTTCCAGATCCATAAATGGGGGGGGGTCAATGGGACCCACCGAGAAAGTGTTGCTATCATCATTAGCTGCCTCGAGAATTATCCCCTTGGGACCACCACCGTCTTGATACCCACATTGTGTCTCTTCCACTACCTCATCTTGATTTGCATGGGACGTTTCCTTTTCCACACGTGAATTTCCTTTACCGGAATGTTCGTTTTCCGGCGGAGATGGATCCCGGAATTCACCTTCTTCTAAATCATCACCGTCCCCCTCTGAATCATCATCCCCATTTGTACTATCATCGTCTTTATCATTTGATGAGTCCAATGTGATACACAGGCAACCCCCGAGGTGAGTCTAATCGATTCGAGTTGGTCTTCAGTTATTCTAATTGAGAACTCCTTCTCATCGATTAAAACTCTAATTTTTCTATTAATCCATTCAAGTTCGGTAGTTTGTACTGCTATTCTACCGACCCCCATGTTTGCATTATCGCTTGCACATTCTTCATCAATTATCACCTCCCAACCGTCTGTCCGATAGCATTGAACGCCACGGTGGTCCAGGCATGTGGAGGGAGACCATAAATCAACAGAGAAACGAACCTCTCCGAGCTAGTTACTTCCGGGGACCATACAGACAAACTTGTAAACCAATTTTTCCAAATTTCTTTTGCTTTATCGAGAAATGTCAATGCGTCACCGTCTTTCTCAAACTCCAACAGTACCGACAACCAACCGATATATCTGATGTTTAGTTCATTACAACCATCGGCATCTTTGATTGCACTAAGATTCCATAATGCACTAAAACTAGGTACCCTGCCGATTAAGGTCGTAGAAAGCCACCTTCTATTACCATGTGCTGAAATCAATTGAACAACAGGTTCTGGTTGCGGTTCTTTCTTCTCGGTATTGTTAACCACATCAGCGAATGACCGACCATTGTTCTTGGGTATAAAACCATGGCGGTCATTTGGGACTTGTGGCTTCTGCGCTGGTGGCGGCGGTTTATGGGGATGGAAGATAGGACTCACCGGTTTATGAACCCGATCGAACCTAGCAATGTTTACTGTAATCACATTATAACCAATCCGAACGTTTTGGATTCTTCTCTCGAGTGAGTATGGATATGAGACCCCCGTGAATCTCAAAAACCCAAATTTGTTGCCGGCTTTGTTCCTCTTTTTGGCGATATAAACATCCACCAGATTCCCAAATTTTGAAAAAACCTTCCCAATAGTGGCCTCTGTGTCTTCATCAGCGAAGTCGGTGATGAAAAATGATATCGTCTTCTTTACTTCCCCCCTTTTTGCTTCTAATCTCTTGTAGTCACTGCGTGGCTTACTCCTTTAGGATGTTGATAATGTTAGGCCTTTGATAATGTTAGGACTGTCTCTAAATGCATAAATAGTTGTAAGAATGAATAATTTCTAAAATTAAGGAGTTTGTTATACATTGATTTACAAGTTTATAGTTATAATAGTTAATGTGTTAAAGACAGATTAGTAAAACTGCATCAATGCAAATAATAATAACATGATGTTGAAATTAAAGCGATTTAACGAGTAATATTGCTACTTTACGTGCCTAATTCATATACATATTATCAACTATTATTATTTTTCTCTTCTCGATCATATACTTTTTTCATCTTGTCATATGTTACAGCACAAACTGACTAAAATATGCAACAAGGCTAATTAACATTATCAACACAACTTCACAACTATGAACTGGAAGAAGGTATGTTCTTTGTTGATCATAACAAACACTTGACCACTGTCTTCATCTTCTTGGACAAACATCATATTTTCATTCCTTAAACTGTCACTTTACAATTTGACTAGATTACGTATTACACTATTTGCAAACAACTTGTCCATTTAGTTTCCACACTCCGATCGATCCCGATGCATCGCCAGTAATAAACAGACCCTCGGGACCCACTTGCATTGCTTCAATATCACATTCTGAGACGATTTTACCCCTTTCACAAAACCTACACAAAATTAAAATTAAAATAAATCACTACAAACTTCAACTACAGATAGCATTAAATACACATACTTACGATGGCAAATCATAAACATAAACACCATTGTCTTTGCATGAACATAGCAACAATGGTTTTTCTTCCGCATGTTGAAACCCACAAAAACCAACAACACCCTGAAAAATATTAACTAAATAAATAAATATATATATCGATAAATACCAATAAAACAAAAAGTAAATAAAGTGTGACTTACGTTGACTAAATCATGTTGATAAACTTGCTCAATATTGCCACTTTCAGTTTCACCCCAAATCTTTATACTTTTATCCAAAGAACCAGAGAACAGAAATTGATCCCAGCATATAACAGCTGTCACATCGCCCGTATGACCGTTCAAAACATCTGTACACTCTAGGGTTTCACAATCCCATGCCTATAAAAATAAGTCAAACCAGAGTCAACAAACATGTTTTTTTGTAGATCAAAAATTGCAAAATATTATATAAGTTTAAAAAACGCACTCGTATTGTGTGGTCGGCAGAACCAGAATAGAGCTTTTTAGCTCCTATAATAAGAGGGTGTTTGGGATTGCGATTTGAAGTAGATTATCTGCTTATTGCGTTTTGAAAACGCAAATAATCTAAAACTAGTGTTTGGCGAAATGTATGAAATAATCACTTATTTGCGTTTTGGAGCTTTCAAAATGGAATTTTGATAAAGTAGGTTGGTACCTACTTATTTGCGTTTTGAAAATGGAGTTTTGAATATTACCTATTAACTAAACAAATAATCAGGTTTGCCAAACACTAAAAAACAGATTATCTGATTATTGCGATTTCAAACAACATAATCAAATCCAAACACTACGTTTCAGAATCACGTTTTGTAATCACTAATTATCTGATTATTCATTTTCAAAACACATCATCTATTTTCAATAAACAATCCCAAACACCCTCTGAGACAAAGTACGGATCCCGTGTGGCCTTTTAAAACTATTAATTTTTCAAAAGAACTTGTTTTGGAATTAACTTTCCATGATAAAATGCTACCATCCTGCACCAAAATATAACATTTTTATTTTTAATAAAATCATTTGTCCAGTAAGAACAACAAAATAAAAGCGCGAAAATTAATAAAATAAATAAATAATTATTATTTACCTCCATCCCAGCAAACAATGTAACACCACAAAATTTAGAAAGCGTTTCTTTTTTTAAAAAATGCCCGAAGGCGATTAGGTTATCCTCTAGGTTAGTTTAGTTTAGTTTAGTTTAGTTTACAAACAAGGTCCCACAATAAGCTTCCAAAATGAACATTACTTAAACAATACAAAACGGTGTCACTTAAACGACATGGCTCACTTTACAAACACAACCCATTGAGCTTGGTCAATCATCCCGTCCAAAGCACCGATCAACCTGAAAAGATTCAACGAGGGAGGGATTAGCACAAAGCTAAGTGAATGAACATAAACTACAAATGATGAAAAGCTCGACAAGCAAGCACCAACATCTCCACGACTGATACTCCTCGTAATCGCTTAACCACTGTTCCACCGAACCACTGTTCTACTAGACCAGCAACCACTAACTGTCTAATCACTAAGCACAGAAGTAATACTACATCTCCGCCCACTAACCTCGGAAGTATTACTTCATCTCCGATTGCTAAACACAGAAGTATTACTACATCTCCGCCCGCTAACCTCGGAAGTATTACTACATCTCCGATTGCTAAACACGGAAGTATTACTACATCTCCGCGTTGGGTTATCACTATCACTGAGGATCGGCGGCTTTGCGGGACTTAAACCATGGTCGGCCAAAACCACGGTAACCGATAGCGTTTTGTATCCAACACCCCGGGCAACTCCCTCCCCTTAACCATGTAACGCATACAGGCAAGGTCGGATACCCTATTAGTCGATACACTATGCCCAGCCGTTATCCATCCGACGCTGACCTCTTACATATCCTCGATTGCCACGAACCGAGTTGTTACTACCATCCCGGTAGAAACCCATTCTCTATGTGTACATATCCTATTTCGCTCAACCCGATCAAACTGGTACCAAACGAGCAACCTAGTTACGAAAAATCTGCATCAAAAGCATCAAGGACAGATTCTCTAGTTCGCGACGCGAACACCAGTTCGCGTTCGGGAACCTGTCGCGAAGTCATTCCCGATCAACCCATAAATTCTCTGTCCCCAGTTCGCGATCGCGAACACCAGTTCGCGTCGCGAACTTCCCTACTCTGGTACATTTCCTGCATTTTCAGTATTAAACCAATACCAACGAATAAACCGAAACCCGAGTTGTAGGTTAAATCCACTCACCGTTACTTCCACTTGTCGAGCTCAGAGGTCTAATGTTTCTGAGTCACGATCCCGATTCCTGTACACCAAAGGAATACCGAATTAGTATATAATTCCACCGAATTATAAACAATGTTAAATATGCATTTAACACTAACATTTGCACTAACTAGATAACCAAACACTTGAATCATCGTATGAACATGTCATGACCACTCACAGTTACATAACAAATCAACTAGTCATTTTGCAAGCCTTACAACCAAACGGGTCAAACCGGGTTATTAAACAATAATACATCCTACAACTATAATCATATCATCAACTTACAATTCACCAAATGTTACCAATAACATTTCTAATCACATAGACCTAACAAAATACTTACACTTTCACAATCCAAGTTATTTTAAGTCATTTTGCCACTAAATGGCCCAAACGGGTCAAAAGCCCGAACATGACTATAACACTTCCAATTTCCATCAATTAGCACAAATTCTCTATAACTAACAAGTCATAATCATGTAACAATTCATCAAGTTCCAAGTCACCAACAATCCATGTATTTTACTTTCAAAATTACTAGTCAATCATTTTAACCAAAACATCCAAACACCAACTAGCATTTCCATAATCCCACTAATCTTGACATAATTCATAACTAACATAACCAATCTATCATATTTGTAACATCCCGAGACCCGGCCTAGAATTTTAAATTACTTTCGGTAAGTAATTCTAATTGTTTTTTTTTTTATTTTGCATAATTTAGGTGATTTATTTAGATTTTAGCATATTTTAACCAAGGGGTTAAAATTAGTATTAACTGATATAATTGAGCATGAAGATGATAATTATATTTTTGAATTAACTTTTGGATTACAGTTCCGAAAATATTTTCGTTATTAAAATCTGAGTTGGATAAGTATTTTTAAATAAATCAAACGCGATCTAGACTTTCAGTATTACACTGTGTTTTAAATAAAAATACCCATCCTTTGGTAATCACACGTGTTATATGGGGGAGTGTAGGTGTCAAAGGGGTTAAAACCCTTTCTTCTTTCTCTGTCACGATCTCCACACACACACATGCATGCATTTTGATTTTTTGGAAGCTCTCCATTGTTGAAGACCTTCTCTAGCTCCTTCTTTCCCTGATTTTCGAAATCAACACCATCTCAAGGTAGGGTTTATGCTAAATGTCCATTTGTTTTGTGTGTTTTTGCTAGAAATTGTTAGGGTTCTTGAGTTTTGGTGTTCTTTGGTTAAAAAACATGAAATTGATGGATTGTTAAGGTTTAGATGATGTTCATAACTGCCCTTGTATGTTCTAGATGCATAATTATGGATTAAAGTGTTAGTTCTTGAACTAGGGTTCTTATGTAGTTTTAGTTTTTTTGATGATTTCTTGATGAAAGTTGAAATTGGTGGTTTATTTCATGTTTACACTTGATCGTTTAAATATTGTAGGCTTAATTGTTGGTTAGAAACTTGAATTGAAGAAGTTCCATGGAAACCTCCATTATTGGAGCTAGAGGAAGAAGATGGGTTACTTTAACTAGTTCTTGAATTTATGAAGTTTGATGTTTTATATGTTTACTTGGGTTAAATATCATATTAGAATTGATATTAGTTGTTTATATCTAATTATGGGTTAAATTGGTGAATTGAGATGATGATCATAGTGTTTGGATGATTTTTTGGTGAAAAAGTCCGTAAGCAAATTTTTAACAGCTTTTTCTCAGAATTTTGATGACTTTGTAAAAATCATATAAAATCAACCGTGACTCCGTTTTGGGCGTGCGACCAGTCGTTTCGAAGGTCTATGAGTCTACTTTAATTATATCATAGTTTCCTGAACTGATATGGTCATAAAAGTGTGCAGATATCTGAGTTAGTACAAGAGGTTGAATGTGTCTTTTTCTGGTCAAACATGTATTGAAAACTTTGTGTGCTTCGATGTATAATATATATGTAAACATGAGGTTTGTCATAAAATGGTAATTGTATACTTGATGAAATTATAATTATGTGTTTGTAAATATGAGAAGTTAATAAAATGGTTTTGGCCCGTTTTCTAGAATAACTAGTTATATTAAGAATTGTTAACTTTGGTCAAAGTAAAAGGTTAACACTTACATTGGATAATTAGTCAATCAAAATGGTTCATATATGTTTATAAAATGATGTGTACATGTTAATTGATGTATTGGTTACGGATTTGGGGAGTATTATGATAAATTGTTCGGTTTTGACCCGTTTGGGCCTATGTGCTAAAAATTGGATTAAAATGCATTATTTGGTATACACTTGACTTAAGAAGTCTAAATATGAGAAGTTGGGAAATTATATAATTTCAAGGCATGAATTAGGTAGTTTCAAAGTTAGTTTATGAGTTTTGACCCGTTTGTATACTATGCGTCAAATTAGTAATTTATATGACTTTTGACTTGGTAAATGTTTGTCATGCTTGTAGTTTGACTAGTAATCATGTAAATGATTGATTGGGTGCACTTTGACATGTTGGAAATGATATATTGTAGTCTTGACTTGGATATGCACTTTTGACCCGTTTGGTTACAATATGTCAAAATAGGTTTACTTGTTTGTATGTTGGTTAACTTTGACTTGTAAATGTCTTAGATGAGTGGTAATGAATTATTGATAGAATGCAAGTAATAGTAGAGATATTAGAATGGGATATTGGCTTCGAAATTAAATTCGTATTTGTTATCATTTGGCGATTTCGGGTTACTAATTTGGTTATATTGTTAATACAGGCAAAGGGAAGGAAACTCAGTAATATAAGATTACTAAGTTTCACGATTGCGGTACTCAGGTGAGTGGATTTAGCCTTCAAACTTTAGATGGGCAATTTGGTTAGAAATTGGTCAAAGTGGTAAAAAGGTGCAGGATTTGGTATCTGGGAAAGTTCACGACGCGAACTTGGGTTCGCGTCGCGAACTCGAGGCAGGCATTTGGGGACTGGGTCGTGAAGAAGTTCACGGATCATGAACTCAAGTTCACGACGCGAACTTGAGTTCGCGAACGTGAACTTTCTTGGGTGCAGTTTCTTGGCTGCAATTGTTATTGCAAGCCCACACTTCGGTATAAATAATTCGGTAATTAATTAAGTGCACTTTTGGGGAAGAGGTCAGTAATTGGAACATTCTACTGGGCATAAGTTTACTATTGACAAGGTGTATCGCCCTTAGAAGCACTGGTTGTTCTAAGGGGGTACACACTGTCTTTGAGTAAAGGGCCATCGGTTATCATTGTTCGGCCAACAATGATTTAAGGCTTCGGCAGAACCACCGTTACTCTTCAAAATTAACTAATTGGGATAATGAAATTTATCATCGGTTGTTTGATTATTTTATTGGTTTAAGTTCATTCACTTAGCTGTTAGCTAATCCCCACCTCGTTGACCTTTTTGCAGGTTTATCTTTTGGGCGGGTCAAGGGGTGTTTTAGGAATGGTTGACCGACACTCTGATTTTGATATTATAATAACCGAGCCGCCGGTTGTTTAAACACTTTTGATATTTTGGATATTTGTTGTAAAAGGCCTGTTTATTAATATCTGTTTGATGTTAACTACTTTACTTTAATTATTTCTACGCTTCCGTTAGTTTTAAAAAAAAAAAAATCAGGTTTAGTTTTTGCGGTGTTACAATTTGGTATCAGAGCCTTGGTTTGGCAATGTGTGCACATTTAGGTGTAACATTCCCAAATCTTGGCTCGAGTTTGGTCAAACATTCCTAGATTTAGGTTCAGGTTAGTGAGTGAACTTTCGGGGTGTTAGTAGTTAGTATGTAGGTACTAACGAATTACACTAAATGTTCGTGAGATGTTGTGATTGTTACAGGTATGGCAGATAACGATAATACAAACCACCCGAACCCACCGAATAACAACGTCGGGAATGATCAACCTTCGGGAAGTAATCCGGTATATAGTGAGGAGTATGTCCAATCGTTGGAAGGTCAACTTCAAGATCCAGAAATATTGTTAGAGAATACGAACAAAATCATACCTAATCAATACCAACTCCACCCGCGAATACCACCACACAACCTCCTACCAACATGCCACCCCCAACGTTTAATTATCATTATCTACCGCAAGGATTTTATCCTTATCCTGGTTATCCGCCGCCACCACCTCAGAAACAACCTTGCACATATAAACAGTTCCTTGATTGTAAGCCCTCAGAATATGGTGGAAGTACCGACCCCAGCGTTACCTTAAATTGGCTAATGGAGATGTCTAGGGCCCTTGACGCATGTAGTTGTGATGATGATCGGCGAGTAATGTATGCCTCTCGAAGATTGATAGGTGATGCAATGCAATGGTGGGGTACCATTACCGCAAATTTCACACCAACTCAATTAGCTTCAATTACATGGAACCAATTTTATGAACAAGTATGTGCTCAGTATTGTAATTCATTCGAGATGAACAAGATAAGGAGAGAATTTATGGAATTAAAAATGGATGAAAGGATGAGTGTGGATGAACTTATAAGACAATTCAATGGGAAATTACGTTTTGTGAAACAATGGGTGCCAGATGAACAAGCTCAGTTACAACACTTTATCGATGCACTACTACCACAATACCGAGGATCCGTTAGATATGCAAATACTCTCACCCAAGCCTTCACATTGGCTAAGTCTGCGGAAAGTGATCACAAGGCGAGTGAACGGATGAATAGAGAAAAGACGGGGTTCCACAAATCGAATTCAACACAATCTAACTTTCAACAAAACCGAAAGGGGCGAGGTAATCAAAGACAAGGTAACTCAAGTCGCGAGGAAGTGAGTTTTGGTTCAGATCAGAGAACGCCATGGTGTTCTAGGTGTAGATCATCACATACAGGACCATGTACAATTCAGACTTTGAGGTGTACACGATGTGGTCAATTCAATCATGATGCAAAAGATTGTAGTTTTCCGAGAAACGTGTGTTGGAATTTCCATAAAGAGGGTCATCGGGCGGGGGAGTGTCCTTCAGCTAGAAAGACGGGTGTGGGTTCTGGATCGGGTGGCGAATCGTTATCAACAACAAGCCATAAAAGGAAGACTCACCCTCCACCCGAGGGTAGAGCGTTTCGGATGACTGTGGAGGATGCTATTACAACCGATGATGTCATTACTGGTATGTTTCTGATAAATTACTTAATTACGCATATATTATTTGATATTGAAGTAAATTGCTCATCTATGATTATGAATTATGTGATGAATTGAAACTGTTTGCTTTTGTGTTTGCTCCGCTAAAAGTAAAGGTAGTTAATTATATATTGATCCTAGTCATAATATGTGTTCGAGGTTCGATTTGATATTGAAAAGTGATTGCTATGAACTTAAGTTTTTCTAGCGCCTTTTGTAGATTGATGTAATCTTAGGCATGGACTGAGTAGTCCTAGAAACGGCTAATATTTAATTAAAGAGAAATAATTATTAACCGTGACTTGTCGAGTCACATGTAGTGACCCATAAAGTGTATGTTGAAATTACTTGACTAATAAGAATGAATTGATTCTTACCCTTGCTATGGATATTATAAATAAAAGACTATTACATATAGATATTCAAATAAAATTTGAATAACCTGAAATGTTATATGAGGGATGTACCTAAATTGCTATCTGTGATGGATGTGAAAATTGAAAATTAACATAAAGAATCAAGTTGTTTGACCATTTTGAATTGTTTTCTGACTATATTGATGGATGATTTTCTGAGTGAATATAAAATTTAATAAGATTGTGAAATTTATTAAAGATAAATTTTGAAATAATGAGGATTAATGCCGTTATATGTGAAGATTAATTAGAATTTAGATTTCGAAAGGTGTAATTTTGTGAATTGGTGGATTATGACTGTGGATTTATTAATAAAAATTTTAAAAATTGGGAGATCCTAACAAGTTAAACCATAATAGAATACAAAATTTCGATGGAATAAAGGACAAGGCGTAATATTTTAGACATTAAAATAATTATTATGACTGTTTGCAAGAAGAATTATGTATCAGCTTATGATTTAAAAAAAAAAGAGAGCCATGAACAATAATTATTTTGGTGCAAGTTGAAATAGTTTTGAGATTGTAGATACATTGAGATTATGACAAAATGATTAGATATTAAACAATCGCATTGATGTCGCTACTTGGGAGTTTTCGAATTTGAATTTATTACTCGTTCAAAAATATAAATAAATAAATGTTGGATTTTTTAAACAAAACTAACATGAATAACTATGATAAGTTTGTTTATGTTAAATTATTGTTGTTTTGATGAATTGTTACCTTGTTAGTTTGAGCATGTAGAGATTCCGGGGACGGAATCTTTTTAAGGGTGGTAGATTTGTAACATCCCGAGACCCGGCCTAGAATTTTAAATTACTTTCGGTAAGTAATTCTAATTGTTTTTTTTTATTTTGCATAATTTAGGTGATTTATTTAGATTTTAGCATATTTTAACCAAGGGGTTAAAATTAGTATTAACTGATATAATTGAGCATGAAGATGATAATTATATTTTTGAATTAACTTTTGGATTACAGTTCCGAAAATATTTTCGTTATTAAAATCTGAGTTGGATAAGTATTTTTAAATAAATCAAACGCGATCTAGACTTTCAGTATTACACTGTGTTTTAAATAAAAATACCCATCCTTTGGTAATCACACGTGTTATATGGGGGAGTGTAGGTGTCAAAGGGGTTAAAACCCTTTCTTCTTTCTCTGTCACGATCTCCACACACACACATGCATGCATTTTGATTTTTTGGAAGCTCTCCATTGTTGAAGACCTTCTCTAGCTCCTTCTTTCCCTGATTTTCGAAATCAACACCATCTCAAGGTAGGGTTTATGCTAAATGTCCATTTGTTTTGTGTGTTTTTGCTAGAAATTGTTAGGGTTCTTGAGTTTTGGTGTTCTTTGGTTAAAAAACATGAAATTGATGGATTGTTAAGGTTTAGATGATGTTCATAACTGCCCTTGTATGTTCTAGATGCATAATTATGGATTAAAGTGTTAGTTCTTGAACTAGGGTTCTTATGTAGTTTTAGTTTTTTTGATGATTTCTTGATGAAAGTTGAAATTGGTGGTTTATTTCATGTTTACACTTGATCGTTTAAATATTGTAGGCTTAATTGTTGGTTAGAAACTTGAATTGAAGAAGTTCCATGGAAACCTCCATTATTGGAGCTAGAGGAAGAAGATGGGTTACTTTAACTAGTTCTTGAATTTATGAAGTTTGATGTTTTATATGTTTACTTGGGTTAAATATCATATTAGAATTGATATTAGTTGTTTATATCTAATTATGGGTTAAATTGGTGAATTGAGATGATGATCATAGTGTTTGGATGATTTTTTGGTGAAAAAGTCCGTAAGCAAATTTTTAACAGCTTTTTCTCAGAATTTTGATGACTTTGTAAAAATCATATAAAATCAACCGTGACTCCGTTTTGGGCGTGCGACCAGTCGTTTCGAAGGTCTATGAGTCTACTTTAATTATATCATAGTTTCCTGAACTGATATGGTCATAAAAGTGTGCAGATATCTGAGTTAGTACAAGAGGTTGAATGTGTCTTTTTCTGGTCAAACATGTATTGAAAACTTTGTGTGCTTCGATGTATAATATATATGTAAACATGAGGTTTGTCATAAAATGGTAATTGTATACTTGATGAAATGATAATTATGTGTTTGTAAATATGAGAAGTTAATAAAATGGTTTTGGCCCGTTTTCTAGAATAACTAGTTATATTAAGAATTGTTAACTTTGGTCAAAGTAAAAGGTTAACACTTACAAGATAGCATTCCTCATGCCATAAAAGTTAATCAACTAGCATAAGTTACAACATAATTTCCATACACAAGGTCACACAATAATTCCAAGTCTCAAATACCTACTTGCTTTTCCCCTTTATTCTATCAAGACTTACAATCTTGCACGGTTTAACTTGTTAAACGACCCCTAATTTTAAGAATTTCCAATAAAATTTCTGGTCTTAATCAATTAATTCTCAAAAATACTCTTTCATAACATAAAGTCACATCAATTTTTGCATACTAGGCACAAACTGGTCAAATCAAGCAATTCATCGTGACACTATCAAAGTCCTTAGTTAGCAACACTTCCAACAATCATTAACTAATTTATGCATAATTAGCCATATTACAGGGACAACAAAATTTTACAAGGTCAAGTTGCACGCTTTGACAAAACAAGTCGAAGTCTACACCATTCAAGTCTACCCCACATATCTCATTACAATCATGGCAATACAAATAGCAACATTTTTTATACCCAATTAGTCATACCTGTGACCTAACAGATCAAAACAAGTTTTATTATCCAAAAATGTTTTATTACATTCATAACATGTTAAAGTATTTAACAAAACCAACTTATACAATTAACAACGATTATCATCATAAACAAAATCTAGCAATTTTAAGGTGCATCAAATCAAGTCTTGACGCAAATTACCTTCAACGGGTCAACATTGAGAAATTCATCATAAAATTCCAAACCATACGACTAACGGTTCATTAAACATATCAAACTCATATCATGACTAATAAGTGTTTTCAATTAAATGTCAACTTTTACTCAGACTTCAAGTCAAACAATTGCAATTCAACTAGTTCTCGACTCTTACCTATTAACATCCAAATAACATGATACTTTTCGTCAATTCAATTCACAATTAAGCATAAACAACTTTTATTACAATCAATAAAACGTCATCGTCACTTTGAGTAATTTTTTTAAAAGAAAAATTACCAATTTAAACTATGGTCAATTTTTTTATTAACATAAATCATTTCTATACAATCATTTAAATCTAAACGTAGACTTAAGTATAAATCGCAATTTCAACATTTTTTTTTTCAAATAGTTTCATAATCAATGCAATCACTTACAACCTTTGTTATCTTCAATTATTACTATCACAAGTCAACTCAAAATAATCTAAACATACAGCTCATTAGTCACTTTCTAGATTCCAAATTCAACCTAGGAAACAATTCGTTATTTATCACAAACATTTCAGGTCATTCTGATAACTAACATTGATTGAGTGTCATAATTAATGGCTATAACAAAAACAACATCAATTTATTCACATTGGACAGACATTTCCGATTTTCACCATACAAGTCACTATATGTGACCCGACGGGTCACAACAAAAGTTTCAACTTTTTCACATAACAAACACTAGTCCTAATTGGACTATTCAATTCACGCATACAATTCCATCCATTTTAATTTCAAGCATCACATTCCCACAGTTTACAATAGTTACTATTATACTCAATTTGATCCATGGTCACATATGTTGTGACCGAAACCGACATACAACCGATTCTCTTGGCTTCTCCTAGAGTGAAGGAACAAACAAACAGTTACAATCAACATGTCATCAATTTGCACAACGTGGAAACGAGCAATTTTAACCACCGAGACACTATATGTGTCCCGACAAACAAGAAAATATTCAATCTTCTATAACATTTATTCATAACTTTGATTAAACTAGACTAATCCATACATCATATCACACTAAACTTAGTCCAAGTTTCAATAAAAGGGACATGTAAGCATGCATCACTTATATCTACACAACTCCCGACACATATGAGGTGTCCCAAATCAAAGAGCAATCAATTATTATAATTCAAGTGACATAGAACACCACGGGTAAGCAGTTCAGTTCATCACAACATTTCACAAATCTTAGTTAAGCAATCTTCTCAATTAACAATTCTACATAAACACAAGTATTGAGTTTATTAAAGCATACCCGAGCTATCATTGTCGGTCCACGGTTGGTGAAGATTCCCCGACCGCCCCCGTCCTTGACCCACAACCCATTTTCCTTTCCCAAGGTCAACTTCCAAGCATACTTTGACTTAAAAGTATTGGGATTTTTCCAAGCATACTTTGACTTAAAAGTATCTATTTCTTGGTGCAAAAAATTGCAGGGATTTCTGGTGCATCTTCCTTCCAACCAGTATTTGCAAACCACAGTTTTAAGTTGATGATTTCTTGCAACATTTTCTTGATTTCTGGTTCCAAGTCTTTTGAAAACTGTTGTGTCTGTCCTAACAGATAATCTTGTAGCCGTTTTCATTGCCATACTAAATAAAAAAAAGACAATGATGATTAGTTTCCTTATTAAAAGATTCTTCATAACAATAACGGCCATAGTTCATTCTACAAACAACCAGCAACTCCTTTGCATAATCATAAGCAATTATCCAAAGTGTTAATGATTGCATCCATCAGGTTCCCGAAGAACAAATATGTCCTAGGTCCAATAATAATCTTAACTGAAGCATCAAAACCATATGATGTTCCAGAAACCCTAACCAATCCATCAACCACCCTGATTGAAACATTAAAGTCATAACCTTTTCCCCCCACCGCACCCCAACTGTAAAAGTCACACAGAAACCCTAATCCTTAATCACTCAGGACCGTGATAATCAGATAAAATCGTCTGCCGCAGTCCCAATAACAACACAACCCCGATGATTTGATTGATTTGATATACAAAGGAAAAAGTCCAAAGAAAGATCGATCGTAGTCGGAGTAAACTATCAAACCTGTTCGATGAAGACAATTGTTGTACTAATTCGTGAATCGTGATCGGATTAAAGCCTTTTAGGAGAAGTAAAACTTGATATTAGGGTTAGCGTTTGATTTTGGGGAGTTTGGGTTTTGTTTGTATACGCATTGGTCCGACTTTTCGGGGAGTGGAAGTTTCGTGGAAGCCAAGATTAATACACGGTTTTGAAGAATATGAGTGTTTTGTTGCCTTGCCCTAATGTTTTATTGTATGAATGGAACCGACCTATTATCTTAATTTTGTTTTACCTTTTCAAGAGAAATGGTATTGGTGCCTACCGATTTCAGCTTTAAAACTGATAGCCCTTAACTGATTTTGGTATTAGATATGGGTACACACTACACACATAAGTAGACATAAATGTAGGCATATCATTTCTCTTTTTTCAAACATGATAGCCCTTAACCAATTTTAATTTTTAAAACTGAACCCATTTGGTTTGATTAATTTTTCAAAATTAGATACAAATTTTAGTAACAATATTTAATTTTACGTACTTCCTCTCCTCTGTTTCAAAATAAGTGATAAACTTTTTATTTTGGGGATGTTTAAAATAAGTGATACACTTTGTAACTTGTCTTATTTGGTAAAATATAGTGGGTCTCACACCACTAAGGCCTCTCCCAACAGTGACGCGTCACTAAACGCATCACCAAACCCTTCCTTACTAACGGGTTACTGACGAGGTCGTGCCAACAACACATCACTAACTCATCCCCACTTAAAACAAATATTAAAATATTACATTTAACCCCTCCCCCCACACACAAAAAGCTACCGACGCACAGTACCATCCCGTCTCCGCCACGACAGGTTTCTGGCGATGGGCTTAGTCACGCGGTGATGGCTATGGCATCATCCCCCGACGGATCAAAAAAGGGTGGTGACAGGTTTAACGACGCAACAATGGGAGAGACTTAACAATCTCCTTTAATAAAGTGAAATGATTCATTTACCATCACTTCTATTTTTACACATCATTAAATTCATTTTAATCAAAATATGTGGACCCATTACTCACTAACTACAAATTTTATCTAATTTAATCTTCACCAGTAATATTTTGTCTCAAAAAACGTGAAATTCAAAGTTTATCATTTATTTTGAAACGGATGAAGTATTAAATTCAATGTCTAATACTCCCTCCGTCCCACAAAGAAGTTTACATTTTTCTTGGACACAAGATTCTAAGTGATAGTTAGTGGTGACTCACTAGTAATAATTTTATTTAAAATATAAGGTTGTATTGGAGAGAGAAAGATAGTTAGTGGATAGTTAATGGTGGGATCTTAGTAATTATAATATTTTATTATGTGGGGTCTACCAAATGTGAGAAATGTAAACTTTTTTGTGGGAAAAAAATTTAGTGAGAAATGTAAATTTTTTTGTGCGACGGAGGGAGTAACATATTTCAACATTGATTAACATATTAAACCTAAAAATTCAAAATATAAACTTATTTTGTGTCATAATCATAATATTAGTGGGACCGCTTCTTAGTGGGACGGATTCTGGTTAAAATCAAAATCGAACCGAACCCAATGATTTTTTAAGAATTTAAAACTTAACTGTCTTATATTAACCCTAACCCTAGTTCACCTTGTGGGATTGCTGTTTTGGTACAGACTTATATGTTATCTAGGGTTCAAGATCCTGCTATTCAAGTCCAATTACGTAAATATGTTTAGAAATGGTGTAGATAATGGCATAATATAGTTGGGTTACTGTTGGAGCAAAACACAGATCAACTTATTACTGATGCTGCCATTAGTACTGACAACTTAGTACTGATGGGGCAGAACATGTTACTACTGATTAAGTTGATACTGGTGTATACTATAACTTAGTTACTACTGATCATGCAAAGATTGAAGATAATACTGATCTTAGTAGTTACTACTGACGATGGTTTCTGGACTTACTACTGATCACCAAGTTTACTACTGATGTTATATATTTACTACTGGTGATAAGTTTTACTACTGATACGCGTTTTTGAAGAATATCAAGTCCGAGATCTTCGTAGAGATAGTTATAGAATGTAAATCAATGTATATTTTTATTATTCGATGTAAATCAAATCCTAGAATAACTAGGGTAAATAGTTTAGCTTCAAGGACTATTATAAATAGTTCCTTACGAATTGTAAACGTACGTGTGTATTGTTAACTTGATAATATACATTGAAGCTTTTTGTGAAACTGTGTTCGTAATACTTTGCATGTTATTTACAGTTCATTGTTCTTAATTACATTGATATAGTGTTGATCCGCTGCAACTTCTATATTCAATTAGATCTAAGGTGTTTATTAACTTGTCTATAGTTAATCGATCCTGACAAGTGGTATCAGAGCTAATTGGTTCTAGATCTACTATTTGTTAAGAACAACAAAAAGTTTTAATCTTTAAAACACACACATTGTTAATCATGTCGGATAACAATGAAAGCACTCAGGCCAACAGTTACACATGCTTTCGCTACTGTCCACTGTTAAAACTTCAATCCGACAAAATGTTTTCGGCGGCAAAACCAAGTAATCGACGCAATTTATAGGTCAAGGTCCAAATCAGTCAAAATCGGTTAAGGTCAATGAAAGTCAAACTTACGTAAAAATAATAATAATAATCAATTTTAGGGAATTTAATATATTACGAGATTTAAAATTATAACATGACTTATTAATGTAAATAAAATGTCGAAAACACACTTCAAACACACACAAAATCAAATGAACAGTAGTCCCAATCTATGGTAACGATTATCCCTAAACACTTAATCTTAGGCACTCCCAATCTAGGTATAAAAATGCTTCATAACCGAACTTTATTCATGCAAATGTATAAGCATTTGAGATTATAGGTAATTCAGGTATTCTTTTAGCAAACTGAAAAAAGGGTCAGCAAAAGAAGACCTTTCTGACCCCTGAAACATGATGTCATCCATACGGGCTTGCACCCCATCATCCCTTGATGTCAAACCATCTTCTACTTTATTTAATATTGTTTCCATATCAATTTCTGAGGTTTTAAACCCCAAAATAATTTTTCTTAAAGATAGTGATGGTCTTGACAACTCAACCAACCTTACCTGCAAAATAACCACCAATTATATTTTATGTTGCTCCATAACTAGAGGTGGAAAAGCGGGCGGATCGGGATGGGTAACGGGTCAACCTTTTTGTGACCCGACCCACTCATGATGTCACTTATAATTGGAACCAACCTGTTTGGTTTGAGGAATGTTTGCCTTGTGTTTGGCAATAGCAATAGCGCGTGAAAAGCCTCCAATTGCATCAACCAAACCTCGTGAAGCTGCATCGTTTCCGGTCCACACTCTCCCTTGAGCAAACTCTTCCATCTTTTCCACCTGCATAACATAATCATCAATTAATTGCTTGCTAATTATGTAATTAATTATTAGTTAAAATATTTAATCACATACACTCATTGATCTTGAAGCTGCTGCTTTATCACGAAACCGTATATAAGAATGCTTAGCAATTTCCTCAAAGAGTTTCTCTTCATCTGGTCTGTAGATATGAAAACAAAGTCTTATTAGACCCATTTGACCCGTTACAGATGATATATTCCAAAATGGTCTATTTTTAAGTGAATGACTTTTTGTTTAGTCAAAAAAATATTTATTACAAGAATTTTTCAATCCTCTCACCTAAATGGGCGGTCAGCAGAATAAAGGTCGGCAAATCGGCCCTTTGATATGATTTCCTTGTTGAAACCAATTCTTTCATGTAGTTTCCCCATATTTAACTTACCTAATGAAGTTTTTGGGAGATTTAACAAGTATTGAAAATAAAAAAACTAAATAAAGAAAACTATAATGAACCTCTGATAACACCAATTGAGCCAGTCAAAGTAAGGTTCTCTGAGACTATAGTATGTGCACCCATGGCCATGTGATATCCACCACTTGCTGCCAAATCAGACATTGATGCAATTACAGGTTTAGATTCAGCCAATAGACTGATTTCCCTCCACATTCTGCAAAAAATCAGTTGAGAATTGTGAATGAGTATTTATAATTAATAAAGATTATTTAAATTATATTTTTTTGGTCAAAATAGAAGAGCACTTACAAGTCAGAAGAAAGAGAGTCACCTCCAGGGCTATCAATTCGGATGATAACAGCTTTATACTTTTTCGACTCTGAATAATAAAAAAAACATGTTACTTTACAAACATTATGTATTTTATTTTTGGGAAATAAAAGATAAAAGGAAATATATAATATAATACCTCTTACTTTGCGAATATTGTCGATGAAATTTTCAGCAATAATGCCTGAACTATAAAACGAACCTTTCACACGAGTAATGCTACCAGATGCTCTAATTACTGCTATTTTATCCTTCCCACCTGATACCCCTAATGTCCATTTTCCAACTCTTGAGTATTTCCTGAAATAGGGATGATTAGCATGCAAATTCTGAAAGAAAAAAAAATGAAGACTCATATCAAGATCATTACTTGTAAGTAACAAGTGGAAGTTTTTTCTTCTCTGCAATGCCCAATCTTTTTTTCAACATAGATATAACCTGAAAAGGGGTGTTTGGATGAATAATCAAGATCAAACGAGTTACAAGGAATGCTTCTGTTGATTGAAATTGTAATAATCAGATAATTAAATGTTTTATGGTTTGTAAAATCTATTAAATGGCAGAAGTTAAAGAACATAAGTTCAGGCGTGTGAATACAACATGCCTCATCATCATATTTAATATCGGTTATCCATCCGCCTTCTTTCAACTTTTCTATTTCATAAACTCCTTCATTAATAAAACTCTCAATCTCTTCCTTTTTCTTTCCTGTTAAATAAATAAATCAAAATTCATACATCAATATTAATGGGAACGGGAAACGAACAATTAAGTAACTAACTTTACCTTTAGCTTGAGAAACTTTATCGACCCAATTCTCATAGATATTATCAAGCAATGTAGTAAGCACTTCACGATTTTCTTGAGATAAATTCTTGCGAATTAGTTGATCACCAGCTCTTTTATATTTACCAATTCTCTGCACTTGTGGTTCCACACCCACTTTCTCAAATACACCTTTATGCACACAAAAAACACTCTTTACAATTTGCTAAATGTAGTCATATAGATTTAGATTAAAAACTTTAATTACCTCCAAAAAATGTTGCTTGCTCAGTTAAACCATATAATGTGAAATAAGCACTTGGAGGGGTGTAGAGTTCTTCACATGCACAACCGATGTAATACTCCTTTTCATGCCATACAGGTGCATATGCAACAATAAATTTCCCTAAATTCAATCCAAATCCAAATACTTAATATTCATAAGTTATTCTATAAATTATTGATTATAAATAATAAATGGTCTACCTGACTTCCTAAAATCCAATACGTGCCTTCGAATTTCTTCAATTTTAGCCCATCCACATCTTAGGGTTTCAATGTGGAGATAAACACCAGTTATACGAGGATCATATGCTGCTTTTATTAAATTTTCACATATTTGTGGTAGGGTTAAACTTGAAGAGTAGAACCGATTTTTCACCTGATCAGTTATCTGAAATTGACAACATTAAATTCTATCATTCAGTCTAATTCTAATATAGAAACGTTCGATTTTTGCTGTTGAACTAGTAAAGGGCATAATTAAGATGAACAATACTTAAAAACACATAATCAAGTAACGAAAACTCCTAATTTGATGAACAAACTAACCTTGCCGCGTAATTTTATGTTCAAGATACTACCCCTACGAACACGTTGCCAAGCAATTAGCGTGCGTAAATTCACCATGAAAGTTTTCCACGCGCCATGCTTTTTAAATTCAAATTCTCCACTAGGATACTCATCATCACAATAATCCTTTCTTAAACCGCCATTTTTATTTTTTAATTTGGATTTGAAATCACTTTTATCATCCTGATTCTGGTCTGAAACGTCATTAATTTTGGTGTCAGGTGAAGAATTTAAAATTAAATGATTAAGCAAGTATAAATGATAAATTAAACAGGATTATGAATGCTTACTTGTTAGATTTGAATCCATTATTTCAGTTGATGAAGCCATCTGCTGTGGTAATCAGATCATGGTCATCAATTTCCTTAATGCTAATCATGTAGAGTCAGGTTCAGGTCAACAAATATTAAGAAAAGACTTTTGACTAGTTCGTTACGTAATTTCAAATTTTTAACTTTCAATGGGTCTTCCTCTCTTGTCTTTGTCTGCTTTTTTTTAAGAGAGAACTTGGAATTAAGGAGGTAATTACACCAACTACTTTCCGAAGACCACTCCCAACCGTTGTGGAAACTGAAGCCGTCAAATCAGCATGTCAGCTAATTCTCTAACCGACACTAAACTTACGTACTCATGCCAACAATACTTCTTCTCTTCAATTTTTTGGGACTAACCATTACAAAAAAACACACACACAAAACACCCCTTCGGACCCACCAATCCACCATCACAAACTAACGTGTCCCCTCTACCCGTCTTCAAACCGGCGCCTTCATATTGGCGGGACCACTGGCGGTTCCGTACCAATGGTATCACCCAACTGGCAGAAGACTGGCGGAAAAGAAACGGTGCCGTTGGCACCCGTCTAACCTAACCTAATTTTTCCATTTTTTTTAATTAGCAATCCAAACCTAATTTTTTATTTAAAAATCTCTCTTTCACACATATACAAACCAATTCAACCTAATTTTTCACATAAATTAGCAACCTAACACAACCCAAATTTTTATTACTTAAATAATATTTAACGCACCAATAAAAAAATTACACATCCTATTAAAAAATTAGAAAATAATAATAAAAACAAAATGAGAGACCAATGTCACAACCAATGTTTTAAAACTCGGGTCGACCCGGGACCCAGGGAAGACACCGGTTCAATAGTAGCCGGGTATTTGATGAGTAACGACCCGTGAAGACCCGGACGATTTTGGTTAAACCCGGCGACCTAGTGACCCGGTACCTAGGGATGGCAATGGATCGGATGATGCGATATCCACATCCATATCCATCTAAATTTAACTCATCCATATCCATATCCACATCCATTTAAAATCATTTCATCCATCCATATCTATATCCATTGGATTAAAGCGGGTAAATGGACATCCATTGGATTTCGAAAAAAAAGAATTACCTAAAGAAATTACGATAGTTTTATATATGATTTATGATTTTTGTTGCATATTTACATAGTTTCTTCCGAAAGAAGAGTCAAACGGAAACATAACTACGATACATCTGATGCATAGATATTAGTTTGTATAGCTAATACCAAAATATTGATATAAAAGAGATACACACAAGGGCGGGAGTTTTGGCACCTCACGAATATGTAATCTGTACATTTTATATATGTAATTTGTACATTTTAACTATTTTCAGTTATCTATATATAAGTTTTATAGACACAAAATATTAAAAGTTTTTATTTATCATTATAAAAAATTATAATATATATTTAATTTCGGGTTAAGTGGATTCATCCATGGATTGAAAATCATCATTCATATCCGCTCCAATAAACATCCACATCCGCTCCACATCCGATATTCACCCATTTAACTTCATCCATATCCACCACGAGCGGATCGGATCGGGTGGATGTTCATCGGATCGGATGTTAGTTGCCATCCCTACCGGTACCCGGTAGAACCTGGATTTTTTTTTTTGCTGAATCAGCAAGCCACCATATTTTTGCTGCTCAGATTCATTCAAAGGTAAGTCCATTGCTTCAATTGACATCTTAGATACTTAATCTTTCATAAGAACCATTCAAATCATAAACAACAGGACCATTTTATACGAAGGGAAACGATAAAACCCCAAATTCGTAGAAAACTACATCCACATTTATAAACAAACAGAACAAATGAATATATTGACCCATTTGTATGATGAACCTACAACTTCAACATTGATGGAGATCGAAATTGACTAGTAGATGCATCAAATCTGCAAAGTGGTTTGGTGATTTGGGAAAAAATAGAAAGAAGTCTTGGGTATAAAGACACTAAAAAAAAATATTATATGATTTTAGGTGTTCTGGTTGATCCGTCGATTCAACCGGTTGAAATGGTTGATCTGTAACCGGTCATCACATCAGACCAAGTAATAATCCGAATTTTAAAACATTGGTCACAACCCATACCAACCAACTTCCCATGAATATCTTAATTTTTTATCATTATTTTTATGCCCAGACCCCACAAACTCTCGCCAATGGGAGTAGTCAACCATAGGAGATGAGTTGGAGTAAATTACATAAATACAAATTGTTCTTGCAAATTTCAAGTTTAATACTCTTACTTTTATTTTATTTTTTAAATTTCTTTTCTATTCAACCATATTGCCCCGTCAAGGTACAGTTCATCTCAAAGTTTTGCCAGTTTACTTAGACGAATAGAAATTGTCATCACAGGCCACAACCCCTATTATGTGTGGTTCTCGCAAATCAACTTCCATACGAAAAGAAAAGAAAATTAGTAACATAATTCGTCATCATCGAGCAATAATATTGATGTTTTAGGTTAGAGTTGGAGATGGTTTTGGGTGTCATTTGATCTCGTTATCCTCCTATGGTCGTTGGTGTTAAGTTGGATTTGGTGTTATGTCCGAAATTACCACACTACCCCCAATGATTCCGTATTGTTGGAACATAAAGGATCTACTACTGAAGATTGAATTACTACTGAAGGAAGTTACTACTGATCTCGAGTTACTACTGCTAAAGGCGAATACTACTGACGATCAAGTTTACTACTGATGTTATATTTAGAGCTGATCGTGTTCGAGATTTTAGTAGAGTTAGTTATAGAATGTAAATCTTTATGTAATTCAATTGTAATCGATTCCTAGAATAACTAGGTTAATAAGTTAGACTTCAAGGACTATTATATATAGTTCCTTATGAATTGTAAACATACGTGTATTGATCGAACAAATTAATACATTGAAGCTTTTTGTGATAAACTGTGTTCTTCATTTTATTCTTATTCGATTCCAGTTTACATTGTTCTTAATCTAATAACATAAGTGTTAATCCGCTGTAACTTCTTGTGTTAAGTAGATCTGGGTTTATAATAACTTGTTTGGTTATTCGATCTTGACAAGTGGTATCAGAGCTTTACGGTTCTAGATCTACGAATTAAGAACAGCAAAAAGTTTCATACTTTCGATCTTAAAAAATTGTTAATCATGCCTGATAACAATGAAAGTACTCAAGCAAACAAAATTCCCATTCTCACTCCCAATAACTTTGGGATGTGGAAAAACAGAAACAAGCAGTATATGCTTATTACTGATTATTCCATGTGGGAAGTTGTTGTTGAAGGCAACAAAACCATTCAGACTCAAGCATCAAGTTCATTAACTGAAGCAGACAAACTTAAGTGTGAAAAAGAGAAGAAAGACAGAGGAATTGAACTCAAAGCTCTAAGTACTCTTTTGATTTCCATTCCAAACGACTATCAACATCTCTTTGTTGAATATGATGATGCAAAGAAACTAAGGCAGGCTTTGGAAAAGCGGTTTGTTGGTACAAAGAGCACAAAAAGAAACATGAAGTCTGTTCTGAAACAAGACTTTGAAAACTTCAAAGGACAAAAGAATGAATCATTGTCTCAAGTATTTGATCGGTTCAACAAACTCATTGGTGAACTCAATCAAGTTGGTTATAAACCAGACAATGATGATGTCAACAGAAAGTTTCTCAGGTCTCTAGGTGAAGAATGGTTTATGTACACTGTGATATATAGACAAGGAGATGCACTAGAAGAAAAAGAACTTGATGAACTTTACAATGAACTGAGAGTGTTTGAATCTGAGGTAAGTACTAAAACTCCAAATCTACCTTCAAACAATGCTGCTTTTGTGTCAAATACAGGAACAGGTCAGGAGGCTATGAAGAATGCAGGAACAGAAGATTTAGCCAGAGAATCTTTCTTCACTAGTCATGTGCATACTGCATTGATTAGTGAGGATTTAGAACAACTCAATCCTGATGATTTGGAAGAGATGGATATTAAATGGCAGATGGCCATGCTAAGCTTAAGGACAAAGAGGTTTCTTAAAAGAACTGGAAGGCAAAATCTTTCTTACAACAAAGGTGATAGAGCTGGATTTGACAAAACCAAGGTTAAGTGCTACAACTGTAGCAATCTAGGCCACTTTGCCAGAGAATGTCCAAGCAAAGATCAAAGATCAAGCTACAACAAAAACAGCACTTCCAACTCAACTGTCTTAGTATCTCAAGAAGGACAAGGGTATGACTGGAGCTTCCAAGCAGAAGAACATACACAGAACCAAGCTCTCATGGCCTTTACTATTGATCAGTCGACTACTGAGGTAGATTCTAAATCCTGCACTCCTGAATGCATTAAATCATATAAAGAATTAGAAAAACTAAATAAAGAAACACTAGAAGAGATGATTTTAAATAGAAACAGAAGAATTGAATATAATGGTTGTATAGCTGATTTAGAAAACCAAATTAAAATCTATAAAATAACTGATCAAAAGATAAAAGATGAATTGCTACAAACCACTTATGATTTGACAAAATCTTTCTTACAACAAAGGTGATAGAGCTGGATTTGACAAAACCAAGGTTAAGTGCTACAACTGTAGCAATCTAGGCCACTTTGCCAGAGAATGTCCAAGCAAAGATCAAAGATCAAGCTACAACAAAAACAGCACTTCCAACTCAACTGTCTTAGTATCTCAAGAAGGACAAGGGTATGACTGGAGCTTCCAAGCAGAAGAACATACACAGAACCAAGCTCTCATGGCCTTTACTATTGATCAGTCTACTACTGAGGTAGATTCTAAATCCTGCACTCCTGAATGCATTAAATCATATAAAGAATTAGAAAAACTAAATAAAGAAACACTAGAAGAGATGATTTTAAATAGAAACAGAAGAATTGAATATAATGGTTGTATAGCTGATTTAGAAAACCAAATTAAAATCTATAAAATAACTGATCAAAAGATAAAAGATGAATTGCTACAAACCACTTATGAAAAAGAACATATTGAATCTAAATTAAAAGAAACTTTGATCAAACTTGAAGAATGTCAAATGGAACTAGAGCAAAATAAACTAACCATTAAAAAGTTTGAAAGAAGTTCTAAAATTGTCAATGAATTAACTAGTAATCAAACTACAGAAAACGTTATTCATGGAGTGGGATATCATGCAGTCCCACCTCCAACAAATTTTATTCCACCATTAAAATCTAGTACTGAAAGAATTTTAAATGATTTAAAAATTGAAAGTCAAACTGAAACTGAAACAAGTAATGAATCAAATGAATCTTCTGATGATGATCAAACTACTGAATCAAATGATACTAGTTTTCACACCACACAAAGTCAAACTGAATCCCTAAAATACAACTCAGAAAATATACCAACAATTTTAAGAAGGGGAAATCAAAGGAATTTAAACCAACTAAAAGAACAAAGAAAACCTGAAAATTCTAAATCAACAAAATTATCATGCTTAATTTGTAACAAAGTTAATCACATAGCTAAAAACTGTCACTTCAATCCTATTAACAATAAAGAATTTAAAATCAACAAAGAAAAGGAAAAAGCCTTAAAATTAAAACAAACTAAAGAATCAAAAGAAAAGAAATACAAAACACCAACACAAAAGGAATTCAATGAAACATATGCTAACACTCATAAATTTGGAAGAACTGCACCACGATTTGTTCAAAATATCAGGTATAACAGTCCAAGCAGAAGTAATTATTTTAAAAAGAATGGAACTCACAATCGTTTTCCTCAATTTTCAAAGTTTTCAAACATCAGTAGAAACTATTCCAGGTTTACTACTGGTAAAAACCCTAATTACAATGCTGTCTGGTATAACTACAAAAACACTACTGATTATGCTCAAAACCCTTATTACCCAAACACTACTGGTCCATCAGTAGTAAAATTTTCAAAAGCTAAGAACTACGGGTATAAACCTAGATCAGTAATGAATCAAAACATCTGTACTAAATACAAAACTGCATCTAAGACTCATTCAGTTAAAAAATCTTATTCTCCAAAGGATGAAACCAAGACAAAACAAGCTTGGGTTCCCAAAATTAACTAATCCTTTTACTTTATGTGCAGAGTATCCAGATCCCTGAAGAAGGTAGAACATGGCATATTGATAGTGGATGCTCTAGACACATGACTGGAAATCTTCAAATTCTTAGAGATTTCAAGTCTTTTGAAGGAGGGTATGTTGCTTTTGGAGAAAATCCTAGGGGAGGTAAGATTACAGGTAAAGGTACAGTATCAAATGGCAAAATTACGTTTGATGATGTATTTTATGTTGCTGAGCTTAAATACAATCTGGTTAGTGTGTCTCAAGTCTGTGATAAGAAGAACAAAATTCTTTTTACAGACGTTGAGTGCATCATTCTTTCTCCTGATTTTATTTTAGATGAAAAATATGTTGTTTTAAGAACACCAAGGAGAAACAATGTGTATTGCCTAGATATAGGGGGAGAACTCATTTCATCAAATGAGATCAACTGTTTTATATCTAAGGCAAACACAAATGAATCAGAACTTTGGCATAGAAGGATGCGTCACACAAATTTTAAAAATATGAACAACTTAGTCAAGAAGGATTTGGTAGTTGGTCTACCACAAAAAGAATTTATGTGTGATCATCATTGTGTTGCCTGCCTAAAAGGTCAACAACACAAGACTTCTCATAAGTCCAAAGCAATTAATTCTATTTCTAATCCTCTGCAGCTCTTACATATGGACCTTTTTGGACCTACAAATGTAATGAGTATTGGAAAGAAACAATACTGTCTTGTTATTACTGATGATTTTTCCAGATACACTTGGGTATTCTTTCTCAGGACCAAAGATGAAACAAGTGAAATAATCAAGAATCTGATTGTAAAGCTGGAAAATACAAGAGATCTCAAAGTGAAAGCAATTAGATGTGATAATGGAACTGAATTTAAAAATACTAACCTAATTGACTTTTGTGATCTTAAGGGTATTGACAGGCAGTACAGCTCACCAAGAACTCCACAACAAAATGGTGTAGCTGAGAGAAGAAATAGAACTATCATTGAAGCAGCCAGATCTATGCTTGCAGATTCAAAATTACCAATAACTTTTTGGGCTGAAGCTGTTAATACTGCTTGTTATGTTCATAACAGAGTATTAATAGTTAAGCCTCATTTTAAAACACCATGTGAACTTTTTAATAAAAGAAAACCTTCAATAAGTTTCTTAAAATCATTTGGGTGTCCTTGCACTATTTTAATTACAAGAGAACAAATTGGTAAATTTGATTGCAAAGCAGATGATGGAATATTTGTAGGATACTCAACTCAAAGCAAATCTTACAGAGTATTTAACAAAAGGCTGAGGATCATTGAAGAAAGTGTAAATGTATCCTTTAATGAAAATCTTATGAATGAACAAGGAAATGGTCCAGATTGGTTGTTTAATATTGATAATCTAACCAAATCATTTGATGTCAATTATGAACTTAATGCAGGAAATTCAAACAATCAAAGCCAACAAGTAGGACCATCATCAAGTGGAAGGCAAGAAATCATGAAATATATCTTAGTTGATACTGCTCCTACAGTTGATACTGAGGACAATAGTAACTATGGTAACCCTAATTTCAATGATACCAGTAACAACTCAAATTTTGAAGATACTACTGATACAGTAGTAACCCTGAACCTCAGAGTTGTGATGATGATGTACTTCATACTGATACCAGTAATACTGATGCCAGTAACAACAATGATACTACTGAAGTTACTGAAGAGAATGTTACTACTGACACCAGTAGTAATGATGAATCTTCTCAAAATGCAAACAATCAAGAAGAAGCAGGGATAGACACACAAATTCCTAAATCATATGAGTCAAACTTAGATTCTTAACTAACTGTTGACAAAAATTTCTGGAACCAGAACTGAAAAGAATCATCCTTTGGACTTAGTCCTAAGTGATGTCAATTCATCCATGCAGACAAGAAGCAAATTTAATTCTAATATTTGTAATATCAGTCTAATATCTAATGAATGCATGTATGAATGTTTTCTGTCACAGGAAGAACCTAAGAAGATTCAACAAGCTATGAAAGACTCAAACTGGATCATAGCAATGCAAGAAGAACTTCTTCAATTTAAACTACAAGTTGTATGGACACTTGTCCCTCTTCCAAAAGGAAAAAGAGCCATTGGAACTAGATGGATCTTCAGAAATAAGAAAGATGAAAGAGGAATAGTGATCAAAAATAAAGCAAGACTTGTAGCCCAAGGTTACACACAAGAAGAAGGGATTGATTATGATGAAGTATATGCACCAGTTGCCAGAATTGAAGCAATCAGAATATTTCTAGCATATGCTTCATACAAAAGAATCAAAGTCTACCAAATGGATGTAAAAAGTGCTTTCCTGTATGGAAAAATAGAAGAAGAAGTATATGTATGTCAACCTCCAGGCTTTGAAGATCCAGAACATGATGACTATGTGTTCAAACTAGACAAAACTCTTTATGGCCTTCATCAGGCACCTAGAGATTGGTATGACACATTGTCCTCGTACCTACTGAAGAACCATTTCAAGAGAGGTGCCATTGACAAGACATTATTCACAAGGAAGGTCAAAGATGATATACTACTGGTCCAAATATATGTAGATGATATCATCTTTGGATCAACAAATGATAAATTGTGCAAAGAATTTGAAGAACTGATGCAGATCAAGTTCAAGATGAGTTCAATGGGTCCAATGAATTTCTTTCTTGGACTCCAAATCAATCAGAAATCAGATGGCATTTTGATCAACCAATCAAAATATGTCAGAGACATCTTAGAGAAGTTTTCAATGAAAGATTGCAAAAGTGCAAGCACTCCAATGGAAACTCACAAACACCTACATCCTGCTGTTGAGGGGGAGGATGTAGATGAGCACCTTTACAGATCAATGATAGGATCTTTGATGTATTTAACTGCATCAAGACCTGACATTATGTACAGTGTCTGTGTATGTGCCAGATATCAAGCAAAACCAAAAGAGTTACACTTACAAGCAGTCAAAAGGATCTTCAGATACCTGAAAGGAAAACCCTCACTTGGTCTTTGGTATCCACATGCATCACCATTTGAACTCATAGCCTACACAGACAGTGACTATGGTGGTGAATGCCAAGATAGAAAATCTACTACTGGTGGATGTCAATTCTTTGGATCAAGGTTGGTGTCATGGCAATGCAAGAAACAAACTAATGTTTCAACTTCAACTGCTGAAGCAGAGTATGTAGCTGCATCTGCCTGCTGTGCTCAAGTACTGTGGATTCAAAATCAACTCCTAGACTTTGGTATCTCTATACTTAAAACTCCAATTTTTATAGATAATCAAAGTGCAATCAGTATTGTGAATAATCCAGTAAAACATTCTAAAACAAAACACATTGAAATTAGATTTCACTTTATAAGGGATTGCAATGAAAAGAAATTAATAAAAGTAGAGAAAATTCATACTGATGATCAATTAGCAGATCTTTTTACAAAAGCATTTGATGTAGGAAGATTCAACTTTTTGGTTAGCAGTACTGAAATGATTTTAATAAGTCAAGTAAGGAAAAGATAATACTGAATTTTTTTAAGCTAATAAAGATATACTATTTTCCTGTGTAAAGTGTTTTGTACAAATCTTTAAAACTTTCATTTTTTACTACTGGGTATTCATTACTACTGATCTTGTTATTACTACCGCAATCTAGTACTGATAGGGTTTCACAGTAGAAATTAAGTCTAGTATAGAAACAAAGGTTACTACTGATGTCTCTACTACTGATACTTAGTTACTACTGATCGGCCGTTATCTGTAAAATACGACAGTTACATTACTGACCCTCATGAAAATAGCCGTTAGGTTATTATTCGAAGGATACTTTGGTCATTTTGCAGGTTTAATCGAAAAATATAAATACCAGACTGAAATTAGTTTAGCATTATCTTTTCCTCGATTTGATAAACCCTACGCTAAACCCTAATCTCTGCACAATCCGATCAAAACCCAACATCAGTAACAACTCAATTACTTCCACAAATCTGAAATTCTTGCATAACTGATCACTCTCTTTACAAGATTCATACCAAAAGATCAACATCAAGCACCATGGCAACCCTAAAATCACTCAATGTCAATACTGATCTTAAATATTCCGAATTCCACAATATGTGTGCCTTCCTAAGGAATCCAGATGGCACAAAAGATTTTCGACCTATTGTGATGTTCTTAAAGAACTCATATATAAAGTTTGCTCTCACTGTCAATCCTAGAGCATATCAACAACACTTAGTTGATTTCTGGACCAATGCTGAAAGAACTAAAGGATCAACCATGTTCATGATCAAATCAACTGTGGATGGCAAGTCAATCACCATAACCGAACAATCCATTAGACAACATCTTCAACTCCATGATGAGTCAGGTATGTTCTCTTTACCAAAGGAAGATCTTGTTGAAACTTTAAAGAAAATGGGGTATGAAGGAAGACCAGATATAGTTACTTTTCAAAAAGGTCTTCTTTCACCTCAATGGAAGTTTTTGGTACACACTATTCAACACTGTATCTCTCCAAAAAGAAGTACTTGGAATGAGTTCAACAAGTCAATAGCATCTGCTGTTGTTTGTCTGAGCACAGGACAAGTCTTCAATTTTTCAAACATGATATTTGAGGGGATGCTTGGAAATCTGTCATCCTCAAAATTTTTAATGTATCCAAGATTTTTAACTCATATCATAAATTGTGAATTACAAAATCTGTCAACTCCTAAAAACATTTTTGTAACACCAGAGTTGAACAAAAAGGTTTTTGCAAACATGAGAAAACAATTTAAATTTTCTGGTAAAGTCACCCCTCTGTTCTCAAACATGATCTATGATCAACCACCAACTGGAGAAGGTTCAAATCTCCCAATTGAACCCCAACCCACTCCACCACCAAATACAGCCCAAACAGAACCCATTCAGTCCACTCAAATAATTGAACCAACAGATGTCCTGCAAGTGTCCCAGGTACATGAGATGAATCCCCAGAGTGCTACTCTTCACTCTGAGGAAGACCAGACCTTAGCCAAACAAATTTCTATCAAATATAAAAGGAAGAAAACTTCCTTAAAGGACACCAGGGGACAAATTGAGTCAAACCCCAGACTCCAAGAGTTGACCTCACAGGAGGAGAGAGGTCATAAGGAAAGGGCTCTCACTACTGATGCCCCAAAGGTGGGTGCACAGGATAGTGAGAACATCATTAGGACCCAGACCTCGGCAACTCTTAGTGATGACTCAGAATTTGAGGAATTACTGAGAGGACCCCGGTGCCAAGAAACCACAAGGGGGCATTAATGCTTCTTCTAGGAAGAAGAGTATGTCCAAACAACCCATTTCATCACCAAGAAGTGATGAGGGTAGTCCAGAACCAATTGAATTGACGGATAGGATGGAAAACCTTAAAGCCAATGTACCTAATGAGCCCAATGATCCACCCAAATGTGCTGAGGGCAGTATTAAACAAACTAAATTGACGGATAGGAAGGAAAACCTTAAAACCACTGTACAACATTGTCTGAATTTATTAAACTCTCAAGGAAAAACCATGGCATATATGAAGTCTTATATTAATACTCTGAACAGAAGACAGAAGAGGTTCGAGTTGAAACTTCAAAAGCAATCTAATTTGATCAGAAAATTGCAGAAAAAGATTGCAGATAGTGAGGCTCAACAGGTTGAGATCACTAAGGGGGGAGAAAGATCAAATTCAAGAAATGATAGATCAATCTATAGCAGCAGCAGCCCTCCTCAATTTAAAAGAAGTCCATGGTGAAACAGGTCAAAATTCTGGTGAAAACCTGTATAAAGAAATGGATGAGGATATATTTGTGTCTGCAAATCAATCACAAACATCAGAACAAATAAATTCTCCAATTGCTACTGAAGTAATAAAGACTACTGATCCTATGGTTATTACTGATGAAAAGGATCAAGAGGTTGTTACTACTGGTCATGATGAAGAGATAGATACACCAGTAGTAAATGCTCCAGAAGAAGGTATAATGGTTACTACTGATGCCCTAGCAGTAGTAACTACTGAAACAACCTCACCAGTAGTAAATGAAGAAAGACAAATTATACCAGTAGCAGTTAGTCCAGTAGCAACCACATTGGCTACTACTGAAGAGGAGGAAGAAGAAATTCCTGAGCTTATTGAACGAGAACGTTATGTCATCATCTCAAAACCACCAACTCCTGATCAACCACTTATCATACCTGACATTGATGATAATGTGAACTGGTTTGAAGTAGATGAATGCACTCTTCCTCCACATCCAAAGATTCTATCAGAAGACAAACTCAAATTATTTTCTCCATCAATTATAATAAATGGTATTCCTGATATGAAATATTCTTCACCTCCATCTATACTTCAAGCTTGTATTGGAAAAGGAAAAGAGATTTATGATGATGATTATCCCAACAGAGCATTAGGTTACCACATGGTGAACAAAATTAATCATGTCAGATCTGAGAAACAATCCAGATGGAAGGTGAAACGTATGAGGTATTGGAAGAAAGTGGCTATGTATCAAGCTCTTGAAGAAAAGAAAAGGGCTGAAAAAGATGTTCCACAAATAAAAGATGTTCAGATAGTAGACCAACAAGCTGAATGTAAAAGACATAGAAAAATTGAAGAAGAACATCTAAACTGTCTTGAAGATCTGGTAGCTGAAAGCAAAAGAACAAAAGGTGAATTACCAGATGACATCTTTGAACAGAAGAACAGTATGATTGAATTTCTGAAGTCAAAAGGGCATAGTGCAAAATCTTTTGGCAGAATGAAGATGATTACAATAATAGATAAATATTGTACTGCCAAGAAGAAAGAATTAGCTGAACTAGAAGCTGAAGAAGAAAAAGCAAATGCTTTAATCCCAATAAATCCAACATTAATTCAAACTGGTAGTATATCAACTACTGGTGAAACTTCCACTCCCCAAACAAAGAAAAGAAAAGCTCTTCCACAGGAACAGAAAGACAAAAAGAAATCAAAAACAGAACAAATTATTCCTGTTCTTGAAGTTCCTATTGCTCCCCTTGAAAACAATCCAATCATCAATTGGAGAGTCATGGATAATAATGTTATTGAAATTATAAGGGAAGACAGAAAAGTGCAAAGATTTACTGGTTGGAAGCCAATGATCAGATCTTGTTCAAGAAGTGATATAATCAAAGTTCTGATTATTGGAAAACCAAGAATGAGCAAGAAAACATGGAAGAACTCTGGTGCTGGATACTTAACCAAAATGATTGATGCTGCATTTTATCCAGATAACTATCCAGAAATATTTTCTAACACAGAAAATGTATATGCTTGGAATGTGTTACCCACAGTACAAATGTACTTCTTTGAAAGCTCAAGCAAGAACTGTGAGTTATACTTACTTGAAAAAAATATCCACACTCTGAAGAAACTATGTATCAGATATTCACAAACACAATGATGAAACCGTATGATGAAGTAATGTTCAGAGAAAAACTCAACTACTTTATCAAAAGAAACAGCAAGTATATAATAGCTCAAAGGAAAAGATAAAATCAAAGAACACTTGAGAAACGAGCTGCTGAAGAAGAGAAAAGGAAGAAAGAACAAGAAGAAACTTGATTAATTCAAGATGAATTAATAAGTTAGGGGGAGATTGTTGGAACATAAAGGATCTACTACTGAAGATTGAATTACTACTGAAGGAAGTTACTACTAATCTCGAGTTACTACTGCTAAAGGCAAATACTACTGACGATCAAGTTTACTACTGATGTTATATTTAGAGCTGATCGTGTTCGAGATTTTAGTAGAGTTAGTTATAGAATGTAAATCTTTATGTAATTCAATTGTAATCGATTCCTAGAATAACTAGGTTAATAAGTTAGGCTTCAAGGACTATTATATATAGTTCCTTATGAATTATAAACATACGTGTATTGATCGAACAAATTAATACATTGAAGCTTTTTGTGATAAACTGTGTTCTTCGTTTTATTCTTATTCGATTCCAGTTTACATTGTTCTTAATCTAATAACATAAGTGTTAATCCGCTGTAACTTCTTGTGTTAAGTAGATCTGAGTTTATAATAACTTGTTTGGTTATTCGATCTTGACACATATTATTCAAAGTTTCCTCCTTAAAAAACACAGAAAAAGATAACAGAGGAAGACCGACTTGAAAGTTGAAATTACGTAACCAACAAGTCAAAAGTCTTTTCTTAATATTATCTGACCCTACTCAACTTGATTAGCATTTAAGGAAATTGATGAAATGATCTGATTACCACAACAGATGGCTTCATCAACTGAAATATTGGACTCAAATCTAACAAGTAAGCATTCATAGGGGGTGTTTGGGAAAGCTTATTTAGAGGGGCTTATGGCTTATTAGCTTATATAAGCCTTAATAATCCCTTTTTTACATAATCCTGTTTAAATTCATCCTTTATACTTGCTTACTCAATCACTCGATTTTAAATTCTTCACCTACACCAAAATTAATGACGTTTCAGACCAGAATCAGGATGATAAAAGTGATCCCAAATCCAAATTAAAAAATAAAAATGGCGGTTTAAGAAAGGATTATGATGATGATGAGTATCCTAGTGGAGAATTTGAATTTAAAAAGCATGGCGCGTGGAAAACTTTCATGGTGAATTTACGCATGCTAATTGCCTGGCAACGTGTTCGTAGGGGTAGTATTTTGAACATAAAATTACGTGGCAAGGTTAGTTTGTTCGTTCATCTTAATTATGCTTATTGCTAGTTCAATAGCAAAAATCAAACGTTTCTACATAAGAATTAGACTGAATGATAGAATTTTGATGTTGCCAATTTCAGATAACCGATCAGGTGAAGAATCGATTCCATTCTTCAGGATTATCCCTACCACAAATTTGTGAAAACCTAATAAAGGCAACATATGATCCTCGTATATCTGGTGTTTATCTCCACATTGAAACCCTAAGATGCGGATGGGGTATAACTGAAGAAATTCGAAGGCACATATTGGATTTTAGGAAGTCAGGTAGACCATTTATAATCAATAATTTATAGAATTACTTATAGCAACTACGATATGAATATTAAGTATTTGGATTTGGATTGAATTTAGGGAAATTTATTGTTGCATATGCACCTGTATGGCATGAAAAGGAGTATTATATTGGTTGTGCTTGTGAAGAACTCTACACCCCTCCAAGTGCTTATTTCACATTATATGGTTTAACTCAGCAAGCAGCATTTATTGGAGGTAATTTTAGTTGTTAATTTAAATATAAATATAAATATTTAGCAAATTGTAAAGCTGACTACAGTGTTGTTGTGCATAAAATAAAGGTGTATTTGAGAAAGTAGGTGTGGAACCACAAATCCAGAGAATTGGTAAATATAAAGGTGCTGGTGATGCACTAATTCGAAAAAATATATCTGAAGAAAATCGTGAAGTGCTTACTACATTGTTAGATAATATCTATGAGAATTGGGTCGATAAAGTTTCTCAAGCTAAAGGTGAAGTTAGTTACTTAATGGTTTTCCCATTCCCGTTAATCTTGATGTATCAATTTTTGAACTATTTTTTATTTATTTATTTAACAGGAAAGAAAAAGGAAGAGATTGAGAGTTTTATTAATGAAGGAGTTTATGAAATAGAAAGGTTGAAAGAAGGCGGATGGATAACCGATATTAAATACGATGATGAGGTATGTTCTTCAACTTTTGCCATTTAATAGATTCTTCAAACCAAATAAAACATTTGATTATCTGATTATTAAAGTTTCAGTCAATAGAAACATATCTTGTAACTCGTTTCATTATAATTGATTATCTGATTATTCCAAACACCCGTTTTTAGGTTACATCTATGTTGAAAAAAAGATTGGGCATTGCAGAGAAGAAAAAACTTCCACTTGTTACTTACAAGTAATGATCTTGATATGTGTCTTCATTTTTTTTTTCTTTCAGAATTTGCATGCTAATCATCCCTATTTCAGGAAATACTCAAGAGTTGGAAAATGGACATTAGGGTTATCAGGTGGGAAGGATAAAATAGCAGTAATTAGAGCATCTGGCAGCATTACTCGTGTGAAAGGGTCGTTCTTAAGTTCAGGCATTATTGCTGAAAATTTCATCGACAAGATTCGCAAAGTAAGAGGTATAAAATATTATATATTTCCTTTTATCTTTCAAAGGTGTATTTCAAAAATAAAATAAATAATGATTGTAAAGTATAGAATTGTTCAAGGTAGTCGTTAATTTTCTTCTAGTTACAAGGGACAAATTTCAACTGTTGATCAATAATAATTAATGGTCAAGATTAATCATATATTTTATACATCGAAGGGTATTTTGGTCATTTGACACCCACATAAATTATAATCCAATTTTTTTTTTAATTATAAATTTCTATTATTATTTTTTCGTTAAAAAAAAACAATATTATGTGATTATATACTTAATCACGTGTGTGATGTTTTTGTATAATCACATGTTATCACGTATACAATCACATGATATTTTCTTTTTTAACAAAAAATTAATAAAATTAAAAAAAGTATAATAATGATTTTTTTTTTTTTAATCTAAGTACAAATGATCAAAATATCACTCAATGTATAAAATATATAATTAATATTGAACACACCTCTTGTAAATTACATGAAACAATTGTCTATTTATTGTTCAGAGTCGAAAAAGTATAAAGCTGTTATCATTCGAATCGATAGTCCTGGAGGTGGAGCTCTTGCTTCTGACTTGTAAGTCCTTTTTCATTTTAAACAGAAAATTATAATTAAAAAATCTTTATTAATTAATGTTTATTTTATTTTATTTTATTGTGTAGGATGTGGAGGGAAATCAGATTATTGGCTGAATCTAAACCTGTAATTGCATCAATGGCTGATGTGGCAGCAAGTGGAGGATATTACATGGCCATGGGAGCAAATACTATAGTCTCAGAAAATCTTACTTTGACTGGGTCAATTGGTGTTATCAGAGGTCCATTATAGTTTTCTTTATTTATTTTTTCTTAAATTTTTCTTTTTTATTTCTAACACTTGTTAAATCTTCCAAAAACTTCGTTAGGTAAGTTAAATTTTGAGAAACTGCATGAAAGAATTGGTTTCAACCAGGAAATCATAACAAAGGGTCGATTTGCTGGCCTTTATTCTGCTGACCGCCCATTAAGGTGAGATTAAACTTAAAACTTTTATAATTAACAAAAACTCATTCACTTAAATATGGATCGTTTCGGGCTATATCATTTGTAACGGGTCTAATAGGACTTTGTGTTCATTTGTACAGACCAGATGAAGAGAAACTCTTTGATGAAGTTGCCATGGATTTGTATAAACGGTTTCGTGATAAAGCAGCAAGTTCAAGATCAATGAGTGTATGTGATTAAATATTTTAGTTACTCACTAATTACATAATTAGCAAGCAATTAATTGATGATTATGTTATGTAGGTGGAAAAGATGGAAGAGATTGCTCAAGGGAGAGTGTGGACTGGAAATGATGCATTTTCACGAGGTTTGGTTGATGCAATTGGAGGCTTTTCACGCGCTATTGCTATTGCCAAACACAAGGCTAACATACCCCAAACCAAACAGGTTGGTTGGTTCCAATTATAGGTGACATCATGAGTGGGTCGGATCACAAAAAGGTTGACCCGTTACCCATCCTGACCCGCCCACTTTCCCACCTCTAGTTATCGAGCAATATAAAACTAATATATCTGTTATCACTTATAACTATTGGTGGTGGTTGTTTGTAGGTAAGTTTGGTTGAGTTGTCAAGACCATCACTATCTATAAGAAAAATTATTTTGGGGTTTAAAACCTCAGAAATTGATATGGAAACTACATTAAATAAACTACAAGATGGTTTGACATCAAGTGATGGTGGGGTGCAAGCTCGTATGGATGACATCATGTTTCAGGGGTCAGAAAGGTCTTCTTTTGCTGACCCTATTTTCAGTTTGCTAAAAGAATACGCACATTACCTATAATCTCAACTGCTTATACATTTGAATGAATAAATTTTGGTTATGAATAAAGTGTTTAGGGTTACAGTAGATTGTGACTACGGTTCATTTGATTTTGTGTGGTTTGAAGTGTGTTTTCTACATTTATTTGTGATTGTATAAGATACTATAATGTTACATGGCTTGCATTGTTGAATCTAGATGTTTATATACCACATGTTATTAACATTTAACATAACAATACACTGAAAAATATAAACACCAAAATAGAAACGAGAATCATACTTTGATTTACCAATATAATCAGCTCATAACTTGCTCAAAGTTATATTCGCGTGCCAGTTGACTAAACTATAAACGCCCAAATCCAAATCCAAATACCAATAAATAATGATTGTATCAAGTAGAAAAGTTTACGACATGAATGTTCGTTAAGCGACAGCTACCGGTTGTTGTTTCGCCGGTTCGATATTCGTCTTTGATTTCTGATCGGTGAAATCTTCCATATTGTAAATAACGGTTATGTAGAGTGAACAGCTAGGGCATCGAGCGATTTCTTCACCGATCTTCAATTCATCTTTTGTAATCTGAAACAAATCACCACAAGGACAAGGATATGTGAACGCCTTAAGCTCCTCGTTCCATTCCATATCTTCGATCTCAACGTCGTCGTATGACATCGTTATTTACGTCGGTATAGTTGATTTCACCGGAAATTGAAATCGGTAGTATGGCTATGGTTACAAAAAACCGACTTACGATGCTGTTCTTATCTGAAGACCAAAACGCTCTTTCGGATCTTAGTAGATTTTACGAATCAATTCTACACTTTCAGCCGAGGAAGAAAGAGAGAGAAAGTAGGGCTAAATACGAATATATAATGGGGCGATACAAAATGAATGCGCGTAGATGATTTTGGGTTAATTATGCAAATACTTAATAGGGCCTAATTTGCAAAATGGGTCAAGATTGTTTTAAGGATTTTTTGAAGTAGAATTATATCAAAGGGTTATTCTGAGGGTATTTTTGTGAAAATTTATATAAAGTCTTATAAGTTTATTAACTCGTATAATTTTAATTAAGCTATTAAACTTATAACCACTTTAGATAAGCATTCTAAAACATGCCCTAAGAAAACTAAAAGAGTATCCGTATTATACCACAAGTCCATTACTTTAAAACCAAATTTATTTAATGTGTACAAAAATAAATGAATTTGAATTGAGGAGCATCACGCTTGCACTAATTAAATAAAAACTTAAAAAATATTTTCAAAATATTTCTACCGTTATAACATATGTTGTCGCTTTAAACCCAACATGCGTCGGAGGTTGCGACTTTACTTACAAATATTACTTACGATTTGGGTTTATAAGAACAAGACCCACAATTTATAGAATAATTTATTTGATCATTAAAACGAGATTTTTAAAAACTTGTTTGACGCTTACTTGGTAAAATAGGGTCCAACAATACACATTTATACCATGATGCAAGGGGCATCGGGTTCGGGCCATATAGATGATGATGAAACAATAAGACCTTATAACACTTTGAGAAATGAAAATAGCAAATGAGCTCGGATTAACACCACATGTAGCGAGCTTGGAAGGTATACAATGATATTGAGATTATAAGTGTATAAGAATTTTAAAGTCTTAATATTTTTGCTTGGTTTGGTGGTAAGGAAAAGGAGCCTAATTTCTGATTCCATCCACTAGGTCATGTTTTAGCCTAATACACCCTTATGCCTTAGTACCTTACTATAAAATATTAGGGGTAATTTTGTTACAACTAAAAGTTATGGTAACTAAATTAATTCTGTAAAACATTAGGGCAATAAAACAGTCGTATTAATCTTGGGTTCCACGAAACTTCCACCCCGAAAAGGCTGGACCGTAGCGTATATAAAGAAAACCCAAAATCCATCCAGCCTTCAGACGCTAACCCTAATCTCAAATTTTACTTCTCCTGAGAGGCTTTAATCCGATCACAGTTCCCATTCGCGATTCACGAACAGGTTTGATAGTTTACTCCGACTACGATCGATCTTTTACTTCATCTTTTTTTGGAGTTTTTCCTTTGCATCTCGATCGGCGCTGTGTTGTTATTGGGACTGCGGCAGACGATTATCTTATTATTACGGTCCCGATTCATTAAGGATTAGGGTTTTTGTGATATCTGTGACTTATTCGATAGGGTTACATTGGGGGTATGACTTCAATGTTTCAATCAGGGGATTGTTTAGGTATTCTGGAACATCATATGGTTTTGATGTTTCAGTTAAAGTTATTATTATTGGATCCGAGACATATGGATTCTGATGGATGCAATTATCAACACTTTGGATCATTGCTTATGATTATGCAAAGGAGTTGCTTGTTTTTGTAGAATGAATTATGACAGTTATTGTGATGCTTATCTTCTTTAAAAGAAGAATCTTTTAATAAGGCAACTAATCATCAGTGTCTTTTTTTATTTAGTATGGCAATGAAAGCAGCTACAAGATTCTCTGTTAGGACAGACACATCGGTTTTCAAGAGACTTGGAACCAGAAATCATCAACTTAAAACTGTGGTTTGCAAATATTGGTTGGAAGGAAGATGCACCAGAAATCCCTGCAATTTTATGCACCAAGAAATAGATACTTTTAAGTCAAAGTATGCTTGGAATAATCCCAATACTTTTAAGTCAGACAATTCGCCTCCCATTCAACCAAAATCTCTAAATAAGAATGAGAACAGTGAGCCTAATCAGATTGTCATAAAGAACCAACAAACGCTGTTGACCAGTCAAGTAAATGTTGGTCAAAGTCAAAGTGTGGTCGAGAATTGCATGAAAGTCAGAAAGAGTGAATTAAATGATGGCCAAAGTCTAAGTATTGAGAAGACCGATAACAGCAAATATCGTGAAGTAAATGTTGGTCAAACTCAAAGTGTCGTCAATAACAGCAAATATCGTGAAGTAAATGTTGGTCAAACTCAAAGTGTCGTCGAGAAGACCGATAACAGAAAAAATAGTGATTTAAATGTTGGTCAAAGTCAAAGTACTGAGAATTGCAAAAAACACAAAAATAGTGAGAATTTGCAATCTGAGGAGGGGCTCTCAATGGTGTCTCAGTTAGAAGGACATACAAAGGTAAATTCAGACCAACTTTTGAATTGAAACCTGTTTATTAATATTCAAAATTAATTAAAAAAAATAAAACATATTTATCATATGATAGTAATTGATATCTTTTTATGTTGGGCAGTGTGGGAATGTAGTCAACTTTGACAACGAATGCAGAAATTTTGTCAAACAAGGTCCATGGGTTTTTGCTGGACTAAAAGATATGATTAAGGTAGATCAAATATATCAGCTTATTAAACGTTGTTTAAATAATATCTTGTTAATTATTAATAATTTTTTATTCTTTTTTCTAGGCTTGGAATTCTGAAACTCAAACTGAAGTAATTATTCGAGCATGTGGTGGATATGTCAATGCGATTACTATTTTTGAGGACATTCTGTTTGCTGGGATGGAGGTAAATGCTAATTTTTTTAATTTTTGATTTTTAATTTTGGCGCTTTTATTCTGTTTTTCTTACTGGACAAATTATTTTATTAAAAAATAAAATAAAAATGTTATATATTTTCATGCAGGATGGAAGCATTTTATCATGGAAAGTTACTTCCAAAACAAGTTTCTTTGAAGAATTAACAGCTTTAAAAGGCCACACGGGATCCGTACTTTGTCTTATTATAGGAGCTAAAAAGCTCTATTCCGGTTCTGCTGACCACACAATACGAGTGCGTTTTTTAAACATTTTTTATTTTTTTATTTACAAAAACATGTGTGTTGACTCTGGTTTGACTTGTTTTTATAGGCATGGGATTGTGAAACCCTAGAGTGTACACATGTTTTGAACGGGCATACGGGTGATGTGACAGCTGTCATATGTTGGGATCAATATCTGTTTTCTGGTTCTTTGGATAAAAGTATAAAGATTTGGGGTCCAACCGAAAGTGGCATTATTGAGCAAATTTATCAACATGATTTAGTCAACGTAAGCCAAATTTATTTATTTTTTGGTTTTATGTGTATTGATAGATATATTAATTTATTTATTTATTTAATATTTTTCAGGGTGTTGTTGGTTTTTGTGGGTTTCAAGATGCAGAAGAAAAGCCGTTGTTGGTATGTTCATGCAAGAACAATCGTGTTTATGGATATGATTTACCCTCGTAAGTATGCGTATTTGATGTTTTTTGTAGTTGTAATAAGGTGGTAATGATTTATTTTAATTTTAATTTTAATTTTGTATAGGTTTTGTGAAAGAGGTAGAATCTTCTCAAAATGTGATACTGAAGCAATGCAAATGATTCATCAAAAATCTCTAAATAAGAAAGAGAACAGTGAGCCTAATCAGATTGTCCTAAAGAACCAACAAAAGGTGTTGACCAGTCAAGTAAATGCTGGTCAAATTCAAAGTGTCGTTGAGAAGACCGAGAATTGCGTGAAAGTCAGAAAGAGTGAATTAAATGTTGGTCAAACTCAAAGTGTCCTCGAGAAGACTGATAACAGCAAAAGTAGTGAAGTAAATGTTGGTCAAAGTCAAACCGAGAAGACCGAGAATTGCATGAAAGTCAAAACGACTGAATTAAATGTTGGCCAAAGTCAAAGTATCGAGAAGACCGACGACAACAAATATAGTGAAGTAAATGTTGATCAAAGTCAAAGTCAAAATATTGAGAATTGCAAAAAACGCAAAAATTGTGAGAATTTGCAATCTGATTACGGGCTCTCGATGGTGTCTCAGTTAGAAGGACATACAAAGGTAAATTCAGATCAAATTTTGAATTAAAACCAATAATATATTTTATATTAATCAACATTTTTTTATTTTTATATTTTAGGGCGTAACTGGGATTGTGTATGATGGATCCAACAAGCTTTTTTGTGGTAGCAAAGATAAATCAATACGAGTTTGGGATTGTAATAACGGACAGGTAATTTGTTTGCTTTTATTTAAAAATAAAACATATATTTATGATATGATATTAATTGATATCTTTTTATGTTGGGCAGTGTGGGAATGTAGTCAACTTTGACAACGAATGCAGGACATTGGTCAAAGAAGGCCCATGGATTTTTGCTGGCCTAAAAGATATGTTTAAGGTAGATCAGATAATGTGTATATCAATATATGCTGTTAATTTTTGATTTTTCTTTTGTAGGCTGGGAATTTTGAAACTCAAACTGAAGTAATAATTAAAGCAAGTGGTGGATATGTTAATGCGATTACTATGTATGAGGACATTTTGTTTGCTGGGATGGAGGTGAATAATAATTTTTTATTATTATTTTTTCAATTTTGGCGTTATTATATTATTAAAAAAATAGAATATAATGTTATATATTTTCATGCAGGATGGCAGCATATTATCATGGAAAGTTACTTGCAAAACAAGTTTCTATGAAGAATTAACAGTTTTAAAAGGCCACACGGGATCTGTACTTTGTCTTATTATAGGAGCTAAGAAGCTTTATTCTGGTTCTGCTGACCACACAATACGAGTGCGTTTTTCTAAACATTATTATCATATTTTTTTTTATTTACAAAAAACATGTTTGTTGACTCTGGTTTGACTTATTATTATAGGCATGGGATTGTGAAACCCGAGAGTGTACACGTGTTTTAAACGGGCACACGGGCGATGTGACAGCTGTCATATGTTGGGATCAATTTCTGTTTTCCGGTTCTTTGGATAAAAGTATAAAGATTTGGGGTGAAAATGAAAGTGGCACTATTGAGCAAGTTTATCAACATGATCTAGTCAACGTAAGTCAAATTTATATATTTATTTTGTTTTATGTGTATATCGGTATATTTATTTATTTATTTAATATTCTTCAGGGTGTTGTTGCGTTTTGTGGGTCTCACGATTCAGAAGAAAAACCGTTGTTGCTATGTTCCTGCAAAGACAATGGTGTTTATGTATATGATTTGCCCTCGTAAGTATGCCTTTTGATGTTTTCTGTAGTTGAATTTTGTAATGATTTATTTTAATTTTTTTGTATAGGTTTTGTGAAAGGGGTAGAATCGTCTCAAAATGTGATATTGAATCAATTCAAGTGGGTCCCGAGGGTATATTTATTACTGGCGATACATCGGGATTGATCAGAGTGTGGAAACTAAATAGTCCATAACACTTCTCAATGCTTCGAGGAAAACAAACTCAGAAAATTATTTCGATTTAAACGGTAAAATTTCTTTTAGCTTTTATGCTTCAAAATTTGTGGCTTTTCATCTTTTAGCTTCTATTGGAAAGTAATACAAAAAGTCTTGCATATGTTTGAACTTTAACTAAAACTAAACTCCTAACTAAAAAAGGTTGAGGTTGGACTTTTAGTTTAGGAAAAGACCTCTGTGTACGAAAATTAAAAATTTTAAAAACAGTAGATGAATAAAGATGTTGCATTAGTTAGGGCCCCCTTCGGCCCAATAGATTCGGACAAAGTCCATAATAAATATAAATCAATAAATAAAGGGTCTATTGGAAAGTCGAAGTGAATGGGTTGGATCTAATGTTGATTATCAAAAAATTCAAAAAGCTGAATAAATGAAATGTACAAAAGTGCATGACATGAATCAATAGTCCATTGGCAAAAAATCTAAACTAAGTTCAAACCAAGAAACCTTGAAGTTGGGAGTTTTCTTAAAAAGTTAAATGTTTGGATTATATGCAAGAATGATGAAAAGTTGGGTAATTATATACACAAATCTGAGCATAAAAACTTTAAGAAATTTTATCCGCTAAAACAAATAGTTTTCCGAAATTTGTTGTGAATCGTGCATTGAATGAAATGTCAAGTATTATAATGTAATCAAATTGTAAAGTGACAGTTATTTTAAGGAATGAAATATATGATGTTTGTTGTATAAGCTAGCCAAGTAAACAAGATATGTTGAAATGGGTAAATAGGTCTCACATACATGTTAATAGGTTTTCTTGAATAACTTTTGTTTTCTTGTTCTAACAGCTTTATAACATCAGTCATATTTGCAGTAGTTTATCTTGCACGCAATATTCCATTCATTGTTTAATTAAATTGTTATGCTCAAGTAAGCTTTAGCATCTTTTTATCTTGCTATATATACCTCTTCTTTTTCTGCATCTTTTAACTTCTTTTTTTTTAAACATCTCTGTGCTAAAGAACCATTCACATAACTGCATTTGATGTTGCATATTACTCATTAAATCGCTTTAATTTCAACATTATATTATTATCATTTGCATTAATGCAGTTTTACTAATCTGTCTGAACACATTAACTATTATAATTTCTAAGGGGATAGTGAGTGTGTGACTGTTATGTATATAACCTTAGGGGTTTAACAAAAGTCTTACCACTTTCTCATCATATTAAAACACCTAGACAATTAAAAAATTTGAAGCACCATTTCATGTGTTCAATATAAACATTATTCCAAAAAACATGAAACTTGAAACACCATTTCTTAAAAAAAAAAAAAACATAATTAAGATCATTTTAAACAACATTTTAACATAAACTGGAATTGTAGACGAGAATTAAAGGGAATAAAAAATAGGGGATTGAACAAGAAGTGTAATCGAGAATTCAACATACGTCTTTGTTTTGAACGGCTAGGGTTGGTTTAGATGGGGTTTAGGACTTTAGATGGGCTTTTAAGTTTTTTTTTAAGCAAAACTACGTCGTTTTGGGTAGTTCTAAATCTAAGATTATATACATCACAGCCACACGTTCACTTTTCACGTATCTTAATAATGACCGATACATTTTCCTAATCAAGCCATACCCCATACCCGTTTTAGCTTACTCAACATGTCCAATATGCAAATAAAAGAGAATTGATATTTATACCAAATAAATTATATCTCATACCACACTGTACAATATGTTAAAACATAAATAGTAGTATCTGAAGTAATATGTGTGGTGTCAATATTACCCTTCAAATAAAATGAAAGGATAATTACTAAATGGGTTTTCCTCCTAAACTTGATCTAGAAGTTGTCTGATTAAACAATAAACAAAAATTCATACACATACTAAAGTCGTCATCATTTACCGACAGTGTCATCAAGAGAATTTTGAATGAATTATACAAATAATTAAAAATTGTCAAGAGAATATATGCACAACAATAATTAAAGTTTGTTAATAGCGATTTCTAGCATTATTCAAACATTTCACCTAACTAGTTGCACCAAAATCTGATAGCTGCCATATTCTATTAACAAATAAAATCTCAAGGCCACCATTTTTATATCAAAATATGAATGAAGTAAGCTAAACAGATTTATATATTCTATACATAAACCATACTTTGAAAATAAATAAAATAATTAAATAAATAAATAAAGATTATTAATACATAGCATTTCTGCTCGTGTAAAATCGCGTTTCGGGACTTGAACAAATTCATGAAATTTGTTGGAGGAAATTGACAAAAATGATGGTTTTTGGCATCATTTTGATTGCATAATATTAACATGTGAATGATGCAAACACTCTTGTGGATTTGCATAAAAGTAATCTTCTTCTTTGGGTCTTTCTGGAATAATTAATCTTTTTCTAGGGTTTCCCATGCGTTCTGCATGTGCTTCTTTAACTGCACTTGAGAATTCATCCCAATTTAATGATTTACTTGTGTATCTGTCTATTAATTCAACCAGTACTTTTCTGTCCAATAATATCGTCTTCTTGAACCCCAAATATCTGAAACAAAATTAATAAATAAATAAATAAGTATAAAAAATAGGTACAAAAATGTTAGTACCTTCGATGGCCTTCTACAACTTTAGCCATATTTCCATCAAAAGTAGGTACAAAAATATCACTTTCAAGTGATACAAGATAATCTAATGCTGCCATTTGTGACGAATGATTTTGGAAAAATTTAAGATCATCTGGTCCTAATAAAGTTTCTTTTCTTACCTGTAAATCCCAAAAATATATTAAAATTTAATACCAATAAATAAAGATGAGATTAATTATGTATAATATTAATTAATACTAACCAACTTTGGATATGCAGCTGCAAGAGTAGCCATTCTTTTTTCTCCACCATATATTTCACCAGCAGCAATGTAGATCTGGATATTATGGTCAATATCGAGGGCTTTTAATGTAAGAGCAGTTTCTTCAGGAGTCAAAGGGCATAAACCGTCTTTTCTTTTTAACTCTGAATTTATTACTTTTTCTTTCCACCATGGGTAAGCATACCTGCCGAAAAAATAAAATTAAAAATAAGATATAATATATACCTTAAAAGAAACGGGTAAGACCTCTTAAATCATATTATTCGAAAAAATATATATTATTAGTATTGAATAAATATAAATTTTACAAGGGTAGATGTTATAAAATAGCAATATACTCTAAGCAGTGGTCCGTTTTGGTATATATAACCTTTTAAGGTCCCTTTTGGTAATTAAAAGTTTTTAGCCGATGTATTTTGGTAATTAAAGTTTTTCATCCATATTCATTAATTAAAAAAAGGTTTTCTTTGGCCTTATTTGGAATGTGGTTATTAATTTTTGTGTCTTTAAACGGCTATAATTTACATAAATGGGCCGGCAAAAACTTTTAATTACAAAATGGACCTTAAAAAGTTAAATAAATTGTTTTTTTATGACATTTTTAAAAAGTTAATCATATTAGACACTCTGAATATTCAAGAAAACTACAAGAAGTTGGACAAAAAAATGTTCTGTTTTAATTTAACCCGACTCGTATGGAAAGTAAGAAACTTTATCGATTTTGACCCGAACCCATTCTGACCCGGTATCCAACCCAGCCCACCCAACCATTTTTCGACCTTTAAAGTTTATTAATTTATGTTTCTTTAAACTAAAGCAGGTCAAACCTCATTCGGGTCAACTCTTCAATTTCCTCATCATTGCATCCTTGAGTACAACCAGAAAATGCCAACATATCCATTTCATATCTGAGATGAAGCACTAAAAACGGTCCATTTTTTCTTAAAAGGTTAACAACCCGTTTACCCAATTCTTCAATCTGACTAGTGAATCTTAAAGCACTGAAATTCACTCTGCATCTGAGTTTTTGAAGGTCAACTGGTTGACCACTATTGGCTAATCGAGCATCGGTTCTGTTCAAATGCAAAACTTTAAATCTTTGAATCAAAGGAAGAATCTGCATAAAAAGTTAGGGACCGTTGATGTTATAAGTTTCAAAAGTTAGGGACTGGTCGTGTAATTTCATACAAAGCACAAGGATGATTTATGTATTTAGTATAAAAATAATTGTACCTGGTTATGGTAATATGAAATATCAGACCAACTAACTGGAGGCATTGTATGCAGGAACCCTAATTCCACTTTATTTTTAAGCCTAATTGGAAGCTGTTTAAGTATCCTTACTTCATCTCTTAACGATGTAATGAAATGATCAACATCAAAAATGTCCTCAAATTCACTGCCATTTAATTTATTTTAAATAAATAGTCAATATGTATAATTCTATATATGCATAAAATTGATATAATCTGATGAAAGTACCTTGGATCAGCCCAGAAAGAGGTTTTATCTAGCTCAGGAACTATGAGAGTAACATTCAAGTATCTTGCAATTGCAACCATATCACATATCTGCATTTCAAGAATTAATTAAAAATAATAATTGATTTATTTGATTTTAGATAAAATGATATAAGTTGAAGCTTAATTTTGCGGGCTCAAATCATACTGAAAACACTCACAGCAGATCGCATTTGATTGAGTCCTCCATTACATGAAATCAGCAGGTAACCATTGTTCTTGTAAACCCCTGCACATGAAACAAAATGTTCAAACAAACACATAATTATGCAAAATAATAATAAAAAATACTCCCTCCGTCCCATTTTAATTGTCCAGTATACTATTTTAGTTTGTCCCACAAAGAGTGTCATTTCCTAAATTTCAACCAATCAAAAAACATTTAAGTGGGAAAGAGAAAATTTGATTGGTGACATTATATAATTAATGCACTTTTCTTAAACTGTGTGTTTTTTTTGTAGTGGACACTTAAAGTGGGACGGAGGGAGTAACTAACTTTTGGGTGGAAGAACTTTAGCAGGAACATTGGGCAGTAATTTGACATCTAAAGCAGTTGCAGAAAGTGAGTCACCAGAAGGCCAACCGTTCAAAACCATAGGGCCCCAAGTATCCCCTAATGCAGTCAACTGAACCAAACAAGTCCACAACAATACAACCGTTGTAGCCCTAATCATCCACACCTTCAATTTTGAAGACTTTGCATACGAATTCCCCATTGATTTCTTCAATTTCTCAACTCTAATGTCCCCTAATGCTTTTAGTTTTAACCCCATGGTTCAATTTAAATCCCAAACCTAGTAAATCACTAATCCCTAAATATCCATTTACTTGATGTATACACCAGAATTCGATAAACTAACGACTAAAAAGTGAATAAAAATGTATGTGATAATGTTATCGAGATGCACAATTACCTAAACATGAGATCGAACGGATTAATTGCGCACTGAGTTGTACTATGATTCAGTTTAATTAAATATAGAGACAAATGTACCACGTTTTATTTCCTGCAATAGAATGCGATAAAATCCTAGCTTTTGAATAACGCGTTGGAAAAGCAAACTGGATCTCGAAATTGCATTTTCAAATTTGACTCAATTTACAACAGTTACTGACAGTAGAAATTAGAGCTGATCGTGTGGATAAGAAACGTTGTTGAAGATAACTGGTAGATTATGGCCGGAGGATATTGACGGCAAGAGGTGAGAAGTCGCCGGAATAAGAGGGCGTCGGTGGCCGGGAAAGAATAAAGAGAGGAGAGGAGTTGTGTGGGTGTTATCACCCAACCCACTCTTCAACTTTATTCTGTTTGGAATTTATGGATAGTTAGCATTTCCATTTTATTAATGAGACATTAATTAATTAGGGGTGTTTGGGAGTGCTTATTAATAAGCTTATTAACATAAATAAGTTTATGTAAGTGTTTGGTTTAGCTTATGCTTATAAGTTTATTAAGGGTGTTTTGAATAGACCCATTTGCAAGGGATTATTAAGCTTATTAAACCTTTTTACCTCTTTACTCTCACCTTTAACCATATTTCTTCTCCATGGATTGTCCTCCGTAGGTCACCTCGATCCTTTTTAGTAATTTTACGATAAGTTTAAATAAGCTCATCCAAACACTTTTTTTAACAAAAGCTAATTAATTTAAATAAGCTAATAAGCTTATAAGCTAATAAGCATAAGCTTTTTAAATAAGCTTTCCCAAACACCCCTTTAGTTTTGCTGAAATAAATAGTTTACTTAACTAGTTGGCTATTTTTACCGTTATTATATGTACCTGATATTAGCGATGTGTTGAGTTCTCTAACCACCAAACTGTAACTGAAAAATATGAAATCGAGAATTACAGAGAAAAGAACCGAGAACCACATCGAAATAACGGTTCCACTTCCACTTCAACATAAACTACATCTTAACCTATTCTAGGTTTAGAAGCAATTACAACCGAATGCTACACTATCAACATTAACTACATCTTAAGTTAGACTCTTATCAAAATTCGAGTTCTAAAATCGAAAAAATTAGAACCAGAAAAGGCAAAAAAGGGGAACTGAGAACCAGACAAAAACCGAATCTAACTGGTTCCAGTCCTTATTTGGGTTTTCGGTTAAAATGCATTTTAATATCCGTTATAGTATGTCAAAATTTATGAACAAGTTTTGTAATATGAAAATATTATAAATTTGAAATTTGTTGAAATAAAAGCTAATACATTTTATTATATGTATTAAACGAGTAACATGTGCCCGCATTTAGGGACAAGTTTGCAAAGATTAAACAATATTTATAACTAACATATTTATTTTACTACATTTTATAAATTAAAAAATACAATAGTTATGTATTGTAGATGGATAGTAACATTTACTTCGGTAAATGTTATTGTAGGCAATTAGAGATGAACAAAGACATCATACATTGAAAAAATATTGAAGTTTAATGTTAATTAGACATCTAAGAGTCTAGGGGTGAAAGTTAGTCGAGCTGTTCGTAAGCTACTCGGGCTCGACTCGCTAAAAGATTGGTTAAAACTCGAGTTAAATGAGTTCGAGTCGAGCTTGAGCTGAACTTAGAGCTCGTTTATTAAATGAGCTCGAGCCTGAGCTTCAGACAAAGAACTCGTTTAGGCTATTTAGGCTCGCGAGCCTAAACGAGCAAATATATATTAATTATTATAAAAAACTAATTAAATATATATATATATATATATATATATATATATATATATATATATATATATATATTTATAGCTATGTGTGTATGTGCATTATACATATACATGTATATAATATAATATAAAAATAAAGTGTTTACATAATATATTAAATATTGTAGTTAAATAACGAAGAATTGTATATTTTGTATATGCGAGAGCTTAAATGAGCCTAATCGAGCCAACCCTGAGCCTGTCAAAATCTAAACGAGCCGAGCTCGAGCTTTACATATAAGGCTCGAAACTTAAACGAGCCGAGCTCGAGCTCCCTAAAACTTAAACGAGCCGAGCTCAAACATAGTCGAGCTTGGGCTCGGCTCATTTACACCCCTTCAACCTTTAACATTATATTTTACTCAAAACTAATAATTATAGTGTGAAAGATAGTATTAACAAATTAAACATTTAAGATCATCTCCAACTCTTTAACATTATATTTTATACAAAAACCTATAATTATAGTGTAAAAGATAGTGTTAAACACTAGAAGTACTCAACTCATTACACTATAATTAACATGAAAAGAATATTCATGGTATATTTCTATTGTTGCAGTGAAATCTTAAACCTATATATAATATTGGTGAATAATGTAACATTATATAATAGTACTAGCTACAAAACCCGCCCGATGGGCGGGTATGCTGTAAATTTTAGTATGTACAAAAATGTCCAAAAACTTTATATATTTCTAAATGACATAATAATCGATAGATGTGATGATGATTTTGTACAAAAAAACGGTAAATGAAGAAATGTTACACGAGCATTTTATTAAATGAAGAATCCAGCTTTTTATGCCGTAATCCGTAATATCTGAAGTCTGGTTCCGTTGCACAATCCAGCTTTTTATGCCGTAATCATAGAATGCCGGTTTTGTGGAAATTATATTGAGTCGTGTATCACTTCTGAATAGTTATTTATTTGTTTCCTTGTATATGTAGGAAGCCGTATTTAAATATTTATTTGCTTCCTTGTATGTAGGATCTTTTAAATAGTTATTTATTTGTTTCCTTGTATGTAGGAAGCCGTATATGGAGCATATGAATGTAGACCGTAAGCCGTACCAGATTCGTTTGCCGTATATGGAGCATATGAATGTAGACCGTAAGTTGTACCAGATTCGTTTGTATTAGTGCAAATGACGTGGACCAATCAGGGAATTCCAAGTGGCATTATGGACGAATAGGAATGCTTGGAATTGCCATGGTGTCAAACCCTCTTCAAATTTAGGCCTCATATATAGGTTAGGATAGGATAATGTTACACTATACACTAACACTATATATAGTGATAGTTTAGTATGAGATTCGAGCTATGTAAATTATAATTTAAAAAATACAAGTTTAACATTGGTTTAGACATGATCTAATCACTTGTTAAATATGTCGGTATTTAAACCCTAACAATAAAATTGTGTGTAGGTCACAAGGGCCTAGTAGTATTGTATGGTTTGTCTACAAACATACAACATGCACACAATTTTATGGGAACACAAACTTTTGAAATGAGTTCCAGTTAAAATTGTATAGCCAAAGCATGTGATAATGTCGAACTAGTACATGTGACTTATTTCCACTTTTCGACGTACTTGTTAAACGTTTAAGCGAAATACTAACATAAGGGTATACAAGTAAACTTTTGAATTCGTGTCGCAATAAATTATGTTGTTACAAAACAATACATACACGTTGTTTTATGAAATACAACTTTTAAAATACTTTTTAATGATAGACCGCTCTCAACAATGACATAAATTAACACGTCAGTTTTAGCCAAATCGGTGTCACGTCAACTCAACTTTCAATCAACATTAAACTTACGTACACATGCCAACAATACGACTTCTCTTTAGTTTTTTGGGACTCACCATTACAAATACACACACAAAATACCCCTTTAGGCCCACCATCACCAGCCGATCCCTCCCTCACTCCCGTCCCCAAACCGGCGCAAACCAACCGACGCCTCCAATTGATCTTATGGAGCCAATAGTGGAGGAGGAAAATCACCCCAACCGACGTGAATGATGACTGCCGTTGACAGGGTCTAAAACTATCTTCAACTTATACATCACAACATTAAATTTTATTTTTAGTAACTAAAAAATATATTTAACAAAAAATAGTGACAGAGATTGGAATTGCAGAGAAAGAGAATTAGTCTGGAGAATGAGAATTGACTCTTCTGTTTGGTAGCACAGATATTTTAACAGAGAATTGTAACAGAGAATCATTTTTCTTGTTTGATACAACAAAAAAAATTAATAGAGAATTGTACCAACTTTATCATTAGCAATTTAGCACACATTTTTTTTCTTCCACAACAATCATTATTGAAACACACACATACAAAAATACTAATGAATTAATAATAAAAATGCATTAATAAAATCAATAATAACATTCATAAACAATTTTTACATCAAATAAGTAAAACACACACAACTATCTTCCTTCAATTACAGCTTCAAAAACCTAACATAAACCAACAAACCATAGTCGATGTAAAATGAGATACAGTGACTGCTAAAAATTGACTATCATGAGCATGTTTAATAATAGATTGAAGTCTCCTTTTTTTCAAGATTTCGTATGCTTATAACCTTTTTTCAAGTCTCATTTTGATAACTGGTTCACCATCTGCAAAATCATATTAACAGATCATATATTTTACACAAAGTTTCTCATTAAATCATGTACAAAGATGATTTAATTATGAATTGAGAATATTATGCAGATGAATTTTTCCATGAGCACAACAAACTACAATTACAACAAGAAACAGACAATTTCCATCCTTTAAATTCTTAAAGTTTTTTTCTTTGTACTAGCATCCCAAAGTTGAAGTGAACCATCTTCACTTTCAAGAATCACCTATTTTAGATACATTTATTAAATTAATTTAAAGATTAGATAGCAGTAAAGAAACTGAAGAAAATGTAACTTAATTAACAAATTGAATACTTTAATCAAATGAATTACAGAATGTAAAGTTTTAAACCTGCTTGGGTTTTTCAATTTTGTCTCTTCCATTGCAAATCATATCAAATCCACCATATTAACCGAGTCATGCATAAAAGTTAGAATCCCTAAATCCATCCCATACGATAACAGAAGTGTGATTTGAGAGAGAGAGAGAGAGAGAAAGAGAGACCCCACCTTTTGCCCGATCGAAAAGAAAATGTGACATCAAAAAAGATATTGTCAAATTATGTTGCCAATTTACTTTCTGGGCCATCATTGTTGTAATGATGCCAACGCACAGCAAAGTATGTAAGAATATGTGATTTTGGACCCAGGTGGGAAAAAAACAATTTGTTAAATCGATCCAAACACCCCCATATTGCTACACTATTTGTTGGTTCTTCAGAGAGCGAAATAGAGAACGATACATAGAGAGAGAACACGAGATAACGAGGGTAGAAGACTGAACGGAGGGTAGGGTTAACTTCAATCGGGACAGAGATCGAATAGATGAAAGGCATACCTCGAAGGAGATCGATAGATGAAGGCTGTGTTGACTTATGAGGACGTCGATTGTGCGGCAGATGGGTTTCGAATGGGCAACCTCTCCAACTCTCCTTGTTTTTTCTAGCAATTCTCTATTTTGCAATTCCCACCTTTTCTCTATATTAGGGAGGGAAATAAATTTAGAGAATAGGAAATGCCAATTCTCTACTTCTCCTTTTCTCAATGCAACCAAACAAGGGATTTAATGTAGTTTTGGTTACTTTCTTGTCTTTTTCACACAAAGTTCGGTGTGGGACCATACAAAAGATTTACTTTTTTATTTATTATTTTATACAAATACAAATTTTAAGTATTGCTATATTATCTTTTTTCATTATTCTTATGTTTGTTAGTTATGCTTATAATTTGTTTGATTTCTTTCATATGTAAATAACTAACAAACATATGAAGAATGTTCAGAAAACGGTCATAGCAATAATTAGATCGTGTATATCACGGGCAAAATTTAACTATCTCGAAAGAATTTCTTATAAACGGGAATGCCAATTTAGAATATGTATATTTTGAATAATTTTCAACATGTTCTCGTTTTTGTTAATCTAATCAATTTTCTTATTTAATACGTCAAAAACAAATATAATTCCAATCATCTCATAGTTTAACGAGTCCAAATATATCACCTCTAATTTTTAGCCAACTAAGTCTAAGGACTACATAAACTGTTCCATACACGAAACGCGACAAATATTTTACCTGTCCAGCATTATCTTAACTACCAAAAGAGATTACAATATCAAATATGGTTGGACCCATTACATTATACGATGAAATAGAAAAATGTCTATGGCTGCAAATATGGCCAATCATATGCAACACATACTGTCTTCGTTTTTTATGCTTGAAGCAGGGTTTCTGAACAACCTATTTTTGTCTTAAACTGAGGATCCATAATAAAATGGAAAGAGAGTTATAATTTATAAACTCAAATTTCTCTCTTTTTTTTTCCTAATAAAAACTGATAATGAAAACTAAAATAGATGATTACAAAAAAATCAGATACTGATGACAAAATTGGTTATTAGCAATCAAGCTTTAAAAGATTAGAAATGAAACCCTATAAAATTGGGTATATTGTTCATGCTTTATATCAAATGAAATCGACTCACTTTTAGTCGAGCTCGAACTACTCAAATCTTAGAGCGTGTGCCAATTTACTACTTAACCATTTATATATATAATAATATATGTTGTCATACAAATACATCTTGTAATCTACTTGAGTCAAGTTAGTTTGAACGCAAAAGTTTCCAGTCAAACAACACTAACTTTGAAAGTACTGTTATTAATATTTAAAAAGTAATGGTATTTGTTGATTTGGTCATAACATTTAGTCGTAACTCCAAATATATCAGTTAGTTTATTGAGCTCGAGCTTAAATATGTGACTCAATCAAGTTTACATTAAGGGTACGTTTGATTTAGAGAATGTAATTGCAGGGAAATGGTTGCAGAGAATGGAATTGCAGAGAAAGGGAATTAGTCTGGAGAAAGAGAATTGACTCCTCTGTTTGGTAGCACAGAGACTTTCACAGAGAATTGCAGCAGAGAATCATTTCTCTTGTTTGGTATAACAAAAAAATCAGTAGAGAATTGTACAAACTTTATAATTAGCAAACATATTTTTTTCCCACAACAATCATTATTATAACATACAAAATTTATAGATAAATTAGTAACGAAAGTGCATTAATAAAATCAATAATAACATCAAAAAACATAAACTATTGTCACTTTCAAAAATATCAATTCAATCAAAATGTAATAGACGAAATTGCAGCGGATGAATTGCAGCGGACGAAATTGCTCGGACAAATAGGAATTGACAACGACGACGAAGGGTTTGCTAACGTATAGAGAAAATAAAAGAGGACTTTGTGGTGGGCTTTCTAATCTCCGTGTTTCCTTTTTTAATTTTCGATTTATGATTCTCTTCTTTTCCCCTTATTTATTAGGGAATGGAAATTAGAGAAAAGGAAAAGATTTTTTTCTACATCTTCTTTTCTCAATGTAACCAAACAAGAGACTTCACCCTTATTTCCTTTTCCCTGCCTTCAAATCTCTGTACCAAACACACCCTAAGTTTCGAGTTTTGAAATTTATAATTGAGTATTCGAGTCCACCTTTCAAAATAATAATTGGCGCTAGGCCGCTAGCATAACAAGTAACAACACACGTGATTGGTGTACCAAAGGTTTTTTTTTTTTTTTTTTTTCTTTTCAAATTAACACTTTTTAGCCTCAAACTTTTGTGGATGTACGTAAAAACCCCCTTCGTTTACTCATGCCTACATACTTCTAGTAACATATATGTTTCCCTTTTAACGGAATTGAAGAACTGAAAAAAAAAACATATCCATTATATGAACAATAATTAAGGTTATAAAAAATACAAATAACATGTATATCCTAAACAAATCAAACAATCAACAACTTTGCACAAACCCTGAAAAGAAGAAAATTACCTAATAATCTCATTCCCACCAACATGTTGTCATTATTTCCGATCTTCTGAAACAATATAACCATTTATAAATTGTTTTATTCGAATATAAGTAGATTATTTCTTCATTAATACTTCTCGTAATTATATTTGATACACTAATTATTTATAAAATTTAATATAAACGCCGGAGAAAAATGTCAATGGGCCAACCCAAAAACTGCTTTTACCTGCTCAACTTGCCCATTGTTCCACCTCTAACTCTTAACAACATTTCAGAGTTATAAAACAAAAAAATGTTCTTGGGAGAAAGTTTGGAAATATGAAAATCACTTGATGAAAAAAATACAAAATCAAATGTTTTTATTAAATCTAAAATGAGAGTAATACATCTCGGCAATATGAATATGGTATAATGATATATCTAAAGATCAAGTTAGTGCACCCTAATACCAGATTATAACTTCAAAAGATTGATTATTTAGCGAATTATACTATAATTCAAAAAGTATCTGCTCCAATAAATAAAAAAATTACTTGAACTTAAGAAATTATCATCCTTACCAGATTATAATTTGTCAAAATCATCATCATCCAAGCCATCATCATTTCCATCATCTGAAAAGGACAAAAATATAATAAATCACCACGTTAAATCCGAATATATTTCAAAAGATTTAGATTAGAAGTTGTTGACAATTTAACACATTTAAAAAACAACTGGTGGTAGAATAAAAGTTACAAAAAAAAAAAAAAAAAAAAAAAAACAATAAAGAAAATGGGTCAAACGGGTCAACAACATACCTGGCCCGTCATCACTGTCACCAAGATCTCCCAATAGAAAAACATCCAAATCCTGATCAGCAGTTTTTTGATTTTTTGTTGCGGTTTTAGTCTTTTGATTTGTTTCACTTGTTTCTGTTTTTGAAACAACAGTTTCAGTTGTGGAAGTAGTAGTAGTATCATCCTCTTTCACTTTTTCAGCAGATTTTTTATTTTCTTCTTTTTCTTTTTCTTCTTCTTCTTCTTCCATGTAACGCTTTTCATAACTACAATAATGATACACTTTAGATCGATTGATGGAATGAAACAGTAATCAAACCAAAAGCTTCATTCTTATTGCTTGAAATGAAAAGTAAACAATACAGAGAAAATGAGTTAGCTAGAGAGAAAACTAGGTTATGGTTATTCTAACAGAAATTCAACATGCCTAACTCTCCTAACATAACAGACTATAAAGGAAAATATAACAACATGTAACAAACTCATGGTAAAACCCCAAACTACCCTTAGTCTGCTCTTTTCTTTCTCCTCACATAAGTAATCCTAATAGGATTAGGATTAGCCGGGAGTGTATCAATACCCCCCGCAAAACTTCCACCTTGTCCTCAAGGTGGGAATCAGGGAACTGAATCAACAAATCATCTAATAATTCCCATGTGGCCTCAAAATCAGACAAACCCTGCCATTTGATTAAACCCTCCAAACGACCCACAGAAATAGAAGGTCTAATAGCCAAAATATCTTCTGGAATCACTTTCAACTCCAAGTCAGATTCCAATTGGGGTGGAAGCTGTGAAGATGAAGCTAAAGGTCCAATAACCTTCCTGAGTTGGGAAATATGAAACACGGGATGAACCGAGGATGTAGCCGGCAGCAACAATTTATACGCCACTTTCCCAATACGTTCCATCACTTCATACGGCCCGTAAAAACGAGCTGCCAATTTAGGGTGAGAGTGAGAATGAAGTGATTGTCGGCGATAAGGTCGGAGTTTAAGAAAAACCTTATCACCCACAACGAACTCAGCTTCCTTTCTCGACAAATCAGCATTCTGCTTCATACGATGTTGGGCTTTAACCAGATTTAAACGCAATTCTGCCAACACATCTTCTCTCTGAGAAAACTCCAAATCAATAACAGCATTACGGGCTGTTTTAGGCTTATAATGTATTAAGGCTGGAGGATCACGCCCATACAGAGCCTTGTAGGGAGACATTTTAAGACTGCTGTGGTATGAAGAATTATACCACAATTCAGCCCATGGTAGCCATTTAGCCCAATGCTTCGGATTGGTAGAAGTCATACACCGCAAGTACTGTTCCAAACAACGATTCACTACTTCTGTTTGACCATCCGTTTCCGGATGAAATGCAGATAAGTCAATTTCGTGCCTTGTAGTATGAACGTTTCAGTCCAAAATTGACTTAAAAAAATTGTACCACGATCCGATATAATCACCTCCGGCACACCATGTAATCTAATCACTTCTTTAACAAAAATTGCAGCGACTGATGCAGCAGTGTAGGGATGTTTTAAACCCAAAAAATGTGCATATTTCGTTAAACGATCCACAACAACAAAAACAGAGTTCAATCCACCCGATTTGGGCAAACCATCAACAAAATCCATAGTTATTTCCGCCCAAACTTGTAACGGAATAGGAATTGGCTGCAACAACCCCTGGGCCACCCCTGAAATGTGCTTATTACGTTGACATACCTCACATTCCTTCACCATTTGACAAACATCCTTTTTCATTCCAACCCAAAACAATTCAGCCGCAATGCGTTGATATGTTTTCTCTTCACCAGAATGTCCTCCCGTAGGGCTAGCATGAAACTCCTCAAATAACAAAGGCAGTAGTGTAGAATTTCGTGGCAACTGATACGAAATGTGAAATTGAAGAACAAAAATTAAACTAATAGAACTGAAATTAAACAATTGATAAACCCTAATCCACCACAATTGGTAAGATTAGTCCAGGGAAAACCTTCTCTCCAAGAGAGCCGCTCAAAGCAATGCTAAGAGTAAACCAAAACGTAATATTCAATCCTCCCTAAAACACAACCCTAATTTCTATTTATATATCATTCCTATAAGTTACCCTTTTACCCCCTCTACTTTAATACTATTTAATAACTATACCAATCCCTATCACTACTCGCGCCTTCGAAAAAGTCTTGTTCTCAAGACTTGCTTACATAGAATTCTGAAATTCAGTTAAACCCCCAACATCAACCAATAGTGTATCTCCATGCTCGACATCATTTATACCATCATACTTAACACTAACATTATTATTTGTGTCCACTCTTCTTTTAACTATGAAATTAAATTCTTTTCCTTCTTAAAGAAGAGTCGATTTAGGTACATTTCCACTTTTAAACTCAGGTCCCATTGTAGTTGATGCCCCAGCTGCAATTTCATCTCCACCACTATAAGCCATCTCAGAATTGTCACTTTCCAAAAACGAATTGCCCGATCCCCATCCTCCATCAGTGATGCCATTCCCGTCATCAGGCACAACGAAAATTCCGGGAACCATTTCTGGAGGGGAAAAACACATACATCCCTCAAACCCTGTTATCCCCGGATCATAGACTAGCTTTGGACCATCGATACGAATCAATTTTTTTAATGCGGTACCCACTTGTTCCTCTGAATTTTTTAATTTAACTAAGCATCCCAGAATACTTGCAAATCCACCGATATCTTCTTCATCAGATGCAAAGAAGTATACATAATCTGGTGGTTTGAGTGGCTTACGACACCATACATCATATGGAATAGTCATAACCAGTCGTCTAACCAAATTTGATTCAAGCAGTTCATCGAGCACCTTGTGTGCACCATTTACAACCTGACTCGCAAAACAGTTCATGGTTAAATGAATCTTTAGGCTTAACCATTGAAACCTACCAGTGATAGATCGATTAACATCTTCTAATTTAAGAAGCGTTTCCCCACCAGATTTAATAATATTACCAGATTCATCACCTGATAAAGGAATGCTTTCACTTTGAATTCGAGTGGATTTTGGTATTAAGTAATTCCCTTCAACGAATTTATCTACTACTGGTTCATTACTCGTGGATTTGCTGTGAGGAGCCACACCCACACCATCACCCAAATTAGCCTCCATATCATAATCAAAAGTATCCACACCACCAACAGTTCCACCATGATGATGCTCCACACCACCTCCGGAACCACCCACAGAATCGAGAATATCCCCAGATTCAACCATATCAGAATCGAGTTGTGTACCTTGTTTCATCCAAGCCAGCACGAGTTTTCGAAATGCAGCCTGCTCCACTCGATCAGCTATCAACGATTGAAGTCTGGATTTGATCTCTGCCACTTCCGATTGAAGGTGTTGAAGCTGTTCCAGCCGATTCTCAATCGATATTGTGTCCATTGATAATTAATTCGCGATTTACATACAGAAATTACCGAATCGCGATTGAAATTCAGATCGTAATTCGAAAGAGTCGCTAAAATCGATTTGAGACAGAAAGTAAATAACGCCTCGGCAGGTCTACGGCAGGTCGGACCAATGATACGAAACGTGAAATTGAAGAACAGAAATTAAACTAATAGAACTGAAATTAAACAATTGATAAACCCTAATCCACCACAATTGGTAAGATTAGTCCAGGGAAAACCCTTCTCTCCAAGAGAGCCGCTCAAAGAAATGCTAAGAGTAAACCAAAACGTAATATTCAATCCTCCCTAAAACATAACCCTAATTTCTATTTATATATCATTCCTATAAGTTACCCTTTTACCCCCTCTACTTTAATACTATTTAATAACTATACCAATCCCTATCAGCAACACTAAACGATCTTTATAAAATAGCAACCCATTTGCCAATGTAAACCCTTTATGAGCAAGGGGGTTGAGATCAATCTCTACCCGGATGCGCTGTAGTAAAGTGTCTTCCTCAATCTCTTTCCTTAACACTTCCCACTGTCGCCACTGTGGTCCCACCATCGTAGAGCATTCCACCGGCTGAACTTTCCGAGATAGAGCACCTGCAGCATTGTTGGTTTTTCCAGGCTTATAAACAATGTCAAACTCGTATCCTAATAACTTGCGTAGCCACTTCTGGTACTCCGGCTCGACAACACGTTGGTCTAGCAGATATTTTAAGCTCTGCTGGTCACTGCGCACCACGAACCGCCGCCCCATAAGGTATGGACGCCACTTCCGGACAGCCATCACCACTGCCATCAATTCTTTTTCATAAATTGACTTCTCCCTCGCCCGAACGCCCAAACATTGACTGTAATACGCAATAGGATGATCATCCTGCATTAAAACAGCGCCCAAACCAAACCCTGAAGCATCGGTTTCAATAACGAAGGGTTGAGAAAAATTTGGAAGACGTAATACTAAAACACACTTCCTCAAAAGCATTTTAAACACATCATTCATCAAACTTTGAAATGTTGCCGGGGCATTGACCAATCCAAAAGGCATCACTAAAAACTCATAGCCTCATGTGTACGAAATGCCGTTTTGGGAATATCATCATTCCTCATACGAATTTGACGATATCCGGATTTTAAATCCAATTTCGAAAAATATTTAGCCCCGTTTAATTCATCCAATAACTCATCAATCACGGGAATAGGAAATTTGTCTTGCACGGTAACTTTGTTCAAAGCACGATAATCGATGCAAAATCGCCAACTTCCATCCTTTTTTTAACCAATAGAACCGGGCTAGAAAATGGACTTTTGCTAGGTCGAATTATACCCGCCTCCATCATCTCATGTATCAACCTTTCTATTTCATCTTTTTGGTAATGTGCATACCTATAAGGACGTACATTAACTGGACCACAACCCTCTTTCAACACAATATTATGCTCATGTCCCCTTGACGGAGGCAATTCCTTTGGCATATCAAATATTTGTTCATATTCCTTTAGCAGCCCATGTTCTTGTGGAGCGACATCAATAATATTTGGGCCCTCATTGGCATCCATAAGCCCAAATTCCACTAAAACACCATGGCCTTCCTGTCTTATAGTTTTGCTAATAGACTTCAAAGAAACCATGGATTTCCCGAGTGATGGATCCCCTCGCAAAGTAACAGTACCATCACCACATTGGAACTTGAATATTTGTGTCTTCTAATTAACTCGAGTTTCCCCCAATGTTTCAAGCCACTGCATGCCTAAAATAACATCTGAATTTCCCAATTCTAAGGGTAGAAATTCATCAACAATCTCGAGTCCTTGTACCGTTAACGGTACACTTCTACAAACACCTGAACTCAGAACAGTCATAGCCTTTCCCATGGTGATATTGTAATCCAAAGTTCTCATTGTTGGTAGCTTCAACGAATCCACAACCAATTTCGAGATGAAATTGTGTGAAGCACCACAATCGAGTAATACCACCACTCGTTGATCCTGAATTCGACCTTCCATCTTCATGGTACGAGGGTTTGAAATTCCCACAATGGAATTCAAATCCACTGTAACAGCCGTACCAATTTCGACAGTTTCAGCCATAACATGCTGAAGGTTTTCTTCTCCGGCATCATCGTCAATCGGAATTGGTTGATTTTCACCAATTTCCTGATATACAATAACATTTAACTCCTTCTTCTTACATATATGACCCGGAGTGAACTTATCGTCACACTTAAAACACAATCCAAGCGATCGTTTCAATTGCAATTCCTTATCAGTTAATCGACGGAAATTAGCAGTAGTTTTCTCCTTATTTCCAGATTCCTTATACAAATCAGACCTAGGAAATCGATTCTCAGAATAAGTACTAATTGTAGTGGACGATTTCTTATAAGGTGAGACCGACAACGATTTAACTCTGTTAATGATGTTGTTACGTTCTTCCACCTTAACCGCTAATTCCATAGCAGCATTCAAATTTACAGGATTCAACAAACGTACCTCAGAACGAACAATTGGATCTAGACCATTAATGAACTGGCTAAATAAAACTTCCTCCGATACACTGTCCAGAGGAGCTGCTAGGTTTACAAATTGGCGAACATATTCTTCAACAGATTCCTCCTGTTTCAAAGCCATAAATTGCTCGCACAGAGTGCCATTTGAATGAGAACGAAATCGATGAAGCAGCATCATCTTCATATCACGCCAATTTCGGATTGGCATCCTCCGATGCTCCCATTGATAACGTTTCAGAGCATCTCCTTCAAATGCTATCACCGCCACTTCCAATTGTTCATCACAGGATAACCGATTGAGTGCAAAATAACGTTCAGCTCTGAGGATCCAACTATCTGGATCCTTACCATCAAAAATTGGCAATTCCAGTCGACGTCCTTTGATGGCGAAGAATTTCGAACCTTCATTGACGTTGTTCTCGTGGAATGAACCACCAGGCGAAAATGCTTCAAACACCGGCTCCTTCGATGCTGATGAACGATTCTGCAACAGTTCTTCAAAACGTTTCATCATTGCATCATTACGATCATTCTGTGCTTGTGACGAATCAATGTTCGTCTGAACCAAAACACGCAGATGATTGATATCCGTTTGAATTGAAGACATCGAATTTTCCAAATCATCTAGACGAGCAGTATTCGATCTGGTACCCATGGATCAAACGTCTCTGATACCAATTGATACACTTTAGATCGATTGATGGAATGAAACAGTAATCAAACCAAAAGCTTCATTCTTATTGCTTGAAATGAAAAGTAAACAATACAGAGAAAATGAGTTAGCTAGAGAGAAAACTAGGCTATGGTTATTCTAACAGAAATTCAACATGCCTAACCCTCCTAACATAACAGACTATAAAGGAAAATATAACAACATGTAACAAACTCATGGTAAAACCCCAAACTACCCTTAGTCTGCTCTTTTCTTTCTCCTCACATAAGTAATCCTAATAGGATTAGGATTAGCCGGGAGTGTATCAATAATCATATTAGTATATTACAAATTCAATACACAACTAAATAATATAAACAACTGATTAAAACAAGTTACTTACGGGGTAACATGACTATTTACTATGAGAAAATATATTCTCCAGAATTTCCTTTCTCTCATGACACGCGGGATTAACTCGTATCTCAACTTTGAGATTTCCTGCAATAACCAATAGTAATATAATTGCATCAATTAACTTGTTCTCGAAGATCGACCAATAAGTTTTCACAGAAAAAAAATGAAACTATAAGAGAGGGGGGGGGGGGGGGGGGTGTCAAAAAGATATTCTCTGATTCTACAAAGATTCAAGAAGTTACCTTTACAGTTGAGAGAACAAGTTTAGCATGTATTTCTTGAAATTTTGTAAGATCCTGCCTAACATTTGAGATCGTAGGAATATCAGATACTTGTGTGTCATCTGCATAACACATAAACCACTCCAGTTATGACCATCAAATAAGTCAATCGAAATAAGAAACTTTAAACACGTTTGATATAAACATGAGCATGAAAAATAACAGAAAAAGTGTGTTCTATATATACATAAAAGCACACTTCTGTCAATTTGTATATTCAATCTTTACAGCCGTAGAGGAATTGAAATGCTACAATAAGCCACCAAATCAATACAATATTCGCCCAACTACTTTTACATACACTTTGTTATTTTCAGTTTTGACATATTATTTAGAGGAATTTAAGTTGTATCACTTTGATCTCTATGCAGATGCACCGCAGCCAGATGGAAGAACTGAATCACAAAATGACCTTTCAAAATATATATATGCATATTCAATACACTTTTCAGCAAAATCTCCTATGATTCCCAGAAACTTAGAATTCAGAAATACTTTTAGGCATAGCCATTTCATCTTTCAAACTGCCAATTTGTTTAACTTTTCTCAAAAATTATAAATCATTTCTAACTTTTGCAGCAAAAATACAAGTTTACAACTGAGAACTATTAGAAAGGTTCATAAACCCTAGCGAGCAAACTATGGCATCAGGTAAATAGAGTATAAAGTCATAAGGATTCTCAAACGATTAGGTAATACCAACAGATAAGCTCATTTTCACACACATTTCATTCCAGGCACATCCGGTTAACTGATAATAGAATAAGAGTATATTATCAGCTGCATAACTTACCTTCTAGCGGGAAATCTCGAAACGTATCTATCGTGATCTCCTTCACAAACTCTCGTAGCTCAGCTGTAATTCCAAACTTCTCGAGATCCGCAGGCGAGGCACCACCGGCCGGCGCTGCGGCAGAAGAAGACGGCGAAGAATCAACAACGAACTGCGAGATCGCGGCAGAAGTGGACGGAATCTGAGACTTAATCTGATCTGCACGTTTTAACGCTTCAACCTTAATCAAATCAGCCTTTTTCGACGCCTCAGCGGCGATCTCTTTAGACCGTTTCGATGCCTCCAATACAATATCAGATATTTTCGATGATCCAATTGTGAAGTCCTGTGACCGCTTCGCGGCTTCTTTTGTGAACTCCTGTGATCGTTTGGCAGCTTCTATCGTAAATTCCTGTGATTTTTTGGCGGCATCTTCGGCGAATGTTCGAGCCTTTTGCCAGAAATCCATGGCGGATGTGTGATTATCGAATTGTGCGAGCTTCGATTCGAGTGAAGATGGTGAAGAGGGAGGAAGAAGAAGAAGGGGTAGGATAGAGTGTAGAGGGATGCACGTTATGAAGGATGGTGCCGTATGGTTTATGCTACCACGTTTCAAAAAGTCAAGATTTTGACCGTGTTGGAGATCGTTGATTGATCGTACTTTCTAATTCTGTCTTCAAATTTTTGAAGTGCTCGTTCGGCAAATTATTTGCTAACTTATTAATACTCCACGAATTCTACCGTGATAAATCACGGATAGCTCATAAAACTTATAAAAATATTTTAATGTGTCTCTTATCCATTTTTACTTTCTTGATAATTCTTTATGAATATTAAACTCATTCAATATAAATTTATTGGAGAATAAATAACATTTATATTTCACGAGTGGTAAATAATTTTCTTGAAAGATAGCATACTAATGTTGTTACACAAAACTGCTCACAGGCACCTTCACAATCTGAAGCAATAATATTAGCACTTGATATACAAGAGAAATTCATATTATCTCACACTTTGTCACACCAACTGGAAAATTATATCGAGTATGAATATTTAACTTCCTTCTCCATGCTTGTTCGGCAGGAGCACCACTGTCAAAATAATTGTATTTAACAATCAACAAATAGCCCAATAATTAACAAAAACGTTTTTAATCATTTTAATTACAACAATGGGAAATAATATCAAATTTTAATAAATAAAAGCCCATTTAAATCAAAGCACAACCCAAATCAACCCACAGTTGAGGTGGCAAGATTGACATGTCAGGTAGTTGGTACGACCCAAAACATTTCGGTGTTGATCAAAACGGGTCAGGTTGAGTTGATATGTAAACACTTTCTTTTTGCCTAATACCTAATGTGCAAATTATGATTGCAAAAACAAAATTATTATAATTATATCTAATTTGAACACAACGATTTAAGTTCTTAAAATAAACTTTAGTCGATTTTCAACTGGCTTGACCCATTGACCTTTTAAATAACTTTGTTTCTTTGACCCATTTGAATAAAAACACAACCCAAATCGAGAATAGGTCAAATTACCATCTCTAACACACAATATCAGAAACAAAAATAAATATGAAAAAATTACCTCATCTTCTGCACGCGACGGTTCAAAATCCAATTTTATTCCAACCCCCAATTTGTTTTAAAAGTTACACTTGGGCAACTTTCAACCCGTTTTGGTCCATTTGACCTCTTTCCTATCAAGATATTTGTTTTAAAAGTTACACTTGGGCAACTTTCAACCCGTTTTGATCCATTTGACCTCTTTCCTATCAAGATATTTGTATTTGAACCATTTGAACCGTATAAATTTAACCCAAATCGACCTACAAAATCATGCAAGAATGCGAAGCAAGAATTCAATATTACTTTGTGAGCAGGAGCATAAGCCATGGGTCTTTCAAGTTTAGCAGCAACCGGCCCACCTCTTGTGTCTTCATCAAATTTGCACACCTACAGCAACTTTAGTCAATCCAGGTAAATAAATTGATGTTAAGTATATAACACTTAATAAGGGGGGAAAATCAGTATCAATTTTAGCTATCTCAACATAGCAACTATCTTCTTTTCCTGTAATATCAAGGTTATAAAGAAACTGATTATTGTAAGTATGTAATCATGTTAGAATATATATGAATAAGGGCAATATGCAAATTATAATCATTTAGAAAATATATATTATATTAGTAATAATGTTGCCTTGGTATTTTTAAAGCATTTATATAACATTACGAATAATATAAAACACATCAAAAAGAACCGTCCAAATTACAGCAACCATATAGAAATCAAAAGAATTTATACAACCATATGAACAGTTCATTAGTTTTTTGGGTAAAGAATCCATTAAGAAGTATATAAAGATCACAATGAATGGATACATAATATAACAATTACTACAGTCAAATAATATCTAAAATTTGATACCTTTTCGTCTTGCAGAACCATTTCAAAAAGCTCAGTGGAAGGAGAAGTCGTTTAATTTGAAATCACGGCATTCCTTCAAACTGAGCAGATATATAAAACCAATAATTGTTGGCCTTCGCTGCCAACTTCCCCAGATACATATAAATTGAATGTTTTGTATGCAGAGGTTGCAAATTTGACCAATTTGAGGGTTCCAATTTGAGGGATATTTGAGCAGCTATTATTAACACGCGATGGAGGAATTAGGGTTCCAATTTGATGGATATGTAATCACGCTCTGGTTAATTACGGAATGAAGAGCGGGCGATTGAAGAATTAGGGTTCCAATTTGATGGATATGTAATCACGCTCTTATGAAGAGCGTCTATTAAGCCTACGTGGCTGATGACCTGGCTTGAAAGATGGCATGGTAATATGACGTGCAAGAGGTTTCTTTTATTATATACGAGAGATAAGGAAAATGCCAATGACAGTCTTAAAAGGGCTTTCATTAATAAGACAAAATAACAAAAGATAATCCCCTGAATTTTAGGAATATTACTTTTTAAATCAATGTACAAGCTTTTTATGCATGTTAGTGACAGCCCTTAGGACTATCATTAGCAAAACCTATAAAATAATTGGTAGTTTAATTAAAAACAGTATAAAGGTTTTTTTTTAAAGATTATTACATACATAAAAAGTTTGTACATTTATTAATGAATATGTAATTTTTAAAATGCAGTTAATTATTAATTGATAGGTCTTGATAATGACAGCGGTAAAAGACACTCATTAAAAATTTATACATCTAACTATAACAAACTCCGTAATATTAAGAATTACTTATTTAATAAATTATTGTACAACTTTTTATGCATTAATGATAGTCCTAAGGACTATCATTATCAAAACTCTTAATTGATATACAAGTTTTTAATACATATCTTACAATTTTAATAATATTATTTAAGGTTATTATTATATTATGGGTTTTGCTAATGACATGCATCATAATTTTGTACTTTAACCCTTAACTAACTCCCGGATTTTAGGAAATACCACACCTTTTGAATTGATGTACAACTCTTTATGCCTTATTGACAGCCCTAAGGGCTGTCATTAGCAAAACCATTATATTTTTCATAATTTTTTACTAGGAAACAAATGCAATGGTTATCATTGCCATAGTTTATATGTTAACCCGGTTGGCTAGGTTATAAAACCCGATCATTTTTTTTTAACCACAAGGGTGGGCGTGGTTGGTAAGACATGGGCCTCCTATGTGGGAGGTCCCGGGTTCGAACCCCGTGAAACCCCCCTTGTGGCCACCAGCCTCCGTTGAAACGTGGGTCCCCCTCTGTGCTGAAAATGCTGGGTCTCGTATATCGAGCCCAAGCAGAGGTGTGGATATCATTGTTAGGTGATTTACCGGGGAATGCACCTGTTGCTGGGTCGGGTGTCCGGTCACAATATGTGGCCAGTGTCAATGGTACACTCCTTTACCATTTTTTTTTATTTTTTTTTAAAACCCGATCATTTTATTAATAATAATTAAGAGTCCTTAAATGTATAAAACTAACAAAAAGTAGTAGTGTTGATTAGGGGTGAGCATAGCCGGGTACCCGTCGGTTCCGACCGGAACCGGAACCTCTTGTACCGGTTCCTCGATTTTCGGAACCGGAACCGGAACCTCTTGTACCGGTTCCTCGATTTTCGGAACAGGAACCGGAACCTCCGGTTCCGGTTACCCTATTTGTAAAAGCGTAAAATTAAAATAAGATGTGAAGCTTAAATAATAATCATTTTTTTTGTCATTTTATCAACTAATCTTTGAATAATCATAAACTTCAAACACTTAAACATATGATTGTCTATATATTATATCATTTGAACACTTTGTTTAGACTAATTAATGACTAAACTCATTAAAAATTACACAAAATTTCTCATATTGTTAGATTTGTACATTAAATTTATCATATATATATATATATATATATATATATATATATATATATATATATATATATATATAATATTTTAACAAATATAGACCGAATAATCGCCGGTTTCGGTTATCCGCCGGTTACCTATTTCTAAATTTTGAGAACCGGAACCGGAACCTCTTAGGGCGGTTCCATAATTTTAGGAACCGGAACCGGCGGTTCCAACGTGGTTCCGGTTCCAATTCCAGTTATCCGGGTTTTCTGCTCACCCCTAGTGTTGATGATTAAATATAAACATTCTATTTTTAATACAATTACCGTCCTAATTCCACTGTTCATTAATATATTGAAAGTCTGTTTAGAAAATGCAAAGGATTCTGAAACGGAGTTAAATAGAAAGAGAAAAAGATGTTTGAAAATATCATAAGATGAGTTATAATATTATAATACAGTTAGAATACTATGAATATCAATATCAAATGTATATCAAGGCGGCAAGGCATGTTGGTTAGGCCCCTCCATTTCTTCCTTTGGAATCAACGATCGAACCTTGGTACTTCTTTCTTTTTAACTTCTAATTGTAGTTTTTTTTTTTTCTTTCAAGAGAGACATATGGTATTCTTTTAATATAGTTACTTCTTAGTTGTGGAATTCAAACACAATCATCATGTATTATAATTTTTCACTACAATATAATTCTTTTTTATTTTAATCAATATCATATTTTATATTAGAAAACATATAATTAACTAAACTGATACACAATTAACATTTTAAAATATCACTATGAAATGTGGTCCTGATTGAGGTGAAAATTAAGCAAAAAAACTCGCTGCAACGCGCGAGCATTATATTACTTGTTTTTTATATTGAAGCCTCTTTATTAATCAGTACGAGACAGCATGCCATGTGCGATGCACGGGCTTAATCATCATAAAACTGTAAAGTATGAATAAAGCAAAGTGTGTCAAGCTCTCAACGGCGCGTGATAATCAGGGGAGTGCCATTACACAAACCCGCAGGCAATAAGAATCTCATGAGTTTCTGTTTTGACCGAAATGATGATTGTGACCCGACCCGGGTCCGGGCCAATACGGGATAGCAACATGTATGAGTGCATATACGAATGCAGGATACATGACTAGATACAAACATTGTGTAGTTTCAAGATTTAATGGTGCGTGCGTCCGGTCAACAGGAAAGTCAGCCGTGGTTGAGTTTGTGGAATCCATTGAATCGCATTCTTCTTACTATAGTGTTGGTATGAACGTATGGTCAACGGGTTGTTGATGGATTGAACCTCAGGTTGTGACGGGTTCCCGGGGTAATCGTGGGAAGAAATCATCTTCTTTGGAGATTACACAAATTTATGAAAAACAAAAATGGAAATGAATACAATGTTCAAAAAATCCCGATTGAAGTTTGACTTTTATATTTAAATGACCTGCAATAAAAATGACCCGATTAGCACAATTTTCAGTGAAGTGATACTTACATTGCCAGCTACAATATCAATTTTTCTCCTAGAACTATTGCTTAGCGTGATGAAATATTTTTGAGCGTGGCTTGCAACTTGAGTTAGTGTTCTTGTAATCACATAAATTCTTGCAATTCCACTCCAATAAAATTTTCCGAGTTTTTGTAAACCTAATAAAAACATCCTATCTTCTTCCTATGTCCATGGAACACCTGAAAAACAAATGCAAACATCCCATTTTATAAAAAGATGCAAACTTTAATACCATTAAAGTGTTTACATGACAATTAATCGTCAACCCAATTGTAACCAAATTAAGCAACATAATTGCAATAAAAAAGTGTATAGAACCTCATAATTATAACAAACTATAGAGTATAGATCATAAACTTTTTATTATAAAGTTGTGGCCTGTGAGAATAATGCTTAACAACATTTTAAATCCAAAATTTAGGATTAAGTTGATTGTTAAAATGTAATCAATTTAACCTCATAATCATCTCAAACCGACAGTAATTACCTTTTTTCCTTTCGTGGCTTGAAGACGACCCGACAATCCATCAGTGATCTGAATCCAAATAACTTCAAACTTTGATTATCTTACTACTATATAAAGCATTTAGGCCTACCTCATTAGGCAAGTTTAAGGAGCTCCTTAAACTTGATTTTAAGGACCTTTCCACTTTTGTTAGTTAGTTCTCTACCTTAAAAATAAATAAATCACGGCTAATAAGATTCGAACCCAAGACCTCTCCTAACTTATCACAATGTGTTAACCACTTGCTATAAATTACACTTTGGTAACAGCACCCACACTTAATAACAAAAGTCTGTTACTCGAAAACCATATTACCCAATAACATTAAATATACGACGCTGTAAATCATCAACTCTTACCAAAATCCACATTTCCATTTAATTATTTATTTCTAGCAACAATTATTACCGTGTAAACGAATAACACTTGCTCGTCACGAAATATGATTTCTGGGTACCCGCCGCCGCATTGCGCGGGTACCCTGCTAGTGTGCCATTACCGGTTTGTAGAGGATGGTTGAATTTAAGGACGGTTCAATTAGTTTTAACTTTTAAGGCATGTAATTAATTGCTTAATTAAAACTTTTATTTAAAGAATTAGTTTTAATTTAGGAAGATTGGTTTCAATTTGCCACTACCTCACCGAAGAAATAACTTCAAATTTAATACACTACATCATTACACTACAAATTTATTGATATATTCAATTTGAGGACGGTTCATTTCAAGGCTACATGAAGATTACGTTTCAAATTTCAATAATTAGTTTAATTTAAATTTAATACATAACGTTTTAAATTTTTTTTTTTTAACAACAAAAGGGAACCCGACAAGGAGCTTCGGCAATGCCATCACCCCCGACAAGAACCCCAAATATATTAGAACATACGCTAGTGAGAAACTAGCATAAAAATTACAGTGGTACAATCCAAATGACTAATACATAACAAAAAACATATTAAGCACTACAACTACTAAGCTTGAACTCTCCAATAAAAACATCAGCCTCATAATACCCTGAAACTCACCATTTGACCCGATATTACCGAACCAGAAATTGTAATTAACAAATCGATGGATCGGACAGCCAACTCCCCCACTCCCGACTGATCCCTCTTCCCTTTGATCTATGTTTGATCCATGAAAACGAATCGGCCTGTGCTTGCAGGAACGAGTAATGTGTACACCCTATCTTTTTTTCAAAAACCGACTTATTTCTGAAATTCCAAATCTGCCAGAGGTTCGAAATTAAAGCAGACATAAAATGGTCATGAATCACCTTTGAAAAACCCACCCGCATACTCCAATTCCGGACCTGTTCGATACTAAACACCTGCCCAATATCGATGTTCCACCACTTACAAAACCGTAGCCAAAAATCTCGAATTGCAGTACAGTTCCAAAATATATGCAAATCATCTTCAATTTCCCTATTGCACATACAACAGACGGCAGATTGTAACATAATACCTCTCTTTAGAAGGTTGTAGCATGTCGGAAGCCTATTGAGCAAAAATCTCCAGTAGAATATATTAATCCTAATCGGGATAGTCTTTGACCAATAAATATCAAGATTAGGCCGTGGACCTAACAGAACCCCATCAAAAGCTTTTCTGGCCGACGACACCAAGAACACTCCATCATTTTCAAAAGCCCAGGTCCATTTCAGCATGCCCGTTTCAGAATTTAACGATGCCTGAAACCAAGAATCTATCGGTATATTAATTTTATTTAAGTGATCCCGTACCTTGGTGATGTTATTCCAAACCCCCGGGAATTTGCTCGTTGGAATATAATGTTGCGGAATATTATGTAATGCTACAATAACATTCTTCCAAAGAGAGTCATTTTCATTCTTCATTCTCCACCACCACTTAGATAATAGGGCCAAATTTTGAGCTTTAAGGCTAGGGACATTGAGACCGCCCAAGTTGATGGGAGCGTGGATTTTACTCCAACTAACCCAATTAATTTTCCGATCACCGTTTTTTGATCCCCAAAAGAAGTTAGCCCGAATGGATTCTAATTTTTTGATTATGGTTTCGGGGACTTTAAACATGGAGAAGTAGTAAATGCCTAATGCCCCAAGCACAGATTTAATGAGAGTTAGTCTTCCACCATATGACAAAGTTGAGGCTTTCCATGCGGATAATTTTTTATAGAATTTGTTGACAATACCATCCCAATGCACCACTCGGTTCATAGACGAACCGATAACCAAACCGAGGTACTTACAAGGAAATGTACCTATGTTGCAATTCAAAGCCCTTGCAACCCGCTCCACTTCATCATTTGGAACACCAATACCGAATATATTACTTTTTGACATATTGACTTTAAGACCGGAGGCGAGATAGAGACAATTAAGTATACGGTTTAGGTTTTTTGCATTGAATTCCGACCAATCCCCGATGAAGATTGTATCATCGGCATATTGAAGATGGGAGATTACGGGGCCATCATTAGGGAGACTAATACCATGGAATACACCCTTTTCCATAGCTTCACACATGGCAATATGTATACATTCTACGGCAATGATAAAAAGAAAAGGCGCCATTGGGTCACCTTGTCTAAGCCCTCGCTTGATACCGAATTCCGATGTAGGAGACCCGTTGAGAAGTACGGATGCCCTAGCGGAAGTAAGGCACATGCTAATCCAACTTCTCCATTTCGACCCGAAACCCATTTGTTCCATAGTCGAGTCTAAGAAACTCCAATTTAGAGTGTCGTAGGCCTTTTCAAAATCCACCTTAAATATGAGAGATTGTTTTTTGGATTTTTTACACCATGAAATGATCTCACTCAAGATAATCGGCCCGTCAAGGATATTCCGTCCTTCAATGAAAGCCGATTGTTCACCACTAACCACATCGCCAATTACCAATTTAAACCGGTTTGCTAAACACTTAGCAATTATCTTGTAGAAACTACCGACAAGACTAATCGGTCTATAATCACTCAACTCAAGAGGAATTTCACACTTTGGGATAAGAGTGAAAAAAGACGAGTTACAGCCATTATTTAAATTCCCCCCATTTTCAAACGATTTTACCGCGTTCATTAAATCATCTTCAATAATATTCCAAAATTTTTTATAAAAGGAGAAAGTAAATCCGTCCGGGCCCGGAGCTTTTTCAACCCCACAATCCCAAACCGCCTTTTTTATTTCTTCCCGTGAAAAAGCAGATTCGATTATGTTCTTTTTGTCAATCGACAGAGTTTTGAATTTGTTGCTAACAAACATTGGTCTTGCTTGGTTGGTTTCGGAGAATTTTTTTGAAAAATGGTTGTAAGTACCTTTCTTCATATTCTCCGGCTCTTCATTCCATATTCCATTGAAAGAAAGACCATGTATAAAATTCTTACGGTTATTATGGTTTAACGAGCCATGAAAAAATTTAGAATTTTCATCTCCGTCCACCTTCCATTTTATACGAGCTTTTTGCCTTATGTCACGAATCTTGCGTGTTTCTATTTCCCGAATTCGTAAGTCAGCATTTACTCTCTCCTTTTTTTCACTGTCATTAAGACCAAACACATCTGCTTTGCAATCTAAGTCATTTATAATTTTCTGTAACTCGATACCTGACTGATCGGTGGCTGCCGCCCTCCACTGTTTGATTGCAGATTTAACATCTTTTAATTTTTTACAGAATGTTTGGATCGGTGGAAATTGGGCTTTAATTTTAGTTCCCCAGGCCGCTGCAATCACCGGTTCAATTGTGGGATCAGCCGACCACGAATTGAAATATTTGAAATATGTTGGCCCGAAATCGACATTTGCGGATTTTAGCAATAAGGGGCAGTGATCACTAAAACCCCTAGGTAATATGTTAACATTTGGGTTTTTCCACACCTGAAAGAAATTGTTAGTGACCAAAATTCTGTCAAGCAGGCTTAATTTCCCACTGTCGGGAGTACTTCTCGAGTATCTTCTTCCTCCCATTTTTATTTCGTGTAGACCTGCATCGTTTATGAAATTGTTAAATATTCTAGCACCACCTGCTGAAAATGACGACCCTGCTCTTTCCGACCTCTTCCTGACTTCGTTAAAATCACCGAATAACACCCACAACCGTGCTATGTCTGCTTTTATGATTTCAGTGATTGTGTTCCACAGGAAAACTTTTTTCTTCGAATCCTGTGGAGCATAAATATTGAAAAACCCACAATTGATATTAGACCCTATAATCGTCCCCTTGATTAACATAAAACCGTCTCCCTTGATTGAGTTATCTACTGATATCCAAGATGGATCCCAGACAGAAAGGATTCCACCGGACTTTCCATTTGACTCGATATAGTCAAAATCCAACCCTGTTCTTCCCCAATAAGATCTAACAGTGCTTACTTCAATTTGTTTTTCCATTGTTTCTTGCATACCGAGAAACTGAACTTTGTTTGCCTCCTTAATACCTTGTATCCACCTTTTTTTTAGGATGCAATTAACACCCCTAATATTAATAGAGAGGAGCTTCATCAGGAAACAGTTTTTAAACCTGTCCCCTTAATTAAACTTCTAATTTGATTCCCATATTCGTCCATCTGGAACCCCACTAGGTTCCCAATTTCAATTGTATTATGAATTTCATCAGATGTAGGAGCCGAGGCATACGTACCGACAGAATTGGATGGATGAGTCGACTTCGAAGACTTCTTCTTTGATCTGCCTAAATCCCTCATTAAGTTCGTAGATAATTTTCCAAATGTAGGCGGCAAAGGGCAGAACTTAACTGATGAAGAGGTCGAATTGCATGGGCGATTTAAATCAATAGTCGGCATACTTTTACACTCACGATTATCGCCGTCGTGATAATCCCCAATTTGGTCGTCATCCGAGTCTTGATTATGTGGACTCTTGTCATCAGATTGATTATCATCCTTAGTGGGCTTCACAACTGAAGAATCCTCCAATGTAGTAACGGGTTTAAATCCAGAAGGTGGGCCGACCTCATTCACCTTATTTGGGCTAAATATTTTAGTACCAGTTGGGCTTGAGTGATTTGATTCCCCAAAATCATTTGAGGAGCAGTTATCCAAATTGGGAACTACCCCATTCTCCACAGCTGTTCCATCATTATTATTAACTCCGGGAACCCCACTATCGTATTCCCCAACAAAAGACGATTCCAATTCTCCATGTTCGTCCACGACGTTTTCATTTTCCGCTAACACTGGGAATTCCGGCGGCGGTGTGAAAACCGGTTCATCATCTTCATCTTGTCCCTCGTAATCGACAGACTTATCATTCTCATCGTCCTCGTCATCCGTCGAACCCCAATGTGAAACATCAGAATCAATAAAATCCTAATTCACGTGAGGACCTTCTTTATGTTTACGTTTCAATAATTATTTTTAACTGAAAATACAAATCGTTTTAAATTTTGAAACTTTTGAAACGCGTTTTTATGTTTACGTTTCAATAATTATTTTTAACTGAAAATACAAATCGTTTTAAATTTTGAAACTTTTGAAACGCGTTTTTATAAAATGGTATTAAAGACTATGTAATTTCTAATTTTACCCTTATCTCCTACTTATTTAAATGCACCACGCGAAAAAGATGATAATTTCTAATTTTCGGGTCGACCCTTCCAAAATTCAATAAAATCCTAATTCACGTGAGGACCCATTCAAAACTTTTTGCCTATTTTTAAAATTTTCTAATAGTTAACATGTTAAAGCAATTAGCTTAAAAGTCATTATCAATCATCGATTGAATCTAGTGCATGGTAATGACTAATGTTAAATAAGAGAGCAAAAATAAAAATAAAAAATAGATATACACATGTAATATTCGACCGGTTAGAATATTTGTACATCAATTATCAAAACTCTACATCAATTATCAAAACTCATAAGCATAAATTTCTACAGCACTTAGTGTTTCTTTTTGGTCCCCAAGGGCCATCACCCTCACGGAAATGTAGATAACCTTTTTTAAGAATCCACTTTATATATATGTTTCAAAAGTTTCAAATCAGTAAACATTTGGGTGAAAGTGGGTGGAACTTGGTAGTGGCATTTGCCCATTCTTTCACGACCCGTCCATTTTACCACTTCTTCTCATTATAACAATGTATATTTAGAAACTATTAATGGATTAAGTGTGGTAAATAAGAATGTTAAAGTAAGTATTCATTAGACATGTTATCCTATACCCAAACCAGATTGTGTGTGAATATGATTACTGATGTAATTATGGTTGTTCACAAATTTAAAGAACAAGGAATTTAAGGTCCGCGCGTTGCCGCGGATTTTTTTACGAAATAAAAGGTTTGCAACTGTGTACTCCCTTCGTCCCATTTTAAATGTCCATTATACTATTTTAGTTTGCCCACAAAGAGTGTCATTTCCTAAATTTCAACCAATCAAAAAACATTTAAGTGGGAAAGAGAAAATTTGATTGGTGACATTATATAATTAATGCACTTTTCTTAAACTGTGTGATTTTTTGTAGTGGACAATTAAAGTGGGACGGAGGGAGTAATATATATTAAGTAGAACTTTTATGGATTGTCTAAACTTATTTTCAGTTAATATTTTTGAATATAATAATAATTTTAAAATTCTATATATATCACATATTAATAATTTAACAACCTTGGTTAGGTGGATCCGATTTACTTACGAACAATAGTTATATTGTATTTTATTATGAGAATTGTATTATACTATGTGTAATTTCAACCTTTTTAAATATCTTTAAAATCTAGTTATATTCAAACTTGCCTACTCTTAGTTTTTATTTACACTTTAAAGCTAAATATATTAAAATTTAGAGTATACAAATTTATTTAATAATCAATAAGACTGTTTTATATGTTTTAATTATTATCCAATTGTAAACGTTAATGGGATCAAAATTCTTAGTAACCAAAAATTATTAAAATATTTTATATGAATTTAAAACTTATCTCTAAAAGTAAATATGTAATTTATTAAAGAAAAATGATATTTGTGTCTACAATTTGTGCATACTCATAGGCTTATTTACTTCTAAACTTAACATGTGTTATCCACTAATTCGTTACCTTCATATCTGTCATTTATTTTAACACTTGTTATGATCAAATTGTTAGGCATATGAATAGACACATTTAATAGGCACAAATATCATTACTCTTTATTAAAATATTTTAAATGTTAAATGGGCATTGAAACTGTCAGGATCGATTAACTATGAATTAGTTAATAAACACCTATAGATCTAATTGATAATATAAGTTACAGCGGATTAACACTATATCAATATGTTTAAAAACAATGAACTGTAAGAACAATATGCAATAATATTAAGAACACAGTTTCACAAAAAGCTTCAATGTATATTATTGATTAACAATACACACGTACGTTTACAATTCGTAAGGAACTATATATAATAGTCCTTGAAGCCTAACTATTTACCCTAGTTATTCTAGGACTTGATTTACATCGAATTATAAAAGATATACATTGAATAACATTCTATAACTAACTCTGCGAAGATCTCGGACTTGATATGCTTCCAAAACGCGTACCAGTAGTAATACCATTCATCAGTAGTAAATAAGCATCGTCAATAGTAACTCTGGTAATCAGTAGTAAGTCCAAAACCATCATCAGTAGTAACTACTAATGATCAGTCGTATCTTCAATATGTGCATGATCAGTAGTAAGCTAGTTATAGACTTCACCAGTATCAACTCATCAGTAACAAGTGTTTCTGCCCCATCAGTAGTAATCATAGTCTTCATCAGTAATAACTATGATCAGTACTAACTGCAGCATCAGTAATAAGTTGAACTGTGATCTGCTCCAACAATCTCCCCCTAAACTTATTGATTCTCTTTCAATCAATTAAGTTTCTTTTGTTCTTCTTCTTCCCTCTTTCTTTTCTCTAGGGTTCTTTGATTCTGTTGTTTTCTTTGTTCAATGATGTATTTGCTGTTTTTCTTTGTGAAATAATTCAATTTGTTCTGGAACATTACATCATCATATGGCTTCATCATTGTGTTTGTGAATATCTGATACATGATCTTTTCAGAATGTGGATATTCTTTTTCATACAAGTATAGCTCACATCTTTTGCTTGATCTTTCAAAGAAGTACATATTTGCAGTTGGGATTACATTCCAAGCATATACATTTTCTGGATTTGTAAATAGTTCTGGGTAGTTATCTGGATAAAATGCAGCATCAATCATTCTTGTTAAATATCCAGCACCAGATTCTTTCCATGATTTCTTTGTCATCCTTGGTTTTCCAATGATCAGAAGTTTTATAACATCACTTCTTGAACAGGATCTAATCAATGGTAACCATCCAGTAAATCTTTGAACAGCTTTGTCTTCCCTTATAATTTCTATAACATTATTAGGCATAACTCTCCAATTGATGATTGGATAGTTTTGAATGGGAGCAACAGGTACTTCAAGAACAGGAATAATTTGTTCTGTTTTTGATTTCTTTTGAGCACTCTGTTCTTGAGTATGAGCCTTTCTTTTCTTTGTTTGGGGAGTTGAGGATTCACCAGTAGTTGATATACTACCAGTTTTAATTAATCTTGGACTGATTGGAATTAAGGCTTTTGATTTCTTTTCTTCTTTAGCTTCTTGTTCAGCCAATTCTTTCTTCTTTGCAGTACAATATTTCTCTATGATTGTGATCATCTTCATTCTGCCAAAGGACTTTGCACTGTGCCCTTTTGATTTTAAATATTCAATCATATTTGTCTTCTGTTCAAATACATCATCTGTTAATTCACTTTTTGTTCTTTTGCATTCAGATACCAGATCTTCAAGACACTTTAAATGTTCTTCTTCAACTTTTCTAAGTCTTTTAAATTCTGCTTTTTGAGCTTCTAACTGCATATCTGTTATTTGAACAGGTACTTCAGCTTCTTGAGATTTTTGAGTAGCCTTCTTTTTCTTTTCTTCAAGAGCTTGATACATAGCTACCTTTTCTAAGTATCTCTTGTGCTTTACCTTCCATCTTGATTGTTTATCACCTCTGACAAGATTGATTTTGTTCACCATGTAGTGACCTAGTGCTCTGTTAGGGTAATCTTCATCATAAATTTCTTTACCCTTTCCAACACAAGTTGAAGGTGGAGGTGGAATATATTTCATATCTGGAACACCTCTGATTATTATTGATGGAGAAAATAATCTAAGTTCATTTTGTTGAAGAATTTTTGGATGTTGAGGAAGTGTGCATTCATCAACTTCAAACCAGTTCACATTATCATCAATGTCAGGTATGATAAGTGGTTGATCAGGTGTTGGTGGTTTGGTGATGACTTCAAAACGTTCCCTTTCAATTAGCTCTGGGATCTCTAGTTCTTCCTCTTCAGTAGTAACCAAGGTAGTTACTACTGGTGTGACTTCAGGAGTTACTACTGATAGGGCATCAGTAGTGTTTGGTGCAATTGTTTCCCCTTCTTGATTTACTACTGCTATGATATCAGTAGTAGGAATTACTACTGATTCTTCTATAGGTTCATCAGTAGTAGGTTCAACAGTAGTATCCATGTCTTCTAGGCCTTCATCATTAACCTGGCCTTCATCAAGTTTTGTTTCTTTGAGATTGAGGAGAGAAGTTGCTGCTGCTGCAATTGATTCATCTATCATACTTGAATGTTGTCCTTCTCCCCCTTAGTGAGCTCAACTGATGGAGCATCACTATTATCAACCTTCTTTTTCAACTTTCTAATGATTCTTGTTTGTTGAAGAAGCCTGTGCTCATACATTCTCATTCTCTTGTTGATGGTATTAATATGCTTCTTCATAACTGACATGGCTTTTCCTTGATTTGTTAGATATTTCAGACAGTCTTGTACAATGGTTTCAAGGTTTTCCATCCTATCCGTCAATTGGTTTTGTTTAATACTGCCCTCACTCCATCTAGCAAGATCATCAGGCTCACTAACAGGTACATTGGCTTTAAGGTTTTCCATCCTTTCCGTCAATTCAATTGTTGCAGTTCTACCCTCATCACTTCTTGGTGATGAAATGGGTTGTTTGGACACTCTCTTCTTCCTAGAAGAAGCAGTAGTGCCCCCCCTTGTGGTTTCTTGGCACCGGGGTCCTCTTAGTAATTCCTCAAAAGAGTCATCACTTAGAGTTGCCGAGGTCTGGGTCTTAGTGATGTTCTCACTGTCCTGTGCACCCACCTTTGGGGCATCAGTAGTGAGAGCCCTTTCCTCATGTCCTCTCTCCTCCTTGGAGGACAACTCTTGCAGCCTGGGGTTTGACTCAATTTGTCCCCTGGGGTCCTTGAAGGAAGTTTTCTTCCTTTTATAAATAGTATATATTTTGGGTTACATTTGGTAGGTCTTCCACAGAGTGAAGAGTAGCACTCTGCAGATTTAATTCATGTTCCTGGGACACATTCAGGACATCTATTTGAGTGGGTGATTGAGTGATTGTTTGGGGTGGTGTTTGGGCTGCATTTGGGGGTGATGGAGTGGGTTGAGGTTTAATTGGGGTTGTATCTTTGATTGAACCTCTGCAATATGTTGTTGATCTTTGACCATGTTAGGAAACAGAGGGGTTTCCTTGCCCGGAAATTTAAATTGTTTTCTCATATTAGAGAAAACTTTCTTGTTCAACTCAGGAGTTATAAAAATATTTTTAGGAGTTGACAAGTTTTGTAATTCACAGTTTAAAATATGTTGAAGAAATCTGGGATACATTAAAAATTTTGAAGCACTAAGATTTCCCAACATACCTTCAAAAATCATATTTGAAAAATTAAATACTTGGTCTGTGCATAAACAAACAACAGCAGATGCTATTGATTTGTTAAACTCATTCCAGGTACTTCTTTTGGGAGAAATACAATGTTGAATGTTGTGTACAAGAAATTTCCATTGTGGGGAGAGAAGACCTTTTTGAAAAGTGACAATGTCAAGTCTTCCCTCATATCCCATTTTACTTAAAATTTCAACAATGTGTTCCTTAGGAAGAGAAAACATACCTTCATCATCATGTAGTTGCAGATGGTGTCTGATGGATTGTTCAGTTATAGTGACAGTTTTTCCATCCACGGTTGATTTGATCATTGACATAGTCGACCCTTCGGTTCGTTCAACATTTGTCCAGAAATCAACCAAGTGTTGTTGATATGCTTTCGGATTTACAGTTAATGCAAACTTTTGTTCCGTCTGGATTCTTTAGGAATGCACACATGTTGTGAAAATCTGAGTATTTGAGAGTTGTTTGAACATCAAGAGATTGTAGAGTTGCCATTGTTTCTGTATTTTGAGAAGTTTTGATCGTCTGATTTGAGAGAAACAAGTATGAATTTTGTTACTGGTGCAGGGTTTATGATTGCGAGTTAGGGTTTATCGAGAGGATTTAGCAAATCGATGAGAGGATAATGCTAAACTAATCAACTTCAGCTATTTATATCTTACGATTTATCCTGCAAAAATACTAAATTGCCCTTCGAATCATAACACAACGGCTATTTTCATGATGGTTAGTTTGGTAATTTGATAGTTGAAAGACCAGTAGTAAATTAGATGCCAGTAAGAAAACGTCAGTAGTATCTAAGAACATCAGTAGTAACTAAGGATTTTGACATCAGTAGTAACTATTGTCATCAGTAGTAACTAATGAATTGCATTACTGACCTAACTTACAAGACCAGTAGTATATGTGGATACCAGTAGTACTGTCTTACCAGTAGTATTTGTGTATACCTAATACACACCAGTAGTAGTGACCTACCGGTAGTATTTTGTGCACACGCCTACATACCTGTAAAGCAGACCTACCAGTAGTAAAACACTTAAACAAATAAATAACTTTTTACAACAAAAACTTTACACATGATTTTGAGTGAGAAATTAATTTATTAAAATCATTCCAATACTGCTAACCAAGAAGCTGAATCTTCCTACATCAAATGCTTTTGTAAAAAGATCTGCTAATTGATTGTCAGTATGAATTTTAACTACTTTGATTAACTTTTTTTCATTGCAGTCTCTTATAAAGTGAAATCTTATTTCAATGTGTTTAGTTTTAGAGTGTTTTACTGGATTGTTCACAATACTAATAGCACTTTGATTATCAATAAAAATGGGAGTTTTAAGGATAGAGATACCAAAGTCTAGCAGCTGGTTTTGAATCCAAAGTACTTGAGCACAACAAGCAGATGCAGCTACATACTCTGCTTCAGCAGTTGATGTTGATACATTTGTTTGTTTATTGCATTGCCATGACACCAGTCTTGATCCAAAGAACTGACATCCACCAGTAGTGGACTTTCTATCTTGACATTCACCTCCATAGTCACTATATGTGTAGGCTATAAGTTCAAAGGGTGAATCATGTGGATACCATAGACCAAGTGATGGTTTGCCTTTCAAGTATCTGATTATTCTTTTGACAGCCTGCAAGTGTAGTTCTTTAGGTCTTGCTTGATATCTTGCACACACACAAACACTATACATAATGTCAGGTCTTGATGCAGTTAGGTACATCAAAGAGCCTATCATTGATCTATATAAGTGTTCATCTACATCCTCCCCCTCAGCATCAGGATGTAGGTGTTTGTGTGTTTCCATTGGGGTACTTGCACTCTTGCAGTCTTTCATATCAAACTTCTCCAAGATGTCTTTAACATATTTTGATTGGTTTATCAAAATACCATCTGTTCTTTGATTGACTTGGAGTCCAAGGAAGAAGTTCATTGGACCCATGGAGCTCATCTTGAATTTGATTTTGCATGAGATTTTTAAACTCTTTACATAATGAATCATTTGTTGATCCAAAAATGATATCATCTACATAGATTTGCACCAGTAGTATATCATTTTTGACCTTTCTTGTAAACAGAGTTTTGTCAATTGCTCCTCTTTTGAAATCATTCTTAAGTAAGTATGATGACAATGTATCATACCATGCTCTTGGTGCCTGATGAAGGCCATATAGAGCTTTGTCTAGTTTGAATACATAGTCACCATGTTTTGGATCTTCAAAACCTGGAGGTTGGCAGACATATACTTCTTCTTCAATTTTCCCATATAGGAAAGCACTCTTCACATCCATTTGATAGACTTTAAACTTCTTGAATGAAGCATATGCTAGGAATATCCTAATTGCTTCAATTCTAGCAACAGGGGCATATACTTCATCATAGTCTATTCCTTCTTCTTGAGTGTATCCTTGGGCTACAAGTCTGGCTTTGTTCTTGATCACTATACCTCTTTCATCTTTCTTGTTTCTAAAGATCCACCTTGTTCCAATGGCTCTTTTTCCTTTAGGTAGAGGTACAAGTGTCCAAACAGCTTGTAATTTGAATTGAAGGAGTTCTTCTTGCATTGCCTCAATCCAGTTTGAATCCTTCATTGCTTGTTGAATCTTCTTTGGTTCATCCTGAGACAGAAAGCATTCAAACATACATTCATTAGCAATTAAACTTATATTAGACATGTTTGCAGTTAGACTCTTATGTAATTTGCTTCTTGTCTGCATGCTTGAGTTCACATCACTAAGGACTTGATCCAGAGGATGATTCTTTTCAGTTCTAGTGCCATGAACTTTATCAACAAATAGTTGGTTTTCAAGATTGGACTCATTTGCTTCAGGAGATTGTTCCTCTTGAGGTTCTTCATTGTCATTGATGTTTGGTTCATCATCATTTGCTGGTTCATAGTTACTACTGGGATCAGTAGTATTTAGGTTGTTACTGGGATCAGTAGTGTTTGAATTACTATTGTCCTCATTGTCTGAATCACTACTGCTCTCAGAATCTGAGTTATTACTGTCCTCAGTATTAACTGTGGGAACAGTATCAACTACTATGTATCTCATCTTTTCTTGATCAGAATTAAAGGATGATGTTCCTTCCCTTTGAGTATGACCATTTGAATCACCTGCATTTAAATCCATGTTAGTGTTAAAAGATTTGGTTAGATTGTCTATGTTAAATAGCCAATCTGGACCATTTCCTTGTTCATTAGGAATCTTCTCATTAGAGGATACATTGATACTTTCTTCAATAATCCTTAATCTTTTGTTGAACACTCTGTATGATTTGCTTTGAGTAGAGTATCCCACAAAGATTCCATCATCAGCTTTGCAGTCAAACTTACCAATTTGTTCTCTTGTAATCAAAATATAACAAGGACAACCAAATGATTTTAGGAAACTTATGGATGGTTTTCTTTTATTAAAAAGTTCATATGGTGTTTTATGATGTGGCTTAACTATTAATACTCTGTTTTGTACATAACAGTCAGTATTAACAGCTTCAGCCCAAAAAGTGATTGGTAACTTTGAATCTGCTAACATTGATCTTGCTGCTTCAATGATGGTTCTATTTCTTCTTTCAGCTACACCATTTTGTTGAGGAGTTCTAGGTGAGCTGTATTGCCTGTCAATACCTTTAAGATCACAAAAGTTAATTAAGTTAGCATTTTTAAATTCTGTGCCATTATCACATCTTATGGCTTTAACTTTTTGATCAGATGTGTTCTCCAGTTTAACAATTAAGTTCTTGATGAGTTCACTTGTTTCATCTTTTTTCCTGAGAAAGAAAACCCATGTATATCTGGAAAAGTCATCAGTAATAACAAGACAATATTGTTTTTTTCCAATACTCATTACATTTGTAGGTCCAAAGAGGTCCATATGTAAGAGTTGTAAAGGAACAGAAATATAATTTACAATTTTGGACTTATGAGAAGACTTATGTTGTTTACCTTTTAGGCATGCAACACAGTGATGATCACACATGAACTGTTTTGTGGTAATCCAATTACCAAATTCTTTCTTACTAAATTGTTCATATTTTTAAAGTTTGTGTGACACATCCTTCTATGCCAAAGTTCTGATTCAGTAGTGTTTGCCTTGGATATAAAACAGTTGACCTCATTTGAAGAAATGAGTTCTCCCCCTATATCCAGGCAATACACATTGTTTCTCCTTGGAGTTCTCAAAACTACATATTTTTCATCTAAAACAAAATCAGGAGAAAGAATGATGCACTCAATGTCTGTGAAAAGAATTTTATTCTTTTTATCACATACTTGAGACACACTGACAAGATTTTATTTTAACTCAGCTACATAAATACATCATCAAAAGTAATTTTACCATTAGTAACTGTACCTTTGCCTGAAATCTTACCTCCCTTTGGGTTCTCACCAAAGGCCACATATCCTCCATCAAATGACTTGAAATCTTTAAGAATTTGCAGATTTCCAGTCATGTGCCTTGAGCATCCACTATCAATGTGCCATGTTCTACCTTCTTCAGGGATCTGAATGCTCTGCACAAGTAAGTAAAGGATTAGTTAAGTTTGGGAACCCAAGCTTTATATGTCTTGGGTTCATCCTTTGAGAAATAAGATTTGGAAGATTTAATTTGAGACATTCTTGGTACCCATACCTGTTTAGTACTGGTGTTTTGTTTTACTACTGCCCTTTTGGATTTGTTACTGGTGTCTGACCTTGGTCTATACCCATTATTTTTAGCTTTTGAATACTTTACTACTGATGAACCAGTAGTATTTGGGTATTTACCATATTTAGGATGACCAGTAGTGTTTTTAACATGTGGTTTGGCAGCAGTAGTATTTTTAAAATTAGGGTTTTTACCAGTAGTGTTTTGGTACTGGTACCCAACAACATTGTAATTAGGGTTAAGATCAGTAGTAAACCTGTTAAAGTTTCTACTGGTGTTGGAAAACTTAAAATATTGTTTATTTTGATTTGTTTTTCCATTATTTTTGAAATAATTGCTGTTCTTTGGGCTTCCAACTCTTTTATATTGCACAAACCTTGGTGCATTTCTTTCAAATTTTGGTGTTTCAAATTTTTGATATTTTATTTTATTTACTACTGATGAACCAGTAGTATCTTTTAACTTTTGTGTTTTTGCTGTTTCTTTAAAATTTTTAAATTCTTTAAACTCTTTACAGGTAATTGGATTGAAATGACAATCCTTTGCTAAATGATTTACTTTGTTGCAAATAACACATCTTAATTTTTTATCTTTAGCACCTTCAGGTTTTCTTTGATCTAAGAGTTGATTTTTATTTCTTTCATTTCCTCTTCTTAAAATTTTTGGTATATTTTCTGCATCATATTTAGGAGAGTCATCTTGACTTTGTGCTGTGTGAAAGCTTGTATCAATTGAGTCTGTAGTTTGATCATCATCAGAAGAATCATTTGATTCAGCTGTAATTGTGAATTCTATTTCAGATGTTTCATTATTAGATTCAGTTTGATTTTCATTTTTTAATTCATTTATGATTCTTTCTGAACTATCTTTAAGTGGAGGAATGAATTTATATGGAGGTGGTACAGCATGATATCCCACTCCATGCACAACCTTTTCAGTGGTTTGATTACTTGTTAATTCATTAACAATTTGTGAACTTCTTTCAAACTTTTTAATGGTTAATTTGTTTTGTTCTAATTCCATTTGAAATTCTTCTAGTTTGATCAAAGTTTCTTTTAATTTTAATTCAAGATGTTCTTTTTCATAAGTGGTTTGTAGCAATTCTTCTTTTATCTTTTGATTAGTTATTTTATAAATTTTAATTTGATTTTCAAAATCAGATATACAACCATTATACTCAATTCTTCTATTTCTATTTAGAATCATCTCTTCAAGTGTTTCTTTATTAAGTTTTTCTAAATCTTTATAAGCTTTAATGCATTCAGGAGTGCAAGATTTAGAATGTACCTTAGAAGGAGAATCAGTGAAAGCCATGAGAGCTTGATTCTGTGCATGTTCCTCTGCTTGAAAGCTCCAATCATAGCCTTGTCCTTGTTGTGAAACAAGAGCAGTTGAGTTTGACCTCTTGTCTGGCTGAGGACATTCTTTAGCAAAGTGCCCAAGGTTGTTACAGTTGTAACATTTGACTTTAGTTTTGTCAAATCCAGCCTTGTCACCTTTGTTATAGTTCAGGTTTGTTCTACCAGTCCTCTTTAAGAACCTTTTGGTTCTTAGACTCAGCATAGCCATCTGCCACTTAAGATCCATTTCTTCAAGATCATCAGGATTCAGTTGTTCCAAATCATCACTAATTAGTGCAGTATGCACATGACTAGTGAAGAAGGATTCTCTTGCAGCATCTTCACAATCTGCAGCCTTTGCAGTTTCCTGACCTGTTCCTGTACTAGACACAAAAGCAGCATTGTTTGAAGATAAAGTAGGAGTTTTAGAACTTACCTCAGATTCAAACACCCTAAGCTCATTGTATAATTCATCCAGCTCCTTTTCTTCCAGGGCATCACCTTGTCTATATATGACTGTGTACATAGACCATTCTTCTCCCAGAGATCTGAGAAATTTTCTGTTGACATCATCATTGTCAGGTTTCACACCAACTTGATTCAATTCACCAATGAGTTTGTTGAATCTATCAAAGGTTTGAGATAGAGATTCATTCTTTTGGCCTTTGAAGTTTTCAAAGTCCTGTTTTAGTACAGACTTCATGTTTCTTTTGGTGCTTTTGGTGCCAACAAATCTCTTTTCCAGTGCCTGCCACAACATCTTTGCATCATCATATTCAACAAAGAGATGTTGATAGTCATTAGGAATGGCCAGTAGAAGAGTGCTTAGAGCTTTGAGTTCGATTCCTCTGTCTTTCTTCTCCTTTTCACACTTGAGTTTATCTGCTTCAGTTGCAGAACTTGTTGCTTGACCTTGAACGGTTTTGTTTCCTTCGACAACAACTTCCCACATGGAATAATCAGTAATAAGCATGTATTGCTTAATACGATTTTTCCACATTCCAAAGTTATTTGGAGTGAGTATAAGGATTTTATTAGCTTGAGTGCTTTCATTGTTATCAGTCATGATTAACAATCTGTGTGTTTTTTAAAGATTAAAACTTTTTGTTGTTCTTAAGCTTCGTAGATCTAGAGCCAATGCGCTCTGATACCACTTGTCAGGATCGATTAACTATGAATTAGTTAATAAACACCTATAGATCTAATTGATAATAGAAGTTACAGCGAATTAACACTATATCAATATGTTTAAGAACAATGAACTGTAAGAACAATATGCAATAATATTAAGAACACAGTTTCACAAAAAGCTTCAATGTATATTATTGATTAACAATACACACGTACGTTTACAATTCGTAAGGAACTATATATAATAGTCCTTGAAGCCTAACTATTTACCCTAGTTATTCTAGGACTTGATTTACATCGAATTATAAAAGATATACATTGAATAACATTCTATAACTAACTCTGCGAAGATCTCGGACTTGATATGCTTCCAAAACGCGTACCAGTAGTAATACCATTCATCAGTAGTAAATAAGCATCGTCAGTAGTAACTCTGGTAATCAGTAGTAAGTCCAAAACCATCATCAGTAGTAACTACTAATGATCAGTAATATCTTCAATATGTGCATGATCAATAGTAAGCTAGTTATAGACTTCACCAGTATCAACTTACCAGTAACAAGTGTTTCTGCCCCATCAGTAGGAATCATAGTCTTCATCAGTAATAACTATGATCAGTACTAACTGCAGCATCAGTAATAAGTTGAACTGTGATCTGCTCCAACAGAAATCCACTGGCCCAAGAAGTAATTTGACCACATTTTTAGCCTTGTTTCTGTGCAAGCTTACCAACTCAAGCCTCCGTTTATAATTTATAACTCCGTTTCAAAATTTGTTTTATTTACAACTCCGTTTCATATTCTCTAATGAACAGTGATTGACAATGGGAATTGTATTATATGTTAATTACAAATTCACTAAATTCAAATATATTGGAATATAAATAAATGAATATAAAAATCAAATATGGATGGTTAAAGACGTATACTTATGTAGAAGAACACAATTGAATAGAAATAATTATACAAATTAATAAATAAGAGGAATGAATCCACAAAGTGTTATCACAGTAAACAATTAATTGTTAAACAAAATATATAATGAAATTAACAAAGAATCCAAATACAGGCATGAACAAAAGAGAATTCATGCACAATCAGAATTCCGTGAACAAAGATGATTGCATTGCAGATGTGGAATATTGAAATTCTGGAGTTCCTGCAATTATAAGACACGAACATAAACAAATCAAAAAGACGGCAATTGTTAAAAAAAGATAATTCTGAACAAATTGCAAGTGCAGTTAATTAAAGGGGAAATACCTTCTTTTAAATTTGAACGAATTGGATTTATATTGTCCATCTTAGATTGAAGTTATCGGCAATTGCAAGTTGCAGAGCACCGTGTTGGTTTATAAAGCGTTTTGTGAAGCATTTGGGTTTTGGAAGAGAGCAGTTGGAGGACGAACGACATGTATCTGTTCGTCATCTCCTTCGCACCCTTTCAATTTAGGAGTACATCGGTTGATTGAAGAAGACGCCAGTTGATGATGGTTGGGGGATGAACTATGAAGCGGTTTTATATCTCAACCTTAACAGTGGTATATTCAGGGAATTAAACGGAAATGCACAAAGTCTCTAAAACATTTGTTGGGGTTATGTGTAACTGCCAAATATTAAGAAACATAAAAATGTGAAATAAAGCCATTTTAGACGTTGGTTTTTTTTCTTGGGTAACTAAATGGGCTGTGATTATGACATTGAAAGGCTAAATGTTTAAATGGCATTAAAAAGAAGTTTTTTGAACGATACGATCTTGGGCAACTCGTTTTTTAGTATTGTGTAAATGGTATTAATGACTACCGTATTTATTGCAATTTCGATATTGAAACTCGTTTTTTAAATATATATATAGATGTTGAACACTATGCATAAAGGCCAATAACAAGTTGAGCTCATATAGTTTCACTTTCACTACCATATTTATGTTCTTTCGTGCTTATTTGGCATTTCTTAATTCGATTCACTAAAAACCCAATTGTGCCTAACAGATAATCTGTATATTAATTGTTATAAATTACAAACAGATGATATTTACATCTATACATAATTGTTCTTAGCAAATGATTTCTAGCTCAGATGTATTGATACATGAGTTTTCTCTCATATGAGGTGTGAGGTCTGGAGTTCAAATCATGTAAACACTTCTTTGTGGTGCTAAATATGAGAGATATTTCCCTAGAGATCTCTTGGGGTTGAGTTTGCCCTGTAAAAAAACTCGAACCTGATGTACTCGCTGAAATATTATGTGCAGACTTTCATTGTATAATTTGTCGTTTCTAAAAAAAATAAACTCCGCAACCAAGAGCTCAACAACAATTGTCGCTGCCAACCAGCTAAACCGCCGTCTCCGTTAACCTCTATAGTCGTCGCTACCCGCCGCCACATCCGTCACCACCACCACCCCTAACCACATCCGTCACTTCCTCCGACAATCATGACCTTACCCCCATGGCCCCATCCCAGCTGCTGTCCATTTCAAATCGAACAAGCAAATCATTTGGAAATCAAACATTTTTGTGCAAATTTATAACCCTTTTGTGCAAAAGTCAATTTTGAAATACACAGATCGTGTACTCTTTTTAGCTCCTACTATGTACACGTTATTAGTTCATCCTGCAACAAATTGGTAGCATCAACCAGGTGGTGGTTCCACTAGTTTCTATGATCGGGACACTTGCAACTTCATTCTCTCATTAGATCAACCAATTACCCTCACAAAAACCTTAGATTTAACTACAATGGGAAGAGGTGGACATAAAACGGTAGTGGCTGTTGGTGCTTCAAAACTCATACCTGCTATAAACTTATTTGAAGATTAATAACGAAAATTATAAAAGTTATACTATAAATTTTTAAGTATTAAAAAACATTATTATTATTATTGTTATTATTATTTAAATTGAAGGGTTTAATTATACCTATAATACATTTATGATAATAAAAATTAATATTTTACTGTTCATTCAATCTTAATTGGCTGATTAATAAAAAAATTCATATTTTTGGAGGAGCCTGGCTTTCACGTGGGATTGAGGAGAAGAAAAAAGGGTTTCTACAAAAAATTCAAAACTCACCCAAACATAGGGTTTATTTTGTAAATATTTATAAATACTTTTAATTTTACCCTCAAAATTATATTCTAGGTGATTCGAGTTTGTTGCAACTAGCCAACTACAAAGAATTACAAAATAAATTCAAATTTTATATTTACGACATATTTATACTTTTTTTTACAGTTAGATTGTTTTTATTTATTTTTTAATATGTATTAATTTCAACGTTTTAGACATTGTCTTTTAAATGTTAAGAAACCACCCATAATGTACTATTAGTGTTTTTGTAACTACCATATAAATGATCTTATATCATTTTATTTGTTTGTAACTAAAAAATAATGAAATTAAATTTGATCAAAAGCGAATATTAATCTCAATGAAAAAAAAAAGCTTTAAAATCCGCAACAACGTGCGGGCACCCACAATACTCGTTTAAAACAAAAAGTATTACAAGGTAAAAATACTAATTTTCCCTTTTGCATTTAGTCGACATGTCACTTTTGACTTTCTATTCATTTATAATTTAATAATAAGATACTCGCATAATGCGGCGGCAGGTACCATATTAATCATGTTTCGTGACGATTATTGTTTGTTTACATGTTTTATTCTAACGTTTATTGTACAAAAAAGTGATAATTAAAATCATGGCAAACGCAAATGTGTTCATAATTAACAAATGTGTTGTAGTAAAAAAATTTGGGAAGAACACTAAAAGTGGATAATTTTTTGGGTATATGAATAAAAACGACCATTAAAATGAAGCAGGTTGCAATGTTGCATATTCGATGGGAGGTAAAGAGAATTATTAAATTAGGAAAGTTATGACATGTTTGAATAAAAGTGTATATGAGATGAAAATATTTTAAAAAGTAAAGTAATAGAGTAGTTAAATTGGTACTGATGTCTGACTTCAAACAACTTCTGGGTTTCTCATCGTTTATATTCATATGCTTATATTTACTTTTAAACTTGAAACGTGTTTTCAACTAATTCTCTTTCCACATAACTTCCTTTGATTTTGACACTTGTTATGATTAAAATGGATAAAATATAATATGAAGAAATAATAGGAAGAAATACAATTACTATTTTGTAACTCAACCCAGATAACCAAATTTTTTATCCGTGCTCACCTTTCCTCTACATATGTTTACAATTATTACACTCAATATTTTAATTAGGTTAAAATTCTAAAATTTGAAAACCGACACATAAGATTTTGTTGAGATGATATCAATATATCATAAACTACCGACAAGTGGCATCTCATGTTTTATAGATAATACTAGGTTATAACCCGTGAAAAATCACGGGCTGTCACTCTTTATACTGATCGTTAAGAATATATAATACTCCGTACAAAGTTTTTTTACCAGATTTAGTTAGACCTATATTAGATTTTTAACGTATAAAAAAGATGAATATATTCATAAGAGGACCAACTGGGTTGCAAAACACCTACATCATTTCAAAGACAAAAATTCAAAATATGATTAAAAGGAAGTCCAACATCCAATGACAAATTATGAAAATGTTTAATAAAATAAATCAAGATAAATTTCTAAAAACTTCTTTAAATACAACGTTTGAAGTTTTATTTGTCACACCGCCATCTTTATCTTCTATTAAAATCTTCAGTCCTTTTCTGCTTTTTACTCTAGATAATGCGACATACAATTGACCGTGTGAAAAAACAGGCTCTCTCAAATACAGACTCACCTTCGACAATGATTGACCTTGACTCTTATTAATTGTCATAGCAAAACAAATAGAGAGTGGAAATTGCCTTCTTTTAAATTTAAAGGGGATTTTGGCGTCAGATGGTGTCAAAGAGAATCTTGATATAAAAGTACGATATCCAACATTGTTCCCAGATATAACAACTGCTTCTATAACACGGACACCCAAAGCCACAATCTGAAGTCTTGTACCGTTGCATAAACCATTTTTCTGGTCAATATTCCTTAATAACATAACGGGGACACCGACTTTTAAAACTAACTGATGATTTGGCAATCCACCAATTTTAATACCATTAAGCACGTCCGGTGAGTACAAACTATCATCAAACCCTTCATTCAAAAACTCTTCAGGACAAATGCTATCAGAACTTAAATATTCCTTGGCTTCTCCCGGGAAAATAGCTAAAAAACGATCATTAATATCCCTAACAACTTCGTTTTTAGGGGTGAGTATTGCTCTTTCTTGAAAATAGCCAGGAGTATTTATGTTTTCTAGCAAAGAAGGATAAACAAAATCAATCAACGCACTTAACGGGTCTGCAGATGTTGAAATTAGAAGATCTGGGTCAATATCAATAATTGCGTTACCATCATTCGCCCCACCAATTTTGCCTTCGCCAATATCAAGAAGCCAATTTGCAAATGACATTGTTTCTTCAATATCAGCTATATCACTCCCCACTGTCAACCTCATGTTTTTTGTTAACGTTTTAACTTTGCAGCTTTGCCATATATATGATGAACTCAACGATGCATTTACTATATCTTGTTTGCTCCCGTTTGGCACAACCGGTAGAATCTGTCTGAAATCTCCACCAAAAACAACAACTTTTCCTCCAAATGGTAGATCACTGTTCACATTATTACCAGCTCTTAAAATATCTCGAGTGTTCTATCCAACGCTTCAAAAGCATGCTTATGAACCATTGGCGCCTCATCCCATATTATAAGCGATATTTTTTTTATTAGCATCGCCACATCGTTGTTTGGCGTTATAGAACACATTTAAAAAGGTTACTATAATAGTTGTTAATTTTTCCAAATTGAACAATCATGGTTATCTTTCTACTGCTCTTGTTATCATCCATGTATTTCAGCATGTTATACGCAGTTTCTCCCCATAGAGTAAGCTTTAACGGTGTAGAGCTAAATAAAATTAAAAAATTAATAAATAAAAATTAATAACATTTGGAAAAAAAAAATTAATATAGAAAATGTTAAGATAGACATACTCTATGTTGTGCAGAGTCATAGTAAGTCTGTGTTTAGTCTGATTAGGGTTGGATTTATCCAACGTTTCAACCTCAAATATCTCTCCGATGATGTCTAGTAATTCGTTTTCATATAACACAAGGTATAAATATAATAATAGTTAGTATAGTAAAAGTTAATATTAAAGTATTTACATTAGAATAAATATATTATGAATGTGATAACTTACCAACAGACACATCAACCATTAATTGGTTGGAATTAATTTTTTCAAATTCTTCAAATTGAAAACCATGTTTTGTTCCATTAAAGTCAGTACATTCCTTTACTCTTGAGTTTGGTCCAAAACAGATCTTTTGATGGTGTTCGGTTATTTTGAAAGACACGGGATTTGTACAGAGAGATGCACCAGTTATGTAGTAATCCTTGTCTTGTTTGAGAGTACATTTCAAGTAGCCTATATTTTTGTTCAAAACATAGGCCTGAATTTTGGATCCCTATAAAATTGAAAATATAGATAACAATGTTGTTTATCAGTATTATAATAAAATAGATACATGTTCAAGTAATAAAAAAATGATTAATTATTAACATCTATATAATATAAATTTTTCGGTATGTACCTCCTCATCCATTAAAATCATCTCTGTTGCATAGATTTTTGTTTTAACATAGCGGTCATGTTGTAGCCATAACCGAATTACACGCACTTTGAGTGCAAAACAGTCTTTGTTATCATTTAGTTGACTGATAAGTACTGTTTCGGTAGAAGACATGTTTTTCCAAGAAACCTAAAAAAAACAAATATTTATTAACTGGTCAGTTTAAAAAACAGTAAATTATAACAGATAGTCTGCATTAATATTATTATTATATGAATTCGTAACAAACTGTTTCGTTTAATATGTTTTAAAATTGTACTAACAGTCAGTTAATATTAACAGTTTGTTCAAAATTGTCATGTTTAATTCCAGTTTGTAAAAAAATTGTCAAACTAATTAAAAATTGTACTAAATTGTCAGTCTAATTATTACTACTTCTATTAAAATCAATTTAAGCAGAAGATTTAAGCGGGGCTGATTTTTATAAATCAGATTGTATTATAAGTCAGTTTCATAACACATAAAAGTATTAAGATGTGTTGATGCAAACATCTTAAACGAAACCCACAAAACTGAGAATTCAAACATCTTAAACATATTAAAACTTTAAAACTTGAATGAGTAAGGATTCAAACATACCTGTCAAATTCGTGAAGATGTAACCCACAAAACTGAGAATTGTTAATTTCGAAATAGAATGCCTAAGGTATAGTGGGTTTAAATAGGATTGGGGTCTCTACAATCATGGTAATCTATTGCTTAAAATTCGGGGATGGTTTAAATTGTTTATAGTGTTTATCCCTTTAAATTTTGTAGAGATTTTATAAATTTGGTAATGGTCTATTTTAAACACAAAACCATATGTGTTGATTTACGAAATTTAAGCAGTTGACCATCTTAATTTTAGCTAATTCCAAAAGATTGGAAGTCAAACGTATTATTTTGATTAAAGGATTATGTTTTTCAAAATAAATTTTATTTAGGGTATTTATAGTCACCTTTTATTGCAGTATTTTTTCCAACCAATAAAATGAATTAATTTATTTTAAATTTAAATAAAAGGCTGTTTTATTCACATAACTATTTATTTAATTTCCTGAATTTAAAAATTTATTTGATCCTTGCAGGGTATTTAACAATTTGATGGAATCAATAACAACAAAATTTTTATGGAATATTGCGGATTTATTTTGAGACATAAATAGCGCTTAAATAAAAGGTATGAAAACGTTTAAAATCATGCTTTATTTTCGGTAAGTAGGTATATATACAACTATATAATATAATTGATTTAAAAAAGAAAATTAAAATAATCCTTAATTAAAGGATTTTGTTTTTGAAATTGTACCATATTTATGGTACACATCTTATTGCCGGATTTAGTATTTAAAATAGAATTGTTTTTTTTATTTATTTATGCAAATGTTGTTTTATTCACATAATCATATAGTTAATTCAGGAAATTTATAAATTTGATTATGTTAATTTTAGTACGTTAAAAAATAAGGAAAATAAAAAGTATTATTTTCTGTTATTTAGTTTAAAAAATTTATGGATACTAAATTACGGTTTATGCAGAATGTTTTTTATCCTTGCAGGGTATGAAGATGTGTGAATTAACTATGCAAATTGTTTATGGGCGGGAATCAATAAGAAAAACAATTTTACAGATTTTGGCGGATTTATTATGGTTTAAAGGCAGAGTTAATAAAATGTATTTAATTGTTTAAAACAATGCTTTATTTTCGGTAAATAGGTAGATACAGGTTTTTGTTTTTGAAATTAAGCGAAATATATGGATCCTTAATTAAAGGATATTGTTTTTGAAATTAAGCGCTATATATGGACCCCTTAATTATTGCCGGATTTATTAAAAAGATAATTATGATCCCTTTAATTAGTTGCCGGATTTACTAAACAATTTGATTTGTTTTTTTTTTTAAATCTGGAAATCACCAAAGCTTGCCACGTGTCATGTAGGCTTCTAAGGGGTGCCACATGGCCACTTCAAAAGCTTGTTTTATTATTATATAGATATTAAAGAGAAACGAGTAAAATAAGAACACAAATATGGTAAGTATTAATCCAAATATTAATCTGAATCGTATAATTAATTTTATACATTTAATATAAATCATATTGTTATATCCCCATTGAAGCATTTGATTACATTTTAAAGTATGCCCATATGTAATTTGTCGACATACAAGAAATCATCCATCCATGGATTTCTGTATCTATACATATCTGAGATTAAAAAAAAATGAGACTATGTAAATTTCTTCGTTTATCATATTGGAAGCCATTAGGCTTTGCAATTGCAAAATATGTAAGGTTATTTTTTTTTCAAACTGCACATAATCTACTCCATTTATTTACAGTAATACTAAAACTCATAAACTATAGGTTATGAATAACAATTTACATTAAACTTCAATATTATTAGCTAGAAACTTTGCTCCCCTCCATGATGACAATGGTGACTAGAGTGTTGTATGGCACCCCCTACCCACTATACCCTAAACTAGACCCCAACCCCAGTGGGGGCCTCTACTTCCTAAATTGGCTTATGGATGGTGACCTCCATTCACATTTATATAAACATCACTAACATCCAAACTTTCAACACTCTGACACTGCATACCATATCTTCTACATATATTATATATTTTAGATGTACAACGTTTTAATTCTAATGTTTAGTGAGCGGTTGAAATTTGTTTAAGTTAGTTATAAGTTTTACGGATAATTATTGGTGTAACTAGCTTCAGCGAAGCATAGATACATAACATGTGACTATCTAAACATAAAAAAGTTGGTAATTGTCATATGTTAACTCTTGTAAATTGACTCGATGGATGAAAATGTGAAACATTTCCGCTCATATGAAATGGTAATGGATCGGGTCTTAAATGTTTCCTAATTTGATTTACCAGTATATATTTGGATAGGTTTAGAAAAAAAGTTGGTCTAGATCACCAAAATCGACTATATTTAATGTTTATGGATCTATCTTAAACGTATTCCTAATTTGATTTACCTACATTGGGTAAAGGATTAGTAAAAGGTTTGTCTAGAGAACACCAAAATTGACTATACTTAGTTGAGTCCGTGTACTAATTTTCTTAATCTTATCATTCTACTTGTTAGCTAGTTATCTATCAGTTTATATAAAAGTCAAGCTCTCTATTTAGCTACTTGTCAAATTTGAAAGCTTAACTGAATGAATTACTCATATTAAGCTTGAAACTATGTCACCATAAATAATAACCTTAAACTAGAAGATTAAATGTTTATATCTCGATGTTTGACATAGTTTTGAAAGCTAAATAAGACCAGTTCATGTTCGACCAAGTTTACGATACAAACTGTGTCCTATTAAAATACAACCCATATTAATTAACTATTATACAATTTACATCGCGTATGAACAGTAGTAGACAGGTTATTTCTTTTTTCTTTAATATGCGCCGTCTTTGTTGACAATAGCGCCAACCAAAGTTACCTCATACAATTTGTTTTTCTGACATAGTTTTTTTCCAAAGCTTATACATTAGTTTATTTATTTTTGCAAACTCTGTATCGAAATAAGTGACATATTTAAAGAATTATAATTTTTAGGCAAAAGATTAAAAAATAATTTAAAATATATTAAAGTGGATAGTTAGTGGAAAATGAATCTCACTTCTTTTAAATAAAGTGATATTAATCATGTTTAAATGTAAAAGTAAAGATAAAAGAGTAATTTCACTTTATTAAAGTAGATAATTAGTGAAGAAATGATATCACTTTTTTACCAAATACAATAAGTACTAGAACTATATCACTTATTTTGATTCATCCTGAATAGAAAGTGTATCACTTATTTTGATATGTAGGTAGCATATATATTATATATATGAGGAACATTTATATGAGGAACACTTTAACTAATCTCAAGGTAAATACTGACTTTGTGAGAATAGGATAAACCTCCATTCCCTTAAGGTGATTTTTTTACTCCCAAGAAATATCTTGAAATCTATGCTTTTTTAATATATAACAGTATTAATATAAAATTAGTATATATATATTTGAAAGTTATCTTATCGGGAGTATCTTGGAAAAAAAAAATTTGGAATCTATTTTTTAATATAAAATAATATTTTATATGTTGTACGGATATCAATAAACAATCATTTAGGTATCATATAAAATACCCCGCGGCAGCGCGCGGGGTAATAATCTACTAGTTAAATACAACCCATAACCCATGAACAACCCTAACTAGATGTTTCTTATTGCAATACAAGGCAACATGGCCCGTGCGATGCACGTGCTTTGTTTATGATACACGCTATTTGAAGATAAATCGTATACACTATATTGGTATAATGCGAAAATTTCTAAAAGCAAGATTGCTAACATGTTTAGGTTGATTGCGAGTACTATAATAAATAAGTAAAATTCGTTGGAGGAAAACGCATACTAACAAAACCATTATCATTTTTTGTAGTGCAACACAACACATGTTATTCATAACATATAAGTGATACTATGAATAATTTCATGGTTTTTCTTTTATAAGCAAAACTTATGAATCAACGACGATATATTGTCAACTAATGTCGGCTAATGCAAACATGATGTAAGACTTTTAATTGTACAATTTTTTCTCCAAAAGTACATAATAAATAATAGAAAAACATACAAATACACAAAAATATGTGTTTCTCTAATAAGAATAACAACTAAATCTTCATCTATAATATCCTCCAAGCTCAGCATTATTATCACACTCTTTTTTATGTGGATGTTCTATTGGGGTATTAAGAAAAAACATTTGAAACACAACATCATTTTGTATCATGATAGTGTGCTATTTATAGTTTATAATATGTAACTTCTAGTTAAATGAAAAGATCATTATTTAATTAAATATACTTTTATTATTTAATTGAATTTACTGCTATTATTTAACATAGAATTTACTACTATATATTTTATAAATTTTTGAAGACTCGACATCATTTTTATCATGATAATGTGATATTTATAGTTTATAATATGTAAATTTTAACTATACGGAAAGACTATTATTTAATTGAATTTACTACTCTTATTTATGTTATTATTTAACTGAATTGAATATAATACTATTATTTGACATAGAATTTACTACTATATATTTTATAAATATTCTTATAGTTTATAATATGTAATTCTAGTTAATTAAAAAGACTATTATTTAATTGAATTTACTACTATTAGTTATATTATTGTTTAATTGAAATTACCACTATTATTTAACATAGAACCTACTACTATATATTTTATAAAAAATTTAATAGTTTATAATATGTAACTTCTAGTCAAATTAAAAGACTATTATTTAATATTTTATTACTATTATTGATGTTATTCTTTAATTGAAATTATTACTATTATTTAACACAAAATTTATTAATATATACTAGGCGACATGGCCCGTGCGATGCACGTGATTTGTTCATTATAATTAGTTATTTTGAAGGTAAATTGTATACATTATATTGGTGTTACGGGAAAAGCAGCTAAAGCACGATCACTAACATGTTTGGCTTTGATAATGGGCACTCTACTAAATAAGCATAGTGTGTCGGTGGAGGGTAAAGTAACAAAACATCATCGTTTTTATTAACGTAACACAAAACACGTTATTCATAACATAGAAGTTAGACTACGAAGAACTTCATGTTTTGTCTTTCATAAGAACAACTATGAATGAACAAAAATATATCTTCGTGTTGATTTGCAACATAAATTTAAATTTTTATGGAAAATTATAATTATTTTTGGTGTTTAGAACAAAATTCTTTTAAAATAGTTTATATATATATATATATATATATATATATATATATATAATATATATATATATATATATATTATATATATATATATATATATATATATATATATATATATATATATATATATATATATATATATATATATATATATATATAGATAGGGGAGGGTTCCATTGAGAATTGATATATTAGGTGAGAATGTGAGAATTAGGCAAAAAGACGCGCGGTGGCATTTTTGTAATTAAAGGCCAACTTTTCTGTCCCACACGCGGTGGCATTTTTGTAATTAAGTCCAACTTTTCTTTAATCATCGATGATTAAACTGGGTGTAGTGTTTAAACATCAATTATTAAACTTTTGAGATTTGTATTTAATCATCGATGATTAATCCCAACCCCAAGTTTAATCGTTAATGATTAAACACATTATCAAGTTTAATCATCGATGATTAAAGAGCATCTTATGATTATTACACAGATAAAGTTTAATTATCGATGATTAAAGTTTAATCATCGATGATTAAAAGTTTAATCATCGATGATTAAAAGTTTAATCATCGATGATTAAAGTTTAATCATCGATGATTAACGTTTAATCATCGATGATTAAAGAGCATCTTATGATTATTACACAGATAAAGTTTAATCATCGATGATTAAAGTTTAATCATCGATGATTAAACACTACACCCAGTTTAATCATCGATGATTAAAGAAAAGTTTAATCAAATAATAAAGAAAGCAGACACGCTAATCATCGATGATTAAACAGCATCTTTGATTTTAAAGACAAAGTTGTTCTATTAATCATTGATGATTGAACACTACACCCAGTTTAATCATCGATGATTAAAAACAATCTCAAAAGTTTAATAAAATCATCGATGATTAAAGAAAAGTTGGACTTAATTACAAAAATGCCACCGCGTCTGGGACAGAAAAGTTGAACTTAATTACAAAAATGCCACCGCGCGCGTGAGGAAAGTTGGACTTAACTACAAAAATGCCACAGCGCGCGTGAGGGCTGGACGGAGATGAGAGGCTGAGATCTATTCTCACATTCTCACCTAATATATTAATTCTCAATGGAACTCACTTCTATATATATATATATATATATATATATATATATATATATATACACACTAGTACAAAAATGAGCAATGGTTACACTACAAAACAGTGACCATATGCCTTTAGTCACTAATTTTTTTCCCACTAATAATGTGACCAAAGGTCGTGTCATTTTAGGCAATGTATGGCTACATTTAAATTTAGTGGTTGTAGTAACCGAAAAATAGTAGCCGTAGCCTAAAAGTGTGGCTATTGAAGAAGAAAATCTGTTGTGATAATCATGCATTCTAACTTATAATGTTGCCATAAACTGTTTATAGACACACATTTTTTATATATTGTGTGACTATAAATGGTTACATGAATTTATTTTATAGTGCGCTTGCTATTATTTAGTCACACAAATATATGTCTATTATGACTAGTATTTACCTTTTAGACACATATAGTTACTCAAACAATAGCTAAAAGTATAATAAGGACATACATTTACAAATCTTTAAAAACCGGTATAGACTGATCGGTCTAACTGGTTAAACTGTGACTCGAACATTCAACCGGTTTGATTGCTTAAAATCACCGGCAAAAACAAGACCGGTTAAAGCCAACCGGTAATAGTCAAACCCTAGTAAGCACTCGGGTTAAACCAAAGGACTTAAGGATGTCAAGCTTTAATATTTTTAAGAATGTTGAAGCCCCCTTATTTTTATAAGGAAACTAATTTGCCCACTTTCTTACAAATACCAATGTGGGATAACATTTAGCCATATTTTAACCTATTAATGTGACCGTTGGTAATTTGCAGACACACATTCATAGTCAATTAAACTGTGACAATTGGTTATTTTTAGCCACATAAGTTGTTATCGCATGTGACCTTTTGATAATATTTAGTCATATTTAACACCATTAACGTGACAACAACAACGAATTCATGTGGCTAATAAACATATATGCTCAACTATACTTGTGCTACCTTCTCCCTTACTAGTAGTTACACACATAAATTTAATCATGGCTATTGTTTGTGCTTTAGCCACATAATTCATTATCACATGTGACAATTTATTACTTGTGGACACACATACATAGTCAATTAAAATCGTGGTTATAAGTTAGTTATAGATACATACTTTTAATTTTACTATTTCCATTGCTATTGTTTATGTTATAGCCACATGTAATTTTAGATTTATCGTGACTATGTTTTAGGGTGTGTCACATATCCATCATATAACCGACCCGGAACTGGGTTAGGCGGTCGGGTTCCCGGTTCATGTATTTCGTCAAAAAATGATACCCGGGTTTACCGGTCCCGGTCCGGATCGGTCCCGGGTTTAACGGGTGCAGAACCGGTTCTAAATATGGGGGTTTTAAACTTGGTAGGGATATGGATGGTTTTTATAGAATATTACCCTTCCATAACTAAATTCCCATAAAGTAGCTACGTGACTAACAAACCGAGAATTCCTATCAAGAGCATACGGTTCATCTTCTCAAACTCTAGAAACACATCGAACTATCGAAGTCAAGATAAATCAATGGAGAATTGGCAAAATACTCAAGAAACACAAGTAAGTTTTTAGAAATCAATGATGATTTGCGATTTTTGTTTTATTGATTTCTTAAGTATGAGTTTTTAAAAATCATGATGATTAAGTATTGATTTCTTAAGTATTGATGATCGATATATATTAATTCTTTCTGTTCCAATTTTGATTTCTTAAGTATGATTAAGTTTTTAGAAATCAATGATGATGATTAAGTATTGATTTCTTAAGTATGAGTTTTTAAAAATCACTTCTGTTCCATTTTTATACTATTAATGATCGATATATATTAATTCCACATGGAGATCTTCTCCATTCATCCAGGGGTGTTTGTTTCAGGTTATATTTAGTCAAAGCTTTTGCTTTGAAATCATCATTATCATCTTCTTCTGTTCCAATTTTATTGATGCGTAGCTGAAAAAAAAATTAAGTATTTGTATTTGTTAATTGGCTGTAATTATATGTACTTGTTTATGACTTATGAGTATCTAAGTCAATAGCATATGTTTTTGTATACACTAATTCATATGCACATGTTTTTTTGTATTTTTCAGCTTGATGACGATGAGGAGTTCATTAGATACTTTTGAAGAATTACCACAACAACAAAATACTCAAGAAGGAATACACAATTTTGATGATGATGACGAAGATAGCGGTGATGAAGAAATTGACGATGGACTAACAAATAAGAAGAAAAGAAAGAAAAAAGGGAAAGAAACAGCTCCTAGTTGGAAAAAGTTTAAAAGGATTTTTATTAAAGACGAGAATGGAAAAAAAATCAAGCATGGGAGATGCTTATTTTGTTACTCGGTTATCAAAGCCGACCCAAATAAAAATGGTACATCTTCATTAAATAAGCATATAACTAGTTGTAAAAAAAACCCGGATAACATGAAAAAGCAAACCATGTTACAATTTAAAAAAGAAGGGAAAGGGGAGGCAAGTGTTACTAGTTGGAAACATGATGATAACAGAATTAAAAAAGCTTTGTTAAATTTGTTTGTTGTGGGTGAACTACCCTTTAAGTTTGTCGAAAATGAAGCTTTTATTGAGTACACTAGTGCATTAAACTATAAGGTACATTTTCCATGCCGAGCAACCATCTCAAAACAAGTTGCAAAGTATTATATTGATGAAAGAAAAAAATTGTTAACATATTTAAGTAATCCCCTAAATACGGTTCATTTGACCACGGACACTTGGACTAGCTCGTGTCAAAGGGTGAATTATATGGTTGTTACGGCACACTTTATTGATGAGAATTGGACCATGCATAAAAGAATTATTAACTTTAGACCCATAGATAGTCATAGGGGGGAGGATACCGGGAGAGAAAGTTTAGAATGCATACAAGGTTGGGGTATAAAAAATGTAATGACAATAACGGTAGATAATGCTACCTCAAATGACAAAGCAATGGAATTTTTAGTAAAAGTTTTACCAACTATGTATGACGGTGGCAAACACTTTCACATAATGACACATATTCTTAATCTTATTGTAAAAGATGGGTTGAATGAAAACGAGTTGAGTGTTAAATGTTTGCAAAAAGCCGTACGGTATATAAGAAATTATATACAAAGGATCACATGCTTTAAAGAATGTATGAAAGACCTTGGAGTGCAATCAAAAAAGTTTTTGTGCAATGATTGTCCCACTCGATGGAACTCAACTTACGAGTTATTGAAAATTGCCGTGGATTTGGAAGATGTTTTCCTTAAGTATCGTGTCGTAGTTAATTTACAAATTTATTTTTTTAATCTACTTACTATTAATTCCTTTATTTAATTTAATATTCATTTTTTGTGATAGATCCTTCATTTGCAAGAGATATTCAAGCCCCCGCCCATGAAGATTTTGTTATTTGCAAAGGCATGGTAGACTTTCTTGATAAATTCAAGACCAAAACGGTCCTAGTGTCGTCGACTTCTAAACCTTTGGCACATAAATTTTTTAGTGAAATATGTGATATTGATAAACATATCCGTACATGGTCGGCAAACCCCCAATTTTGTTTGATTGGCAAAGAAATGCGGAGCAAATTTGACAAGTATTGGGGAAAAATCGAAAACCTAAACGACTATATGTATTTTGCGGTTTTATTGGATCCGCGAATGAAGATTGTGTTTCTTAAAAATGCCTTTGAGAAGTTGGTAAGAATAAATAAGCCTAGAGTGCCACACCAAGAAATTATAGATTTGGTTAAAGATATGATAAAGGATCTTGAAGGGAGATTCGAGAGTTTTTTTAATACTTACAAGCAAAAATTTGACATTCTCGAGTGTAACGTATCTTCTCAAAACAATGGTAGCCAAGAAGTAATTTATGATGTGAGAATGATTTTTTGGGTGATATTTTAGAAGAAGCGGATAACACGTCTTCTACAATGGAGACGGAGTTGAAAGCATACTTGGATCAGCCGACAAGTCCTTATATTAAGGACTTTGATATTCTATTGTGGTGGAAATAAAATGCATCCCGTTACCCAATAGTTTCTCGGATGCCTAAAGGCATAATTTTATATATATATATATATATATATATATATATATATATATATATATATATATATATATATATATATATATATATATCTTTATTAATATAATATTATACTATAACATGTTATATATTTATCTTAGATGTTTTGGCAATTCAAATATCAACGGTGGCATCCGAGTCGGCTTTTAGTACAAGTGGTCGCATATTAGATCCTTATCGAAGTAACTTGGCCACGCCGATCGTTGAGGCTTTAGTTTGCACTCAAGATTGGGTAAGAAAATCAAGGATGCCGATTGTGGAAAATATCGAAGATATATTACAAGATGATGATATCGCTAAAGGTAATACTTTTATTATAGTAACTAATTAATAACATTATACTAACTTCCAAGTTGTAACTTTGTTTTGTTTCCATTTTATATTAGAGTTGGAAGAAGAATTACGCAAGGAGAAAAGAAATTGAGAGTGATGGTGAATGAAATTGAATATTTTTTTGGTGAATTGTTTGAAATCTTGATGTATTTTGTATCGTATTATTCTTGCTGTTTTGTGATTGAATATTGATCGGTTAAGTTAGAATTGAATTTTAGTTGGTGTTTTAAAAAACTGTGTTAGTGCAGGAAAATGCAGTAAAAAACTGCAGTAACAAAACTGCAGTGAACAAGTAGAAAAAAACTGCAGAAAAAGCAGTAACAAAAATGCAGTAAACAAGCATAAAAAAACTGAAGAAAAAAACGGCAGAAAAAGTAGTAACAAAACTACAGTAAAAAACTTACTGCAGTATAAAATTGGTAAAACTGCAGTAAAAACTTACAGTAGAAAACTGCAGTAAAAAGATAGAGTAAAAAAACTGCAGTAAAAGCCTGCAGTGAATATGCAGTATAAAAAAATATTAAAAAACCTGCACAGAAAATGCAGCAAAAATCTGCAGAAAAATACCCGAGAAATAGCAGAAAAAGGGCAATGAAACCATGCGGGTTTACCGGTTTTGGAACCGCCTGAAACCCGACCTGGCCCGGCACCGAACCGGAACCGGTTAAACCGGTCCGGTTTCCGATCTTTAAAATCTCAGTTTTTTGGGTACCGGGTTTACCGGTTCCGGTCCGGTTCGGTCCGGTTTCGGGACCGGGCACACCCCTAGGCTAATGTGTTCGAATCTAATTTGAGATTGTTACAGTTTTGGAGTTAAATGTGACTAAAATAACATTAGAACATTATTTGTGACCTTTAGCCACACAAACAAGTCAAACTGTGGCAATGCTGTTTTAGAAAAACTGTGACGGTAGGCTATTTTTGTACTAGTGATATATATATATATATATATATATATATATATATATATATATATATATATATATATATATATATATATATATATATATATATATATATATATATATATATTATGGTTTACTTCCTTAAAATAAGAAATGATTAATCCCTTTTAACCCCAAAATATGCTCGATTCAATTGATAGGTTTAAATCTCGCTTTGCAGTCGTTATGTACCAGTTTAAGTTATTGTCAGTGATTCAATTGATAGGTTAAAATCTGGATTTGCACACCTTTATCCCTAAGTCACTTGCCCACATTAATGCGCGGATATAAAAGGTGAAAATTAAAATAAGTCAAATTGATAGCCTTAATGAAATTTAAATAAAGAGCAATCAGGTCTAATAGGTAAACATTACAAACATGATAAAACTTGATGGTCATTCTGACCCGAACCCATTGTGTTCCATTACAAATTCAAAGTGTGTCCCGTGGGTTAGTTTGAAGTACAACGTCAACCATGACTTGCATATAATGCATAATCACAACTTGTGTTATTGTCATGTCAAAAACAAACACTCAACTTACATTATAAATTATTAGCACAATAGAATTGCACAAAGAATAAGCACAGTTGTTTCATAGTGTAACAGGTTTAAATCCATGTAATCAGAGTGCAAAATGTATATCTTTTCTAATACACAATATGAAATAATATGTTTTGAATACTTACGGTAACACCTCAAATTTTAATACAAAACATTTGCCCAAAATAAAACATTTTTCATAAATAGAAGAACTATTCCAAAATATGGATTTACAAAAACCTTTGGTATGAAAATCAGAGTATTAAGTTTGGTGTTACAAAATAGATCAAAACCAAAGCTAAGCATAAATCCAATCTAATGTTCTTCTATTATAGGCCCCGCATCTTTATCCATGCGTACCTAAACCTTCGATCCCGAACCTGAGTACATAGCAAAAACAACAAGGAGTACGTGAGACAAAAAGTCTCGTGAGATACATGGGTTTAGACCCAGGTTTTCCAAACATTTTATAGTATATAATCACATATGTATATATCACACCAATATAAGTTAGTCACCCTATTGTGACCCTACTAATCCAATGCTCTCTTAGCAACCGCATCTAATTATCGGGTTGCCCCCGAACTAACTAGAAAACTTAACATATCTAACAATCGGGTCGTCCCCGCACAAGTTAGAGGCTCAAGATATCGGCAAGAGGGATTCGCCCAATCTACCGATACCTGCCTTGCTCGCCGGAATACGTCCAGTTAGCAAGACTACTAACGTGGGTGAGTCGATGGGAATCCACCCAACTGCCCCTCACTCCACACCTCATGACCGGGAGTCGCCCATGTCATCACATCATCTCAATCTTACCATGACTCAACAGTCATGTCCATCTAGCCCTCGGCTATCACATCAATCATCAACAAGTTAGTCCAATATTATCAATAATATATCACTAACTAAACCACTACAATACTACACAATTAAGCAAATAGTCCGTAACACAAGTAATAAAACATATTTCGATAGCTATGTACTCAGTAAAGTCCGCACGTACTCACCTTAGCAATTAATGCTCCAACCGTGTTCTTGACACCAAAACTCTTGCTTCCAAAATTCGGTCAAACTTCCAAGACTTCACCAAAAGCCTAATACAACAATCATACAATGTTCAACATTACATACTACTAATAATGTATCCATTCATCACTAGATACCATCAACTAAAACTTTCCCCCAATTATGGTGATTTACCAAACCCTAGGTTAACTAACCCTTAATATTCTTTTAAATCATAAACATACACTTGATTCCTTTGTTAATATACCATCTATTAAGTGTATACAATCTTTATTTAACCATTAATCACCAACCTAAGAACTAGGGTTTCAAACCCAAGCTTCTAAACCCATAGATCTAAAGCTACAACTACAAAGGATTGAAGATATACCTTTAATTTTCAACTAGGAGTGAAGAATCACAAGATTTGATGAAGAAATCGGCTCCAAATGATGGTTTACACTAAAAAACGTATACTCACTTGTTGGGAGAGAAACTAGGGTTAACAATGGCATTAAATGAGCCAAAACCCGTCTTTATTGCTGTCTGACGAAGTTCGCTTCGCGAACTTTAGAGTTCGAGTCGTGAACTCTTGGTACGCGCGAAGTTCGCGTTCGTGAACTTTAGAGTCCGAGTCGTGAACTCTTGAAATCGGAAACCCCAAAATCTCTGGACCAAGTTCGCGTTCGTGAACATTAGAGTTCGAGTCGTGAACTCTTGAAATCAGAAACCCCAAAATCTCTGGACCAAGTTCGCGTTCGTGAACTTTAGAGTTCGAGTCGTGAACTTTCCCTGCAGCCTAGGCTGCAGTTTTTGTTGCCCTTTTCGACACGGTTTCGTCCATAACTTTCTCATACGATGTCCAAATGACACAAAACCAATTCCTACGTTATTTAAATGATTTATCCTTATTTATTATATTTTTATAAAATTTATTTATTTACAATTTCGGGTCATTACAACTAACTACCCCTTAAGAAGATTCCGTCCTCGGAATCTCATCATAGTTCACGAAATCCGGGTATCTTTTCCGAATTTCGTCTTTGACTTCCCAAGTCAAATTCGGCCCAAGTGAATGCTTCCACTTGACCAATACTAACTCGATCTCTTTATTCCGAAGCTTCTTTGTTTTCGTTTCTAATATAGCCTCGGGCTCTTCAATCAACCGGTTCGGGGCATCAACCCGCAACTCTTGCAATGGAATAATGTTTTCAACTTCCCCGATAAACTTCTTCAAATAACTCACGTGAAAGGTGTCATGCACACCTTGAAGCTCGGGTGGAAGTTCCAACTTAAACGCTTGAAGCCCGACCCGTTTCAATATTTTAAACGGTCCAACATATCTTGGACTTAATTTCCCTTTCTTTCCAAACCGCATTACGCCTTTCCAAGGTGACACTTTCAACATTACCATATCACCGACATCCAAGTCATATGGTCTTTTCTTCAAGCCCGAATAACTTCTTTGTCTATCTTGGGCGGCTTTCATGTTGGCTTGTATTATGCCAATTTTCTCATTCGTTACCCTCACGATCTCGGGACCCGTGAGCTTGTGTCTCCCGCCTCTAGCCAACACGATGGAGTTCTACACTTCCCCCCATACAACGCCTCATAATGCGGCATCTTAATAGTCGAGTGATAACTATTATTATACGAGAACTCGACTAACGGTAAATGTTGATCCCATTTACCACCGAAATCTAGAACACACGATCTTAGCATGTCTTCAACCGTTTGAATTGTTCTTTCACTTTGACCGTCGGTTTGTGGATGATATGCCGTGCTCAACCGCAACTTTGTACCCAACTCTTCTTGTAATGACCGCCAAAATATTGAGGTAAACCTCGTGTCTCTGTCGGATACAATAGAAAAGGGAACCCCATGGAGTCGAACCACCTCATCAACATACAACTTAGCCAACTTCTCAAGTGGCAACGTTTCCCGAATGGCTAAAAATAACGCACTCTTGGTCAACCGGTCAACTATGACCCAAATAGCATCGTGACCTCTACTCGTCTTTGGCAAACCAACTATGAAATCCATAGTTATGTCTTCCCACTTCCCGGCCGGTACTTGTAGTGATTGAGCTACCCCATACGGTACTTGATGCTCGACTTTTACTTGTGCACACGTGGCACACTTCGAGATATACTTGGGCACTCTCGCCTTCATTCCGGGCCACCAATAAACCCGTTTCATATCTTGGTACGTCTTTGTACTCCCCGGGTGAATCGAATACTTTGACTTGTGCACATCATTCAAAAATTCTTTTCGGATACCACCGAACTTAGGAACCCAAATACGACCGCCTACGGTCTTCAACCCTTGTGCATTTTCGAGAAAATGTTGGTTCTTACCTAACCGTTCTTGTCTTAACTCGTCTTTTCCCATTACCGCTCGTTGGGCATTCTTGATTCTTTCGATAATACTCAAGACGACTTATATGCGTGTTAATATTCCTCGGTTTGGATTCTCATAAACTTTTCGGCTCAAGGCGTCGGCTACTACATTAGCCTTTCCCGCATGATACACAATCTCACAATCATAATCGGCAATCAACTCGATCCATCTTCTTTGTCGCATATTAAGATCCTTTTAAGTAAACACGTATTGTAAACTTTTATGATCCGTGTACAATGTACACCGAGTACCATACAAATAATGCCTCCACAACTTCAAGGCAAATATAATCGCTGCCAACTCCAAGTCATGTGTCGTGTACCTCAATTCCGCATTCTTCAGTTGTCGTGAAGCATACACGATCACTTTACCTCTTTGCATCAACACACAACCGAGCCCTTGATTCGAAGCATCACTATAAACCACACAATCTTCCATACCATCCGGTAACGTAAGAATCGGCGTGTTACATAACTTTTCCTTCAATAATTTAAACGCCTCTTCTTGCTTCTTCTCCCACACAAACTTCTCACGTTTTCTTGTTAACTTCGTTAGTGGAATCGCGATTCTCAAGAAGTCTTGTATAAATCTTCGGTAATAACCGGCTAATCCAAGAAAACTTCTTACTTCGGTAGGAGTTCTCGGAGGCTCCCAATTTGACACCGCTTCAATTTTGGACGGGTCAACTTTAATGCCATCACTTGTCACCACGTGACCTAAGAATTGTACTTCCCGCAACCAAAATTAACATTTTGAGAATTTAGCATACAACTTCTCTCGTTTCAACACATCTAACACGAGCCTCAAATGACCTTCGTGTTCTTCCTCGGTTTTCGAATAAATCAAGATATCATCGATGAATACGATCAAAAACTTATCAAGGAACGGTTTACAAACCCGATTCATTAGATCCATAAAAATAGCCGGCGCATTTGTAAGACCAAACGACATCACTAGGAATTCATAATGACCATAACGTGTACGAAAAGCCGTCTTCTCGGTGTCGCCTTCTTTCACCCGAACTTGGTGATAACCCGACCTCAAATCAATCTTCGAAAAATAACTAGCACCATGCAATTGGTCGAATAAGTCGTCAATTCTCGGCAACGGGTAACGGTTCTTAATAGTTACTTTATTCAACTCTCGGTAGTCGATACACATTTTCATCGAGCCGTCTTTTTTCTTGACAAATAATACTGGTGCACCCCACGGTGACGAACTCGGACGAATAAAACCCTTATCTAACAAATCTTGCAATTGAGTCATCAATTCCCACATCTCGGTGGGAGCTAAACGATACGGAGCACGAGCAATCAGCGTCGCCCCCGGCACTAAATCAATCTTAAACTCAACTTGTCTCTCCGGTGGCAAACCGGGCAAGTCATCGGGAAATACCTCGGGGAAATCCCGAATAATCTTGACGTTATCCATCGTCTTCTTTTCTTTTCGGCCATCTAATACATATGCAATAAACGATGCACAACCCTTCGATATACTCTTCCTCGCCTTAATGGCGGTAATCACATTAGGCATGTGATGACGTTTTTCCCCGTACACGTACACTTTCTCGTTCTCGGGTGTCTTAATCGACACTATCTTCTTACCACACAAAATCTTGGCTTGGTGGACACCCAACCAATCCATACCGATAACCACATCGAACACTTTCAACCATAGAAGTTTTCCCGTCGGCTACCTCTATCTCATAAACCTCATCTAACATTTCGGACGGCACATTCAACTTACAACCAAACTCATAAGACACAAACGAATAATTGGAACCCGAATCAAACAAAATATGAGTTGGCAAGGAGTTAATGAATAGAGTACCTGACACCACATCGTGTGCCTCCTTCGCCTCCTCCCGAGTTAGTTGGAAGGATCGCCCCTTCACCTTAGCCGGATCCACTTTCTTTTGAGCCGTGGACACCATCGACTCGGTCCCTTTCTTCGGGCACACATTGCTATAGTGCCCCTTCTCGTGACACGAGAAACATTCAACCTCGGCCAATGACTTGGCTTTACAATCTCGGGCTATATGCCCCTGTCGACCACAATTGAAACAAGATTTCGACTAGCCTCGGCACACACCGGTATGATTTCTCCCGCACTTCTTGCACGAGCCAACACTTCCTTGCTTGGAGAAGCTCGAAGTGAACTTCCCTTTCTTGAACGAACTAGAGGCGCTCTCGGCCTTCCTTTTCTCGCCCACATGGGCCCTCTCGGCAAACCGTTCCTCATTTACTTCCTCAACACCCCGGGCGGCACTAATGGCCTCATCAAGTGTGACCGCCCTCTTCACTTCCAATTGATAATCCCACGGTAGCCCACTAGCATACCGAACCACTCTCAACCTCTCATCCGAGTAAGTTGAGCAACAAACGGGAGTAATCCCGTGAACTCCCTCGAGTATTCTTCAACCGACATATCACCCTTCTTAAGGGTCACAAACTTCTCATGCATCTTTTCCAAATCCCTCTCGGGACAAAATTTCTTTTTCAATCTCGTGGTGAATTCATCCCACGTCATTTTCTCAATCACCTCCCTCCCGAGGGTTTCATACACAATATCCCACCAAACCATAGCATCTTCTTTCAAAAGTTGTGACGCATAGGTCACCATATCGGCATCCTTACACTTGCTACTACCGATAACCCTCTCGGTCTCTCGGATCCACCTCATAGTTATTTTCGGGTCCGAACTACCCGTGTACACATTCGGCTTACAAGCCATGAAGGATTTAAACGAACAACCTTCTTTCACAACGGGCTCTGCCCTAGCATCACTTTGGCCACCCGTGGAGGACTTCCCTTCACCGGTGCCACTACCCCCGGTTCTCTCCTCCGATTTAGCCTCGGATTCACGGTCTCCTCCCGACCTCTCCCAGTCCCCAATAACACGGTGCACTTCATCGGCCACCGTGTCCTTGATTTGATCAAGGAAAGTTTGGAGATCCGCCATGGTTACCGGAGTTCTATTAGCTCCGACTTCCGATTCATCAACCCGATGCATCGATGGTTGGCTTGGTTGCTCAACCTCCCGCTCACCCTGATGTATCTCTTCCTCCTGGTTTTCCGGGGCTTTACCACTTCTTCGCGTGGTCACCATTTCTTTCAATCAAGACTATACGAAAGACATTAAACATTTAGTACCTTATGTACAAACCATTAGTCGTATAAGACTCAATATCCATAATCATATCAATTCTCATCGGTCCCCCTAGGTTCAACCCTAAACTTAATATAAAGTCTCAAGGTCAACCTATGATCTTAAGGAATCTTATATTCCTAATGCTACAGTCTAAGACTAGGATGGTCATCCAACTTAATTCACTTAAAAAGTAGCTCTGATACCAAGTTGTAACACCTCAAATTTTAATACAAAACATTTTCCCAAAATAAAACATTTTTCATAAATAGAAGAACTATTCCAAAATATGGATTTACGAAAACCTTTGGTATGAAAATCAGAGTATTAAGTTTGGTGTTACAAAATAGATCAAAACCAAAGCAAAGCATAAATCCAATCTAATGTTCTTCTATTCTAGGCCCCGCATCTCTATCCATGCGTACCTAAACCTTCGATCCCGAACCTGAGTACATAGAAAAAACAACAAGGAGTACGTGAGACAAAAAGTCTCGTGAGATACATGGGTTTAGACCCAGGTTTTCCAAACATTTTATAGTATATAATCACATATGTATATATCACACCAATATAAGTTAGTCACCCTATTGTGACCCTACTAATCCAATGCTCTCTTAGCAACCGTATCTAATTATCGGGTTGCCCCCGAACTAACTAGAAAACTCAACATATCTAACTGTCGGGTCGTCCCCGCACAAGTTAGAGGCTCAAGATACCGGCAAGAGGGATTCGCCCAATTAAGCAAATAGACCGTAACACAAGTAATGAAACATATTTCGATAGCTATGTACTCAGTAAAGTCCGCACGTACTCACCTTAGCAATTAATGCTCCAACCGTGTTCTTGACACCAAAACTCTTGCTTCCAAAATTCGGTCAAACTTCCAAGACTTCACCAAAAGCCTAATACAACAATCATACAATGTTCAACATTACATACTACTAATAATGTATCCATTCATACCATCAACTAACACTTTCCCCCAATTATGGTGATTTACCAAACCCTAGGTTAACTAACCCTTAAGATTCTTTCAAATCATAATCATACACTTGATTCCTTTGTTAATATACCATCTATTAAGTGTATACAATCTATATTTAACAATTAATCACCAACCCAAGAACTAGGGTTTCAAACCCAAGCTTCTAAACCCATAGATCTAAAGCTACAACTACAAAGGATTGAAGATATACCTTTAATCCTCAACTAGGAGTGAAGAATCACAAGATTTGATGAAGAAATCGGCTCCAAATGATGGTTTACACTCAAAAACGTATACTCACTTGTTGGGAGAGAAACTAGGGTTAACAATGGCATTAAATGAGCCAAAACTCGTCTTTATTGCTGTCTGACGAAGTTCGCTTCGCGAACTTTAGAGTTCGAGTCGTGAACTCTTGGTACGCGTGAAGTTCGCGTGCGTGAACTTTAGAGTTCGAGTCGTGAACTCTTGAAATCAGAAACCCCAAAATCTCTGGACCAAGTTCGCGTTCGTGAACTATAGAGTTCGAGTCGTGAACTATTGAAATAAGAAACCCCAAAATCTCTGGACCAAGTTCGCGTTCGTGAACTTTAGAGTTCGAGTCGTGAACTTTCCCTGCAGCCCAGGCTGCAGTTTTTGTTGCCCTTTTCGACACGGTTTCGTCCATAACTTTCTCATACGATGTCCAAATGATACGAAACCAATTCCTACGTTATTTAAATGATTTATCCTTATTTATCATATTTTTATAAAATTTATTTATTTACAATTTCAGGTCGTTACACTTACTAAATGAAAGTATTTACATATATTAGTATTTACATGATAACTACCGGGTTAAACATTTTATCTAACTCCTAATATCCACAAATAAGCAAATCAAAATTACCAAAGAAATTGATCAATAGGGTGAACTGGAGAGAGAAATAAACATGTATAATTTATTTGATAAAAGAATACCATAAGATGAACAGAGAAATACCCGATAAACTGATCAGAAAAGTAACATGCAAAAAAGGGACTGCAAATAACGAATGGAACAATTGAATAACTGAAGAAGCCATGACTATAAAAAAGGTTTGAAACGGTTTCTCCATTAAGTTGTGTCCATTAAGTGGCGTCTTAATTAATGTTTCTCGTGAATTGAAATGTTGTGAGGAAGAAGACTAATGATCGACGTTCCAGTTGTAGGGTAATAAATACTCGGCAGTTTTTTGTGGGTTAAATGAGTTGCTTCGGCAGTTTTTGGTAGGTTTAAAAACATTTAGTTATTGAAATTAATTAGTACATTTACTTATAGATAGAAATGCTTCAGTTTTTTTGTGGGTTAAATGAGCTGCTTCGACAGTTTTTTGTAGGTTAAATAACATTTAGCTATTGAAATTAATTGGTACATTTATAGATAGAGTGACGAAAGAGTTTTTTTAGGTACTGAAAGGGTGGAATTAAAGGCTGCTTCGGCAATCATTTTTATTCAATTTGAGATAAAATCCACGGTAATAATTTTAGATAAAACGTTATAAAACGTTTGAGAAATTAATTTACAAATAGGTTTGAGGAAAGGCTGGAATATGAGTTAAATGAAAGTTAAATATGGAGTTAAACACATGGAATTTAATGCAACATCATTTTTGGAACTCAATTTTTAAGTATATATAGATTCTATAGTGTGTTCTTTATAGTTTATAATATGCAACTTCTAGTTAAATGAAAAGACTATTATTTAATTACATTTATTACTATTATTTATGTTATTACTTAATTGAGTTTACTCTTATTATTTAACATAGAATTTACTACTATGTACTTTATGAATTTTTTTTGTACAACATAATCATTATATATATGTTTTTTCAATTAATAAAAATTTGTTCTAAAACAAAATTTATAGATCATAACTTACTTAAAGTTGTAAAGAATTTATAGATCATTATACTTTATTAATTTAATACGCGTTTTTTTTATACAACATAATCATTATTAGTGATGGTTTTGAAACGTCGTAATTACTATTAGTGATAATTTGGTGATTCAAAACATTCATTATAGGGTTACGAATTGTCTTAATTTGTTTATGTTGCATTCCTTATACTTATTTTTTTAATGATTTGCAATCAACTTTATTTATTTAATTGTTTGTCTTTCTTTTTGTTTTTATGTATTATGGGAAGTTAACGACTATAGTATGAATGAAAGAATTTACAGTTTTTCTGGATTAATAGAACGTTGCAAATTAAGCAAGCTATAGATAGTTGAGATTAACCTAATATGTGAACAATATTCAAGTTTTTCTAAGACGTTGGACATGTAAAATTTCTTATCTGAATAGTTGATATGTCCAAGCACGTCTCCTCATATTGCAATGGTGATTTCTAAGATTCAGGGTTAGATGTCGCTTTACGAGAATTTTCTTTAATTATATTGTATTCTTCCATTTTCTGCACAATAAAAGGCTTTATTGGCACAATAAAACCGTGTACAACTTTATCAATAAAACAATGTGATATGTTTCTTTTCATTGTACAATGATTATGTTTCCCTGAAAATATAGATACAAACATACACTTAGCAAGAAATGAACAAAATCATTACCACAATGAGCCCGTGATCGCTATCCTTGAGTTAGTCGAGGGTGTAGTTGATGGTTTCATTATTTGTTGATTTCGACTCCCTGAAAATATAGGTACAAACATACAATTAGCAAAAAGTTAACAAAATCATTACCACAATGCGCCCGTGATCGGCTTCCTTGAGTTGGTCGAGGGTATAGTTGGCGGTTTGATTATTTGCTGATTTCGACTCCCTGAAAAAACTAGCACAAACATACAATTAGCAAGAAGTGAACAAAATCATTTCCAAAATGGGCCCGTGATCGCCTTCCTTGAGTTGGGCGAGGGTGTAGTTGCCGGTTTGATAATTTGTTGATTTCGACATAATTTTGCAATAGTTTTGTAGTAGCAAATTATGAAATGCGTAGAAAGCTTTAGTCAATCCCTTTTATATGCGTGTAGTTAGAAGAGACATTATTGAAATACCTAGAAATTTATTGTTGAAAGGGTTTTTGAGCTTCTAGGTAGAGTAAGGAGTTATTATGTTTAAAACGTTACATTTTAAGTACACATAAACGTACTATATTAACATAAAACATTGTAATTAAAATGATTTTTTGAGATCCTACATTTCAAATGGATTCATACGTTTTAAGTTTAATGCAAGAATTCATACATTGATAACCATTTTGAATTTAATTAAATAACCATTTAAGGCATGTAATCTAAATTGATATTCAGTATTGTATTTAATATTATAAATAAATATGGGCGCTTTTCATATTCACCATCCTAAATAGAATTATGTTGGTTTAATTTTTATTAATTTTTATTAATATAGTAAATTGATATTCAAATTGTATTTAATATTATGAATAAATATGAGTTGCTGATTTGGTCATAAATGCTAATTGGAGATGGCCTCGAGAGTGGTATCAAAAGTATCATATATTAACTCATATCCCGATGCCTATATTGGAATCGAATTCGACTAATATAGTTTTATGAAGGGATCTTCATGGTTCGCTTTTGCTGTTCTCGGTATCTATTGCTTGGGATTCAATTAGATTGCGGGGGATATATGTTCCTTGGCATCTGGTTGTTTGGTTTTCTCATTGTGTCCCTGTTAGTCCCCAGACTAAGTAAATTATATTTGATAAATAGCTAAGAAGAATAAATCAGCTGAAGTATGTAACTCAGCTGAAGTACAAGTATATGCATAAACCTTCAGCTGAGTACGTACTTAGCTCAAGGAATCAAGTCAAATCAGCAACTGCATATAGTATGATCATTCGAGGTTTATTACCGAAGGACAAAAACTCGAAGAATACCAGTCAGCTGATAGTGGAATCAGCTGATGGTATCTGCTGCAGATATAGACTTGGTGGAAAATGTTCTTAACACTTTGAACATTTTCCTTTCCCGCTCAAAGAAGAAGAAAACGATGAAGATATTCTATTTTGGAATAGAAGATAACTTTTCAGAACTTAATCGTTTGTCCCTTCAAACATAAAAAGGGAAAGTCAACTTCTTTTGTACTATCATAGTACACCTTTTCACTGTGCGTCAAAAAAGGTGGTAAAAAGAAGTTGACACAAAGTAGAATTGGGACTCTAAACTATGCAAGTGCATTTAATGTTTCCGTGGACAAGTCTATATCAACGAATAATACGTTTACACGTGGATTAACTTGTGGACAAAGAAACATGGTTCTTGGGCTATATATAGAGACGTAAATGCTTGCATTTACACACACCTTTTAGCTAACATAGTACAAGAACATTCTCTGAGAGTTTGTTATTGTTTGGGTATTAACTCCTTCATAGTTAATAATCAGGCATTAAATATCAGCTGTTAGTATCAGCTGATAAATTCTCCTTGCATAGTGTCTTAGTTTGAGCGATCAAAAGTGTCACTTCAAGTATAAAGTTTTAGTTAGTGTGTACTATCTATTTCCGCAAACTTTGTACTGCATTAAGTAGTTTTAATAAACTCTTAATCATTGAAAATATTGTGTGTTCTTTACTTTCTTGCCTTTACTTAGCCGTAACGCAACACGTTTGTGTTGTTGGGATCTAACAACTGGTATCAGAGCAAGTGTCAAAGTTGTTTACCATCAACTTTGAGCATCTGTTATGGCTGAATGTACATCTGATCTTCCATCATCTGGAAAACCTCCCAAACTCACTCAAACCAACTACCCCATGTGGAAGAGACATATGTTGTCTCACATGATTACCTATCACCCAAGACTTCTAGATAATATAACGATAGGAAGATACATCCCTCAAACCTTTATTCCTGGTACTGCTGATGTAGCAGAACACTATGTGGTGAAACCAGAAGCACAACGGTTAGATGCCGATAGACGTCTTGTCCATATTGAAAATAAAGGAAGAGACATGCTTTTTGAAGCAGTTGGTGATGAACTGTATCACAACATTCAATTTTGTGACTCAGTCAAAGAAATGTGGGAGAGGCTGGCTGAAGTGTATGAAGGCACATCTGTTGTGCGTGAACATAACAAAAACATACTCATTCATGACTACGAGCTGTTCAAAGCCAAGCCTAGTGAGATTATAGCTCAAACATTCAATCGTTATAACATTCTGTTAAATGAGCTAAAGTCTCATGGGGTTGAAAAGGACGATATGTCCAAAATGTGTAAGTTCATGGTAGCTCTTCCTTCTAAACGGGCTACCGTTATAACTTGCATGAGTACATCTGCTACTTTAAAGGATTATACTCTTTCCTCTCTCTATGGTAGGTTTCCCAGCCATGAGAGAATTGTACTCAACAAATTTCAACCTACAAAGGACTCAAAAGCGAGTTCCTCAGGATCTTCAGTTGCTCTTGTTTTTATAAATAAACCAAGCAAGATTGAATATCCTCCATGAGATGATGAAACTGATGCGACTTCAGCTGTTGATCTGTTCAACATGCCTGAGGTCAGCATCGAAGAGATCGATGTAGATGAAGACAATGAAGCACTTATAACTGAGCTTGCCTTACTTGTTAAAAATAGAAAATTCTTCAAAGGCAAATCTGTCTCATCAGCTAAAGGCTCAAGTAGTAGGCCTATCTCATCAGCTGCACCTTCCAAACCCTCTGGAAATACACCTGATATCACTGAGATTACTTGCTACAACTGCAACAAAAAGGGACACTATGCTAACGACTGCAAGCAAAAGAAAGCTAGTTCATCATTGAAGAAAAATACAAAAAGCTACAAACATTCACCAAAAAGATCCTAGAGGAGAAGAAGGCACTTGAAGGCAAAGCTGGTTCATATCAATGGGTCAACATAGTTCACAAAAAGGTAACCTCTCTAATCTCTCCTGAGGCTACAGACTCCAAAGAAATTGTTGATTCCATTGTCTGTGACTTGCATTTTATTGATCAGCTGAAAGGTGAATGTTTGGATAAATGTAATGCTATTCTACGAGAAAATGTTTTTTTAAAAGAAAGATTAAGCGATCACAAAACTTTAAAAGAAGAACTTTCTGAAACTAAATTTATAAACTCAGTTCTTCAACATGATCTTAATGAAAAAGTTAAAAAACTTGAAGCCATTAAAAAGATTTGTGAATCATGGTCTCGTTCATCCAAACGTGTGAGTGAATGTGTTAACTCACAGATTCCTAGCCAAGTACAAGCTGTATTAGGAGGAGATTTTCTTGCTGCAGCCGCTGTACCTGATAGCAGTACGGATGATTCGTACTACTCGTCAGTTGATGCTTCTGTGCCAGCTGAAGAGTTGGTGTTTGGTTACTTTATTAAGTCTACAAAAACCTATGCTACTGAGATGTCTATAGAAGAACCTTCTGAAACTACTGGTGAAAAATCATCAGCTGATTCTTCTGCCATAGTTGTTAGGACACCCACTGTAGTGATTGTTGAACCAAGTCAGTCTATCTTGGGTTCACCACCTGTTGTCTCCTCTGCTAGACCTCAAAGGAAGACTAGCAAGACAACAGCAAAGAAAACTGTTCTTACACCCTTCAAGAGTGAGCCAGTTGGAGTTCGTACTCGAGCTGCAAAGAACAAAGGTAAGTGTGTTCCCAAAAACACTCCGAGTCCTTCTTCAGCTGGTTCTGTCAAACAACTGAAAGGAAAGGTCACTAAGCTGACATCACTCATTCATAATCTGACTATCTCTAATAATCAGAAAATGAAAGGGATCTTGGGTCCTGTGCCCATCTCTGCTGCTTCGCCTTCAACTCCACAACAAAAGAATAGAAAATGTTATAAGTGTGGAGAGCGTGGGCATATGGCAAATGAGTGTGACAACACAAGCTTAAGACCTTCTCCAACTTCAGCTTGTGAGTCTATTGAAAAACCAACCCCTATGAGTTCCAGCAGGAAATCACAAGGACCCACAGAAATGTGGTTCCCAAAAAGAACTAACTCTTGCAAGTTTTGTGCAGGGTGATCAAAGCAAACATATCTGGTACCTAGATAGTGGTTGCTCAAGACATATGACCGGAAACAAATCCCTGTTAGAAGAGTTCGAGGTTAGTACTGGTCTTCAAGTGATTTTTGGTGATAATGGTAGAGGCTCAACTGAAGGTTATGGATCCATTTCAAATGGATCTATAAAAATCACAAGAGTTGGTTATGTAAATGGGCTGAAACATAATTTAATCAGCATTAGCCAAATATGTGATGCAAAGTTCTCAATGAACTTTAATGAATTCAGAGGAACGGTGACAGATAAAAGTGGAAAAGTTGTATTAATTGCACCAAGAAATAACAACGTTTATACACTTGACATGAATCCCTATAACCAAGAAGTTTGTCTATTCTCTCATTCCACTGAAGAGCTGAACTGGTTGTGGCACAAAAGGCTATCTCACTTAAATTTCAAAAACATATCAAAGCTGGCTCGAGGTCAGTTGGCGAATGGCCTACCAAAAATCAAGTATGAAAAAGAGAAGCTTTGTCCAGCTTGTGAACAAGGTAAACATCATAAAAGCTCTTTCAAATCAAAGCAATGCTTCTCCATTGACAGCTGCCTGCATATGCTCCATATGGATCTCTTTGGTCCTATGAGTACTGAAAGTTTAGGTGGTAAGAAGTATACACTTGTTATCGTTGATGAATTTTCATAATACACTTGGGTTATATTTCTTCGCCACAAAAGTGATGCACCTGATGAAATTATCAAGTTCATCAAAAAGATGAAACTTCTAAATGGGTCAAGAGTCAAAATGCTGAGATCAGACAATGGTACTTAATTCAAAAATAGTACATTGGAAGACTTTTTTTTCAAAAGTTGGGATCTCACAAAACTTTTCAGCTGCTAGAACACCTCAACAAAATGGTGTTGCTGAAAGAAGAAATAGAACCCTTACATCAGCTGCAAGAACAATGCTTGTTGAGTCAAACATGCCAAAACAATTATGGGCAGAAGCTGTCAATACAACTTGTTTTACTCAAAACAGGTCTCTCTATGTGAAGAGACACAAGAAAACTTCTTATGCGATTCTTCGTCAAAGGAAACCATACATTGGCTTCTTTCATGTGGTTGGGTGCGTGTGTTTTGTGTTAAACACACGAGATCAGCTGAGTAAATTCGACTCTAAAGCTAATGAAGCTATTTTCTTGGGGTATTCCACTGTGTCTAAGGCATACAAAGTTTTCAACAAAAGAAGACAAACACTAGAAGAATCTATGCATGTTACTTTTGAAGAAAACTTGAAGGCCTTAAATCCCACCTCTACTGAATCATCTGACTCATCTCAGAGAACAGGTTTACCACCAATTGATAATACAACTGAAGCATTCTCTGATGTCTTGAATCTATTTGATGTACCAATAAATGATTCAGATGATACGTTTCATGATGCTCCTACATACCTTGTAGATATTGCAGCTGTTCAACAAGAAATTCCTACAACTAGAGCATCATCCAACGCTAGAACCAATTCTAGGCCACCCCTTCATACTTCAAGAAGATTAGTTCAAAATGAAGTACATAATCCTGCTGAGCATTCAACTGCTCAACAAGGATCAAATTCTGCTGAATCTTCCTCTTCTACAGCTGCTCCTCAATCTAAGTGGACCTCAGAACATCCAACTGAATTAATCATTGGAGATCCACAACAAGGAGTGGTCACAAGAAGTAAGGCATCATGCAATCTATGCTTATGGTCTTATTTCTTAGCGGCTAAAGAACCGAAAAATATTAAAGCTGCTTTAGAAAGCTCCAGCTGGATTCAAGCGATGCAGGAAGAACTCAACCAATTTGAGGTCAACAAAGTGTGGCAGCTGGTGCCCCTACCAGCTGGTAAGACTATAATTGGTACCAAGTGGGTTTTTAGAAATAAAATGGACGGAGATGGTATGGTTATCTGTAATAAGGCTAGACTTGTTGCACAGGGATACAGATCGGAGGAAGGAATCGATTTCTATAACACCTCAATTTTTAAAACAAAACATTTGGCCATAATATATCATTTAAATAAAGAGGAGAACTATCCCAAAATACGGATTTACAAAAACCTTTGGTATGAAATCAGAGTATAAGTTTGGTGTTACAAAATATATCAAAACCAAAGCTAAGTCTAAATCCTTTTTAGTGTTCTTCTACTCTAGGCCCCACATCTCTACCCATGCGTACCTAAATCTTCGATCCTTAACCTGAGTACATAGCAGAAACAACAAGGAGTACGTGAGACAAAAAGTCTCGTGAGCTACATGGGTTTAGACCCAATAGTATCAAGTATCACATTATAAATATAAACATATTTATGTTTCCATCAACATAGTCTAGCCACTCTGTTAAGGCAAAAAGCCTTACCCCATTAGGATCTTAGGATAACAAGACAACCTAGACTAGCTTAGATTAGTTTGTAGAAATTAGCTAAGTCTCGGTGCAATACTGAGTGGGCAGTATTGACCACTCAGTATTGGAACTCAGTATTGGAAATCCAATACTGAGTGGAAGGACTGAGTTACATCTTCGATATGTAACTGACCAGATCAAATCCCTTGATCTTGGTCACTTTCCTTACTATAGTCCTTCCACTACTCCTTTGCCTATTTTGTAAGATATCTATAACATTATAAATAGAGATCACTTTGCAAAGGAATACTCACCAATTTACGTTTTCACTTCTATACTTTGTAATTGATCAGTGGCCTTGTTTTTCCACAACAAGCCACACTTAGTGGAATTATACATTTGCCTCTAATATTGTGTTATTCACTTTAACTGTATTAAGTCTAATTAATCTATCAATTAAACAAACAATCCAGGGTTGTTGTGACCTAACAACTGGTATCAGAGCAGGATAAATATACTCTTATTTAGTCAATCTGATTACCCTGGCAGCCATTCCATATACATACCCTTCCCAACCTTCAAAATCCAAAATGTCTTCCATTGTTGCAGCAGTTATGTCTGGAAAAGGAGTGCCAATCTTTGATGGCAAAGACTTTCATCAATGGAAGTTGAAGGCACAATGGTATCTTGAATCCATTCACCATGAAATGCTCACAGTGCTGACTGATGGTCCCATCATTCCACAAACTATGGAACCCGTTGCAGCAACTAATGATGCTTCTGTAGGCACAAGAACCATACTAAAACTGAAGCATACATGGACTAACACTGACCGTCAGTTGACCAGTCTTGACTCTAGAGCCGAATGGGTGATTGGAAATGCAGTTACCAAAGAAATATTGAATGCAATCATCAATTTGCCAACTGCAAAAGCTATGTGGGATAGCTTATCCATCACCTATGAAGGCACCTCAAAGGTGAAGTTGCTAAGAAAAAGCAACATGAGAAGAAAATATGCAAACTTCTTCTCTAATCCTAATGAAGACATCACCTCTCTCTAAAACAGGTCAATACTGTTATTCATGATCTTATCAGTGTTGGGATTGTGATGGAAGAAGGAGAACTCTATCAAAAAAATTTAGACATTCTTCCTCAACAATTCCTTGACATGACAAATTCTGTCAATGCTGGTAACAATATTGAAACATACACTCTTCAAACGTTGTATGGTTTGATGTTGAATCATGAAGAGAACAATGCTGCTAAACTGATCAACTGGAAGAATACTGAAAAGACTTCCACTGGCATGGGTTTAGTTGTGCAACAGGCCTATACTGTCACAGAGCCTGAAGAGCCAAAAGTTGATCTTGATAATGCTGAGACAGAAGAGCTTGAAACTCAAATGGCTCTCATGTCTGTCTATGAAGCTGGATCAGTTAAAGAAGAAGAGGCTGGGTGTTAGCTCTTCCAATACTGACCCAAGATCATGTCTATGCTACAGGTGTGGAAAGCCTGGACACATTGCTGCCAACTGTCATACAAAGTCATCTGAAACTGTTCAGAATGATAAGATTGCATACCGAGCTAAACGGTATAGGGACAAGTATGACAAGTTGAAGAACTAGAGCAAAGGCAAAGGCAAAGGTGTAGCTGGGAGTGGAGCACCTCATCAGGCATTATACTCTGAAGCTTGGATGGATGAAGAGCTCAGTGATGATGAGGAAGAAGTTAAATACAAAGCCTTTATGGCTTTCAGTGAAGAGGATTTGAAGAGCTCCTTTGAGAAGGATATCAAAGAAGCTGAGAGGATGAGTGTTCACACTGATTGGGATTCCACTCAATTGTACAAGGTGAGTTCCTTTCAAACTTATTATTTGAGTACATGATTGTTGATCTTAAAACTTTAGTACAGAAAAAAAGCTTTAAAATTAACTATTCTTGAACTTGAAAGGGTAAATAATGAACATTTAGATAAATTAGTAAAATTTAAAGATTTAGAATAAAACGTTTTGAACTAACAAGAAATGAAGCAAAGATTAGCTGATAAAGCTCATTTACACAAACTAGAAAAAGAAAAATTTGAAAAACAGTGTAAATCTTGGGGAAATGCTTCTATTAAATTAAATAAATGTCTAAATCAATAATTTCCAGAAAATGTGAGGGCTGCACTTGGTGTTGATCCTCAGTTAAAAAGTAGAAACAATTTTGCTGATTTATTTGAAGAATTTTCAGATATGAATCCAATTCAGTTTGTCAAGTCTAAAACATTTTATGAAGTTGGATGTCAAACTGAGTCAGATGATGAGGACAAAATCATTTTTGAAAAACCCATTGGTCCCTCTATCTGTTCAAAGTGCTATACTGAACTATAAGAGCTCAGTATTGAACTTCCTGAAAAATAAAGTTCCGATACTGAACCCGATGTAGTGCATGTAGGGTTTCACTACGCACCATGCGACTGATCAACCACTTGGGTCGACCTCCTAGTGTACTTGGTTCGAACCATGACTGACCAAGAACATGAACTTGTTCTTGACCGGTTAAAACCAACTAGCTGATTTAATCCCTAAATGCGGAACTGGGATTAAACCTAATTAGGTTAACAAGAAAGAAACCTTGTACGAAGAACTCGAACTCACACAATGCTTGTGTGGTTCGTTCGACCATCAACCAAAGAACCGTAGGGTTCTTTGGTCGAATTCGTCCAAGAGGGGAGAAGGGAGAAAAGTGTTTCCCAAAACATACCTTGTTGATTGCTTAAGATAGATCCACTGATGATGAACAAATCGAGCGATCTTCTAGTTGATCTAAGCAATGAACTTGTTCTTCAAGACTTGAAGAACACGAAGAACACGAAGAACACAAAGAACACAAGGCTTGTGTTTGTGTGTGTATTCGGCCGAAGCCAAGAGGAGAGGAGGGGAAGAAATTCGTGAGGTGTATCAAGTGAATAAGGGTTACCCTAAGCCTCTTATTTATATACAAATAAGTTACGCGTAGAACCCTTCTAGTTTAATTAATATTATATCTTTAATTAAACTTCCTTTTAACATTTCCATCCCTTATAGTTTAACTAGTTTATTATTGTTGCACTTAACTATTAAATGTCTAGTATTAAAACACTAATAATTCGGTACCCATATACACGAATTATATACTTGTATTTATACTTTCAATAATTAATTATATAATAACCTTTATATAATTTATACAACAATATTATCCAATTACTATATGATTTAATAGCTTTAAATGATATCATGGATAATCTATAATTAACACATTGTATATTTACTCAACTAGTAAATGTACAACTACTTGTATTAATTAGTTAGTTAAACTAATCTAGTAATAAGTTAAACTTAACTTAATACTTAACTGATTCATAATGACTATTATGAATCATTCCTCTTCGTAGTATCATTGCTTATCTTGGTCGTATTACATGCACTCACCGGTGTGACCCTTAAGTGTTTCGTAGGTATGGATGTATCATCATAGGTTGACTAACTGTGCACATAATTCCTTCAGTGCAGTATGACACTTCTGTTGTTCCACCATTTGAATTATTATTTAACACCACTACATTTGAAAAATATAATGAAAATGAAACAACTTCTACATCTAGTATTATAACTGATACTGAGGTTGCAAGAACAAATGATTCATGTACTGAAGAACCAAAAGAGTCTGTTAAAGTTGTCATTTTAAAACATGATAAACAAAAATCAACTTCAACAGGATCCTCAAGTAGGAAAAAACAAGAAGTCTAAACAAAATAAGACTTCTTTGCCAAATAAAAAGAAGAAACCAGACTCATCTCCTTCAAAAACTGTTAAAAATAATCCTAGACCACTTATTAAAAATGACAAAAATAGCATTTTGACATCCATTGGTGACCAGATTAAATTCTTAAGTCAAAAGTTTGCAAAACTAACCCATACTGATCAACCAAAAGAAAAACAACTTTCAAAAATTCCTTATGAAAATATCTTCAGAAATAGGCATAGAAAAGGTTACAGATGTCATCATACTGGTCATAAGGGATATGAATGCTGGACTGATCTCTCAAATAAGTCAGTACCAAAGAAGAAGAGAGAAAATAAGTCACTATCACCAAAGAAAACCTCCAAGGTTTCCCCTGAAGTGATATTGACCTCTCCATCTAAAGAGATCAAGTCTAAACCTGTTTCTCCTACCAAAGGCCACATTGAAAAATGGGTTCCTAAAAAGAACTAATAATTATTTTGTGTCTTGTGCAGGGTGATAGAAAATGGTACCTGGATAGTGGCTGCTCAAGACACATGATTGGCAGTATGGAGTACCTTCTAAATTATACACCAGAGAAGGGTCCTTTTGTCAAGTTTGGGGATGATTCAGTAGGAAAGACAAGAGGATATGGAGTAATCAAGGCAGGAAACATAACTTTCAAAAGAGTTGCCTATGTAGAGGGTCTAAAATACAATCTGCTCAGTATCAGCTAGATGTGTGATGATGACAATGAAGCTCATTTCAGAAAGACTGCAGGAATCATCTACAATGATAAGGGGCAACCTGTACTCAATGCTCGTAGAGAGAAATATGTCTATGTGGTCAACTTGTCTGAACTAGACCCTACTATAAGAGTTTGCCTGCTTTCTAAAGTCAATCCAGAACTGAACTGGATGTGGCACAAGAAACCCTCTCACATCAATTTCATAAACATCAACGAGCTCAGTATGAAGAAGTTGGTGAGAGGGTTGCCCACAATTACTTATTCTAAAGATAAGTTGTGTACATCATGTGAGATGGGCAAGCAGAAGAAGAGTTCATTTAAATCAAAAGTCAACCACTCTATTAATGAACCTCTTACTATGATACATATGGATCTTTTTGGCCCCATCAGTACACCATCTCTGGGCAAAAAGATCTATACATTGGTCCTGGTTGATGAATACTCAAGATACACTTGGGTCATCTTCCTTAAGACCAAATCAGATGCTACCACAGAGATCATTGCCTTCATCAAAAGAGAAGAACTTCAGAAAGGCAACAAAGTCAAACAACTAAGAAGTGACCATGTACTGAGTTTAAGAACTCAGTATTAGCAGATTTATGTGAAGAAAAGGGAATCGTACAAAACTTCTCTGCAGCCTACACACCACAACAAAATGGTGTTGTAGAAAGGAAAAATAAAACACTCATTGAAGCTGCAAGAACTTTGTTATGCCATGCTGGACTGGCACTGAGCTTCTGGGCTGAAGCTGTAAACTGTGTAAACTTTACACAGAACAGAGCTACCATAGTCCAGAGACACCACAAGACTCCGTATGAGTTATATCATGGCAGGATTCCTAATGTGGAACATTTCCACATCTTTGGGACTAAATGTTTTGTACTCAGTACTAAACAAAATCTCAAAAAATTTGGTCCCAAAGCAAATGAAGGTGTGTTTATGGGCTATTCACCATACTCCAAGGCCTTCAGAGTGTTTATTATATCAACAACGGTGATTGAATAATCCATCCATGTTACTTTTGATGAAAATCCGGATGTGCATTCTGTTTCAGCAAAGGAGGACATAAGTGGTATAGAAACCTTATGTAATCCAGAAAACTCTGTTAGGTCACAACACCCCTGGTTTGTTTGGTAATTGTTAGATTAATAATTTACTTAAGACAATTAAGGTGATGAACACAGTAATTTAGTCAAACGTATATTATTCCACAAATTGTGGCTTGTAGCGGAAATACAAGACCACTTGAACAATTACAATATATGAGAAATGAACGTGTGAATTAGTAGTTTCTCCTTTGCAAGATGATCTCTATTTATAATGATATAGAGATCTTACATAATAGGCAAACGAGTAACCGAAGGACTAAACTAGGAAAAAGACTAAGATCAAGGGATTTGATCTTAGTACGTTACAGAAGAAAACGTAACTCAGTCCTTCTACTCAATATTGGTTTTCCAATACTGAGTGCTGATACTGAGTGGCCAATACTGGCCAAACTCAGTATCACTCGTAAACTTAGCATATTAATTCTACTATTTATTCTAAGCTAGTCTAGGTTGTTTTGTTATCTTAAGATTCCAAAGGGGTAAGGCTTTTTGCCTTAACAATCTCCCCCTATCTAATGATAACAAAACAATTACAAAGAGAATATTATATAAAAAAAATTCAGGCAGCAGAGTCTTCTTCTTCACTGTTTGTTGATTGATTCAAACTCATAGAAGACTTCTTTCTCTATGTGGATGAACTCTTCTCTTTTATTCAGTTCATCCTGCCTGTTGTTGAGCACCACAACTATCTTCTTTCTGAACCAAGAGTCCTCCTTCTTGGTTATCATCCATTTCAAGCCCACCAGATGACTAACAGGGGCCTTTGGCAAATCTGCTTCAGTAATGAAGCATTCCCTATCTTCTGAGCCAGTATACATATATCCAGAGGTTGGATATATGGAGCTCTTTTGATCCCGAAAGATTAAATTTGGAGGAACAGAGTATGAGTTAAAGATCCTGAAAGTGTTAAGGTACTCAGGCTTGTTGTTCTTTACATCCTCAGTCATTACACTGAGTGCCCTATAGTCTGCTTGGTACAAAATGCCTTGTTCAAAGCATATAGCAGAAACAACCCAGATTTCATCCATCATTACTTGGGCTTCAGAGGATCTTGATGGTAACTCCTTAATTAGTCTAGCAATCTTCACCCAGTCTTGGAGTCCCGTGTTCTGAATGTCATGAAGAAAAATCTTCATAGGAGGACTGACTGGTCCAGTGCAGACTGCAGCTATGGACTTGTCAACAGTTTTGACTTTTATTTTGTTGACATACATATTCAGCCAGCATATCTCCTTCACATTTGGGAATAATCTATTCCTCAGCATCAAAATCTGATGCAGTATGAGGAGCATCAGGATCCTGTTCAGGTGGGGGTATATGTGATTGTGCTTGTTCTTGTTCTGGTTGAGCATCCACCATTTCAACATCTTGGTCAGCATTACCGCCATCACCACTATCATCATCATTATCATCATCATCATCATTTTCTGATCCAGTATCAGAATTATCATCATTTTCTTCATCATTAATGTGTGCCTGCACAATAGCCCACATAGAGTGACTCAGTACATGCTCTCCTTCCCTTGGCGTGTAAAAATATATCTTCTCATGTAAGGGAGGAAGATCTACTCTTGGACTGTTAAATTCATCATAAACATGAGCAGGCATGACACTCTGAAAGATGCGAGAAAGAAATCTGCAGAAAGGAACATTGATTTCTCTTGTTTGAGCCCGAACCAGAGACGCTAGTTCATTAAAGATCAGTCTAGCATAATCAATGTCTCGGCCATGGTACATGGCATGAACCATCTGCATCCCAAAATCATTGATTTCGTCCAAAGCTCCAGTCTTGTGGGTCATACACCGAATGAGTGTGGAAATTAAAACACCCCACATTGGACCAAATTCGTTCCTTTTAATTATGCCTGTGGTTCCTCTTCGTCGAATAAAAGGTAACACCGAGCGAGCCTCTGTTCGATCAACAAAGGGCTCATACTGAGCATGAGCGGGAAGCCTTAGTGTCTCCCGAATTATAGCAGTTGAGACGAACGCCCTCCTTTGATCTCGGATAACCCAACCGGTAATCATGTCCGCAGAGTCAAGGGTTGCAGAGTACCAGAACTCACACAGCATCTCCGGATATATTGCTCGAGGAGATAGAGTCAGTGCACGATTGATTGGACAGTGCTTCAAATATGTAACAATGTGAGTGAATTCAGGGCACGCCCAAGCTGGAGGAATGTCGAAATTTGCAGTAATGTTGTTCCTCGTGAATTTAGGCAATTCGTCTTTCCGAAATTGAGTCGTTGGACCGACCGCCGGTGCTACGAATTGATAATTTTCCATCTGTGATTAAGAGTAAGAATTGCTTGCAAGAAAATGTAGAATCTTTAATCGCAGAGAGTAATCGAAGAAGAAAGATTGAAATAACTGTTAGAAAATTTAAAAGTAAAAAGAAAAACGGTTATTTATACTTAATTATCGATAATTATGGTATTGGGAAGTAAAAACGGCTGAAATGACAGCCTTATCCTGTTCCAACGGTAACTTTCTTATTAAGAAAGGTTACCGTTGGGGAGTATGAGGATTAAAATCAGTTTTACCACTCCAGGAGTTCAATACCGAGTTTAAAAAAAATTAAATTAAAAAAATATTAAAAATTATAAAAACATTTAATTTAATCTATAAATTAAAAAAAATAAAAATTATCTAATTTTGATAAGTCAGACGAATGATACTGAGCAGGTCAGTATGAACATCAATACTGAGCGCTCAGTATCAGAAAAATTTAAAGAGAATTAAGGATTCAGCATACCTAATTGCCCTAGTAAGTACATAAACCGTTCTTTAGAAAGAGGTTTAGTAAACACATCAGCCAATTGGTCATCTGTTGGAACATAATCTACCTCAACCTTACCCTTTTCCACATTATCTCGAATAAAGTGGTGTCTGATATCAATGTGCTTTGTTCTTGAGTGATGGACTGGGTTCTCAGTGATAGCAATAGCACTCTTGTTATCACAATGAATAGGTGTCTTCTGGAAATTGAACCCATAGTCCATTAGTTGATACTGCATCCATAAGAGTTGAGCATAACAACTTCCTGCAGCAACATATTATGCTTCTGCTGTGGAAGTTGCTACTGAGTTTTGCTTCATGGATGACCAACCAACTAGTCTACCACCGAGGAATTGACATCCTCCACTTGTACTTTTTCTATCCAACCTACAACCTGCACAATCTGCATATGTATACCCTTCAAGGTCAAAGTTTGAGTCTTTGGGATACCAAAGACGCATGTTGGGAGTACCTGAAAGATATCTAAAAATGCGCTTAACAGCTTTCATATGTGATTCTTTAGGATCAGCCTGATACCGAGCACACAAGCAAGTTGCAAACATAATATTAGGTCTGCTACCTGTTAAGTAAAGTAAAGAACCAATCATACCTCGGTATGTGGATTGACATACTGGTTTACCGGTTTCATCTTTACTTATTTTATCCTGAGTACCCATAGGAGTGTGCATGGAAGATAAATTTTCAAATTTGTATTTCTTTAGCATGTCATGCACATACTTACTTTGATTTATAAAAGTGCCATCAGGCTTTTGATCAACTTGTAAACCAAGAAAGTAAGTAAGTTCACCCATCATACTCATCTGATAATGAGATGACATTATCTTAGCAAACCAGTCACACATTGACTTGTCAGTGGAGCCAAAAATAATATCATCTACATATATCTGAATAAGTAAGATGTCAGAACCATTCCTTTTTGAAAATAATGTTTTGTCAATTTTACCTCTTATAAATTTATTTTCAATTAAGTACTCAGACAGGGTGTCATACCAGGCTCTTGGAGCTTGTTTGAGCCCATATAGAGCTTTATCAAGCTTGAAAACATAATTAGGAAATTTAGGATCAACAAAACCTGGAGGTTGTTTAACATAGACTTCCTCTTGTAGTTTTCCATTGAGAAAAGCACTCTTGACATCCATCTGATAAACTTTGAAATTCTTGAAAGCTGCATATGCAAGATACAACCTAATAGCTTCAATTCTTGCAACTGGTGCAAAAGTTTCATCATAGTCAATGCCTTCTTCTTGCATGTAACCCTGAGCAACCAGTCTTGCTTTATTTCTAATGAAAACACCATCCTTGTCCGTCTTGTTTCTGAACACCCACTTAGTACCAATAATAGTTTTGCCAGCAGGAGGTGGTACTAAGTTCCAAACTTTGTTCCTCTCAAAATCTGTCAGTTCTTCTTGCATAGCTTCTACCCAGTCTTCATCTAATAAAGCTTCATCAACTTTCTTTGGTTCCATGGTAGATAGAAAGCTTGAAAAGAAGCAAAAGTTTGCAGTTGCTTGGGGTTCAATATCTAACTTTCTTCTAGTTTGGACACCTTGTTCAATAGGACTAATAATATTAGAATGTGTATGGTCTCTGTGTTCCATTAGAATGTTTCCTAAGGGAGCATTTGAAGCAAGGTCAACAATATCTTGTTGTACTGATGTGTTGTCTGCTTGAGCTGAATTCTGGTAAGTATTAGATAGTTCAGGTTGCTGTTCTTCTTCATTTTGAAGATCTGAGGTGGATTCTTGAGAAGTATTGGAAGATTCACCTTCTTCATAGGAACCTCAGTGTTTGGGGTTCTCAGATATAGGAACCTCAGTGTTTGTTGCATTTGAGTTATGTTGAGTTCTAACTCTACAGTATCACTCATACCATGATCAACATAGTATGAGTGAGACTTGGGCTGTTCAGCAATGGAGTTTTCTGGATTGCATAGAATGTCTATGCCACTAATGTCTTGTAAGCACCTGATCAAGAAATCCCACCAATCAAAACGAACGACCAAACAGAACGAACAACTTTCTAATAACTATCTAATTACAATTAACCATTCTGAACCGATAACGACTATACAAAATACAACAAACGAGCCAAGATCTCACTACCAACAAAGACTATGGATACAAACCAGCTAACTACAAAATCGGAATACAAAACTACCCAACTCCCACATACCTAAATATACGCCCGGAGTATAACTTGTAAGCCTCCGATCAACTTCAAGATCTTATATGCTTACTCTTATCTTTTCCTGTAAAAAGTTAGTCCACTAAACGGGTAAGCTACAACGAGCTTAGTGAGTTCATAAGGTACAAAATAATACTAGCATTATATACAAAACAAAGAAATAATAACATATAAAATGGTATAAAGTTACTTAAGTAATTCATATTATAGCAAGTACACATCACTACATAACTGACCGAGAAGCTTTACAACTTAACATGAGATTTACCGAGAATCCGTCATAGCTGAGTACCAACACTTATCCGGAATCAACAAGAATCACTGAATGTCTGACATTGAGAATACAACTATATCGCAAGAATCGACAAGAGTTTGCAAGATAATAACCACAATTGAGAACCAATCACCGAATCAACACTACACGAAAATCATCACGTAACCACCGGAACCGATAGACAATACCACATCATGAATCAATGAGATTTCAATACCATACAAACGAATCAAAGTGCGTCATTCCCCCTTAGGCCATTAGGGAATGAGGCCGATGAAGGTGATCATGGCACCCCTAACCGAGTCCATGATCCAGCTTCACCACCACGGTCCATACCACTCCTCCGCCAGGTACTCCCGCGTCCACCGCTCAACATATTACACAAAGTAATACTCAAGCCGCCGTGGGTCCTCACGAAACGAAATCATCTATCAAGGAATTCGTACGGGTAACTCATATTCGATATCAAACGAAACAATAGCAACGATAACTCCACGAGACCGGAGCAAGAGGATTATCACAACCCGAATCAATAAAAATGAATCTCATACTAGGGCAATCCAACCGAGACGTAACACGAGGAATTCATATGACATGAATCGATATCAAGTGAGACACTACAAGGATATTCCATCAATCATGACATCTATCAAAAGATTATACACAAGGCATACCACAAATATTCACTCTATTCTTACAAGTCAATACACATAGCAAAAGTCTATTAATGAATCAAACTTCATTTAATCATATTACAGTCAAATCACTAGAATTACCAATTCAATGTTCTAGGCATCGCATATGTGATAACAATAAACCAAATAACAATTAAACACGTAGCATTTAGATATATATAACTACTAGTATACAGTTGTACATAGATGAACTCACCTGGGATTAAGCAATTGCCAATACGAGCCAAGTATTTCCTTTAGTCAAATTCCATTGTCACCGATTGATACAATCACCACAATTTCCCAATTGTTTACCTATCACAATTATACTTATCTCATTCAATATACAAGCTCAAAATCACAACTAGTATGACCCTTAATCACCAATTCCCAAACTTGGTGATTAACCCCAAAACCCTAAACTTCTAACTATACATCTAGTGCATAATCACATGCTAACTTCCAATTTCCTAGTTCAATATCAGTTATACATAGTCTACAATCATCAATTTCAGTTCCATAACTCAAACCCTAACTAGGGTTCATGACCTACTAACTCAATACATCAATTTATACATATGCATGGTGATAGGGATGATGTTTTACCTTAATTATCAATACAATAGATGAAAATCCTTTGATTTCTAGCTATAATCTGCCCAAAAGCACCAAATATCGTCCAAAATCGCCCAACACCGAGAAGAGAAAGTTCTAGAGGTTATTTGGGCTGAAATGGGGAAAAATCCCAATTTTATGCCTAATCTGCACAAGATAGCGCCGCTATCTTCAAGATAGCGCCGCTATCTTGCCTCCCCTTGCTTTTTAGCGCCTCTATCTTCAAGATAGAGCCGCTATCTCCCAAATTTTTCGCGTTTTACCCATCGCTATAATGAGTGGCTGTTCTAATTGCACAAGATAGCGCCGCTATCTCTAAGATAGCGCCGCTATCTCCCTAAAATGCTGCATTTTCGATTTTTCTTCCTTTTTAACTTATACCACTTAATCCAATACACAAAACACAGGTTTTTCATCGAAAATTTAATTATCCAGACTTAATTCCTATCATTTATCAACTAATAATAGACTTAACAAATAAATTTCTTGAATTTAAAAACACGTATGTTACAATTACCTCCTCCTTTTGAGAATTTCGTCCCTAAATTATGTTGATTTGAACAAGAACGGATACTTCTCAATCATATCATCTCTTCTTTCCCATGTGCAATTCGGGCCTCTATGGTGTTTCCATTTCACCAATACTAACTGAATTTCCTTATTTTTGAGATTGACCGACTTTTGGTCAACTATTTCTTCCGGTTCCTCTACGTACCTCAATTTCTCGTTGACTTTGACTTCGGTCAACGGTACCGTTTCCTCATGTTCTCTAAGGCTCTTTCTTAAATAACAAACATGAAACACGTTATGGATACCCGCTAGCTCTTCCGGTAACTCAAGGCGATAAGCTTGCTTTCCGACCCGTTCTATGATCTTAAATGGGCCGATAAATCGAGGACTTAACTTACCTTTCTTCCCAAATCTCATGACACCCTTCCATGGGGAAACTTTTAACATCACAAAGTCATTTACCGCGAACTCTATCGGTTTACTTCTTTTATCCGCATATGATTTTTGACAATCTTGAGCCGTCTTCATTCTTTCCCGAACTATTTGAATCTTATCATTAGTATCTTGAATCAATTCGGGTCCCACCAAAAGTTTGTCTCCGGTCTCTCTCCAACACAAGGGTGTTCTATTATTTTGACCAATATCAGTCAAAGGAGCCTCTTCATCGAGTATATTCAAACTTCCCTTCTATTATTTTCTAGGTATAAATTGATCTCCCATGTCAATTCCCTAGGAATAATTCCAATTACGCTACCGGTACCCATACTCTTCATTCATTACCTGAGATTAGTCAGCATTCATTTATCTAAATTTCATCACATGATCCTTTGCTTCAGACTCTTACCCTGTATTAAACTCATTCAATCTTTTGACATTGTTAAACTATTCATTAATATTAAAGTAAACCGCAATCTATAAAGTCATCTCGGTTAGTAGTTAACCATTCGTCATGCCTGAATTGATAATTACATTACAAGGCTTAGATACAAAATACAGTTCCTTCATAATTCCTACTTATAAACATATTCATTAACCTTGAATCTTGTGCTATTTCTAGTACATTACCAATTTTAAATATCCATAACCGATTACTACACACTTCCCCACTATCAATAACTTTGTTCCCAAACTATTCCTCAGACCAGATCAAATTTTATGTCATTTAACAAATTCTGAATTCATACTATTCCCAAAGTCAAAGTTGGATCTCATATACATGGTCAAAACTTCATACCATAACCAATTACTTGTTCTATATTCATAGCCAATACTTTATATTGATTGAAGTTCAATATTTAACTAATTATTTCGCAATTGAATCCAAATACATGATACTGAAATTTATGTTAAACTAATTGCATTATAACCACCTCAATATCCACATTATATTCAGTTCATACTAATTAAGTTCCAGTTTAGTCAACATCTACTAACATGATCAAAATCCAACCTCATATTATGATTAATCTTATCATAGTTCCTAGCTCATCCAAGTTCCACGCTTCAACATTCTTTTAGTTTTATTATTCTCGGGTTTCAAGTTTTGCTCATAGCCTATCTAACTCGTCGAGGATATCAATATCATCTCCGCATACAATACCCATTCTACATCACTAATGCATTTATAGGAAAAGAATTACCACTTATAAGAACCAATTTGTTCATTAATTCACCATTCTATTTTCACCCTACAATTACTCGGGTTATTCCCTTTCAACCAAATTTCGGTCCATCTTTTCTAAAACACATAAGGTTGTCTATATACTTCATTACCTAATCCGTTCCAATAATAATGTTTAAACTTGAAAAATTCTATGAACCCTAGATCAATATAGAATTTGTGGTCATTAATTTCCAATACTTAAATCCTCATATCCTTTGTGACCATTAAAGTTTCACTTTTCACAACCTCAATATATATAACAGATTCATTATCGGATAAGAAAACAATATTAAAGATCAAACGAATCCAGTGACATACAATAAATTAGATTCTTCATAATCGAACAATCTACGAACGTTTAGAGTATTAAACAAGAAATGTACCAATTTTATTTTTTATTTTATTATTATTTATTATTTTTTTTTTTTTTTGACGATAGCATCCTCGTAAGCTTCCTCAGAGGTTATTTGAACACACAACCTCTTGTCTTAGGGACCTCCTCCTTTTGCTTAGAGTACCCGTCACAAAAGACTGATGAACGAAAGCTTCACTTTCAGCGGCTTGTTAGAAAGAGTAGAGCATTGACACTTTCGGTATCCCAACTTTCCGTAAGACTAATAATTGCATCCTTGTACGGACAGCTAGACCTTTTTGTGTCCGTTTTCACCACAAACATAATACTTCAAGGTTCTTGATAATTCTTACATCGTCCATTATGATTTCTACTACAATGTCGACGTTTACAGGTTGCACCCGACTACAAAATTATCAAAGTTATACACATAATATATTCTTTCACATAGACCTTACTTATACCTGTTTCGAAAAGAACTGACACTGAACTGCGGGGAAAAATGAATTGTTTCGTTCTATAGTTTTTTGGTTTAGGAATCAACACTCTACTTGGATTCAAATCATGCTCACCCTTCCGAGTATATTCAACAACTTTCGCGACAAAGGAATATTATATTTGCAAGCAAAATCATAATTCTCATATCTAAACCTTCCACGAGCATTTTCACTTTCTTTACTCCATTTTGGAATGAATTTTGTGGCAAATTGTGCCTCCAGATTAAACACTGTGTCATATTCGTCTAACAACATTGTTCCTAATCTAATTTCCAAGAATTCTTTCTCAATCCTTGTTCTCATCTCACTAGAACTATATTGATCAAGATAATGAACTATAAACGATTACCAAATCATATGATCCTCTTCTTCCTCGCTTAATATTTTATACAAATAATTCATCAGGTCAACGCCTTTCCTGAAAGCCTAGCAGTCACATAACATTTTGATCTTCCCTATGGACATGAGATACATAGAATACCTTGTCTGTGTTTTCAATACTCAACAACGCCTCCACAAGATCAGGCACACCCAAAAATTCGATGGCTCCACTACTACGAAAGGTTTTAAAGGATACTGCCCCAGATTTCTTACTTAAAGATTCAATCACCACATTAGCCTTCAACTTACTTTTCTCTCATTTTCTAAGTTATTCAAACATAGAACGAACCGTATTAACAATTCTACTCATCAATCTCTCTTTACAACAAACACTTGTTCCTCTTCCATTTAACAAAGTTGTTTCATGCCTCAAGATAAGCATAAAATTCCTCTTATTCAGAAATCCCATGATCACATTTACCACTTATTTGATCCATGATTTACCGAAATTTAAGTCCACACAAGTATATCATTAATCATACCATTTCCTATTGTTAACCCTTTGCCCATTTTCTAGACTTAAACCTATGGTTTGTATCCATCCTAAACCCATAATCCATACACTTACACCATCAACACCTACGTTTGAGTCTAAGCACCGCAATGATACCTAGTTCACTCAAACTAATGCTCTGATACCATATTGTAAGGACCTGATCAAGAAATCCCACCAATCAAAACGAACGACCAATCAGAACGAACAACTTTCTAATAACTATCTAATTACAATTAACCATTCTAAACCGATAACGACTATACAAAATACAACAAACGAGCCAAGATCTCACTACCAACAAAGACTATGGATACAAACCAGCTAACTACCAAATCGGAATACAAAACTACCCAACTCCCACATACCTAAATATACGCCCGGAGTATAACTTCTAAGCCTCCGATCAACTTCAAGATCTTATATGCTTACTCTTATCTTTTCCTGTAAAAAGTTAGTCCACTAAACGGGTAAGCTACAACGAGCTTAGTGAGTTCATAAAGTACAAAATAATACTAGCATTATATACAAAACAAAGAAATAATAACATAAAATGGTATAAAGCTACTTAAGTAATTCATATTATAGCAAGTACACATCACTACATAACTGACCGAGAAGCTTTACAACTTAACATGAGATTTACCGAGAATCCGTCATAGCCGAGTACCAACACTTATCCGGAATCAACAAGAATCACTGAATGTCTGACATTGAGAATACAACTATATCGCAAGAATCAACAAGAGTTTGCAAGATAATAACCACAATTGAGAACCAATCACCGAATCAACACTACACGAGAATCATCACGTAACCACCGGAACCGATAGACAATACCACATCATGAATCAATGAGATTTCAATACCATACAAACGAATCAAAGTGCGTCATTCCCCCTTAGGCCATTAGGGAATGAGGCCGATGAAGGTGATCATGGCACCCCTAACCGAGTCCATGATCCAGCTTCACCACCACGGTCCATACCACTCCTCCGCCAGGTACTCCCGCGTCCACCGCTCAACATATTACACAAAGTAATACTCAAGCCGCCGTGGGTCCTCACGAAACGAAATCATCTATCAAGGAATTCGTACGGGTAACTCATATTCGATATCAAACGAAACAATAACAACGATAACTCCACGAGACCGGAGCAAGAGGATTATCACAACCCGAATCAATAAAAATGAATCTCATACTAGGGCAATCCAACCGAGACGTAACACGAGGAATTCATATGACATGAATCGATATCAAGTGAGACACTACAAGGATATTCCATCAATCATGACATCTATCAAAAGATTATACACAAGGCTTACCACAAATATTCACTATATTCTTACAAGTCAATACACATAGCAAAAGTCTATTAATGAATCAAACTTCATTTAATCATATTACAGTCAAATCACTAGAATTACCAATTCAATGTTCTAGGCATCGCATATGTGATAACAATAAACCAAATAACAATTAAACACATAGCATTTAGATATATATAACTACTAGTATACAGTTGTACATAGATGAACTCACCTGGGATTAAGCAATTGCCAATACGAGCCAAGTACTTCCTTTAGTCAAATTCCATTGTCACCGATTGATACAATCACCACAATTTCCCAATTGTTTACCTATCACAATTATACTTATCTCATTCAATATACAAGCTCAAAATCACAACTAGTATGACCCTTAATCACCAATTCCCAAACTTGGTGATTAACCCCAAAACCCTAAACTTCTAACTATACATCTAGTGCATAATCACATGCTAACTTCCAATTTCCTAGTTCAATATCAGTTATACATAGTCTACAATCATCAATTTCAGTTCCATAACTCAAACCCTAACTAGGGTTCATGACCTACTAACTCAATACATCAATTTATACATATGCATGGTGATAGGGATGATGTTTTACCTTAATTATCAATACAATAGATGAAAATCCTTTGATTTCTAGCTATAATCTGCCCAAAAGCACCAAATATCGTCCAAAATCGCCCAACACTGAGAAGAGAAAGTTCTAGAGGTTATTTGGGCTGAAATGGGGAAAAATCCAGATTTTATGCCTAATCTGCACAAGATAGCGCCGCTATCTTCGAGATAGCGCCGCTATCTTGCCTCCCCTTGCTTTTTAGCGCCTCTATCTTCAAGATAGAGCCGCTATCTCCCAAATTTTTCGCGTTTTACCCATCGCTATAATGAGTGGCTGTTCTAATTGCACAAGATAGCGCCGCTATCTCTAAGATAGCGCCGCTATCTCCCTAAAATGCTGCATTTTCGATTTTTCTTCCTTTTTAACTTATACCACTTAATCCAATACACAAAACACAGGTTTTTCATCGAAAATTTAATTATCCAGACTTAATTCCTATCATTTATCAACTAATAATAGACTTAACAAATAAATTTCTTGAATTTAAAAACACGTATGTTACATGTCTTCCTTTGCTGAGTTAGAATGCACATCCTGATCTTCATCAAAAGTGACATGAATGGATTCTACAATCATCTTAGTTGAGATGACATACACTCTGAAAGCTTTAGAGTGTGGAGAGTAGCCCATGAACACACCTTCATTTGCTTTGGGAGCAAATTTGTTGAGATTTTATTTAGTACTGAGTACAAAAAATTTACTCCCAAAGATGTGGAAGTATTCCACATTAGGAACCTTGCCATTATATAACTCATAAGGAGTATTTTGATGTCTCTGGACTATTGTGGCTCTGTTCTGAGTAAAATTTGCACAGTTTACAGCTTCTGCCCAGAAGCTCAGTGCCAGTCCAGCATGGCATAACAAAGTTCTTGCAGCTTCAATTAATGTTCTATTCTTTCTTTTTACAACACCATTTTGTTGTGGTGTGTAGGCTGCAGAGAAGTTTTGGACGATTCCTTTTTCTTCACAGAAATCGGCTAATACTGAGTTCTTAAACTCAGTACCATGGTCACTTCTTAGTTGCTTGACCTTGTTGCCTTTCTGAAGTTCTTCTCTTTTGATAAAGGCAATAATTTCTGTGGTGGCATCTGATTTGGTCTTGAGAAAGATGGCCCAAGTATATCTTGAGTATTCATCAACCAAGACTAAAGTATAGATCTTTTTGGCCAATGATGGTGTGCTGATGGGGCCAAAAAGATCCATATGTATCATTGTAAGAGGTTCATTAATAGAATGGTTGACCTTGGACTTGAATGAACTCTTCTTCGGCTTGCCCATTTCACATGCTGAGCATAACTTATCTTTAGAATAAGTAATAGTGGGCAACCCTCTCACCAGCTTCTTCATACTGAGCTCATTAATATTTCTGAAATTGATGTGAGAAAGTTTCTTGTGCCACAACCAGTTCAGTTCTGGCTTGACTTTAGAAAGCAGACAAACTCGAATAGTAGGGTCTATTTCAGACAGGTTGACCACATAGACATCTTTTTCTCTTCAAGCAATGAGTACAAGTTTCCCTTTATCATTGTAGATGATTCCTGCAGTCTTCCTGAAGCGAACTTCATTGTCATCATCACACATCTGGCTGATACTGAGCAGATTGTGTTTTAGACCCTCTACATAGGCAACTCTTTTAAAAGTTATGTTGCTTGCCTTGATTACTCCATACCCTCTAGTTTTTCCAACTGAATCATCTCCAAACTTGACAGAAGGACCCTTCTCTGGTGTATAGTTTAGAAGGTACTCCATACTGCCAATCATGTGTCTTGAGCAGCCACTATCTAAGTACCATTTTCTGTCACCCTGTAAAAGACACAAAATAATGATTAGTTCTTTTTAGGAACCCATTTTTGAATGGGACCTTTGGTAGGAGAAACAGGGGTAGACTTGATCTCTTTTGTTGGAGTGGTTAGTATCACTTCAGGGGAAACCTTGGAGGTTTTCTTTGGTGATACTGACTTGGTTTCTCTCCTTTTCTTTGGTACTGAGTACCTAGGACTTGAGAGATCAGTCCAGCATTCATCTCCTTTATGTCCAGTATGATGACATCTATAACATTTTCTAGGTCTATTTCTGAACATATTTTCATAAGGAATTTTTGAAAATTGTTTGACTTTTGGTAGATCAGTATGAGTAAGTTTTGAAAACTTTTGACTTAAAACTTTGATCAGATCACCAATAGATTTTAAAATGTTATTTTTGTCATTTTTTACTGGTGTTTTAATGTTGTTTTTGACTGGTTTAGAAGGAGATGGATCTAGTGTTTTCTTTTTATTTGGCAGAGAAGTCTTTTTAATATTAGACTTCTTGTTTTTGCCACTTGAAGATCCTGTTGAAGTTGATTTCTGATTATCATCTTTTAGAATGACAACTTTAACAGGTTCTTTAGATTCTTGAGTATTTGACTTTTCTGTTCCTGCAACCTTAGTATTAGATAGAACATTTTGAGTAGAAGTAGAAGTGGTTTTATTTTCATTATATTTCTCAAAAGTGGTTGTATTAAAAAATAATTCAAATGGAGGAACATCAGATGTATCATACTGCACAACTTCGAGGTCAGTATCAGAGATTTCTTTTTCAGGAAATTCAATACTGAGCTCTTGTAGTTCAGTATAACACTTTGAACAGATGGAAGGACCAATTGGTTTATCAAAAATAATTTTATCCTCATCAACTGACTCAGTTTGACATCCAACTTCACAAAAAGTTTTTGCTTTTACAAACTGAATAGGGTTCATATCAGAAAATTCTTCAAATAAATCAGCAAAATTGTTTCTATTTTTTAACTGAGGATCAACACCAAGTGCAGCCCTCACATTTTCTGGAAATTGTTGATTTAGACATTTATTTAATTTAATAGATGCATTTCCCCAAGATTTACACTGGTTTTCAAATTTTTCTTTTTCTAATTTGTGTAAGTGAGCTTTGTCAGCTAATCTTTGTTTAATGTCTTGTTAGTTTAAAAAATTTAATTCTAAATCTTTAAATTTTGCTAATTTATCTAAATGTTCATTATTTACCCTTTCAAGTTCAAGAATAGTTAATTTTAAAGCTTTTTCCCTTTGTACTAAAGTTTTAAGATCAACAATCATATACTCAAAAATCTTTTCCTTTTCATTCACTGAATAAGTTTCAAAGGAACTCACCTTGTACAACTGAGTGGAATCCCAATCAGTATGAACACTCATCCTCTCAGCTGTAACACCTCAATTTTTAAAACACTTTTTAAATCATATTTTTAAATAAAAATATTACAAGTCCAATGTTCCCAAATCACGGTTTAACAAAAACCAATAAAAGTTTATCAGAGTATTAAAACCGGTGTTACAAATACAATATCATAACCATAGGATAAACGGGATCTACCTACGAGCTCCCGAACTAATCAACACTAGGCCACTTCTATCACGACCCTCTAATCCTTCGATCCTGAACCTGAGTACATAGCCAAAAACAAAGTAGTACGTGAGACAAAATAGTCTCGTGAGATACATGGGTTTCGACCCACTCTCAAAAGAATTAAAAATTAATATTTATAACATTACAAATACTTATCCTTATCACTTCTTATTAATTCATAATTCATCTTCTATTCATTTAACCGTATAACTAATAAGCTTACCATAAGCTTACTCATCATCTAATCACGTACTTGTAAGCTATCTCCAAGCTTACACTTTCTTTATCACATATGCAACGGACATCTCCGAAGCCAACTCTCCAGATATGGGACGTCATAGGTAAACTATCAAGGTAATTGGGAACCCCCATCTTACCGAGATTCATAAGCTCTCCTGTTCCCGGGTCGTCATGCTCACCCAACAGTGGGTGTCGTAAACTGTGACATTCTACTCTTTGCGCAGGGAGGTACCACCCCAAGTAGATGTCTCATGCTCCCCCATTTCTGGGCGGTCTTATTCTGGATATCTCATTAACACTTATGAGCCTCAGCTCCTTTAATCAAAATATGAGCATTAGCTCCTTTCATCAAATTCGTCATTTATTAGAATACATTTATTCTAATTTATCTATTATTCTCTTTACTAAATCATTTCAAATCTTGACTTTACCAAGTCCTTTACTAATTTTAAAACATATTTATCTTTTATCCATAATCATAATATTCTGACTCTCTTTGACTAGAATACATGTCTATTACTAGTCACCTCATACTTATTCACTTAGTAATTCGATAACTACTTTTATTAGCATAATATACTAACCGATACTTATTACTTAAAAATCATTGTCTCAAGCTTTATTAATACATATTATTGATAAACCGATTATCAAGCTCTTTTAAATCATTATCTTTATTCATGCATCTTATTTATGAAAACTCACTAAATACTTTTCATTATCATAAACTCTTTCAAAATCATCAAACATTTAGACATACTTAAATAGTCTATTACTAGCATTTTCTCATCATATTAATCACATCTTTATTAAAAACATTTATTAATAAAGACTCCTAACATATCATATTTTCAAAATCGTTTGCTATGCACTCAGTTAAAGTCTCATGTACTCACCTTAGCCAAGCTAATTCCAAATCGTGTCTAACAACATGAATCCTTGCTTTCCAACTTGTGAAATGTCACCAATCTTTAGGTCTTCTTGACCTACCATCAATATCATCACAATAACTAGTTATTATCCATAACTAATCACTAATCAATCCATATTCACATTCCTAACCACCAAGTTCATCCAACTTGGTGGAATCTCAAACCCTAGTTCAAGATTTCCATCAATAAACCCAAATCAAACTTGTACACATCGATTACAAGCTTATAATGAGTGTTCTACACCCATGATTAGTCATCTTCCCCAAAGATGACATGGTTGGTTCCCCAAACCACCATTTTTACTCATACCAAGCTCACAATCAAGGTAGATAAGCGAGATACTCAAGAATACTTACCCTTGATGTTTCAATCCTTCAAGATGATGAAGATCTAAGCTCTTGAGCTCCAAAATCGCCCAAGTTTGCTCCCAAATCGGCTGCGCTGTGTGTGTGGTTGAAGGTGAAATGAAACCCTAGCTTACACACAAGTTTATGTATTCCTGACGCTCCTCGCGCCCCGCTCGCGCCCACCTCGCGCCGCGAAGTGACGCGGCTTTGCCTGCTGGTTGCCGCTGAAATACAGACCTCGCGTTTCGCTCGCGGCTCTTGTCTCAACTCGAGCCTCAACTCGAGCTTCTCGCGTTTCACCTCTGGAGCTTATGTTCAACCTCGCAACTGCCGCGCGCCTGCCTCGCGCCTCGAGGGCTGTCTGGGTCTGTTTCTTGCCTTTCAAACTTGTTTCCATCCAAGTCTTGACCCATACTTGGTTACCCCAAGTCCCGAACATTCAAACACTCGATAAAACACAACGGAGACTTGATTAAATATTTCACCACCTTTATTCCTCAATAATTCCATTTAATTCATTAACCGAAAATTCCGTCGTTACAACTATTCACCCCTTAAAAAGGATTCCGTCCTCGGAATCAACTCAAGGATTTCCAATCCTCATTCCACTTCCAAATTATGATCCAATAATACCTATGCATTTAATTGCCCACTTGCCCCGTTATACCCAAACGGGTCAAAAACCAAACTTTAGTTTCAAATACCCGAACGGGTCAAAGGTTTCACAATTTGACCTTAACACCTTCAATCATTTAATTAATCCCTTTATCCACATTGGGACGATATGACCCAATTATTACTACTAGTCAATTAACCAAAACGATAGTCAATGCCTAGCTTTGACCAAATTGTCACCATTGTCATATTTTTTTGACTTAAGCACAAAGTCAACCATATCTTGATAATTTCTTTATCCACATTGGTTCCATTAACCATCAATTCCTTAACAATCGACCTCACATTCATGGTCCAACAACAATCATACTCGATCCCTAAATTCAACCCGAAATACCCAACGGTCAAAGTCGTACCCTTGACTACCCTCATTTCCATTAATCCACTTAACCACTATCTTACACATGTAGTGATACATGATGCCCTTATCCTTGACTCGCCATTTTAAATAAAAATCAAAACCCAATTTTGACCAAAGTCAACAATCCACTAGTTGACCAACATTGACTTATGAATAAAGTCAAACTTTGCTAAATTCAACATGTTCTTTATTACTAAGGCATCGCTTCCCAAGCTTTTCGTTCCCGATTCCAATATTTAAATTTCCTTTCTCAATTGTTTCTCTCTTCTCCGATTTCAATTTTCTACAATCGATTAACAAATTCCATCTAAATCGATACCGATCTCTATTACTTTTTAACTTTCATCCAATTACTTATACCACATATAATTTCCTTCAATTATCCTTATACCATACTTGAAATTCCCGATTGCCGGCTCTAGAGCCTCAATCATATCCAATTGTGGCCTAACCACCCATTATACATCTTTCACCACTCATTGGCTACTAACCGACCTTGCTTCCTAGAGCATTCCTTTTTCATGAATCATGAACTTGTAGGCATCTCCTACACCTACTTATACTTAAACACTACCCGTGTTTTCAACCCAAGTTCTCACTTGCCATAAAAATCATAACAACAACTAACCATACGGTTCTACATATGTCAGATACAAACATCATATCCCTTATATAACAAATTATACTTTAACTATCTTATCGAGATGATCGGAAAGCCTCTAATCCATCACGATCCCAAACTGTCACAATGATCGGAAAGCCTCCAATCCAAAGTGACTCATACAACACTATTTCATCTTGCATACAATCCATGTATGCATCAATACACTTAGCATCATGCTATCATTTTCTTTCATATTTGACCTTCGATTTTCCACTTATACATTATACCACACGGTACACATAATCATTTCTAGTACTTTCCACCAATCTACTCACTTCTCAATTGCCCTTAATCGATTCATTACTAAAACTTCTAATCTTTCTTCTACCCGGTCATATTAAGTCAACCAATTGACTTCGATCGGTGTCCATACGTACACTATCATGCTTTCTCTATAAATCTTTACCAAAAATAAGTTATTCACTCTTGATGTCACACCCGACACCCCCGACACGAACATTTGATGTGGCTACATGCCAACGTTAAGTCGATCATACCCAATATCTAAGGTTCCATTTTATATATATATATTCATATATTTTTGTACTTCACAATTCTTACTAACACTTAGTACTTCATTGTACTACCATCCTTTTGTTGACAACATTTACCACTCTCGTGATTCACCTTTCAATATTCTATGATAACCTAATCCTTCTTATCCTTATTCCTCGCGACATACCGGTCGCCAACCCATTCGACTATACACATAATAACCCGGGGAGATTATCTCCCAAACTTAATTTATCGTATCATACATTCCATCTATAAATATTTTCATACTTTGATCACATAAGCACTAAATTGTGCGACATATAAGCAACTAAATCATAATCATATATCAAAACTTCATAAGCGGGTTACCTGAAGCAGTTCCACGAGTTTCCTTCACCCGATTCCTGCTGGCAGTTGATGCTGACGTGTCGGTTCTCTTCCTCGGGCACGCACGACTAAAGTGTCCCACCTCGTGACAAGTGTAGCACTCCACCTCCTCGAGGTTCCTTACTTTGCAATCCTTTGCTCGGTGCCCCACTCGTCCACACTTGAAACATATAGCCGTATTTGCTTTACATTCCCCATGGTGATTCTTCCCGCAACCTTGACAACTTCCAACACTACCATGCTTTGACGAACTCGGTTTGAACTTTTCTTTCTTCATTGATCCTAAGCTACTATCGAGCTTCTTCTCTTCCCTTTTTGATGCCGATTCTTGTGCCTTACGCCGGAAAACCCTCTCAACACCTCGAGCGGTACAAATGGCCTCATCTAACGTGGCCGCTCGCTTGACTTCCAATTCAAACTCCGGTGGTAGTCCATTTGCATACCGAACCACCTTCATACGTTCCGTCGGATAAGACTTGATCACAAACGGAAGTAATCCCGTAAACTTTTTGGTGTACTCTTCCACCGACATATTACCCTTCTTGATGAACATGAACTATTCCAGCAACTTTTCTAGATCTCTCTCGGGACAAAACTTTTCCTTCAACCTACTCGTGAACTCCTTCCACGACATCTTGTACACTTTCCTTCCCAAAGTCTCATACATGGTATCCCACCATGTCAACGCTTCATCCTTCAACTGTCGGGTTGCATAGGTGACCATATCTCTCTTCAAACACTTGCTACTCTCTAGTACTTGCTCGGTTTCCCGTATCCAACGCATCGTCACCTTCGGTTCCGAACTTCCATAATACACACCGGGGTTGCACGACATGCATGTCTTATATGTACAACCTTCCCTTTCATCCGACCCCGAATCATCACTTCCTTCGGTCGATGGCTCCTCGGTATGAGTCTTGCTACCCGAAGACTTACTTCCCCCACGGGACTTAGAATTATCATTCTTCTCCTCATTGAACCGGTTAGTCATGATCCGGTTCACATCCTCATTCACCACCTCCCTAATTTGGGTAAACAATTTCTCGATAGCTTCCATAGTAACCGGGGTTTGGTTTGCACCCAAACCGGAACCCTCTCCATTATTACCGGGATGAGTCGGGATTCGATTTGAATCCGTCTCATGGTCTCGTGGAATCTCTCCACTTCTTGGGTTCACCGTTTGCTATACCAACATATTAAACCATCAGAATTCAAAGGTTGACTTATTAGTCAAACATAACCCATAAAGCCCAAACATTATCTCTTCTCTTAGGGATCGACCCTAATATACCCATACTTTACGGTCTCAAAAGACTAATCATGGACATCCTATGGAAAACATATGGTCCTACTTAGCATAGCTTAAGACTAGGAAGGTCAAACCTACCTAATTCACTTAAACTATAGCTCTGATACCAAGTTGTAACACCTCAATTTTTAAAACACTTTTTAAATCATATTTTTAAATAAAAATATTACAAGTCCAATGTTCCCAAATCACGGTTTAACAAAAACCAATAAAAGTTTATCAGAGTATTAAAACCGGTGTTACAAATACAATATCATAACCATAGGATAAACGGGATCTACCTACGAGCTCCCGAACAAATCAACACTAGGCCACTTCTATCGCGACCCTCTAATCCTTCGATCCTGAACCTGAGTACATAGCCAAAAACAAAGTAGTACGTGAGACAAAATAGTCTCGTGAGATACATGGGTTTCGACCCATTCTCAAAAGAATTAAAAATTAATATTTATAACATTACAAATACTTATCCTTATCACTTCTTAATAATTCATAATTCATCTTCTATTCATTTAACCGTATAACTAATAAGCTTACCATAAGCTTACTCATCATCCAATCATATACTTGTAAGCTATCTCCAAGCTTACACTTTCTTTATCACATATGCAACGGACCTCTCCGAAGCCAACTCTCCCGATATGGGACGTCATAGGTAAACTATCAAGGTAATTGGGAACCCCCATCTTACCGAGATTCATAAGCTCTCCCGTTCCCGGGTCGTCATGCTCACCCAACACTGGGTGTCGTAAACTGTGACATTCTACTCTTTGCGCAGGGAGGTACCACCCCAAGTAGACGTCTCATGCTCCCCCATTTCTGGGCGGTCTTATTCCGGATATCTCATTAACACTTATGAGCCTCAGCTCCTTTCATCAAAATATGAGCATTAGCTCCTTTCATCAAATTCGTCATTTATTAGAATACATTTATTCTAATTTATCATATTATTCTCTTTACTAAATCATTTCAAATCTTGACTTTACCAAGTCCTTTACTAATTTTAAAACATATTTATCTTTTATCCAAAATCATAATATTCTGACTCCTCTTTGACTAGAATACATGTCTATTACTAGTCACCTCATACTTATTCACTTAGTAATTCGATAACTACTTTTATTAGCATAATATACTAACCGATACTTATTACTTAAAAATCATTGTCTCAAGCTTTATTAATACATATTATTCATTAATCGATTATCAAGCTCTTTTAAATCATTATCTTTATTCATGCATCTTATTTATGAAAACTCATTAAATACTTTTCATTATCATAAACTCTTTCAAAATCATCAAACATTTAGACATATTTAAATAGTCTATTACTAGCATTTTCTCATCATATTAATCATATCTTTATTAAAAACATTTATTAATAAAGACTCCTAACATATCATATTTTCAAAATCATTTGCTATGCACTCAGTAAAAGTCTCATGTACTCACCTTAGCCAAGCTAATTCCAAATCGTGTCTAACAACATGAATCCTTGCTTTCCAACTTGTGAAATGTCACCAATCTTTAGGTCTTCTTGACCTACCATCAATATCATCACAATAACTAGTTATTATCCATAACTAATCACTAATCAATCCATATTCACATTCCTAACCATCAAGTTCATCCAACTTGGTGGAATCTCAAACCCTAGTTCAAGATTTCCATCAATAAACCCAAATCAAACTTGTACACATCGATTACAAGCTTATAATGAGTGTTCTACACCCATGATTAGTCATCTTCCCCAAAGATGACATGGTTGGTTCCCCAAACCACCATTTTTACTCATACCAAGCTCACAATCAAGGTAGATAAGCAAGATAGTCAAGAATACTTACCCTTGATGTTTCAATCCTTCAAGATGATGAAGATCTAAGCTCTTGAGCTCCAAAATCGCCCAAGTTTGCTCCCAAATCGGCTGCACTATGTGTGTGGTTGAAGGTGAAATGAAACCCTAGCTTACACACAAGTTTATGTATTACTGACGCTCCTCGTGCCCCGCTCGCGCCCACCTCGCGCCGCGAAGTGACGCGGCTTTGCCTGCTAGTTGCCGCTGAAATACAGACCTCGCGTTTCGCTCGTGTTTCGCTTGCGTTTCGCTCGCGGCTCTTGTCTCAACTCGAGCCTCAACTCGAGCTTCTCGCATTTCACCTCTGGAGCTTCTGTTCAACCTCGCGACTGCCTCGCGCCGCGAGGGCTCTCTGGGTCAGTTTCTTGCCTTTCAAACTTGTTTCCATCCAAGTCTTGACCCATACTTGGTTACCCCAAGTCCCGAACATTCAAACACTCGATAAAACACAACGGAGACTCGATTAAATATTTCACCACCTTTATTCCTCAATAATTCCATTTAATTCATTAACCAAAAATTCCGGTCGTTACATCGGCTTCTTTGATGTCCTTCTCAAAGGAGCTCTTCAAATCATCTTCAGTGAAAGCCATAAAGGCTTTTCTTTCAACCTCTTCCTCATCATCACTGAGCTCTTCATCCATCCAATCTTCAGAATAAAGTGCTTGATGAGGTGCTCCATTCCCTGCTACATTCTTGCCCTTGCTCCAGTTCTTCAGCTTGACATACTTGTGTAGGGTTTCGCTACGTACCATGCGACTGATCAACCACTTGGGTCGACCTCCTAGTGTACTTGGTTCGAACCATGACTGACCAAGAACATGAACTTGTTCTTGACCGGTTAAAACAACTAGATGATTTAATCCCTAAATGCGGAACTGGGGTTAAACCTAATCCTTAAACCCTAAAGGATTGGGATGTTGGAAATCTAGATCAGGTTAATAAAAAAGAAACCTTGTACGAAGAACTCGAACACACACATTGCTTGTGTGGTTCGTTCGACCATCAACCAAAGAACCCTAGGGTTCTTTGGCCGAATTCGTCCAAGAGGGGAGAAGGGAGAAAAGGGTTTCCCAAAACATACCTTGTTGTTTGCTTAAGATTAGTCCACTGATGATGAACAAATCGAGCGATCTTCAAGTTGATCTAAGCAATGAACTTGGATCTTCAAGACTTGAAGAACACGAAGAACATAAAGGCTTGTGTTGTGTGTGTATTTCGGCCGAAGCCAAGGAGAGGGAAGGAGGAAGTATTTCGTGTGAAAGATCAAGGGTTTTAGGGTTACCCTAAGCCTCTTATTTATATACAAATAAGTTACGCTTAGAACCCTTCTAGTATAATTAATATTAGATCTTTAATTAAACTTCCTTTTAACACTTCCATCCCTTATAGTTTAACTAGTTTATTATTGTTACACTTAACTATTAAATGTCTAGTATTAATAGACTAATAATTCGGTACCCATATACACGAATTATATACTCGTATTTATACTTTCTATAATTAGTTATATAATAAACTTTATATAATTTATACAACAATATTATCCAATTACTATATGATTTAATAGCTTTAAATCATATCATGGATAATCTTTAATTAACACATTGTATATTTACTCAACTAGTAAATGTACAAATACTTGTATTAATTAGTTAGTTAAACTAATCTAGTAATAAGTTAAACTTAACTTAATACTTTAACTGATTCATAATGACTACTATGAATCATTCCTCTTCGTAGTATCATTGCTTATCTTGCTCGTATTACATGTACTCACCGGTGTGACCCTTAAGTGTTTCGTAGGCATGGATGGATCATCAAAGGTTGACTAACTGTGCACATAATTCCTTCAACTTGTCTCTATACCATTTAGCTCGGTATGCAATCTTGTCATTCTCATCAGTTTAAGTTGACTTAGTATGACAGTTAGCAGCAATGTGTCCAGGCTTTCCACACCTATAGCAAAGACCTGATCTTGGGTCAGTATTGGAAGAGCTAACACCAAGCCTCTTCTTTTTCAACTGATCTAGCTTCATAGACATAAGAGCCATTTGGGTTTCAAGCTCCTCTGCCTCAGCATCAGTAGATCAACTTCTGGTTCTTCAGGCTCAGTCACAGTGTATGCCTGTTGCACAACTAGAGCCATGCCAATGGAACACTTGTCAGTTTTCTTCCAGTTGATCAGTCTTGCAGCATTATTTTCCTCATGATTCAACATTAGACCATACAAAGTTTGAAAAGTGTATGACTCAATGTTGTTAGCAGCATAGACAAAATTTGTCATATCAAGAAACTGTTGAGGAAGACTATCCAGGAAATTTTGAACAAGCTCTCCTTCCTCCTTCACAATGCCTACACTGATTAGATCATGGATAACAGTATTAAACCTATTATAGAGAGTGGTGATGTCTTCATTAGGACTTGAGAAGAAGTTTTCATACTTTCTTCTCATGTTGCTCTTTCTTTGCAACTTCACCATAGGTGTGCCTTCATAGGTGACTGATAAGCTATCCCACATAGCCTTTGCTGTTGGCAATTTCATAATTGCATTCAGTATTTCTTTGGTAACAACATTACCAATCACCCCCTTTGCTCTTGAGTCTAAACTGTACAACTGACGGTCAGTATCAGTCCATGTGTGCTTCAGTTTAGGAACTGTTCTTGTGCTCTCAGGAGCATCATCAATAGCTGCAACGCGTTCCACAGTTTGTGGAATGATGGGACCATCATTCAGCACAGTGAGCATCTCATGTTGAATAGATTCAAGATACCACTGAGCTTTTAGCTTCCATTGATGAAAGTCTTTGCCATCAAAGATGGGTACTCCTTTTCCAGACATAACTGGTGCAACAATTGTAGACATTTTGGAGTTTTGAGTTTGTGTGGGATAGATATAGGGAATGGCTGCCAGGGTAATAGATCGACTAAATAAGGACTTATTTAGCCTGCTCTGATACCAGTTGTTATGTCACAACACCCTTGGTTTGTTTGATAATTGTTAGATTAATAATTTACTTAAGACAATTAAGGTGATGAACACAGTAATTTAGTCAAACGTATGTTATTCCACAAAGTGTGGCTTGTAGCGGAAATACAAGACCACTTGAACAATTACAATACATGAGAAATGAACGTGTGAATTAGTAGTTTCTCCTTTGCAAGATGATCTCTATTTATAATGATATAGAGATCTTACATAATAGGCAAAGGAGTAACCGAAGGACTAAACTAGGAAAAAGACTAAGATCAAAGGATTTGATCTTAGTACGTTACGGAAGAAAACGCAACTCAGTCCTTCTACTCAGTATTGGTTTTCCAATACCGAGTGCTGATACTGAGTGGCCAATACTGGCCAAACTCAGTATCACTCCTAAACTTAGCATATTAATTCTACTATTTATTCTAAGCTAGTCTAGGTTGTTTTGTTATCTTAAGATTCCAAAAGGGTAAGGCTTTTTGCCTTAAGAAACTCCAATGCTGACCAGCCCAAGTCTCACCCATACTATGTTGAACATGGTATGAGTAATATTGATCAAGCTAGAACTCAAAATAATCAAACTGCCACAAATACTGAGAATCTCATTTCTGAGAACCCCAACATTGAGTTCCTAAATATTGATCTGAACAACTCCACGCATGAAGAAGGTGAAACATCCAACACTTCCCAAGAATCCACCTCAGATCTGCAAAATCAAAGAAGAACAACAACTTGATCTGTCTAATACTGAACATAATTCAGATCAGTATCAGATAGACAACACCCCAGTTCAACAAGATATTGTTGATCTTGCTTCAAATGCTCCCTTAGGAAACAATCTAAGGGAACACAGAGACCATCCACACTCAAATATCATTGGTCCAATTGAACAAGGTGTCCAAACAAGAAGAAAGTTAGCTTTTGAACCCCAAGCCACTGCCAATTTTTGTTTCTTCTCAAGTATTCTGTCTACCATGGAACCAAAGAAAGCTGATGAAGCTTTATTAGATGAAGACTGGGTAGAAGCTATGCAAGAAGAGCTTACAGAATTTGAAAGAAACAAGGTATGGAACTTAGTACCACCCCCTTCTGGCAAAACTATCATTGGTACTAAGTGGGTGTTTAGAAATAAGATGGACAAAGATGGTGTTGTAATCAGTAACAAGGCAAGACTGGTTGCTCAGGGTTACATGCAAGAAGAAGGCATTGACTATGATGAAACGTTTGCACCAATTGCAAGAATTGAAGCTATTCGGATGTATCTTGCATATGCAGCTTTCAAGAAATTCAAGGTTTGTCAGATGGATGTCAAGAGTGCCTTCCTCAATGGAAAACTAGAAGAGGAAGTTTATGTTAAACAACCCCCAGGTTTTGTTGATCCTAAATTTCATAATTATGTTTTCAAGCTTGATAAAGCTTTTTATGGGCTCAAACAAGCTCCAAGAGCCTGGTATGATACCCTGTCTGAGTACCTACTTGAAAATAAATTTACACGAGGTAAAATTGATAAAACTTTATTTTCAAAAAGGAGAGGGTCTGACATCTTACTCATTCAGATACATGTTGATGATATTATCTTTGGCTCCACTGACAAATCCATGTGTGATTGGTTTGCTAAGATAATGTCATCTCAGTATCAGATGAGTATGATTGGAGAACTTACTTATTTTCTTGGTTTACAAGTTGATCAAAAGCCTGATGGCACTTTTATAAACCAAAGTAAGTATGTGCATGACATGCTGAAGAAAAAAAAATTTGAAAATTTATCTTCTATGCACACTCCTATGGGTACTCAGGGTAAGATAAGTAAGTATGAGACTGGTAAGCCAGTATGTCAATCCACATACCGAGGTACGAATAGTTCCTTACTTTACTTAATAGCTAGCAGGCCTGATATCATGTTTGCAACATGTTTGTGTGCTCGGTATCAGGCTGATCCTAAAGAATCACATATGAAAGCTGTTAAGAGAATATTTAGATATCTTTCAGGTACTCCTAACATGGGTCTTTGGTATCCCAAAGACTCAGACTTTGACCTTGAAGGGTATACATATGCAGATTTTGCAGGTTGCAGGTTGGACATGAAAAGTACAAGTGGAGGATGCCACTTCCTTGGTGGAAGATTAGTTGGTTGGTCATCCAAGAAACAAAATTCAGTAGCAACTTCCACAGCAGAAGTAGAATATGTTGCTGCAGGAAGTTGTTGTGCTCAACTCTTATGGATGCAGTATCAACTTATGGACTATGAGTTCAACTTTCAGAAGACATCCATTCATTGTGATAACAAGAGTGCTATTGGTATCACTGAGAACCCAGTCCATCACTCAAGAACAAAGCACATTGATATCATACACCACTTTATCCGAGATAATGTGGAAAAGGGTAAGGTTGAGGTAGATTTCGTTCCAACAGAGGACCAATTGGCTGATGTGTTTACTAAACCTCTCTCTGAAGAAAGGTTTATGTATCTACTAGGGCAATTGGGCATGCTGAACCCTTAAATCTTCTCATTTGTTTCTGATACTGTCTGCTTAGTATTAGTTCTAATACTGACCAGCTCAGTATCAGTCGTCTGGTTTATCAAAATTAAATAATTTTTAGTTTTTTTAATTTATAGGTTAAATTAAATGTTTTTATAATTTATAATTTTTTTTTTAATTTAATTTTTTTTTACTCGGTATTGGGAGTCCTGGAGTGTTAAAACTGATTCTAACCCTCATACTCCCCAATGGTAACCTTTCTTAATAAGAAAGTTACGGTTGGAACAGGATAAGGCTGTCTTTTCAGCCGTTTTTACTTCCCAATACCGTAATTATTGCCTTCTAATTATAAATAACCATTTTTCTCTTAAAATTAAAATCTTTTAATTTATTCCTTCTTCTCAAATTCCCTGTGCAATTAACGTTTCTACTCTCATTTTGCAAGCAAAACACTTTCCGTTTCGTAATTCACAGATAAAGATGGCAAATTTCCAGTTCGTCACACCTAATGATGCACCAGCGAAGGATTTTCAACGTGATGAACTTCCTAAATTCTCAAGGAACAACATCACAGCGAATTTCATTATTCCTGGAGGTTGGGTATGTCTCCCTTTCAGACAAATGGTCACTTATCTCCGACATAGCCCAATCTCACATGATCTCCAAGCCTCTCCGAGAGCTATATATCCTGCTATGCTGTGTGAGTTCTGGTATACTGCAGCAATGGACTCACCAGATATGATAGCAGGATGGGTCATTAGAGAACAACGAAGGGCGTTTATTTCAACAACAATCATTAGAGAAACACTTCGTTTGCCCGCTCATGCCCAGTATGAAGAATTCGTTGATCATGATACTGCACGATCAGTATTGCCTCTCCTAGGCAGACAGTAGACAACGGGCATAATCAAGAGGCATGATTTTGGCCCAATGAGAGAGATTATGATTTCCACAATAATCCGGTGGATGACCCACAAAACAGGGGCCCTTGATCAAATTAATGATTTTGGGATGCAGCTGGTATGTGCTATGTACCACAACAGGCAGATTGACTATGCAAGATGGATATTCAATGAGTTGGCCTCACTTGTTCAAGCCAGACTCCGAGCCCCTAATGTTCCTTTTCGCAGGATCTGTCACTTATCTTTCAACACTCAATGCCAAATGCTATGTATAATGATTTTGATGGCATTAGAGTTGATCTTCCTCCAATTCATGAGAGGATATACTTTTATCAACCAAGGGTAGATGAACCACCACTCAGTGCCACTATGTTAGCCATTTCTCAGGCTCACATAGATGATGATGATGATGATGAAGATGATTCTGGTACTGAATCAACTGCAGACAGTGATGGTGGTGATGATGGTAGTGAAGGTGGTGGCAATGATAATTAAGATGTTGAGATGGTGGATGCTCAACAAGAACAAGAACCAGTACAGCCAATCATTCCACAACATGCACAAGTCCTGATGCTCCTCATACTGCATCAGCCACAAATACAGAGTCCGATACTGAGTCAATTCCACAACCAGTATTTGCTGGCCGAAGAAGAAGAAGAAGCTTGACTCCAGTAATCATGGGGGCCCTATCATCAGATATTGTGCCTCATGCACATGTTCCATCATTGACTGCTTCTCTTGAAAAGCAGAATGTGCTAGCTGCAACTGCAGCCCTTTCAGATCCTGAACCAGAACCTATTGCTCAACCAATTGAGGAACCTCATGTTCCTCTTGATGTGGAGATCCAATATGAGCAACAAACACTGGAAGGTACTAAAGATAGAAGACAAGTTGGTCCTGAGGGTGCTGGAGGTTCAAATCAACACACAGGTGATCCAACACCGACCTCTGCAGATGTTAGTATGGAATCCGACAAAGTGTCAAGTATGAATCTCTATAGAACCTTATACTTATATATATATATATATATATATATATATATATATATATATATATATATATATATATATATATATATATATATATATATATATATATATAATGCATTTTCCCCCATAGAGACTAAGTATTGGCCAGTACCAACTCAATACTGACCAAAGTCTCACACAAACTTTCAAATGTATACTCTTTTATGGCCAACATAGTTAGCCCACTGCTACTAAGCAAAATTCATACACTGAACACTTAAATGATCACTGTCAGTCTGTAGTTGTCTCAATATTTTAAGAGACAATGGTGGTTGATGTCACACTGACACCCACTAGTGCTGCTTGAATCATGCCCAACTTATTTTCGAGTTAGATCACATGATTTAAGAAGTGATCACAAACCCTTAAGCCACAATAGCCAAATATTTTCCATGGGGTTTTAACCACATTTCTGTTATCGCTCTATTACCGAGTGATAAAAATTGAAAATAAAAAGAAGCACATCCCAGGTTTCGATCTCCCAAACCCAAACATTTTCGGAAAATGTGACTTATCCTATACTGAGCTTCAAAAACATTCACACTCACTTTTTACTGAAAATTTCTTACACATGCTTTGCACAAGTCCATAATAGTTCATAATGAACCAGATGAAATACAGACTTCAAAATTTTGTTTAAATGATTATAGAGTTAAACAACAACACAATTTTATTTGATAAACCTTTCATTACTAACCAGTTTTCTATTTTTGTTTCTTTAGCACCATCTGTGCAGGGTAATCAGGCAGTACAGGCTCCAGAGGAACATGTATCTCTGCAAACAATCATGTAGCAGATCCTGGCCATGCAGAACACTCAGAACACAATTCTGGCCAGGATGGATACTATGAGTAGTGAAATTGACTCACTAAAACAGTCAATGACACTACTCCAACAACAACATCAACCTCCACCGACTCCACAACCTCAACACGATGGAGACAATGAAGATGAAGGTGGAGATGATACTGAGCCAAGGAAATCACCCTCCAATGCAGATCCTGAGGGTGATACTGATGCTGCTACTGAGCTTATGCCATCTCCAACAAATGAAGATCAAGAAGGAGACATAGGTGGTGATACTGAGCCTCTTCCTTCCCCATCCAATGATAACAATAAGGGGGAGAAGAGACAAATAGAAGGTGAGGTTGATCAACCTGAGCCATCTGCTCAGGGGGAGAAAAGAAGGAAACTAAATGAAGACCAACCTCCACAGTAACAACAACAACCATCTCAGCAACTCATTCATACTGAACCATTTCGGTTTAGGTATGAAAGAAGAAGACAAAAAGGAAGGTCAGTACTGCAACAACTTGAAGAACTCTCTGAGCCATCTGCTCAGGGGGAGACTAACACTGACCAACCTCAGCAAGTTGATACTGAGCCACCTGCTCTAGAAAAGAAAAATTTGTAGATACTAGTCTACAGGCCATTCATCTGGCCTATTGCTGATGATGAAGATGCACTGGATATGGCAGAACAAGAAAGCTCTTCATCATCATCCTCCGATGATGAAGAGCCATAAGAGCCTCAGGATTATCTGGTTACCAGAAGAAGAAGACCACCCACAAGAAGACTGATAAATGTGGTCCTCACTTCTTCTGAATCAAGTGAGGAACCTGCTCCTTTGATAACAAAACCAAGAAGACATGTCCATACTATGGACAGTGATACTGAGCAGGTTCCAAGATTGACTCGCCAACAACTTGTTGAAGAACAAGAGAGATTTTTATATGAACAAGAGTTGGGGGTTAAAGAAGAACCAGATACTGACCCAGAAACTGATACTCCTGGTCCATCTCACAGAGTCACAAGAAAGGGTCCAGACCATATTCAACATTATTTGAATATGGTTGCTGCACGGACTCATTATAAGGAGAACAAGAAGGAGTTCTTGAAGACCAAGGTATTTCCAAATGTGAGGGGAATACACTGGTTAAACCTTGATGTCAATAAGGTGAAAGTGCAGTCCAAAGAAGGAAGAACTGTTATCACCTGCACTGGCTTAATCAGTCCTCCCATGAAGATCTTTCTTCATGATATTCAGAGAATTGGTCTTCAAGACTGGGTGAAGATCACAAGACTAATCAAAGAGCTTCCATCTAGATCAACATGGGCTCAGATAGTCTTGGATGAAATCTGTGCAGTCTCTGCAGTATGCTATGAGAAGGGGCTACTCCATGAAGTGGAGTATAGGGCACTCAGTGTGATGACTGAAGCATACTCCAACAACAGACCAGAGTGCCTTCATACATGCAAATATTTCCAGAAATACCCTCTTCCTCCTAACCTTGTATTTCAGGATCAAAAGAGTGTCATATATCCAACCTCTGGATATATGTATACTGACTCAGAGGATAGGGAGTGCTTCATCTCTGAAGCAGATCTGCCAAGAGCCCACATCATGTTAGAATTATGTGCACAGTTGGTCAACCTATGATGATACATCCATGCCTACGAAACACTTAAAGGTCACACTGGTGAGTGCATGTAATACGAGTAAGATATGTAATGATACTTGGAAGAGGAATGATTCATAATAGTTATTTATGAATCAAGTTAAGTAGTAAGTTAAGTTTAACTTATTACTAGATTAGTTTATCTAACTAATTAATACAAGTATTTGTACATTTACTAATTGAGTAAATATACAATGTGTTATTATAGATTATCCATAATATGATTTAAAGCAATTATATCATATGGTATTGGATAACATTATTGTTTAGATTATATAAGGTTTATTATATAATTAATTATTAAAAGTATTAATACAAACATATATTTCGTGTATAAATATATACCGAAATATAAGTGTGTAAATACTAAACATTTAATAATTAAGTGGGACAATAATAACTATTTAAACTACAATGGTTTAAAACATAAAAGGATAAGTTTAATTAATGATTAATATTAATTAAACTAGAAGGGCCCTAAGTGAAAGTCCTTCTATTATATATAGAAGGCTTGGGGTTCCTTGTTTTGTTGCTCATTGTACACGAAAAAGAACCCTAACCCCCTCTTCCTTGTTTCGGCCGAATAGGAGCAAGATTACAAGTCTTTGTGTTCTTCGTTCGTTCTTCGTTCGTTCTTCATGTTCTTCAAGTCCTTGAAGATAGAAGATCATTGCATCAACCAACTAGAAGGTTTCTCGTTGTGTTCATCATCAGTGGACTTACTTAAGCATAATTAAGGTATGATTTGGAAAACCCTTTTTCCCTTTTTTTTTCCTTTGTACGAATTAGGCACCAAGAACCCTAGGGTTCTTGGTGATTTGACGAACACACACAAGTGTGTGTGTGTGTGTGTTCGAGTTATTCGTATAAGTTTTTCTTTCTTGGTAATCTATTCTAGATATCTAACATACCAATCCTTTAGGGTTTAAGGATTAAGTTTAATCTCAGTTCTGCTTTAGGGATTAAACTAGCTAGTTGGTTTAACCGAACAAGAGTCAGGTTCTTGTCAGTATGGTCGAACCAATCATACTAGGAGGTTGACATAGTGGTCAATCAGTGTTAGGACCAAGTATGTTAAACTAGATTTGTTTAATTGGTCAAAAGGATTCTTTCCTATTACCTTAAGATTTCGAAATCTAGGAGGAAACTTGGAGACCAAGTATGTTAAACTAGTTTAGTTTAATTGGTGGAAAAGTTTCTTGGGATTAAGAATTTCGAAACCCTAAAGAATCCTTGGACCAAGAACATTAAACTGGTTTAGTTTAATTGGTTAAAAGAATTAATTTAGATAATAATCTAAAACCTAGATAATTAAACAAGTTCATGTTTAATAGGTTTAATTATTATTTTAGTAGATTTATTGAAACTAGTTCTTTAAACCTAGAAACTTAGACAAAGTTTTATTGTCTATAAGGTTTGAATTAAAAAGTTTAAATAAATTCATTAAGGTTATAATCTAATCCTAGAATCTAAACAATGTTTATTGTTTAGATAGGATTGATTAGGATTAATCTTTTAAATAATGTTTTTGATCAAGAAAGTCAAAACCCTAGTTTTGATTGATCAAGACAAGATTTGGGTTTGACTAATTAATAAAAGAGAATTAATGAGGCTTAAAAGAAGTGTTAATTTTTAAGTTTAAAAATAACAAGATGTATTTATATTTATATATAAAATTTCGGATTCTTAAACATTTAAAAGAAACAAAATGAATTTTAAAAGGATAAAATAGTTTATACGTATTTTAATTAGATCAAGTTAAAGTACACATGTATAAATTAGATGTAATATTCTTATTAGAATATTATAAGTTTTTTTTAAAGTAATGAAATATATATATATATATATATATATATATATATATATATATATATATATATATATATATATATATATATATATATATATATATATATATATATATATATATATATATATATATATATATATATATATATATATATATATATATATATTAAATACAAGATTAAATGGAACATTGAAAGGAAGTGTTATTTTGATCTTAAAGGATAATAATATAATTAGTTATAATATAAGTTGTTATATAATTGAGACTAGAAAGTACAAAGTTATGATAACAAGAAATTGTACAAATTAAAATTATATGATAAAGTAGAAATATACAAACTTATATATCATTATTATAAGGTTTATAAAGTTGTAAGTTATTACAACTAGATAACTATACAAGTCTAATATAAGTATTTTACAAGTCATGTAAGATACTAGATTAATGATCAAGGGTTAGATAACAAGAGAACTTTATAACCTATATTTAACTAGTCCAAGTTAAATATAAGAAAGGTTTAAACAAACTAAGAATTATTATTATATATAGTCCTTACATAATAAATTTATTAGTTTCACTAAATATAGACCGGTGATTGTGTTTGCTTAAGTTCCATTATGGTTGTTGGAGCTAGTGAGAGCTACACAAGGAAATCACAAAGTTTATAAATGTGTCGCTAAGATATAAGTTTTGGTCGAATCTAATAAGTCAAAACAAATGTTTAATTTTATTATGAAACAAGTGAAAAACAAGGTGTGTTAAACTAGATTTATGATTCAAGTTTATGAATCATAGAAGAATTAAAAGTTTAACATAATTTTTAAAGTTTTTCAAGTAAGATAAAACAAGTAAGTTTTATTATGGATAATGTTTTTCACAAAACCTAGTAAAACGTTTTGTACACCTCGTTTTAGGAATGCATATAAATCGCGCAACTTTTGAAACTATAGGTTTTAAAGAAAAAGTTCTTAAGATTTAAAAAGGTGTCTTGTAGAATTCTTGAATTCACAAGTCACACATTTTAAATAAGGATTAAGATTGGAATAAGGTTTAAGTTTATTTTAAGACTTAAACAAACCCAAGAAAATCTTAGATCTAAGTACTATCCACCTAATGGAACACCTCACTTGTTAAACAACATTCATATTCTAAGGAGAAAGAACCTTAGATATGAATTCAAATCATTGCGAGTGTTAGGGTGCGTAAGGTTCTGTGATACTCGGGAGTCCCGGCGCAGAACATCGAACTCTCTTAGATGGTCTGATCTATTTTGGTGATAATCGGGAGTCTCAGCCCAAAAGTACTTGAGTAGAATAAACATACTAGACTTTATTGCAACTTACAAATGTACAATTAGATTGTACAAGGTTGTAATAAGTTATAAGTCTAAAGATTCTACGCCCCCTAGGAATCGTGCCAAGTCTTGATGCGATCGGTAAGGATGTTACCTACCAGAAACAACATGTCTCGTCGGGAAGTGCCCAAACCTTGCGGCGAGAATGTGATATATGGATCCTAGGCCTAAAATATTAATTATGGGTTTATAATATATTTTAGAGATGTTTATTGATGATTACTAATTAAACTGGGTTTGATTTGTAGATGGCAGCAAAAACCACGACGACAAGTACCAACAATCTCTCACTTCGCTCAATCCTCGAAAAAGACAAGTTGACTGGGTCAAACTTTCTCAATTGGGAGCGCAATCTTCGCATTGTGCTCAGGCATGAGAGAAAGTGGTATGTCTTGGAAAGAGCAGTACCAAATGTCCCTGCTCCAAATGCTAGAGCTGAAACGAGGCAAGCTTATGATAAGCATGCCAGTGATGCACTCGATGTGAGTTGTCTGATGCTCGCCACTATGAGCCCCGAGTTACAAGCGGGACTTATGGATATGCCTGCGTTTGAAATGATCTAGCAACTAAGAGATTCATTTCAAGAGCAAGCTCGCACTGAGAGGTTTGACATTAATCGAGCCTTCAACTTGTGCAAGATGGTAAAAGGAACACCGGTAAGTGCCCACGTCATGAAAATGAAAGGGCACATGGATCACCTTTCTAGACTTGGTCACCCCATTCCGTTGCAGATGGCAAAGGACACTATACTCAATTCGTTGTCTGATGACTACAAGCCTTTTATGGTCAACTGTAACATGCATAATATGGAGAAATCCATTGCTGAGCTACATTCTATGCTCAAGACAGCTGAGTTGAGTTTGGGGACCAAATCTAAGGATGTTCTGATGATCGGTAATGGTAGTGGTGGTGGCAACCAACTAGAAGTCCTTGAAGATAGAAGATCATTGCATCAACCAACTAGAAGGTTTCTCGTTGTGTTCATCATCAGTGGACTTACTTAAGCAAGATTAAGGTATGATTTGGAAAAACCTTTTCCCCTTTTTTTTTTCCTTTGTACAAATTCGGCACCAAGAACCCTATGGTTCTTGGTGATTCGACGAACACACACAAGTGTGTGTGTGTGTGTGTGTGTTCGAACATCCCAATCCTTTAGGGTTTAAGGACTAAGTTTAATCCCAGTTCCGCTTTAGGGATTAATCTAGCTAGTTGGTTTAACCGAACAAGAGTCATGTTCTTGTCAGTATGGTCGAACCAAGCATACTAGGAGGTTGACCCAAGTGGTCAATCAGTGTTATGAAACCCTTCACATCGGTCATCTTGTTGGACTGAAATGGATGATAACCAAGAAGGAGGACTCTTGGTTTAGAAAGAAGATCATTGATGTGCTCAACAACAGAAAGGATGAACTGAGGAAAAGAGAAGAGTTCATTCACATCAAGCAAGAGGTCTTCTATGAGCAGGAATCCATCAACAGCAGATGAAGAAGAAGATTCAGCTGTTTAGATGAAGAAGAATACTTTGCGGTCTTCTTATGTATTTTTTCTTGTTTTGCTTTATTCCTTCTCTTTTGTAATATTGTCTTGTTATCATTAGATAGGGGGGATTGTTAAGGCAAAAAGCCTTACCCCATTAGGATCTTAGGATAACAAGACAACCTAGACTAGCTTAGATTAGTTTGTAGAAATTAGCTAAGTCTCGGTGCAATACTGAGTGGGCAGTACTGGCCACTCAGTATTGGAAATCCAATACTGAGTGGAAGGACTGAGTTACATCTTCGATATGTAACTGACCAGATCAAATCCCTTGATCTTGGTCACTTTCCTTACTCTAGTCCTTCCACTACTCCTTTGCCTATTTTGTAAGATCTCCATAACATTATAAATAGAGATCACTTTGCAAAGGAGTACTCACCAATTTACGTTTTCACTTCTATACTTTGTAATTGATCAGTGGCCTTGTTTTTCCGCAACAAACCACACTTAGTGGAATTATACATTTCACTCTAATATTGTCTTTAAGTCTAATTAATCTATCAATTAAACAAACAATCCAGGGTTGTTGTGACCTAACACACTCTATTGTGACCCTATCGATCCCTAGCATCCATATCTAGTACATAAACATATATGTACTAGAAGTACAAACATGTCTAATACATAAACATATATGTATTAGAACCCTATCATACCTAGTACCAAACATATGCGTACTAGAAGCACCCTCGTTGTAACATCCCAAAAATCAGAGGAAATTTAAAATTTTTAATTAATAAAACATATTAATTTTCTCAAAGTACAAGTAACTCAAAGGTCTCAATTCATTAATCAAAATATAAAACTGTCTCGTGGTTTAAATGCGGAATAATTAAAGGTTTTGAAAACAAGACATGTTTGACTCGAAATAAATATTTTAATCCAAATCCATAAATATAAAAATAGAAACGCAGCTCATCAACCATTGACCTTCCCTTTGCCCTTGCTAGTACCTGTAAAATGGGTGGAGTGATTGGGGTCAACCACCGCTGAGTGAATAATATCAAAATAAACAAGTAATTACAAACAACTCAAGCCACATAAGTGATCCCTTGAGACTCTACTCAATTCTCAATTGCTCAAGTTTATTTTCTCAGATTTTAAATTTATATAGCGCGCTTGTGTAAATCGGGTCGAGAGATCAACCTCGCCCCTCCTTACACCAGAATGCCACTCAGGCTACCACTCAGAATTGCCACTCAGGCTACCACTCAGATTTGTTATTATTGTTATGTTTTCAACTTATAACATAAACCACTCAGATCACCCTAACACATAGTAACACATAATGACTCTGTACCGGCTCAGATACTCGGCACGTCTGTCTCAGATCAGTGGTAAGTAAATGCAACAACTAGCAACTCAGATAACAGATCAATCACACAGAAAGTAAAAGCAGATCAAAAGTTAACCACTTAAGTCATGCACGTATCGTTATAACTGAATACACGGTGAGAATACTCAAGCTCAATCAACAAGACAATTCACAACACATATGCTCCTAGATATCCTTAGCACCAAAGAGCGTCTCTAATCAGGTCCTATAAGGTCCTACATAGCACAAGGAAGCTCGGATTAGAATTTGGCTCGAAAGTAGTTTCAGCAGAAACTTAACAGCACTTAGCACTCAGCACTCTTACGGGAACAGCCATAACTCCCAAACCGTTTATTAGATCTGTCCCAAATTGATATCACGGAAACTAGACTCAGAATACTACAAAACATTCTCAAGTAGCTTCTTCCCAAAAACGGACTCTAAGGGCCTCAAAACAAGCTCACAAAACAGCATAGCTGCACAGGTAGAAATTCTGACAGTAGCGTGTTAAATTGGTCATAACTTTTAAACGCTAACTCAGATTGACGAGCCGTCCGCGGCAACAGAAAGAGAACTCAGAAAACAAGAGACCATCACGCACCAAAATTCAATAAACGTATTTTAAGTGTGGTAAAAATAGACCCGAATAGAGGGGACAGATTCTGCCCAGAAACTCAATTGTGTTTAAAACTTGTTTTAACAATCCCGACATCAACCCTTTTATTCCCGAGACACCCGACAGTCCCGGAACTCATTTATAGCTTCAGAAACATGTTTTCAATAATTTTAATCTTTTATTTAAAAATCTATCTTGTTCTAAGAAACCAAGAACCCTACGGGTTCGGTTTCCGGTTAATTAAAACGTTTACATGTTAACGAAGGGTTTTACCCAACCCGGAACCAACCTCTCCCGAAATTTATAGAATCTGTGACTCTAACCCGACGCCACAACTAATGATTAAAAGAAACGGATAAAACGCTTTGACAAACAAGACAACAATACAAGAGATTCCCGATACAAACAAATACCAACATCTCGGCTCAATGATATGCTCAAGACTCGAATTATTGCTCACTACTCGATTCGAACACCAACGGTTTGACATCACACCACTCAAGGATGTTGACCTGCTCACAGAAGCCATCTCCAAGACCCAAAATACACAAACATTTAGAATCGGAAGCAAGGGAAAATGGAAAAATAGATAAGACACAATACAAAGAAAAACTACCACAACAAAGCCCACTCTTTTGCTCGATGTTAGTGACTGTTTGCTCGATCAATTGCACGGCGGATCACCTTTGGTTCACCCTCGTCTGCTGCTCGAAAACCACAATCCAAACACGCACATATCAACCAGTTAATACCAATTTGAAGGAACGAAAACAATAACCTGCTCAAACGAGAATCGAATAAACAATTACCGAAACAACTCAGACCAATAATCTGCTCAATAACTCAATAATCTGCTCGATCAATACTTCAATCCCAATGGTAGACTTGTGGCCAATTGCTGCTCAAAAACACCATCTCGTCAACTGTTTGGCATCTTGCATAAATCCGGAAACAAGCCAACTCAAATATTACCACGATGGCTGCAGCAGCTCTCTCGATCGCTGCCGAAGCCGGAACTAATGGTGGTGGTGGGTGTTGCGCCTTACCCTACTGGAGGTCACGCAGAAAAATCAAGATGGTGGCTGGATGTTGCTACCGGAAATAAATGAATTAAGGAAAAAGGTGATGGTGGTTGCTTTGCTTGCTTTGCCGGAAGTCAGAAAAGAGAAAAGTGGATGGCGGTGGTTTTTTGTTTTCTGCCAGAATCAGTAAAATAAAAAACATGGGAGGCGGTGGTTCTTTGGGTGTTCCTGCCGGGGTAATAAAACGATCAAGATGGTGGTGCCTTGGTTGCTTCTCACTTGCTCATCGGAATAAAAGAAACATGGCAGTGGTTGCGTATCTCCTGCTCGCCGGAAAAGAGGTTGAGGGTGGAAGGGAGAAGAGGCTGCAGGAGTTGGAGCTCTAAGCCTCTAAGTTCTGCCGGCTATTAGGGTTAGAGGAATATTTGGTTTTTATTTTGATAATTGGCATGAAGGAAGTCTTAATACGCCAATAATCAAGACATGGCGTCAAGCCCTCATGTGATCCGGACGCAAGCAAAAAGAATTATGGGCCTCCCCTTTGATCCAACGCACATAGGCCTTATGGCTAGCTAGAAACAAATCACAGACTCGAGCTCAGATGGTGGAACACGAACCCAAAAGAAAAGCAAGGAAGGAAAGCCCAGCTCGAGATAGAAACAAGTACAAAACAGGAAGGCCTTGGCCTCTCGGCCGGCCTCGGGAATTAGCAAACGGCTAAACTAACTAATTAACCGATCTCATAATCGAATATCACCCGTTAATAACACACTTGTTATTATTACTAATTAATCATCATGATTAATGAAACGCACATTGAATGACACTCTTGTCATTAAATCAAACCCTAAGTGTTTAATTACTCAATTAGAATACACATAAAGCACATAACACATAATCTCATAATTACTCGTACTTAGTGTATAAATATATATATACATTCGTCTCAGTGACCAGTATATCTTATCATAACCTATAGTTATGTCAATCAAAGCCTTCGGCTATCACATCAATCATCAAATAAGTTAGTTAAATATCGACACTAATATATAACTAACTCAACATATAATTAGTCTAGGTAACAATCAAATAGACTCCACATAAATAAACGAAATATATTTTTATGGTTATGTACTCAGTAAAGTCCACACGTACTCACCTTAGCAATTATTGCTCCAAATGTGTTCCTCAAACACAATTCTTCCTTTTCCACAAGATTGCACACTTTTGAGAATCCACCGAAATCCCTGATATGACAATCACAACTTGTTCAACAACAAATATTACTAGTAATACACCCTTTTATTATTAGAAACCCTTTGATAATTCTTTCACCCAATTTTGATGATTTCCAAAACCCTAGGTTTAACCAATCTTAAGATTCTTACAAATCTTAAGCATACACTTGTTTTCTTTGTTAAAATACCATCTACTAAGTGTATACAACCTTTATTTAACCATTAATCACCAACCCAAGAACTAGGCTTTCAAACCCAAGCCTACAAATCCATAGATCTAAAGCTACAATGATCAAGAAGTGAAGATTTACCTTTAATCTTCAACTAAGAGTAAAGAATCACGAGATTTGACCAAGAAATTGGCTCCAAATGATGGTTTCCACTCAAAAACGTATACTCACTTGTAGAGAGAAGAACTAGGGTTCGTGTTGGCATTAAATGAGCCAAAACTCGTCTTTATTGCTGTCTGACGAAGTTCGCGTCGTGAACTAGTTCCCAATCGTGAACTTTGCGTGTCGTGAACTAGTTCCCAATCGTGAACCAGTGGTGAACTCTGATATTCGAAATCATCAAATTCTCTGCCCCGAGTTCCCGATCGTGAACTAGTTCCCAATTGTGAACTTTTCAATGCAGCAAGGCTGCATTTTTCGGTTCTTGTCTCGACCCGGTTTCGTCCATAACGTTCTCATACGATGTCCAAATGACACGAAACGAATTTCTACGTTCTTTAAAAAATTTATCCTTATTTATCATATTTTTATAAAATTTATTTATTTACAAAATTCGGGGCGTTACAATTTCGATGAAACATTTGCTCCAGTAGCAAAGCTTGAGGCTATAAGAATATTTCTAGCGTAGCTGCTTACAAAAACTTCACAGCTTTTCAGATGGATGTGAAAAGTGCATTCTTAAATGGAAAGCTGCAATAGGAAGTATATGTGAAGCAACCACCAGGTTTTGAAAATCCTAAGTATTTAGACTATGTGTTTAAATTGGATAAGGCGATGTATGGGTTGAAACAAGCTCTTCGTTCATGGTATGACACACATTCCACTTTCCTTCTAGCAAATGACTTCACCAGGGGTAAGATTGATAAAACCTTATTCATTCGCAAAATCAAAGGTGATATCATTCTTGTTCAAATTTAGGTGGATGACATAATTTTTGGTGCTACTGATGAAAAACTTTGCAGACGGTTCTCAAAACTTATGTCTACAAAGTATGAGATGAGTATGATGGGTGAATTGACATATTTTCTTGGCTTACAAGTTAAGCAATCGAAAAATGGAATTTTTATAAATCAAGAAGAATATATCAAAGATCTTTTAAAGAAATTCGATATGAATTCATCATCATCTATAAAGACTCCAATGGCCCCTCCAAACAACTTAGATGCTAAGACAACTGGGAAATCAGTTGATGTCACATTCTACAGAAGAATCATTGGGTCTTTGCCCTATCTTACTGCCAGCAGACCAGACATTATGTTTACTACTTGCATGTGTGCTAGGTATCAAGCTGATCCTAGAGAATATCATTTAATAGGTGATAAGCGAATTTTGAGGTACCTTAAAGGTACTCCAAGCCTAGGTCTTTGGTATTCCAAAGACTCCGGGTTTGATCTAATTGGCTATTCAGATTCAGACTTTGCAGGGTGCAAGATGGATAGAAAGAGCACTACTGGAGGTTGTCAGCTGCTAGGTGGCAAGCTAGTCAGCTGGACAAGCAAGAAACAAAATATTGTTTCTACCTCTACAGCTGAAGCAGAATACGTTGCTGCTGGAAGCTATTGTGCCCAAGTCCTTTGGATGAAGAATCAGTTGATTGACTTTAATATGAACTTCTGCAAAGTGCCCATCTACTGTGATAACACAAGTGCTATCGCAATCAGCAACAATCCAGTTCTTCATTCTAGAACCAAACACATTGACATAAGGTATCATTTCATTAGAGATCACAATGAACAAGGTGACGTGGAACTTCATTTTATTTCAACAGACCTTCAGCTGGCTGATTTATTTACTAAACCTTTAGATGAAAAACGTTTAAATTTTCTAATCAGCGAGCTAGGTATATTGAATGCTTAAATAATCTACTGAAGTACTATCAGCAGCTGATAAGCTCACCTTGTCACTTAGTACATTCAGCTGACAAAAATATTTCAAATTCCAAATCAGCTGAATAACACATCTCAAAATGATACTTGTCAAGTTTTGTAAGTTAAAACGTTTGGTTTCCAAGAAAAAAGAATCTTTCATCCCTATCCACACATTTCGTGTGGTAAATATTTTCACTCGAGTGGAAATATTTAGCATTTATAAAGGACAAGACATCTCTGACACTAAAACGACTCCACTAACCCTCACTGTCACATCGTACCGATTTCTTTGCATGATAACCAACATTTCCATAGTTGGTTTCTAACCATCCATTTTTGAACCGGTTGGATTTCAAAATTTTACCCAAAATGTCCTCTACACCCCAATAAATACTCCACTATCCTCCCACATTTTCCTCACCACCCTCAAACTTTCTTCTCAAAATTCTCTCAAGAACCCTAATTCTCCTTCAAACCTTTATCTCCCTTTCTACTCCAAAATGTCTAAGAAAACCTCAAAACCCCTTAAACCAGAGAAGCCATCGAGTTCTCTCAAAACTCGAAGTTAGTGGCAAACACCTCCCCACCGGAGATCTGTAACGACCCGAATTTTAGAATAATTATATATTAAGTATTTCGGTGAATTTATTATAGGTACGATTACAATTTAGAAAACATTGGATGTTATGGTGGTTTGTGAAGGTTTAAAATGGGTTTTAACGATGTCGATCGTGTTTATAAGTGGTTGTGATCATCGGGATCGCAAATGGGTTGAACCTAGATAGCATTCGAGAAGAAAATATCAAATTTGGTGAAATCTGGAAGGCTCGCGCCGGGCTCGCGCCGAGATTGGACGCAAGTAACAAAACAACAAGTTTTGCAAGCGGCAGGAATCCTCGCGTTTCGCTCGCGTCGAGATCTCGACTCGAGGATGGCTGGAACAGACATAAATTCGGGTTTTTGTCATTTCTCTCATTTCCAAACCCTAGAACTTCCTCCCAAATGTGAGTATACGATTTTAAGTGTAAGAAGGCCATTGGAACCAATTTTCACACTGAATCTTGAAGATTCTCACTCCATTGTTGAAATATAAGGTAAATATATACTCTTTTTAGTTACGGGTGATGTTTTTGAGTGAAAATGGTGAAGTATGCAAACTCTAGTTGGAGGGTTTGTAATGGTTTATATAACTTATATCTACAACATATTGTCAAGGAAAATGTTTTCATAACATGGATTTGATGATTATCTAACTAGTTATGAACTTTATTTGGGGGAAATGGTGGTTTGGGTAACCTACCAAGTTATCTTTGGGGAAGATGACTAAGTTGAGTGTAGAACACTCTTTGTAAGCTTAAGAACATTTTGTTCTTGTTAGATTTGGGTTTTGTTGATAGAAATCTTGAACTAAGGTTTTGGGTTCCACCAAGTTGAATGAACTGAAGGGTTTCATAACATTGATCGACCACTTAGGTCAACCTCCTAATATGCTTGGTTCGACCATACTGACCAAGAACATGAACTTGTTCTTGACCGGTTAAAACCAACTAGCTGATTTAATCCCTAAAAGCGGAAGTGGGATTAAACCTAATCCTTAAACCCTAAAGGATTGGGATGTTGGAAATCTAGATTAGATTAACAAGAAAGAAACCTTGTACGAAAAACTCGAACACACACACATACTTGTGTGTGTTCGTCGAACACTCACCAAGAACCCTAGGGTTCTTAGTGTTCTCGTTCGATCGTACAAAAGGAGAAGAAGAAAGTGTGTTCCATGAAACATACCTTAGGTTAATGCTTAAGATAGATCCAATAATGATGAACACGGCGAACGATCTTCTAATTGATCACTTGCAACGATCTTGTTCTTCAATACTTGAAGAACACGAAGAACGAACGAAGAACGAAGAACACAAACTTGTGTTCCAAGTTTCGGCCGAATGGAGGAGAAGGGAGCAAGGGAATTTCGTGATTATGGAGGCAAGGATCAACTTCTAGGGTTTAGTCATAAGCCTCCTATTTATAATAGAATATCTTACACTTAAACTTCCTTTTTACACTTACATCCCTTATAATTTTAACTAGTTTATTATTGTTGCACTTAACTATTAAATGTCTAGTATTAACACACTAATAATTCGGTACCCATATACACGAATTATATATACTTGTATTTATACTTTTAATAGTTAATTATATAATAACCTTTATATAATTTACACAACAATATTATCCAATTACTATATGATTTAATGGCTTTAAAGCATATCATGGATAACCTTTAATTAACACATTGTATATTTACTCAACTAGTAAATGTACAAACACTTATATTAATTAGTTAGTTAAACTAATCTAGTAATAAGTTAAACTTAACTTAATACTTAACTGATTCATAATGACTATTATGAATCATTCATCTTCGTAGTATCATTGCATAACTTGCTCGTATTACATGCACTCACCGGTGTGACCCTTAACTGTTTCGTAGGCATGGATGTAATCATCATAGGTTGACTAGCTGTGCACATAAATTCTTCATGAACTTGGTGGTTAAGAAGGTTGTTATGAAGTTATTAGTAACTAGTTATGAATATTAACTAGAGTTTATGATGATATTAATGGTAGGTCAAGAAGACCTAAAGATTGGTGACATTGCACAAGTTGGAAAGCAAGGATTCGTGTCAATGGACACGATTTGGAGTTAGCTTGGCTAAGGTGAGTACATGAGACTTTTACTGAGTACATAGCAAATGATTTTGAAAACTATGATGTTTTATAAGTCTTTATTAATAAGTGTTTTTAATAAAGATATGATTAAAAAGGTAAGAGAATGCAAGTAATAGACTATTTAAGTATGTCTAAATCACTAATGATTTTTTAAAGAGATTATGATAATGTAAAGTAATTAATAATTATTTATTAATATGATGTTTGACTAAGAGTAGTGATTGAGAAAGCATGATATTTGGCTTATTAATAATATGTATTAATTAAGCTAACAACAATGATTTTCAAGTATCAAGTATTGATTAGTATATTATACTAATAAAAGTAGTGATTGAATTGCTAGGAGAATAAATATAAAGTGACTAAAATTAGATTTGTATTCTAGTCAAAGAGAAGTTAAAGTTATATGATTTTGATAAATGATAAATATGTTTTATTTAATAAAGGACTTGGTAAAGTCAATATTGAAATTGAATAAGAAACGAGAATAATATGATAATTAGAATAGATGTATTCTAGTTTATGTTTGAGTATGTATTATTGGGGCATAGGCCCGTATTTGATGATTTCAATATGTGTTGAGAAAAGGATCCGGATCATAGATAACTCACACAAGTTGGGGGAGTTAGTGACACCTACTTAGGGCGGTACCACCCTGCGCAAGGGTAGTGTGTCCAGAAATAGATAACCCGGAAAGCGGGGGAGTTTCAGATAACTCGGAAATCGGGGGAGCAGTAGAGAACCCGAAAACGGGGGAGTTTACCTAGATAACCCACATCGGGGGAGTTTTCTTTGGAGAGGTCCGTAACGTATGTGATAAAGTATGTGTAAGCACATGTTAGCTTACAAGTATGTGATTTTGATGAGAGTAAGCTTACGGTTAGCTTACTAGTACATATTTATAAAAATGATAAGATCACAAGTTAATAAGTAATAAATGAATAAAGAAAAGTAATGAATATGACTTTTATTATATTTGAGAATGGGTCGAAAACCCATGTATCTCACGAGACTATTTTGTCTCACGTACTACTTTGTTTTTTTGGCTATGTACTCAGGTTCGACATTGAAGGATTAGAAGGTCGCGATAGAGGTGGCCTAGAGATGTTTTAGTTTGGGAGCTTATAGGTAGATCCCGTTATCCTAAGGTTATGATATCATCTTTGTAACACCGTGTTTTATAACTCTGATAATCTTTTATTTAAAAATATGATTTAAAAGGTGTTTAATTTGAGGTGTTACAAGAACCTCATGGAGGTTTACCGTTCTGTCAGCAAGTTTTTGCGTCACTGCCTTGTCAGTGGTGCATTCACTCGATTCACCAAGAGTTTTTACGAACTCTTGCGTGATTTCTGGTTGTACGCCACTACCTCTGGGGACAACATTGTTGCACAAGTTGGAGATCATCAAATCACCATTATTGTTGATGATTTACGTACGGCTTGCGGGTTTGATTTTCTGTTCCCCTGTGAACTCCCCCAGGAGATGAAATCATCTGAGGACGCTAAGGCAAGTCTGATCTGTATCACTGGATATCGATTAGAGAAAGATGATGACTGGGTCCCCATCTTTAAGAAGTCTCAGCTGTCGAGACCATGGGCCTACTTCTTCACGCACATCATTCAGTGCATAGGCGGCAACATTGGCTCTCAAAACCAGTGCAACTCCAAGCTTCAGATCTTTGATGAAGCCCTAATCACCGGTCAGTGGATTGATTATGGGAGACTGGTTTTCGAGGAGGTCAAAACCAAGCTCAAATGAAAGGGAAGTCACATTCCCTGTAACACCTCAATTTTTAAAACATCTTTTAAAACATATTTTTAAATAAAAATATTACAAAGTCCAATATCCCAAAATACGGTTTAACAAAAACCATTAAAAGTTTATCAGAGTATTAAAACCGGTGTTACATTATAATATCATAACCATAGGATAAACGGGATCTACCTACGAGCTCCCGAGGTAATCAACACTAGGCCACTTCTATCACGACCCTCTAATCCATCGATCTTGAACCTGAGTACATAGCCAAAAACAAAGTAGTACGTGAGACAAAATAGTCTCGTGAGATACATGGGTTTTCGACCCATTCTCAAATATAATAAAAGTCATTACTATTCATTTCTTTTCGTTATTCACTTATTAATTGTTATCTTATATTCTTACCGCTTATTCATATTTACTAGTAAGCTAATCGTAAGCTTACCCATCACGTAGTCACATACTTGTAAGCTATTCATAGCTTACTAAATCTTTATCACATACGCTACGGACCTCTCCGAAGCAAACTCCCCGGATGTGGGTTAACTAGGTAAACTCCCCCGTTTCCGGGTTGACTATTTCTCCCCGGATTTCGGGGTTGACTATTTCTCGACAGGCTACTCTTGCGCAGGGTGGTACCTCCCCAAGTAGGTGTCACTAACTCCCCCAACTTATGTGGGCAAACTACGATCCGGATCCTTTTCTCAACACATATTGAAATCCTCAATTACGGGCCTATGCCCCAGTAATACATACTCAAACATAAATTAGAATACATCTATTCTAATTATCATATTAATCCCGTTTCTTATTAAATTTCAATATTGACTTTACCAGGTCCTTTATTAAATAAAACATATTTATCATTTATCAAAATCATATTACTTTAACTTCTCTTTGACTAGAATACGAATCTAATTCTAGTCACTTTATATTTATTTCTCCTAGCAATTCAATCACTACTCTTATTAGTATAATATACTAATCAATACTTGATACTTAAAAATCATTGTTGTTAGCTTAATTAATACATATTATTAATAAGCCAATTATCATACTTTCCCAATCATTACTCTTAGTCGAACATCATATTAATAAAGAATTATTAGTTACTTTTCATTATCATAATCTCTTTCAAAAACCATTAGTCATTTAGACATACTCAAATAGTCTATTACTTGAATTTTCTTACCTTTTTCATCATATCTTTATTAAAAACATTTATTAATAAAGACTCATAAAACATCATAGTTTTCAAAATCATTTTATATGTACTCAGTAAAAGTCTCATGTACTCACCTTAGCCAAGCTAACTCCAAATCGTGTATAATAACACGAATCCTTGCTTTCCAACTTGTGAAAAGTCACCAAACTTTAGGTCTTCTCGTCCTACCATCAATATCATCACAATAACTAGTTATTATCCATAACTAATCACTAACCAATCCATATTAACATTCCTAACCACCAAGTTCATCCAACTTGGTGGAATCTCAAACCCTAGTTCAAGATTTCCATCAATAAACTTAAATCCAACTTGTACACATCGATTACAAGCTTACAATAAGTGTTCTACACCCATGTTTAGTCATCTTCCCCAAAGATGACATGGTTGGTTCCCCAAGCCACCATTTTTACCCATACAAATCTCACAATCAAGGTAGATAAGCAAGATAATCAAGAATACTTACCCTTGATGTTTCAATCCTTCAAGATGGTGAAGATCTGAGCTCTTGAGCTCCAAAATCGTCCAAGAATGCTCTCAAATTGGCTGCACTATGTGTAGGGTGGAAGGTGAAATGAAACCCTAGCCTACACACAAGTTTATATATTCCAAACGTTCCTTGCGCCCCGCTCGCGCCCACCTCGCGCCGCGAGGTGACGCGGCTTTGCCTGCTGGTTGCCGCTGAAAAGCAGATATCGCGCCCCGCTCGCGCCTGGATCGCGCCGCGAGCTCGACGCGAGCTCAACTCGAGCACGGCGCGAGCCTTTAGCGTTTCGCCTCTGACGTTTCTGTTCGACCTCGCGCCTGCCTCGCGCCTTCCTCGCGTCGCGAGGGCTGTCTGGATCATTTTCTTGCCTTTTAAACTTGTTTCCATCCAAGTCTTGACCCATACTTAGTTACCCCAAGTCCCAAACATTCAAACACTCGATAAAACCCAATGGAGACTCGATTAGGTATTTTACCACCTTTATTCCTCAATATTTCCATTTAATTCATTAACCGAAAATTCCGGTCGTTACATTCCCTATATTCGATTCTTCACTATGTGCATCGCTCATGTGATGTTTGAAAAGCTGAAGATAGATTATGAAGACCTTCCAAAGGAGTGGTTTCACGTTCGCACCTTATCTAATATCATCTTCAAATCTAAGAATGAATTTGGTCAAGATATTCCCCTCTCCTCGTACATGCTGAAGATCATTAAAGATCATACTAGATCCAGGAGGGATCAACCAAAGGGCACCACAACGAAGAAATCTTCCCTACAAGAAGGTATGTCCTTTTCTCATCTGGAGGGTTCTTCAGCTGCTAGACGTCCTCTAGCTGCTGATGGAAAAGATCCCACTTCAACAGGGACCTCACTCCGTGATGATGTGGAAGAAGAGGCTGAGGAAGTTATTCCTCTGGTGGTGAAGAAACGAGTTTAAAGAACAGCTCGTCGTTCTCCCACGCCCTCTCCCTCCTCTCCGCCATCTTCTCCCACTTCACGTGGTCCTTCTTCTCCTCAGCTGATGCGAGGAGGGTCGGCCACCTGTGGTGATGATGTGGCAACTGATGATGCTGAACTGGCGTTTGCAGCATCATCACGATTCAGCAAGGATCCTCTAGGTACTCACTCGAGTCCTAGATTGGGAGGATTACGATCAGAAGCTCTGCCAGCACTTGGGTTAATCCTTCTCATTTTCAATTTTGCAGTGTTTTTCCAGGAAATCCATCTATCGGAGTTTCTAGTCAAACACTCCTGGCTGATCACTTCTATCTCTCCCATCTTTCTTCTCTTCCTCCTGTCGATCTCTCAACAGGTCAGCAGCCTTCAAAATGGCAATTTCGTTCTTTAGGAGTTAGTCTCGGCTCCACCTTTCTGCGTAGCTCTTCCACTGATTCATTATCAGTCGTTGTAACGAGGGAACAAACTCAAAAAGCAACCTCAGTCTCTCGACAGACTGCTGGTGAAGTTTTTGGCTCATCCCAAGCCACCCGTGAGTCAGCTGCACACACACCACCACCAACTTCTTCATCACTTTCTGAGTCAGCAGTTGATGATAGATTGACTGGAAACCAAGTCATTCTTGAACTTGTTCTTTCTGTTTCCCACAACGTCACCAACTTACACCAGCTGGAGATCGAGGAAACCACCACCGCCGATGAAGAGACAACTGTAGACCCAGTTGTTACTGAGGCATCCACCCAAGCTGCTAGTGATTTCGAACGTATACGCCAACTGAGCTGTGACGCAGCTGATACACCACCCAGAGGACTTACTCCTCATGTCTCTATACCAGGTCAGCCGACTGGTGAGACTGAAGCAAGGTACTCAAACAGCATTTGCCATGATGTTTAATTCTGTTGACGAGCCCATCATGCCCTATTATTCGTCTCCAGATGAGGCAGCGAATGAACCTTGGCTTCAATTTGAAGACTTGACAGCTGATGTCGGCCCTTCTGATAGAAACCCAGAAGTTTCAGCTGGACCCAACTCACCCCCACAGTTATTGAGCATCCCATAGGAGTTATTCCTCCTAACTCAGGAACACCTTCTTCCACGGCTGAGATCACCCTCTCAGCTGGAGACATACCAGACCCCTCTGCCCAAAATTGTCCATGTGTCCCATGCTGAATCCAGCAAAGCTGGAGAAAGCATTCCCATCAGAGCCGCTGCTGCTCTGATGTCTAGAGTTGTCTCATCCCAGATTCTACCTGGGATGGCCATGCTGAGGCAGCAGATGAACACCCTTCGCAGGGATGTTCCATATAAGTTTGCTGATACTGCTGATAATCTCTCTTCCAGCATTGCTTCTTTGCACACTGAGGTTCACACTCAGACTCCTCAGCTGGTTCTTCTTGCTGATCAGATTTGATGCAACACAAGTGAGTTCAATACTCTCAAAGAATACATTCATAAAGAGCTGAACTCCATTCGAGAATATGACAGAGTCAAAAAAGATAAACTTCTCTCCGAAGCCCGGGCAACTGAAGCAGAGATTGAACGACAGTTGAACACCTTGCATTCCAAGGTCTCTCCGCTTGTCTCAGTTGTTGATCGTATTGGTCTTGCACAATCAAAGTAAGAGTCTCTGCTGACAAACTGGAGACTGAGGTTAGCTCGTTGACCTCTCAAGTCACTGGTCTCCAAGGCACCCTTGACCTCATTCTTCTAAAATTAAATGAGGGTGTCGCTGCTGTTCATTCTACTGTTGCACCAGAGAGTTCCTTACTTCTTCAGGCACTCTCTGAGTGAACAACCAGGTGAACATCAGCAGGTGAACAACCAGGTGAACATCTTGATTCACAACTTATAGTCACCTCTGCTGTTGGAGCCAATGTTCAAGAAGATACTCCAGCACGTGAGACTCCTATTTCTCCACCACTCACCTCTGCTGGAGTACAAGAAGAAGAAGAAGACATTTCGGTAGACGAGACTCCAATTCCAACTACACTCGTCCGCACTGAAACACCCGAGGTAATTTCTTCAGCATGTGAGACAACAACGAAATCAACACTCACCCCTGCTGAAGGTCTCAGGGTAGAAGAAACGTCAACTGATTATGTTAAAATCGTTGATTCCTTTGAATCAGATGAGGGCCCACAAGTCCAAACCCCGTAAATACAAATCACTCAGCCTATTGTACAAGAGAATCTTCAGCCTGCTGAGGGGGAGTCTACTTCTTCCACGATTAAAGCTCTTCTTATAGAAAATGTTGGAACCTCTGCTGATCTTGAAGCCGCTCTAGCTCTCCACAGACAAAAACAAGAAGAATTATATCAGAGAGTTGAAGCAGAAAGAGCTGAGAACATCAGACTGTTCAACAAGGTTCTTAACAAACGTAGGCAAGAAGCAAAAATCACCAGCGTAAGGTGCCCTAAATCCTCTTCCAGCTCCCCACAAGAAATTATTATTTAACATAAAATTTATTATTATATATTCTATAGTGTGTACTTTATAATTTATAATATACAACTTCTAGTTAAATGAAAAGACTATTATTTAATTGCATTTATTACTATTATTTATGTTATTACTTAATTGAGTTTACTTCTATTATTTAACATAGAATTTACTACTATGTACTTTACAAATTTTTTTATAGAACATAATCATTATATATATGTTTTTTCAATTAATAAAAATTTGTTCTAAAACAACATTTATAGATCACAACTTACTTAAAGTTGTAAAGAAATTTATAGATCATTATACTTTATTAATTTAATATGCGTTATTTTTTTTATACAACATAATCATTATTAGTGATGGTTTTGAAATGTCATAATTACTATTAGTGATAATTTGGTGATTCAAAACATTCATTATAGGGTTATGAATTGTCTTAATTTGTTTATGTTGCATTACTTATGCTTTTTTTTAATGATTTGCAATCAACTTTATTTATTTAATTGTTTGTCTTTCTTTGGTTTTTATGTATAATGGGAAGTTAACCACTATAGTATGAATGGGAGAATTTACAATTTTTCTGGATTAATAGATCGTTGCAAATTAAGCAAGCTATAGATAGTTGAGATTAACCTAATATGTGAACAATATTCAAGTTTTTCTAAGACGTTGGACATGTAAAATTGCTTATCTGAATTGTTAATATGTCCAAGCACGTCTCCTCATATTGCAATGGTGATTTCTAAGATTCAGGGTTAGATGTAGCTTTACCATAATTTTCTTTAATTATGTTGTATTCTTCCCTTTTCTGCACAATAAAAGGCTTTAGTGACACAATAAAACCGTGTACAACCTTATCAATAAAACAATGTGATATGTTGCTTTTCATTGTACAATGATTATGTTTCCCTGAAAATATAGATACAAACATACAATTAGCAAGAAGCGAACAAAATCATTACCACAATGAGCCCGTGATCGCTATCCTTGAGTTGGTCAAAGGTGTAGTTGATGGTTTCATTATTTGCTGATTTCGACTCCCTGAAAAAATAGGTACATACAATTAGCAAAAGTGAACAAAATCATTACCACAATGCGCCCGTGATCGGCTTCCTTGAGTTGGTCGAGGTTATAGTTGGCGGTTTGATTATTTGCTGATTTCGACTCCCTGAAAAAAACTGGTACAAACATACAATTAGCAAGAAGTGAACAAAATCATTACCACAATGGGTCCGTGATCGCCTTCCTTGAGTTGGTCGAGGGTGTAGTTGCCGCTTTGATTATTTGTTGATTTCGACATAATTTTGCAATAGTTTTGTAGTAGCAAATTATGAAATGTGTAGAAAGCTTTAGTCAATACCTTTTATATGCGTGTAGTTAGAAGAGGCATTATTGAAAAAGCTAGAAATATATTGTTGAAAGGGTTTTTGAGCTTCTAGGTAGAGTAGGGACTTATTATGTTTAAAACGTTACATTTTAAGTACACATAAACGTATCTATATTAACATAAAACATTCTAATTAAAATGATTTTTTGAATTCCCGCGTTTCAAATGGATTCATACGTTTTAAGTTTAATGCAAGCATTCATACATTGATAACCATTTTGAATTTAATTAAATAACCATTTAAGTCATGTAATCTAAATTGATATTCAGTATTGTATTTAATATTATAAATAAATATGGGTGCTTTTCATATGGGAGCTGATTCGTACAGAGCAATTTTTATCAATGCAGAGCAATCTTACATCAAATGACATTGATGCCCTTAGTGGGAGGGGTGAAATGAAAAATGTGATAAAAGGAAAGTAAGGGCATGATTGTCATTTGGGATCAAATTGCTCTGTATGGATAAAAACTGCTCTGTACGAATCAGCTCCCTTTTCATATTCACCATCCTAAATAGAATTATGTTGGTTTAATTTTTATTAATATAGTAAATTGATACTCAAATTGTATTTAATATTATAAATAAATATGAGTTGTTGATTTGGTCATAAATGCTAATTGGAGATGGCCTTGAGAGTGGTATTAAAAGTATCATATATTAACTCATATCCCGGTGCATATATTAGAACCAAATTAGGCTGATATAGTTTTATGGAGGGATCTTCATGGTTCGCTTTTGCTGTTCTCGGTATCTATTTCTTGGGATTCAATTAGATTGTGGGGGACAGATGTTCCTTGTAATATGAATTTATATGGAAACTTTGAACTAATTAATGCATCTAAACATGTGCCTAAGGGGCACATGTTAGAAAACCATTTTATGGGTTTTTATAACATACGCCCCCTAGGCATATGTTAAGGTGAGTTAAATGAAGTTAAAATTTCTTAAACCGTAGCAATGAACATTTAATAAACTCAATTTTGAGAGTTTTAAGTGATATATTAAATGATTTTTCTGGATTTCTTGGAAAGTTTAAGATCATTAATTCATCTTAATATATGCCTAGGGGGCATATATTAGAAAAACTCTTATACAAAATATTATAAAACATTATTAAATTGATACATGTTTTTATTTTTTATTTGTAGGGATTTTTATTTCTTATTAAATTCAAGGTTATTTAAATGCAAGGTTATTAAATGCAACTTCAAATTGGAACTCAAATTTTTATTATGGATTTTTCTAACTCGTGCCCTAAGGGCATGAGATAAAAGCATTTATTAATCTCAAAATTACCATATATCTTGCAAAATGTATTTAATACTGGTTAAAATTAGACTTTATTTAATGTATTTTACAATATATTAGGAAAGATTGTGTTCATTTAATATACCTTACCTCATGCCCTTAGGGCATGATTTAGCCAAACCCTTTTATTATATATATATATATATATATATATATATATATATATATATATATATATATATATATATATATATATTGGAACTCAAATTTTTATTATATATATATGGATATAGATTATTATAATAAACATAATTATACAAAATATTATAAAACATTATTAAATTGATACATGTTTTTATTTTTTATTTGTAGGGATTTTTATTTTTTATTAAATGCAAGGTCATTTAATTTGAATTAAATTCAAGGTTATTAAATGCAACTTCATATTGGAACTCAATTTTTTATTATCTATATTAACATAAAAATTGAGTTTCAAAACCAATGTTGCGTTTAATTCCATTGTCATTAACCTTCAATTACCATTTATATTAAATTTTGCATTTTATTGATTGAACCATCCATAAATTGAAAATGGTACTGTAAAAAAACGTAAAAAAACGTTTTCTTTTCATTTACTCATCAATTAGGATTAGGTGTGGTTTCAGTTTCTCCAAATCCTCCACCGTTTCATATGGTTGCAACGATTGAAGTAGTGTAAATTAATTTCATTCTTAATCTCATTCTTGAATACGTAATTATTGCAACGATTGAAGTAGTATAAATTAATCTCATTCTTCATCTCATTCTTGAATGCTTATGCTTACGTCAAAAAATCAGGGTAGTCTTCTTTCCACCGACTCCGCTCCTTCGTTTACGTCAAAAATCACGTTTCTTAAACGATGATAACCACCTGATCGTAAGACAAGTTTCATTTATCTTCCACACTTCTTCGCCTCGACCTGTAGAAACCCCACCGTTTCTCAAATGTTAACAATTCATAGCACCCTTTTTCATTTAATAGCCCTCATCTACTCGAACGACAATTCACTTTTTTCAACTCCTGTACCGATCATCGAAGACGCAACCGCTGTGAATCTCTAAGCTTTTTTTGTGTCATTTAATTTCATTTTTTCAATTTAACTAATATGATTCAATGATTATCTGCAATTTTGTTGTTCTGCAAAATGACGAGGAAATTTTCACGGGTTTCTTCTATGAGTATGTACAGTTCAAATATGCACATGAGGTGTTCGATGAATTTCTCTGACCAATTAATTTGAAACTGTTTATTTATATGCACATGAGGTGTTCGATGAATTTCTCCGACCAATTAATTTGTAACCGTTTATTTGTACGTTGATTTCTATTTAAATTGATTTAATCGAATTATTGTATGAGAACAATGTTCTATTTTTGCTTTGACTTCTCGGCTTTGCATAGTTTTCCTTTTCAATTATGGTTTTGTTTACTTAATTTGTAAATTTATTTAAGTATTCTATTCTATTCAAGTGTGTTTGCGGGGTTATAAATCCATTTGACAGATTCCATCAATTGAATAAATTTCAAGTTGTCGATTGGTGTTTGCACCATAAATCAGACCAGTTCCTTCATCAGACTCAATTCATAGGTTACTAAATTTTCATTTGTATTTATCATTGATTTCGTGAATGCTCATTGAAATTAAACATTCTATGTTATTATGCCACCATATGAACCAAAAAATGCTTTAGATAACACCAATAACAATATAATTGCCTTAGATGCGTTTATAACGTATGAATGCATTTGTAAGTGCCAATGGATTATTAATCTTATAATCATTGAAATTCCTTTATGTATTAAATTTCAGTAATGACTTTTCTAAACGTTTAAGTGCCAATTGAGCTTTTCACTAGAGCTTTTTACAATTTCCGTAATTTGCTAATATAAAACTACTGCAAAATCGTTGTAATGATTTGTGGCAAATAAGATTTGCATAACATTTGTGGTAAATAACTAAACTTATCGGAGACAAAACTCGTGTATCGCACGGGCCATGCTGTCTCGTATATAGAACGAAAAGAGTTTTTCTAACATATGCCCCCTGGGCATATGTTAAGGTGAGTTAAATGAAGTTAAAATTTCTTATACCATAGCAATGAACATTTAATAAAGTCAATTTTGATAGTTTTAAGTGATATATTAAATGAGATTTTTTTAGAAAGTTTAAGATCATTAATTCATCTTAATATATGCCTAGGGGCATATATTAGAAAAACCCTTATACAAAATATTATAAAACATTATTAAATTGATACATGTTTTTATTTTATATTTGTAGGGATTTTTATTTTTTATTAAATGCAAGGTTATTTAAATGCAAGGTTATTAAATGCAACTTCAAATTGGAACTCAATTTTTTATTATATATAGTTGGAACTCAAATTTTTATTACATATATATATAGATATACATTATTATAATAAACATAATTATACAAAATATTATAAGGCATTATTAAATTGATACATGTTTTTATTTTTTATTTGTAGGGATTTTTTTTATTAAATGCAAGGTTATTTAATTTGAATTAAATTCAAGGTTATTAAATGCAACTTCATATTGGAACTCAATTTTTTATTATACATAGATATAGATGAGTTTAGATCTTAAAGAGTTTTTTTATCATATTTAATTTGTGTTATGTGTATAAAAAATATTGAAATTTTTTACTTAGTAATATTTATAGTATAGATAAATCTATGCCTTATTTTATTAGAAAACTGCTTTTAAAACTCACATCATTATACGTTGTGACCATACATGATAACAGAATGTAATCAATCATTCTATTGTATTGTATATTCCATTACTTTATATATTCTATTTAATCTGCATTTCATTCTGGCTGACTAAACAGATTTTAAAATTCAGTTTTGTTCACTTGAAAGTAATTAAATATAGGGAAATTGGATTTCAATCATACCACATTCTAATGTTTGAAAAAGAAAATTAATTTTTAAATGAAAAACAACTTTCCAATAAAATTTAAATAAAATAACATGACACATTCCTTGTAAAAAAAATATACATCCAAGATTTATAGAAGATGTGGACAAGTACCGGAAGGCCTAATTTGGAGCCCCCACAAACCCCATGTGCATGTGAGTATGTTCCCATCATGCACCTACACACTCAACCTATCCACATCAAATTCAATGGTCTATTGTCCTTGTAATTTTGGGCTACCTTACACGGTGGACCCACAATCATACATCATTCTATGATTTTATATTTTAATTAAAATAAAAAAAAATATTGTACTCCCCCAAAATTTGTAGGTACGAAGTATGCATTAGCCAAATTGGGAAATTTGATTAAACTTGACACAGAAAATTTGACAAATGAGTTAGGTTTTCGGGTTGTTCATATCACAACTATGCTAAAAACATATGTCAATGTTCATGATTCATAAATTGATACACTGTCCCTGATTAAAACATGAAACAAAACTTTTAAAGATGAGAGATGAGATCAAATAAGCATTTTGACCCAAAGATAGACACATTGCTTCCAAAGGGACATTCAAAAAATACGAGTAAGAGTATATACATGTATATGAGATGTGTGGATGCTTATAAAAATATACGTAAGTATGTACATATGAGTGTGAAAATTTGTATGAAAATATATGTGTATGGCGTAAATAATTAAATTGCATATTTAAACACATACAAAAAATACATCTTAATTAAATTGCATATTTGAAGAATATGTATTAAAAAGGATTAAAACAGTATGAACCTTAAAAAATTTATACAAGAAAAAATTATAACCTCCAACTTGTAACCTTCTTAAACCGTACAGTAAAAATTCAAAATGCATGAATCATCTATTGTTTTTAGTCTCAAAATTTGATTTTTTTATTGTCACTAGTACAAAAAACATCAATCGCCACTACAAAAAACTGCGGCCATAAGTAATTAGCCACAGTTTTATTTTACATCAAAAGCGTAGTCTATTCTCCCGCGTTTTAAAGTGTATATATGGCTATGCTAAATTTTAGTGGCTATATCATATGGAAAAGTGTGGCGATAGCATACAACCGTGGCTAATGGTTACCATATAGTCATATGTAATTAAAACGACAATAGTTGTAATCCTACTTTTAGAGACACAATTTATTGTAAACTGAGGCTAATGGTTACCATATAGCCACATATCGTTATAATGGTGGTGACTACAAGCCCGATTTTAGACACATAGTTTTATATACAATGTGACTAATCTATTGTGTATTGTCACGTGTAGTTATGTTGAGGGTGACCGTAGAGTTCTTATAGACACATAAGGTTTTTGTAATTGTGGCTATAGTTTAACCTATAGCCACATTAAATTATTTTTAATCCGTGACTTTTGATATCATTTGGCCACACTAAAAAAAATACCAACATGGTTATTATTTCCTTCTTGACCTGTCAAACCCGATTGGTAATAGTTAAACCCAAGTAAAAAACCGAGTTAAATCGTTAAATTGTCGGCCAAAGAATTGCACTGCACCGAGCCTTAAGTCAAATGGCCACACAACGTGATAGGCCTAATGGACTCAAGCTTTAATTGCTTCAACATAATTGGTGCACACTTCTTTTTATAGTGAAAGTAATTCACCCAACTTTCATACAAATAGCAATGTGGGACAACATTTAGCCACATTTATACGAATTAATGAGACAATTGGTTGCTTTTAGACACATAATCAATTTAACTGTAGTCGTAAATTTGTTATAGCCACATGAAAAATTGAGTGACTTTATTTTGTCCTATAGCCACATGACACACAATAATGATCGTGGTTATATACTAAATTTCAACAACAACGACTTCATGTGGCTAATAAACACATATGCCCATAAATACTAGTATCACACTTAATTATGGCTATTGTTTGCCCTTTAGCCACATAAGTCGTTATCACATATATGTGACCCCTGATAATACTTAGCCACATTTAACATTATTAACGTGACAATTTGCTACTTGTAGACACACATTTATATACGATAAAATGGTGATTATAAATTAATTATAGAGACATAATTTTAATTTTATCTTTACCATTGCTATTATTTAGGTTATGGCCACACACAATTTTAGTTTTATCTTAATTTGATTTACGGTATGGAAAATATCCATCATATAGCCACACAGACAAAGAAAAGTTTTGAGTGACTATTGTTTATTGTATTGCCACATAACACACACAATAATGACCCATGGCTATATACTTCTTTCAACAACAATGAATTTTATGTGGCAAATGAATACCAATTTTTGGACACACAAGTAGTTGATTCATGTGGCTAAATATTTGTCTTTCGCCTCACGTATTAACCGTCACAATATAATGTCACGTTTTAACAAAACAAATATGGCGAAAAGTGTGACATATGGCCACGCTACATGACCGTGGCTAGCAATGGACACGTTTATCATGTTAAATCGTGGCTAAAGTGTTCAAATCTAATTTTTAATTGCCACAATAATTAAGTTAAAATGTGGCTAAAACAACATTAGAACATTATTTGTGATATTTACCCACATGAACATGTGAACCTGTGGCGAGATTGTTTAAAAAAAACCGTGGCTAAAAGCTATTTTTGTACTAGTGTGTATTGTAATATATTAACTGAAGTATACAATATTAGTCAATCTCTAAAACTTGTACGTATAGTATATGTAGTTATTGTGTTTGACATATCGAAGATGAATGTTTGTGGTGGTGCCAATTAACCACCTTACTTTAGAATGTCCACAATATTGAAATATTATCACTCTTTCCAAAGGGCTCGTCAAATTTCTTTGACGGTCGTCATACTATACCACCGGCTCCGCCATTTGTCCACCAAAGTGAAAGTGCTAGGGAATTGGTGATCGCTAAAAGCTGAGAAGAAGGGGTCGCTAGCAGGTAACGCCTATTAAAAATAAGTGTGAGACTCATTTAACACTCCCTTGACTTTAATACAAAGGATGCAACAAATAACATGATGTTAAACCTCATGTTAAAAGGCCAAAAAGCTTCTAACATGTCTTTAACGCACCAACCGTATCTAGAGCTCTTAGAAAGTGTTTTTAAGCTTATTCAAAATGATTTATTAGATTATGATCTATTTTATTTAAGTTTATATAAACTTTCAAATAAGTTTTCCTAAACAAGATAATTGCTTTTGACAAGTTAAACTTCGGACCCGTAATATTAGTCTACCCGTAATGATGACCAAATATGGGTTTGGTTACCAGTGCCAATTAGTTTTTCCCTACCAAACACATGACTAAACCCACGTAGTGATGACCAAACCCACGTAGTGACAGGGCCGTCTCAAGTTGATTTGGGACTAAATATAAAATGAGGCCCTTAACATGCTCCGAACCATGCTCCGAACCATAATACATATAAATAACAATTAAATAAAACTCTAAATAAACTTGCATTTTAGGCATTTTAGGCATTTTAGGCTAATTTTGGGCCTTTCTAGTTTCTAGCAAGGTATGATTTTTTTGGGCTAAATATATAGAAAACTACTATAATATGGGGGCCCTTTTGTATTTGGGGGCTCGGGGCGATCGCCCAGCTTGCCTAGTCCATTGTGCCGGCCCTGCGTAGCGATGGCCAAATACGCGGCCGAACTTTTATTTTATTTTTTAAATAATATTAATAATATAAAAACATGACACTAATAATTAAAAAAAAAAAACATTACAAAAAAATTTACTGGTTATTTGCATGGTGCCAACTGCCAAATGTATTTCACTAAATCGACTCCAAGACTTAGATGAGCTTGCGGACTGTATTTGTATAATAACTTGCCATATATCTCCAGGCGCTCGTACGATATCATCTTCACGATGCTTCTCCTGATATAAATCAGGAGTGATTGCCATAATTTTTGTCTTTTATAATCATAATATGTAACTTGATGCATATGTACATCAAATTAAGCCCGAACTCGGCTCGAGCTTGTTTTAACTTGAATTTTGAACGAGTATACAATACGAGCGTTAGTCAACTTATTAATCTTATAAATCTTTTACACATTTTTGGATTACTAAATATTGTTTAATACGGATATCATGAATAATTAAATAATACAATATAGTCTGTAACAAGAATCAAACTTACCATCTATTGATTGATAAGTAATTCACATACCATTTAGTAGGGGTGGCAATTTCTGACCCGACACGAAACCCGACCTGAAACCGACACGAAAATAAACAGGTTTGGGTTGAGGTAAAAAATAATTGGGTCAGTCTCGGGTTGAGTCAGCTGACCTGTTTATTAAACAGGTTAGGTTCGGGTCAATGATAATTTAAATGGGTCGACCCGCCAACCCGTTTAATTATTAAAATATATTTTAAAAATTATATATTTATACTTAATTTATTGTTACTAGTTAAAACGTAATTAGTAGTTAGATAAAAATAAAAAATATTACTTAGTAATTTGGTGTTTTGTATTTTGTTATGAATTTGTGTAATAACAACAACATTTTGACCTGTTTGACCCGTTTAATTTGTTTGACCTGATAACCTATTTAACCAGTGTTATTAAATGGGTTATATGGGTTAGGTTTGTGTTGAAGTTAAACAGGTTAGGGTTGAGATATCTGACCCGTTTATATAAACAGGTCGGTTTCGGGTTGAATGTTTCTGACCCGTCAACCCGCGAACCCGAACCCGTCAACCCGAACCCGACCTGAATTGCCACCCCTACCATTTAGAGAATATACATATACTCACAAATAATAGAGACTAATACTACGAGGATAAATAATAGAAACTAATAGTATAAAGACAAATAATAGACACTAATATTATTTATCTTAGATGTCACTTTTTGCGGTTACCGTTCTAGTATATTTAAACAGAAAATAAACTTTACGAAAATAGTGGGCAAAGGTAACAATGGGTGACATCGTACTTTCCTTTTCTTGGAAACCCCTACTATTATATCAATAGAATTATTGTGTGTGTTATTGAGAGAGATTGTGGACTGAAATGGAGAAAATGACATTTGTAGGTAGTTGATTGAAACTTTTCTAAAAGTACAAGGACTTGTCAACATCTTCTTCATATAGGCCAAAATACATATGGACACACTTCTTTCTTGTATTTTGGCCACGGCCCCTATTGTTTGTATTCTTACACATCCCAACCACTTGAAAACAAACCACTATCTTAGAATCATTTATAAATATCTTGTTTTGTGTCACACTGTCATCACATAAAACAATATTACGTTTTAAATATCTGTTTGGCAAATATCGTTAGGGATATGCAACATAACCCGAAAAACAAACTTGACCAGGAACCAATTGGATTTGATTTTTGGTTTTTCGGTTCTTATTTTTTGTCTATTTTGATTGAACTGGAATACTTAATTACCTTGTGATGTAGAATTGTAATGTTAGTACATTGTGAAGTTATAAATCACAATATGTTTACTTTTATCTACGCTTTTGTAAGAGAAATATATATGGAAATAAAAGGGATATCATTTTCGTATGCTTCTTGACTTTAGATCATATCTAATGTGTCCAACAAAATTATGTAAAAAGGAGAAACTGTTGGAAATTTGTAATGATTTTGAATGTTTGGAAAATTCAGAAGCTGTGAATCATTGTCAGATTAAAGCATTTCAATAGTTTAATTGAAGTTGTGAATCATTGTCAGATTAAAGCATTTCAATAGTTTAATTGAAACATCAAATCGGATAAAATCAGAATCATTTCTCAAGAACAAAGAATGTTTATGAGTTATGTGAATTCGTACTAGTTTCTCATGACCAAATATGATGCTTAATTCATGCATGCATAAACCACCAAGATCTGTCAAATGATGGTTGTAAAACCGCTCAAAATTAGAGTGGATTTGGGTCGGATTCATAGGGCGGAAAATCAGATTTGATTTTAAAATTCGGATTTTCTATGCATTTTTCATAAAAAAAACATTAACCTAAATAAAAAATTTGCTAATTTACTTGGCAGCTCGACCACAGCAAGGGGACCCCTGCAGGGCCGCTGCCCATCAGACTCCGCCCAAGCGCTACCCCCGGACCTCCATTTAGTCAGTGCATTTTAATCATAACAAACTCAAATAAGTGTGCACTATGCACCACTTTTACTTGCCCAGCATTCATTAAGATTACATTCGGTCACATAATCTCAAGGTTCTCGAAAAGCGTAAGGCGTAGTATGGCGGCACCATCAAGCCTCAAGTCATGGCGAGCCATGACGGATCATGACGTTTTTTAAGGCGTGACTTAAAGAGACAAATGTTTTTATATAATTTATATCTATACATATAGCAAATAAAAAAATATATAGATATATTAATTTATATAACAATTCATATATAAGGTTCACAAAAAGTGTTATATTTAAATTTATAATAATATATGTCATCTTTTTTTTTGTTTAAAAAATCAATTTTCTCAGCTGTCGTACAAAAAAACTCGTCATAAGGCACGTTTTATCGCGCCTTATCACGTCTTATCTCACGCCACGCCACGCCTAGCCGCCATGATCTGTTTTATAACGTCGACACCGCACCTCACGCCTTGGGGCCACCATGGTGCATTTTTTAGAACCTTGCGTAATCTACTCCACCTTGTCTACAAACGGACTTGAATCTAAAACATATTAGTTATGTACAACACATTACACCATTAACACTAATTTACAAGACTTGAGTGTTAAGAAATGAACCAATGGGTTAGAGCAACGTGGCAGATGGAAAACCAAACAATCCTGACACAGGATAGATTGCACAGAGTGGCCGACAACGGGATAATCCCTGATCTTTGGATTTGGAAAATCTCCGGCTCCGGCTCCGTACACGTGTCCCTCACTCACGTCCATCGAATATCAACTTTCACTCCACGGTATGTACGGACCCAATATCATGTTCTGGCCGATTATTATTGTTGGGAGTTGATATAATTTGTAGGAAGAAAAGTCACTAATATATACAAATATTTATTACTAGTATTATTATTAGAAATAGTTTCAAAATTAAATGTAGGGTGTTAAATATTACCTCTTTATTCTAACTTGCTAGTGTTGTTTCAATATAATTCTTAGGTTTTTTAGGTTTGAAGCGATAACATTGATGAAATTCTTTTAGATGTGTTTTCTTGACGTTTAAAGAATATAATAATAATTATATTAGTGCGTTTTATTCATTGAATCGTCATTTTTAGACCAAATGGCATTACATTCCATTCATATTGGCCAAAAGGGACATTAAAGGCAGTTTTATATCTGTCTTTTTCATTAATCTGAATTTGCCAATTTCCTGATTTTAAGTCAAATTTTGAAAATATTATTGAATCATGTAATCTATATAAATCTTTTTTATTTGATATAGGGTATCTAATCCATTTTAAAACTTTATTTAATGGTTTATAATTTATAACTAACCTGGGTACACTTCTTTCTTGTTCTGCATGTTTATTAACATAGAAAGCAGTACGAGACCATGGGGATTTTGATGGTTGAATTAACTTTTTGTTTAATAATGAATTTATTTCATTTTTACATAAATCTAGATAATTATGATTCATCTGACAGGGTCTTGCTTTCGTAGGAATCTGTCTTTCATTAAAATTTTCTTCATATGGGAGAGTAACTATATTATTATTTATTAGAGGCTTACGGGGAGTATTATTTTCCAATATCCAATTTTCTGGAAATATAATTTCATCCCATTTAATGGCCCTTCTAGTAGTAATTTTTGACATATTAAAATTACTTTCTATTAATATAGTTTCATTTATGGGTTTGTTTATTCTTTTACATCTAGGGTTCATTGTTTTTAGTGGTTTATAATAAATACGATAATATATACATATAACTTCTGAACCAGCTAAATAATTATAACCATGTTATTATTATTATTACTATTATTATTATTATAATTATTATTATTATTATTATTATTATTATTATTATTATTATTATTATTATTATTATTATTATTATTATTATTATTATTATTATTATTATTATTATTATTATTATTGTCGTCGTCGTCGTCATGGTCGTTGTTTTCGTGAGTTTCGTCATTCATATTATTTGCACAGAATTTCTTGCTAAACCTTGCATCATATATAAAGTATATATTTTTAATTAACAAATCGAATATATATTATTAAATTGTAATTAACATGTTGGGGTAATTATTATAGGAAATTGATAATGACAGTCCTATTGGCTGTCAATAAGACGTTAAAACTTAAAACACGCATCAAAAACTTATAAAATAATCAATAACCACCCTGCATTTTAGGAATCAACCACCATTAATAAAAGTATAAACGTTTTATGCATACAACTACTTCTTAATGACAACTTTAAGAGATATCATTAACAAAACCTATTATTATTTCATATTAAAGAAACTATATTCTACATCTGCATGCATCCTAAAACCCAAATTTATAATAGGTATAATATAATATAATAACTAAATATACAAAAAAGTAAGAGTATTCATGTATAATCTTGTTCGATTAGTTCTTATTGCCGAAAAATCGAAAATACAAGTAGTTTTCTTGCATAAGTTTAAGCCTAATCTGAGACATAAATCTCTTTTCAGGTTTGGCTTCGTCTTATTTAAAAGTCATTTATTAGCAACTTATTATTTTTGAAAGGCAAATATATTTATTATTATCCGTTAAAAGAATCCAAAATGTACAAAAGCACTGAAAAAAACGAGACCAACAAGGAAAAATATATAAACGAAATTAAAGAAATATGAAAAAATCAACCCGAATCAAAACATAACGGAGTTTGAAGTAATTTCCCCAATTGCCAATTATTCTAGAATTTCTATTTTTCAATCACACGAGCGAATTCCTTTGAAATAATAGCGGAAGATGTTCTCTTGGATGGTGACCTCTTTGTCTTGCTCATTTGCGAAAGAGTTTTGTAACGATCGTAAATTTGTAGTCGTACTTTAATTCGGAAATATCGGGAATTTTGTATTTTATGTATTATTGTTAAATATTTATCGATGCATTATATTGAGTATTTAATTGGTTATGGCTTCCGTATTTGGAAACGAGTCAAAAACTTGGTAATTATCAAGTTGGAAACGTGCAAGTGCCGACGTGCACATTTTCGCAGCGCGAAGGTGAGGGCTCGCCCCACGAGCCGTGGTACTGGTCGATGGGGAGCATTAAAAGATATTTAAAGATCGCAGCGAACGAAATCGCATTGCGAATACTGGATAAACTGGGGTTCACGACGCGAAGGGCGATAGTCGCGACGCGAGAAAGTCTTTGTTTGCCGGATGTTTCGGACGCAAAGGCTAGTCGCGAGAAGGGAAACCCGTGTTTGTTTGCGAGAGTCTCGGTTTGCGACGCGAGGGCGCGTCAGACAAAATATATGGGGTTTGAGCTACGGTTTTTTACATTTTGAAACCCTTGAAAGTGTGCAACCTTTTTTTTCCTTAGAAAGAAAGAGGTGTCGTTGCCTGTTGGAGCTCTTGGGCATCAATATAATTTTCATAAAACACTGTAAAAAGAAAAGAAAAAGAAAATCATTATTATGAGTGACGTGATTTTATTAGAGTGCGAGCTACATAGCAAAACTACATCCTACCTACACTACACTACTGGAACTCTGTTTACCTAGGATTTATAGGGGTAATTTTGTAATTCAGTTTGTGTGGCAGTTGTTGCAATTTTCTACTTTCGCTAGGGGTATTTCTGTAATGAACAAGCATTCCATTTTATTCTTACAGAATAATACACTCCAGTTTTTGTGTAGCGGAGATAGAGATATTTCATGATCACTCATTCTTTTCTAGAAAAATATACAAAAATCACCAAATGTGGCCTCAGTTTCTTTAAAATTCGTTGTTAAATTTTGTGTTTTGTTTTCGATTTCTTCACAGTTTTTGGTTGAATTTGTGTTTATTTTGGAAGAAATGCAAGATATCCATTCGATTGGGAGTGGTGGTGGGGGAGGGAGGTTGTTCGGCGGCAGCGGAGGCAGTGGTGGAGATAGACGACTGAGACCGCACCACCACACCCACAGCCACCAAGGACACGGTCCACCGGTTTTAAAATGTCCGCGTTGTGAGTCATTGAACACGAAATTCTGTTACTACAACAACTATAACCTCTCTCAGCCACGTTATTTCTGTAAGAGCTGCCGGCGATACTGGACTAAAGGCGGAGTACTCCGTAACGTCCCCGTCGGCGGTGGTTGCCGGAAAACAAAAAGATCAAAACCAAAATCGAGTAACAGTCATCCTTCCTCTGACGCTGGTGTAAGGAAATCGTCGAATTCACAAAATTCGAGTAGTGACAGCTCCAGCCTTACAGCTAGCAACACGGCGGCGAATACGACGGTAACGACAACCACAACGGCAACAGAAACGGAAACGCCAACTGTCACCGCGACGGAGGTGTTATCAGGTATTAACTCATCAAACTCCGCACCGACGTTGCTTAATTTTCACGAAACCTCACCAGGATTTCGACAAATTCCTAACCCTAGCTTCGATCCACCGCTACCGGACCACTCATCAGCCGAAAACAGCAACATATTTCAGGAAATCGGTACATTCACTAGCTTGGTAAACTCATCAACATCTCAATTACCGCTAGGATTCAACTTAGCAGACGACATTTCGCCGTTCCGGTTGCATCACGTCGGTCATACCGTAGAAAATTCAAACGGAAGTCAACACCAATGGTTACACACAGATCATACAATTGGAGATGATTTGGAAACAGGTCCATTAGCTTTCATGAACGATCCAACGGCTCAGATTGAGTTCTCAGGAATGCAGAACAGAACATCTAACGGTGGACTTAATACAGAGGATTGGAACAATGGTGCAGCAGATCAAGCACTGTTTGATCTAACGGGAACCGTTGACCAATCGTACTGGAGTCAAACTCAATGGAATGATCATGATCATGATCATAATCAGCTTAATTACCTTCCTTAACATCTCCAAGGTATCAAACAAAATCAAATTACAAAAACATTTTACCACCGAAAGTATAAATCGTATAATGACTTTAATTCGATCTCCTATGTAAATCTATATTTTTCATGTTTTACCCCCTAAAATTTCTGAGTCATGATCTTGAGAGATGTTTTGGGTTTGATGTTCTTATTATTGTTGATCCGAAACTAACTCTTGTTAAAAAAAAATTTCTCTCTTACGGGTTGTAAAGTTTTAGTATGGTGATTATGGAATTGAACCATTTTATGATGATTATTGATATATAGAACTATGGATTGCTTAATTTCTTATTGTTTTATTAATCTCGTGTTGCTGAGATTAAATATATATTATTGAGTTCCAAGATCTTAAACCAAATGTAATGGTGGTTGTTTGGCGATCGTGACCACCAACGATGACGCCCGCGTCGTCCCACTCGTTACACGACAACCATTGACCTATGTTTTGGGTTTGACGGTCACTTGTATATTATGCATGGTAAGTGGTACACCTATTAGTAAAATTAATTTTAATGTTTGGTCGTGGAATTGTTCACTACTATGAGGGTTGTGTCATGCGTTTGGTTGGGAAAAATGATGTCGCATTGGGTGGCCAAACACGGGTTTGGTCACCGTTGCGAATAGTCTTATATGTATCTTAACCACAAGTGTGTTGGTTGAGTGCTTAGATTTGATCTTCAACGATATCTAATTTTTATGATTTTTATGGAGGTTTACTTGTGCAATCTTCGGTCTTCCTAAAAAACGGGTGGCAATTTTGAAGTTAATTAGCTCAAAAGGTGAGTTAGAACCATCATACCTAGAAAAAGAAAATCTTATACTTTTTCCGTATCAAAATAAGTGACACAAATTGGTTTACACGTTTTTTGAGGTAAAAAATTAAAGTAGAGATTAAAATAGATTAAAGTACATAGTTAGTGGAGAATGGGTCCCACTTTTTCTTGAATAAAGTGATATTAATGAGTTTTAAAAGTAAAAGTAAGGGTATAAGGGTAAATTTACTTTATTAAAGTGGATAGTTAGTGAGTATGAGTCCCACTATTTTTACCTAATAAGGAAAATTTTTAAAGTGTGTCATTTATTTTGATACACCCCAAAATGGAAAGTGTGTCACTTATTTTGATACAGAGGAAGTATGTATCTTTCTACTTGAGTATACATGTACTATGTGTTTGTGGATTAAAAAATCAAGATGAATTAGTCTAAAACAAAATTAATGAGTAGTTGTTAAACATTTAAAATGATCGAAATTTGTTTGTATCAATGAAAATGTTTGCAAGTGTTTATGCGGTCGATGATGTTTTTTGTGAGACTAGACAATGTTTTGTGCATTTAATGCGATATTTTACTGATAATTGTATTTTTCACACCGTTGACGGACTATATATTTTCTCTAATTGGCGACAATTCATTGTCTAATGGCAATCATATGATATCAACACCTATGATGCATCCATTCGCACAGTATTTTCATAACTCAATAGTCAAAAAAGTTATCTCTACACGCATGCCTCAACTGATGGCTCAAAACCAAGCTACGTACACGATGGGGCAAATCAAGTATTCAAGTGTTTACTTATTCGGATAGCGTTTAGTTGACTTAAATTGTAATCTCTACTATATTATAAAGCATTTACCCCTTCCCTATTTATCAAGGGTGAAAACTCAGCCAACACACTTTCCTTTTTTGTCTTTCAATGGGGTTTAAAAATAAAACACCTCCAGGAAGGCTCGAACACAAGACCAACCGAACAACTACTAACTCTCTTACCAACTTAACTACAAGATAGGATATTCTTTCGTTCCTAAAAACTCAATATAACCACTCTAACCCGTGTTTACAACTCCCCCTAGACCCTAAAGAGATGCCTCTTCCGTTCAATTACATCGGGTCTTTCAAAAGCCCCCGACGATTCAATTCTCAAGACGCCTCCTCGATTCCTCCCACTGCCTTGATTCCTTCAAGCTGGCGTCTATTGATAATATTAGTTCTTGTGATTTACAATTTCCTTTTGGTTTTAATAATTACCCCGATGTATTTTTTACTAAATATCTCTTTTAGGGTTTTGAAATTTGCAGATTCATTTCGATATTTCCTCTTTTTTGTGTTTGATTTGGTTTAAATTGTTGATTTCAGGCCGATGCACTTTTAGATTCGATGTTAATGAGAATGTGGTTCGTTTCTTCTGCATTTTGTTTCTTCATTCTTTATATCACTTGCTGAATTTTCACGAACACCTGTTGTGATGACAAACCAAGTAAGATCTCGAAGCACAAATGAAATCTCTCATTATTCTTCCCAAGATATGGAATTGAAGTCATAGTTAGTGTTAAATATATGTTTTTGGCAAACAAAATGAGTTGTAATCAAGCATTGGTTGCAATCGAGAGTAGCAGTCGATTTGTTGTTGTATATAAACTACAATAATTTACATAAAAGTTGTTTTCCATAACAAACTTATTTCAAATCTGGTCCATCAAAATTACAAGACTTTGAGTTTTTCTTTTCTGTGATGAATGTATAGGATTCTGGTGTGAAGATCTCTTTGAGGAGCTGAAGAAGTATCCGTAGATTGTAAGCTTGAGTGTTTGTGATAATATGGCTGGCCATATGGTAACCTTCAATCACTTTGTAAATTATTATGCTATATTGTATAGGTCAAACCGATGATCACCTAAATTCTACTTTTAATGCTTGTAACCCTTTTTTTCTATATTGAATGTCTACAATTGTTTTTTTTTTACTAATATATGCTTTTGTAGCATTGGCATTTTTGTGCAGACACTTCCAAACGGGCCAGAGGTTTACAACTAATAATCCTAAGTATATCACAATAGTTTACACAATTAATGATGTTTTTGGTCGACTTATTTAGTTGTACACATTGCTTTTGGTTCACATGCATTGATTTAATCTAATTAGAAAGTTGAAAATAATTTTCATTTGTATTTCAAGCAGCTGCACGGATGGCAAACTTCATATTGTATTATCCAAGCCTCATACTTATTATGTATACGTGTGATCAGGAATAATGGTGATGATGATGATTCAGTTGCACAGATGAAAGCAGCTGCAGAGGCACTTGACATTTAAATACAGGTTGCAGCAAAAACCGTCATCAAGGTCTTAACATGAGAGATGATGTTACTCATGTCTAATTTCTTTCATTGACTCCATTTCATTTTCTCTTTAGTTCCTACTTAATCAACTATTCAAATTGTCTCTGATGAGATCTTGAACTTCTTGAACTAATTGTTTGTCTGATGAAGCATGACAACTGGTGCTCGAGAAGTTAATGCTTAGGGTTTAATCGATTCCATGAGTGACTTCAGATTTTGCTTATAATCATCTTTTCTTTCTTCCAAATCATTGCCTAAAATGGTTGCTTTTAAACTACTTCAGTTGTATTGCAGTTGCTATTTGGCAGGAACTATGCAAGTTGTTTTATTGACTAATTCCTTTACTTCATGGTTTGTATAATATTCTTTTATTTATGAAATTTATAGTTATTGTTCTATTAATACATATTTCCTATCATCTTTCCCATGAACTACAAGTAATCTTTCTGTTTTTTTTACCTTTTCTCTACCTAATTTATTATGGTAAGTTTGACCCATTTAGTTACAAATGGGTTGATTTGGTGAAACAGGAGAAAAAGGAGAACCGAGAATCGGCCCGAAAACCGCAAGCTAGGTCCGGACCAGATTCTTTTTTGGTCAAAGAATGCATCCCTACTTTGGACACCGATGTTTCTGGTCAATCCAACCAGACTGGCTGCGATTTGACCGATTTGACCCATAAGGAATTGACGGGGGCCCGCACAAGCGGTGGAGCATGTGGTTTAATTCAATGCGTGCACATTTTAACATGCTAAAGAGTTTTTGATAAAAGTATAGTGTTGGTGTTGGCTCTCAATAGTGTTGCAAGCCAGACATCATTCCCTGATTATTTGGTTCTCCATATGAGAAAATTTGTTATGGAAGCTGGTTGGGTGCCAAAAAAGCTTGGTATAATACTTAATTTTGTCTATATTTATTAATTTATATAAACCCACATGTTTGTTCTGGATTTGGATTGCAGATGTGTACATAGATGTTGATGACATCAGACATTAGTCACATGTGAAGTAAAGGTCTTGAGCCTGGAGAAGAGTTGTTACCCGAAGACGCTATGTTAATTCAATTAATATTATTATTATTATTATTATTATTATTTTAATTAATTGGTTATTTTTGTAGGTCTCGAGTCAATTGAAGATTTGGATAATGAAGATATTGTTTGTCAGTTTGTGTCAATGGGATTTAATTCCTTCACATACTTATTGGTTTAGTGCTGGTCTCATGAGAGGTATGACTCTTGCTTAGATTCTAAGATCATGATTCCTCACTAAGATTTTTAAATATATAGTTTAATTTTGCTTATAATGTCTTTTATGATATACGGAGTAGTTTACAAAGGTCACATGGAAACTCGATGGTAGAATCGGAGTCTTTTACGTGATGATGAACATACAAATTTGAAACTAATTCTTACTAATGAGGAACATGTAAATGTTCATGGTGTGATTGATAAAGTTTGTTGTCTTTGTTTATTACCATGTAAGGAATTACAATCTCAAAAAAAAAAAAAAAAAGAATTTTGGCTTTTGGTTAATGTTAATCATCAGCCGTTATTAAATTTGGGTGAAGTATTATTGATTTATTGGCGTTTCACCATCTTCTTGTTTAATGGGTCTTCATCGCAGGTCAAATGGTAAATGGATATATATATGGGTGAAAATATAAGTTTTATTGTTGTATTAGTCAGACGCGACTTAAGTTGGCTGATGTTAATCCTAAAGTTAGTTGAATTTAAAAGTAATGATGGTTAAGGGTTCGAGTCACATAGTTAATATATGTGATATTTATGAGTAGATTATGATTTGATGTTCAAAAAGTAATGATGGTTAAGGGTTCGAGTCCCATAGTTAATTATGATTTGCTGTTCAAAAGAAGTGTAACTTTTATTTTGTCTTTGAGATTTAAAGTAGTATTATCTGATTGGAATGTAGAATTCTGAAGTCACTATAATCATTCATTTATACGAATATTGTTAAAGAAAACGTATAACCGGACATCTTTTACTTGCCGTGAAATCTAATTTTAGGGTACCCGCCGCCGCATTGCGCGGGTACCAGCTAGTCTTATATAATTTGGTCACATTCTCTTCCTAGTAACCGATATTAAAAGCTATATGATTATGTTGCAAGAAGAAGTTGGTGAAACAAAAAATATTAGTACTTTCCAAATGATTTAATATTTTAATAATAGAAACAAAGAAGAAGTTGGTGAAACAAAAAATACTATTAAAGCAAATATGAATAACTTGAAGATTCTATATTAACTTACATATTTTTAATTGGAAAATACTCTCTGTTAACATTTACATATTTTATTTAAATGTTTATACATTGAAATGAATCGGTATAAGAATTAGTAACTTTACAAATAATCAGTCAGTTTAAGAAAAATGTTCGAAATTAATTATTTTTCTTAATAAAAGAAGAGAGTGGGTGAAGCCATATAGTTAGATGGGGCCCCACAGTGTGATATAATACCTTAGCCATTTCAAACCAATGCATGTCATGTGGGGTTAAAATGCATGGTTCATGGTCTTTGTACTTTGCCAAAACCCAATCTTTTTTGCAAGAAAATCACTAAAAAGATTATAATTTAGAGTGTTAGATCAAATGATTTTTTTTATATAATTTTTATTTTGAATGTCTGTTTTAGTCACGGTACATGGTCGAGGCTAAATATATCCTAAGACTTAGGGGGTGTTTGGGAAAACTTATTTAAGGGAGCTTATGACTTATTAGCTTATATAAGCCTTAATAATCCCTTTTCAAAGGGATTATGAAAAGGGATTATTAAGGCTTATATAAGCTAATAAGTTATAAGCCCCCTTAAATAAGCTTTCCTAAACACCCCCTTAACCTGAAAATATGAAATGTAAAAAAGAACCCTTAAAAGTCTAAAGAAACTGAAAGATTCGACCACATATTCGGAGATATCACCCATTTGATTTTCTTGGTTTTTTCGAGTCTCAAAACAAACAACGTTCATTAATGTCCCTTTGGTAGGCCCGAATTAATCGAGTCTAAAGACGGGCGTAGTCGTATATGCCGGAAGGGGTATCGAAGATCATCATAAGTAGCTTGCACATGATGCATAAACTCTTTTGGCACAAGCATTTATTGATTAAGAACATGGTAATCATTAATGACATATGTACACAATATAACTAGTTATTAAGATGTGTGTTTACATAAAATTCATATTATTTGAGGTGAATTTCATATATATCCATATTAAACTTCAAAATATTATATTTGTTAAAGTCTAAATATATGATATATATTTCCTTATTAAGTCTAAAACATACTCCTTCTGTTCCATTTTTATTATCCACTATACTATTTTAGTTTGTCCCACAAAGACTGTCATTTCCTAAATTTCAACCAATCAAAAAACATTTAAGTGGGAAAGAGAAAATTTGATTGGTGACATAGTATAATTAATGTACTTTTTTTAAACTGTGTGTTTTTTTGTAGTGGACAATAAATATGGGACGGAGGGAGTATCATATATATCCAAATGATTAATTTAATAATAATCATCAATAAACTCATCAATTTCCATTATACACTTAGATTTAACACCTGAATCTAATCGCTAAAAATCACGAATGGTTAAATCCAATATTGTAATTATAATTAATTAGGTTTTTCTAACATGTGTCTCATAGGCACAATATTTAGATACTTTAATTCATTCAAAATTTCCTTAAAAAATTTTATTACGTATTAGTTAAGTTCATATTATATATATTCAAGAGATATATTAAATGTATTTTTTGGTTTTAATGGTAAGTTGGACTTAGTCTGCAAAGAAAAGACAAAAATGAAGTTACCATTCTAAAATTTTACCCAAAAAGAAGTGACCATTTTAAACGTGTTACTAGTTTTAGTCTTTTAGAGCAAAAGATAAAACCTTGGATATAATTTTTTTTTCTTCTCAAACTATAAGAACTAATGCTAGGTCTAAAAATATGTATGCGCTTGACTTTTAAACACGCTTTCTTATCAATATTCACCGATATATCATGATATGTCTTGTAACAAATAAACGTAAGAACGTAATAACAAGATATATTGGACATGTGATATTGTGGCCCGTTTCCCTTTGATATGGCCCTTATTTAGAAGCTACGTGTTTGTCTAGTCTTTAATTTGGTTTCAAAGTATTGGGTTATGAAATAGATAAATATTCTATTACTGATGCTGCAGTTAGTACTGATCAAAGCATATTGAAGTTAGTACTGATGGGGCAGAAATGCAATACACTACTGATGCTGATCTTGGAAATTACTATTGATGATGTATACTACTGACGATCAACAATTACTACTGATTCTATTTATGGTGCTGATCGAGTCCGAGATTCTAGCTTAGTTTGTTATAGAATGTATATCTTTATGTATATTGATTGTAATCGAATCCTAGAATAACTAGGTTAATAATTCAGGCTTCAAGGACTATTATAAATAGTTCCTTATGAATTGTAAACATACGTGTGTATTGATCGATAAAATTAATATACATTGACGCTTTTTGTAATTACTGTGTTCTTATTCTTATTCGTATTCATTAAACAGTATTCATTGTTCTTAATCAATTAACATAAGTGTTGATCCGCTGCAACTTCTTATTTAAGTATATCTTAGATTAATTAATCTGTCTGGGTTAATTGATCCTGACAAGTGGGTTAATTAATTAATTAATATCTTTAACTGTGAACTTCAAAATCTTTCAACACCTAAAAATATTTTTATTACACCAGAATTAAACAAAAAGGTGTATTCAAATATGAGAAAACAGTTTAGATTTTCTGGGAAGGTTACTCCTCTGTTCCAAAACATGATCTATGATCAACCCCCAACAGGAGAAGGTTCAAGTCACCCAATTGAACCCCAACCAACTCCACCACTAAATACAACCCAAACACAACCCATTCAGTCCACTCAAATAAATGAACCAACATATGTCCTGAATGTGTCCCAGGTACATGAAATTAATCCCCAGAGTGCTACTCTTCACTCTGAGGAAGACCAGACCATAGCCAAAGAAATTTCTAAAACCTACAAAAGGAAGAAAACTTCCTTAAAGGACACCAGGGGACCAATTGAGTCAAACCCCAGACTCCAAGAGTTGTCCTCCAAGGAGGAGAGAGGGCATGAGGAAAGGGCTCTCACTACTGATGCCCCAAAGGTGGGTGCACAGGCTAGTGAGAACATCAATAGGACCCAGACCTCGACAACTCTAAGTGATGACTCATATTTTGAGGCAACACTAAGAGGACCCCGGTGCCAAGAAACCACAAGGGGGGGGGGGGGGGGGGCACGACTGCTTCTTCTAGGAAGAAGAGTGTGTCCAAACCACCCAATTTATCACCAAGAAGTGATAAGGGTAGAACAGAACAACCTGAATTGACGGATAGGATGGAAAACCTTCAAAATAATGTACCAAATGAGTCCAATTATCCACCCAAATGGGCTGAGGGCAGTATTAAACAAACTCAATTGACGGATAGGAAGGAAAACCTTAAAACCAATGTACAAAACTGTCTGACTTTACTGAACAACCAAGGGAAAACCATGACCTACATGAAGCACTACATCAATACTCTGAACAGAAGACAGAAGAGGTTCGAGTATAGGCTTCAAAAGCAATCCAATTTGATCAGAAAATTAGAAAGGAAGATTGCAGATAGTGAGGCTCAACAGGTTGAGATCACTAAGGGGGAGAAAGATCAAATTCAAGGCATGATTGATCAATCCATAGCAGCAGCAGCCCTCCTAAATCTGAAAGAGGTCCATGGTGAAATAGGTCAAAGTTTTAATGAAGACCTGAACAAAGAAATGAAAAGTATGGATGAGGATATATTTGTGTCTGCAAATCAATCTCAAACAGCAGAATAAATAAACTCTCCAGTTACTACTGAGGTAATAGAAACTACTGATCCTATGGACATTACTGAGGCAAAGGATCAAGAGGTTGTTACTACTGGTCATGTTGAAGAAGTAGATACACCAGTAGTAATGTTCTAGAAGAAGAAATCATGGATACTACTGATGCCCTAGCAGTAGTAACTCCAACAGCAACCTCACCAGTAATAAATGAAAATCAACAAATTGTGGTATTTGAACCAGAAAGTATACCAGTAGCAACCACCTTGATTACTACTGAAGATGAAGATGAAGAAATACCAGAAATTCTTAAAAGAGAACAGGTTATAATTGTAACTAAACCTCCAACACCAGAACAACAACTTATCATACCTGACATTGATGATAATGTTAATTGGTATGAAGTTGATGAATGTGAACTTCCTCCACACCCCAAAATACTTCCACAGAATAAAATTCACTTATTCTCTCCATCGATTGTATTTACCTCTGTTCTTGATATGAAGTACACTCCACCTCCACTTTCAGCCTGTATTGGAAAAGGAAAAGAAAAGTTTGATGATGATTATCCAAACAGAGCTCTAGGTCACTACATGGTAAACAAAATGAATCATGTCAGACCTGCTAAACAAGACAAATGGAAGGTGAACAGGATAAGGTACTTAAGAAAAGTTGCTAAGACTCAAGCTCTTGAAGACAAGAAAAAGGCTGAAGAAGAAAGATTAAAAAATCCATAAAATCAAGAAGCTGAGGTATCAATTCCACAGATAGAAGGAGTCCTGGTAGAAGGTCAAAAGGCAGAGTTTGAAAGACAACGAAAAATAGAAGAAGAACATCACAACTGCCTTGAAGACTTAGTAGCAGAATGCAAAAGAGAGAAGGCTGATCTACCAGATGATGTGTAATTTGAACAAAAGAAGAAAATGATTGACTTCTTAAAGTCAAAAGGGCATAGTGCTAAATCTTTTGGCAGAATGAAAATGATGACAATAGTAGATAAATATTGTACTGCCAAAAAGAGAGAACTAGCAGAAATGGAAGTAGAAGCAGAACAAGAAAAAGTTTTGATTGAAATAGATCCAACAATAATTCTCACCAGAACACCAACATCTGGTGAATCTTCAACAACTAAAAAGAGAAAAGAAAGTGAGCCTGAAACAGAATCAAGAAAGAAAAGAAAGCAAGAAATACAAGTACTTGATGTTCCCGTTGCTCCTATTGAAGATAATCCAATTATAAATTGGAGGCTTGTTGATAATGCCATTGAAATCATAAGACAAGATAAATCAACCCAGAGATTCACTAGATGGAAACCAATGATTATGTCATGTAGCAGAGCTGATATTATTAAAGTCTTGATCATTGGAAAGCCGAGAATGACAAAGAAATCATGGAAGAATTCACGAGCTGGATACTTAACTAAGATGATTGATGCTGGATTTTATCCAGATAACTATCCTGAAATATTCACAAATAAAGAAAATGTTTATGCTTGGAATGTGCTTCCTACAGTAAACATGTACTTCTTTGAAAGATCAAGCAGAAATTGTGAATTGTACTTATATGAAAAAGAATATCCACATCCAAAAGAAACTTTATATCAGATATTCACAAACACATTAATGAAACCGTATGATGCTGTGATGTTTCAAGAAAAGTTTAATTACTTTGTTAAAAGAAACAACAAGTACATTATAGCTCAAAGAAAGCTGCAAAATCAGAGAACTATTGAAGGCAGACAAAGAAGAGCTAAATTGTTAGAAGAACAAAATAAGAAGAATGGAGAACAGAAGAAACTTGATTAATTACAAATGAATTAACAAGTTTAGCGGGAGATTATTGGGTTATGAAATAGATAAACATTCTATTACTGATGCTGTAGTTGGTACTGATCAAGGCATATTGAAGTTAGTACTGATGGGGCAGAAATGCAATACACTACTGATGCTGATCTTGGAAATTACTACTGATGATGTATACTACTGACGATCAACAATTACTACTGATTCTATTTATGGTGCTGATCGAGTCCGAGATTCTAGCTTAGTTTGTTATAGAATGTATATCTTTATGTATATCGATTGTAATCGAATCCTAGAATAACTAGGTTAATAATTTAGGCTTCAATGACTATTATAAATAGTTTCTTATGAATTGTAAACATACGTGTGTATTGATCGATAAAATTAATATACATTGAAGCTTTTTGTGATTACTGTGTTCTTATTCTTATTCGTATTCATTAAACAGTATTCATTGTTCTTAATCAGTTAACATAAGTGTTAATCCGCTGCAACTTCTTAGTGTTAGTAGATCTTAGATCAATTAATCTGTCTGAGTTAATTGATCCTGACACAAAGTATTATAGATTAGGGGCTACACTTTTGGATGTTTAGATACCACCAACAAACAAAACCAATAGATTTTCTAAAAAAATTTTAAAATATTTATGTGACGTTTAAGTTTTTGTTGACAAGTAATTAACGATCAATTCGCGAACATAACAATCAAAACTTAACCACCAAGTAGCCTGTTATAACAGAAATACCTTTAGAAGAAACTAAATACATGAAACACATGTTCCCTATTATGACCAAGAAAATGTCCAAAAGTACTTCAAAATAAGGGTGCCATAGGACGGTTTGGGGCAGATTTATGCCTCAAGCCGAATTCAGTCCGCTAATTTCAGTTTTAGGAATTTTAAACCCAATGATTTTGATTTCTATCAGTTTCGGTTTTAATGGATTCTGCACATTAGCAATTCGGTTTTGGTTTTAAAACCAAAGTCACATTGGTTTTCAATATTAATACATAGTTTCCTACATCAACCTCATTTTTCCAATATTACATGCAAATGTCACCGAGTATCTAATATCTACTATTAAATTCAATGTCTAATAAAATATTTTAACACTAAATACTATTTTAAGTAAAAAATAATTCAAAATGTAAACGTATTTGCTATCATATAATCATAACATCTTTACAGTATATAATAAATTTGGGATTTTCCCAAATTAGCAACCCCTAATTTACAGCCAACACACTTATTATTTCGGGACATATTTGTATTTATAAAAAATATGCAATATGTAACACATGAACTTAAGACATTTGTGTTATTAACACAATACCCTAATCAACTAAGATACTAAACCATATGTTCCTTACTTGACACAAAATTAAATTTATCAATTCTTTAGACCTTAAAAAGTTGAAATTAACACCACCACCACAACCCACCATCTGTGACCATCACCAAAACCATCCACCAGCACCAACTGTCACTACCGCAACCACCACCCACCAATTGATCACCGCCGAATATAGCCACATTGCGCGGGTACCCTGCTCGTAAACTATAATTAGTGGGTCAGTTTCTGGTTAAAATAAAATCAAACTGAACCCATCGGGTTTTTCAAAACTTAGAACCGAACCATCAGTTTTGAAATTGTTTTGCGATTATTGGTTTAGCTTTGATAGATTGGTTTTGATTTTCTGGTTGATATATTAAACGTTGTAAAGATGGGTAAAAAAGAATTGATACCCAGTTTTATCCATTACCCTGCTCGACCCATTTTGCCACCTCAGGTCACGTGACTTACAGATTGGCGTTCGCTTTTTGAGGTTTCCTCCAACTTACTATAACTAAAGTGAGATTCAATGTTACATATGTATTTCATACCAGTGTATGAATCATAAATAAGAATGATAAATGGTGATAACAAACCACAAAAACTAAATTTCAAACATATTCCATGTTAGAAATTTTTACCGATGAAGAATCGATTGCACTAGCTGCAAATAGGTTGCATTTGCAATCATTAGTTCTAAGTTGACTTTTGTAAAAGTCAACATTAGTTATAAGTAGTCGACCTGTGTAGAAGTCAACAAGTTTGGAGTTCTTATAGTGTAACCTTTATTCTTGTAATGAGTATCGAGAAAGAAAATGAAATGATGCGTGTGTATATAACTTTTTTGTTTGACCTATACAGTGTCAATTAGTCAAAGTCAAAGTCAAAGTCAAAATTCAAATGCAAATCATCTTCTTGATTATGTAACAATTGTTGGGTGCAAAGCACCCAAAGAATAAATATGTGAGCAGACCATCAATTCCGATGGGTTATTTTAACGTAAAATTTCAACAAAAAATAAAAAATCATGAAAAACTGGAAGCTTTTCCAACGTCTATATTTTGGTCTTTCAAGAAAGCCAAAATAGCGTTTTTCTGCCAACTTTTAAAGCTCCTGCATTTAAAATCAGTCCAAGTTTAGTTTCATAATGTGATTAATGTCAATTAAACACGAGATTTTAGAAATGTTTACTTTTGATCAAGATGAGCAAGAACTTGTCCACCCGGGAAGGCTAATTTGGTAACTTCATATGCAACTTTAATTGCTTCCCGCCAACTTCCACCTACTCCCAAATCTCCATTATCTTCCATTGGTAATGAGTAACTTGATAATAGGTGTCCAACCCAAGCATCATTTTTCAAAATAACATCCATATGCCGAGGGCAATAATGTCCACCGCCAATTCCAAGAAGAATGTTCTTTTTTCCATTATTCCTACACAATCAAAAACTAAGATTTTGTTTGTTTTCAGCCTGAATCATTCAACATTCAATGCGCCTCTTAATGAAGTCTATGATGAATGGGACAACACAAAATTGCTGAATCATTCTACCTTGGAACATATATTGAATCCTTAAAATACTTATCAAAAAGTTTTTTTTTCACATTCAAAACAAGTTTTATGCATAACATCTTAGTCATTCAGACCATTGAATTATTCAACCCCTAAAATTACTAGAAAAATATATAAATATAAAAATGAAGGTGCGCTTTACCTTCGCCAATCTCCGATAGGAACTCCTCCATCAAGCCCTAATCCTTTCCAAACTAACTACCATGCAACATTTAAAATTTAAAAATATTATTTTATGATACTATAAAGTTTATGAAAGAAAATAGATACCGAACTAAAGCAATAGCTTGTGCTGCATCTTGTCGCTTCCAATACTCTTCTGTGCTCCCTAATAACATCAAAACAATGGCATTTCAGCAATATTATTTTGTTTTTGTCTAACTAACGAATGTTGTATTTTAGAAAAAAATTAATTTACGATACATACCAATTTCTACAAACATTGTGGGAGAATCAATTAGAGGTCCGTGATGTGTGGCCTCCAATGTAACCTGTACAACAAAACAGAATTATACAATAATCATTAATCACTCTCTAATACAAATCTGATTATCGAAACCTAATTAATAATCATTATCTAATCCTATATTAATTATTATATATACCTCAAATTCAGGAGTCAAATTATGTGATTCTGCAATGCCCTTTAGTAGTTTTAACCATGGTCCCATTCGGGCATTAGGGGGCGCAGCCCACCCGGGTTTGCCACCCGCTGGTGGCACCTCATCTTCCCGTAAATGAGGAACACCTAAAAGATAATCCATAATTAAAACCTAATAAAGCATAAATATAATAACTTATAGTTTTAATTAATATACCATACCAATTGGATGAAGGGTTAATGCAGGCCGTTTTGATGCAGCCGAATGCCTGCTAAGAACTATAACATCATTCACAATTTCTCCAGTTGCAGCTTCCCATCTTTTATCCAAGTGGTCTTCTCTAACATTTGAGTTATCATGCTTTAATAGTCTTACATCTTTGTTTACATAACTGGCTATCTCCTACATCATAAGATCAAAACTACAAAATAGTTTCTAATACATGGAATGAAACAATTTGTGTGAATTCTAATACGTGTGTTTCAAATTCAATCTAAGGAATTCGTGTAATCGAGAAACAAATAAAGAGGTGGGTGTGCGCCCTGAAGAAAAGGGCCGGGATGCCAACCGGGCATCGAGAGAAGGGCGGAGGCGGGACCGATGGACGCCGGGTCAATGGTGGTGGCCACCACTAGGGTAACCATCTAACAACCAGAATGTGAGGCTGCCTCAATCGTCCAGTTAAACGCATTTCGTGGTGGCTATTTGAAGCCCATTAACAACCACGACCAACACCTTAACTTTAGGATATATATAGATTTAGTCCCTCCACTCATAAATATTACATCCGATTGCAATTACCTCAAATTTAACCATTTTCTAAGTTTCTTTTCCTTTGTTTTTATCATCATTAAATTTAACTTTTTCACTCATATTGACATAAAATGTCCAAAATATGCATTTTTAACTTACATAAATATTCCATTCTAATTATGCGTTTTTATCCTAGTGTTATTTGTTTTAAGAATTTTGTCCGTCAACTTTCAATCTTCCTTTATTTCTATTTTGTATACATTTTCTTTTGTCTAAACTCATCAAAGCATAAATTTTACTATTTCTTACAATTTGTGTCTATTTATTAGATAAAAATAAATATTAAAATTAAATGATTATATAAGAAAAATAACTAACGGATTACACATGTTATTTATGTTAATTAATACTTCCCTCGTATTAATATAAGTGAATTATTTTCATTTTTGGATGGTATCAAAATAAGTGAATCACTTTAATAATCACTTTAAAAAGATTTTGAAAAAAAATATTATGATCCACTTTTTTTTTTAGGATCATAATTAGGACTGGCAAAATTTAACCCGATCTGTCAACCCGACCCATTTATAACCCAAAATTAGCGGGTTGGGTTATAACTTTCAACCCGTGGGTCATATGCGGGTCAACCCGTTTACAACCCGCCTATAAACATGTTGAGTTGGGTTTTGATTTACAAACCATTTACGACTCGCCAACCCGTTTAAATATATGTCTTAAAATTTATAATATATTATATTTCAATTTATTTATTCATTTAATATTTGTTTATATTTAGATATTTAACCTATTAGTTGTTAGCTTATGTTTGTATTTTACACTTTATCTACTTATTTTGTTAGTTAACTCTTAAAACATGCGTCTTGTTCTTTTTTGTAATTTTTTATATTATAATATTTAAATCGGTCAACCTATTTGCAACCCGTTTATATATAGGTTGTATTGACAAATCTCTAAACGGGTCAATCCGTTTATGACCCAACCCGTTTAGTAATTAGGTTGGGTTAAAAATCTCAACCCGTTTAGCTAAAAGGGTTGGGTTGGGTTGAGATTTTCAACCCACGAACCCTATCGGGTCAATCCGTTTATGACTCAACCCAACTTATTGCCACCCCTAATCATAATAATGATCCATATTTTTTTGTGGATCAAAATTATGATCCATATTTTATTTTTTGGATCATTTTTGATTTTTTTTTTGTTTATTTTTGGATCTTATAGGCTGCGATTTTTATGTTTAAAATTTTTTTTTTTTTTTGAAAAAAGTTTGTTTTGAATCATTTTCGGAGTTTTTTTAGAGTGCTCGCAGTCCTCACCGGTTTTTGAGTCCTCACCGGATCCGGACTCTACCCTTATTTATACCTTTTTAAACATCATTAAAGGTGTGAGATGACTCATTTACCCATACTTTTTACTTTTAAACATCATTAACCTCACTTTATTCAAAAGGTGTGGGACCCATTATCCACTAATTATTCAATTAATCTAATTTAACCATCATTACACTATTTTGCTTCAAAAACCGTAAAAGTAGAAATGTAGCAATTATTTTAAATCGGAGGAAGTATCTTATTACCTTATTTTGACTCAAAAAATGTAAATATCAAAGTAATTCACTTATTTTAACACGTAATATGTAATAGACATAAATTATAAAAAGTAATAATATTTTTCTTAGCAAAATCCATTTAATTTTATTTGTTTAATTCGAAATGCAAGATTTTTTATTCGCTTTTAGGTTTTAGCCATAAATTGAAGCAAAATACGGAATTAGTCAATTAGCATTCTTAAATCAAAATACGAAATTAGCATTCGTATGCCATGGGTCCCTCCAACCAACGTCACCTGCTCCGATTAGCTCTATCTTGCCGGAAAATCACTGCTCAGGTCACTAACTCCGGCACAGATTCCATCGTCGCCATGGCCTCATCCACCGAGCAAGAATTCATGGCACACTACCGATCCAAACTCACCACGTTTCCTAGATCTCACAAATTTTGGGACGCTAAAATCGCTTCGAGAATCGGTGAAAAACTAGGGTTTCGCCTTAACGACATAGGTATCTCTCAAGTCGAAATTGACCTTACTGAAGAGCTTTCTCGTCCGATTCATTACCGGAAAATGGTCGTTCCGTTCTTACATTCCGTCAAACGTGCTGGAATTAGTGTTTCTGGTTCTGAAGAATTGGAATCCCAAACGTAACAAAACCCAGGTAACTGAAGGTTCGTACTTTAAAAAGTTTTGTACAACTTAATTCGAATTCAGTTGGAACATTTTGTAACTACTTTCATGTTGAATGATAAATACTAGTAATATATTTTGCTGTAGCAATATGTGATGTAAAATAGTTTGATTATATGAGGATGTAATGAACCTGCACTCAACATAATTACATTATTTCAAAAGGATTATATTTTGTAAGATTGAAATGAGATAATGGTATATGGTGTGTTTGGGATCGCTTATTTGTAATCGGATGATAGATTATAAGTATTGGCTAGGTTTTGGGAGTGAGTTGTACAGCTAGTTTATGATATGATATGGAACCTAGTATGGCATGAGTTTGTGTCATTATTTACAGAAGTGATTATTATTATAAAGCTCAATGTTTGGATTTGATTATGTTGGTATCAAAACGTAAATAGCTTACTAAGTTGTTTTCAAGGTAACAAGTGCAGATGCAATACAATTTCCTGAAAACAGCTTAATTAAGCTCATTAGAATAACTTATTTGTGTCGGTCCAAATACACAAAAGTGCGTACATTAACATACAATAGATGATCTTTATTAGAAATAAGCAATCCGAAACCATCCTAAGAATATAATTTTTTTGCGCTTGTGATGACATGTAAAATTGTAGAAAACTTTCGGACAAAAAAACCCAGAAAAAAAAAACTTAAAGAACAAAAATGCAGAAATCAAAACCTAAGGACAATTCCTATAATTTACTCTTATAATTATAAGTCTGTTATGTGCAGCCTTGCAGATCTTGTCATTTTTGGCTCCTATAAGAATTGTCGTGGTAATTAAATGGTCAACAAATTGTGATTTTGTGTACAATCGTAACTACAAATTTTAATACTTCGTTATTAAAAGTTCTGTAAAGAGACCATTATAAAACCATCATTGGTTGTCCATATTGTAAATTACGGTACATTTATTCCATACATATAATGTAACTATTATTATATATAAATATAGAAATTCATATAAATCGGCTATCGGTTCTTGTATTGAAGCAACCAATGTGGCAATGTTTGAGCTTGTCTCCTCGTTTCTTCTTTTTCTCCATCATCTCTTGCCTCATACGTCTCACTGCATTGCATATAGAAGCTTTTTTTTTAATCAAATCATGTTTAAGAAATATGTTGTTTTTGCAGTGTAAACTATCAACATATATGGTTTTCGGTTTTAATTTTCATGCAAATTAGTTATTGGTCAGGTTTGATTTACTCCTGTCTAAGCCTCATCGGTTCAGTACTCGATCCGGCCGAAACCATTTTCCCCGATTCTCGAATCGGTTCTAATCAATAGTTAGCTGAAATAAGCAATATACCACTAAAACCTTCCCCCTGAAATCTATTACAAGTCTCAAATTGATGACTTAATCCTCCTTTTAAAGGGCATATTAGTCATTTTAACTAGCATACATTATAGTTTAGTTATAACTTTATAGAGTTGCGTTCAAGGAGGTACATGATTTCTACAAAGTCCCAAAGAACAAATCTCAACAATTGATCAATATGATCTAATGGTCAAGATTAATCACATACTTTATACATGGAGGGGTATTTTGGTCATTTGGCACTAAAAAAAATTATTTTATTTTATTTTTTATTTTAAATTGTTTTTATTTTTTTTATTTTTTAATTTTTAACTGAGGGGTATTTTGGTCATTTTGAAAAAATTATTATTTTTTTATTTTTTATTTTAAAAATTTTAATTTTTTTAAAAAAAATTATTTTTTTAAAAAAATTATTTATTTATTATTATTATTTTAAAAATTATTAATTTTTCATTAATAACACATAACGTTATTACATAGTGAATCACGTGTGATTGCATAGTGAATCATATGTGATTTTTATTCTGAATCACATGTGATTTAACTAAAACCTGATTTTACACTAAAATCACATGTGATTTACACTAAAATCACATGTGATTTTACACTAAAATCACATGTGATTAAGTTATACACGTAATTATCAAATAAATATTATTTTTTAATTAAAAAATTAATAAAAAAATAAAAAAAAATAAATAATTTTAAAATAAAAAATAAAAAAAATCGAAATTTTTTTTAAGTGCCAAATGACCAAAATACCCCTTCATAATAAAAAATAAAAAAAATAAAAATTTTAAAAAAAAATAATAAAAAAAATATTTTTATTTTCTAAAAAATGACCAAAATACCCCTCAATATATAAAATATGTGATTAATCTTGAGCATTAGATCCTATTGATCAATGGTTGAGATTTGTTCCTTGGGAATTTCTAAAGATGATGGACCTCCTTGAACGTTTCTCTAAGTTTATAACCATAAGTTGATAATTAGAACCAATGATTGAGACACTAACTTGGGGTTCACATGAGTTTGGTTATCCGTTGGAAGCCGTTCGGTTACTTCTTTCTCATTTTCTTTGATCTGCTTAATTTAAATAACCATATGAATATTCAGACAATTTTTTTATAAATAAAATAAAATGAAATAGTAGGTAATGAGTTGTGTGCAACTGCAAATTAACTAATTAAGGGAAATTAGGTTACCTTCTTTAAAAGCAAGTTATTTTGATCCTCCAAGGTCTTGTCCTGTGAGTATTGTTTATTTTGTCAATAATAATAATATGATCATGTTAGTGTTTCTTTTATTAAATTGTATTGTTTCATACTTTATCATTCTACCTATAAAATAATTAATATGCGAATCTACTAATTCTCTTTTCTAATCTTATCCTTTGATTTATACTCTTGTATTGATCAAATGAATAAGAACATAAGTAAAAAGATTTGGTAGGAAAGAATATTATCTCTCTTCTTTCAGTATTGGACCCAAAACAGCAAATATCCCAATAATTCATTATCACTTGCAAAGTAAACCTTTTTTTTTTGGTTACCATGACTTAGCAAAGTTTAATCAAATTTATTAATAGGGTAAAAACATATGAAGTGACCAAAATGCCCCTTAGCATGATATCTACCGTAAGTTGTTTGGCTCCATCCAAGCACTAAAAAGTGTTTATTAGTTGTATTAAGACGTTAATAAGATGTTTAAATAAGCTTATCCAAACGTACACCCCATAATTATGTTTTGGAAAATATGTGTACCTTCTTTTGGAGATGGTAAATTGATTCAAGCATCAAGTGGTTCTGCAGATAAAAGAGGTTTGGTTTACCGCACATTATTTAAATAGTTTTTTTAAACACAACAGAAACGAAAGATGATTTACTATAATTTTGCACCTTTCTCATCCTAAGGCGCCTAAGAGCCGATTCAAGTTGCAGCTCCACATTCTGAAGCTCCTTCAGACTCATTGAATCAAGGTCTTCTCCCATTAAATTCCTATATCGATCATTTTAACCAACTAATAATCATTTCGTGGTAAAAACTCTTGAATAACTTCTTAGAAGTCACATGTTTGAGTAAACATTTACCAGTTGATCACGGGACGGTGCTGTCCCGGCAACGGATAGGTCGCAAAAATCACGAGCAATTAAATATATATATACCTGTGGTTTTTCTGCAACAGCTCAATTTTAGCCTTGAGATTTTCATGTTCCAAAGTCCAGCTTCCCTGAAAGATTTTTGAGTGTTCAATTTAGTCACACATTCGATAACAAAAGACTGAACATAACATACTTGAGATTCGTTATTGATCCTGTCGAATTGCTTATCCGAATACGAGTGTCGTTCATACCTCTCCAGGATTCTTTCCATTCTGTTGGCCGGCCATCAAAAATGCATACATGATAAGAACCGAACATATATACCAAACAAATAATAACTGATAATTAGAAATTAGAGCATAGATTGTTTGGGTCATCAATGACCTAATCATTATCGAATTATACTTGGCAACTAAGTATAAAAGAATAAAAAGTGAAAGAGCGCAATTAACCAAGGGGTCATCAAAAGACGACGAATCCGAAATGTAAAAACAAATAAATAATTGAAATTTTTGCTTGGATTCAAACTTTGTTAATTAATGTTTAAAAGATCCGGACAAATATATTGTAGATGTTTTCATGGCTTCGATCAAGAAAATGAAAAGCTGGACTACCTTTCGGGGTTGCAAGATTTATCAACATCAAGTACAGACTGATGAATTCTATTCATATTGGCACAAGAAGATTAAGATTCAAACACAGCGACATTGAACCCATCTCCACCGTGCAAAAACCCTACAATCAAGCCCACTCAACCCAAACAAAACTAGTTCCTTTCTTGATATTCTTACAAACAAACCTGCTGAAAAAAAATTATCCATAAAATCGAAATCAAACCCACACCTTCCACCTCCAGATCTTGCACGTACTTGTGGGAGAACTCATGTTGTAGGGAGAAAGTATTTACAAAATACGTCTTTTTGGGAGGGAGTTGGTAGAAAATTGGGTGCCCTAACCTTTTTTTATAATAATGACTGTTTAGTATAGGCCTATCCCCTTTAGTCTTAGCCCTAACCCTTGTGGATGTTAAATTTCAATTGTTACATAAATTATGGTTGTTATTTGATCGGTTTAGTTAATGTCTAATTCTATTGGTAGCCTCATGACTTGAGATCTATGACTAATTGGGAAATTGTGCACACTTCGACAGTTGTAGCTCAATGAAAAAGATTCAAGTCAATCGGACTTGATCGAGATGAGAAAGTTATGTTCTTGTAAAGTTTGATAAAAAGTCAACTAAAGTTGATTGGAAATCTGACAGCTTCAAAGTAACTTTGGAGCCTAACAAGTCAAAATCTGTAGCTAATGAGAAGGAACATTCTAAGAGAAAGCAGTAGGCTATGCGATATGTAACATACAACCAAAAATTTAACTTAGAAACAAGCAAGTTATGAGCTTGCAAATTGGAAGAAATTTTACTTGAAGTTGATGGAAATTTCATAGTTTCGAGGTGCTGACTTTGAGGCCGAATAACACGATATGAGTAAACATTAGCAATAAGTGTCCATATGAAAGTTGTTAATCGTATTCACGCGTTTCTAAGCATATAAAGTTTGCCCAAAACGGAGTTCGTATGCGAGAGTTATGAAGGTTTAAATTTGGAACAAAGGCTGAGTTTTAAGTTTTTTAACGAGTCAACAAGTGAGTTGACCAGCAAGTGCAACCGAACCCTTCTCACTCTTGGTTGAATTGACTTTTCCATCAAAAAATTCTTTCAAACAACTTATGCGCGTGTGTGTGTTCTTGTGAGACTAGTGTATGTTTGGAGACACTTGAAAAACTAAAAGACTACTCAAGGGGCTTTTTAACATGCAAGTGATGATTTAAAGGTAATCAAATGCTTGTGTGAATTAGTTTTTGCTAAAACATAGATTATTAATGAACCCTAGTTTTATGGTCTAGTGATCAAATGATGAAATAATTGATCAAGATAATTACTTATTGATCATGTGTTAACTTATCACTAAGTGAAATATGCGATTAGTTGATTGAAGAGACAGCATAAATGTAGACAAGGTACGTACAAATAGTTGATGCAATGAAAAGTACACGTTGTGTAATTACTTGCTAATATGGAATGTTGAAGCATGTTTATAGAATGATTAGTATGTCCTTAGTAGCGAATATCAAGCTAATGATACATTGGTATGATTATGAAGTTGGTTGTAGTAAAGGTACAAAACCAAAATGTGATGATAAACATAAGAATATATGGTAGCCATTGAGTTAGTTGTCAAGATTTGTACAAATGTTGCATAACTTGAAAATGGAAAATGTCATGATAATTTATTAGTTACTAAATGCAAAATATGACCAAATATATAGGGATTAAAGGATAAAAGAAGATGAGCAAATGCAAAGAACTAGAATAGATCATTAGTTAGTAACCTAACTAGTGAGGTAAGTACATGGTGATGTTTTCACCACTTTGGGACACATGTCAAAGGTATTGTGTTATATGTTTTTATACTTTCATGTTGAGTAAATGCATTGTATATTTTGTGTAAAATACTCTCATGTTGCCAACCTGCATCATCTACTTCTTTTTTATCGTCTATATAATTTAACCATCTAACATTATTGATGACATAGTTTAGAAAATAATTAGTACTTTGAAAAGAAAAAGGTGAGAAAATTATATGTAACTGAAGTATATACGTGTAAGAGATTTCATATAATCTTGTAATTTCTGATAATATTGATCAAATATTAGAGATGCTTCTTTATTGGATATTTAATTTCTACACTGATGCACAAACTTTCTACACTAAGATATATCTTTTACTATACTGTGTACGTTATAAACATCATCAAACATGTACTATATATATAAGACTATATATGTACAGCTATACACCCCATTTATCGAAGCAACTACTCATCTATTCGAGGGCCAAATTAAAGTTAAACATCTGTACTATGACATAGAAAGGCAGTCTCATGATTTTGTAGAATTAAATAAAAAAAATCCAACAATTTTTTTCACCATCACCGGACCATAGCTTGTGATCTTATGTACCACGAGAAAGGTACTGTTTGATTATGAAGAAAACATATATATACTTTGTTAATAGTGGACCTAATTTTTTTCACCATCACCACCATAGCTTATGATCTCATGTACCCATAATCATAATTTGGAGACAAAATTGGCACGCCTCCTTCCGTTGCTTTGTTAGTTGGAAGGTCTCAGTTCTAGAAGTGTAAAGTGACGAGATGTGAGGTAATTTTGTGAGTATTAGTATTTTGTGTGTGTATTTTTTGTGTAAAATATTAAGTGAATGTGTATTTTTGATTTAATAAAAACTTAAAATGTTAGTTAGTGTTACAGTTGACAATACTCTAAAAACTTGATTAGCTTAAGTTAAGTTTAAAGATCAAGACAATCGAGTCGATCAATGTGGAATTCGAATCCGTTAGACATAATTAAGTTGAATGAAAGACCACAATCATTTTTGTAATTAAGTTCATTCGTTTGTTTTGTGTTGCGTGCTTTAGTTTTTCATATTTTCACAATTTTTGTAATCTCTAGCTTCTTATTATTAGTTTCTTTCGTTAATACATATACTAACGAGCTTTAATTTTATTAATTTACCTCATGTTTGTAAACCTAATTGATGCCTTTAATTTGTTATTCAATTTAAATGTTTTTCTTTTCATCGCATGTACGGTTTCTTTTGCATGAATTAGCTTCACCATTAATAACACCAGAACACTAGTTGACTCAAACCCGTTTGTGGGTTTCGGGTTAATTAAGGTGTATTCACAATTCAACAATTAAATTTAAAAGAAAATAAAACATCAACCAACAGAAATTAAGCATAAATTGATAAAAAAGATTAGAAGTGAGAGAGAGATCGTACGAGGCATTAGTAGCGTACTCGCAAAGCTTTCCTTTAGTGGAGAAGACGATGAGTGCCACGTCAGCATCGCATAGTACGGAGATCTCATAAGCTTTCTTCAACAATCCTGACCTTCGTTTTGAGAACGTTACCTGCCGATTGATTTTGTTCTCGATCCTTTTTAGTGTCACTTTTCCCCTCCCCATCGATCGGCCGTACAGAATGCAACCGTAAAACACCACTAGCTGCCGATGTTGGTATTTGTTGGCGTGGGGGAAGGAATCTTATATTATATTGCTAGTTTGGGTAAAGGGCTTATTTAATAATTTCCTATGTTATCACCTACTTTTTCAATGCTAGCTCTACATACGTAAACCCCTTTTCTACTTAATAATTCTACTCCACATATTAATTACTTTCGGATAATTAGAATCGCCAAATAGTACCATGACACAAACAAAAATAATTAAGTTTGGTTTGAACTTAAATGTGTTCTGTCCCGTTTGTAAATTGGGTTGTGTTCGAATTGACTTATGTATAAACATACAAATTGATCCGTCTTAGTTTTACTATTTTTTCAATTTTTTACAAAGATGTAATACTATAAAATCATCTTTTTCCATTGATTGGATTAAGACTTTGATGAATTTGAGATTTTGATTTTTGTTAACTCTTAAATTACTGAAATCATGCCAATTTAGTCTTGTATTTAGGTCTAATTTTTACTTCTCACCCTCTAATCCATTTGACGCACCAACATGTTGAGTTATATTATTCATACAGACTGTTTTTTGTGTTATCATGATTTAAATTTGTCTAATTTATGGTTGATTTTTCTAGCAGAAAATTCTAAACGCACCGGATTTGAGTTCTAATTCCAATTCCCGAACCGCTAATCAACATAGTTTGTATAGTTAATAGGGTTGTCTTTTGAAGAAAATAATGATCTATTATTTATTTATTATTGTTGTGATTTAATAAAAGTATATTAACATTCATTTATAAATAAAAGAGTTGATTTATTCATATATTATTTTATATAATCAACAATTTTTATTATGTAATCATCTAAAGAGCTGTCACATTATTATTTTTTTCTTTTTATGGGAAAGCATCAGTATAGTATATTTATTTGACCAACAAAGGTATATCACAGAAGAAAGGTAGTTGAGGTTTGTGATATTTAGTATTGGAAGTTAGATATGGTGGCAGTACTAAGAAAACGTTGTGTCGTTTTGATTGGTGGAAGGACACTTTTAACGCTGAGGTTGTCTGCTGCTTTCAGAGTCACGTGCGTATATACAGCCATTTATGCTTCTTCTATTTTAATTTTTCAAAAACTATTCCAATTTTTTTTAAACGTCAAGTTAGTTAATTCGAGTAATAGAGTCATATCTAAGTAGATGGCATGTATTATTCGAATCTATTTTTTTTAATAAACTCCACCATTTTTTTTTTAATTTAAATGAATACTTCAAACAAATCTTTAACCTGAGACCTCTATAAGGAAAACAGTCAAAATTATTCTTTATGACCAATTCTAGTTATAATAAAGGTTTTTAAGGGTGATCAAACTTAATTCATGATTCATACAATTAAATTGTTTATGTAACTATTTTCGAAACCTTACTTAATTTATCAAGATCACTAAGCCACCGCCCATCACTGAATAGTTTATACATACTCATTCTATATTTTGTTAAATAAAATGAAAGGGGGTTTATTAGTTCTGGTCATAACACAACCACGTAGGTACATAACTTAATTCCGATGCAGAACAATAATAGAGATTGGATGGAGACATCTGCTTTATTTCGATTTTAGGGTTTACAAGTTTCACTTTAGCTATGCAATAAATATACCTTTTACATTTAATATGTAATAATCATAATGTCATATTAGCAGTATAAACTAAATGCTAAAGTATTATAATAAAATTAAAACTTAAAGAGTTAAACAATATCAAATTTTAAATTTGAAGTAACCCTATTTATTCACTATATTAAGCATTTTTTACTAGCATTATATAATATATAAATTTTATACATATATATGATGTATTGTTTTATAAATTCTATTTTAATGTTTTTAAAATTAATAAACATAATATTTGGTAATATTTAGAATAAAACTTGATAAAATTATTAAATTTGTTTTTCATAATGTTTTTCATATAAATTAATTTTATTTCTTAAACTATACAAAATATATAAAAATACAAATAGGAAAGTATATTAATGATTTGTGTATTTTAAATCAATTAAAAAGATTAGGCTTAAATATTTAGTTTGTTAATTTGTGAATGCTTTTTTAAAATGTATTTCTATCTTTTAAAGATTCTATATTATTCTACATTATCTTAATGTAATTTTAGTGCAATCTAACACCTCAATTTTTCAAAACAATTTAAAAATCATTAAAATTATATAATTTCCACATCATTCAAAAATATGATTTAACAAAAATCTTTGAAAAGATTATCAGAGTATAAAAACCCGGTGTTACAAAAATAATATCATAACTATGGGATAATGGGATCTACCTATAAACTCCCGAGCTAAACATATCTAGGCAACCTCTATCGCGACCTTCTAATCCTTTAATCTCGAACCTGAGTACATAGCCATAAAAAAAGTAGTACGCGAGACAAAATAGTCTCGTGAGATACATGTGTTTTCGACCCATTCTCAAATATAATAAAAATCATGCTCATTTCTTTTCTTTATTCACTTATTAATTATCAACTTATATTCTTATCGTTTATTCATATTTACTAGTAAGCTAACCGTAAGCTTACCCATCACATAATCACATACATGTAAGCTATCCATAAGCTTACTCATTTTATCACATACGCAACGGGTCATCCCGAAGCAAACTCCCCCGATGTGGGTTATCATCACACGATCACATGGTAATTGGGGTTCTCCCAAACTTACCAAGATCACCAACTCCCCCGTCTCGCGGGTTATCATAATCCCCGTTTTTATCGGGTTATCATAGTCCCCCTATTGTCGGGTTATCGCTCACATAGATATACTACCCTTGCGCAGGGAGGTACCGCCCCAAGTAGCAATCTCACTCCCCCATAAATGGGTTAGCGTTATCCGGATATCGTTATCCGGATACTTTTGTTACACACATTGAATTTCATCAAATACGGGCCTATGCTCCACCAATTCATAATCAAACATAAATTAGAATACATCTATTCTAATTATCATATTATTCTCATTTAACATAATCATATTTCATATGTCTTTTATCATCATTATCGTCATATACTTTACCATTTAATTCACTAATAAGATTCACTTCTTATTATTCATAATCATAAATATTTTATCTCCACATCGACTAGAGTATATATATAATACTAGTCATTTCATACTTATCCTCTTAACAATTCAATCATTGCCTTTATTAGTATAGTTTACTAACAATACTCGATACTTAAAATCATTATTATTAGTTTTACTAATACATATTATTAATAAACTAAATATCATACTTTCTTAATCATTATCCTTATTTATACACCTTATTAATAAAGAATCATTAGTCAATTTTCTTTATCATAAACTCTTTTGAAATCATCAATCATTTTAGACATACTTAAATAGTCTATTATTCACATTTTCTTATCTTTTCAGTCATATCTTTATTAAAAACATTTATTAATAAAGACTCATAAAACAACATGGTTTTCAAAATCATTTGCTATGTACCCATTTTAAAAGTCTCATGTACTCACCTTAGCCAAACTAAATCCAAATCGTGTTTATCAACACGAATCCTTGCTTCCCACCATTGGAGCACCTTCAATCCTTAGGTCTTCTTGACCTATCATCAACATATCCACATACTCTAGTTATTATCCATAACTAGTCACTAATCAAACCAAAATAACCTTCTTAACCACCAAATTCATCCAACTTGGTGGAATCTCAAACCCTAGTTCAAGATTTCCATCATCAAAAACCAAATCCAACAAGAACAACTCTTCTTAAGCTTACAAAGAGTGTTCTACACTCATCTTAGTCATCTTCCCCAAAGATAACTTGGTAGGTTACCCAAACCACCATGTTTCCCTAAATAAAGGTCACAACTAGCTAGATAACATCAACAATCAAGAAATCTTACCATTGATGTTTGAATCTCCAAAGATGATGAAGATTTGAGCTATAAATCACCAAAATCACCCCTTTCTCTCTCTAAAACGGCTGCACACTTCAAGGGTTTTAAAAATGAGAAAATCCTATTTTTTCCCGTTTTTATGCTGTCTAGACCATCTTCGCACCATGAACTTTATTCTTCGCGACACGAAGTTCGGCGGGGCTATCTTCGCGTTCAGTACGATCGCGAAAACAAGTTTCTGTTTCACTTCGCGATACGAACCCAAATCTTCGGGACACGAACTTGTGCTGGTCTACACTTTCACTTCTCCAACTTACTATTTACCAACTTTTGACTCATTTCCAAATAACGCAAGTCATAACCGATCGTTTACCTATTTTAACACCTTCAAGGCCCAACTTAAATATTTACCACATTTAATTCACAATATTTCCATTTAATTTACGAATCGAAATTTCCGGTCGTTACAACTATCCATCCCTTAAAAGGATTCCGTCCTCGAAATCAACTCAAAGATTTCCATTCCACATTCAACCGAGCATTCCGCTCCCATCTTCTTGTGTTTATTACAACCGAACTCTTCAAATTATGATTCAATAACAATTATACAATTAAAAGATCACTCAACCCCTTTACACCCAAACGGGTAAAAAATCCATCTTAAGATCTTAATACCCCAAACGGGTCAAAATTCCATAACTCGACTATAACACTTTCAATCATCCAATAAATCTTTTTGCATTCCCATAAATGACAAATTAAGTTTTTATTGTTGTCTAACCATTCCAATGAAAGTCGAAGTCCAGCTTTGACTAAAGTCAACAAATCACAACTCTTGACCAATCTTGACTTATGCATAAAGTCAACCATACGTTTACCAAACTCACAATTTCCTTACTCGCGAGATTCTACTTCTCAACTTATCGTTTCCGGTTTCATTCATTTCCGTTTCCTTAACAATTGTTCTCGTTTCCAATATTTCAATCTTTTCCAGTTAAATAGAAATTTCCATCTTTCCTTAAGGCCTTATTAATCTTTCCATTTATTATTCTTTATTTGGCTATATATTCCATTACTTAGATAACTTCCAATCATTTTGCACCATAACTATCTTTTTCATAATCTTTTATTCTCAATCACTGATATTTGATTCTCTATCCAACATATTCCATATCACTATACATCTTTAACCATATCTCGCTTACCAATAATAATTGCTTACTAAAAACACCTCTTTCCGTATTTGTAATTCCGATTACCGGCTTTAGAGCCTCCATCACATCCAATTGTGACCTAACCACTTATCACCCGATTTTTTTTCCACTCATCGACTACCATTAAACTTTGCTTCCTATAAGCATCTCTTTCCATAATTTATATACTTGTAGGCATCTCCTACACCTACCTATACTTAAACACGACCCGTATTTTCAACCCAAGTTCTCATTTGCCATAAAATTATATCAATAATTATCCATACGGTTCTACATACGTCAGATACAAACATCATAATACTTGACACAACTCATCATACTTTAATTATCAAATCAAGATGATCGGAAAGTCTCCAATCCATCAAGACCCAAAATGTCACAATGATAGGGAAGCCTCCAATCGAAAGTGACTCATCCAATCTCATTAATCGGAAAGCCTCTGATTCAATAAGATCCAAACTTTCTCATTCTATGTTTCATACCATACTAGTATGTATCAAATAACTTTAACACTTTCTTACTCAACTAGTCGCATATCTATTCATCATACAATTTATCACATTCTTTATTCGACTTACAATTCTCCAAATTTTACATAATGTTATCTTCCTAAAATCATATGCCTTTCATAGACCATTACTCCCACTTATACTTTTATACCACACGGTATACACATAATCATTTCTAGTGCTTTCCACCAATCTACTCATTTATCGATCATATTTAGTCGATTCATTTTCTCATCATCAAAATTTCCAATCTTTCTTTCACCACTTGGGTAACCACCATTGCATTCAATTATCCACATTTTTACCGAATCACCCGGTCAACTCGAGTCAACCAATTGACTCCGATCTATAATCCAAACATAAGCTATCACACTTTTTCTATGTCCTTTTTCCAATAATTAATTGTTACCCTTGACTAATCATATCATTTCTATGGCATTTTACCATTAATTATCCTTTTACTCTTAGTATCGAATCCATCATCCATGATACAAACTTTTTTCATGACTAATTGTCAACTTTTACTCAACCATTTTCGATTACTAATTTTTTTTCATTCCCAATGCTTATTCTTTCCAACATATTTTCTATTTACGAGTTTTAAAACTTCACTATATCTTTGATCATTCTTTTCTTTACCAATACACTATGATAATACTACATCACTTATCCTTACTCTCGCAAGATGCAACCATTTTACTTTTGAGCTGTTATTCCTACTAAGTCTTAGTACTTCCGCGTACTACCATCATTTCATTGAAATCATTTACTATTCCCGTGATTCTCCTTTTGACATCCCATCGATAACATATCGTCTTGTTAAGGCAAAAAGCCTTACCCCTTGTGAATCTTAGGATAACACAACAATCTAGACTAGCTTAGATTAAAATGTAGATTAAATTAGCTAAGTTAGGAGTAATACTGAGTTTGGCCAGTATTGGCCACTCAGTATCAGTACTCAGTATTGGAAAACCAATACTGAGTAGAAGGACTGAGTTACAAGTCAGTATTGTAACGGACTAAGATCAAATCCCTTGATCTTAGTCATTTCCTTAATTTAGTTCTTCGGTTACTCCTTTGCCATCATGTAAGATCTCTATAAACATTATAAATAAAGATCACCTTGCAAAGGAGTACTCACCAATTTAGTTTACACGATAACATCTTTGTAATTGATTAGTGGTATTGCTTTTCCGCAGCATACCACACTTAGTGGAATTACACATTTAACTCTAATACTATGTTTATCACTTTAATTGTCTTAAGTATAATTATAACATCAATTATATAAGTAATCCAGGGTTGTTGTGACCTAACAACTGGTATCAGAGCAGGCTAAATTAATCTTTATTTAGTCGATCTATAACCCTGGCAGCCATTCCCTATATTTATCCCTCCAACACTCAAAAATCCAAAATGTCTACTATCATAGCACCGGTTATGTCTGGTAAGGGAGTGCCCATCTTTGATGGAAAGGACTTTCATCAATGGAAGCTTAAAGCTCAGTGGTATCTTGAATCTATTCACCATGAGATGCTCACTGTGCTGAATGATGGTCCCATCATTCCACAAACTGTGGAACCCGTTGCTGCTACTGATGATGCTCCTGAGAGCACAAGGACAGTTCCAAAACTGAAACACACCTGGACTGATACTGACCGTCAGTTATTCAGTCTAGAGTCAAGAGCAAAGGGGGTGATTGGTAATGCTGTTACCAAAGAAATACTAAATGCAATTATGAAATTGCCAACAGCAAAGGCTATGTGGGACAGCCTATCAGTCACCTATGAAGGCACAGCAAAGGTGAAGTTGCAAAGAAAAAGCAACATGAGAAGAAAATATGAAAACTTCTTCTCAACTCCTAATGAAGACATCACCACTCTCTATAACAGATTCAATACTATTATCCATGATTTAATCAGTGTAGGCATTGTGAAGGAGGAAAGAGAGATTGTTCAAAAGTTCTTGGATAGTCTTCCTCAACAATTTCTTGACATGACAAATTCTGTCAATGCTGCCAACAACATTGAGTCATACACTCTTCAAACTTTGTATGGTCTAATGTTGAATCATGAGGAGAATAATGCTGCAAGACTGATCAACTGGAAGAAAACTGACAAGTCTTCCACTGGCATGGCTCTAGTTGTGCAACAGGCATATACTGTGACTGAGCCAGAAGGACCAGAAGTTGATCTTGCTGATGCTGAGGCAGAAGAGCTTGAAACTCAAATGGCTCTTATGTCTATGAAGCTGGATCAGTTGAAAAAGAAGAGGCTTGGTGTTAGCTCTTCCAATACTGACCTAAGATCAGGTCTTTGCTATAGGTGTGGAAAGCCTGGGCACATTGCTGCTAATTGTCAAACTAAGTCAACTGAAACTGATCAGAATGACAAGATTGCATACCGAGCTAAACGGTATAGAGACAAGTATGTCAAGCTAAAAAACTGGAGCAAGGGCAAGAATGCAGCAGAGAATGGAGCACCTCATCAAGCACTTTACTCTGAAGCTTGGATGGATGAAGAGCTTAGTGATGATGAGGAAGAGGTTGAAAACAAAGTCTTTATGGCTTTCACTGAAGATGATTTGAAAAGCTCCTTTGAAAAGGATATCAAAGAAGCTGAGAGGATGAGTGTTCATACTGACTGGGATTCCACTCAGTTGTACAAGGTGAGTTCCTTTCAAACTTATTCAGTGAATGAAAAAGAAAAGATTTTTGAGTATATGATTGTTGATCTTAAAACTTTAGTACAGAGAGAAAAAGCTTTAAAATTAACAATTCTTGAACTTGAAAGGGTAAATAATGAACACTTAGATAAATTTGCAAAATTTAAAGATTTAGAACTAAATTTTTTAAACTTACAAGACATTAACCAAAGATTAGCTGATAAAGCTCATTTACACAAATTAGAAAAAGAAAAATTTGAAAACCAGTGTAAATCTTGGGGAAATGCATCTATTAAATTAAATAAATGTCTAAATCAACAATTTCCAGAAAATGTAAGGGCTGCACTTGGTGTTGATCCTCAGTTGAAAAATAGAAATAATTTTGCTGATTTATTTGATGAATTTTCTGAAATGAACCCTATTGAGTTTGTAAAAACAAAAACTTTTTATGAAGTAGGATGTCAAACTGAGTCAGATGATGAGGATAAAATCATTTTTGAAAAATCAATTGGTCCTTCCATCTGTTCTAAGTGCTATACTGAACTACAAGAGCTCAGTATTGAATTTCCTGAAAAAGAAATTTTTGATACTGACCTTGAAATTGTACAGTATGACACTTCTGCTGTTCCACCATTTGAAGTTTTATTTAACACAACTAATTTTGAGATATATAAAGACCCTGAGTCAACAGAAAAGAAAACCACTACTACTCAAAATGTTTTATCTAATACTGAATCTACAGGAACAGCAAAGTCAACTACTCAAGAATCTAAAGAACCTGTTCAAGTTGTCATTCTAAAACATGATAAAAAGAACACAACTTCAACAGGATCTTCAAGTGGCAAAAGAAGTCAAATGATAAAAAGACTTCCATGCCTAATAAAAATAAGACCCTAGTATCATCTCCTTCGAAATCAGTTAAACATAAAATTAATACTCCATTAAAACATGACAAAAATAACATTTTGAAATCTATTGGTGATCAGATTGAAGTCTTAAGTCAAAAGTTTGCAAAACTCACTAATACTGATCTACCAAAAGTTAAACACTTTTCTAAAATTCCTTATGAAAACATGTTCAGAAACAGACCTAGAAAATGTTATAGATGTCATCACACTGGTCATAAAGGAGATGAATGCTGGACTGATCTCTCGAATCCTAGGTACTCAGTACCAAAGAAAAGGAGAGAAACAAAGTCAGTATCACCCAAGAAAGCCTCCAAGGTTTCTCCTAAAGTGATACTGACCTCTCCAATAAAAGAGATCAGGTCTACCCCTGTTTCTCCTACCAAAGGTCCCATTCAAAAATGGGTTCCTAAAAAGAACTAATCCTTATTTTGTGTCTTATGCAAGGTGACAGGAAATGGTACTTAGATAGTGGCTGCTCAAGACACATGACTGGCAGTATGGAGTACCTTCTTAATTATACACCAGAGAAGGGTCCTTCTGTCAAATTTGGAGATGATTCAATTGGAAAAACAAGAGGTTATGGTGTAATCAAGGCAGGCAACATAACTTTTAAAAGAGTTACCTATGTAGAGGGTCTTAAACACAATCTGCTCAGTATCAGTCAGATGTGTGATGATGACAATGAAGCTCGTTTCAGAAAGGTTGCATGAATCATCTACAATGATAAAGGCAACCTGTACTCATTGCTAGAAGAGAAAAAGATGTCTATGTGGTCAACCTATCTGAAATAGATCCTACTATACGAGTATGCCTGCTGTCTAAAGTCAAGCCAGAGTTGCACTGGCTATGGCACAAGAAACTTTCTCACATAAATTTCAGAAATATTAACGAGCTCAGTATGAAGAAACTGGTGAGAGGGTTGCCCACTATTACTTATTCAAAAGATAAGTTATGCTCAGCATGTGAAATGGGCAAGCAGAAGAAGAGTTCATTCAAATCAAAGGTTAATCATTCCATTAATGAACCTCTTACAATGATACATATGGATCTTTATGACCCCATCAGCACACCATCTTTGGCCAAAAAGATCTATACATTAGTCCTGGTTGATGAATTCTCAAGATACACTTGGGTTATTTTTCTCAAGACTAAAGCAGATGCAACAACAGAAATCATTGCCTTCATTAAAAGAGAAGAACTTCAAAAAGGCAACAAGGTCAAACAACTAAGAAGTGACCATTGTACTGAGTTTAAGAACTCAGTATTGGCTGATTTCTGTGAAGAAAAAGGAATCGTACAAAACTTCTCTGCAGCCTACACACCACAACAAAATGGTGTTGTAGAAAGAAAGAATAGAACCTTGATTGAAGCTGCAAGAACTTTGTTATGCCATGCTGGCCTGGCACCGAGCTTCTGGGCAGAAGCTGTCAATTGTGCAAATTTTACACAGAACAGAGCTACAATTGTCCAGAGACATCAAAAGACTCCTTATGAGTTATATAATGGCAAGGTTCCTAATGTGGAATACTTCCACATCTTTGGGAGTGAATGTTTTGTACTCAGTACCAAACAAAATCTCAACAAAATTTGCTCCCAAAGCAAATGAAGGTGTGTTCATGGGCTACTCTCCACACTCTAAAGCCTTTAGAGTGTATATTATCTCAACTAACATAACTATAGAATCCATTCATGTCACATTTGATGAAGATCAGAATGAGCACTCCACCTCAGCAACATAAGACATCAGTGGCATAGATATTCTATGCAATCCAGAAAACTCTATTGCTGAATAGCCCAAGTCTCACCCATACTATGTTGATCATGGTATGCTTGATACTGATCAAGAAAGAACTCACTATAACTCAAATATATCAATTTCTGAGGCAGACATTCCTGAGAACCTCAATACTGAGTCCCCAATACTTGATCTGAACAATTCCACCTATGAAGAAGGTGAATCTTCAAGTACATTTCAAGAATCCACCTCAGATCTGCAAAATCAAGAAGAACCGCAACCTGAAATGTCTAATACTGACCTGACTTCAACTCAGTATCAGACAGACAGCACATCACTGCAACAAGATATTGTTGACCTTGTTTCAAATGCTCCCTTAGGAAACAATCTAAGGGAAAACAGAGATCATCCTCATTCTAATATTATTGGTCCAATTGAACAAGGTGTCCAAACAAGAAGAAAGTTAGAATTTGAACCCCAAGCAACTGCAAACTTTTGTTTCTTCTCAAGCTTTTTATCTACCATGGAACCAAAGAAACCTGATGAAGCTTTATTAGATGAAGACTGGGTAGAAGCTATGCAAGAGGAACTGACAGAGTTTGAAAGAAATAAAGTTTGGAACTTAGTACCACCTCCTGCTGGCAAAACTATTATTGGTACTAAGTGGGTGTTCAGAAACAAGATGGACAAGGATGGTGTTGTCATCAGAAATAAAGCAAGACTGGTTGCTCAGGGTTACAGGCAAGAAGAAGGCATTGACTATGATGAAACTTTTGCACCAGTTGCAAGAATTGAAGCTATTAGGCTGTATCTTGCATATGCAGCTTTCAAGAATTTCAAAGTTTATCAGATGGATGTCAAGAGTGCTTTTCTTAATGGAAAACTACAGGAGGAAGTTTATGTCAAACAACCTCCAGGTTTTGTTGATCCTAAATTTCCTAATTATGTTTTTAAGCTTGATAAAGCTCTATATGGGCTCAAACAAGCTCCCAGAGCCTGGTATGATACCCTGTCTGAGTACTTAATTGAAAATAAGTTTACAAGAGGTAAAATTGACAAAACATTATTTTCAAAAAGGAAAGGTTCTGACATTTTACTCATTCAGATATATGTAGATGATATTATTTTTGGCTCCACTGACAAGTCAATGTGTGACTGGTTTGCTAAGATAATGTCATCTCAGTATCAGATGAGTATGATGGGAGAACTTACTTACTTTCTTGGTTTACAAGTTGAACAAAAGCCTGATGGAACTTTCATAAATCAAAGTAAGTATGTGCATGACATGCTTAAGAAATATAAATTTGAAAATTTATCTTCCATGCACACTCCTATGGGTACTCAGGATAAAATAAGTAAAGATGATACTGATGATACTGATGATGATGGTAATGGTGGGAATGATGATCAAGATACTGAGATGGTGGAAGCTCAACCAGTAGTAATACAAGAACCAACACACATTTCTCCACAAGTACAGAATCCTGATGCTCCTCATATTGAAACAACTTCTGATACTGAGCCCTCAGAAGATACACCATTGGTCATTCAAAGAAGAAGAAGAAATCTTTCCCCTGTTCTTATGGGAAACTTATCATCAGAAGAGATGCAACCCGGAAATGCTCCTTCATTAACTGCATCTCTTCAAGCACAAAGCATAGTTGCAGCCAATGCTGACCTTCCAGGCCCTGAACCAGAACCAACTGCTCAACCTATTGAGGAACCCCATGCTCCTCTGGATGTAGAAATTCAGTATGAGCAGCATACACTGGAAGGTGCAGCTGTCAGAAGAGAAGAAGCTCATGAAGGTGCTGGTGCTTCAAATCAGCATACAGAAGATCCAGCACCGACCTCACATGATGCAAGAAGAGAATCCGACAAAGTCTCAGGTATGAATTTCTAAAAAGCTCTAATCTTTTATATATATATATAAACTTTTCCCAAATAGAGACTATGTATTGGCCAGTACCAACTCAATACTGACCACAGTCTCAAACGAACTTTCAAATATATCCACTTGTGGCCAACATAGTTAGCCCACTGCTACTATGCAAAATTCCTACACTGAGCACCTCAATGATCATTGTCAGTCTACAGTTGTCTCAACATTCAAAGAGACAATGGTGGTTGATGTCACACTGACACCCACTGGTGCTGCTTGAATTATGTCCAGCTTATTTTTGAGTTGGGTCACATGATTCAAGAAATGATCACAAACCTGTTAAGCCACATTAGCCAAAATTTTACATGGGTTTAGCCACATTTCTGTTATCACTCTGACACCGAGTGATATACATTGAAAATAATAAGAAGCACATCCCAGGCTTCGATTTCCCAAACCAAAACCTTTTAGTAAATGTGACCTATCCTATACCGAGCTACTTAAAGTTTCACACTCACCTTTACTAAAAAATTTTCTTACACATGCTATGCACAAGTTCACAATATTTCATCATGAACCAGATGAAATACAGACTTCACAAATCCGTTTATATGATTATAGAGTTAAACAACACCACAATTCTATTTGATAAACCTTTCTTACTAACCAGTTTCCTATTTTTGTTTCTTTAGCACCATCTGTGCAGGGTCAAAGGGCACAAGCCACTCAGTCTCAGGAAGTACATGGGGCTTTACAGACTATTCTGAATCAAATCCTGGCCATGCAGACCACTCAGAATAATATTATGGCCAGGATGGATGAAATGAGTACTGAGATTGACACCTTAAAGCAATCAGTGGCACTTCTTCAGCAACAACAACAACCTCCACCACTTCCACAACCTCCAACTGGAGGAAATCATGATGAAGAAAGTCCTGCCACTGAGACTCGCAGATCACCCTCTCCTGCACATTCTGAGGGTGCAAGGGATGCTGCTACTGAACCTATGCTCTCCCCAACTCCTGAAGATCAACAGGGGGACATAGGTGGTGATACTGAACTTATTTCCTCCCCATCCAATGATAACAATAAGGGGGAGAAAAGACAAAGAGAACAAGAGGTTGATCAACCTGAGCCATCTGCTCAGGGGGAGAAAAGAAGAAGGTTAAATGAAGATCAACCTCCACAGCAACAACAACAACATCAGCAAACACCTCATATTGAACCACTTAGGTTTAGGTATGAAAGAAGCAGACAAAGAGGAAGGTCAGTCTTGGAACAACTTGAAGATGAACCATCTGAGCCATCTGCTCAGGGGGAGACTGAAACTGACCAACCACAGCAAGTTGTTACTGAGGAAAACAACTTGAAGTTTATAGTGTACATGCCTTTTGTTTGGCCTATTGCTGATGATGAAGATGAAGACCATCCAGTGCCTTCTGAAAATTTTCTAAACTTTGCACTGGATGAAGCAAATAAAGAAAGTTCTTCTTCATCATTCTCAGATGATGAAGAACCCCCTAGAAGACAAATCTCTCCTCCAACTAAAGGACCTTCTAGAATTCCTAGAAGACCAACAACCAGAAGAATGACAAATGTGGTTATGTCCTCAGAATCAAGTGAAGAACTAGATCCAGCTCCTCTGATCTCAAGACCTAGGAGATCCACTCAGTATACTGAGGAAAAGAGTGATACTGAGGATGAGATTGAGTCCCAGAAATTATTTCCTGTTAAGGAAGAAGAACCTGAATCTGAGTCTGAAGATGTTCCAAGAAGATCTGTAAGAAGAACTAGAGATGAATTGCTTGAACAGTATTGGAACATTGTGGCACAAAGAACAAGGTATAGGGAAACAAGGCTGAGTATGCTGAGGAATAAAGCATTTCTGAATGTAAAAGACATATACTGGCTAAATGAATTTGTCAACAAAATAAAAGTCAAAACTGTTGATAAATCAATTGTTGCAACTTGCACTGGGCCAGTCAGTCCTCCAATGAAGATTTTTCTCCATGACATCAGAAATATGGGACTCCAAGACTGGATAAAAATTGCTAGATTGATAAAGGAGATGCCCTCAAGATCTTCTGAAGCCCAAGTGATGATGGATGAAATTTGGGTTGTATCTGCTATATGCTATGAAAAAGGCATCCTTTATGCAGCAGATTACAGGGCACTCAGTGTGATGACTGAAGCTATCAAGAACAACAAACCTGAGTGCCTTAATACTTTCAGAATATTTCCCAAATATACTGTTCCTTCTTGTTAGGGTAGAAAACCCGGTCAAACCCATTACTTTGTGAATCTGATGAACAAATGAATATATAAGTTTAACTCTAGTAAATAATCTTAGTAATACTCGGTTCATACTGAGTTGGTCGGTATGTGCTCATACCGAGTTGGTCGGTATGAGGTGATACCGAGTTCACGGACCGAGCTATTTCCCATGATTCACTTTATTAGTCAAATCCTTTAATCATGCTATGTATTTATTAGAATTGGGAAGTTACATTTGAATGGGGTTAATTGTAAAACCTCTATAACTTATAAATAGAGGTTTAGGCTATACTTGTTTAGTATCCTTTTGGATCCCGGTTGATCATTTGTGTGAATCACCGGTAACCCAATTCTAAATGTAACACTTTGTGGAGTGTTCTTGGTTATTCCGCAACCAAGAACACATTTTATACGTTTGTGCTTAATAAGAATAATCGTATGACGTATATGATCTTGTCTTTACCGATTTTACTATCAATATTAGGGTTGTTGTGACCTAACAATAGGTCACAACACCCCTGGTTTGTTAGTTAATGAGTAGATTGATTTATACAAGAGACAATTAAAGTGTAAAACACAGTATTAGAGTCGGTGTACAAATCCACTAAGTGTGGTTTGCTGCGGAAAAGCAATACCACTGATCAATTACAAATATGTGAAAGTGTAAAGTAAATTGGTGAGTACTCCTTTGAAAGATGATCTCTATTTATAATGTTATAGAGATCTTACATGATGAGCAAAGGAGTAACCGAAGGACTAAGTAAGGAAAATGACTAAGATCAAGGGATTTGATCTTAGTCCGTTACTATACTGAGTATCACTCAGTCCTTCTACTCAGTCCTTGTACTCAGTATCACTATCTGATACTGAGTACTGATACTGAGTTCCAATACTGATCACTCAGTATCAGACCTAAACTTAGCTATATTATTCTACATATAAATCAAAGCTAGTCTAGGTTGTTTTGTTATCTTAAGATCCAAAGGGGCAAAGCTTTTTGCCTTAACAATCTCCCCCTATCTAATGATAACAAAACAATTACAAAGAGATAAACAAAAAAAAAAAAATACAACAACATAGGTAGCAATATCTTCTTCTTCATTTGCTGTTGATGGCTTCATTCTCATAGAAGACTTCTTGTTTAATTTGGACAAACTCTTCTCTGCTTTTGAGTTCATCCCTTCTACTATTCAGAACTGCAACAATCTTCTTTCTGAACCAAGAGTCTTCTTTCTTGGTGATCATCCATTTTAGTCCAACAAGGTGACTGATTTGAGCTCTTGGTAGATCTTCTTTAGAAATGAAGCACTCTCTATCCTCTGAGTCAGTATACATATATCCAGAAGTTGGATATATGACACTCTTTTGATCCTGAAAGACAAGGTTAGGAGGAAGAGGGTACTTTCTAAGATACTTGTATGTATGAAGGCATTCTGGTCTGTTGTTTGAGTAAGCCTCAGTCATCACACTGAGTGTTCTGTACTCTATTTCATGAAGTAAGTCCTTCTCATAACATACTGCAGCTACTGCACAGATCTCATCCAAGACTATTTGATCATAAGTTGATTTCTTTGGAAGCTCTTTGATCAGTCTTGTGATCTTCACCCAGTCTTGAAGACCAATCTTTTGAATATCATGAATAAATATCTTCATGGGGGGACTGGTTAAGCCAGTACAAGTAATAGTGATTCTTCCTTCTTTGAGCTTCACTTTTACTTTATTGACATCCAGATTTAACCAATGTATCCCCCTTACATTTTGAAATGTTTTGGTCCTCAAGAACTCCTTTCTTTTCTCCTTATACTGAGTCCTGGCAGCAACCATATTCCAGTAATGTTGAATATGGTCTGGACCCTTTCTTGAGATTCTATGGGAAGGTCCAGGAGTATCAGTATCTGGGTCAGATTCTGGTTCAGTTTTGACTCCTAACTCTTGCTCATATAAAAATCTTTCTTGCTCTGCCCAGAGTTGTTGAGGAGTCAGTCTTGGAGCCTGCTCGGTATCACTTTCCCTTGTATGAACAGGTCTTCTTTGTCTTGTTACCAAAGGAGCAGATTCCTCACTTGATTCAGAAGAAGTAAGAACAGCATTGATAGATCATCTTGCAAAGGAGTACTCACCAATTTACTTTACACTTTCACATATTTGTAATTGATCAGTGGTATTGCTTTTCCGCAGCATACCACACTTAGTGGATTTGTACACCGACTCTAATACTGTGTTTTACACTTTAATTGTCTCTTGTATAAATCAATCTACTCATTAACTAACAAACCAGGGGTGTTGTGACCTGACAACTGGTATCAGAGCAGGCTAAATAAACTCTTATTTAGTCGATCTATAACCCTGGCAGCCATTTCCTACATCTATCCCTCCAATACTCAAAAATCCAAAATGTCTACAATTGTTGCACCAATTATGTCTGGAAAGGGAGTACCCATCTTTGATGGAAAAGACTTCCATCAATGGAAGCTCAAAGCTCAGTGGTATCTTGAATCTATTCACCATGAGATGCTCACTGTGCTAAATGATGGTCCCATCATTCCACAAACTGTGGAACCTGTTGCTGCTACTGATGATGCTCCTGAGGGCATAAGATCTGTACCTAAACTAAAGCACAACTGGACTGATACTGACCGTCAGTTGTATGCTTTAGACTCCAGAGCTAAAGGGGTGATTGGTAATGCTGTTACCAAAGAGATACTTAATGCAATTATGAAATTGCCAACAGCAAAGGCTATGTGGGATAGCCTATCAGTCACCTATGAAGGCACAACAAAGGTGAAGTTGCAAAGAAAAAGCAACATGAGAAGGAAATATGAAAACTTCTTCTCAACTCCTAATGAAGACATCACCACTCTCTATAACAGGTTCAATACTGTTTTCCATGATTTAATTAGTGTAGGCATTGTAAAAGAGGAAGGAGAGCTTGTTCAAAAGTTCCTGGATAGTCTTCCTCAACAATTTCTTGACATGACAAATTCTGTCAATGCTGCTAACAACATTGAGTCATACACTCTTCAAACTTTGTATGGTCTAATGTTGAATCATGAGGAGAATAATGCTGCAAGACTGATCAACTGGAAGAAAACTGACAAGTCTTCTACTGGCATGGCTCTAGTTGTGCAACAGGCCTATACTGTGACTGAGCCAGATGAACCAGAAGTTGATCTTGCTGATGCTGAGGCAGAAGAGCTTGAAACTCAAATGGCTCTTATGTCTATGAAGCTGGATCAGTTGAAGAAGAAGAGGCTTGGTGTTAGCTCTTCTAATACTGACCCAAGATCAGGTCTGTGCTATAGGTGTGGAAAGCCTGGACATATTGCTGCAAATTGTCATACCAAGTCTTCTGAGACTGATCAAAATGACAAGATTGCATACCGAGAAAAAAGGTATAGAGACAAATATGTCAAGCTGAAGAATTGGAGCAAGGGAAAGAGGGCAGAAGGGAATGGAGCACCTCATCAAGCACTTTACTCAGAAGCCTGGATGGATGAAGAGTTAAGTGATGATGAAGAAGAGATTGAGAATAAAGCCTTTATGGCTTTCACTGAAGATGATTTGAAGAGCTCCTTTGAAAAGGATATCAAAGAGGCTGAGAGGATGAGTGTTCATACTGATTGGGATTCCACTCAGTTGTACAAGGTAAGTTCCTTTCAAACTTATTCAGTGAATGAAAAAACCAAGATTTTTGAGTATATGCTTGTTGATCTTAAAACTTCTGTACAAAAAGAAAAAGCTTTAAAATTAACAATTAAAGAACTTGAAAGGGTAAATAATGAAAACTTGGATAAATTAGCAAAATATAAAGATTTAGAACTAAACTTTTCAGATTTAAAAGACATTAACCAAAGATTAGCTGATAAAGCTCATTTACACAAACTTGAAAAAGAGAAATTTGAAAAACAGTGTAAATCTTGGGGAAATGCTTCAATAAAATTAAATAAATGTTTAAATGAACAATTTCCAGAAAATGTGAGGGCTGCACTTGGTGTTGATCCTAAATTTAAAAACAGGAACAATTTTGCTGATTTATTTGAAGAGTTTTCTACTATGAATCCTATTAATTTTGTAAAAGCTAAAACTTTATGTGAAGTTGGATGTCAAACTGAGTCAGATGATGAGGAAAATGAGATTTTAGAAAAACCTATTGGTCCTTCCATCTGCTCAAAGTGTTATACTGAGCTACAAGAACTCAGTATTGAATTTCAAATAACAGAAATTTCTGATACCGAGCTACCAATAGTTCAGTATGACACTTCCACTGTTCCACCTTTTGAATTATTATTTAATACAACAACTTTTGAATTATATAATGATAATAAGACAACTTCTATCTCACATGTTTCATCATACAGAAGTTGCAGGAACAGAAACATCATATACTGAGAAATCTAAAGAACCTGTTAAAGTTGTTCCTTCAAAAATTAATAAACTAAAGACAACTTCAACTAGGTCTTTGGTTGGCAAAGACAAGAAGTCTACCACTAATAATATTAGAAAGACTTCTATGCCAAATAAAAATAAGCAACCAGATCCTCCATCTCCTAAACCAGTTAAAAACAATGTTAATACACAAATTAGAAATAACAACATTAACATTTTAAAAACACTTGGTGATCAGGTCAAATCTCTAAGTAAACAATTTGCAAAACTTGTTCATATGGATCTACCAAAAGTGCAACATTTTTCTAAAATACCTTATGAAAATATGTTTAGAAATAGACCTAGAAAATGTTATAGATGTCTTCATACTGGTCATAAGGGAGATGAATGCTGGACTGATGTCTCTAGTCCTAGGTACTCAGTACCAAAGAAAAGGAGAGAAACTAAATCAGTATCATCAAAGAAAACTTCTAAAGTTACCCCCGAAGTGATACTGACCTCTCCAAATAAAGAGATCAAGTCAAAATATGTTTATCCCACCAAAGGTCCCATTCAAAAATGGGTTCCTAAAAAGAACTAACTCTTATTTTGTGTCTTGTGCAGGGTGACAGAAAGTGGTATTTAGATAGTGGCTGCTCAAGACACATGACAGGCATTATGGAGTACCTTCTCAATTATACTCCAGAGAAGGGTCCTTCTGTCAAGTTTGGAGATGACTCGGTGGGAAAGACAAGAGGTTATGGTGTGATCAAGGCAGGCAACATCACTTTTAAAAGAGTTGCCTATGTAGAGGGTCTTAAACAAAATCTGCTCAGTATCAGTCAGATGTGTGATGATGACAATGAAGCTCGATTCAGGAAGGTTGCAGGCATCATCTACAATGATAAAGGGCATCCTGTACTCATTGCTAGAAGAGAAAAGGATGTATATGTGGTCAACCTATCTGAAATAGACCCAACTATTCGAGTATGCCTGCTTTCTAAAGTCAAGCCAGAATTGCATTGGCTATGGCACAAGAAACTCTCTCACATCAACTTTAGAAATATCAACGAGCTCAGTATGAAGAAACTGGTGAGAGGGCTGCCCACAATTACTTATTCAAAAGATAAGTTATGCTCAGCATGTGAAATGGGCAAGCAGAAGAAGAGTTCATTCAAGTCTAAAGTCAATCATTCCATCAATGAACCTCTTACTATGATACATATGGATCTTTTTGGCCCTATCAGCACATCATCTTTGGCCAAAAAGATCTATACTCTAGTCTTAGTTGATGAATTCTCAAGATACACTTGGGTCATCTTCCTCAAGACTAAGTCAGATGCAACAACAGAAATCATTGCCTTTATAAAAAGAGAGGAACTTCAAAAAGGCAACAAGGTCAAGCAACTTAGAAGTGACCATGGTACTGAGTTTAAGAACTCAGTATTAGCAGATTTCTGTGAGGAAAAAGGAATCATTCAAAACTTCTCTGCAGCCCACACACCACAACAAAATGGTGTTGTAGAAAGAAAGAATAGAACACTGATTGAAGCTGCAAGAACTTTATTATGCCATGCTGGACTGGCACTGAGTTTCTGGGCTGAAGCTGTAAACTGTGCAAACTTTACTCAGAATAGAGCTACTATAGTCCAAAGACATCTGAAGACTCCATATGAGTTATATAATGGCAAGATTCCTAATGTGGAATACTTCCACATCTTTGGGAGTAAGTTCTTTGTACTCAGTACAAAACAAAATCTCAACAAATTTGCTCCCAAAGCAAATGAAGGTGTGTTCGTGGGCTACTCTCCACACTCTAAAGCTTTCAGAGTGTATATCATCTCAACCAAGATGATTGTAGAATCCATTCATGTCACATTCGATGAAGATCAGAATGAGAATTCTACCTCAGCAAGTGAAGACATAAGTGGCATAGATATTCTATGCAATCCAGAACACTCCATTGCTGAACAGCCTAAGTTTCATCCACACTTTCTTCCTAATAAGTTTAATGAAACTGATCAAGTTCAAACTCAGTATCACTCAAATGAGACTAATACTGAGGTTCCCATAACAGAGGACCTCCATACTGAGTTTCCAACTAATGATCTGAACCATTCTATCTATGAAGAAGGTGAAACATCCAACACTTCACAAGAATCCACATCAACTCTGCAAAATGAAGATGAACAGCAACCTGCACTGTCTAATACTGATCAGAATTCCACTCAGTATCAGACAGACAACACACCAAATCAACAAGATATTGTTGATTCTTTTTCAAATGCTCCCTTAGGAAACAATTTAAGGGAACACAGAGACCATCCACACTCAAACATTATTGGTCCTATTGAAGAAGGTGTCCAAACAAGAAGAAAATTAGAATTTTCCAACCCAAGCAACTGCAAATTTTTGTTTCTTCTCAAGTTTCTTATCTACCATTGAACCAAAGAAAGCTGATGAAACTTTATTAGATGAAGATTGGGTAGAGGATATGCAAGAAGAGCTCACAGAGTTTGAGAGAAACAAAGTTTGGAACTTAGTACCACCTCCTTCTGGCAAAACTATTATTGGTACTAAGTGGGTGTTCAGAAACAAGATGGACAAGGATGGTGTTGTCATCAGAAACAAAGCAAGGTTAGTTGCTCAAGGTTACAGGCAAGAAGAAGGCATTGACTATGATGAAACTTTTGCACCAGTTGCAAGAATTGAAGCTATTAGGTTGTATCTTTCATATGCAGCCTTTAAAAATTTCAAAGTTTATCAGATGGATGTCAAAAGTGCTTTTCTAAATGGAAAACTACAAGAAGAAGTTTATGTTAAACAACCTCCAGGTTTTGTTGTTCCCAAATTTCCTAATTATGTTTTCAAGCTTGATGAAGCTCTATATGGGCTCAAACAAGCTCCAAGAGCCTGGTATGACACCCTGTCTGAGTACCTTATTGAAAATAAATTTACAAGAGGTAAAATTGATAAAACATTATTTTCAAAAAGGAAAGGTTCAGACATCTTACTCATTCAGATATATGTAGATGATATTATCTTTGGTTCCACTGACAAGTCAATGTGTGACTGGTTTGCTAAGATAATGTCAACTCAGTATCAGATGAGTATGATGGGCGAACTTACTTACTTTCTTGGTTTACAAGTTGAACAAAAGCCTGATGGCACTTTTATAAATCAAAGTAAGTATGTGCATGGCATGTTAAAGAAATACAAATTTGAAAATTTATCTTCCATGCACACTCCTATGGGTACTCAGGATAAGATAAGTAAGGATGAAACTGGTAAACCAGTATGTCAATCCACATACCGAGGTATGATTGGTTCCTTACTTTACTTAACTGCTAGTAGGCCTGATATCATGTTTGCCACATGTTTGTGTGCTCGGTATCAGGCTGATCCTAAAGAATCACACATGAAAGCAGTTAAGCGCATCTTTAGATATCTTACAGGTACTCCTAACTTGGGTCTTTGGTATCCCAAAGACTCAAACTTTGACCTTGAAGGGTACACAGATGCAGATTTTGCAGGTTGTAGATTGGACAGGAAGAGCACAAGTGGAGGATGTCAATTCCTAGGTGGAAGTCTAGTTGGCTGGTCATCCAAGAAACAAAATTCGGTAGCAACTTCCACAGCAGAAGCAGAATATGTTGCTGCAGGAAGTTGTTGTGCTCAATTATTATGGATGCAGTATCAACTCTTAGACTATGGGTTCAACTTTTATAAGACTCCCATTCATTGTGATAACAAGAGTGCTATTGCTATCACAGAGAACCCAGTCTATCACTCCAAAACCAAGCACATTGATATCAGACACCACTTTATTCGAGATAATGTGGAAAAAGGTAAGGTTGAAGTAGATTATGTACCAACAGATGAACAATTGGCCGATGTGTTTACTAAACCTCTTCCTGAGGAAAGGTTTATGTATTTACTAGGGCAATTAGGTATGTTGAATCCTTAATCTTTCTTAAATTTTCTTTAAAACTGAGCGCTCAGTATCACTCCTGTTGATACTGACCACTCAGTATCACTAGTCTGGTATCATCAAAATTTAAATTTTTTTTATTTTTTTTATTAATTTCAAGAGTAAATTAATTGTTTTTTATATTTTTAAAATTTTTTTAAAATTAATTTTTTTTACTCAGTATTGGGGTATTACGGCGTTCAAACCGAGCTTAATCCTTATACTGCTCAAACGGTAACCTTTCTTAATAGGAAAGTTACCGTTGGCAGTGGATAAGGCAGTCAAATCAGCCGTTTTTACTTCCCAATACCTTAATTATCTTTCACATCTCCTATAAATAACCGTTTATTTTTACTTCAAATTTTTTAACTGTTATTTCTTTCTTTCATTTTCAATTCTCTCTGCGATTAACGATTTCACTTTCTATTAGCAAGCACACTTTTTCAAATCCAAATCACAGATGGCGAATTACACTTTTGTTGCTCCAGACGTTGAATCGGAAATCCAATTCCGAAATAATGAAGTACCAGGTTTGCGAGGAACAACATCACAGCAAATTTCAATATTCCTCAAGCCTGGGCATGCCAAGAGTTCACAAACATTGTGACTTTTCTGAAAAATTGCCCAATTGCTCGTGCACTGACCTTGTCTCCTCGAGCAATTTACCCAGAAATGCTATGCGAGTTTTGGTACTCTGCTACACTCGATTCTCCAGATATGATTGCTGGGTGGGTAATTAGAGATCAAAGAAGGGCATTTGTTTCTACTGCCATCATTCGTGAAGCACTGAGACTTCCCGCTCAAGCTCAGTATGACCCATTTGTTGATAGATCAGAGGCACGCTCTGTACTGCCATTTTTGGGTTGAAGCGGAACAACGGGCACAATCAAAAGAAATGAATTTGGTCATATGTGGGGTATTCTCATTACAACAATAATTCGATGTATGACCCACAAGACGGGAGCTTTGGACCAAATAAACGAATTTGGGATGCAAATAGTACATGCTCTGTACTATGGAAGAAATATTGATTATGCTCGCCTAATTTTCAATGAATTAGCTACTCTGGTTCGAGCAAACACAAGGGAATGCAATGTCCCTTTCTGCAGATTTCTATCACTCATCTTTCAACACTCAATGCCCACACACATTTATGATGATTTTCATAGTCCAAGAGTTGATCTTCCTCCGCTTAGTGAGAAGATTTTCTTTTACAGGCCAAGAGAAGGAGAGCCTCTTCTAAGTCCTCCTATGTGGGCCATTGTTCAAGTACATATAAATGATGAAGAAGATATGTCTGATACTGAGTCAGACAATGATGGTGATAATGATGATAATAGTGGCAATGGAGCCCAGGCTAGTCAAGATATTGAGATGCAGGATGTTCCACAAGTTCAAGAACCAACTATCTCTCCACCTGCACAAGATCCTGCTGCTCCTCATATTGAAACCGTTTTTGAAACTGAGTCCTCAGAAGACACACCATTGGTTCTTCATAGACGAAGAAGGAATCTCTCTCCTATCATTATGGGAAACTTATCATCTGAGGAGGTGCAGCCTGCAAATGTTCCATCATTAACTGCATCTCTTCAAGCCCAAAGCCTAGTTGCAGCCACCGCTGACCTTCCAGGTCCAGAACTAGCTCCATCTGCTCAACCATTTGAGGAACCTCATGTTCCTCTTGATGTGGAGATTCAATATGCACAAACTACACTGCAAGGTGCTCAGCATGACAGAGAGGTCGGTATTGAAGATGTTGGTGCTGCACATCAACAAACACATGATCCTGCACCGACCTCTGCAGATGCTAGAAGGGAATCTGACAGAGTCTCAGTTATGAATTTCTAAAAACCTTTAAACTTATATATATATATATATATATATATATATATATATATATATATATATATATATATATATATATATATATATATATATATATATATATATATATATTTCATTCCCAAATAGAGACTAAGTATTGGCCAGTACCAACTCAATACTGACCAAAGTCTCAAACGATCTTTCAAATATATATCCTTTTATGACCAACATAGCTAGCCCACTGCTGCTATGCAAAATTCATATACTGAGCACACAAAATTGATCATTGTCAGTCTACAGTTGTCTCAACATTTAAAGAGACAATGGTGGTTGATGTCATACTGACACCCACTGGTACTGCTTGAATCATGTCCAACTTATTTTTGAGTTGGGTAGCATCATTCAAGAAATGATCACAAACCCTTAAGCCACAAAATCCAAAAACATTTTCCCATGGGGTTTAGCCACATTTCTGTTATCACTCTAATACCGAGTGATAAACATTGAAAATAACAAGAAGCACATCCCAGGCTTCGAATTCCCAAACCCAAACCTTTTAGTAAATGTGACTTATCCTACACTGAGCTACTTAAATTTTCACACTCACTTTTACTAAAATCTTCTTACACATACTATGCACAAGTCCACAATATTTCATCATAAACCAGATGAAATACAGACTTCAAAAACTCTGTTTATATGATTGTAGAATTAAACAACACCACAATTCTATTTGATAAACATTTATTTCTAACCAGTTTTATATTTTTGTTTCTTTAGCACCATCTGTGCAGGGCATTCAGGCATCTCAGGCTGCAGCAGACCAAGTGACTCTGCAAGCAATCATGCAGCACATTCTGGCCATCCAACAAACTCAAACTACAATACTAGCCAGAATGGACAAGATGAGTGGTGATATTGACTCTATCAAACAGTCAGTCTCACTACTTCAACAACCACAACAGCCTCCACAAACTCCACCATTCTCACATGGTGACCACAATGAAGAAGGAGAAGGAGAAGGAGGTGCTGGTGATACTGATGCTGCAACTGAGCCCATGCCCTCCCCTACTCTTGAACAACCTGAAGGGGACATGGGTGGTGATACTGATCCTCTTCCCTCCTCATAAAATGATAACAAAAGGGGGGAGAAGAGACAAAGAGATACTGAGGTTGATCAAACTGAGCCTTCTGCTCAGGGGGAGAAAAGAAGAAGATTGAATGAAGATCAACCTCCACAACAACAACATCAGCAAAGCCCTCATACTGAGCCATTTCGCATTCAGTATGAGAGAAGAAGACAAAGAACAAGGTCAGCATTACAAGTTCAAGACCCACTCGAGCCATCTGCTCAGGGGGAGACTCATACTGACCAACCACAGCAAACTTATTCTGAGCCACCTGCTCTTGAAGAGAATAATTTACAAATTGTGGTCTATAGGCCTTTCATCTGGCCTATTGCTGATGATGAAGATGAAGAACCAGATTTAGTAAACTATGCACTAAATCTGGTAGAACAAGAAAGTTCTTCATCATCATCCTCGGATGATGAAGAACCAGAAAATCTGGTAATTAGAAGAAGGAGCTCCTTATCAAGAAGACCTATCAATGCTGTTCTTACTTCTTCTGAATCAAGTGAGGAATCTGCTCCTTTGGTAACAAGACAAAGAAGACCTGTTCATACAAGGGAAAGTGATACCGAGCAGGCTCCAAGACTGACTCCTCAACAACTCTGGGCAGAGCAAGAAAGATTTTTATATGAGCAAGAGTTAGGAGTCAAAACTGAACCAGAATCTGACCCAGATACTGATACTCCTGGACCTTCCCATAGAATCTCAAGAAAGGGTCCAGACCATATTCAACACTACTGGAATATGGTTGCTGCCAGGACTCAGTATAAGGAGCAAAGAAAGGAGTTCTTGAGGACCAAAACATTTCTAATAAATACATAGCATGATTAAAGGATTTGACTAATAAAGTGAATCATGGGAAATAGCTCGGTCCGTGAACTCGGTATCACCTCATACCGACCAACTCGGTATGAGCACATACCGACCAACTCAGTATGAACCGAGTATTACTAAGATTATTTACTAGAGTTAAACTTATATATTCATTTGTTCATCAGATTCACAAAGTAATGGGTTTGACCGAGTTTTCTACCCTAACAATCTCCCCCTATCTGATGATAACAAATGAATATGTTTAACCTAATAAATAATAACGATCTTGTCTTGTATGGTCTTCTTTTTGAGATCTTTTCATATTCTTTATTCACTAAGTACTTCAAGAAAATATATATCACATTAACTTTTCTCCCCCACAATCATTGACTCCTCCTCAAACTGTCCGGTATATTTGAGTTGAAATGAAACATATCCCAAGAATCATTCAACTAGTAGATTTCCTCTGTTTGAAACGATTCAAATGATTGTAAAATAATATGTGACATGTACCCCCCTTGAATAACTTAGCATGAACACTTTAGCTTCAAGAACTTTAGCTTCATATTAAGAGAAAATATATATCGCATTGAGTTTTTCTCCGCCTGAATCATATACTTTCACCTTAAACTGTTCGGTATATTTTATCTTTGACTTGAAACCCCTCCAAAGAATCAATCAACTTATGGATTTCCTCAGTTTAAGATGATTTTATATGATTAAAAAGAGAAAAACATGTGAAATATACTCACTTGTAAAATTCAGCTTTCAGAATTTCATTTCTCTAATTTTGCAGCAACTTCAAAAAATCATATCTCTATGTAGATTCTTCTGATCATTATGAATTTTTAACACAATATACATATACCTGTATTCAACATCATATCCAAAATTCATAGTGATCCATCGGTTGAAACGATCACAGCGGTCTCATACTGACCACTCGGTATGAGACAGTCAGTATCAGAAAATCATCAACTTTGAAAGTATGTATCTCTCAGTATACGATTCTGATCAGTCTGAAATTTTGATACCGAGTACATGTATGACTTATGGATATAATATCCAAAATTTATAAAAATCCAACGGTTAGAAAAGATACAATAGCCGTTTTACCAGAGTTGCGCATAATTAAAAACATACCATAAATATTCGTCAATAATCTTCAAATATCTATATCTCTCAATAAACGATTCTTTTTGAAGATCTGAACGGTGAAAACGTTAAACACATTATGGTGAACCTTCTGTCCAAATTTCACGCTTATTAGAAGTTTGAAGAAAGAGATTTGATTTTTCTACCATGGCTGCCCAGAAAGTAAGGAATAAAAAGCATAGAATCTGACTTTTTGCGCCATACATATCTCTCTACCAGAAACTCGAATTGAAATTCTGAACGGTCAGAGTGTGTTTATGTGCGTTGAGAACCTCCTGTTTAAATTTTACACAGATTCGACCATTAACGAAGGAGATCCGGCATTTCTTCTACCCGTGCGCAGAATATGACGAAAATTCTGTATTGTTCTTCTTTATGAAAAGATTTGATCTTCAACAATATTAGAATTATAGGATCATCAAAGTTGTAGATAACTTTGAACCGCTCTGATACCAGTTGTTAGGTCACAACACCCCTGGTTTGTTAGTTAATGAGTAGATTGATTTATACAAGAGACAATTAAAGTGTAAAACACAGTATTAGAGTCGGTGTACAAATCCACTAAGTGTGGTATGCTGCGGAAAAGCAATACCACTGATCAATTACAAATATGTGAAAGTGTAAAGTAAATTGGTGAGTACTCCTTTGCAAGATGATCTCTATTTATAATGTTATAGAGATCTTACATGATGAGCAAAGGAGTAACCGAAGGACTAAGTAAGGAAAATGACTAAGATCAAGGGATTTGATCTTAGTCCGTTACTATACTGAGTATCACTCAGTCCTTCTACTCAGTCCTTGTACTCAGTATCACTATCTGATACTGAGTACTGATACTGAGTTCCAATACTGATCACTCAGTATCAGACCTAAACTTAGCTATATTATTCTACATATAAATCAAAGCTAGTCTAGGTTGTTTTGTTATCTTAAGATCCAAAGGGGCAAGGCTTTTTGCCTTAACACTTCTAACCTTACTTTTCAGGATCAAAAGAGTACCATATATCCTACATCTGGATATATGTATACTGACTCAGATGACAGGGAGTGCTTCATTACTGAAGCAGATTTGCCAACAGCTCCTATCAGCAATTTGGTGGGTTTGAAATGGATGATAACCAAGAAAGAAGATGCTTGGTTCAGAAAGAAGATAGTTGCTGTGCTAAACAACAGGCAAGATGAACTGAAGAAAAGAGAAGAGTTCATCCATGTGAAAAAGGAAGTCTTCTATGAGTTCGAATCAATCAACAGAAGATAAAGAAGAAGACTTTGCAGCCTGTAGTTATGTATTTTTGATTTCTCTTTCTAATTGTTTTGTTATCATTAGATAGGGGGAGATTGTTAAGGCAAGAAGCCTTACCCCTTGTGAATCTTAGGATAACAAAACAATCTAGACTAGCTTAGATTAAAATGTAGATTAAATTAGCTAAGTTAGGAGTGATACTGAGTTTGGCCAGTATTGGCCACTCAGTATCAGTACTCAGTATTGGAAAACCAATACTGAGTAGAAGGACTGAGTTACAAGTCAGTATTGTAACGGACTAAGATCAAATCCCTTGATCTTAGTCATTTCCTTAGTTTAGTCCTTCGGTTACTCCTTTGCCATCATGTAAGATCTCTATAAACATTATAAATAGAGATTACCTTGCAAAGGAGTACTCACCAATTTACTTTACACGATAACATCTTTGTAATTGATTAGTGGTATTGCTTTTCCGCAGCATACCACACTTAGTGGAATTACACATTTGACTCTAATACTGTGTTTACCACTTTAATTGTCTTAAGTATAATTATAACATCAATTATATAAGTAATCCAGGGTTGTTGTGACCTAACACATCTTTTTTTTTATAAACTAATTATTCGCGACACACAAATCTTCCAACTCACCCAAGGTATATCATACCTATACACATAACGAACCGGGGAGATTGTCCCCCAAATACAGTTCCACATCAAACAATTCGTCTATAATTCCATATGCCATTTCACTTATGCACCAAATCGAGAGACAAATAAACAAACAACATGCTCGCTCTACATTTGACCTGATAATCATTGCCACACTTTTGCACCTTCCATCACCACTATGATTTCACAAACTTTGAATGAACTTTTTTTCTTTGTTGACTCCAAGCTAGTATCGAACTTCCTCTTTTCTCCACTTGATGACGCTTCATGGATCTTTCGTTGAATTACCTTCTCCACATTCCTAGCCATAAATTCTCTTAGAGATTCTTCCAAGTACTCTTTCGGGACAAAACTTCCCTATCAATCTACTCGATCCTCACGAACTCCTTCCACGACACCTAGTACCATATTCTCTTTCCAAACTTTCGTACATCACATTCTTCCACAACGACGTCTCGTCCTTCAATAACCGAGGTGCAAAAGTCACCATATCTTCCTCTAACACTTGCTAATCTCTAGCACTTGCTCAGTTTCACGAATCCACCGAATCGTCACCTTCGGCTCGGAACTTCCCAAATACGCATCGGGCGTACACGTCATGAATGTCTCGAACGGACATCCTTCCCTTTCTTCCGATTCAGAATCACTACCCTCTTCCGTCGAGGACTTCTCAGCACCAACCTTGCTACTCGAAGACCTATTCTTCTTAAGGTTGTTAGAATCATCCCGCCTATCCTCATTCGTCCAGTCATCCCCGATCCGGCTAACATCTTTATTCACTACTTCTTTCATCTGATTAAACAGATTCCGGATAATTTCCAAAGTTACCGGGGTCGGGTTACATCTATAACGACCCGAAATTATGAATCAAATAAATTACTGAAAAATATGATAAATAAGGATAAATCATTTAAAACACGTGGAAATTGGTTTCGTGTCATTTGGACATCGTATGAGAAAGTTATGAACGAAATCGAGTCGAAAGTTAGACCAAATCAACAAGAAAATCGGACCAAGGGTACCAGCCATGCTCGAGAGGCGCGAGCCGCGGTCGAGCGGCGCGAGCTACGGTCAAAAATTTGGAGTTCGAACAGAAGGTTGGTCGAGCGGTGAGCAAGTGTCGAGTGGCGCGAGAGGTTGTCGAGGGGCGCGAGTATCTGGGGCTGACCACTTCCGGTCGTGTCGAGTGCGCGACAAGGTGGTGGTTGAGTGCGCGAGGTCGTCTGGAGCATTAAATTCGGGTTTTTGGCCATTGGATGCCAAACTTGAAACCCTAACTCTCTCTCTAAGTTCTTATACATATTTTGAGTGGAAAAGGTCGTTTGGAGCCGATTTTGGGGTCCAATTCAAGTGATTTTGCTTCCTTTGTTAAAGATTAAGGTAAATCTCTTCTTTCTCAAGCTTTAGATGTAAGATTTGGGGAATTTGGTTGAATGAATGTTAACCCTAACTTTTGGGGTTTTCATGGATGATGAAATAGAGCATGTAGAACTATTATCTATGATGTTTAAACATAGGGAAACATATTGGAGGATGAGGCGTTGACAAGGTGGAATGTGTTGTATGAAACTCTGGGAAAGAGGGCACGGTACAAGATGTTGTGAAAGGAACTCACGAGTGAGTTTAAATGGGAAGTCTCCGGAAGAAAATCTAGAGGGGGGGGGGGGGGTTCATGATACAACCTCGGAGATCTTAGGTAAAATGGATGTTATGTGATTGTGGCTTAATTGTTTGGTTATTGAACGAATTATTGCTTATAGAAACTGGAGATGAGTCGTATGATGTAGAAATTATTTTGGGAATAGTCTTCCCGGTTAGTATGTGTATAGAAATTTCATAATGCAAAGGATTATATACCGGTGTGTCGCATGTAGTAAGGATATATTGGTTGATGCTAATATGTAGTATTAAAGGACGAACCACGAGAATGGTAGATGTTTTCAACAAAAGGTAGTAGTACAATGAAGTACTAAGTCTTGGTAAGAATTGTTAGTATGGATGCGAATTTTAGAAATAGAAACTTTGGAAATGGAATTTGGATATCCGGCGGGAATCCGGATAAGTAATGTAGTATTATCATACGTGAACTGTAACAACCGTAATTTTACGTTTGTATTATCATATGATTTATTTGGGATTTATTTGAATTTCGTTATTATATTAGTTTATGTTTCGAGTTGTGTTTTATCGAGTGTTTGAATGTTTGGGACTTGGTGTAACCAAGTATGGGTCAAAACTTGGATGGAAACAAGTTTAAAGGCCAAGAATCTATCTAGAACAGCCCTCACGGCGCGAGCCAAACACGAGGTCAAATAGAAAGGTCAGAACTGAGACGCGAGAGACTCGCATTGAGTTCGAGTCGAGAGTCACGTCGAGCTCGCGGCGCGAGCGAGGCGCGAGCGGGGCGCGAGAGCTGGTTTCGAGCGGCGACCAGATCGGAATCCCGCGTCACTTCGCGGCGCGAGCGAAATGCGAGCGGGGCGCGAGGATGTCCTGAACTATAAAAAGTTGTGTGAAGGCTAGGGCTCATAACACCTACGAACCCTAGATCTATAGCAGCTGTTTTTAGTGCATTTTGGTCGTTTTTGGAGCTAAGGAGCTCAAATCTTCATCATCTTAAAGGATTTAAGCATCAAGGGTTAGAATTATTGCTTATCTTACTTAGTTACCTTGATTTTGAGCTTAGTATGGGTAACAATGGTGGTTTTGGGAACCAACCATATCATCTTTGGGGACAATGAACTTTCATGAGTGTAAAAAACTCCTTGTAGACTTGTAATCAATGTGTACAAGTTAGATTTGGGATTGATGATGGAAAATCTTGAACTAGGGTTTGGCATTCCACCAAGTTGTATGAACTTGGTGGTTGGGAATGTTTGTATGGATTAATTAGTAGCTAGTTATGGATTATAACTAGGTTTTGTGATGATATTGATGTTAGGTTAAGAAGACCTTGTGATTGGAAGTACTTCCTTGATTTGGAAGTAAGGATTGTGTTGTTGAACACAAGTGTTGGATATCATTGCTAAGGTGAGTACATGTGATCTTTTCTGAGTACATAGGAAAACGATTTTAAATGATTAAAATGATTGAAAGAGTCTTTATTGAATAAAATTTTTTGATAAAGAAATTGATTGTAATGATTATATGCCATGAAATGATTTGTGACGTTGACCTGTTGAAGTGATGATTGAATTGGAGCTAAGACTCATGTTTGATGATCAATTATGTGTTAGTCAAATTATCCGGAAACGATAACCCATTCGTGGGAGCTAAGATTACTACTTGGGGCGGTACCTCCCTGCGCAAGGGTAGTATATCTAAGTGAACGATAACCCGACATTCGGGGGACTATGATAACCCGATGAAAAGGGGGATTACATAACCCGCGAGACGGGGGAGTGATGATCTCGGTAAGTTTGGGAGAACCCAATTACCATGAGATCTTTTAACGATAACCCACATCGGGGGAGTTGCTTCGGGATGACCCGTTGCGTATGTGTGAGCTTAGGGCAAGCTCGAGATTATGTTTGACTTATGTGCAATTTAATATTCATTTAATATTATTTAATTGCAAATGTTTATAATCGGGTCTAAAACCCATGTTACTCACAAGATAATTTTGTCTCACGTACTACGTTTTCTTTTATATCTATGTACTCGGGTTTGGGAGCTAAGGACTAGGCGGCCCGTAGTTATAACATTGGATGGTTAAGCTCGGTGTACTTATTTGATTCCCTTAGACTATATATTTGATATTATTGTAACACTGGTTTTTGGCACTTATTAATCATTCCAATGTTTTTGGTAGTCCATATTTTGAATGTGATGGATTTTAAATGTTAAACTTCATTTATTTAAAAGTTTAAATTGGTTTGAAAAATAGAGGTGTTACAACTTGGTATCAGAGCTTTAGTCTAAGAGAATTAGGTTGGTTTACCCATCCTAGACTTAGACTTAGCTAAGTGGGACGTTATGTGCCATAGAAAGTTAGGTTGACCTTTAAAGATTAGGGTTGACCATTAAGGGAATTGTTTTGAATCGAGCTTTTCTTATGTTTTATTTTGGCTATTTAGTCAACTTATTGGATTCTAATTGGGTTGACATCTTATAATAGTAAGATGGCTAGAACGAGAAGTGGTCGAGCCTTGTTGGATGGAGAACAAGCTTCAAATGTGAATCAAGATGGAAATGGATTGGCCAATTCAGGTATTGGGAATAACCATACGCCGGTAACGATGGAGGCAATTCAATCCATGCTCACTAACATGAGAAATGTGATGCAACAAGATGTTAAACGAATCATAAATGATCGGTTGAACCTTGGTGATGATGAAAGGGAGGAAGAGGAACGTCGTGATGACGAGGAAAGGGAGGAAAGTGAAGATTCTCCACAACTCACTAAGACTAAGTCGTTGGGAAATACCACCCCGACCGAGAAGTCCTCCAATGGGGAAAGTGGTGAAGAAACGATAGTCGAGCGTGAAGGATGTTCTTACAAGACATTCCTTGCATGCCGACCCGACTTCTATCTCGGGAGTACGGAACCGAAAGTAGCCGTTCGTTGGATTCGGGAGACGGAGCGTGTACTTGAAAGTAGCAAGTGCAAAGAAGACATGGTGACTTATGCCTCACGTTTGTTCAAGGATGATGCCCTCACATGGTGGGACACCGTGTCACACCCCGCTAAAGCGGAAACACGAGATACAACAGCATAAGGTTTCATAGCATGAGGTAATAAACCACACCAACTACAACATTAATCAAAAGTAGTTCAAAAATTAAATTATTACAACCAAATTTGTTCCCAAAATTCACAATAGATAAAGTTGATGATAAAGGATTTTAAAATTTCTTGATGTTGATGTCGTCACACAAAATGCACCTACATGCCAATACTTACTTGTTTATACCTGAAAAGCATGAGTTAAAAAGGTCAACTACAAAGAGTTGGTGAGTTCATAGGTTTTTGATGAACAAAAATTAAATTAGTATCCATAAGTTGTTATTGTGAAACTTTTGTTCACAAGACATTAAGTAACTGGTTGCTCAAATATATTTTTAGCACAAGTGTAGAGTACGCTAGCAATTATCAGCCATGAGCCACTTCCAAACCATTCAGACAACGATGCCCCTAATGTAACCAGTCCTACCTCAGTGGTGAGCAATTTCTCACATGTGTAGAACCCAACTTTTAATTTTAGGAAATGTGCACCCAAGGCCCGTCGACCTTAAGTGGGGATGTCCAAACCCTAATAGCACTATCCACAAAACCGCAGGCCCCCGTTCGAGTTAATGGTAGTGTCACTAAATTTTAATTCCACGTTTCGGGGACTTACACTTTTTAACTCAAGCAATTGCATTTTAGCATCCATAACATAGTGCACAAACAATTTAATTCAATAACAACATTTTTCAATCATAGAGCAACCATTAAAACTTTATAACATGCTTTTCACCCCAAAATATTTAAAAACAAAGTAAAAAGGGGCTATGATACTCACAGTGTGTAGCTGTATCCAACAATTTTCCGTTTGATGCTCAGTCCGACTTAAATCCTTCCTATATTAATGGAATTGAATATTAGGCTATGTCTAACCTTAGGGATAAAATATTATTTAGCTATTATAACTTCATAAAATCTTAGACTTTCTATATACAGTATTTAAGGTTTATTTTAAGAATTTTCGTAAGGAAAATAGTGAACTTATTGAGATGTACATAATTGTCAATTATAGTTATAAGTTTTTAATATTTATAGTCCTTTATGTAGTATATTAGTTTATATATATAATCATACTTACTTTATATATATAGATATGTTTAGTTTCACCTTTATTTATATGTTAATTTTTGTATTTCCTAAAAATGTATACTTATAAGTCTTATTCTTGTTGGTATGCACTTTATACTTATATGCTCATTTGAGTTTATATTTCTATTTTACATGTGTTATATTATAATTAACTTGTATATTGTAAAATATTATACTTTATGTGCTACATAGTCCATTATTTCTTAAAAGTTACTTTTCTCACATCTAAAGCTAAATGTTTGTTGCTGTCCAGATTTTTAGTCCACTTCCACAAGTTATTTTAATATCATAACAAATGATTTAATTTACCAACTTTTTATATGTTATTATTTAGTATCTTAGGGAACATTTAGCATAAGTTTTATTATTTTTGATGTTATATAACTATTTTAATTATATTTTATAAATGTATGTATCAGTAACTTCAAATGAGTTTGCACACTGATTTTGTTTGACCTATTTGGGGTATCAAATATTCGAGTTTTTATTTATATTTTACGGGGTTTTAAAGCTAACTCATTGGACTAAAGTTTAGAGAAAGAATCATTGCATTTGCATGCTTTATGAGGGAGCTATAATTACTTAAAGTTGCATGTAAAAATCTGCCAGCACTCTTTTCAATGCACACTTACCTTTGCATGTTTGGTTGGGAGGTCAAATCTTTATATTTTTCGTTGAAACTAGCTGCATTTAAAAGATAACTCTTTAAATTAAATTCCAGAAGAAAAATCATGTATTTTAAAGGTGTTATGAAAGAGATATATCGGTTTAAATTCGAGTTTTATTCTGCTCAGCTAGTCTGTTTACACATCTAACTTGTGGGTAGGGTTTCGTGGGTCAAAACTCAATATTTTGGCATGAAATTATATGGGTTGGAAAGATAAGACATAAAACTAACTTTGAGAAAAAGAATCATGTATTTTAAATGGTTAAAACTCAAGATATGGCCGAATTAAGTACATGCATGCAATCTGCCAGATTTCAAAAATAAAAGTTTTGAAGGTTTTAAGTGTTCTAGCCATTTCTTTACATCCAATGGTTTAAATCTTTGCTTTTAACACTTATTTAGGATCATGCAAGATTATTTTTAGATCAAAATCATATATTAATTTTTATAAACACATGCATGTCATCAAACATCTAAGATTTGTAAGAAAAAGTTACATGCATGTACATCAAACTTTATGTTCTTGAGTTTTTGATGTATGGATCATGGATTACCACCTTTATTGGATATCTTGAAGACATTGGTGTGTAATCTACCATCTAGACACCTAAGTGCCTTTCATGGATAGAAAAACTCAAGAAACATGGAGAAAGATGCAAGAAAAACATAAGAAAAGTGCAAGAAATACAAGGAAATCGACTTACATAAGAATGTTGAAGAACACAAAACTGGACAGCCTCTTTGAAGATATATTTCGACTGACTTCCAGTTAAATTTTGGGTGTTTTAAAGGTTAAATGTTGTAGAGGAAGTTGTTATGGTGATTTGGCAATTTGAATCACTAGATTTGGAGTCGTAGATCAAAAGTTATGAAGATTTTGGTGGAAGAATGTAAGTGTATGTGTGGAATCCGGATTTTAGAGATTGGAGAGAGTATTTTGAGTTTGCATGTGGGTTGTGTGGTTTAAATGAAGTAGAGGGATTGTTGTGGGAGTTTCCATGTATTCCTCATGATGACTAAGGATGAGTTAATAGAGTGTGTAAGTGGATGTGTAAGAGAGGTAAGGATGTTGCTTGTTTAAGAAAAGTCTTTGATTGATATGGGCATATAAGTAAAATCAAGAGGATGCATGTGGGGTGGGATATAAAATCTGCATTTTATTGGATTATTTATTATTATTATCATTATTTTGTATATTATATATGTATTTAAGTATTTGTTAGATATATGTCTAATAAAGGTTGTAAAATGATGTGTTAAATTAAGGTTATTTGCTCTAGTTTTTAGTTATGTTATCTTAAGTTAAAATTTACATTATTACATATAATTATATGTTTTTTAACATTTATTATTACTTTGGTTACGATTTAATATAAATTGTTGCACCTTGGAACTTTATAACACGACTAAAATGTTTATACGTCTTACTAGGGATTTCAAGCATGTTGTCAAGATACATATGATAACTAACACTTTTATTATTATAATTTAACCATAATAGATTATGTTTACTTACTAAAATTCATATTACAGTATTTAGTAGCAAACTTGAAAACCTAGTTTTTCACGGATGTCACAATCTCCCCTAGTTAGAGAAATTTCGTCCCGAAATTTATTAATTGACATCCCTATTTTGCTCTTTAGAAATTTGGTTCGGTTGCTTTTGTTTCTGAAGAATAATTCCTTACAATGGTGATACATTTTGAAGCATTTTATCACTCATTTGGAATTCTATAGGTTTCATGTGACTATATGCACAACTCTTATGACGATCTCTTGTCTCCTTAAATCTATCCTTGGTAATTAAGATCTTGTTAGTAGCCTTTTGTACGATCTATGATTAGTTAGTTGTCTATAGCCAATTTCCAACAAATTAAGTGGCAAACGAAACTTATTCACATATTAAGTGTCATACGGAGCAAACTAATTTATAATGTGATAATTATTTTTATATAAGAACTCAACTAGTGGAAGATGAGTATCCAACTTCATCTAATATCTATTGCACAAGCATGTAGCATATATTTATGAAATATTTTGAATTTTTTGAATTTTATTTTTTTTAATTTTATTTTATTTTTTATTTTTATTTTTATTTTTATTTTTTATTTTTACGTTTCAAAGATTCAAGTCCTTAGATTCGTATGAACGACCCCTCATAATGCTCATACCCTTTTAATATATATATATATATATATATATATATATATATATATATATATATATATATATATATATATATATATATATATATATATATATATATATATATATATATATATATATATATATATTTCCTTATTATTGCATTGGACACCATTTTGGTCTCATTTCACTTATTATTTACTTTATTGATTCTACTATGAAGATATCAATTTCTAACACTTCTTTTATATATTATATTCTTCAATGTCAGTTATAATTCCAATACATATTTAGTTATTTATTATTTTCTCATGTATTAATATTTCATAATGATACTGCATATGTATGTTATAAATGTGCGTATACTCTACTATACAAGTAGTTGTTTTTAAGTAATAAATTCTTGATCTTAATTACTTTCGTGAATTATATACTGCATATAACTTGATTATCTTTGTACCACAACTTGTTTATCATAAAATATAGATGTGATCTAGAGTTATTATATATTTTAACTTATTAATGTACTAATATCTTTCCTGATGTATATATTCATGTTCCACTTTCCGTTTTTTTTTTTTTGAAAGTTTCGACTCACTTCCTTACCAACACGTAGTTATGGTCCTCCTCTTATTTCATGAACTGAATTCAACTCACATATCATTTATATCTTCTGCATAATTCTATTTACTCATGAATTGGTTCATTAAGCATTTGTTTATTATTAATTCTCGATATTACTCCTCATTTCTAACCGATATAAATTTCTTTTTATAACCGATATAAATTTCTAACCGATATAACTTTTTAATTCTAACCGATATAAATTGGTTCTTATCATCCTCATCTTTTCTTTTTATAATGTCTTGCTTGTCATCAATTTATAATCTGTATACTATCATTTCTTTCTTTAGTACACCTAATTCAAACTTCCTAAAATTATGTTTATCAATGAGTCTAACTCACTCACCTCTTTCATTAGTTTATGAGGTTTTATAATATTGGTATCAATAAATCTATACTTTATATCCTTCTAATATTAGGTCTTTATATTTATTTATTCCATTGTCATTCTCGTGACCAATTATAGATCTCATTATTCATTAAAGTAGATTATTATATATATATATATATATATATATATATATATATATATATATATATATATATATATATATATATATATATATATATATATATTTTTACTAACCATGGTTAAAATAAAATTTATTAGAATTTAAACCAAAATCATACTTCACATCCATGTTTCACTCAAATCTCAGGATAACTCATAATTTTAAAGTATTTTTATTTATTTATAATTTATTTATTATTTATTTAATTTTTTTTTTAGTTAGTATTATCAAAATTTATATACTATTGTTCATCTCACATATTATTGTAATTATTCTATTATATGATATGACACATCCTTAATGCTTCTATTTTCTTAGCATTTACTTTATAAAAATTTTGCGAAACAATTATTTATTTATTAATCCTCCGCCATGTATATAGTAAAGTTTACGCTCATCGAATTTATTTCTCTTTTCTTTTATTAGGGACTTTCACCTCCGCTAAATTCATAGTTTGACGTTAACCATTTGAATATTTACTTCATTTTCTTAATCTTTCATTATTATATATTTCTTCTACAAACTCCTTCTTGAGTATTTTGATACCAATATAAACTTTATTATAAACCGGGGTCATCGAACTTCATCACCATCATCATTATTATCTTTCTCATCAAAGGTCACTCAAAACTGATCACTAATCTAATTTCACATTATTAGTCAAGTAAGTTTATCCTCCGGCCTTGACTTATCTTTATTTCTTTATGTTATTTTATTGACTTGGTTAACTATTAATCTTGCTTAATTTCAATCGGCCGCTTATTTTAATATTATAGATACTACTTGTATACAACTCTTTTATTCATCAATTCGTTCAATAATCAGTGACTTTGATAACTCGATATTGTATCTTGTAATTATAAACACGTTGGCCAGACGTTTTTATGATCACATCATACAATATTTCCTTATCATTATCACTTCATACTTCCTTTCATAAATATAATTATCTTCTTCAAATTCTTATATAATTATAGATGATTTATCCTTCATTATGATGCCTTATTTTAACTAATGACATCTAATTCATTTACAATCAATGGATGTTATTATTTATTTATTTAAAATTTTATTTCATTTTATTTTTATTATTAGTTTTTTTTTTTCCATTTTATTCTTACATGCACCTCTATCGAATACCTAACATATGCAATTCAGTGATCATATTAACGATTCTACTATATCCTACACTTATATTCTTTTATAAAGGATTATAGTATTTGTGATTCATGACGGAAGTACGTCCGAAGTGTATATTAGTGACGACACATGGTGTCTGCTCCCATGCTTTATACGATGCTCCTAACATCACTTTCTTCGATATTACAATGCTAGCTCCTTAAAGTTAACTTTAATTTGTGAACCTATGGGAGTGAACTACATTATTGATGCACAAGGACATTCGCTAGTAGCTCTGTCAAAACTCACTTCTTATGCAGATACATAGCTGCTTTCTATTGAGTGTCCACAATATTTATTGTTATATTATTGATAAACTTTTCAATTTGAGCCATTAGTTAGGCTAATAGAGTAAGATTACTTTCCTCTACAAGATAATTGTATCAATAACAGGAAAAAAAAAGTAATCATCTAAATTTTAGAGGTCTCTATGAGTATTTAATAACTACTCAAAATACGTCATCAAAAGGATCATTTATCTCCCGAGAATTAGCAGTATTTTTCACCTCATGTGTACCATAACTAGTGGGTTATGACTTGATGTTAAACCAAAGTATTGAGGCTAATCTTAGAATATAGGGTTTGTGCCACGTAAGATCTACCAAGTATTAAATGTGATAATAACTAGCTTAATAGCTAATTGTGCAATTGTGAGTGCCTAGGGTATGCAATGTTTATGCAAACACACACAAAATCATGCCTTCCAAGTTTAAACAAAATTTATTTTATTTTATTTTATTTTATTTTGGGAAACCTTTTTGAAAATTGTTTGAAAATTTTTGGTTATAGTTTTAGGTTTTCATAAGAAAACCGGCATTCTCTATAACCTTAGGCTCTGATACCAAATCTGTCACACCCCGCTAAAGCGGAAACACGAGATACAACAGCATAAGGTTTCATAGCATGAGGTAATAAACAACACCAACTACAACATTAATCAAAAGTAGTTCAAAAATTAAATTATTACAACCAAATTTGTTCCCAAAATTCACAATAGATAAAGTTGATGATAAAGGATTTTAAAATTTCTTGATGTTGATGTCGTCACACAAAATGCACCTACATGCCAATACTTACTTGTTTATACCTGAAAAGCATGAGTTAAAAAGGTCAACTACAAAGAGTTGGTGAGTTCATAGGTTTTTGATGAACAAAAATTAAATTAGTATCCATAAGTTGTTATTGTGAAACTTTTGTTCACAAGACATTAAGTAACTGGTTGCTCAAATATATTTTTAGCACAAGTGTAGAGTACGCTAGCAATTATCAGCCATGAGCCACTTCCAAACCATTCAGACAACGATGCCCCTAATGTAACCCGTCCTACCTCAGCGGTGAGCAATTTCTCACATGTGTAGAACCCAACTTTTAATTTTAGGAAATGTGCACCCAAGGCCCGTCGACCTTATGTGGGGATGTCCAAACCCTAATAGCGCTATCCACAAAACCGCAGGCCCCCGTTCGAGTTAATGGTAGTGTCACTAAATTTTAATTCCACGTTTCGGGGACTTACACTTTTTAACTCAAGCAATTGCATTTTAGCATCCATAACATAGTGCACAAACAATTTAATTCAATAACAACATTTTTCAATCATAGAGCAACCATTAAAACTTTATAACATGCTTTTCACCCCAAAATATTTAAAAACAAAGTAAAAAGGGGCTATGATACTCACAGTGTGTAGCTGTATCCAACAATTTTCCGTTTGATGCTCAGTCCGACTTAAATCCTTCCTATATTAATGGAATTGAATATTAGGCTATGTCTAACCTTAGGGATAAAATATTATTTAGCTATTATAACTTCATAAAATCTTAGACTTTCTATATACAGTATTTAAGGTTTATTTTAAGAATTTTCGTAAGGAAAATAGTGAACTTATTGAGATGTACATAATTGTCAATTATAGTTATAAGTTTTTAATATTTATAGTCCTTTATGTAGTATATTAGTTTATATATATAATCCTACTTACTTTATAAATATAGATATGTTTAGTTTCACCTTTATTTATATGTTAATTTTTGTATTTCCTAAAAATGTATACTTATAAGTCTTATTTTTGTTGGTATGCACTTTATACTTATATGCTCATTTGAGTTTATATTTCTATTTTACATGTGTTATATTATAATTAACTTGTATATTGTAAAATATTATACTTTATGTGCTACATAGTCCATTATTTCTTAAAAGTTACTTTTCTCACATCTAAAGCTAAATGTTTGTTGCTGTCCAGATTTTTAGTCCACTTCCACAAGTTATTTTAATATCATAACAAATGATTTAATTTACCAACTTTTTATATGTTATTATTTAGTGTCTTAGGGAACTTTTAGCATAAGTTTTATTATTTTTGATGTTATATAACTATTTTAATTATATTTTATAAATGTATGTATCAGTAACTTCAAATGAGTTTGCACACTGATTTTGTTTGACCTATTTGGGGTATCAAATATTCGAGTTTTTCTTTATATTTTACGGGGTTTTAAAGCTAACTCATTGAACTAAATTTAGAGAAAGAATCATTGCATTTGCATGCTTTATGAGGGAGCTATAATTACTTAAAGTTGCATGTAAAAATCTGCCAGCACTCTTTTCAATGCACACTTACCTTTGCATGTTTGGTTGGGAGGTCAAATCTTTTTGTTTTTCGTTGAAACTAGCTGCATTTAAAATATAACTCTTTAAATTAAATTCCAGAAGAAAAATCATGTATTTTAAAGGTTTTATGAAAGAGATATATCGGTTTAAATTCGAGTTTTATTCTGCTCAGCTAGTCTGTTTACACATCTAACTTGTGGGTAGGGTTTCGTGGGTCAAAACTCAATATTTTGGCATGAAATTAAATGGGTTGGAAAGATAAGACATAAAACTAACTTTGAGAAAAAGAATCATGTATTTTAAATGGTTAAAACTCATGATATGGCCGAATTAAGTACATGCATGCAATCTGCCAGATTTCAAAAATAAAAGTTTTGAAGGTTTTAAGTGTTCTAGCCATTTCTTTACATCCAATGGTTTAAATCTTTGCTTTTAACACTTATTTAGGATCATGCAAGATTATTTTTAGATCAAAATCATATATTAATTTTTATAAACACATGCATGTCATCAAACATCTAAGATTTGTAAGAAAAAGTTACATGCATGTACATCAAACTTTATGTTCTTGAGTTTTTGATGTATGGATCATGGATTACCACCTTTATTGGATATCTTGAAGACATTGGTGTGTAATCTACCATCTAGACACCTAAGTGCCTTTCATGGATAGAAAAACTCAAGAAACATGGAGAAAGATGCAAGAAAAACATAAGAAAAGTGCAAGAAATACAAGGAAATCGACTTACATAAGAATGTTGAAGAACACAAAACTGGACAGCCTCTTTGAAGATATATTTCGACTGACTTCCAGTTAAAGTTTGGGTGTTTTAAAGGTTAAATGTTGTAGAGGAAGTTGTTATGGTGATTTGGCAATTTGAATCACTAGATTTGGAGTTGTAGATCAAAAGTTATGAAGATTTTGGTGGAAGAATGTAAGTGTATGTGTGGAATCCGGATTTTAGAGATTGGAGAGAGTATTTTGAGTTTGCATGTGGGTTGTGTGGTTTAAATGAAGTAGAGGGATTGTTGTGGGAGTTTCCATGTATTCCTCATGATGACTAAGGATGAGTTAATAGAGTGTGTAAGTGGATGTGTAAGAGAGGTAAGGATGTTGCTTGTTTAAGAAAAGTCTTTGATTGATATGGGCATATAAGTAAAATCAAGAGGATGCATGTGGGGTGGGATATAAAATCTGCATTTTATTGGATTATTTATTATTATTATCATTATTTTGTATATTATATATGTATTTAAGTATTTGTTAGATATATGTCTAATAAAGGTTGTAAAATGATGTGTTAAATTAAGGTTATTTGCTCTAGTTTTTAGTTATGTTATCTTAAGTTAAAATTTACATTATTACATATAATTATAAGTTTTTTAACATTTATTATTACTCTGGTTGCGATTTAATATAAATTGTTGCACCTTGGAACTTTATAACACGACTAAAATGTTTATACGTCTTACTAGGGATTTCGAGCATGTTGTCAAGATACATATGATAACTAACACTTTTATTATTATAATTTAACCATAATAGATTATGTTTACTTACTAAAATTCATATTACAGTATTTAGTAGCAAACTTGAAAACCTAGTTTTTCACGGATGTCACACACCGTGTATGAAACATTGGGAAAGAAAGTCGTCTATAAGATGTCGTGGGATGAGTTCACTAGGATACTCAAAGAGAAGTTTTGTCCCGAGAGGGAATTGGAGGAGTTATTGGAAGAGTTTTTGCACTTCAAGAAAGGAAATTTGACCTTGGATGAATATACCAAGAAGTTCACGGGATATCTTCCGTTTGTATCAAGTACCTACCCAACCGAACGTAGTCGTGTAGTTCGGTTTGCTAATGGTCTCCATGGGAATATGAACTTGAGGTAAAGAGGGCGACTACTCTTGATGAGGCAATCAATGTCGCCCGAAGTGTTGAGAAGGTTAGTAAGAGAAGAGTTCAATAGAATAGTTAATGTATGAATTGTGTGTTTATATAATAATGTATATATATATATATATATATATATATATATATATATATATATATATATATATATATATATATATATATATATATATATATATATATATAATGAATGCAGGACCATGTGGTTATTGTGTATTGTTATAATATTATGTGATAAATAAGAAGTTGGTTTGCTAGTGCGGGTTGCATTAGGTCATGTATGAGTAGGAGATGCCTTCAATTTGTGGAATATGAGAAAGCTGATGCTTTTAGCAAGCAAATTTTTGTTGGTAACCAAGATATGGTAAACTTGTATGAAATTGGGAAATGAGTTGCGATAGAGAATCTAATACCGGTAATTGAGAATAAAAGTTATGAAATTGATCGATGTGACAAAAAGATGGTTGAAAGAATACTAAGGGATGGTATGAGTGACCAAATGATGGTCAAGAATCGGTAAAGGTCGGTGTGACCTTAAGTAAAGGTGCGACTCTCAGATTATTTGGGGAGAAACTGAAAGTTTGGAAAAACGGGAACGATTGTTAAGGAAACAATAATGAGTAGAACCGGAAGTGATAAGTTGGTAATGGTATTCCGTGAGTACGGAATTTGTTAATTTGGAAAAGTATGGTTGACTTTATGTAAAAGTCAAGATTAGTCAACTTGTGATTAGTGACTTGGTGAAAGATGGGCTTTAACTCTCGTTTTGAATGACTAGTGAATGATGAGAGCATGATGTATGGATTGTGGGTATGTTAAAAGGTTAATGGAATAATTAAAAGAGTTATAGTCGGATTATGCGACTTTGACCCGTTGGGTGTTTTTGAGTTGAATTTGGGAATCAGGTATATGATGGTTGATGAATCATAATTAAAGGTCGATGGTAAAGGAAATAATGACTAATGAAACCTTTAGCAAGTAAAGAAATTGTTAAAGTATAGTTGACTTTGTGCTTAAGTCAAAAGATTAGTCAATGTTGGGATATGATGACTTGGTCGAAGCTAGACATTGACTTTCATTTTGATTGATTAGCTAAGAGTAATTATTGGGTCATGTAGTTTCTATGTGTATGAAAGGATTTGTTAAATGATTGAAATTGTTATGGTTAAATTGTGCTGGTCAAATTGTGCAATTGTGCAATTGTTATGGTCAAATTGTTTGGGTACTAAAGGCTTAAGATTGATTTTTGACCCGTTCGGGCCTAACGGGGTTAAGCAAATGTTTAAATTCATATTGTCGGGTTAATTGAAATGGGAAAGTTCGATGGTAATAACAACAAGGGAATGAGAGCGGAATACTCGATTGAATGTGAATTGGAAATCTTCGAGTGATTCCGAGGACGGAATCCTTTCTAAGGGGTAGATAGTTATAACGACCCGAAATTATGAATCGAATAAATTATTGAAAAATATGATAAATAAGGATAAATCATTTAAAACACGTGGAAATTGGTTTCGTGTCATTTGGACATCGTATGAGAAAGTTATGGACGAAACCGAGTCGAAAGTTAGACCAAATCAGCAAGAAAATTAGACCAAGGGTACCAGCCATGCTCGAGAGGCGCGAGCCGAGGTCGAGCGGCGCGAGCTACGGTACAAAATTTGGAGTTCGAACAGAAGGTTGGTCGAGCGGTGCGAGGACCTTGTCGAGGGGCGCCAGCAAGTGTCTAGTGGCGCGAGAGGTTGTCGAGGGGCGCGAGTATCTGGGGCTGACCACTTCTGGCCGTGTCGAGCGCGCGACAAGGTGGTGGTCGAGCGCGCGAGGTCGTCTGGAGCATTAAATTCGGGTTTTGGCCATTAGATGCCAAACTTGAAACCCTAACTCTCTCTCTAAGTTCTTATACATATTTTGAGTGGAAAAGGTCGTTTGGAGCCGATTTTGGGGTCCAATTCAAGTGATTTTGCTTCCTTTGTTGAAGATTAAGTTAAATCTCTTCTTTCTCAAACTTTAGATGTAAGATTTGGGGAATTTGGTTAAATGAATGTTAACCCTAACTTTTGGGGTTTTCATGGATGATGAAATAGAGCATGTAGAACTCTTATCTATGATGTTTAAACATGGGGAAGCATATTTTTAACTTAGATCTATACTAGTTATGAGATGTATTTGGGGGAAAATGGTGGTTTGGACAACCTACCCTGGATATTTGGGGAAGATGATTATGGAGAGTGTAAATCACTCATAGCTAGCTTAGGAACTTTGTGTTCTTGCTAGATTTGGAATTTCATGATGTAAATCTTGAACTAGGGTTTGAGATTTCACCAAGTTGGATGAACTTGGTGGTTAGGAATGTTAATATGGGTTGATAAATGATGTCAAGTTATGGATGATAACTAGAAATGTGATGATTATGTTGATAGGTTGCAAGGACCTAAAGGTTGGAGATATTCCAAAGGCGGAAAGCAAGGATTCGTGTTGATAAACACGATATGGATTTAGCAATCGCTAAGTTGAGTACATGAGACTTTTAAAACTGGGTACATAGCAAATGGTTTTTGAAAATACATATGATGTTTTATGGGTCTTTATTATTAAATGATTTTAATAAAGATATGATTGAGAAGATGAGAAAAGGTAAATAGTAGACTATCTAAGTATGTCTAAAATGATTGATGATTTTGAAAGAGATCATGGTAATGAAAAGTGATTAATAACTAATTATTGATATGATGTAAAGGAGTATATTTTTATAATATGTGATTACTAGTGATGAAACTAGTTGATTTGATTATGTGAATACTAATTAAGATTAGTATGTGGCTAGATTGTATGATGGCCTTACGACATTGTTGATAGATGTGACATATAGTCACATGTAATAGTTATGACGGGCATACTGAAATAGGACAGGTACGTGGTAGATTCGGAGGCATTCTGGTTATCACGATATCTTTAAACTGATGGATTGGAGGCATTCTGATCACCGAACAAGATGTTGGATCTTACTGAATTGGAGGCATTCTGATTAGTAAGATAAGATGGGTCACCTTGCTTGGAAAAGGTGACAAAGGGGGTTCTACTGAATCGGAGGCATTCTGGTTAGTAGGACAGAAATGAGGTCTCGTTGGATTGGAGGCATTCCGAACAACTTGACGGGTCGAATAGGCTATGAATGAATGTGATAGGATTACTGAGGAGGTGATCGATGTATATGAATGTGTTAGGGTTACCACGGAGGTAACTAAAGTATATTTATATATATATATTTTTTAATATGTGCGATTATTTATATATTATTGTCGGGTCTAAAACCCATGTATCTCTCGAGACTATTTTGTCTCACGTACTACGTTTGTTTTATGACTATGTACTCTGGTACAGGTTTGAAGTGATAGAAGGTTGCAATAGAAGTGCCTTAGAGATGTTTAGCTCGGGAGCTCATAGGTAGATCCCGTTTGCCTATGGTTTTGATATACTTTGTGACACCGTATTTTTGTAAACTCTGATAAAGGTTTTAAAGTTTTTGTTAAACTATATTTTGGGGGAAATTGTGTTTTAAATGTTTTAAACAATGTTTTAAAAATACGGTTGTTACAACTTGGTATCAGAGCTATAGTTTATGTGAATTAGGTTGGATGTCCATCCTAGTCTTAGACTGTAGCAATAGGAATGTAAGATTCCTTGAGTTTGTTAGTTTGTAGAATAAATTAGCTAAGTCTCGGTGTGATACTCAGTGGGCAGTATTGGCCACTCAATATTAGAACTCAGTATTGGAAATCCAATACTGAGTGGAAGGACTGAGTTACATTCTCAAATGTAACTGACTAGATTAAATCCCTTCATCTTAGTCATTTTCCTTGTTCGGTCCTTCCGTTACTCCTTTGCCTCATCTTGTAAGATCTCTATATCTTTATAAATAGAGATCACTTGGCAAAGGAGTATACACCAATTTCCTTTTACTCGTTCATATCTTTTGTAATTGATCAAGTGGTATTGCTATTCTGCAGCATACGACAGTTAGTGGAATTACACATTTTACTCTAATATCGTGTTCATCACTTTAATTGTCTTAAGTTTAATTATAATATCAATTATACAAGTAATCCAGGGTTGTTGTGACCTAACAACTGGTATCAGAGAGGTTCAAAGTTATCTAGAACTTTGATGATCCTATAATCCTAATATTGTTTAATATAACTGGATCAATATAATTGTTGGATATGATGTTGAATACATGTATATGTATGTTTTGTAAAACATTCATACTGATCTAAGGATTCTACATGGAGATATGATTTTTTGAAGTTGCTGCAAAATTAGAGAAACGAAATTCTGAAAGCTGAATTTTACAAGTGAGTATATTTCACATGTTTTTCTCCTTTTAAACATATGAAATCATCTTAAACTGAGGAAATCCATAAGTTGATTGATTCTTTGAGGGGTTTCAAGTCAAAGATAAAATATACCGAACACTTTAAGGTGAAAGTATATGATTCAGGGGGAGAAAAACTCAATGCGATATATATTTTCTATTAATGTGAAGCTAAAGTTCTTGAAGCTAAAGTGTACATGCTAAATTATTCAAGGGGGTACGTGTCACACATTATTTTACAATCTTTTGAATCATTTCAAACTGAGGAAATCTACTAGTTGAATGATTCTTGGGATGTGTTTCATTTCAACTCAAATATACCGGACACTTTGAGGAGGAGTCAATGATTGTGGGGGAGAAAAGTTAATGTGATATATATTTTCTTGAAGTACTTAGTGAATAAAGAATATGAAAAGATCTCAAAAAGAATACCATACAAGACAATATCGTTATTATTTATTAGGTTAAACATATTCATTTGTTATCATCAGATAGGGGGAGATTGTTAGTGTAGAAAACCCGGTCAAACCTATTACTTTGTGAATCTGATGAAACAAGGAATATATAAGTTTAACTTATATAAATAATCTTAATGATACTCGTCTCATACGGAGTTGGTCGGTATGTGGTCATACTGAGTTGGTCAGTATGAGGGGATACCGAGTTCACGGACCGAGCTCCACAATCAGTGCATGATTTCCCATGATTCACTTTATTAGTCAAAGCCTTTAATCATGGGATGTAACCAATAAATCCCATTAAACATGGGATACACTTAATTAGAATTGGGAGTTACATATAGAATAGGGTTAATTGTAAAACCTCTATACATTATAAATAGATGTTTAGACTTCACTAGTTAGTATCCTTTTGGATCCCGGTTGATCATTTGTGTGGATCACCGGTAACCCAATTCTAAATGTAACACTTTGTGGAGTGTTCTTGGTTATTCCGCAACCAAGAACATATGTTATGACGTTTGTGCTTAATCAGATTAATCGTATGACGTATATTATCTTGTCTTTACCAATGTTATTAACAATATTGGGGTTCGTGGGTCCTAACAATTGGTATCAGAGAAGGTGATACTGATGCTACCACCGAGCCTATGCGTTCCCCTACCCAAGATGATCCAGAAGGGGACATAGGTGGTGATACTGAACCTCTTCCTTCCCCATCCAATGATAACAATAAGAGGGAGAAGAGACAAAGAGAAGGTGAGGTTGATCAACCTTAGCCATCTGCTCAGGGGGAGAAAAAAAGAAAATTGAATCAAGATCAACCTCCACAGCAACAAAAACAACATCAGCAACTTACTCATACTGAACCACTTCGGTTCCAGTATGAGAGAAGAAGACAAAGAGGGAAGTCAGTCCTGCAACAACTTGAAGAACCATCTGAGCCATCTGCTCAGGGGAGACTGACCAACCTCAGCAAGTTGATACTGAGTCTCCTGCTCAAGAGGAGAACAACTTGCAGATCATTGTCAATAGGCCTTTTGTCTCGCCCATTGCTGATGATGAAGATGAAGAACCCAATCCAGTGCCATCTCAGAACTTCCTTAATTTTGCACTGGATGTGGCTGATCAAGAAAGCTCTTCATCATCATCCTCCGATGATGAAGAGCCCCCAAAACAACCACACTCTCCTCATGATGAAGTGGCTTCTAGGGCTCCTAGAAGGCCAATAACTAGAAGAATGACAAGGGTAGTCATGTCCTCTGAATCAAGTGAGGAATCTAATCCAGCTCCTTTAATCACCAAACCTAGAAGATCTGTTCGTGATACTGAGGAGGTTTCCAGAATGACTGCTCAAGAGATTGAGGATGAGGCTCAAAAGCTCTTTCCTATCAAAGAAGAAGATCCAGATACTGATACTGAGGCTAATGTTCCATCAACATCTCACAGAATAAGAAGAAGAGGAGATGATCTTCTACAACAGTATTGGAACATAGTGGCTCAAAGAACAAGGTATAGGGAGAACAGAATGGGTATGTTGAGAAACATAACATTTCTCAGTGTGAGGGACATATACTGGCTAAACATTGATGTCAACAAAATCAAAGTCAAAACTGTTTATAGGTCCATAGTTGCATTCTGCACTCGACCAGTCAGTCCTCCCATGAAGATCTTCCTTCATGATATCCAGAATATGGATTCCAAGACTGGATCAAGATTACCAGACTGATAAAGGAGTTTCGATCAAGATCTTCAGAAGCCTAAGTAATGTTAGATGAAATATGGGCTGTTGCTACAGTATGCTTTGAGAAAGGCATATTATATCAAGGGGATTACATGGCACTCAGTGTGATGACTGAAGCTTACAAGAACCATAAACCTGAATGCCTTAACACATTCAGATTTTTTAACACATACCCTGTACCTCCTAATCTTGTATTTCAGGACCAAAAGAGCACCATATATCCAACCTCTGGATATATGTATACTGACCCAGAAGATAGGGAGTGCTTTATCACTGAAGCAGATATGCCAAAAGCTCCTATCAGTCATCTGGTTGGACTGAAGTGGATGATAACAAATGAGGAGGACTCTTGGTTCAGAAAGAAGATTTTTACTGTGCTTAATAACAGAAAAGATGAACTAAAGAAGAGAGAAGAGTTCATCCATATCAAGCAAGAGGTCTTTTATGAGCATGAATCCATCAACAGCGGATGAAGAAGAAGATTCAACTGTTTTGATGAAGAAGAAGACTCTGCTGTCTTCTTATCCTTTGTTGTGTATTTAATTCTCTTTGTAATATTGTCTTGTTATCATTAGATAGGGGGAGATTGTTAAGGCAAAAAGCCTTACCCCATTAGGATCTTAGGATAACAAGACAACCTAGACTAGCTTAGATTAGTTTGTAGAATAAATTAGCTAAGTCTCAGTGTGATACTGAGTGGGCAGTATTGGCCACTCAGTATCAGAACTCAGTATTGGAAATGCAATACTGAGTGGAAGGACTGAGTTACATTCTTAAATGTAACTGACTAGATCAAATCCCTTCATCTTAGTCATTTTCCTTGTCCGGTCATTCCGTTACTCCTTTGCCTCATCTTGTAAGATCTCTATATCTTTATAAATAGAGATCACTTGTCAAAGGAGTATACACCAATTTACATTTACTCGTTCATATCTTTTGTAATTGATCAAGTGGTATTGCTATTCCGCAGCATACCACACTTAGTGGAATTACACATTTGACTCTAATATCGTGTTCATCACTTTAATTGCCTTAAGTTTAATTATAATATCAATTATACAAATAATCCAGGGTTGTTGTGACCTAACAATAGCTATGACGGGTAGACTGAAATAGGACAGGTACGTGGTAGATTCGGAGGCATTCTGGTTATCACAGTATCTTTAAACTGATGGATTGGAGGCATTCCGATCAGCCAACAAGATGTTGGATCTTACTGAATTGGAGGCATTCTGATTAGTAAGATAAGATGGGTCACCTTACTTGGACAAGGTGACAAAAGAGGTTCTACTGAATCAGAGGCATTCTGGTTAGTAGGACAGAAATGGGGTCTCGTTGGATTGGAGGCATTCCGAACAACTTGACGGGTCGAATAGGCTATGAATGAATGTGATAGGATTACTGAGGAGGTTATATATGAATGTGTTAGGGTTACCACGGAGGTAACTAAAGTATATATATATATATATATATATATATATATATATATATATATATATATATATATATATATATATATATATATATATATATATATATTCTAATATGTGCGATTATTTATATATTATTGTCGGGTCTAAAACCCATGTATCTCTCGAGACTCTTTTGTCTCACGTACTACGTTTGTTTTGTGGCTATGTACTCAGGTATAGGTTTGAAGTGATAGAAGGTTGCACTAGAAGTGCCCTAGAGATGTTTAGCTCGGGAGCTCATAGGTAGATCCCGTTTGCCTATGGTTTTTATATACTTTGTGACACCGTATTTTTGTAAACTCTGATAAAGGTTTTAAAGTTTTTGTTAAACTGTATTTTGGACAAAATGATAATGTTCCAAATTGTATTTTAAATGTTTTAAACAATGTTTTAAAAATACGGGTGTTACAACTTGGTATCAGAGCTATAGTTTAAGCGAATTAGGTTGGATGTCCATCCTAGTCTTAGACTGTAGCAATAGGAATGTAAGATTCCTTGACTTTGTTAGTTTGTAGAATAAATTAGCTAAGTCTCAGTGTGATACTGAGTGGGCAGTATTGGCCACGCAGTATCAGAACTCAGTATTCGAAATCCAATACTGAGTGGAAGGACTGAGTTACATTCTCAAATGTAACTGACTAGATCAAATCCCCTCATCTTAGTCATTTTCCTTGTCCGGTCCTTCCATTACTCCTTTGCCTCATCTTGTAAGATCTCTATATCTTTATAAATAGAGATCACTTGGCAAAGGAGTATACACCAATTTACTTTTACTCGTTCATATCTTTTGTAATTGATCAAGTGGTATTGCTATTCTGCAGCATACCACACTTAGTGGAATTACACATTTGACTCTAATATCATGTTCATCACTTTAATTGTCTTAAGTTTAATTATTAAATCAGTTATACAAGTAATCCAGGGTTGTTGTGACCTAACAACTGGTATCAGAGGGGTTCAAAGTTATCTAGAACTTTGATGATCCTATAATCCTAATATTGTTTAAGATCAAGTCTTTTTCATAATAAAGAACTATGAAGAATTTTCGTCATATTCTGCGCACGGGTAGAAGAAATAACGGATCTCCTTCGTTAACGGTCGAATCTTTGTGAAATTTGAACATGAGGTTCTCAACACCCAGACACACAATCTGACCGTTCAGAATTATAATTCGAGTTTCTGGTAGAGAGATATGCATGATGCAAAAAGTCAGATTCTTTGCTTTTTATTCCTTACTTTCTGGGCAGCCATGGTAGAAAAATTAAATCTCTTTCTTCAACCTTCTAAAAAGCGTGAAATTTGGACAGAAGATTCCCCATAATGTGTTTAACGTTTTCACTGTTCAGATCTTCAAAAGGAATCGTTCATTGAGAGATATATATTTTTGATGATTATTGACGAATATTTATGGTATGTTTTAATTCTGCACAATTGTGTTAACACGGCTATTGTATCTTCTTTAACCGTTGGATCTTCATAAATTTTACTCGGTAAAACATACATGTACTCGGTATCAAAATTTCAGAATTTTTAGATGCGTATACCGAGAGATACAAATTTTCAAAGTTGATGCTATTCTGATAATGACTGTCTCATACCGAGTGGTCAGTATGAGACTGCTGTGATCGTTTCAACTGTTGGATCAATATAATTGTTGGATATGATGTTGAATACATGTATATGTATGTTGTGTAAAACATTCATACTGATCACAGGATTCTACATGGAGATATGATTTTTTGAAGTTGCTGCAAAATTAGAGAAACGAAATTCTGAAAGCTGAATTTTACAAGTGAGTATATTTCACATGTTTTTCTCCTTTTAAACATATGAAATCATCTTAAACTGAGGAAATCCATAAGTTGATTGATTCTTTGAGGGGTTTCAAGTCAAAGATAAAATATACCGAACAGTTTAAGGTGAAAGTATATGATTTAGGGGGAGAAAAACTCAATGCGATATATATTTTCTATTAATGTGAAGCTAAAGTTCTTGAAGCTAAAGTGTACATGCTAAGTTATTCAAGGGGATACGTGTCACACATTATTTTACAATCTTTTGAATCGTTTCAAACTGAGGAAATCTACTAGTTGAATGATTCTTGGGTTGTGTTTCATTTCAAATCAAATATACCAGACAGTTTGAGGAGGAGTCAATGATTGTGGAGGAGAAAAGTTAATGTGATATATATTTTCTTGAAGTACTCGTGTTCACCTTTTTGTTATATAACTATTTCCACAATTCCAATTTCAAACGATCGACTCCACAGTCGAACGATATTTTCTTAGGGATCGACCCTAACATACTCGCACTTTACGGTCTCAAAAGACTAATCATGGACATCATATGGAAACATATGGTCCTACTAGCATAGCTTAAGACTAGGGAGCCCAAACCTACCTAATTCACTTAAACTATAGCTCTGGTACCAAGTTGTAACTCCTCAATTTTTCAAAACAATTTAAAAATCATTAAAATACAATTTCCATTTCATTCAAAAATATGGTTTAACAAAAACCTTTGGAAATATTATCAGAGTATTAAAATCCGGTGTTACAAAGAAAATATCATAACCATAGGATAACGGGATCTACCTATAAGCTCACGAGCTAAACATATCTAGGCCACCTCTATCGCGACCTTCTAATCCTTCAATCTCGAACCTGAGTATATAGCCAAAAAGAAAGTAGTACGTGAGACAAAATAGTCTCGTGAGATACATGGGTTTTCGACTCATTCTCAAATATAATAAAAATCATGCTCCTTTCTTTTCTTTATTCACTTATTAATTATCAATTTATATTCTTATCGTTTATTCATATTTACTAGTAAGCTAACCGTAAGCTTACCCATCACATAATCACATACATGCAAGCTATCCATAAGCTTACTCATTTTATCACATACGCAACGCGTCATCCCGAAGAAAACTCCCCCGATGTGGGTTATCATCACACGATCACATGGTAATTGGGGTTCTCCCAAACTTACCAAGATCACCAACTCCCCCGTCTCGCGGGTTATCGTAATCCCCCTTTTTATCGGGTTATCATAGTCCCCCTATTGTCGAGTTATCGTTCACATAGATATACTACCCTTGCGCAGGGAGGTACCGCCCGAAGTAGCAATCTCACTCCCCCATAAATGGGTTATCATTATCCGGATACTTTTGTTACACACATTGAATTTCATCAAATACGGGCCTATGCCCCACCAATTCATAATCAAAAATAAATTAGAATACATCTATTCTAATATAATCTTATTCTCATTTAACATAATCATATTTCATATGTCTTTTATCATTATTATCGTCATATACTTTACCATTTAATTCACTAATAAGATTCACTTCTTATTATTCATAATCATAAATATTTTATCTCTACATCGACTAGAGTATATATATAATACTAGTCACTTCATACTTATCCTCTTAACAATTCAATCATTGCCTTTATTAGTATAGTTTACTACCAATACTCGATACTTAAAATCATTGTTATTAGTTTTACTAATACATATTATTAATAAACCAAATATCATACTTTCTTAATCATTATCCTTATTCATACACCTTATTAATAAAGAACCATTAGTCAATTTTCTTTATCATAAACTCTTTTGAAATCATCTATCATTTTAGACATACTTAAATAGTTTATTAATCACATTTTCTTATCTTTTCAGTCATATCTTTATAAAAAACATTTATTAATAAAAACTCATAAAACAACATGGTTTTCAAAATCATTTGCTATGTACCCATTTTAAAAGTCTCATGTACTCACCTTAGCGAATCTAAATCCAAATCGTGTTATCAACACGAATCCTTGCTTCCCACCATTGGAGCACCTTCAATCCTTAGGTCTTCTTGACCTATCATCAACATATCCACATACTCTAGTTATTATCCATAAATAATCACTAATCAAACCAAAATAACCTTCTTAACCACCAAATTCATCTAACTTGGTGGAATCTCAAACCCTAGTTCAAGATTTCCATCATCAAAAACCAAATCCAACAAGAACAACTCTTCTTAAGCTTACAAAGAGTGTTCTACACTCATCTTAGTCATCTTCCCCAAAGATAACTTGGTAGGTTACCCAAACCACCATGTTTCCCCCAATAAAGTTTACAACTAGCTAGATAACATCAACAATCAAGAAATCTTACCATTGATGTTTGAATCTCCAAAGATGATGAAGATTTGAGCTATAAATCATCAAAATCGCCCCTTTCTATCTCTAAAACGGCTGCACACTTCAAGGGTTTCAAAAATGAGAAAACCCTATTTTTTCCCATTTTTATGCTGTCCATACCATATTCGCACCACGAACTTTATTCTTCGCGACACGAAGTTCGGCGGGGCTGTCTTCGCGTTCAGCATGATCGCGAAAACAAGTTTCTGTTTCACTTCGCGATACGAACCCAAATCTTCGCGACACGAACTTGCGCAGGTCTACACTTTCACTTCGCGACACGAACAATAGTCTTGGTTGCATATCTTTGAAATCTTCTTCTTTACTAAAAGCTGGAACTGAGTAATAAATCGTTGAAAAGCGAAAACAAGTAATAAATCTTTAGTAATAAATCTTTAGTAAAAGCGAAAACAAGTTTGTTGAAGTATCAGCTTCAGCTTTTGATGATCGGAGAAAATAATACTTTTAATTGGATTTTCAACCAATAGAAATTCTTTCGGAAGACTTCAAGGAAATCGACGAAATGTAGACCCATTGGTAGAGCGGTTAACAGCGGAAGTCATTTCTTGAAGTTGTGGCTTTGTCAATTTGTTGCTGATCCTTGGTATCTGATATTTGCCGATGTCGTAGACGTGCGGTATTTTGATTTATTTTAGATTTTCTGACCGTTGTTGATAATGTTGGAGTGCGGTCATAGAATCCCTTATCTGATATATTGACTGTTGTTGATGAGAACGGAGTACAGTCCTCAGATCCTCTATCTGACATAGTGACTGTTGATAAGAATGGAGTACAGTCGTCAGATCTTCGCACAAGAATGTACTAGGGTAACCCAAGATCACATAGATTGCCTGTTAGCACAACAGTTACAGAAACTGTGTGACCTACGTTCAGAGTTGGCTTTGATGTTAGCACTGGTAGGATTTCCATTCAATCATCGTGGAATACCAATAATTTTTGGTATCACTATGAATGTTCCGACAATATCACTAAGATATGCTTGGTAGAGTGCCTGTGTCCTATAGAAATTTAATTTGGTTCTAGACTCTATTTGTGGACAAAAGAAGGCGCGGACTGGAGGTGGGTCCTCTTTTTCAATATCAACAATCTCCAAATGAGATGTCGATAGTGTACGTGGTTATCTCCGTGATTTTGAAACAAGTACTTTTTGTACTTGAGTGGTCAGTGGGGTTGTGCATTGCATCACTGGGTCCATGATGACTTTATCAGAAAGCAACTCATGCAGTCTGATATAGACGTGGTTACCCGGATTTTGTTCGGTTTAGGGAGGGTTTTCCGTTTTCTTTAATCCTTTCACACACACTCCTCACTCAAGCTCACTTTTTCATTTTCAACCACACCCTCGTTTTATTTTACCATGTGATAAGCTGATTTGCACCCCATACTTCATACCCCCTCACAATTTTTTTAACTCAGCGCACCCCAATCAAGATCCCACGATACTTGATTCTGCTCACCTAGACCTAGGGATCCTCACTTTTTAGTTCCTATATTGTCGGTGGCTCCGGGGAAGATCATGCTGGATATAACAGATCATAGGAGTAATTTGAGAGTGGACTATTACACTCACGTGCAATATAATCAGCATTTTAAGATGTTGCTTTTTAAGTGGTTCACATGGATTTTTCATCGGAATTTTATTTTTTTCCGGTATAAATTGTTGCATGTATGGTTGGTGAAGTTAAGGCACAACAACTTGTTCTTTTTAGGTAACACCGGACTCACATAGAGTATCCATTTGCACACGGTATGAATCGGTAGGCGTTTTCACAACCATTATAGATTATCCATGATATGATTTAAAGCTATTAAATCATATAGTAATTGGATAATATTTTTGTCTAATTAATAATTAAAGGTATACAACACAAGTATATATTTCGTGTATATCTATACCGAAATCTATAAGTGTATAATAACAAGGTATTTGATAATTAAGTGTGACAATAATAAACTAGTAAAACTATAAGGGATAAATGTGTAAAAGGAAGTTTAATTAAGAAGTTAATCTTAATTAAACTAGAAGGGTTTTAAGTGTAAGATTTTCTATCATATATAGAAGGCTTAAGGCTTAAACCTAATGCTTGATCCTTACACCTTATACACGAAATCCCCTCTCCCTAGTTCCCTTCGATCCGCCGAGCACCAACACAAGAACACAAGCTTGTGTTCTTCGTGTTCTTCGTTCGTTCTTCGTGTTCTTCGAGTTTCGAAGAACAAGTTCATTGCTAAGATCAACTAGAAGGTCGCTCGATTTGTTCATCATCAGTGGACTATCTTAAGCAAGCAATAAGCTATGTTTTGGGAAACCCTTTTCTCCCTCTCCCCTCTTGTTCGAATTCGACCAAAGAACCCTAGGGTTCTTTGGTTGATGGTCGACGAACCACACAAGCATTGTGTGTGGTCGAGTTCTTCAAATAAGGTTTCTTTCTTGTTAATCAAGTTTGATTTCCAAGTTCCTATAATCCTTTAGGGTTTAAGGATTAGGTTTAATCTTAGTTCCGCTTTTAGGAATTAAATCAGCTAGTTGGTTTTAACCGGTCAAGAACACCATCATGTTCTTACCAGTATGGTTCGAACCGAGTAATAGGTGGACGACCCAAGTGGTCGATCAATGTTATGAAACCCTTCAGTGGCATCAGAGAGATGGTTTAGAAATCTAAACAAGATTAACAAAGGTTTTATGTTTGTTTAATTTCCAAGTTTTATTTTTTCGTTCCTTCTTTTTTTTTCTTCCCATGGATTTCGAATGAGGGTTAAAGAATCCTAGACCAAGAATGTTAAACAGTTTCGTTTAATTGGTTATAAGGATTCTAAACCCTAGTAATTTCGAAAACCAAGAAAGAACCCTAGGACCAAGAACATTAAACTAGTTTAATTTAATTGGTCAAAAAGGCTTCTTTCCCTAACCCTTGTAATTTTGAAATTACCAAGAACCCTAGGATCAAGAATGTCAAAATTTTTGGTCAAAAGGATTCTTTCCTTATTACTTGATCTTCAAAATCTAGGACCAAGTATGTTAAACTAAGTTTTGGTTTAATTGGTCAAAAATGATTCTTTCCCTTTCCTCCCTAGATTTCGAAAATTAGGAGGATACTTGGACACCAAGTTTGATTAAACTAGTTTAGTTTAATTGGTAGAAAAATTTACTAGGCTTAAGGAAATATTCGAAAATCCCTAGAAGTAATCTAGGACCAAGAACATTAAACTAGTCTAGTTTAATTGGTTGATATGAATAATCAAGAACATAATCAAGACCTAGAAAGTTAAACAAGTTTATGTTTAATGAGGTTTGATTATTGTTTTAATGAGTTTATTAAAACTAGTTCTTCAAATCTAGAAATCTAGACAAATTTTGTTTAGAAGATTTAAATGAATAAGTTTAAATAAAATTATTAAAGTTATAATCTATCCTAGAATTTAAACAAAGTTTAATAATTGTTTAAATATGATAAATTAGGATTAATCTTTAACTAAGAGATGTTATTGATAAAAAATATTGAAACCTAGTTTTAATTGATCAAGAACGAGATAAGGGTTTAATTAATTAAATTTAATTAAGGATAACACAGAAGTGTAAATTTTAAAGTCTTAAAATTAACAAGGTATATTTATATTATGTATAAATTTAATTGTTCCCTAACCCTTGTAATTTCGAAATTACCAAGAACCCTAGGATCAAGAATGTCAAAAATTTTGGTCAAAAGGATTCTTTCCTTATTACTTGATCTTCAAAATCTAGGACCAAGTATGTTAAACTAAGTTTTGGTTTAATTGGTCAAAAATGATTCTTTCCTTTTCCTCCCTAGATTTCGAAAATTAGGAGGATACTTGGACACCAAGTTTGATTAAACTAGTTTAGTTTAATTGGTGGAAAAATTTCATAGGCTTAAGGAAATATTCGAAAATCCTTAGAAGTAATCTAGGACCAAGAACATTAAACTAGTCTAGTTTAATTGGTTGATATGAATAATAAAGAACATAATCTAGACCTAGAAAGTTAAACAAGTTTATGTTTAATGAGGTTTGATTATTGTTTTAATGAGTTTATTAAAACTAGTTCTTCAAATCTAGAAATCTAGACAAAATTTTGTTTAGAAGATTTAAATGAATAAGTTTAAATAAAATTATTAAAGTTATAATCTATCCTAGAATTTAAATAAAGTTTAATAATTGTTTAAATATGATAAATTAGGATTAATCTTTAACTAAGAGATGTTATTGATAAAAAATATTGAAACCTAGTTTTAATTGATCAATAACGGGATAAGGGTTTAATTAATTAAATTTAATTAAGGATAAAACAGAAGTGTAAATTTTAAAGTCTTAAAATTAACAAGGTATATTTATATTATGTATATATAATTTTCGGAAAATTTTAAAATATTTTAAAAGTGATTTTAAAAGATAAAATAGTTTGTACGTATTTTAATTAATCTTAGTTAAAATACACATGTACAAAATTAGGTGTAATATTCTTATTAAGAATGTTATAAGGTTTTAAAGAAATAAATTATACATATAATAGTTAAAATATTCTTATGTAAATACAAAATTAAGTGGTACAGAATATATATATATATATATATATATATATATATATATATATATATATATATATATATATATATATATATATATATATATATATATATATATATATATATATATATATATATATATATATGTTATTTTGATCATTTAGTTTTAATATTATAATAACTAGAAAATTTGTATTAAGTTATAATTAAACTAGAAATGTAAAAAGTTGTAAATAACTAGAAATTGTACAAAGTAAGGTTTTATTATAATTAGATAATAATACGAAAGTTATAAATATTATATTGTATAAAGTTATAAGTAATTATAACTAGTTATTTATACAAAGTATATTATGAGTTACGTAAAGTACTAGATTGATGATCAAGGGTTAAATAACATAGGAAATTTAAGAACCTATATTTAACGAAGTCTAAGTTGAATATAAGAATGGTTCAAACAAACTAAGATTATTATATATAGTTTTTATATAATAAGATTATTAGTGTTCACCAAGTTCAAACTAGTGAATGTGTTCATGTTCAAATTCCATCATGGTTGTTGGAATTAGTGGGAGTTACACAAGAAAATCGCATAGTTTGTAAATGTGTCCCTAGGACATATTTTGGAGAATCTAATAAGTAAATGTTTAATTTTATTATTAAACATAGAAAAACTAGTTATGTTAAATTAGAGTTATGACTTGTGTTCGTAAGTCATAAAGAATTAAAATCTCTATTTTAAAGTTTAACATAGGGTTTAAAGTTTTTCAAGTGAATAAAACAAGTACGTTTTATGAAGATAAGGTTTTTCACAAAACTTAGTAATATCTTTTTGTACACCTCGTTTTAGGTATACAAGTAAAATCAAACAAATTTAAAACTTAGAGTTTTAAAGGTAATTTTAGAAAGGCGTCTTGTGGAATTAAGTACACGAATCGCGAGTCTTTTAAAATTAAGGATTAAAATTGGATTAAGGTTTAAGTTTAGTTTAGACTTAAGCAAACCCAAGAAAATCTTAGATCGAAGTACTATCCACCTAATGGAACACCTCGCTTGTTAAACGATATTCATATTGTAAGGAGAAAGAACCTTAGATATGGATTTAAATCATTGTGAGTGTTACGGTGCGTAAGGTTCTGTGATAATCAGGAGTCCCGGCGCAGAGCATCGCATTATTTTAGATGGTCTGATCTACTTTGGTGATAATCGGGAGTCCCGGCGCAAAAAGTACTTGAGTAGAATAAACATACTAGACTTTATTGCAACTTAGAAATGTACGATTAAAATTGTACAAAGTTGTAATAAGTTATAATTCTAAAGATTCTACGCCCCCTACGAAATGTGTCAAGTCTTGATACGATCGGTAAGGATGTTACCTACCAGAAACAACATGTCTCGTCGGGAAGTGCCCAAACCTTGCGGCGAGAATGTGATATATGGATCCTAGGCCTAAAATATTAATTAAGGGTATATAATATAATTTAGAGAATTTTTATTGATGATTACTAATTAAACTGGGTTTGATTTGTAGATGGTAGCAACAACCACAACGACAAGTACCAACAATCTCTCACTTCGCTCGATCCTCGAAAAGGACAAGTTGACTGGGTCAAACTTTCTCAATTGGGAGCGCAATCTTCGTATTGTACTCAGGCATGTCTTGGAAAGAGCAGTACCAAATGTCCCTGCCGCAAATGCCCGAGCTGAAACGAGGCAAGCTTATGATAAGCATGTCAGTGATGCATTCGATGTGAGCTGCCTAATGCTCGCCACCATGAGTCCTGAATTACAAGCGCGACTTATGGATGTGCCTGCATTTGAGATGATCCAGCAACTAAGGGATTCATTTCAAGAGCAAGCTCGCACTGAGAGGTTCGACATCAATCGAGCCTTCAACTCGTGCAAGATGGTCAAAGGAACACCGGTGAGTGCCCACATCATTAAAATGAAAGGGCACATGGATCACCTCGCTAGACTTGGTCACCCCATTCTGTTGCAGATGGCAACGTATACTATACTCAATTCGTTGTCTGATGACTACAAGCCTTTTGTGGTCAACTATAACATGTATAATATGGAGAAATCCATTGCTGAGCTACATTCTATGCTCAAGACATCTCTCTTGAGTTTGGGATCAAATTCTAAAGATGTTCTGATCATTGGTAATGACAATGGCAATGGGAAGAAGAAGAGAAACAAGCATGGTGGGAAGGGTAAGACCAATCCCAACCAAGCAATGCCAAATGGTAAAAGTGTCAAACATAAGGTCAAGAAGTCGAAGCCTAACACTGCGAGGACCGAGAATCAGTGCTTCAAATGTGGCGAGGCTGGGCATTGGAAAAGAGATTGTCCAAAGGTTGCCGGTGGTGGAGGACTTTCTAGTTCTTCAGGAAACGCCACTGAACTTCTAAATCACTTTAAATTACTTGTAAAGTACATTACGAGTAATCTAACCTTTGCAATCGTTTATTGCAGGAGGGAATGGAAAGTGATGGTGACCGACATCAGATGGAGATGATCCCACGAGCACCACTTATTTTGATTCAGTATTTTGGATTCGGTAAAACAATTTTCATTTTTAGTTGTTTTTGAACAAAATACATTTTTCTATTTTATGAAAAATTTCGGTTTTTAAGTTTATCATCATTGAATCCATGGTTGAATTATATTGTGTGTGCATGTGTGTTGATTATACTAGTCAAGTTTTATGACTAGATTATAAAGTCAAGTATTGACTTAATAATGAACTCATTATATTTGTTTGATTGTTGTGTAGATATCTTAATAGCTCAAATTACTTAGATACTAGTAATTAGAAAGTTTTTCTAATGAAAATATTAAGAGTTTTATGGAAAGCATAAAGTTCAAAAGTACATTGAACTTATTTAAAACATCCTAAGTAATGGTTACTTATGATAGTAAGTTTTAAAGTATTAGTCTTAAAATAGTATGATTATATTGGATATAATCAAAGATAGACTTTAAAGAGTATTATTACAAGTCTTTCATACTTGTGAAAAAAGAATTTAATGAAGTCATAATTCCTTAATAGGAATAATTGGATATTCGTAGAATCCAAGGAAAATGACTTTGACATTAAATGAACTCTTAAAAGGTAAGAACTATATTAAAGTATTTAACAAACAAAGGTATTATTGCAAGTCTTTTATACTTGTAATAAATACAATATTTGATCAAGTCATAATTCCCTAATAAGAATGATGGATATTTGAGAAATCTAAGAAATGACTTTGGCATTAAATGAAGTTCTTAAAAATACTAATACACTTAAGAATTAGAAGTATCGTTTCAAGTGTCTTATACTTGTTAGATACGCTGATCAATGAAAGTCATGAATCCCTTAAAAGGAATGATGGATATTCGTAAAAATTTAAAGGATGACTTTAATAATTGATTAATTCTTAAAGGTTAAACTATAAGGTTTTGACTAGGTCAAAGTAATAGTTTAAGTGATGCTTAAATTCCATAAATTTAGTGGGAGCTATGACTAGCGTATTCATTAGAGGTATTAATGAATATAGTAAGTTAGTAGGATATTAATAACAAGGTTTTACCAAATCGTTTGCCAAAGAGTTAAGAGAAATAATAAATGATCATTAATTAGACTATTGCAAACCTAATAGCGTGATCACATGTCTTGTGATTAATTATTGCATATCTAATAGGTTGTTCACACTCCAATGGATAACATAATCATTTAAGGAAATTTCTTTAACTAGCAACAAGATATCTACAAATCAAATAAATAAAAGAGGCTTTAGTTACAAGGTGAATTTTATGAATTCGAGAAACTAAGAAGTGATTTTCCAATACTTCTATGTTTACCGAATTGCATAAAAAGGCAAGACTAGAATATGTTCTAGAATGTTGCAAGAACAAAATCTAGCAAAGACAGAAGTAATAGTGTTTTTCCAACACTTGACTTATGTCTTTAGCTTAACAGGAATGACTAGATCAGTGATAAAGTTACACGTAAAATTGTAAAAGCTATTAAGTAATCAAGACGAACGAAAGGAATAAGTAATGATGTAGTAATAATTCTGTATCCATGTCGAGTGAGGAATAGTACATGAGTTAGTATCATTGTTATTCAAGACTTTGTATGTTTTACAATATCCATGAATAAACGTCTATTTATTCAAAAGATATAATTCGTGACTACTCGTCTTGGTGGGAACCTTGACGGGGAAGTTAACATCATCGCGGTATTTGGTGGAGATTCGAGTTCTCTCGAAGATAGCTACAACAAGTTTGTTGTGGACCAAATATCGGTGATATTCTGTTGGAGGCTCGACGAATATTGGATTGACCACCGTGACAATACTTTGTGGTTGAAAAGTTCAAAAGTATTGTTCACTAGGATTGTCCTTAAGCTTGAGGTATTTGGTTTGTGATACAATGACTAATGTACTTTGGTTCGTCTTAGACAAGCTTGAAATATGGTTGTCATACGAGGCCTTACTGGGTACAGAGGAAGTTGTATTTTGAATCGAAATATAACAAGATGGTAATTGCACCTCCTTTTTAGGAGAGATATTTATGGGTCCTTTGACATGATAAGAAAACTGGAAAGATCATGGCCATGCCCAAACGAACTGATTTGTTCTTTGTCGTTTATCACAACAGTTTGAATCAAGAAGTCATGAAATGATTTCGAATACAGGAGTTGATATTTTCTACCATGCTCGTATTCGCTATCACAAATATCGTGCTGCAAGGGATGAACCTAACAACGTTGCCCAAGAAGTAGAGACATGGTGTTCTTTACTAGGAGACGCTATTAAGAGTTTTTCGAAACTATACCTGGGTTACATAAGCTGTTTTTATGGGGTTGGTTACCTACATGCCCATCTAGAAGGCCACTGTAGCTCGTGTCATTAAGATAAAGGTTACGAACTTGCACAAGTGGGGGTCTGTTGGAATTATGTGCACAGTTAGGCAACCTATGATGATACATCCATGCCTACGACACACTTAAGGGTCACATCGGTGAGTGCATGTAATACGAGCAGGATATGCAATGATACTACGAAGAGGAATGATTCATAATAGTCATTATGAATTAGTTAAGTATTAAGTTAAGTTTAACTTATTACTAGATTAGTTTAACTAACTAATTAATACAAGTATTTGTACATTTATCAGTTGAGTAAATATACAATGTGTTAATTATAGATTATCCATGATATGATTTAAAGCTATTAAATCATATAGTAATTGGATAATATTATTATCTAATTTATTATTAAAGGTATAAAACACAAGTGTATATTTCGTGTATATCTATACCGAAATATATAAGTGTATAATACCAAGGCATTTGATAATTAAGTGTGACAATAATAAACTAGTAAAACTATAAGGAATGAATGTGTAAAAGGAAATTTAATTAAGAAGTTAATCTTAATTAAACTAGAAGGGTATTAAGTGTAAGATATTCTATTATATATAGAAGTCTTAAGGCTTAAACCTAATGCTTGATCCTTACACCTTATACACGAAATCCCCTCCCCCCTAGTTCCCTTCGATCGGCCGAGCACCAACACAAGAATACAAGCTTGTGTTCTTCGTGTTCTTCGTGTTCTTCGTTCGTTCTTCGAGTTTCGAAGAACAAGTTCGTTGCTAAGATCAACTAGAAGGTCGCTCGATTTGTTCATCATCAGTGGACTATCTTAAGCAAGCAATAAGGTATGTTTTGGGAAACCCTTTTCTCCCTCTCCCCTCTTGTTCGAATTCGACTAAAGAACCCTAGGGTTCTTTGGTTGATGGTCGACGAACCACACAAGCATTGTGTGTGTTCGAGTTCTTCGAATAAGGTTTCTTTCTTGTTAATCAAGTTTGATTTCCAAGTTCCTATAATCCTTTAGGATTTAAGGATTAGGTTTAATCCCAATTCCGCTTTTAGGGATTAAATCAGCTAGTTAGTTTTATATTGGTTTATTAGTCTTTTTATCAAAATAAACCTTTTTGCCATTTTTATCAGTTTTAATAATCAAATTTACACCATTAACAGTGTGATTAACTGGACGGTAAATTGCAGCATCATAAACAATACCATAAAGTTGTTTCGGAGAAGTAAACTTTGTAGAGTTATTACATTTATTTTGAACAGAAAAAGAAGAAACTACAGACGTAAGAGGACTAGACTTCTTAAGCAGGCTAGGCTTCTTAAGCATACTAAATCCAGTCTGAATAGACTTCTTGGACTGCTTCGCTCTTGTGACTCCATCCAAATTCATAGACTTCTTCTTTTGGGACTCTAATTTTGTATCTGCAAGATTCAAAACAGGTGGATTAGAGCTTCTCTTCAAGATGGTTGGAACTGGATTGATAGGTGCCGGTCACAATAAAGAGGATTTAGAATTTTGAAAAACATTTTTGTTAGTTTTAGGTTTCAATTCTAAAATGGTGTCCTCTAATTTATGTATCTTAGTTTGAAGGTTTTCTTTTTCTTTATCAAAAGCTTTTTGGGTTTCATCAATTTCAGATTCAAGTTGGACGATTTTCTTTTCTAAAATAATGGTGGAACGTAAAGCTTTGGTTCTTTGATTTGTTTTAAAACTTCATTTTCTGGAATGGAAAGTTCTGCTGGTGTGATGATTGGAGAATATTAATTGTGTTCAAATTTCACTTTCTTCTTTTCATATGCTGAGTCTAAAGCATCATAATTGAAGCTAATTTGAGCATATTCTTCATTTCCTCTGTTGAACTTCTCAATTCTGCTTCTTCATCCGTCATATGAAGGAAGTTTTGCCAAATTCCCAAGTTCATGTAGTCGTAGTTGTACAATGTCGGAAGAACATCAGCAGCTTTCTCCAGATAACGAGTATTTCTGCTCCGAGACCCACTTTTGATTTGTAAGATCTAAACTCTTTTGGTTCATTGAAATTGATTGTATGTTCTGTATGACCGGCTTTAACAATCGTCTGTTCCAGTTTAGTGATGTGTTCTTAATCGATTTCTTTTTTAAAACTGTTGGTTATATCTTTGATTTGTTCGTTTAAATTTTGAATTTCGATGGCAGCCGTATTCAATTGATCTTGGTAGTCTTTCATCTTCAATTCTGAGGACTTTACCCATTTTTGCTCTCTTTGTAATTGAACAGATAAGTCATGGAGCAATTTTCTGGATTCGTCGTTTTCACTTGACGTTGATTTCATGTTTTTAAGATTTGATATCTCACGATTTTTGTCATTGATTATTAGATTCAATCGATTGACCTCACTGGTGTGAGCAACATGAAAAGTCGACAACTGCTTTTGTAACTCTTGTGTTTTTTTATTAGAAGTGTTATATTGATTAACTTGAGGAACAAGTGTTTCAAGTTGATGACGAAACGTCATATTTTCTGCTTTTAAGTTAGTGATTTGTGTATTTGATTCATTGTTTGTGTTTACTTGTTGTTGTAAACTTTCTTGTAATGCAGAAATTTTAAATTGAAAGGCAGATTGTGAAGTAGACAGCTGATTTTGTAATTCCTTGTTTATTTGTTCGAAAGACTGCAGTTGTTTTAATTGAAGAGAAAATTGATTCAAATCATTTATAATTTTTGTGTTTTCAGTCTCTAAATCTATTATTTTTTTAGTCAACTGGACTTTCTCGTCAATTTCATGTAAAAGTTTTTCATTAAACAAGGAATTATCAGATAGATCAACGTCTGAGTCAGTTAGAGAAGAATCTGAGGGAGAAGAGTGTACCTCGTTTTCATCATTATCAGGGATGCCCAACTCTGCTCTTAATTCATTTGTTCTATCCATAAGAGCCAGACTAGCTGTGCATTGTTCTTCCTCCTGATCATCAGAGTCTTCCAACCACTGCATATCCTCTGCCAGTAGGACTTTGCCATTCTCAACCTGCTTAACTAGGAGCATTTTTCTTTTGAAGTATTCAGAATCTTTAACCTTTGGCTTTTTGCATTCTATGGCGAAGTGCCTAGTCATGCCACAGTTGTAGCACTTTTTCGGTGGCTCAGTAGTGGAAGATGATGTTTTGTTGTTTGGGGTTTGGGAAGAGTTAAATTTGAAGTTTGATGAAGATCTGAGGTTGTTGTTTGTTGGCATGTTGTAGTATTTGTTGTTGTAGCTTGAGATTAGAGCTATAGCCTGACGAACATACTCGATTTCTTCATTTGTTCCCTCAGGAATAAGAGTCTCAGGTTCATCTCTAACAACCTCTTTTGATTGAGCTACTAGTAAGGCATCATTAACTCCTTTGTTCAGTGCTTGATTTTGTTTGGCCAACAGTGCATGTGTGTCAGCATTGTCGTGCTTGGATTTGGCAATTCCTTTTACCATTGGCTCATTCTGATGTAGATATTCATATAGTTCATGTACATCTATCAGGCTCAAGTCTTTGTTTTGCATCGCACTGTTGCCAAACATTTCCCATTCAGGGAGAAGGGATTGAATGAATTTGATGTTGATTTCAAGATTTCCTTTATTTAGGTTGTTCTTTCGGATATCATTTAGCATGTTGCAGAACCTATGGTAGGTTTCTTCCAGTTCATCTCCAATGTTAGCTTTAAACTGACCGTAAGTGTTAAGGGTATATACCATTTTAGCTTTGTTGCCTAGGTCAGTTCCCTCCATTTATTTGCGGATCTCATCTCAAAGTTCCTTCCCAGTGTCAAAACTATCAAGACTGCTGTATATTTAATTTGTAAGACCTTGCAGCATGTATGAGTGTGCATATACATCAGCCCTTGCCCTTTCTTTCTGTTTTTGAGTGTATTCTGCCGGGGGAATTACGATTACACCACCAGTTACCGGTGGTTGAGAGTTTGGAGTAACTACCACAGCACGGTAGAATTTTGTTGTTCCAGTTTCAAGGGATTCAAGGATTTGTGGACCTGCATGTTGAATTAGGATAAAATGGAGAAATCGTTTCTTCCATTGACCATATTCTCCTCGGTAGAGAACATGTGGTTTGGTATCCGATCCGATGGACAAGGCATCTTTGGAAGTCATGTTTGACTGGTTAAGTTGAGATTACGACGGGGGTAAAAATTTGAAGTGTTTGAAAAGATCATGGGTCGAGAAGTGAAAAGATCAATCCATTGCTATAATCCTAGATGATGATTTAGATCAAAACCTGTGAATGAAGAAAGGGTTTTAGAGAGAGAAACAAGAGAGAGGGAGAGCTTTTGCTTTGGATAATGATTTGATTAATGGCGAAAGTTACAATTAGAGATTACACTTTGGGCTTATATACCAATCTCTAATTGCCTTGATTAGTCCTAATGACTAATCTCCTAACTATGCAATGTTGGCAACATTACCCCCTATACTATTACTTACAATATAAATAAGTCCTAACATAAACTCTTTTGAAATCATCAATCATTTTAGACATACTTATATAGTCTATTATTCACATTTTCTTATCTTTTCAATCATATCTTTATTAAAAACATTTATTAATAATGACTCATAAAACATCATGGTTTTCAAAATCATTTGCTATGTACCCAGTTTAAAAGTCTCATGTAGTCACCTTACCAAAGATAAATCTAAATCGTGTTTATCAACACGAATCCTTGCTTCCTACCATTGGAGCACCTTCAATCCTTAGGTCTTCTTGACCTATCATAAACATATCCACATACTCTAGTTATTATCCATAACTAGTCACTAATCAAACCAAAATAACCTTCTTAACCACCACGTTATCCAACTTGGTGGAATCTCAAACCCTAGTTCAAGATTTCAATCATAAAAAAACAGGTCCAACAAGAACAACTTTTCTTAAGCTTACAAAGAGTGTTCCACACTCATCTTCCCAAAATATAACTTTGTAGGTTATGCAAACCACCATTTTCCCCCAAATAAAGTTCACAATTAGCTAAATAACATTAACAATCAAGAAATCTTATCATTGATGTTTGAATCTCCAAAGATGATGAAGATTTGAGCTATAAATTATCAAAATCGCCCCTTTCTCTCTCTTAAAACGGCTGCACACTTCAAGGGTTTCAAAAATGAGAAAACCCTAATTTTTCACGTTTTTATGCTGTCCAGACCATCTTCGCGCCACGAACTTTATTCTTCGCGACACGAAGTTCGGCGGGGCTATCTTCGCGTTTAGCACGATCGCGAAAACAAGTTTCTGTTTCACTTCGCGACACGAACCCAAATCTTCGCGACACGAACTTGTGCAGGTCTACACTTTCACTTTTCCAACTTACCATTTACCAACTTTTGACCAATTTCCAAATAACGCAAGTCATAACCGATCGTTTACCCATTTTAACACCTTCAAGGCTCAATTTAAATATTTACCACATTTAATTCACAATATTTCAGCTAACCCACTTGTGTTTAGCAAAGGATTTTAACCAACTAAGCTATTAAGATATAGTTGCAATTATTTACGTACTATATTATATTTATTAATCTCTAAACTTATACTATTTTATTAAAAGAATTCCATTTTATTAACCACTACCTACCACTCACCAACATCACCACCACCCACCACAGTCACCCACCACTACAAACACTAATGCTACCACACACCATCACCGTCTTCTTCCTCCATGTCTGGTACATGCGTCGTGAAGCATCTGTTAGAGCACTCATCGACGTTCTGATTCGATAATCCCGTTGCTAAATCGAAGCAAGTTGCTTGGGGTATTTCAGTGCGCCCTATGTAGACTTTGTCCATTGTTTAAGAGTTCTAGAGATGTATTTTTATTTACTTACTTATTAATTTTATTGATTGTTTTTAATTTGATTGTTCCATTTTCGCACTATTTACTTTTTCTTTTTGTGTTTGATACTTGTATGCTATTAATAATCACTATTACTATATATTATCAACTAGCTTCAAAACCCCACCCGGATGGGCAGGTAACGTCAAGATATAGAATACATAACAATAGGAACTCTAATTTGCATGTGATTTATAAATCTGCAACATTCCCAACAAAGGTTGCACCGAAACACAAAGCTTCTTGTCTTTTAGTACTTGCTCATTTGCATCTAGATATACTGGATATGTATGCCTTTCATTCCTCGGACTATGCTTGTTACGTTTCATATAATTATGTATTTGTTAATATTTCTCCAACATATAAATGAACCATTTTGCAAGTTTTTAAGTGAAAGAATAGCCCACCCTTTACCCTCCTGAGAGAATACCTGGAACTACAAAATTAATTTCTAGCAAACTACATATATGAGCTGGGCAGAGCTTTTGCCAAATGATAATGTTTTAACAAATACATGTAACTTAGCAATTCGATTGTAGTCAGATGGAACATGGCAATGAATGTAAGTGTGCTCTCTTATTGATGACTGATCTACATTCTGAGCTGATGAAATTGAATGATTTGAGGACACTTCCGGAATTGAATCAATAGTAGTAGAAGGAGGCAAGTAATTGATTAAGGAAAGGCATGAATTTCCATTTTCCAAGTAAGTTATGAAAAAAAAGTTGTTATTAGCTTTCATCCTTTCTCCGCTTCAAAAGATATTTAAAGAACTTTCTAGACGGCCCTAAAGAAAGAAGTACATGGAACTAATGTCAATGGGAAGAAGCCTTCTGCTTCTTGAGAAGTTTATTCATTTATACAAACTTTGTTTGCAGTTGCTGTACTAACTGGAGAACTACCGGTTCTTGATATTTCATTGAAGCTTTGATTCTATTGTTGATTGTATCTTGTCAATTATAAAAAAAAAAAACCCTTATTAAAAACACTGACATATCATATATGCTAGCTAACTCCAAGCGCTAATAAACAATTCAAAATTGAAAGTCAAACCTCTAATTTTGCAAAACCTAAGTAAGCTTTTTAATAACAACACAATATAGCAAGTTTAATTGTTAAACATCAATCCAATTAGAGTAAAACAATGTATATCCTCAAAACATACAAATCAAATAGATTTAACCAAATCATTGGGAGTTTGCTCTCTTTTCCTCAAGCAATCCAATTGAGCTATTGTCTTAAATAAAAAACCCCCATCTGCTGGTAATGGTTTCCAGTCATCATTCTGTAAGCCATTGGTGATCAATTGTTCATTAACTAAATCGCAATGTTCACTAAGATATCGAAAATTATCCTATTTTGTTTTCCTAACAGCACCAAAATAAATTGTTTCTGATTCTGTAGTGTATACAATTAAAAACCAGATAGTTTGAGATTTAATATCAAACATATACTAATAGACAATTGCAATTGCAATTGAAGATGGAAAAACCCATATATAGGTGGTACATCTCCAATGCAGATGGAAAAACCCAACTTGATTGTGTTGTAATATCACAGAACAACCTATCTGTTTTTATGTTTTGAACTCAACTATAAATTGTTGTTACAAATTATGTAGAACGTTAACAAAAGGAGTGCATTCGAGAGTACATATCAAACAAATAATAAACAATTATAATTGAAATTTGAATATATCCAAACTTAATCTTGAGCATGTCATCATTCAGATTGTTAATGGCTTTTCAAAATGCTTATTTTCACCGGTTTAATATGTTAATGATGTGGAATGACACCCAAATTATGCAAGAGATGGGTAGTAATCGAACCCATTTTCACAAATGTCTGACTCAAACCAACGGGAAGAATCCATTTCATCCAAATTATGCAAAGAGAATGGAAATGGATTTGAAGAAGAAGAATGTTACACTTTTGAATATTAAGAGAGATGTAAGAGAACGTAGTAACCGGTGATGATAAACTTCAGTCCGGTAGCGGCAGGAGACGTCTTCATCGGAAGAGTCAGCGGCAGGCGTGAGTTTGTGGAGAAATTAGGGCTCAATTTCCTTACCGCCGGTTCTCGCCGGTTTGGTGGCACCGTTGGCACGGTCATGCAGTTTTACCGCCGGTTTGGCGTCCGCGGCTTTGAAGACGAGAGGGAGAGGGTTCGCCGGTTGATTTGGTGGGTCTAAAGGGGTATTTTGTGTGTGTGTTTTGTAATGGTGGGTCCCAAAAAATTAAAGGGAAGTGGTATTGTTGGCATAGATACGTCAGTTTAGTGTCGGTTGGAGGGTGAGCTGACGTGGCGCTGATTTGACAACAACTGATGGTATCATTTTGCCAAACCATTGGCACCGGTCTAACTCAATAATATTTTCTTTTATGGAAATTGAGATTAATTAGTAAGGCTTGGATCTTGACTTAGGTTCCATAATCTAGATTAATGTTGGTTGGAAACTTGGAATTCTGAATTATGCTTGCATGTTCGTTAAGAATGAATGAATATCAACGTGTGGCAAATCAATAATGAGGAATCTATTTTTTTTTTTTTTTTGTTTGGTAAGTAGAATCTTGAAAAAGATTAAGCATATGAGTTTTTTTTTAACAAAAAAAAATTGACAAAAAAAATCATACTTCCTCCGATTCAAAATAAGTGATACACTTTGAATTTTACGGATTTTAAGGCAAAAGTTTATAATGATGGTTAAATTAGATTAATTGGATGGTTAGTGGAGGGTCCCATACTTTTTGAATAAAGTGGAGTTAATGATGTTTAAAAGTAAAAGTAAGGGTAAAGGGGTCTTTTTACTTTGTTAAAGTAGATAGTTAGTGGGTGTGTGTCTCACTATTTTTTGCCAAACAAGGTAATTTTTCAAAGTGTATCACTTATTTTGATACACCCAAAAAAGGAAAGTGTATCACTTATTTTGAATCGGAGGAAGTATTAAAAAATAACAGTAATGTATTATGCGAATGCTAAATGAAAAAAAATAACACTCCATATATATTGATCAATTGAAACTTATTTATTAGGACTTTCGGAAAATTAAGACTTTTCTTGAACAAACATTTATCTCTCTAATAGCTATTTGAATATTTTTCCAAAATGATTATGGGCCTGAGTACGGATTTTATCACAAGAAAGGCCCAATTATCTAGAGCTTCAAGCTTTTTGGCGGGTGAATATGATGAGTATACACATCTAGGCATGTGTTCGGTCCCGGGACCGGGTCGGACCGGACCGGAACCGGGAAACCCGGGTACCAAAAAAACTGAAAAATCCAAGACCGAAGACCGGACCGGTTAAACCGGTTCCGGTCCCGGTTCGGTCCAAGCTCGGGTCGGTCTTTATCCGGTTCCGGAACCGGATAAACCCGATTTTGTGCAGAGTTTTTTTTTCCTGTTTTGCAGAGTTTTTTTTCCTGTTTTCAGCTTTTTTTTCTGCGTTTTCTGCTATTCTGTGCAGATTTACAGTTTTTTTCTGTTTACTGCATTTTTTTTCTGTTTTATCCTACTGTTTTGTGCAGTTTTTTCCTGCATTAATAGCTCAACAATCGGATATCAACAGCAACATACAAATATCAACCAAACTGTTTTTTAATGCATTTCAATCACCAAACATCAACAATAATACGAAAAGAATACATCAAAATTCAGATTTAAAAAGACCAACACAAATTCAAGTTTCATAGTTTTCAAACAATTAACCAAAAAAGTATTCAACTTCAATCTTTTTCTCAAATCTTTTTCTCAATCACCAATAATCTCAAATCCTTTTCTCCTTGCGTAATACTTCTTCCAACTCTAACATAAACCGGAAACAAAATAAAGTTGGAACTTGCAAATTAGTATATATATAAAATAAAATAATTAATTAGTCACTATAATGGAAATATTACCTTTAGCAACATCATCATCTTGTAAAATATCTTCTATATTATCCACAATCGGCTTCCTTGACTTTCTTACCCAATCTTGAGTGCAAACTAAAGCCTCAACGATCGGTGTCGCCAAGTTACTTCGATAAGGATCTAATATGCGTCCGCTTGTACTAAAAGCCGACTCGGATGCCACCGTTGATATTTGAATTGCCAAAAGGTCTACAATAAATATATAAAGTGTAAAGTATAATAATATCTTTATAAAGATAAATACATATATAAATATTAAAATTATACCTTTGGCCATCCGAGATACTATCGGGTAACGGGATGCATTTTGTTTCCACCATAAAAGAATATCAAAATCCTTAGTATATCTAGTTGTCGGCTCATCCAAGTATGATTTCAACTCCGTTTGCATTGTAGAAGATGTGTTGTCCGCTTCTACTAGAATATCACCCAAAAACCCATTCTCATCATCATAAATTACTTCTTGACTACCATTATTTTGAGAAGATACATTACACCTTGGAATATCAAATTTTTACTTATACGTATCAAAAAAATTCTCAAATCTCACTTCAAGATCTTCTATCAGTTTTTTAACAAATTCTGGAATATCCACGTTTGGTATACGATTATTAATTGCTAACAACCTTTCAAACGCATTTTTTAGAAATATCATCTTCATTCGTGGATCCAATAAAACCGCAAAGTACATATAGTCATTGAGGTTTTCAATTTTTCCCCAATACTTGTTAAATTTGCTTTGCATTTCGATGCCAATCATATAAAATTGAGGACTTGCCGACCATTCACGTATATGTTTGTCAACATCACATATTTCAGTAAAAAATCTATGTGCTAAAGGTTTAGAAGTCGACGACACTAAGACCGTTTTGGTCTTGAATTTATCAAGAAAGTCGACCATGCCTTTGCAAACAACAAAATCCTCATGGTCGGGGGCTTTAATATCTCTTGCAAATGAAGGATCTATCACAAAAAATGAATAATAAATTAAATATTATTTAATGAATAATAAATTAAATAAATGAATGAATTACTAGTAAATAGATTAAAAAATATATGGTAAATTACCTACGACACGGTACTTGAGGAAAACATCTTCCAAATCAACGGCAATTTTCAATAACTCATAAGTTGAGTTCCATCGAGTGGGACAATCGTTGCACAAAAACTTCTTTGATTGCACTCCAAGTTCTTTCATACAGTCTTTAAACCGTGTAATCCTTTGTGTTGAATTTCTTATGTACCGTACGGCTTTTTGCAAACATTTAACACTTGCCTCGTTTTCATTCAACCCATCTTTTACAATCAGATTAAGAATATGTGCCATACACCTTATGTGAAAGTGTTTGCCACCGGCATACATAGTTGGTAAAACCTTAACTAAAAATTCCATTGCTTTGTCATTTGAGGTAGCATTATCTACCGTTATTGTCATTACATTTTTTATACCCCAACCTTGTATGCATTCTAAAATTTCTCTCCCGATATCCTCCCCCTATGACTATCTATAGGTCTAAAGTTAATGATTCTCTTATGCATTGTCCAGTTTTCATCAATGAAATGTGCCGTGACCACCATATAATTCACCCTCTGACATGAGCTAGTCCATGTGTCAGTGGTCAAATGAACGGTATTTAGGGGATTACTTAAAAATGTTAACAACTTCTCCCTTTCATCAATATAATACTTTGCAACTTCTTTTGAGATGGTAGTTCGGCATGGCAAACGTACCTTACAGTTTAATGCACTAGTGTACTCAATAAAAGCTTCGTTTTCGACAAACTTAAAGGGTAGTTCACCCACTATAAACAAATTTAACAAAGCTTTTCTAATTCTAATATCATCATGTTTCCAACTAGTAACACTTCCCTCCCCTTTCCCATCTTTATTTAATTGTAACATGGTTTGTTTTTTCATGTTTTCCGGGTTACTTTTACATATAGGTATATGTCTATTTAATGTAGACGTACCATTTTTATTTGGGTCGGCTTTGATAACCGAGTAACAAAATAAGCACCTCCCATGCTTGATCTTTATTCCATTCTCGTCTCTAATAAAAATCCGTTTAAACTTTTTCCAACAAGGAGCTGTTTCTTTCCCTTTTTTCTTTCTTTTCTTATTATTTGGTAGTCCTTCGTCAATTTCATCACTGCTATCTTCGTCATCATCATCAAAATTGTGTATTCCTTCTTGAGTATTTTGTTGTTGAGGTAATTCTTCAAAAGTGTTTGGAATGAACTCATCATCATCATCCATCTGAAAATACAAAAAAAACATGTGCACTTAAATTAGTTTATACATCAAGCCATATAAAACTGCACAGTTTGGTGGTCAAAACTGTGCAGAATAATTCTGCACAGAATTCTATTTTTGGACAGTTTGGTGGTCAAAACAGTTTGGTGGTCAAAACATGCAGTTTCAGCTGTTTTTGGACCAGAATTCTGTCCAGAATCTAGTGTTTGGGGATACTGTTTTGGGCAGTGTTTTGAAGGATAAAACTGCACAGTTTGGTGGTCAAAACTGTGCAGACTCGGGCAGTTTTAAGCATGATAATTCTGCACAGTTTGTGGCTCAAAACAGTGCAATTTAGGGCAGTTTTGAGCAGAATAATTCTGTGCAGATTGGTGGTCAAAATGCTGCAGTTTCGGGCAGTTTTGGGTAAAACTGTGCAGAATAATTCTGCACAGAATTGCAGTTTTGGTGTGCCAGTTTTAGCCGAAACTGTGCAGTTTACAGCTGCACAGTATAACAGTTTTTGTGATGCAGTTTCAGCTGTTTTTGGACCAGAATTCTGTCCAGAATCCAGTGTTTGGGGATGCTGTTTTGGGCAGTGTTGTGAAGGATAAAACTGCACAGTTTGGTGGTCAAAACTATGCAGACTCGGGCAGTTTTAAGCATGATAATTCTGCGCAGTTTGTGGCTCAAAACAGTGCAATTTCGGGCAGTTTTCAGCAGAATAATTCTGCGCAAATTGGTGGTCTAAGGGCTTATATTGCAAAACATACATGTGTAGGGTGAATGAGAAGTTAAGAACTATAAGAAGATGTAGAAATAGACTAATCAATATAGGCTCATAGTCTTACTAAACTCATATGGTTCTAATCACAATGGAATTATCAATAACATAAAAATATTTATTCATAAATGATACATAAATTATATTTATTAATAAATAACACATAACTTTTATTAATATGGCTGACAAAGTATTATTTATTATAGTCTTAACTAAAATCTTCTTTTACCGATACCTAATAATGATTTTCATCTAATACTTATAATACTTATAAGTTATAATAATTTAGTTACTTAAAAAAAAACATTTGCTTCAGCTTTCATGGTTAAATATTCCAATGAGGCAATGAAGTACGTAAGGTGTATATCAAAGAGACTTTGATGGCATCAATTCTCGCCAAATCATATCGTCACTTGCGCCAATTAATCCTTTAAACATGCAATTATATTCGGTAATCAACTTTAATTTCTAAACACTTACTTGCGTTTCTTGTGTATTTTGCCAATTCTCCATTGAAGTTGTTATGGAAGAATACGTTCAATGGATGATGAAGAATACGGCTTTTGATGATGAAGAATACGAACCGTGATAATTGATGATGAATAATACGGGTTTTGTTACGTGGTTTAAGGAAGTTGTTATGGAAGGATAATATATCACAAAAAACCGTCCATATCCCCACCAAATTTAAAACCCTCCCATATTTAAAACCGGTTCTAAACCCTTAAAGCCCGGGACCGATCCGGCCCGGGACCGGTAAACCCGGGTATCATTTTTGGACTAAATATAGGAACCGGAAACCGGACCGCCTAAGCCGGTTCCGGGTCGGCTCGGTTCCGGTCCCGGTTCGGTCCCGGTTCGGTCCCGGTTTTTCGGTCTTGCTGCACACCCCTATACACATCAACTATAAAAAAATCACCAACCATTTATTAATGTTGTGCTTTAACAATTGTATATCGACAAATTAAGCAATCCTTGATACCAAAAGAACAAATTATTATGCATCCTCAAACAATGCAATAAATAAATAAATAATTACAAAAAAACTACAACGTCATTAAAAAGATCAACAAAACTATAATCCTCCATAATCCAATAATCATATCACAAAAAAAAAAACTTAAATATATAAAGAACGATAGCATGGGCAAGATAGTCATTTAATTATACGTCAAATCTAACGCCCTATTTCCCGGTAACGGGCTGCACAGACGGGTTGAGCTCATCCCATGCATCAATCCAAGTGACCATCGCATCGGCTAACTTAACAAAATAATCATCAATTTTCCCGAGCTTACTTTTGACTTGTTTTGAGAGCTCTTTGTAGCAGCTTTGAACGGTTGTACATTCTTTTGGGAGGGTTGCACCTTGGAAAAAGGGGATGAGTTCTTCTTGCCAGTAAATGCCTTTGTATTCCTTTTTCAGGTTCACAAACGGGTTGCTAGCTTTACTGTGCCAAATGTAGGGCAAACCCGTCTTTACACCTAACCCTAGGTGGTCACAAATCACCTATAACAAGGATAAATAGTAAATACAAATGTATTTTTTAAAATTAACCCATTCATTAGGGGGAATTCATTTCTGCACTACAACTTTTAGCTCATACACCACAGAGTACAAGTTTTACACCTAACTGTACATGTACGAGTATATATTAAGCAATCCTTGTGTAGATACAATAAAAGTTGTGATGTAAAAATCATCCTCTGACTATTCATTAATTATATGGGTCAAAGGTACTACTGGGAGAAGAAAGTTAGTTGTACCTTGATGCACCAACCAGCCCACATGTCATCATATCGCCCAATGGGTTGACCATCACCCATGAGCCCAAAATACATTGCTGGCCCAATTAACTCGCGGTCAAAAGCAAGATTCATTCCACACATGGGGAATAGGGTTCCCTTTGGTATGGTCATAACCGCATCTACAAATCTAGTTACATATGCCACAAAAGATTACACTTTTTATCCATTATTTTAAACTTCATAAATAACTAATAAACTATAAATATGGTAACAAAGATTACAATTCAAATACTCCAGTGATACAAAATTAACATTTTTTCCGATAAAGCACTGTAGAATGTTGTAAATAATTGTGTGTATTTCGGATGTTTTACGACATGTTATCAATAAAGTATAGGGGTTTTTGTCTAAAATAATAGCATGCTTTTATATTCGCCCCTATATAATCATCGTACAAAGTGTTGTCCAATAGCATCTTTTAATGACAGTTTTGGGTCTTAATTGCATCATTAAAAACATGTTAAATGGAGATTTTTTAATAATAGTTATCATTACATAAACGTAACAATAACTTTTTTGCAAAAGAAACATCTTCTAATGATCCAATTGAGACAAAAAATCATCTTTAATGACTCAATAGGACAAAATTTTGTACAATGACTAAACATGAACAAATGTAAAAGTACATACTATAGCCCCACGTAATGCCCTACATGTTGATAGACGACCTAACTCTTTCTCAGACAATATTCATCTCGTGGGACATATCTACCTAATGATATATAAAAAAAAAACAATTTAAATAAAAAGTAGTGATTTATATACTTGTTTTATATACTTGTACACTTTGCAGCAATACTTGTACAGTGTAAAACATTGTAGAAGAAAATCATACCTTGTATTCCTCTCACGAGGCTTAACAAGTTGTGTCGGGGCATCATAATCGGGAATATTAAGCCACAAACCGTGAGAAACGGCGGTTGAGACACCTTCACGAAGACTAAACGGGTATCCACGAACAAAATCGGCACCTTCTCTATACGGGTCATATAAAGTGTTGAAGAAAAATGGGGACGATGGAGACAATAAGTTCTTGATGTGTTGCTCAAGCGCATTGATATCATTTCCTGATGGATCTTTAGCAACCTATTGAATCAATGGAACTAATTGTTAGTTAAATGACTATAATACCCTTTATGTGACTACATAATAGAAGTTGGGGACCTAAACGATATAACGTCAAGGGCAAATAGGTTGTTTTAGCGTGAAACTGGATCTTGTTCTAGTTCCGATCATTAAAAACCCTAAAACAAGCAACAACTATAACAATTGAGCAATAACCAATTCAAAATTGTGTGAACTAAACACAAAAAATTGGATCTTGCAGATTTAATTTCGATCTTAAACCCTAAAACAAGTCAAATCCTTCAAAATGGAACTATACCCAACTCAGAATTATACGTACCAATCACAAAAATTTGAATCTTGCAGATTTAATTTCGGTATTAAACCCTAAAACAAGTCAACTCCTTCAAAATGGAACTATGTCTATACCCAATTCAAAATCATACGTACTAAACACAAATAATGGATCTTTCTTATCTGATTTGGATCTTAAGGTCAAATCCATTAAAGCTGAATTATACCCAATTCAAAATTATACATACATATTAAATATAAAAAACTGGATCTTGCTTATTTAATGGATCTTAAACCCTAAAAAAGTCAGCCCCCGTCAAAATTGAACTTTACCCAATTCAAATAATATAAACTTAGCACCAATATTGAATATTGCTTTATAATTACAATCTTAAATCCTAAAACATGTAATATCCCCCAAAATTGAAGCTTACCCAATTGAATATTACACAAACTAAATACACCAAAAACATGAAATCAAGAAACCAACAAGGATCAAAAGATGAAACTTACAAAGCAATCATCATCAATGGTGAAGATATACTTTTTCTTGGAGACCATGTAGCCGAAGCAACGGCAAGCAGAATCTTTAAACGAGATGCAAGAAGCTTTAGGGCCCAGAATTCTGTTAATGTCATTACGATTGTAGAGTTCGTAATCGAAACCTTCGGGAACTTTAATGACTTTTGAAGGATCGCCATCTTGTACGATAATCAAATGGTAGGATTGGAAAAATGGTCTCCACATTTCGAGGAAATCTAGGTTTCGGATTGTGGGTATGACGATATCGAGTTCATCTTTCAGTAATGGAGTTGGGGTTACAGAGGAAGACATTGAATTGTTGTTGGAATTCGAATTGAAATTGAAAGATGAAGATGAGATAAATCCAAGTGGATTGATGTAGGAAGAAGTAAAGTGGCAGTAGGGTTTATCGGTAAAATTTTTGATTAAAGTGTACACCTAAATACTTTTCATCACGTCTCGCATTGATATGACCTAAATACTTTTCATCACGTCTCGCATTGATATGACCTAAATACTTTTCATCACCTCTCGCATTGATATGACCTAAATACTTTTCATCACGTCTCGCATTTATGAAAAAAAGAAAAAAAGTATTTAAATTGATGATGGCACATTAAAGCATAGGAAAAATTTCATTCACGGGTTATCCATCAATGGAATTTGGACCGAAGAACCCGAGTCAATGAAAAAAGGTATTTTTAACCATTTTTCGAATATTTTTTCAGAACCGAGGAGATCAAGACCGGAGTTTGGCAGCAGCAAATTCAAAACCCTATCTTTATCACAAAAAAAACAATTGGAACTCAGCTTTTCTAGCGCGGAGGTCAAAAATGCAGTATGGGATTGCGGGGTTGAAAAAGCACCGGGGCCCGATGGTTTCACGTTTGCATCCTACAAAAAATATTGGAATATCCTTCAAGAAGATCTGATGAATGTTGTGGTTCACTTTGAGAATGGGGGAGATTTAAAATTTGGAAGTAACGCTTCCTTTTTTACTCTTATACCAAAGTGTGAGATCCCATTAGAAGTTTCAGATTATCGTCCAATCAGCCTAATTGGAAGTTTCTACAAAATCATTGCTAAATGTTTAGCGAATCGCCTTAAATTAGTGATTGGAGACGTAATCAGTGAAGAGCAGTCAGCCTTTATTGAAGGTAGAAACATTCTTGATGGCCCTCTAATTTTAAGTGAAGTAATTTCGTGGTGTAGAAAAGTGAAAAAACAGCTCTTAATATTTAAAGTGGACTTTGAAAAGGCATATGATACGTTAAATTGGGGTTTTATTGATTCTATTATGAGGCAAATGAACTTTGGTGAAAAGTGGAGAAGATGGATTCAAATGTGTTTATCGTCAGCTAGAGCATCGGTTTTGCTAAACGGATCTCCTACTGACGAATTTAATATTAATAGGGGTCTTAGACAAGGTGACCCAATGGCCCCTTTTCTTTTCATTATTGCGGTTGAAAGTATACACATTGCTATGCTTGAAGCGCAAGAAAAAGGTATCTTTCAAGGGGTTAAATTACCAAAAACTGATAACCCGTTATCTCATCTCCAATATGCTGACGATACCATCTTTATCGGTGAATGATCCGAGACAAATGCGAGGAACCTTAACCGAATCCTCAATCGTTTTTATTTAGCATCAGGCTTAAAGGTTAATATGTCAAAAAGTAAAATTATGGGAGTTGGGGTAGCCGATCATGAGGTGGGGAGACTTGCTTATCGCTTAAAATGTGGTATCGGATCCACCCCGTTTAAATACCTTGGTCTACTCATAGGGGCTCCGATGCATAGAATATCACATTGGGATCTAATTGTAAATAAATTCCAAAAAAAAACTTTCTTCTTGGAAGCAATCATCCCTATCGTATGGAGGTAGATTAACTCTCATAAAATCGGTTTTAGGAGCCGTCGGTATATATTATTTCTCCATGTTTAAAGCCCCGGAAAGTATTCTTAAAAAACTAGAATCAACCCGGGCCAATTTTTTTTGGGGGTCAAAAAATGGAGAACGGAAAATACATTGGGTTAAATGGAAAAAAATGCATGATACAATTGAATCAGGTGGGTTAAATGTGCCGAGCCTTAAAGCTCAAAACCTTGCACTTTTAGCAAAATGGTGGTGGAGGTTAAAAAAAGAGGGCGATTCCTTATGGAAAAAAGTGATTGAAGCACTACATAACATCCCGAACCCATACATTCCGGTTAGTAAATTCAAGGGCGTTTGGAATAATATTGTGAAAATATGAGTACATCTTGAAAAAATAAATATTCCTTTTAACTCATGGTTTCAACATACGATACATCCGGATTCGGGTGAAATGACAACAAAGTGGGTTTTTGAGAACGATGGAATATTTACGGTCTCCTCAGCAAGGGTCGCAATTGAAAGAACCCTTTCTGGCCCGACATCGATTTCCAAATTTTTATGGGTAAAAGCCATTCCGATTTCCACTAATATCTTTTTTGGCGGTTTTTTCATAACCGGCTTCCGACGTGTTTTAATTTGTTAAAGCGGGGTATAATCTTGGAATCAGCGGTATGCTCTCTTTGCGAGAGAGAAATCGAAGATGACGGTCATTTGTTTTGGCAATGTAGTAAAATACGGACCATTTGGGTTGATTTTTGTAAATGGTGGGCCATCGATATAGGAGTAATAAGGAAGATCGATCAATTGATGGAGTGGCACATTCATGTGCATATGTCGAAGGAAAAAGCTCAAAGATATCAAACCGCATTCATATCCACTCTCTGGCATATTTGGAAAGCAAGAAACGAAATAGTTTTCAATAAAAATCTTCATGCTTTTCATAACATTAATATGCAATCTAAGCACAATCCTTCTATTGGCTAAAAAATCGGACAAAAGTCAATTGGAGTTCCCTTGAATGGGGGTTATGGTGTACACAACCAGCATCACTTTAATAAGGAGCAATTAGATTCAAAGGTGTTCGGGAATCGCTATAGTTAGATGGCATTTTATGTACATATATTTAGTTACTGATTGTAATAGGTGTTTTTTCTTTTTTTCGGTGTATCGTTAAAAAGTTTAATGATAATTGGGGTTGGTCGGAGTGGGTGATGTCATTGCCGAAGCTCATTCTCGATTGGCCTGTTTCTTTTGCTGTTAAAAAAAATGATGGTGACTAACTCAGCACGCGCGCATCCCAAGCAACATTTTGAAAGTCAAAAGTTCAGAATTTTTGAATATATGGGGTCCTTTTAGTAGGACCCTACTACTATTATACAATAGTGATTCAATATTCCGTTACTTTGCTGTTTACATAAAATGACGGAAATATAGATGGCGTTAAACATTTCCTACTTAGAGCATCTCCAACCATAAACTCTATAAAACTCACTCTATCTCTATAATTGGTGGGTCCATTCACTCTAAATATAACCTCAACTCTAACCATAAACTCTATCAATTCCTCTAAAACTAGTGGGACCCATAAAATCATATTTTTAATTAATTTATTTTACATTACAAAAGAAAATTAGTGAAAGATGTGTGGGGTCCATGGATAGAGGAATGGATAGAGGGGATACCCTCTCACTTCAAATATAGAGAGAGCTTTTCTCTCACTCTATATTTAGAGTGAGAGATAGAGGTGGGTTGGAGGAGAAAAAACTTCAAAATATAGAGATAGAGGGTTGATAGAGGTGGGTTGGAGATGCTCTTACATTGGCTTTGTAACAAAACGATGGAACGCTGAACAAAATGGGGACTTCCAAATTTTTCATAAGCACCCTTATAATAGGGGTGATTTTGTAACTAAATGTTATAATTTTAATTTTCACCCCTATACTTTTTATTAATTATAAAATAATTATAGCTATTAACATACTTTTTACGTTTGAATAAATGAAATTAAATATTTGCTTTTTAAAAATATTACCATAAAAAAGGTTATCAAAATACGATCGCATAGCGTCTAATATTATAATACTTCTGATTTTTTACAAAACATACATTTTAATATATGTATTTTTAAGTCGGTGTTTATTCTCTTGATTAAGTTTCATTATGCAAAATTAACATTTTAATATATTTTGTTTTAAATTTCACGGATATATTCATTAGTTTGATACAATGGTAACTTTTCTTTTATGGAGAAATTGAAATAAAGGAGAATAATTTACCATCACCGTTCTATACACCGTCTCTTCTTGATTTTTTTAAAGTTGATGATACATGAATTACTAACACTAATAACGATATATCATTATTATTATTATTATTAATGCCAGCTTTGTATGATAATTCGTTTATGTAAAGCACAACACCTCACTATTAGATGCAAGATTCTTTCTTCCTAATATGACTTTCAAGGTCAATCTAAGACTTTGCATATTTTCATATTTTTTTAATCATTATATAATGAATAAATATATATGATTAGGTATTTTGACGTTTGTAGAATTAGAAATTGTGCAAACGAATAATAATAGTATGTAGTATATCATCTCCAATTACATTAATAACATATATGTATATATGTAGTTAATAAAAATACGATCTATTGTTTTCTTAAAAATATTTGTCTAAACACAATTTTGTTTTAATGTAGACATATTAAAAAAAGATACTTGAATTGATCATATAAACAATATTTATTAAAAAACAATCAACATAATCCATATTTTGTATGACAAACTTCATTATGAAATGCAAAAGTTGTACATTCATAAATCATAGAAAGAAAATGTTATTAAATTATACACGCAACAACGTGCGGTCATTACAACACTTGTTGGCGTAGATAATGCAGTAAATCAGGTGTAATGTGCAAATTGAATCAATTATGATTAGAAAGATTATATTACTATAATAGTGGTTTGTTCTAGGTAGTCCAAGAAATTTATAATATCTCAAGGAATAATTATTGGACCTTGGATCAAGAAAAGACAAATGTCAAGATCAACACTCAAACCACCACCGCCACTACCATCACATGTGATTCAATACATCAATACCCCCACCACCACCACCACCGGCGGCGGCGGCGGACGACGGGCGGAGGTGGCGGCTGGCGTTGGTCGGTGGTGGTGACCAACGGTGGCGGTTGTGTATTCAATCACATGTGATTTGATAAAAGTGGTGGCTAAAAGATTGTGTATTCAATCACATGTGATTTGATAAAGGTGGTGGTTAAGAGATTATGTATTGAATTATATGTGATATTAATCACATGTCATTTTGAGCTAAATCGTATGTGATGGCACTACACACGCCTCGTTCAAGCATATGTGATTATGTATTAAATCACATGTGATTTAATAAATGTGGTGGTTAGGAGATTATGTATTATATCACATGTAATTTGATAAAGGTGGTGGTTAAGAGATTATGTATTAAATCACATGTGATTGTGTATTCAGTTACATGTGATTTGATAAAAGCGGTGGTTAAAAGATTGTATATTCAATCACATGTGATTTGATAAAGGTGGTGGTTAAGAGATTATGTATTAAATCATATGTGATATTAATCACATGTGATTTTGTATTGAATCACATGTAATGGTGCTACGGACGCCTCTTTCAAGCATATGTATTTTTTTACTAAATCATATGCGATTTGATAAAGGTGATGGTTCAGAGATTATGTATTATATTACATGTGATTCAATAGATTAAATTACACTGCGGACGGAGGCGGAAGGCGGTGGTCGGCGGCGGCCGGTGGTTGTGTGTTGAATCACATGTGATTTGGTGATGATGGTTGTTAAGGAGATTTTAGATCAAATGACTATGATTTGTAACTTGAGACTTTGAAATTTTGGTGTACTACCGATAACGCAACTCTACTTTAATAACAATAAGGATCTGATTTTTAATAAATGGTTCAGAATTTTAAAACTTAATTATAATTACAATTTGGGATACTTCAACCCGTTTAGCAACTTTTTTTCTTTTACTCATTTGATGATATATTCAGATTGTAATATGAGATGTTAGTGCAGAAAAACTAGTAAGATGGCCATCTTACAATGTGGGTGCACCCAGGTGGCTCGAGCACTCACCTACAAATAGGGGTGATTATCGGGCCAAAAACGAATCGAACCGAACCGAACCGATATAACCGATAACCGATTAAGCATAAAATTCGAAACCGAAAACCGAACCGTTAATACTTATTCGGTTTCGGTTTTGGTTTGGTTTTGGTTCCGGTTTTCGGTCTAAAAACCGATATGGTCCAATAAGCTCCAAAACCATTTTTTTGCTATTTTTTTTCCACTTTCCAGATTTAACCTCTGAAGTCACCAAGTTATCAAACTATTTTCAACACAACAAATGCAATGACGAAGTGACCAAATTTCAAAAAAAACACTTTAACAAAAAAGCGACGATGAAGTTTAGAAGTAGGAGCAGTCATTTGAAAACCAAAGGGTTTTAGGAAACAAAATAATTAAAATTGGGAATAGAGACATGGACAAGTTATACGAGGCTATCATATGGGGGGTAGTTATCGGTTCGGTTCGGTTAAAAACCGATAAGAAATGGACCGAAACCGATATGGACCGAAATCGATATGGACCGAAACCGATATAGCCATATTTCATAAACCGAAAACCGAACCGAAATCTATTATCGGTTCGGTGTCGGTTGGTTTTCAGTTCGGTTCGATTTTTCCGATTAAAATGCTCACCCCTACCTACAAACATAGCATTTGTGTCATGTGGGACCGATCGGTCAATCAGATTTTGGAAGGAAAACCCCTTAATGTTTTAGGATTAAACGAATTTTGAATTTTGTTTCTAACATTATGAAAGTTGAAAATCGACCTTAGTTCGTTTGACTTGTTCACCTAAAAGGGACATGACCCTAGCTTATATGGTTGGTATCATCTAATCCAAACACGACCCGCAAACCAATTTATATTAATGGATTGATTATACATGTTGGTGGGTTAACTAGGTTGGCGAGTGAACTCGTGTATCAACGATCCAACCTGAGAATCATTTTTTTTTAAAATAGGCAACGCCGTCCAAGCAGGGCCGGTCCGTTAGATTTTTATACCCGGGGCAAGACAAGAAATACATGCCCCTATGCTTGCAAATTTTTTGTTCATAAAAACGATAATGTAGAAAATTTTATAGTCAAACAAAAACAATGTGCAAAAGCCCCAATAAGAGAATACAGGGGATCTCACTTATGTAAGGGAGTGAAGGCACTTGAAACGGTTCACAACATGTGTTGTAAATAAGGTAACCTGCATCTGCTACTTCGTATTACATTCTTATCCATAGTTATGTATGAAATACAATAAATGTAACAAACACAGATCACAATTAACAATTAGGACACATTTTCTCCATTTAACACAAAACAATAATCACTTCTACTTTCTAATTCTGATTTCTGAACCCTAAAAACAAGTATGGTTTCTATGTCAAGCGAGAATTAAAGAGTTTGTCATGACGCGTAAAGCTGAAATTCAGCTGCTTCATAATCATAATGTTGTTTATCGTAATTTCGACATTTTTAGCTCATGGATAACAGGATAAGGAAATAGGGTTCTAAATTGTATAAACTAGATATGTAAGGTACACCAATAATGAAAAAGGAAGTAAAAATCAATTACTAATCACTTCTAGTTTCTAACTCAGAACCCTAGCAATTAGTGTTGTTTCTGTATCAATAATCTCGTAACAGCAATTACAAATTCATAGGCATATATCCATTCCTGAAAACACTACTCTAACCTATTACATATGATAATCAAATCTGTTAGACCGATAAATTACCTTGTGAACAATAACTATTCTTATGATGAATTAAAAAGAAAGTCCAGCAAATGAGATTTACATATAAGCACCTAGAAACAAAACTCCGACTCACGATTTGGAGTTGGCGGCGGTGGTTTTTGCACTAAAATTATGGAGACACTATTTGTACGGTACTAAGTGCGTGATTTGTACGGATCATAAAAGTTTGCAATACGTGTTCACGCAAAAGGAGTTGAATATGCGTCAACGAAGATGGTTAGAGTTGATTAAAGATTACGATTGTGAAATTCGATATCATCCCGGAAAGGCAAATGTGGTGGTCGATGCCTTAAGTAGAAAGGGAGATTCGGGGCCGGTACAATTTATGAGGATGGAAATTGTGTCGGATTTGGTGTCCCGGTTAAAGATTTCACAAATGGAAGCCTTGAATGTTGAAAATTTGAAGACCGAGATTTTGATAAAGAGGAAGGATGATTTAGAAGAAGATTCTCGGGGTTTGAAGACGTATCAATCTCGGGTTTGGGTACCGTTACTCGGGGGTTTGCGGGAATTGATTTTAGCCGAGGCTCACAACTCTCGGTTATCGGTTCACCCGGGTAGCACGAAGATGTATAATGATTTAAGGGCTCTTTATTGGTGGCCAACGATGAAGACCGACATTGCCCGTTATGTGGGCCAATGCCATATTTGTGCTCAAGTAAAGGCCGAACACCAAAAGCCCTATGGAATTTTAACTCAATCACCGATTCCCGAGTGGAAGTGGGATCGGATTACTATGGTCTTCGTGACCAAATTGCGGTGTACACAAAGGGGTCATGATATGATTTGGGTTATAGTTGATCGGTTAACGAAGAGTGCTCACTTCTTGGCTACTAGTGAGACCGCCTCACTTAGTAGATTGGCAAAATTATACATTGATGAAGTGATATCCCGACATGGTATTCCTATTTCTATCGTGTCTGATAGGGATCCCCGTTTTGCTTCGAATTTTTGGAATAGCTTGCAACGAGAATTGGGGACGCGGGTGAATTTGAGTACCGCGTATCATCCCCAAACCGATGGGCAATCGGAAAGGACAATACAAACACTTGAAGATATGTTGCGGGCTTGTGTGTTGGAGTATGGTGGGTCGTGGGATTCCCACCTACCGTTGATCGAGTTTGCTTATAATAACTCGTACCACTCAAGTATTAAGATGCCACCGTATGAGATGTTGTATGGGCGTCGGTGTCGAACCCCGACGTGTTGGTTGGAAGCGGGCGAGAAACAATATGCGGGACTGATATTGTACAAATGACCGCGGATAAAGTTGCAATTGCTCGAGAAAAGTTGAAAGCCGCCCGTGACCGACAAAAGATGTATGCCGATCCAAATTCTCAACACTTTCAACATTTGCTATTTGAGGAAGTGTAACATTGAGGATCCGAGCCAAATTCTCGTGGTACAAGAGTTGCGGGTCGATACAAAGAAAAGGTTGGTCGAGGAACCGGTGGAGTTATTGGACCGAAAGGTGACGAAATTGAGAAAGAAACAGATTCCTATGGTTTTGGTAAAGTGGAAGCACAGTTTGGGTGCGGATATGACATGGGAGACCGTGCCGATATGCGGGAACGTTATCCCTCCTTATTTGATCGAGATGGGATTCCGGGGACGGAATCTTCCTAAGTGGGGGAGAGTTGTAACATCCCAAAACCCGACCTAGTAGTTTATTGACCTTAAGGTATCTTATTACATGATTATCTGATTAAATGCTTAGTTAATTTAATTAGCTGCTGTCTTTTGCGGTATTTTAACCAAGGGGTTAAAATACCCGACTTGTGATATAATTGGAATGAAAATGTGATTTTTATATTTTTAGATTCCTTGTTGAATTTCATTTCCGGAAATGCTTTCGTTTTTAAAATTGGAGTCCGTTTGCTATTTTAATTAAATTATCTAAGAAAGGGACTTTTCAGACATATACTGTTAATTAAAGGAAAAGACAACAAGGGGGTCCCACCACCCTTGTTTGGCCGGCCAAGAGAGAGAGGAGGGTAACTCCCTCTTCACTCTCCCCTTTTGAAAACCTTATCTTCACTATTCCATTGCTTTTCTCTCTAAAACCTCCATATTTGTTCTTGAGCTTGAGCTTGTTGATTCTTGGTGCTTAGACCCGATTTTCATACTAAAGTTTGTGTAGAATAACCCTAGGAGTAAGCTACACCTTCTCCTTTACTTGTTCTTATTGTTCTTGAGCTTTGTTATGAACTAGGGTTTGTGATCTTTAGTGTTTTATGGATGAATCTTGAAATGGATGTTGTTTTATGCGTTTATGCAAGCTTTTACATCATTTGTATGGTAGATTGTTGAAGGAATACAAGATTTGGTGAAAATCACCTTCAACCTCCATTAATGGTGGATGTTGAAGGTGGGTTTTGACAAATCTTGGATTTCTTGATGTTTGAATGGATGGAATTGTTTATTAGGTTGTGAAATCATGATTGGTATGTTATGGATGGTGAAAACCTAGTATAGATGATTGTGTGAATTGATCTAGTTGGTGTTTGGGTCAAAATGGTTCCTAGAGGTTATGCAAGTGTGATACATGTTATTGTGATAGTCATGAACTCGATAGAATTGCTAGATTATGGTGAATTGCTAGTTTAGAAATCATGTGCTAGTTGATGGAATTGTGGAAGTGATTTAGTCATGTTCGGGTTTTTGGCCCGTTTGGATGAATTGTGATAGAATGGTTTATATGGTTATAAATGACTATTTGGTGAGTTGTATTTGTTATACAAGTTGGTGTTGTCATAAAATATGTATTTTATGAGCCTTAGGTTGCGGTTTGTTAAAATTATCAATTTTGACATTTCGGTGGATTGATCACTAACTCGGTATACTTGTTGACAGGAACCGGGAAGGATACTCAGTGATACTAGCTCACTGAGTTAAGGATCGGAAGTTGAAAGATGAGTGGATTTAACCTACAACTCGGGTTCCGGCTTATTCCGTTAGGAAATTGCATACTTGTGAAAATGCAGGATTTTGGCTGGTCTGGGGAAGATAGCGGCGCTATCTTTAGATTGCGACGCTATCTTGGTAGGTTTGGGGACAAGTCGAAACAGCTAACCGAAATAGCGTTTGGGGCCGAGATAGCGACGCGATCTCCTAGATTGCGACGCTATCTCCTTCATAGCGACGCGATCTTTGTTGAGCAGCTTTGGCACCTTTTCTTCTTAGCTTGCTTGATTGTTATGTATGCCTAGTGTTAGGGGAATACCATACATGACTATGTGCACATTCGGGACGAGGTCAGTGTCGGATGGATAACGGCTGGGCATAGTGTATCGACTAATAGGGTATCCGACCTTACCTGTATACGTTGCATGGTTAAGGGGAGGGAGTTACCCGGGGTGTTGGATACAGGCTATCGGTTACCGTGGTTTTGGCCGACCATGGTTTAAGGCCCGCAAAGCCACCGATCCTCTCAAATAAGTGATTACCCAACCGGAGATGTTTATAACTTCCGTGTTTAAGTGATTAGTGTAGTTGGCAGTGCTAGGAATTCATTCACTTAGCTTTTGTGCTAATCCCTCCTTTATTGACACATTTCAGGTTGGAAGGCTTGAACGGGTCGGGCTTGGACGGGAAGTTTGACCATGCTTAAAATATGTGTTTTTTTTATAATGAGCCGTGTTTCGTAATGCCGTCTTTTAACTAACTTTTGGATGTAATAATTGTGGGACCATGGTTTGTAAACTTAACATAACTAGGAACCTGACCGTATGCTTCCGTAACCTTAGATTAATACTTAATTGGATATTTAAAAAAAATGGATTTCAAAAATGCGGTGTTACACTTGGGTCGAAAGATCAACCTCGCTCCTCCTCACGCAACTCAGATAGGCGTAAAGCCAAAACTCAGATAGACATAAAGCCAAAAGCTCAGAAGTTTATTTATTATGTTTTAACTCTTTAACATAATTAACTCAGATAACTCTAATACACAGAAGCACATAATGACTTTGCACCCAATCTCAGTTACTCAGGCACATATGTCTCAGATCATAAGTAAGTAAATGCAAATACTCAGAAACACAGATAGCAGAGCAATTACACAACAAACGAAACAATTCAAACATTTAAAGCACATACGTCATGCACGTAGGAGTATAGTTGAATACACGGTGAGAATACTCACCTATATAACGTAAGCTCCGAAGATATCTGAACACTCTAAAATACTGCACGACTAGCTCCTATACGATCCTAAAACACATAAGATAATCCGGATTAAAACTCACTCGATGACTTGTTTTTTTAAAAATTTGACAGCACTCGTCCGTTTTGTAACAAACCAAAATTTTGAATTGAATAAATTATGGAAAAATATTATAAATAAGCATAAATCATTTAAAACACGTGAGAATTGGTTGCGTGTGATTTTGACATCGTTTGATATGGTTAACGTCGAAAAAGGGTCGAAAGTTAGACCAAATCAGCTGCTCGAGCGCGCGAGCCGTGGACTGTCGAGCACACGAGCGAGGTGCAAGCAAATCCCGATTCGGACAGAGTGCATGTCGCGTACGAGAGAGCTTCTGTCGAGGGGCGCGAGAAGTTGTCGACATGTGCGAGTAAGGGTCGCGGGGCGCGAGTATCTGGGGCCGAGAACCATTTCTGGTCGTGTCGAGCGCAAGACAAGGTGGTGTTCGAGCGCGCGAGGTCGCCTGGAACACATTAAATTCGGGTTTTGGCCATTATTTACCAAACTTGAAACCCTAACTCTCTCTCTAAAGTTCATATACAAATTTTGAGTAGAAAGGGTCGTTTGGAGCCAATTTTGCGGTCCAAATCAAGTGTTTGGCTACCATTGTTGAAGATAAAAGGTAAATCTTCACTCCCTGTTGTTTATAGCTTTAGATCTATGGAAGTAAAAACTTGTACATGAAACCCTAGTTCTTGGGTTTTACTCTAATGGTGAAATAAATGTTGTATACACTTAATAGATGGTATTTTAACAGAGGAAACAAGTGTATGCTTAAGATTTGTAAGAATCTTAAGATTGGTAAAACCTACTGTTTTGAATGTCACCAAAATTTGGGGAAAAGGGTGTTGGTGACTAATAAGTGTTATGAGACTAATGTTGGAGACTAATGATGTCAACCTTGGGTTGTTGTTGGATTTGGGTTATGTTGGTGAAATCTTGAAACTAGGATTTTGGGATTTCCACCAAGTTGGATGAACTTGGTGGTTAAAGATGATAACAGAATTTATGTGATATCTAGTTATTAATGATAACTAGAAATGTGATGATTATGTTGATAGGTTTCAAATACCTATATGTTGGAGTTATTCCAAAGGCGAGAAACAAGGATTCATGTTGATAAACACGAATTGGAAAGCATTGCTAAGGTGAGTACGTGAGACTTTTAAACTGGGTACATAGCAAAAAGTTTTGAAAATACGTAGGATATTTTATGAGTCTTTATTAATAAATGTTTTGATAAAGATAGTGACTGAAAATATAAGAAAGTAGGTGTAATGTGATACTAAAATATGTCTAGTATGATTGATGATTTTGGAAGTACACATGATAAATTAAAGTAGTTATGGAATCTTTATTAACGAACCAAAATGATAAAGCTATTGATTAAAAGAATGTATATTGAGCCTTTATTAATAAATATGTATTAATAAAGCATTTGACAATGATTTTATAATAATGGGTATTGATTGCTAAGATTTACTAATATAAGTGATGGACGAATATATATGAAAATGAATACGAGGTGACTAGTAATAAATAGGTATTCTAGTCAAAGAAAAGATAAACGTATTATTATATCGATAAAATAAGAAATGTACCTTATGAAATAAGTAAGTATGGACCTCCTAGGGTTCATAGATGTAGAAGTATGTGAGAGTTGCTAAAGATCGAGTCCATGGGACTATATGGGTACGTTCACGCTATGTTGAACTAACTATATATTGCTATTATTAGATAACTAACTTGTTTGATGTTTGATGTGATACCCGAATGATTTGACTGGCATAACTGTTAGGTTACGATAAGAGATAGATGGTGGTGACGCGGGGTCCCTGATCATTGAGACGAGTGTATATATTTTTATATACCAGACATGTATGGACTTCTAATACGCATATACTATATACGATTGTGCTTCTAGTAAATATATGTTTATGTACTAGATATGATTGTGCTTCTAGTAACATATATGTTTATGTACTATATATGATTATGCTTCTGGTACCTATATGTTTAGGTACTAGATATGTTTGCTAGGGAAGCAAGATCGATAGGGTCACAAAAGGGTGACTAGACGTTATTGATGTAGTATATATATATATATATATATATATATATATATATATATATATATATATATATATATATATATATATATATATATATATATATATAGAAGTGGGATCCTGTGAGGACTCTTTTTTCGGTGAGGACTCGCGAGGACACCTCATAAAAATTTCAAAAAATTCCGAAGAAAATACATATAACCCACCATGATTATTACTACATTTGACAAAAAAAAAAAAAAAATTCAAAAAAAAAAAAAATTATGATCCACTTTTTTTTAGCGAATCATAACAATGATCTAGATTTTTTTTGTGGATCATTATTATGATCCGTATTTTTGTTTTTTGGATCATTTTTGGAATTTTTTTTTGGATCTTATACATAGCGATTTTAATGTTTAAAAAAGGAATTTTTTGTAAAAAATTTGTTTTGGATCATTTTTAGAGTTTTTTTTGGAGTCCTCGCGAGGAAAAGAGTCCTCACCGGATCCGGACCCTATATATATATATATATATATTGAAAGATTATATTGAGAACCCTGATTTCAAAAAGAACTCTAGGAACTATTTCAATCAAATCTGGTCCATTGATTTTCAAAATTAACGCTTAAGATCTTGTATGAAATTTTGTAAAGAGAAAAAATCTAACTTTTGATAAGTTTTAATTAAAAGGGTAAATTGGTAATTGTCTTTTGAAAAATAAAAGTAATTATATGCGTAAATCTCTCCCTCAATCTTAGCTTTACTTTTCTCGCAAGTTGAAACCTCTATCCTCAATATTCATATTCTAGATCCAAAAACCATTTCACACCTTTTTTTCTACCAGAGCCGCCGATCGCACAAATACATAAAGGAACCGCATACCGGAGCTGGCGGCAGAGATACACAGAGGAGCCCAGAACTGGATGATGATGATATGCTTGTCGTTCTTTGAATTATTTTATATATGTTCATATCTAGATTTGTGTTTGTACTCTGTACGATGAATATGGGTGTTCTTCTAATCCAAACTAAACCCAAGGTCGGCGGCTAGTGATTTTGTGTATGACCATATCCAGAAGTAGTGCATTAATATATGGTTGTACTTTGTACAATGAAACTTGTAAGTTGTTTGAATTTCCCACTTCCTGATTTAAACCCTAATTTGTTATGTTAAATATTAAACTAATTAAGTGATTATCATCTTGTTTCTGGATTGTTAATGCATGTGCATATTTTCGGTGAAAGGACATATGTTGGACCTTTGTATTTTGCTTTTTGATTCACACGGTTGGTTATTAAATACAGTAATAGGATTTGTCTTTCGCATTTTAAATAATAGGATTTTCATTTTAACAATTATGAAGATATTCATGTTCATGTTCTATACTTTTGTTAGTTTTCTTAATTTCGTTATTAGAAAACTAATCATGACCTTTTTCTTTTAATTTTTAACTGAATTATGTCATCTTTTGCACTTGAGTAATTTACTTCTACTTCTTTTTATTGCATATTGCATTAATTTCTGTTGTTTGAGTAGTTTTTATATTTTTTTTCCAGCAAGCAGTTGATGGAAGCTAAATTCTGGATTTATCAAATACAACTATGGATAAAGAGAAAGACGCAGTTAGCTTTGGGACATATGTGTTATTCAATTTTTTTCTTTGCATATGTGTTATGTTATTGTTGGATGTGTAAATGTAATTCGTGCATTTTCTATACATTGTTGTTTGTTACATATATGTTATCGGTACATCTATGTTTTCTCAAACACATATGCTCAAAAGGTTTATAACATTGATGTACCATAAAAATAATTTATATGCACAATCATCTCGACATATATGCACAACTTACATTTAACACTAATTATTGGGAAAAAAAAAACATATACGCACAACCGACTCTACAAAAACGATACAATAAAATTTTTAAAATAATTCCTAAATTTTAGGTATTTTTCAAAAAGGAAACAAATTATTATTTTATAAAATGTCGTAAATACCCTTGCATAATAAATATTAATTAAATAAATCAAAATTAATATACTAAATTCTGATTGGTTAATAAGAGTTCTCAGAGTTCTTTTTAAAATCAGGGTTCTCTATATAACTCGACCCTATATATATATATATATATATATATATATATATATATATATATATATATATATATATATATATATATATAGTGAAGGATTCAATGCAGAACTGATTTAAGCTACAGAACAGCAAAACCCAATCTCACACCTTTAAATTTCAAATTGAAGGGTCAAGATTAATCGTGATGTTTTTTAAATTAAACTTAATATATTTATAGTAAGAAATAAATAAAAGGGTAAAATGGGTATTTGACAAAATAATAATAATAACTGTTTAAGAAACTCTATTTTCTCTCCCCATCTCTCCTAAAAAACCCGTCCCCTCCCACATTCTCTCTCTCATTAATCCCTCTACAATGAAGAAAAATAATCACTTCACTAAATATGACATCACGTGTGCCCAAAACATGTGATACGTTATGAAAACGTTTAACTATATAGACACATGTTTTGTTATATATATATATATATATAGTGAAGGATTCCATAAAGAACCCATATTATATACAGAACCCATAGAACTCAATGTAGACCATTGGATTATAAGATGAATGGTTAAGATCAAGTATGGTATTTTCATAAATAAATCAATTATATTTTTGGCAAATATTAAATGAAAAGGGTAAGCTGGTAATTATGCCTAAACTAAAAATTATAAAAAATAAATAAATAGTTATTTCCTTCCTTCAAATTAGGATTCACAACCCTCAAATCAGGAACCAGCGATCTCAGTTACCACACTTCTTCAAATCTCATTTTACAATTTCTTCCAATTCATCATTCTATGCCATGATTAAATCTCAAACGCAGTCGCTCAACACCATCGTTCTTTCCAATCTCCAAATGACATCGTCATCATCATCCACCGTCCTTCGTGTGGGTCGAAAGACGTCTCTTCTTGCTTACGGATCCTGACTAAATCAAGGTATATGCACTACCCTTTGCTTAATTATTTCTTTAATTTAATTAATTTTCCTTTCTCCTGATTCAATTCTATTCGAAAGCGTAATCTTATCTCATTGCTCGTAGGTACAACTACATCGCTAATAAAACAACAAAAATCAAAAGCAATGGTTAAGGATCTACGTGCGAGGAGGGTGCCTACAGTGATTGCAGATGATGTTATAAGTGCAGGTGAAGTTGATTTGGAATCTGTATTCGATGTTCAAAAGAAGAATGAGTTCTTAATTTAATTTTGATTGCAAACCCGTTTTCTGATTTCAAATTAATTGTGTGTTCGATTTGTTAAATCTACTGTGTATTGTAGATCGAAATACATATATGTATACATCTAAATACATGTATGTATACATATATGTATACATCTAAATACATATATGTATGTCTTGGGATAATATCTATAGGGTATGCTTTTATACATATATGTATACACATGTATTAGACGTATGATTTTTTTATTCATATTTTGAATGTTGTTATTTAGGTGGTACACTTTCCGGAACAACTTCTGATGGAGTTCGTCATGCTGCGGAGATATCTCTTATTTTCGAAACAACCTGGATACATAGGTGTTGCTTTACACTAATGATGTTATTGCTTTACACTAATGGCATTTTTTACAAAGATGGTTTGATGTGGATAACACACTAATGTTGTTGTTATATAATCTTGACATTTTAGTTGTATAAAACATTAGATACATGAGTGTTGTTTTGTACACATGTGTTCAATATAATTTACACATGTATTTTATTCAATATTTTTAGATACATAAGTGTTATATTCTACATATATGTTATCCGGTAATTTTGATTGTTATATTAAATTGCTTGTATGAATTGGTTAAAATAATCAAAATAAAATAAGTATTATTCTTAGATACACAAGTGTTCTTTTGTACATATACATGTACGTAAAACCATAAATATAACATATATGTACAATAAACATTCCGAATTTAATTCATAAATTTTAGGAAATTTAAAAAAAAGAAATAAAAAATAAAAATGTGAAATGTCGTAAATACCCTCGAACCATTAAATGAATTTAATAATCAAAAATTAATTTACTAATTTCTGATTGGTTGAAAATAGTTCTAGTGGTTCTGTAAATAATATGGGTTATGTATGGAATTCGACCCTATATACACACACATACACACACACACACACACACACACACACACACACACACACACACACACACACATATATATATATATATATATATATATATATATATATATATATATATATATATATATATATATATATATATATATATATATATATAGGGGTGGGTTATATAGAGAGCCCATTTACTTTATTAGCCAATCAGAAATTAGATATATATTTTTCCTTTATTTAAATGTAAAGGGTAATTCCGGTATTCAATATATTTTAGTTTTTTTGGAAACAATTAATTTAATTCCTATAATCATGGAAAGTGGAGATTTCACGTATATATCTTCTTTTTGAAAATAAATACCCCATATCTTCCAGATCTGTAGCATGTTAACCGGAAATCTTTAAACCATTCGTAATTCGTAATTTATAATCTTTACTACTGATTGAATTCACAATTCAAATAAATCGTAAAATTCATAAATCAATACATCAACGTATACTATCAATTTGTGCATTTATGTTTTACCAAATAATTTCATTTAGTGTATTGAACCAACGATTTGTTCGAAATTATGGTTGTGATACGTATGATTTTTGGTTCAGTTTATAGCTCTTTATAAATAATGGTCGTAGAATGTCTATTTCATGGTATTGTAGTAGTGTAATCAAAACAAATTTATCATTCATGTAATCAAAACATTGATGTCTTCACAAAATCATAGGTAAAACTAGATAAAACATTGATGTCTTGACAAAATCAAAACATTGATGTCTTCACAAAATCAAAACATTCATGTAATCAAATCATTGATGTCTTCATAAAATCAAAACATTGATGTCTTTCTCTCTTTCGTCCACTACGTGTTGTGCCTGTCATGATAAAACACCAATGTTTTGCATAAACAACCACAATTTTGATCTTAATAAAAAACCTAGTCATCGTGGCCTGATTCAAAAAAACCTTAAATTGCAGTAATGCAATCAATTGTGGCCTGATAAAAAAAAAACCTTAAATTGCAGTTACGAAAACAATCATACCACCAAAAAACGATTTTAGAGGATGTTGTCATACAAATACTTGTAAAACATCAGTGGTACCCTTTTTACTTAATTAGAGAGTTCTCTATATAACTCTCCACTATATATATATATATATATATATATATATATATATATATATATATATATATATATATATATAGGGGATAGTGAGTGTGTGACTGCCATGTACCTAAACTTAGGTGTGGATTCACCTATAACTACATAGTTTTGGTTGAAAAAAAAAGTCAAAACGGTTATTTTTACAATATCTTATCACTTTTTCACCATATTAAAACATTTACATAATATAAAAACACCAACTCAACATCATTTCAAGAATATGACATTTGTTCAATATAAACACCATTTCAAGAATATGAAACTTGAATCAAAGATTCAACAAAAACATTAATAATATTTAAGATAATTGATAAGTTTTAGACCGGATTTGATATGCTAATTAGTTTATGTAGTGAGTTATAAGTTCTTTTAACCAAAATTATGTAGTTTTAGATGGTTCCACACCTAGCCTTAGGTATGTGACAGCCACAAACTCACTTTTCGCATATATATATATATATATATATATATATATATATATATATATATATATATATATATATATATATATATAGTGCCCGATTCAGCGCAGAACCGTTTAAAGGTGCAGAACCGCAGAACCATCCTAACATCCAATTTTTCCAATTTTTTATACAAATAATATATAAATATATTTATACATTATGTGTATAAAAAATTGGAAACACTGAATGTATAAATGTGTTACAGCATGTATGAAAATGTACACCTTATTATATATTATTTGTATAAAAAATTGGAAACATTGGATGTTAGGATGGTTACAACGTGTATGAAAATGTACACCTTATGTATAACATAGAAAACATTGGATGTTAGGATGGTTCTGCGGTTCTGCACCTTTAAACGGTTCTGCGCTGAATCGGGCACTATATATATATATATATATATATATATATATATATATATATATATATATATATATATATAGGGTCCGGATCCGGTGAGGACTCTTTTCCCGGTGAGGACTGCGAGGACTCCAAAAAAAAACTCTAAAAATGATTCAAAACAAACTTTTTTCAAAACATTTCTTTTTTAAACATTAAAATCGCAGTATATAAGATCCAAAAAAAATAAAAAATTTTAAAAAATGATCAAAAAAAAAAAAAATATGGATCATAATGATGATTCACAAAAAACAAATATGGATCATTGTTATGATCCGCAAAAAAAAATGGATCATAATTTTTTTTTTCAAAATTGTTTTTGGGTCAAATGTAGTAATAATCATGGTGAGTTATATATATATTTTTTGGAATTTTTTGGAATTTTTTGAGGTGTCCTTGAGAGTCCTCACCGTTTTTTGAGTCCTCACAGGATCCCACCTATATATATGAGTTCCTTTGAGAATTAATATATTGGGTGAGAATGTGAGAATAGATCTCAGCCATTGATTTGGTTGGATTTGGGGCTCACGGCCCGACAAAATTTGCCGCGCGGGGAGAGGGGGCACATGTGCCATGTTTAATCATCGATGAACCCTATGAATACATATAGGGTAATCATCGATGATTACACTAATTCTCACATTCTTACGATTTTTCTAATTCTTACGATATATATATATATATATTTACGAGTTTTTCTAACATGTGGCATACAAAGAAATATACATGTGTACTGAATGAAGTCAAAAATACATAAAAATGTAGCAATAACCGTTAATGAAGTCAAACTTTCTAATTTTGAGTAATATATTAAGGGTTTTTCTAACATGTGCCCATAGGCACATGTTTAGATGCATTAAATACCTCAAACTTTCTATTAAAACTTAAAAATGCATTTAATACATCTCTTCAAAATGTAACTTATGTACTTCATTGATGATTAATAAGAGTTTATTAGAAAACTTTGAGGTATTTAATGCTTTAATATACTTTATAGAAACAAACTATCATGACACAATTAGGAAACTCCAAATAGTTGATCATGTAGTAATACTATTCTTTGTAGAAACAAACTATCGCGCGACAATGTTTGTCCTTTACTTTTTATTAATAGTCATGATAAAACATACTTGAATGGGAAATTGTCTTTAGTTCAATTTGAGAGACATCTTGTTTTCCTAAAAACGATCATACACGATCATACAGGGAATTGCGCCAATTGTGTCAACGTTGCGACATGATATGATCTTACCTTCAATTTTTTTTTATTTCCTACTTGTAATATGCACAAACTTACATTCGGGTCGGTGTTTTGCATACACATTACAAGAGCACATATCTTTAACTTTAACTTATGATGCAATACACCTGACATTTTTGTAGTATTCAAGAAATATGTGAAGTAAAGATCCAGCTAAGATCCCCAAGCCCCATTTGGTCGCTGCATCGTTCGTTGGAGGTCGATTGATTGACCGGGGGGGATTGATTTCGAATGAGAAGTGGTTTGATCATTTACTACGTGGGGTTGGTCGCGGTTTGTCATGTATTTGGTCGGAAGAGAAAAAACAAACACATTGCTAAGATGATAATGGTGATCTAACTAAATTTGACCATCTCTTACATGTAGTCTAAGGTTACAAAAATTAATTTGTAATATGCATTTATTTGGTTAACAATCACGTGTGGTTTCAACATCAGGTTAATCACAAGTTCACAACAACTTGGTTTTAACTAGCATGATGGCGCGGGAGAATTTCATATGATATCCAAAATACTATTTACCGATAATATTAATGATTAAATAATATTGTAGATTTAATTATTAATTGCAGTAGAAAAATGCATGTCCCCACAAAATGCATGCACTATAAACATTTAAAGGATAATATTCTACAACCAAAGAAAAAAAAAAAGCAACAAAGAAAATAAGTGGAAAAAGAAGTTCAACAAAAATATGGCATTTAATGTAAAATAATAGTTTGTTATAAGTTTCTTAATCAATTAATTAGAAGGGAAAATATAAAAATGTATTTTGTTTTTGGTAAATTAGTATACTACAAATTAAATATTTTGACAGGTGTTCTTGAATCAAAATTTCATATGCTATACGTTTACTAGCATTAAGGCTTTCTATGATAAATTTGAAAAATTCCGCTGTGCCTAAGATTCTTGGCGTATTTCAAAAAGTTGTCAAAAGTCAATAACGCCGGCTGAAAAAACAATTAGCGTACTGTTAATACTTTCTAATCAATGATGATAAATGTTATTGTTAAAACGTTTCATTCTATACTCTTATCTCTCGTATTTTTCAGCATGCAGCTAAATTTAAATTTATGTATACATTTATAAAAATTAAATATCATAACATATATATCATATTAACCACATAGAGTTGTATTCAAGGTTGTAGTTTTCTATGTTTACTATTTGAAATTTTCAAACAAAATATAACCCAAATATATTATATTATAAGCTTATCATGATAAGAGATTAAAACAATGATACACGCTTCAGAAACAATTCCAATAGCAATTACATAATGCTGGATTGTCACATATTCCTGCTGCAAGATGTGTTTTGTCCATATTCTTGCTACACCACACAGCACAATTATATTGAGTACAGTTACCACCAGACCATCTATAATAGTAATGACATATATTCTCACCTAACAAAAACCAACGGTATTGCAAACTTCATGTTAAAAGCTATATAATAAGACGAAAAGCTAAATATAATGCATATAAAAGGTATTTGCACAAATCTAAGTAGAAACTCACTTGTTGGTTCTATTCGTGCACTTGTAGTGATAACTAGTAAAAGAGTAACAAATATGCTAATAAGCTTCATTGCTAATGTTTTGTGGTTTACTTCTCTGTATTCAAGAGAAGCTACAATGCTAAACTGAAAAACTCTTTTACATACACATTTTATAGAATTTTTGAACTGGGACATTAATTTATTAATTACCTTTTTATTTTGAACATATTAATTAAATTGGTCTTGGCGTTTACCCCTTTATTGTTAATTAAATTCCATGGTTGAAATATTACATAGGGTTTTCATTAATTGATTTAAAAGTTCCCTAATAATGTGTAATTAAATATTAATGAAGTCCATAATTTATATTTTAAAGAGATGTATTAAATACATTATCAAGTTCTAATGGAAATTTGATAGTATTACATGCACCCTAACATGTGCCTTGGGGGCAAATGTGAGAAAAACTCTTTTATATAATATGAATTAATGAATCAATACTAAAAGGTAAATAATGAAATCTTTGTAATAAGTAGGGATGGAATCGGGTCCGGAACCAACCTGGATGGACCCGGATCCGAAATACCCGAGACCAGGTTTAGGAGAATTAGTAGACCCGAGAAACCTAACCGTTTTACAGAATTCGGTTCCGGGTTCGGTTCGGGTAAATCGGGTATAGACCCGATTGGAAACAAAATAGTAATTGGAGCCGTTTTTTGGTGTTTGTATCATATATGTTAGTTTATACATGTAATATTATAATGATTTACAAATAACAATTGTTTAATTAATATGAACCGAACATTCATAGTATTATACCACAACAAATTCCAATTACATAGTTAATTAATTTCGGTTCCGGGTCTTAGACCCGATTTGTTCCATACCCGATGTACCCGAACCCGAAATATCCGATACCCGATTTCTCGAAAATATTGGACCCGATACCCGAACCGATTTTTTGGTAATCTGGTTCCAAACGGTTTCGATATCCGGTATGGTACGGGTATGGTTTCGGGTTATCGGTTCTATATCCCATCCCTAGTAATAAGTACCCTTTATTTAGTCCATTTTCTTCCTTACATTTCAAAGAGATGTATTAAATACAATTTAAAGTTCTAATGGAAAGTTAATAGTATTAAATGCACCATAACATGTGCATTGGCGGCAAATGTTAGAAAAACCCTATTACATATAATAACATTTCAAAATAGAAATGTTACTATTGATGTACAATACATAAATAGGCTTTTTACTTCTATTTATTAAATTTTAAATGTAGTACTATTAATATGTTATTTTATAAATATGATGGGTATATTTGCAAACCCATAATGAGATAGATGCATGCACAAACTCATCGTTAGATAATATATCCATGCATCTTTAAATTTTTATGTATTAACATTTTTATGAATATGATCCTTCTAATATGTGCATGTATTAAACATACTAACGTGGACTAATGAATATAAATTTCCATATAAACCACTAACCTATTTAATGCATATTATAAAACGGTAAAAGTTAAGGTTTAGTAATATTGTTCAACATACAATTAAGAAAAATAATCACTTCACTAAGTATGATATCACGTGTGCCTAAAACATGGGATACGTTATGAAAACGTTCAACTATATAGACACATGTTTTGTTACTATATATATTTTTACGATTTTTTCTAACATGTGGCATACAAAGAAATACACATGTGTACTGAATGAAGTAAAAAATACATAAAAATGCAGCAATAAGCATTAATGAAGTAAAACTTTGTAGTTTTAAGTAATATATTAAATGGTTTTTATGATTATTTTGAAAAAATTAAGATCATTAATATACTTTAAGATTTTCTATAAGAAAACATTTTATAAAACTATTAATTGTTTACTAAATATTCAAAACAGAATAAAAATAGACAAACATGATTTCTAAGTATTAATGTTTTTGCTTATAATAAACTAGGTTCGTAGCCAACCTGGATGAGCGGACTAGTTTCGAGAAATAAAATGCATAAGAATGTAAAATGCGTAGAAAATAATATAGTAAAATATTATTGAAATGATTAAAAAAACGTTTGGTGATGCATAAATAAATATATTACCGAAATGATTTCCAAATTCGTATGGTTATACATAATAAATACTGAAAGAGTTCAAACTCGGAGTAAAAACTTCTTTATAAATGACATTTTTCGTTGAGTTTGTGTAAGTATCGTCTTTGTCGCCACAAATAACCTTCAACCCTTTCTTGTTTCTCACTCTTGACACAACGACATATAGTTGATCATGTGGTATTATTAGTCGCTGTAGAAACAAACTATCATGCAACAATGTTTGTCATTTACTTTTTATTAATAGTCATGATAAAACATACTTGAATAGGAAATTGTCTTTGGTTCAATTTGAGAAAAAATCTTGTTGTCCTAAGGAAAAATGATCATATAGAGAATTGAGCCAATTGTGTCAACGTTGTCACGTGATATGATCTTACCTTTAATATTTTTATTTCCCATTCGTAATATGCAGAAATTTACATTCAGGTCGGTGTTTCGCATACACATTACAAGAGCACATATCTTTAACTTTAACATATGATGCAATACACCTGATATTTTTAATTGTAGTAGACAAATGCATATCCTCAAAAAGTGCATGGACTATAAACATTTAAAATATAATATTCTACAACCGAAGAAATAAAAAGGCAACAAAGAAAATAAGTGGAAAAAGAAGTTCAATAAAAATATGGCATTTAATGTAAAATAATAGTTTGCTATAAGTTTCTTAATCAGTTAATTAGAAAGGAAAATATAGAAATGTATTTTGTTTTTGGTAAAATAGTATATTACAAATTAATTATTTTGACCGGTGTTCTTGAATAAAATTTCATATGCTATACGTTACCGAGCAATAAGGCTTGCTATGATAAATTTGAAAAAATTCCACTGTGCCTGAGATTCTTAGCGTATTTCAAAAAGTTGTCAAAAGTCAATAATGCCAACTGAAAAAACAATTAGCGTACTGTTTATACTTTCTAATCAATGATGGTAAATGTTATTCTTAAAACGTTTCATTCTATACTCTTATCTCTCGTATTTTTCAGCATGTGCTAAATTTAAATTTATGTATACATTTAAAAAAATTAAATATCATAACATATACTCCCTCCGTCCCACAAAAAAGTTCCCATTTCCCTTTGACACAAGATTTTAGGTGATAGTTAATGGTGGGGTCATTGGTATTATTTTGATTAAAATATAAGGTTGGTTTGGAGAGAGAAAGATAATTAGTGGATGTTATTGATGGAGTTTTTAATAATAATAATATTTTATTGTGTGGAGCCACCACATGTGAGAAATGGGAACTTTTTTGTGGGACAAAAGCTTTAGGAGAAATGAGAACTCTTTTGTGGGACGGAGGGAGTATATCATATTAACCACATAGAGTTGTATTCAAGATAGTAGCTTTCTATGTTTGCTATTTGAAAATTTCAAACAAAATATAACCCAAATATATTATTTTATAAGCTTATCAAGATACGAGATTAAAACAATGATACAAGCTTCAGAAACATTTCCAATAGCAATTACATAATGCTGGATTGTCACATATTCCCGCTGCAAGATGCGTTTTGTCCATATTCTTGCTACACCACACAGCACAATTATATTGAGTACAGTTACCACCAGGCCATCTATAATAGTAATGACATATATTCTCACCTAACAAAAACCAATGGTATTGCAAACTTCATGTTAAAAACTATAAAATAAGACGAAAAGCTAAATATAATGCATATAAAAGGTATTTGCACAAATATAAGTAGAAACTCACTTGCTGGTTCTATTCGTGCACTTGTAGTGATAACTAGTAAAAGAGTAACAAATATGCTAATAAACTTCATTGCTAATGTTTTGTGGTTTACTTCTCTGTATTCAAGAGAAGCTACAATGATAAATTGAAAAACTCTTTTACATACACATTTTATAGAATTTTTGAATTGCAACATTAATTTATTAATTACCTTTTTATTTTGAACATATTAATTAAATTGGTCTTGGCGTTTACCCCTTTATTGTTGATTAAATTCCATAGTTGAAATATTACATTGGGTTTTCTAACATGTGTTCCCAAGGCACATGTTAGGGTGCATTAATTGACTCAAAAGTTTCCTAATAATGTGTAATTAAATATTAATGAAGTCCATAATTTACATTTTAAAGTGATGTATTAAATATATTTTAAAGTTATAATGAAAAGTTGAGAGTATTACATGCACCCTAACATGTGCCTTGGGGGCAAATGTGAGAAAATCACTTTTATATAATATGAATTAATGAATCAATACTAAAAGGTAAAATATGAAATCTTGGTAATAAATAGGGATGAAATCGGGTCTGGAACCGACCTGGATGAACCCGGATCCGAAATACCCGAGACCCGATTTAGGAGAATTAGTAGACCCGAGAAACCTAACCATTTTACAGAATTCGGTTCTGGGTTCGGTTCGGGTAAATCGGGTATAGACCCGATTGGAAACGAAATAGTAATTGGGGCCGTTTTTTGGTGTTTGTATCATATATGTTAGTTTATACATGTAATATTATAATGATTTACAAATAACAATTGTTTAATTAATATGAACCAAACATTAATAGTATTATACCACAACAAATTCCAATTACATAGTTAATTAATTTCGGTTCCGGGTCTTAGACCCGATTTATTCCATACCCTATGTACCCGGACCCGAAATACCCGATACCCGATTTCTCGAAAATATTGTACCCGATACCCGAACCGATTTTTTGGTAATCTGGTTCCAAACGGTTCCGATCTCCGTATGGTACGGGTACGGTTTCGGGTTATCGGTTCTAATAAGTACCCTTTATTTAGTCCTTTTTCTTCCTTACATTTCAGAGATGTATTAAATACATTTTAAAGTTCTAATGGAAAGTTGATAGTATTAGAAAAACTCTATTACATATAATAACATTTCGCAAAAGAAATGTTACTATTGATATACAGTATATAAATAGGCTTTTTACTTATATTTATTAACTTTTAAATGTAGTACTATTAATATGTTATTTATAAATATGATGGGTATATTTGCAAACCCAAAATAAGATAGATGCATGCAAAAACTCATCGTTAGATAATATATCCATGCATCTTTAAATTTTTAAGTAATAACATTTTTATGAATAGGATCCTTCTAATATGTGCATGTATTAAACATACTAACGTGCACTAAGAATATAAATTTCCATGTAAACCAATTACCATATTTAATGCATATTATAAAACGGTAAAAGTTTAGGTTTAGTAATATTATTCAACATACAATTAAGAAAAATAATCACTTCACTAAGTATGACATCATGTGTGCCTAAAAAATGGGATACGTTATGAAAATGTTCAACTATATAGACACATGTTTTGTTATTATATATATATTTTTACGATTTTTTCTAACATGTGGCATACAAAGAAATACACGTGTGTACGGAATGAAGTAAAAAAATACATAAAAATGCAGCAATAAGCATTAATGAAGTAAAACTTTCTAGTTTTAAGTAATATATTAAATGGTTTTATGATTTCTTTGAAAAAATTAAGATCATTAATATACTTTAAGATTTTCTATAACAAAACATTTTATAAAACTATTAATTGTTTATGTTTGGTCGCTGAAAAAGCATCTCCCACTGAAAAAAAAATTAATGAAGACAAAAACGAAAATAGTTAGGATACAGTCTGATTAGTTCATTAGATTGTGGGTAACTGTATCTGACCAGTTCGGATTTCAGTTACCCAGTTGCATTATCTGATCGCTATCTGAAACAACAATCAGTTCCCCGTGCGGAATCAGATACTGGTTAACAGATCAGATAGTGTAACCGGTTCAACGCATTGGACAAAACGCTGAACCATCAAACAAATACTTCTCTAAGCACAATTCTTAGTGAAGGTCACTAAAGCTGAAGGCCATCGGAAGAAGCATGAGTATCCGAAGACTCATGACCACCAGAAGTGTACATAGACTGGAAGTTTCAGTGTCACAGAAAGACATAAGTAAAGCACAAGTTTGTGCGTTGCTGATTATGGAAATATCTTGCAAATCTTCTAGAAGATATCAGCGATCACAAGACGACATAAAGTACTGTCAAAATTCCGTTAGTCATGCGCGCCCCATGATGTATCGTCTGCACCAACGGAATTCTCACACGTGGAATCGATTGATCATTCCTTTGACTCTACGTTTCCCAATGATATAAATTGAGGATTTAGACGATCGATTTCAGTGTGCACCCAACAAGGTTACACGCTGCTGAATCTACTCCAGATGTTTATTCCCTCGAGCAGAGTGTAAACGACCAGTTAATTCTAGTTATCTGATTCGAGAATTGAATCTGTATAACGAAAGTGTCTGGTCTTGTGCTTGATCATTTGTTGATCATAAACTTGTCTTAGATAATATATGTTGTTGTCTATCACATGCAAGCAGTTTAGTTAGGATTTGTTCTTAGCTATTCCCCAAACTGCTTGCGTCTTTATTGTATCAATTTGATAAATTAAGGAAAAGTAAAAAGTGTTGAGTGTCTCCATAAAATTTAAATTGATCAGTGAAAGCATATAGGCGTAGAAATTCACCTATCCGGGACTAACAATTGATATCAGAGCAGGACAATTAATTCATAATTGTTGATCTGCTTACCAACTGATCAAAAATGGGTGAAAAGCTATCTCAAATGAATCTTGGTTCAAAGACAAATTCCCCTGTGTTTGTTTACTGATGACGATTTTGGTATGTGGAAAATCCGTTTTCTGGGATTTGTCGAACATCAAAATGACATGGGACCAGATATTCTTATCAATGGTCCATACATTCCACAAATGTTCGTTCCAAGTACAACTATTTCCAAGAAAAAGAAGAAGGAGGGTGGTGATAAAGACGAAGATGATGAAGAAGAAGACCTTTCTGATGTTGAAGAACCCAAACCAAAAGATCAATGGTCAGAGGCAGACAAAAAGCTAGCGGGCTTAGATGTTGAAATCCGGTTCCTCCTTCAAACATCCCTCCCAAACCACATTTTTATCACTGTAAAAGAGTGTAAAACTGCCATAGAGATTTGGGATATCTTGATAACATCGTATGAAGGAACCGATGAAGTTAAAGCCACAGAAAATCAATGTTGAATCGAAAGTATGAAGCATTCAAAGTCATCAAAGGTGAAACTCTCAACATGTCCTAAGGTTCACCATCTTCATAAATGAATTAAAGGAGTTCGGCATTCACAATATGTCCAAGAGTTAATGTACAAATTTTTGGAAATTCTTCCAAAAGATTGGGTTGTCTTGTGCACGGTGCTAAGAACCTCTGGTCAGATGAGAGATATGAACATGAGCACTCTCTACAGTACACTGATGAACTTTGAAAATGAAAACAAGATGTATGATGATCTAAATGAAAATCCTACCTCCTCCGCTCTCATTGCAAGCTCTTCCAAGTCATCTCGCAAAGCACTAAAAGCAAAGGTGGAAAACGTTGTCGATCCAAACGATGCTGGTGATGAAAGATTTGAAGATGCTGAAGACGGTGATTTCGAAGAACGTGAATCCAATCTAGGAGAAGGTGATAATGATGATATAAAAGAACTCTCTGAAAGTATGACTTTAATAGCCTCATGGTACAAAATATTTTTAAATAGAAACAGATTAGGAGGTCAAAACGACAGAGGAGAGATGGTATGCTTTAAGTGTGGAAGAACGGGTCACATCAAAGATGATTGCAGAGTTAAAGAGAACTCTGGATCTGTAAAATCAAGCTCAAGCTCCTCGTCAAACTATAAAAAGAAATATGAAGATACTGAGAAGAAATACTAGGAGCTGAAAGCTCAGCTAGCCAAGGCTGAGAAATATGCAAAAGCATTAAAGGCAACTACTGAAGCTTGGTTAAGTGACTCAGAGACAAGTGAAGAAGAAGAAGTAATTACTTGCAACACAAAAGGTCTATTCACAAAAATAGAAGAAGAATTTGAGCCAAACTCTGAAGATCAACAGAATTGTATATGTCTGATGGCAAGGTTTGAAGATACTGAATATCGTCAGAAAGAAAAAGGGTCTCTTGAATCTGATACTCCAATGTCCCCTGTTTCAAGGGAACGTGAAGACGAACTTCCAAACAAGGGAAAAGTGCCTAACACAGCTTCTCCAGAAGATTATCCACCGCTAGTCAGATCACTTGTTAAAGATCTGATGCTCACTCACGAGTGAAATGCTCAGTTAGAAACTGCTCTCTCCACGATGACAAAAAGATTAGAAGAACTCACTCGAGAATCCTCAGAAGCTGAAAATTCAAAAATTGAGGTAATCAGGCTTCAGGTGCTTCAACAATATCCTTAGAGAAGATAAGTTGTTGCTAGCTCATAAAATTGAAGCTCTTCAGAAATCGTGCAACTCATGGAATAAATCATTCAATTTCAACAAGCAAGTCCTAGAAGAACATAATTCCATTCAAGGTTTCTCTGAGAAGTATGAGCAATATCCAATCTGCAGAACTCCTACATCTGGAACATTAAACGTTAAAACCAAACATCCAAATTGTCTAAATCCCAAGAAGCTCGCTATGAAAGAGAAGTTTTCAGACTACAAGCGGAAATCTGATCATCACTATAGATTATACTTCAGAGGAATCAAAGATTCAGGATGAAGAGATGTCTCAGGCTACTACTCCACATGAAGAAATAGAATCCATTTGTCATCAGAGACAAGCAAGAACCACTGATGTCGATTGCTCTGACAACCAAACAATAGTAAACCTCACCACTCACCTCAACTTGCTAACATCCTAAATAGCTGATACTAAAGCTGATCTTGCACAACTCACAACCGAAATCAAGGCTGAGATGAATGAACGATTCACACAAATTAACAATCTACTGCAAACAGTTTTCAACCATCTAGAAAACAGTGCCACTCCGCCAGTAACTCTGAAAGATTTTGCAAGCTATCCTTTTCAACATCTCTCATTTCATCCAAAGGAAATATCAGACGAATCAATCACTTGTGACTATCTGATAACATTCTTTGATCAGATGGATGACCTCAACCAATCCCAAAATATCTCAATAGAAATCTATATCAACCAAAATGTTATTTTTGAAGGAGATGAGGAAATGGAGGTCGATGAAACTCAAGCCGATCCAAGTATTCATAATCTATCAATGGAACAATATGTAAGATAGAACATCATCGTGGCAGTAACTGAAGAGATGGAGACGGATGAAAGCAATTCAGGTCAAAACAATAAACTCGAAAGTGGTAAAAAGGAATGTAGTTATCACAAAAACAAAGATTGTTACAATCTCATCCATGAAGAAGATATAGCCCCGAGCTCAAAAAGGTCATCAGAAATTGAAAGGTGTGCTTCAAAAAGATTCGTTACTTTAAATGACAACCAATATCCATTCTTCAGCGATGGATACTCAAAAATCAAAAAATGAGCTGAAGAACAGTGCTGGGCAGACAACACAATGGCATCTGATATATGATCTGTTGTAAGCCCATGCGACTCCACCACATCATCAATAAGGCAAAGTGAAAGTTTTCCCATCAGATCCTACCGCCAACCACTGTTGCAGATATTTTTTTCTCGTATGAAGCTGTCTCTTTTCTTCTCTTCCCAAGTCTGAGGACTAATTTTATATGAGGTACAAATTATCTCAATATTAATCATGTTCAGCTACTCACTTTCATGAAAGACACTGGTCTTGAACGATGAGCTTAATGTTTTAATTTCATGATTGCATGAGTCTCTATTGACATACAAACATATTACATGATTCTTCAGTCATATCTTCGTATCTCATTATATTCAGATATAAGACATTCTAAACAAAAAAAATAAAAAAACTTCAGATATCACATACTTCGGATACATCCTGACGGCTCGGTGATTCAGATAGTCAAATGATTTCAGATGGTCAAACTTGGTCCTAGACTATCTGATGGTAATGACCATCTGATGAAGTATCAGTTGCTAGACTTCTTAAGATAGTCATTAGGTGGAGCAATCTCATTGGACCTATCTTCATAACTGACACTCAAGTGCTATTGGACACGTCTGTCTCGCTGACATTTAATGCGACTGCACAATGTCATTTCCTGCCACACTACCCTGCCATTTGATTGACTTCTTTCATCATTCCTAGACTACCTACAAATAACTTCCAATCTCCACCACACGATCAATCTTAACGGTTCAAATTTTAACCGTCGATCAAAACCGTCTCCCACGATCTTCCCCAAATTACTCTACACTTCACCATTTCGCAATTTTTCACCAACATCTTTCTCTCTCAACTCTCAAAACCCTTTCGTCCTCCTCACAAAACCTCTCAATACCTGCAATCAATGGCGAACTCTAAAAGAACTTATCTCAGGGTTTCTCTTCTCGCCTCCATCCGACCATCTCCAAATGTCCCTTACCCGTATAGCAACATATATTACACGAAGAACAACTCAAGAAGCTTCATCAACTATCATCTCAGAAATTTGAGACCGGAGTTTAAGGAACTGTTAAAATTCTTCGACCAACACCCAATCAGAGACACCTTAAACTTTGATATTCCTTTATCAAAACCTACATTGCTCGAGTTCTGGTATACATGCACAACTTCCAAAGATTCCGGAGAAGATGTTATAACCGGAACAATATTGCAAGGTAAACACACCGTCTCTTCAACCTTAACACATTCAGGGAAGCTGTTAAACTCGATTATGTGAGACCCCCACAAGTTCATGAACCAACCCCGTCGCTAGAAAAAGCAAAATCAGCCATCCTTCCATACATTCAATATCAAGGAGACCACTCCAGAGTCATATCAAGGACGAAGATGGGTTCATTATGGTCAGCATTTTTCATGACCATCTCTCAATTTTTGTCCTGTCAAACAGGAGGGTTCGACTTTGTATCCGGATATGAAATGATCATAGGAGCTGCTCTATTTTCTGATATAAGGGCTGATTTTGGGTCGCTGATTTTTGAACAATTAGTAAAGAAGGTTGCTGCTAAAAGAAAAGATGAGTTAATTCCTTTTCCTCGATTCCTGTGTATGATCTTTCTTCATTCTTTGGGAGAACAAGAGTTCTATTATAATGTTGGCTCCTCTCCCAAAGCTGGTATGGTGGGTAGCTCAAACTTCACAGGGCAAGAAGAAAAATTTGATCCTGATCTTCCAGAAGGTATGTTAACATTTACTCAGTTTGCACATTCTGCCTCTTCTCAAGAGGATGATGTTGAGTCTGATGATGATGACAATCAATCCTCTTCTGATCATTCACCACCACTGCCACCTTCAAATCCTTCAAACCAATCCCGTTGATATGGAACCAGGAGTTCCAACCCCGGAGTTGTGCCCAATTCAACTCCAATTGAAATAAGAGAAATTTCATCCACCCCTTCACCAGTCCCTCTGAGGACAGAAAATGTTGATATGGACCATTCTCCGGTCCATCAGGAATCCAGGTTAGATGTTGAACTTGATGATATTAACAGACTCATTGATGAGTTTGTAGAAGAAGAAGTTCCTGATGTGAATCAATCGGTGGAGCACACGAGTGTCCCCGCTCAAACAAATGTTGGTACTGAACCTGAACATGAATACACGCTACCAGTCAGCTGGACTGATAGCTCTGATGAAGAACCTGTCGCCACAGCTGAGCAAATCCCACCTCCCAGGAGAGCTGCCACACCAGAGGGTCCGAGGAACCGGGGTGTGCCAGCTACGAGAGATCTCCCTGGCATGATGGAAAACTTTAACGAAACATTTAAACAACTTGCTCTGATTAGAACTTTTTGTGGGGTTATAAATACCAACATTAGGAACATCTCAAATTACCAGGCTATGTCAGACAGCGTTCAAGACTTCCTGGCTAACAACCAAAAAATGTCCAAAGAAACGTGAATGCACAAAACATGCAGATTGATAATCTTATCTCTGCAATTGAAAATCTCACGTCAAGTAACGCTGATCTAACATCTAAATTCAATCGTCTCGAAAGATCCATTGGTGAAAGGATTGATAATTTGTTATCTCGCATCTCTAGCCTTGTTGAGCCACTGATGAATAGAGAAAATGCTCAAGGTGTCGCTCCCACCCCTCATTTTCAGGGGGAGAAATATGTGTCCCATCAAGGCACAGCGGAGAGGGTCGTTAGACCAGCCGGGATGGGAGGTGAAGACCGGAGCAACCGAAGCAACCAGAGCAAGGGGAAGAGAATCGCTGGAGACAACAGAGCTCATAAGTGGTTTGAATCGTGTAGCCAAAGAAAGTGTTCAGGGTAGGAAAATCTATCAGATGACCTCAGAATGTTTTAGGAGGTGAGGGATCAGGTTTGAAGAGTTCCTAGAGATCACAATCACTCATGGTGTGGTACTACCAGAATCCCAATCGTTCCGTCCTCAGATCCCCTTGTCAGGGTTTCTGTAGAAGCTCCCGTGGGTAAAATCCAAAATCTTCCTCTTAATAAAGGTAAGGGTCCTGCAACTTCTCCCCCAAAAATGAAAAAGCGGAAGAGTCAGATGACTCCTGATGAAGAAGAACTCAGGAGAACAGCTAGACGTCTGAGGATGCATGTTGAAGAGGTTGTTGAAGCTATGGAGGAAGAGCGCTATAGGAGGGGTTTGGGAAGCCACAAGGGAAAGGAGTGATCGACTGATGAACGGTGGAAGCAACCGCTGTTAATATGCCGGTGTTTGAAGAAACTTTATTTTATTTATGTTTTGAAACAATAGTCTGTAATCGTAAAACAATTTACTTTTCTGCATGCACCCCAAAATAATTTACTTTTATATCATTATTTTTCTACTCTTAGTGATGAATGAACATCATCAATCAATGACGATGATTTTGACATACCTGAGTTTACTTGCTTGCTAGATACTTAGAAAAACTCAAAAAGAAAATATGAGTTATGAACTGTAGTGTGATCAGATTCTATCAGATCACCATATATTGTAATGTTTTCTAGATACGTCGAAGACCCTCTGAAGTGTGAAAAATACTCAAAGTTAAAATATAAAACCTTCACATATTCAGGGGGAGTTGCCTAACTACTTGTCTACATCTAATAGGGGGAGATTGTTGGGTCGCTGAAAAAGCATCCCCCACTGAAGCGATTTAATGAAGACAAAAAGGCAAATAGTTAGAAGACAATCTGAGGATTAGTTCGTCAGATTGTGGGTAACTGTATCTGATCCATCGGATTTCAGTTACCCAGTTGCACTATCTGAAACAACGATAAGTTCCCCGTGCGGAATCAGGTACTGGTTAACAGATCAGATAGTGTAACAGGTTCAGCGCATTGGAAAAAACGTTGAACCATCAAACAGATACTTCTCTAAGCAAAACTCTTAGTGAAGGTTACTAAAGCTGAAGGCCATCTGAAGAAGCATGAGTATCCGAAGACTCATGACCACCAGAAGTGTACATAGGCTGGAAGTTTCAGTGTCACAGAAAGACATAAGTAAAGCACAAGTTTTTGCATCGCTGATTATGGGAATATCTTGCAAATCTTCTAGAAGATATCGGCGATCACAAGACGACAGAAAGTACTGTCAGAATTCCGGTAGTCGTGCGCGTCCCATGATATATCCTCTGCACCAACGGAATTCTCACACGTGGAATCGATCGATCCTTCATTTGGATCTACGTTTCCCAATGATATAAATTGAGGATTTAGACGATCGATTCCAGTGTGCACCCAACAAGGTTGCACGCTGCTGAATCTACTCCGGAACTTTTTTCCCTCGAGCAGAGTGTAAACCACCAGTTAACTCTAGTTATCTGATTCGAGAATTGAATCTGTATAACGAAAGTGTCTGGTCTTGTGCTTGATCATTTGTTGATCATAAACTTGTCTTAGATAATATATGTTGTTGTCTATCACATGCAAGTAGTTTAGTTATGATTTGTTCTTAGCTATTCCGCAAACTGCTTGCATCTTTATTGTATCAATTTGATAAATAAAGAAAAGTTTAAAAAGTGTTGAGTGTCTCCATAAAATTTAAATTGATCAGTGAAAGCGTATAGGCGTAGAAATTCACCTATTCGGGACTAACAGTTTACCAAATATTCAAAACAGAATAAAAAAAGACAAACATGATTTTTAAGTATTAATGGTTTTGCTTATAATAAACTAGGTTCGTAGCCAGCCCGGATGAGCGGACTAGTTTCGAGAAATAAAATGCATAACAATGTAAAAAGCGTAGGAAATAATATAGTAAAATATTATTGAAATGATTAAAAAACGTTTGGTGATGCATAAATAAATATATTACTGAAATGATTTTAAAATATGTATGGTTATACATAAATAAATACTGAAAGAGTTCAAATTCAGACTAAAAACTCCAATAGCAACTACTGAAAGAGCTACACCACACAACACAATTATATTGAGTACAGTTACCACCAGGCCATCTATAATAGTAATGACATGTATTCTCAACTAACAAAAACCAATGGTATTGCAAACTTCATGTTAAAAACTATATAATAAGACGAAAAGCTAAATATAATGCATATAAAAGGTATTTGCACAAATCTAAGTAGAAACTCACTTGTTGGTTCTATTCGTGCACTTGTAGTGATAACTAGTAAAAGAGTAACAAATATGCAAATAAGCTTCATTGGTAATGTTTTGTGGTTTACTTCTCTGTATTCAAGAGAAGCTACAATGATAACTTGAAAAACTCTTTTACATACACATTTTACAGAATTTTTGAATTGCAACACTAATTTATTAATTACCTTTTTTATTTTGAACACATTAATTAAATTGGTCTTAGGCGTTTACCCCTTTATTGTTAATTAAATTCCATGGTTGAAATATTACATTGGGTTTTTCTAACATGTGCCCCAAGGCACATGTTAGGTGCGGTGCATTAATTCACTCAAAAGTTTCCTAATAACGTGTAATTAAATATTAATGAAGTCCATAATTTACATTTAAAGAGATGTATTAAACACATTTTAAAGTTCTAATGGAAAGTTGATAGTATTACATGCACCCTAACATGTGCCTTGGGGGCAAATGTGAGAAAAACCCTTTTATATAATATGAATGAATGAATCAATACTAAAAGGTAAAATATGTAATCTTGGTAATAAGTAGGGATGGAATCGGCTCCGGAACCGACCTAGATGGACCCGGATCCGAAATACCCGAGGCCCGATTTAAGAGAATTAGTAGACCCGAGAAAACTAACCATTTTACAGAATTCGGTTCTAGTTCGGTTCCGGATTCGGTTCGGGTAAATCGGGTATAAACCCGACTGGAAACGAAATATTAATTGGAGCCGTTTATTGGTGTTTGTATCATATATGTTAGTTTATACATGTAATATTATAATGATTTACAAATAACAATTGTTTAATTAATATGAACCAAACATTAATAGTATTATACCACAACAAATTCCAGTCACATAATTAATTAATTTCGGTTCCGGGTCTTAGACCCGATTTGTTCCATACCTGATGTACCCGGACCCGATTTACCCAAACCCGAAATACAGATACCCGATTTCTCGAAAATATTGGACCCGATACCCAAACCGATTTTTTGGTAATCTGGTTCCTAACGGTTCCGATCTCCGGTATGGTACGGGTACGATTTCAGGTTATCGGTTCTATATCCCATCCATAGTAATAAGTACCCTTTATTTAGTCCCTTTTCTTCCTTACATTTCAAAGAGATGTATTAAATACATTTTAAAGTTCTAATGGAAAGTTGATAGTATTAAATGCACTATAACATGTGCATTAGAGCAAATGTTAGAAAAACTCTACTACATATAATAACATTTCGCTAAAGAAATGTTACTATTTATGTACAGTTCATAAATAGGCTTTTTACTTCTATTTATTAATTTTTAAATGTAGTACTATTAATATGTTATTTTATAAATATGATAGGTATATTTGCAAACCCATAATAAGATAGATGCATGCACAAACTCAACGTTAGATAATATATCCATGCATCTTTAAATTTTTAAGTATTAACATTTTTATGAATTAGATCCTTCTAATATGTGCATGTATCAAACATACTAACGTGCACTAATGAATATATCCATGTAAACCATTAACCGTATTTAATGCATATTATAAAACGGTAAAAGTTAAGGTTTAGTAATATTATTCAACATAAAATTAAGAAAAATAACCACTTCACTAAGTATGATATCATGTGTGCCTAAAACATGGGATCCGTTATGAAAACGTTCAACTATATAGACACATGTTTTGTTATTATATATATATTTTTACGATTTTTTCTAACATGTGGCATACAAAGAAATACACATGTGTACTGAATGAAGTAAAAAAATACATAAAATGCAGCAATAAGCATTAATGAAGTAAAACTTTCTAGTTTTAAGTAATATATTAAATGGTTTTTATGATGTTTTTGAAAAAATTAAGATCATTAATATACTTTAAGATTTTCTATAAGAAAACATTTTATAAAACTATTAATTGTTTACTAAATATTCAAAACAAAATAAAAAGAGACAAACATGATTTTTAAGTATTAATGTTTTTGCTTGTAATAAACTAGGTTCGTAGCCAGCCCGGATGAGCGGACTAGTTTTGAGAAATAAAATGCATAACAATGTAAAAAGCGGAGGAAGCATTGAAAAAGTTAAAACAAAGTCTGAAAGACCTTCCAACGATGGCTAACCCGAAGTCGGGGGAATCTTTAATAATGTACTTATCCACTAATAGGGAGGCTATAAGTTCCGTATTGATTGCCGAAAGAGAAGGGAAGCAGATCCCAGTCTACTTTGTTAGTAGGGCCTTACAGGGAGCCGAACTCAACTATTCTTTAATCGAAAAACTCATTTTGGCTTTGGTATATTCAGTTAGGCGTTTAAAGAGGTATTTTCAGGCTCATAAGGTTACTATCCTGACCAATCAACCAATCCGGAACATCCTTCTTCAGCCCGCACGCTCCGGAAGGATGACGAAATGGGCTATTGAGCTGGGGGAACATGATATCCTTTTCAAGACACGTTCTAGTATCAAGGGCCAAGCCTTGGCTGACTTTCTGGTGGAAATACCAGATGGAGAGACGGTGTTGTCAGTGGAAGAACAGAAGGCGCGTGAGCCGGGTGCACCTCTTCAAAAGGATCTCTGGAAAATGTATACGGACGGAGCCGCGGGAAGAGAAGGTTGCGGAGCAGGAGTTGTGTTAACGGGACCGGAAGGGGAAAAGGTCACATATGCTCTGCGTTTCGATTTTAAGTGTTCAAATAACGAGGCAGAGTATGAAGCCCTTTTAGCAGGTCTAGGCTTGGCGGCAAAGTTGGAAATCCAAACGATAGAGGTTCTTATGGATTCAATGTTGGTGGTAAACCAAGTAAATGGTTCGTACGAGGCTAAAGAAGTCCACATGCAGAAATACCTGGTAAAGGTGAAGGAAAAAATAGTTTCGTTTCAAAGCTTCAAAATATCCCAGATTCCACGAACAAAAAATAAAGAAGCAGATGCATTAAGCAAATTGGCGTCCATGCTGTACTGTCACCTCACCAAGGAAGTGTTGGTGGAAGTTTTGGCGCGCCGAAGTATCGATGGTAAAACGGAGGAAGTTGTGGAAATAAGCCACGAGGAGCCTTGTTGGATGACACCTATCTTGTACTACCTTAGCGGCGGGATCCTGCCGAAGTTAGAATTTATTTGAAACAATAGTCTGTAATCGTAAAACAATTTATGCCCGAACTAGGAAGGTCCGTACCGCATAAAGGAGGCCAGAAGGAACGGTTCATACGTTCTGGAAACTATGGCAGGAACGATCATTCCAAGGACATGGAATATGAGAAACTTGCGAAAGTTTCATTTCTAGGATTTACGTTTTTTATTTTCCTATTGTACCGAAAATGTACTCGACGAATCAATTGGCAACGAAAACCTTTCGAGAAAGGTTGACTTTTAAAATTCGAATCATTTAAAATAGTCTAACTGCCTAAATACACGAAAACTCATAGCTATGGGTAGGATTGGGTATTCCAGAAGGACGCCTCAATATTACGACCGGACGAAGGCCGGATAAACGAATACGACGCTACTTTATTTGTTAAATGGGGGACGCCTCATTAAGAAATAATAAGTATACAAATACGAAACGAAACAAACACAGAGCAAAATAACACATTAACACACATACGAAAGGTTAATAAAACAATTCAAGTAAGTTACAAAGTCATTGCATACGAATAAACGATTACAAAAGAGGAAATCCTTTCAAATAATTACAAACGAAAACAATTACGGATCAGCACGATGACCTGAAGTTTCACCAACACCTTCAGGTCTAGTAGGAGTTTTCGTAACAAGTCTCCTTAGCTCGTCTAAACTAACAACTCCATTCTCAAAGGAGTCGATTAAGGAGTAATGTGGAGAAACCAAGTCGCTGAACAAACTAACGATAGCATTCGGACCTTCGGGAAAATCATGAGGCAATTTCGCATCTTTTAGTAGGTCAGGATACATTTTTTGCATATCCAGACAGCCTTGATACCTCCCATATCGGACACTTTCTCGTTGAAGGACAGAGTTCTTTTGGACGAACTCATCGGAATTCAGAAACACCTCGATAGTTCCAGGGACCCCCTTCCGAAGTAGCCAAGCAATATCGTCCCGTTTTGACGATAACATTCCCTCCTGCATCTCCACCTCTGTGGTAATCCGATGGAGATCGCTTGCAGAGAAAGTTGAATGTATGTTGAAGGCATTTTTTACTTCTTTCGGTATTTTCTCTGATTTCTCTTTCAATGGTTTATCCTTCCTCATAATGATTATCAGTAAGAAAGGATAGGGGGAAATTAGGGGAAGAAACTTGAAGAGCGGTCAGAAGAACAAGATTTTAGGAAATAAGATGAAGAGATTAAAGAGTAGGAAGACAATATGCGCAAATATATATGAGGCGGAAGCCCAAAGGGCGTGAAGTTCAGACATTTGAATGACGTTTAACGGTCAAAGAGGTCACCAAGAAATAACGGTAACATTGGTCCTCAACGGTAACTTTTCCCTAAAACGATAGTCGACAGGTTTGGAACGATACAGTTAAAATCAATTCGCCTAGGACGAATTAACATTAACTTAGGGGACTTGATAATGTATACCATGCATACAGAGTCGGCATGAGCGAAAAGAAAGGAAAGGCGAGACGAAGGAACACAAAAGACGACAAACGAGGACGATCCTAACCAACTCCCAAGAAAGGCGGTAGCGTGTCCGGGTTTAAAGGGAAAACGGCGCGAAGTCACATGGGCATTAAATGCGAGCGGCGCAGGAGCGTTCTGCCGAAAGGTCGTAGCTGTTATCCTCCCGTCCGAAGGCTTGACCGCTTGCCATTGTCCAGGGGGCTTTCGTACGACATGGATAAAGTCATGTAAGCATTTATCCCGCCCATTCTCTTTGTTTTCTTTTCCCGCCCATCTATCCGATATAAATAAGCGACTTAGGATTGACGACAGGTACTCACACTCGCCCTCATTTATTACATCGCATTAAATACTCTATACGTTCCCTCCTAAAAGGGACAGTTCGTTCGTTAAAATCACACTGTTTCTTACTTAAGCATCGGAGAGTCTTCTGGGATCATACCCCGGAAGGCCTCTGACTAGAGTTGTTGTTTGTCTCAGGTTTGACCTAGCGACGGAAGGAAGAACCATTCGTCTCGGAAGAATCGAGATTCAACACTTATCTCTCGTATTTTTCAGCATGCGCTAAATTTAAATTAATGTATACATTTATAAAAATTAAATATCATAACATATATATCATATTAACCACATAGAGTTGTATTCAAGGTAGTAGCTTTCTATGTTTAGTATTTGAAAATTTCAAACAAAATATAACCCAAATATATTATTTTATAAGCTTATCAAGATACGAGATTAAAACAATGATACAAGCTTCAGAAACATTTCCAATAGCAATTACATAATACTGCATTGTCACATTTTCCCGCTGCAAGATGCGTTTTGTCCATATTCTTGCTACACCACACAACACAATTATATTGAGTACATCACAATTATATTGAGTACAGTTACCATCAGGCCATCTCTAATAGTAATGACATATATTCTCACCTAACAAAACCAATGGTATTGCAAACTTCATGTTAAAAACTATATCATAAGACGAAAAGCTAAATATAATGCATATAAAATGTATTTGCACAAATATAAGTAGAAACTCACTTGTTGGTTCTATTCTTGCACTTGTAGTGATAACTAGTAAAAGAATAACAAATATGCTAATAAGCTTCATTGTTTTGTGGTTTACTTCTCTATATTCAACAGAAGCTACAATGATAAATTGAAAAACTCTTTACATACACATTTTTATAGAATTTTTGAATTGCAACATTAATTTATTAATTACCTTTTAATTTTGGACATATTAATTAAATTGGTCTATGGCGTTTACCCCTTTATTGTTAATTAAATTCCATGGTTGACATATTACATATAATAACATTTCGCAGAAAGAAATGTTACTATTGATGTATTGTACATAAATAAGCATTTTTACTTCTATTTATTTATTTTTAAATATAGTACTATAAATATGTTATTTTATAAATATGATGCGTATATTTGCAAACCTATAATGAGATGCATGCACAAACTCATCGTTAGATAATATACGCATGCATCTTTAAATTTTTAAGTATTAACATTTTTATGAAGTTAACCTTGGCCATGCAATGCAAACAACTCATAATACAATTTTCTATGTGTCAAGACATTGACAATCTCAAAGCTTCAGTGGTCTCCACTTTTATAGGCATAGAATCCCCTCCACGTTTCTCCACTCTACCAATGTGGGACAAAACCATCTAGAAAATAACTCATCACAACAACACGAATTAATGCAAATTCTGATGACCCTAACTGTCAAACCGATGCACCAAATGACACCAAAATTTTACATCATAAACTAGACAAATTACACTATAATGCGTCTTCCCAAAGTTCGGCCCGGTTCTTCCCCGAAAGGTCCCGAAACAGCTATTCGGTACTGAATTTCAGCACTACAGTCTGTTACTAAAATGGCCGTATCTCACAAACCGTAAACTCAATTAACGAGCAGGCGGCGCCCACAAAAGGGTAACTCATCGGGCTACAAAAGTCTAGTTGACCCAGAGCCCGGATCCTGACCCAGAACAGGTCAAAAACAGTCGCGAATAACCTGTCATAAGCTGACCAAAACGCAGATTAACAAAACTATAATAATTCAACAACAAATCCGACACCGTGACCCGAGTGTCATTCCCGGCCCTCAGCAGTCCCGGTACAACAGATTACTCTAGTCTTGGCTCGGAACTGAACAACACAATTAATTTACAACTATAATCAAAAGAAAAGGAAATAGAATTATACCGAAACAATCAAACACGAAAACCCTAAATTACAATCTCTTGCTCGATCGGGCTTTAACCCGAACTTGGTCTCTCTATTTCTCTCGGCTAGATCTCGACGAACACAAAGGGGGTAGGATTGATGATTGTCGGCCGAATGAGGTGAATAATGGGGATTAAGTATCACAGGCATTGGGCTAACTAATAAAAGTCGGGCTAAAGAAAAGAATCCACAAGGGGTTCGGCCTTGGCCTATTCGACCGCCTCCCCCTCCTCTCTTTCGGCTCACGAACACAATTTCACACACAAGTGGGTTTGTGATTTTAAAACGTCGCGTATAAATAACACTCTTAATTATTTGAACTCGAAACATCGCACAGTTTAATTGTCACAATTAAATGTACATTAAGTCACATAATAACTATTTATTTACTAATTATTCCGTTTGAATTTAAATATGGCGATTAAAATAATATCATTTAGTTATTAAAATTTCAGGGATTTACAATTTCTCACACCCCGTCAAAAATGAGTTTTAAGTCATTTAAAATCTTTTATGGAAGAACGGAAATGCCACGTTCATGTTATACACAGTAAATGTTATAGAAATCAAACAACCATGCAATAAAATCTAAAATAAAACTTATTGCTAAAAATAGAAATTTCTGAAAATAATTTTTTTCTAAAATAGTAAGTTTTGAAATTAAATAATTGTTTGAAAATGAAAAAATAGTTCATGGCTAGAATACAATCGCTGCTCATATCCCAATTGCTCACTGCATCTCTTATTCACCTGAAAAACATAATTAAAAGGGTCAACGAAATTGTTGAGTTAACCCATAGGGTTAAATGTTGATGTTTAGAAAATTGTTGTTTTTGATACCCATAAGTAATTTTGAAAATGTTTTATGACCGATTTGAGAAAAGTAGTTATTGTTTTGTTTTGGATAACAAAGTAATGAAAATGAAATGTAAGGAAATTGTAGAGTGATTTACAATTCCTAGATTTTGAGAAAATGTTACGTGATAGAAATGTTTATGAAAGGTATTGACATTTTATGACTCTTATTCTCAACAGGTAGCTATTCTATTGTGTTAATATACAAATCCCCCTAAGTCCACAATCGACACTCAACTCTTATGCTTATGTTATAATTTCATGGATATACATTCTCAAATGTCTTGGATAACCAAGTATGATAAAAAAAAATATGTAGGATGCTGAGTATCGGTCAATGGTATTGTTCGTATATCCAGGGTCTAGGTACTCAAGTTAATGAAAGTTGGAACTTAGTACGTTATAATAATTGTTTGTCATGCAAAATCAAATGCAATGGATAATAAGGTTGTACAGTCATAGTATAAAACATCAAAATGTAAGTAGCATGTTATGTTTTTCACCCCTAAGTTTATAAAATAGTAATAAGAGTAAAAAGGGGTTGTGGACTCACCTAATGTTTATCTTAGCTCAAATAATCCTCAAAGTAGACTCTTCACATAATCCTAGCGTCCTAAACTCACAATGGTTCCTAAAAGCTTGTGTGCTGTTCTTGTTTGTGTTGTATGCTTATAAAAATATGTTTTGGTAAATAAATGTTTATGTTTTATGTGACTTAATGGGCCTAAATTTGGGTTAATGGGCCGGCACTTGGGCTAAGGCCCGCCGTAATGGGCTAGATGGGCTTGCTATGATTAAATGGGCCAAAAAGGTATATGGGCTTGCCAAATAGGCCGAACGGGCTAAAGAACTACGAAATGGGCCACTTGGGCCAGTTATGGGCTACGAACTTTTGGGCTTGCGAATGGGCCAAGTTTTGGGCTTCGCACGAAATAGGTTTGGGCTCCGGTTTGGGCTAACAACAAATGGGCTAGGCCCGATAAGGGTTTACCGATTCACGAATAGGCCAAGTTCAATCCTTGGCCCGAATTGTGTGCAGGTCACAACTTCACGTCCAACGAGTCAAGGGTTGACGGTTCAATGGTTTCGGCAAGGGTTTGGTTTCGGTTTCTAGGTTCAAGTCAAATGGGTTGCCACCTAAACGAGCCAAAACAATACCAATGACTACGGTTTTCTAGGGTTTAATAAATTGAATAAAATATGAAAAACTAGGGTTTCTACGATTTATGAGTTTAAAAACGATGAATACACAAACAATAACAAAATAAACATGAAATGTGCACGCATGCACGCATGGGTAACCATGCACGACACGGCTCGGGTCTAAGGGGTTGTGAATACCATTTGGCATTCGGCCATGGTCTCGGGTATACGATTGCGTACGAAAACAAGAAGAAACGAGAGATTTGATATACCTTGCGATCGAAATACGAACAAAATAAGGGTTACAATTTCGAGTTGGTTAGCCGACGAGATCAAGGGTTCGGTGTTGGTGTGTAGCTGTCATGTATAGGGGGAAAATATTAGTGTTTTATGGTTAAAAGTGTTTATATAGGTAGGTTATTAGGGTGTTTGAATTGGTATAAGATAATGACACATTTAAATCTTTGAGAGAAGGATAGGGGTAAAAAAATTTAAACTTTTAAGACGATAAACACACCCATTAAGGAGTTCGGTCGAGCATGGACACGAAAGGGAGAGGGGACGGCTAGGTGGTGTCCAACACGCCGTTAGATGTGACGGATTTCGATTAAAAACGTTACATTGTCACATTTATTGATTATTTTCATATTTTGATCTAAATTATACATAAGTATTATTTTTAGAAATGTTTTTGTTTAAACGTCACCATATTAATAAAATGTAGTGTTATATTGATCAAAATAGTCAAATACTGATGTGTGGTGAAAATGGTGATGTTTTATTGTGTTTATGTGCCAAAAATGTTAGAAATGAACAGAATGGGAAGTTTCAAAAAATAGTAATTGTTGGGTCGCTGAAAAGCATCCCCCACTAAAGGGATTTAGTGAAGGAAAAAAGGCAAATAGTTAGAAGACAATCTTAGGATCAGTTCGTCAGATTGTATGTAACTAAATCTAATCAGTTCGGATTTCAGTTACCCATCTACACTATCTGATCACTATCTGAAACAACGATCAGTTCCCCGTGCGGAATCAGATATTGATCAACAGATCAGATAGTTGTAGCAGGTTCAGCGCACACTTGACAATAACGTTGAACCATTGAACAGATACCTCCCTAAGCTAAACTCTTAGTGAAGGTCACTGAAGCTGAATGCCATCTAAAGAAGCATGAGTATCAGAAGACTCATTGCGATCTGAAGCGTACAAAGGCCTAAAGTTTCAGTGTCACAGAAAGACACAAGTAAAGCACAAGTTAGTGCATCGCTGATAAAGGGAATATCTTGCAAATCTTCTAGAAGATATCGGCGATCACAAGATGACAGAAAATACTGTCAGAATTCCGTTAGTAGTGCCCGTCACATGAAATATCCTTTTCACCAACGGAATTCTCAAACGTGGATTTGATCGATCATTCCTTTGGCGCCACGTTACCAAATTCTATAAATTGAGGACTTAGCGATCGAATTCAGTGTGCACCCAACAAAGTTACACGCTGCTGAAATTACTCCAGACTACTATTTCTTCGAGCAGAGTGTAAACCATTAGTTAATCGTTTGTTATTTGATTTGAGAATTAAATCTCTGTAATGAAGGTGTCTGGTCTTGTGCCTGACCATTTTTTGATCAGAACTTGTCTTAGATAGTATCTGTTATTGTCTATCTCATGCAAGTAGTTTAGTTAGGATTTGTTCTTAGCTATTCCGCAAACTACTTGCATCTTTATTGTATCATTATTAATTAATAAAGAAAAGTTTAAAAAGTGTTGAGTGTTGCCTTAACTTTTATTTGGTTAGTAAAAGCGTATAAGTGTAGTAATTCACTTATCACGGGACTAACAATTGGTATCAGAGCAGGACAATTAATTCATAATTGTTGATCTGCTTACTTACTGATCAAAATGGGTGAAAAGATATCACAAATGAACCTTGGTTCGAAGAAAAATGCCCCTATATTTACTGATGATGATTTCGGTATATGGAAAATCCGTTTTCAGGGATTTGTCGAACATCAAAATGATATGGGACCAGATATTCTTATCAATGGTCCACACATTCCAAAATGTTCGTACCAAGTACAACTATTTCAAAGAAAAAGAAGAAGGAAGGAGATGATAAAGACGAAGAAGAAGAAGAAGATATGTCTGATGTTGAAGAACCCAAACTCAAAGATCAATAGTCAGAGGCAGATAAAAAGCTAGCGTGTTTAGATGCTGAAATCCGGTTCCTCCTTCAAACATCCCTCCTAAATCACATTCTTATCAAAGTGAAAGAATGTAAAACTGCCAAAGAGATATGGGATATCTTGATAACATCCTATGATGGAACCGATGAAGTTAAAGCTAGCAAGAAAGCTATGTTGAATCATAAGTACGAACCCTTCAAGGTTATCAGAGGAGAAACTCTCAACATTTCATATAGAAGGTTCACAATTCTTATTAACGAGCTAATGGAATTTGGAATCAACAAAGAAGTTCAGGAACTTATGTATAAGTTCTTGGAAATTCTTCCAAAGGATTAGGTTGTTATGTCCACACTGCTGAGAACTTCTGGTCAAATGAGAGATATGAACATGAGCAGTCTTTAAAGTACTTTGATGAACTTTGAAAATGAAAACAAAATGTATGATGATCTGAATGAGGCTCCCACTTCCACTGCTCTTATCGCAAGCTCTTCCAAATCCTATAGAAGAGCTCTAAAAGCAAAAGCGGAAAGTGTTTTGGATCCAAATTATGTTGATGATGAAAAATTAGAATATGATGAGGATGGGGACTTCGAAGAGCGTGAGTCTAACTTAGAAGGGTGTGAGAATGAGGATATAAAAGAACTATCTGAAAGTATGGCGTTATTAGCCACAAGATACAACAGATTCTTAAATCGAAACAGATGAGCAGGAGGCCAAAACGATAGAGGTGAAATGGTCTGCTTAAAATGTGGAAGAACGGGCCATATCAAAGCCGACTGCAGAGTCAAAGAAAACTCAGTTTCGGAAAGACCAAATTCAAGCTCTTCATCAAACTATAAATAGAAATATGAAGACACTGAGAAGAAGTACCAGGAGCTGAAAGCTCAGATCACCAAGGCTGAGAAAGATGCAAAAGCATCGAAAAGCAACGGCTGAAACTTGGTTAAGTGACTCAGAGACAAATGATGAAGAAGTGATTGTAAGTAATACAAAAGGTCTATTTGTAAAAAAAAAAATATGCTTCCGATTATGAAAATCTAAAAGATTTTATATGTCTGATAGCTAAATTTGAAGAAACTGAAGAGCATCAGTTTAAAGAAGAATATCGAGAATTCAATTCTCTAGAGTTCTCTTTGTCAAGGGACTGGGAAGGCGAAATTCCAAACAAGGTAAAAATGTCTAACAAAGCTTCTCCTGAAGATTATCCACCTTTAGTAAAGTCACTTGCAAAAGATTTAATGATTACTCACAATAGAAATGCTAAGTTAGAAATCGCTCTAACTAAAGTGACTGAAGAATTAGAGAAGCTCACTCAAGAATCTTTAAAGGATGAGGACTCAAGACTCAAAATAATCGGCTTTAGTACGTCAATAATATTCTGAAAGAAGACAACCTGACGTTATTTCAGAAAAACGAAGCCCTTCAAAAATCATGCAACTCATGGTCTAAGTCATCCAATCTCATCAAGCAGGTCCCGAAAGAACAAAATTCGTCCCCAGTTCTCTCTGAAGAAGTTAAGTCAAATCCAAACTGTAGAACTTCCACATTCGGAATATCAAATGACCACACTCATAAATCCAAAATGTCCAAATCTCAAGAAGTTCGTTCTGGTAGAGAAGTATTTCAGACCGCTAACGAAAACTTGATCATCTCAAAATCTGGTCTCACTAACCATGATTGCTCATCAGAGGGATCCAAGATCCAGGGTGAAGAGATGACTCGGGCTACTCCTCAAATTGAAAAGATAAAAATTCTCTTATCATCAGAATGGAGCAAAGATCACTTTAGCTGATTGCTCAGATGATAAAACTGTAGCAAATCTCATTGCTCAAATCAGCGGTCAGACCATATCATTAGCTGATACAAAAGCTGAACTTACAAAGATCACATCCGAGATCTGGGCTGAGATAAACGAAGGGTTCACTTAAATAAGCAAGCAGTTGAAAACTTTTCTCAAGCAACTGGAAATCATTGCTACTCCACCAGCTGCTCAAAATGATCCTACATCTCATTTTGCTCAACCTTTTTCAGTTCGTCAGAGGGAGAATAAAGTACAAGAAGAACTGATCTCTGATGACGATCTAATAATGATCTTTGATCAGATGGATGACCACAAACAATCCCAATATATCTCAGTAGAAAACTATTGTTGGAATTATGTGCACAGTTAGTCAACCTATGATGATACATCCATACCTACGAAACATTTAAGGGTCACACCGGTGAGTGCATGTAATACGAGCAAGATATGCAATGATACTACGAAGAGGAATGATTCATAATTGTCATTATGAATCAGTTAAGTATTAAGTTAAGTTTAACTTATTACTGGATTAGTTTAACTAACTAATTAATACAAGTATTTGTACATTTATCAGTTGAGTAAATATACAATGTGTTAATTAAAGATTATCCATGATATGATTTAAAACTATTAAATCATATAGTGATTGGATAATATTATTGTCTAATTAATTATTAAGAGTATAAATACCAAGTATATATTTCGTGTACATTGTGTACGAAATATATAAGTGTATAATACTAAGACATTTGATAATTAAGTGTGACAATAATAACTAGTAAAACTATAAAGGATGAATGTGTAAAAAGGAAGTTTAATTAAGAAGTTAATCTTAATTAAACTAGAAGGGTTTTTAGTTAAGATCTTCTACTATATATAGAAGGCTTAAGGCTTAACCTAATGCTTGATCCTTACACCACCCCACACGAAATCCCCTCCCTCCCTCTTTGTTTCGACGGCCAAGCACACACAAGAACACAAGCTTGTGTTCTTCGTGTTCTTCATTCGTTCTTCGTGTTCTTCGAGTTTCGAAAAACAAGTTCATTGCTTAGATCAACTAGAAGGTCGCTCGATTTGTTCATCATCAGTAGACTATCTTAAGCAAGCAATAAGGTATGTTTTGGGAAACCATTTTCTCCCTTCTCCCCTCTTGGACGAATTCGACCAAAGAACCATAGGGTTCTTTGGTTGATGGTCGAACGAACCACACAAGCATTGTGTGTGTTCGAGTTTTTCGTACAAGATTTCTTTCTTGTTAATCAAGTTTGATTTCCTTGTTCCTATAATCCTTTAGGGTTTAAGGATTAGGTTTAATCTCAGTTCCGCTTTTAGGGATTAAATTAGTTAGTTGGTTTTAATCGGTCAAGAACACCATCATGTTCTTACCAGTATGAAACCCTTCAGTGGTATCAGAGCGGTGGTTTAGAAATCTAAACAAGATTAACAATTTGTTTTTGTTTGTTTAATTTCCAAGTTTTATTTTTTCGTTCCTTCTTCTTTTTCTTCCCATGGATTTTGAAAAGGGTAAAGAACCCTAGAACAAGAATGTTAAACAGTTTAGTTTAATTGGTCATACGGATTCTAAACCCTAGTAATTTCGAGATCAACAAAGAACCCTAGGACCAAGAACATTAAACTAGTTTAGTTTAATTGGTCAAAAGGATTCTTTCTCAAACCCTAGTATTGGTCATACGGATTCTAAACCCTAGTAATTTCGAGATCAACAAAGAACCCTAGGACCAAGAACATTAAACTAGTTTAGTTTAATTGGTCAAAAGGATTCTTTCTCAAACCTTAGTATGTTCGAAAATTACAAGAACCCTAGGATCAAGAATGTCAAAGTTTTTGGTCAAAAGGATTCTTTCCTTATTACTTGATCTTCAAAATCTAGGACCAAGTATGTTAAACTAAGTTTAGTTTAATTGGTCAAAAAGGATTCTTTCCTTTTTCCCTAGATTTCGGAAATTAGGAAGTGACTTGGACACCAAGTTTGATTAAACTAGTTTAGTTTAATTGGTGGAAAAAGTTTCTTAGGCATAAGAGAATTTTCGAAACCCTAGATGTAACCTAGGACCAAGAACATTAAACTAGTTTAGTTTAATTGGTTAATAGGATTAATCCAGAACATAATCTAGAACCTAGAAAGTTAAACAAGTTTGTGTTTAATAAGGTTTGATTATTGTTTTAATAAGTTTATTAAAACTAGTTCTTTAAATCTAGAAATCTAAACAAAGTTTTGTTTAGAAGATTTAAGTGAATAAGTTTAAATAAAATTATTAAAGTTATAATCTATCCTAGAATTTAAACAAAGTTTAATAATTGTTTGAATAGGATAAATTAGGATTAATCTTTAACAAAGATGTGTTAAGGGTTTAATTAATTAAATTTAATTAAGGATAAAATCGTTAATTTTAAAGTCTTAAAATTAACAAGATGTATTTATATTATATTATATATAATTTTCAGAAATTTTTAAATATTTAAAAGTGATTTTAAAAGATAAAATAGTTTGTACGTATTTTAATTAGTCTTAGTTAAAATACACATGTACAAATTAGGTGTAATATTCTTATCAAGAATGTTATAAGTTTTTAAAGAAATAAATTATATAGATATATATATGTGTATATATATATATATATAAAAGATAAAATGGAACATTAAATATATATGTTATTTTGATCATTTAAGTTGTAATATTATGATAACTGGAAATTTGTATTAAGTTATAATTAAACTAGAAATGGACAAAGTTGTAAACAACTAGAAATTGTACAAAGTAAGGTTTTATTATAATTAGATAATAATACAAAAGTTATAAATATTAGATTGTATAAAGTTATAAGTAATTATAACTAGTTATCTATACAAAGTATATTACGAGTTACGTAAGGTACTAGATTAATGATCAAGGGTTAAATAACATAGGAAATTTAAGAACATATATTAAACTAAGTTTAATATAAGTATGGTTCAAACAAACTAAGATTATTATATATAGTTTTTATATAATAAAATTATTAGTGTTCACCAAGATTAAACCAGTGATTGTGTTCATGCTCAAATTCCATTATGGTTTTTGGAATTAGTGGGAGCTACACAAGAAAATCGCATAGTTTATCAATGTGTCCCTAGCACGTATTTTGGAGAATCTAATAAGTGAATGTTTAATATTATTATTAAACATAGAAAAACTAGTTATGTTAAATTAGAGTTATGACTTGTGTTCGTAAGTCATAAAGAATTAAAAATATCTATTTTAAAGTTTAACATAGGGTTTAAAGTTTTTCAAGCTAAAAAAAAAATAAGTACGTTTTATTAAGATAAGGCTTTTCACAAAACCTAGTGATATCTCTTTGTACACCTCGTTTTAAGATATACAAGTAAAATCGAACAAATTTAAAACTTAGAGTTTTAAAGGTAATTTTTGAAAGGCGTCTTGTGGAATATAAGTACACGAATCGCAAGTTTTAAAATTAAGGATTAAATTGGAATAATGTTTAAGTTTAGTTTAGACTTAAACAAACCCAAGAAAAATCTTAGATCGAAGTACTATCCATCTAATGGAACACCTCACTTGTTAAACGATATTCATATTGTAAGGAGAAAAAACCTTAGATATGGATTCAAATCATTGCGAGTGTTAGGGTGCGTAAGGTTCTGTGATAATCGGGAGTCCCGGCGCAGAGCATCACATTGTCTTAGATGGTCTGATCTACTTTGGTGATAATCGGGAGTCCCGACCCAAAAAGTAGTTGAGTAGAGTAAACATACTAGACTTTATTGCAACTTAGAAATGTACGATTAAATTCGTACAAGGTTGTAATAAGTTAAAAGTCTAAAGATTCTACGCCCCCTAGGAATCGTGTCAAGTCTTGATACGATCGGTAAGGATGTTACCTACCAGAAACAACATGTCTCGTCAGGAAGTGCCCAAACCTTGCGTCGAGAATGTGATATATGGATCTTGGGCCTAAAATATTAATTATGAGTTTATAATATATTTTAGAGAATGTTTATTGATGATTACTAATTAAACTGGGTTTGATTTGTAGATGGCAGCAACAACCACAACGACAAGTACCAACAATCTCTCACTTCGCTCGATCCTCGAAAAGGACAAGTTGACTGGGTCAAACTTTCTCAATGGGAGCGCAATCTTCGTATTGTGCTCAGGCATGAGAGAAAGTGGTATGTCTTGGAGAGAGCAGTACCAAATGTCCATGCCGCTAATGTTAGAGCTGAAGCAAGGCAAGCTTAAGATAAGCATGTCAGTGATACACTTGATGTGAGCTGTCTGATGCTCGCCACTATGAGTCCCGAACTATAAGCGGGACTTATGGTTGTGCCTGCATTTGAGATGATCCAGCAACTAAGGGATTCATTTCAAGAGCAAGCTCGCACTGAGAGGTTTGACATCAATCGAGCCTTCAACTCGTGCAAGATGGTCACAGTAGCACCGGTGAGTGCCCACATCATGAAAATGAAAGGGCACATGGATCACCTCGCTAGACTTGGTCACCCCATTCCGTTGCAGATGGCAACGGACACTATACTCAATTCGTTGTCTGATGACTACAAGCCTTTTGTGGTCAACTACAACATGCATAATATGAAGAAATCCATTGTTGAGCTACATTCTATGCTCAAGACAGCTGATTTGAGTTTGGGTTCAAAGTTTAAGGATGTTCTAATCATCGATAATGGCAATGGCAATGGGAAGATGAAGAGAAACATGCATGCTGGGAAGGGTAAGACCAATCCCAACCAAGCAATGCCAAATGGTAAAAGTGTCAAACAATAGGTCAAGAAGTCGAAGCTGGGCATTGGAAAAGAGATTGTCCAAAGGTTGCCGGTGGTGGATGACTTGCTAGTTCTTCAGGTAAAACCACCAAACTTCTAAAGCACTTTAAGTTACTTGTAAAGTACATTACGAGTAATCTAACTTTTGCAATCGTTTATTGCAGGAGGGAATGGAAGTGATGATGACCGGCATGAGATGGAGATGATCCCACGAGCACCACTTATTTTGATTCAGTATTTTGGATTCAGTAAAACAATTTTCGGTTTTTAGTTGTTTTTGAACAAATTACAAATTTTTATTTTATGATAAATTTTTCGGTTTTTAAGTTCATCATCATTGAATCCATGGTTGAATTATATTGTGTGTTCATGTGTGTTGATTATACTGGTCAAGTTTTATGACTAGATTATACAGTCAAGTATTGACTTAATATTGATCCCATTGTTTATATTTGTTTGATTGTTGTGCGAATATCTTGATAGCTCAAATTACTTAGATACTAGTAATTAGAAAGTTTTTCTAATGAAAGTATTTAAGAGTTTTTATGGAAAGCATAAAGTTCAAGGTACATTGAACTTATTTAAAACATCTTAAGTAATGGTTACCTGTGATGGTAAGTTTTAAAGCATTAGTATTAATATAGTATGATTATATTGGATATAATCAAGATAGACTTTTAAAAGTTTTATTACAAGTCTTTCATACTTGTGATAAAGGAATTTAATGAAGTCATAATTCCCTAATAGGAATAATTGGATATTCGTATAATCCAAGTGGAATGACTTAGACATTAAATGAACTCTTAAAGGTAGAACTATATTAAAGTATTTAAGAATCAAAGGTATTATTCCAAGTCTTTTATAGTTGTAATAAATACAATATTTGATCAAGTCATAATTCCCTAATAGGAATAATGGATATTTGAGAAATCCAAGAAATAACTTTGGCATTAAATAAAGTTCTTAAAAGGTTACTAATATACATTTAAGAATTGGAAGTATCGTTTCAAGTTTCTTATACTTGTTAGATACGTTGATCAATGAAAGTCATGATTCCCTTAAAAGGAATGTTAGATATTCGTAAATCCAAGGGATGTCTTTAATAATTGATTAATTCTTAAAGGTTAAACTATAAGATTTTGACTAGGTCAAAGTAATAGTTTAAGTGATGCTTAAATTCCATAAATTTAGTGGGAGCTATGACTAACGTATTCATTAGAGGTATTAATGAATATAGTAAGTTAGTAGGATATTAACAACAAGGTTTTACCAAGTCGTTAGCCAAAGAGTTAAGAAAATAACAAATGATCATTAATTAGATTATTGCAAACCTAATAGCGTGATCACAAGTCTTGTGATTAATTATTGCATATCTAATAGGTTATTCACACCCCAGTTGATAACATAATCATTTAAGGAAATTTCTTTAACTAGCAACAAGATATCTACAAATCAAGTAACTAAAAGAGGCTTTAGTTACAAAGTGAATTTTATGAATTCAATAAACTAAGGAGTTATTTCTAATACTTCTATGTTTACCGAATTGCATAAAAGGCAAGACTAGAGTATATTCTAGAATGCTGCAAGAACAAAATCTAGCAAAGACAATAGATATAGTGTTTTTTAAACACTTATCTTATGTCTTTGGTTTAATAAGAATGACTAGTTTAGTGATAAACTTACAAGGAAAATTGTAAAAGTCATTAAGTAATCAACATGAACGAACGGAATAAGTAATGATGCAGTAATAATTTTGTATATACGTCCAGTGAGGAATAATACATGAGTTAGTATCATTGTTATTCAAGACTTTGTATGTTTTACAATATCCATGAATAAAAGTCTATTTATTCAAAAGAAATAATCCGTGACTACTCTTCTTGGTGGGAACCTTGATGGGACGTTAACGTCATCGCGGTATTTGGTGGAGATTCGAGTTTACTCGAAGATAGCTACAACAAGTTTGTTGTGGACCAAATATCGGTGATATTCTGTTGCAGCTCGACGAATATTGGATTGACCACCGTGACAATACTTCGTGGTTGAAAAGTTCAAAAGTATTGTTCACTAGGATTGTCCTTAAGCCTGAGGTATTGGGTTTGGGATACAATGACTAATGTTCTTTGGTTCGTCTTAGACAAGCCTGAAATATGGTTGTCCTACGAGACCTTACTGGGTACAGAGGAAGTTGTATTTTTTAATCGAAATAACAAGATGGTAATTGCACCTCCTTTTTAGGAGAGATATTTATGGGTCCTTTGACATGATAAGAAAAATGGTAAGTGCATGGCCATGCCCAAACGAACTGATTTTTTCTTTGTCGTTTATCACAACAGTTTGAATCAAGAAGTCATGAAATGATTTCGAATACATGAGTTGATATTTTCTACCATGCTCGTATTCGTTATCACAAATATCGTGCTGCAAGGGATGAACCTAACAACGTTGCCCAAGAAGTAGAGACAGGGTGTTCTTTACAAGGAGACGTTATTAAAGAGTTTTTCAAAAACTATACCTGGGTTACATAAGCTGTTTTTATGGGGCTGGTTACCTACATGCCCATCTAGAAGGCCACTGTAGCTCGTGTCATTAAGATAAAGGTTACGAACATGCACAAGTGGGAGTCTGTTGGAATTATGTGCACAGTTAATCAACCTATGATGATACATCCATGCCTACGAAACACTTAAGGGTCACACCGGTGAGTGCGTGTAATACGTGCAAGATATGCAATGATACTACCGAGAGGAATGATTCATAATAGTCATTATGAATCAGTTAAGTATTAAGTTAAGTTTAACTTCTTACTGGATTAGTTTAACTAACTAATTAATACAATTATTTGTACATTTATTAGTTGAGTAAATATACAATGTGTTAATTAAAGATTATCCACGATATGATTTAAAGCTATTAAATCATATAGTGATTGGATAATATTATTGTCTAATTAATTATTAAGAGTATAAATACCAAGTGTATATTTCGTGTACATTGTGTACGAAATATATAAGTGTATAATACTAAGGCATTTGATAATTAAGTGTGACAATAATAACTAGTAAAACTATAAGGGGTGAATGTGTAAAAAAGGAAGTTTAATTAAGAAGTTAATCTTAATTAAACTAGAAGGGTTTTAAGTGTAAGATCTTCTATTATATATAGAAGGCTTAAGGCATAACCTAATGCTTGATCCTTACACCACCCCAAACGAAATCCCCTCCCTCCCTCTTTGTTTCGATCGGCCAAGCACACCCAGCTTGTGTTCTTCGTGTTCTTCGTTCGTTCTTCGTGTTATTCGAGTTTCGAAGAACAAGTTCATTGCTTAGATCAACTAGAAGGTCGCTCGATTTGTTCATCATCAGTGGACTATCTTAAGCAAGCAATAAGGTATATTTTGGGAAACCCTTTTCTCCCTTCTCCCCTCTTGGACGAATTCAACCAAAGAACCCTAGGGTTCTTTGGTTGATGGTCGAACGAACCACACAAGCATTGTGTGTGTTGGAGTTCTTCGTACAAGGTTTCTTTCTTGTTAATCAAGTTTGATTTCCAAGTTCCTATAATCCTTTAGGGCTTAAGGATTTGGTTTAATCTCAGTTCCGATTTTAGGGATTAAATCAGCTAGTTGGTTTTAACCGGTCAAGAACACCATCATGTTCTTACAAGTATGGTTCGAACCAAGTACTAGGTGGTCGACCAAATGGTTTGATCAGTGATATGAAACCCTTTAACTATATCAAGCAAAATGTCATCTTAGAAGAAATTGAGGAAATGGAGATTGATGACAATCGAGTTGATCAAAATATTCATGGTCTATCAATGGAAGGATACGTAAAACAGAATATTATTTTGGAAGTAACTGAAGAAATGGAGATCGATGACATACATACAGATCAAGTCATTCAACTCAAGAGTGCTGAGAAAGGATGTATCTGTAATAATCACAAAAACAAAGAATGTCATAATCTCACTTATGAAAGAAGAATGGCATCTGGCTCAAAAAGGTCATCAGATACTGAGACGTATGTATCACAAAAAGTAGCCATCTTCGATGACAACAAGTATCCATTTCTCAGTGCATACACAAAAATCCATGAATGAGCTGAAGGTTAGTGCATGGCAAACAACATGAAGACATTTGATTTACGATCAGTTGTAAGTCCCTGCGATTCTCTTAATTCATCAATAAGGAAAAGTAAAGCTCATCTCATCAAACTTTGCTCATAGCCAACCACTGTTGCAGCTATTTTCATCCTATGGTATTGTTTCTTTTCTTCTCTTACCAAGTCTGAGAACTAATTTTGGTTTGGTATGTGCATGTTGTTTTAATTTCTTTTATATCCAACTAATCATTATCATCATGCAAGAATTTTTATTCTAGATAAAATATTTAAAATCCTTGTCTTGCTTTATATGTGTAAATGCCTCAAACGCCCTTCTGTGGTATGGGTCTTATCTTTTGAAATACCAAAATATCACCTGATTTATCAGTCATGTTTTGGTGTCTCATCATGATCAGAAACAAGGCACTCTATTAGTTTAAGGAACCAAATTCACTCAACTAAATATATCTAGTCTCACTGAAACAATATCTTTATTGCCTAAAAAAATAAAATAAATAAATAAATAATTATTGTCTATGTTTCAGACACCCTCTAAAGGTTCATTATTTCAGATAGTCCATGATCGCAGATAATCTATATTTTCGGACACTATCTGATGATAATGGCCATCTGATGAAGGATCGGATACTAGACTTCATCACATACTCATTCGGTGGAGCAATCTCATTGGACATATCTTCAAAATTGACACTCAAGTGCTATTGGACACGTCAGTCTCGCTGACATTAAATATTGACCGCACGATGTCATTTCCCGCCACACTACCCTGGCATTTGATTGACTTCCACCATCATTCCTAGCCTACCTACAAATAACTTCTCATCTCCACCACACGATCAATTTTAACGGTTCAAATTCTAACCGTCGATCAAAACCGTCTCCCACGCTTTTCCCCAAATTACTCCATGCTTCAACATTTCATTACTCTTCACTTACGAATTTTTCTCTCAAAATTAAAAAAACCCTATCATCTTCTTCACGAAATCATACACAGTCTTCAAATGGCGACCTCAAAGCGGATTCCTCTAAGGATCACCTTACCTGCTTCTATCCGTCCATCTCCGAATGTGTCATACTCTTATAGAAATATATACTACACAAAGAATAACTCCAAAAGTTTTCTCAATCATCGTCTCGGGAACTTAATGCCAGAATTCAAAGAACTCATCAAATTCTTCGACCAACATCCGATACGAGACACACTACATTTTGATATCCCATTATAAAAACCGATGTTTCTAGAATTTTGGTATACTTGCACAACATCAAACGAATCAGGAGAAGATGTGATCATTGAAACCATTCTGCAAGGTAAACACACAGTTACCTTCAACCTCTCAACATTCAAGGCAGCAACCAAACTAGACTATATAAGACCTCCACCAATCCATGAACCAACTCCAACGTTAGAAGAAGTGAAGAAAATCATCCTGCCGCATATCCAATATCAGGGATCCTACTCCAGAGGAATTTCTTGAACAAAGATGGGTCCATAATTCTTCATGACCATCTCCAAATGCCTAACAATCAAGACGGGAGGATTTGACTCTGTGTCTGGTCATGAATTGATTATTGGAGCTGCTCAATTTTCTGACATTAGGGCTGCTTTTGGTTCCCTCATTTTTGGTCAACTTGTGAGGAAGGTTATTGCTGCCAACAAAGAGGAATTGATTCCTTTTCCCCGATTCTTATGTATGCTCTTTCTACACTGTCTGGGGGAACATGATTTCTTTGATAATGTTGGACAGTCTTTCAAAGCTGGAACGGTGGGTCGTTCTAATTTCACAAGTCTGGAGGTGGAGCATGCTCCTGAATTAATTGAAGGTATGTTAGCTTTCACTCAATTTGCTCAATCAGCCTCCTCTCATGAGGATGATACGGGGTCTGAACGAAGTGCTTCTGAAGCACCTTCGTCAGATTCCCAAGAAGACAACCACTCATCATCTGACCATTCACCACCACCTGAAAATCCTACAAGCCAGTCTCACCGTTACAAAACTAGGAGTTTAAGGTACGGAGTGACACCTAACCCGACCCCAATTCAAATAAGTGAAATTTCACCATCTCCCACTCCAGTCCCTTCGAGGACTGAGAATGTTGGTTCGGACCCTTCCCCGGTTCGTTAGGTAAATAGGTCAGAACATGGTGTTCCAAATGTTGAGCTTGTGAATAATGAAGAACAGTGTGATGAACCTGATGATGAAGAGGTTATTATAGTAAACCAAACGGTGGAGCCCATGGGTAATCCCATTCTAAAAACAAACCAAGGTGTTGAAGATGAAAGTGAGTAAAAATTAGCTGTCAGTTGGACCACAAGTTCTGACGAAGATCCCATTCCCACAGCCGAACAAGTTCCACATCAAAGGAGAGCTGATGCACCAGAGTGTTCAATGAACCGGGGTGTGCCAGCTGCAAGAAATCTCCCTGGTTTTGTGGAGAGTTTTAATGGAACCTTCAAACAACTTGCTCTCATTAGAAGCTTATGTGGGGTGATCAACACCAATCTCAAGAACCTAACCAACCATGAGAACATGTCGGAAAGTGTAAAAGATTTTCTGGAAACCAATCAAGAAAACATTCAAAGGAATGTGAATGCACAACATGTCCAAATTGACAATCTCATCTCCGCAATTCAAAATCTCACATCCAGTAATGCTGATCTCTCCTCTAGGTTCAATCACTTAGAAAGATCAATCGGTAATATGATTGATGAATTGGCAACTCTTATCTCGAACCAAATTGTTGGGCCACTGATAAATGAAGAAAATGTTATAGCTGCCATACCCACTCCTCACTTTCAGGGGGAGAAATTTGTGCCTCAAAAAGGCACATCGGAGAAGGTCGTAGGTAGACCGGCTGGAACGGGTAGTGGTGGCAGGAACAATGGTGGGAGAAGCTCAGTTCGAGATAACAGAGTTCATGGTGATGGTAGGGGTTTAGTTCGTGAAAATGTTCATGGTGGAAATGCGAGTCAGATGACCTCTGAGCGGTATCCAATGGCCGCTCACGAGAGGAGGTCAAGTGTTAGGTTTGAAGAATTCCCGGAAATCAATTTCATCCATCTTGGTGGTTCAACCAGGATTCCAATAGCTCCTTCCTCAATTCCTCCAGTCATAGGAAGGACTCCAACTCAAGCTCCCGCAGGTAAAATCCAAAACTTCTCCCTTGACAAGGGAAAAAGGTCTTGCTATTACTCCTCCCTCCAAAATCAAAAAGCGCAAGAGCCAAATAACTCCTAAAGAAAAGGAGTTAAGAAGAACCGCCAGAAGGTCAGGGATGTTTGAAGAGGAGTTGACTGCTGCCAAGGATTAGGAATGCCGGAGGAGGGCCCAGGGAGCCACAAGGGCAAGGAGAAGTGATTTGATGAAGGAAGATGGTGGTACCGGCGTTGGTGTGCCGATGTTTGGATGTTTTTTTTGTGTTTATGTTTTCAGAAACAATCGTCTGTAACCTAACAACATTTTACCTTTCCTTGCATGCACCAAACAATTTATATTCTATTTTATCGTTTGCTCATCAAGAATGAATATTATCAGTCAATGATAATAGTTTTGACATACCTGAGTTGATTGATTGCGAGATACTTAAAAGAACACAAAAAGAAAATATATGAGTCACTAAACTGAAGTATGGTCCGATTTTATCAGATCATCATTAATTGTAATATTTTCTAGGTATTATGAAGACCTTTTGAATTGTGAAAAAGACTCAAGGTTAAATATAAAACCTTCACATATTCAGGGGGAGTTGCCTAACTATTTGTCTATGTCAAATAGGGGGAGATTGTTGGGTCGCTGAAAAGCATCTCTCACTGAAGGGATTTAATGAAGACAAAAATGTAAATAGTTAGAAGACAATCTGAGGATCAGTTCCTCAGATTGTGGGTAACTGAATCTGATCAGTTCGGATTTCAGTTACCCAACTACATTATCTGATCACTATTTGAAACAACGATCAGTTCCCCGTGCGGAATCAGATACTGATCAACAGATCAGATAGTTGTAGCAGGTTCAGCGCACACTTGACAATAACGTTGAACCATTGAACAGATACCTCCCTAAGCTAAACTATTAGTGAAGGTCACTGAAGCTGAATGTCATCTAAAGAAGCATGAGTATTGTAACGACCCGAATTTTTGTGTTAAATAAATTATGAAAAAATATGATAAATAAGGATAAATCATTTAAAGAACGTAGGAATTGGTTTGGTGTCATTTGGACATCGTATGAGAAAGTTACAGACGAAACAAGGTCGAAAAGGGCACTCCCTGTTAGTGTTGATTCCGTTAGTGCTGATCAATTAGTGCTGATTCCGTTAGTGCTGATTAGTTAGTCTTGATTTCGTTAGTGCTGATCAGTTAGTGCTGATTCCGTTAGTGCTGATCCAGTTAGTGCTGATCAGTTAGTGCTGACTCCGTTAGTGCTGACCTAGTTAGTGCTGATCAGTTAGTGTTGATTCATGTCTGGAACAATTTAAATACGGGTTTTTGGCCATTAAGCGCCAAACTTGAAACCCTAACTCTCTCTCTAAGTTCTTATACATATTTTGAGTGGAAAAGGTCATTTGGAGCCGATTTTGGGCTCCGAATCAAGTGATTTTGCTTCTATTGTTGAAGATTAAGGTAAATCTTCGCTCCTTGATGTTTATTACTTTAGATCCATGGAAGTAAAAGCTTGGATCTCGAACCCTAGTTCTTAGGTTTTCTTAAATGGTGAAATAAATGTTTTATACACTTAATAGATGATACTTTAACAAAGGAAACAAGTGTATTGTTAAGATTTGTAAGATCTTAAGATTTGGTTAAACCTAGGGTTATGGAAATCATCCAAATTGGGGGAAAATGTTATCAAAGGGTTACTAATAATAAATGGGTTATTATTAGTAGTATTTGTTGTTGAACAAGTTGTGATTGCCATATTAGGGTTTTCAGTGGATTCTCGGAAGTGTGCAAGATCGTTGGAAAGGAAGAATTGTGTTTAAAGAACACTATTGGAGCAAGATTTTCTAAGGTGAGTACGTGTGGACTTTACTGGGTACATAGCCATTGAAATATTTTATTATGTGTGTTTGGTCTATTTGCTTAATTGTGTAGACTATTAGTATGTAGAGTTAGTTATATATTAATATGAATATTAAAACTAACTTGTTTGATGATTGACGAGATAGCCAAGGGCTTAGATGGAATAACTCGAGAAGTTATTATGAGTGATAGATTGGCGGTGATTCGGGGGATACCCGGTCACTTTGGATGGGGCGGATTGAGCGTCGACCCATGGACCATCATGTGATAGTATGCTTGCTAACCGGACGTGATCCGGCTTGAAGTCGGGTAACGGTAGATTGGGCGATTCCCTCGTGCCGTTATCGTAAGGCTTATTAAGGGGGGGGGGGGGGATCCCCGATTAATAAGTACGTGAGATGATGGGTTATTTGGAGATGTTCCATATAACTAGTTACGATTGCTAGGAAAGCAAAATCGAAAGGGTCACATTAGGGTGACTAGACGTATGATGATGAGATATATATATATGTTTATATATATTGTGTTACTTGTTGGTTTATTCGGGGTCTAAACCCATGTAGCTCACGAGAGATCTTTGTGTATCACGTAATACTTGTTGTTTTTGTAATGTACTCGGGTTCGGGATCGAAGATATAGGTACGCATGGATAGAGATATGCGGGGCCTAGAATAGAAGAGCATTAGAGCGGATTTATGCTTAGCTTTGGTTTTGATCTATTTTGTAACACCAAACTTTATACTCTGATTTTCATACCAAAGATTTTTGTAAATCCGTATTTTTGGAACGGTTCTTCTATTTATAAAATGATATATTTTGGCAAATGTTTTGTTATAAAATTTGAGGTGTTACAACTTGGTATCAGAGCTATTGTTTACTTGATTTAGGTTGGATGACCATCCTAGTCTTAGAATGTAGCTATAGGAATGTAAGATTCCTTGAGATCATAAGTTAACCTTGAGACTTTATGTTAAGCTTAGGGTTGAACCTAGGGGACCTATAGAAGATGTTATAACTATGAAAGTTAATATGGATATGAAGTGTGAGTCTTATGAGACTAATGGATTGTACATAAGGTACTAAATGTTTAATGTCTTTCGTATAGTCTTGAACGAAAAAATGGTGAACACTCGTAGAAGTGGAAAGGCTCCACAAGATCAAGGGGATGAAATACCCCGTGTTGAGGTCGTTGTTGAACAAGGAAGTCAACCGTCGATGCATGATGAGTCGGGGGTCCGAGCTAACAAGACTCCGGTGACAATGGCGGACCTTCAAACTCTCATTGATCAAATCAAAGGGATGGTGACCGAGGAAGTTCACCGTATTATGAGAAATCATGAAAAGTCGGGAAGTGATCGTGAATCCGAAGCTAGATCGGATGAGAAAGTCGGGGGTAGTGGTACCCGAGAGGATAAGTCCTCAACCGGTGGTGGTGATGGTGTTGCTAGGGCAAGGCCTGATGAAAAAGATGGTTGTTCTCTTAATTCTTTGATGGCTTGTAAGCCAAGCGTGTACACGGGTAGTTCGGATCCGAAGGTGACTATGAGGTACATCCGAGAGACCGAGCGGGTCATCGGAAGTAGCAAATGTAAGAAAGCCGATATGGTGACGTATGCATCACAATTGTTGAAAGAAGATGTTATGGTATGGTGGGATACTGTTCATGAAACCCTCGGAAGAGAAAGTTTTGCCCCGAAAGGGATTTGGAAAAGATGCATGAGAGGTTTGTGACCCTAAAGAAGGGTGATAGGTCGGTTGAGGAGTACTCAAGGGAGTTCACGGGATTACTCCCGTCTGTTGCTAAAACCTATTTTGAGGAAAGGTCGAGGGTGGTCCGGTATGCTTGTGGTCTACCTTGGGATTTCCAATTGGAGGTGAAGCGAGCGGTCACACTTGATGAGGCCATTAGTGCCGCCCGAGGTGTAGAAGAGGTAAATGCGGTAAGAAATGCCGAGAGGGCCCATGTGGGCGAGAAAAGGAAAGCCGAGAATGGCTCGGGAACTTACAAAAAGGGGAAGTTCACATCGAATTTCTCCAAGCAAGGAAGTGTTGCCCCGTGCAAGAGATGCCAGAAGAACCATGTTGGCGAATGCAGAGGAGATTCGAAGGCGTGTTACAATTGTGGCAAGGTGGGGCATATGGCCCGTAATTGTAGAACCAAGGTGTTCTCCGAGGTGGAGTGTTACTCGTGCCAAGAGATGGGACACTATAGCAATGTGTGCCCGAAAAAGGGAAACGGGTCAATGGTGTCCACGGCTCAAAAGAATGTGGAACTGGCTAAAGTGAAGGGGCGTTCCTCCAACTCACTCAAGAGGAGGCAAAAGAGGCGCACGATGTGGTATCAGGTACTTTACTCATTTACTCCATGCAAACTCACATACTATTTGATTCGGGTTCTACTTATTCGTATGTGTCTCATGAGTGTGGTCAAAAGTTAAATGTGCCGACCGAGTTGTTAGAGGAAAATATGAAATAGAGGTAGCCAATGGGAAAATCTCAACGGTCGAATTTGTTTATAGAAATTGTGAGTTAGGAATAGATGGGAAAAAGTTTAAAATCGATTTATTGCCCATGAGAAAGAAGGATTTTGATGTGATTATCGGTATGGATTGGTTGGGTATGCACCAAGCCAAGATATTGTGCGATTATAGCTTAATTGTTGGGTTGTCGCACGGATTGGTGGTTATAGGAATTGGAGATAAGTTGTATGATGTGGATATTTATTTTGGGAATGGTCTTCCCGGTTAGTTATGTGTATGGAAATTATATTTTTGGAAAGGATTATGGACCGGTGTGTCACATATAGTGAGGATATAAGGGTTGATGCTATTATGTAGTACCAAAGGAAGAACCACGAGGATGGTAAATGTGTTTCAACAAAAGAATATTAGTACAATGCAGTACTATGGTAAGAATTGTTAGTATGGATGAGAATTTTAGAAATAGAAACTTGGGAATTGGAACTGAGATATCCGGCGGGAATCCGGATGAGTAATGAAATATTATTATACATGAGTGGTAAAGAAAATGATGGCTAAAGGTATAGTGAAGCCTTGAAACTCATGAATGGAAAATATGTGGGAAAGGATAAGTGTCGGGAATGACGAATTTTGATTGTTGAAAATGGTTGAGTAAATGTTGGCATATAGCCATAGCTAAGTTTTGTGTCCGGAATGATGGATTCGATATTAAGGGAAAGAAGACAATTATTGGTAAGTCGACATAGTAATGGTATGATAATATATGACATAGTGTAGTGTAATGCTACGATTGGGAAAGAAATATTTCTAAGTCTCGCGATGTATAAAGAATAGAACATCGAGTGTTGGGCAATTGGGTGGTAAGACATGGGTTACAAATGGAGACTGGAGTCAATTGGTTGACTCAAAGATGAGCGGGTTGACCAGTGAATTGTGGTTAATGGAATGGATTGGTGGTTACTCTAGTGGTGACAAAAAGATTTGGAAGTTTGGTAATAGGGAAAGGAAGCGGCTAAGGGTGGTGAATGTGTAAGTGAAACGATTAGATAGTAATTGGAGATTTTATTAGTTTACCAGCGGGGTGTAATGCATGTGTGTTATGTGATGGCCTTTGAAGTAGTATGTCAAATGGGAAGGTAATGTTATATGAAGTGTGTAAAGTAGTATGTCAAATGGGAAATATGCTAAATATGAAAGAAAGTGATAATGTGGTATTATGGGAAATGTGCTAGATTGCATGATGAATGAATCGCCAATTGAATGTGTAAGCTGGTAGTGAAGTTATGTGATGTGAAAAGAGGTATACTAGTATGGTACCTAAGATCAATAGAATGAGGAAAAGATGATGTGGTAGTTCGGGGGATCCCCAGCTACTATGATGTTTGGAGGTGGAATCGGTTGGGCGAATCCCAATGGTTCCATTCCGTGATGGGAGATGTTCCAATCACTGTGACAGTTTGGATCTTGATGGATTGGAGGCTTTCCGATCATCTCGATAAAATAGTTAATGTATGAACTGTTGTGTCAGTATAATAATGTTTTTTTATATGTGATGAATGTAGAACCATGTGGTTAATAAGTATTGTTATTATTTTATAACAAGTGAGAATTTGGGTTAAATTGCGGATTCCATTTAGGTTGTGTATGTGTAGGAGATGCCTACGATTTATAGAGTAGGAGGAAGAGAAACTCCTAGTGAGAAAATTCTATTGGTGGGTAAGATATGGGAAAACTGTGTGAAATTGTAGAATGTGTTGCGGTAGGAGATCTAATACCGATAATTGAGAAGAAAAGTTATGAAATTGATCGATGTGTACAAAGATGGTTGAGAGAATACTAAGTGATGGTATGAGTGACCAAATGAAGGTCAAGGAACAGTAAAGGTTAGTATGACCTTAAGTAAATGTGCGACTCTCAGATTATTTGGGGGAGAAAGTTGAAAGTTTGGAAAAACGGGAACAATTGTTAAGGAAACAATAATGAGTAGAACCAGAAGTGATAAGTTGAGAATGGTATCACGTGAGTACATAACGTGTTAGTTTGGAAAAGTATGGTTGACTTTATGCAAAAGTCAAGGTTAGTCAACTTGTGATCGGTTGGCTTGGTCAAAGATGGGCTTTGACTCTCGTTTTGAATGACTAGTGAATGATGAGAGCATAATGTACCGATTGTGTGTATATGAAAAGGTTAATGGAATAATTAAAAGAGATATAATCGGATTATGCGACTTTGATCCGTTGGGTGTTTTCAAGTTGAATTTGGGAATCGGGTATATGATGGTTGATGAATCATAATTAAAGGTCGATGGTAAAGGAAATGATGATTAATGGAATCTTTAGCAAGTAAAGAAATTGTTAAAGAATAGTTGACTTTGTGCTTAAGTCAAAGATTAGACAATGTTGGATTATATCGACTCGGTCGAAGCTAGATTTTGATATCCGTGTGGATCAATTAGATGATTGTAATGATTGGTTCATATAGCTCCTATGTGTATAGCGAGTTTGGTTGAAGGATTGAAAGTGTTATGATCAAATTGTGAAATTTTGACCCGTTTAAGTATTATGAGTTTAAGATTGATTTGTGACTCGTTCGGGCCTAACGGGGTTAATTGAATGTTTAAATACATATTGTTGACTAAATTGGAATGAGAAAAGTTCGATGGTAATGACCACAAGGGAATGAGAACGGAATGCTCGGTCGAAAGTGGGTTGAAATATTTCTAGTGATTCCGAGGACGGAATCCTTTTAAGTGGTGGATAGTTGTAACGACCCGAATATTTGTGTTAAATAAATTATGAGAAACATATGATAAATAATGATAAATCATTTAAAGAATGTGGGAATTGGTTTCGTGTCATTTGGACATCGTATGAAAAAGTTACTGACGAAACAAGGTCGAAAAGGGCACTCCCCGTTAGTGCTGATTCCGTTAGTGCTGATCAGTTAGTGTTGATTCCGTTAGTGCTGATTAGTTAGTGCTGATTCCATTAGTGCTGATGTAACACCCTAAAATTTACAAGATTTTTAAAACTTTTAAAAACAAAATTATAATCAAAAGGTCCCAATAACTTGAATAATTAAATCCCAATAATAGTATTTTCATTTAAAAATATATTTAATGCGGAAATAGTTAAAATTAAGTGTTTTTAAAATATTAAATGCCGTCCACATCGGTAATGAAAGATACAGCGGTCAACCGTCCACCTTCTCCTTTCCTCTGCTGGTACCTGAAACAATGTGGGGGAAAATAGGGGTCAGCTGGAGAAGCTGAGTGAATAATCTCAAAATGTAAACAATTAAAACGTACAACACATGAGGGCACATCGGTGTACTCCTAGTCAAAACTACTCAGATTATTTTTCTCAGATTTTATTACTCAGATTTTAATTTATATAGCGCGCTTGTGTGACTTGGAACGAGAGATCAACCTCGTACCTCCTCACACCTCAGATAGGCATAAGCCAAAACTCAGACGGGAATAATCCCAAAACTCAGACTGGAATAATCCCAAAAACTCAGACGGGAATAATCCCAAAACTCAGACGGGAATAATTCCAAAAACTCAGACGGGAGGTTATCCCAAAACTCAGATGTGTGTTATTATGTTTTATTATTTCTTTAACATAATTATCTCAGATTGCCCTAGCATGTAATAGCACAGAATGACTCTGTGCCGAGCTCAGTTACCCAGGCACAATGTCTCAGATCATGAATCAGTAAACAGCTGCTCAGATACTCAGATAACAGATCAAACTCAGATAACAATTATGGTGCAAGAAATGTAACACGTAAGTCATGCATGTATAACGTTAAAACTGAATACACGGTGAGAATACTCACCTCGAGAAACGTAAGCTCCAAAGGTTCCTCAGTACTCTAAGGCGCTGCTTGGTTATTCCTAGACGATCCTAAAAGCATAAAAACGAAACCCGAATTACAATCCGTTCTAAGGACTCAATTCAGAAAACTGGCAGCACCCGTCGGTCTTACGGAAACTGCTATAACTCTTAAACTGTACAGTAGATTTATCTCATATTTTTCCCATGAAAAGTAGACAACCAGAAATACATATCTCTGTGAGACGGTCACTGGCCAAAACAGACTCTAAGGGTCTCAAAACAGGCTCACAAAACAGCATAGCTGCACAGGTCATTTTCCTAACAGCAGCATATTAAAATGGTTATAACTTTTAAACCGTAAATCGGATTGACGAGAGGGTTGCGGCGTTGAAAAGCTAACTCAGAAAACAAGTGACCAGCACGGGCCAAAAATCCAAAAACGTATTTTAAGTGTGGTAAAAACAGACTCGAACTCGACCCACAGAATCTGCCCACAAAATTCAGCATGTAGTTTAAAAACCGTTTTATAACCCGACATCAACCCGTTAAATCCCGAGACACCCGGCAGCCCCGAAATCCAGTTCATCACAGAAAACTAAATTTAAAATAAATTTCATTTATTCATTAGAAAAGTTTCTCGATTGGGAAACCAAGAACCCTACGGGCTCGGTTTCCCCTCTCGGTTACTAAAAACGGTAAATCAATAAGAGTGTTATTTAATCGGTTAAGTGACAATCGTGATGTTTCCCGGGACCTCATACAACCGAGCCCAAGGGACCGATACCATCCTCGGTGTAATCACACGCCACTTCCCAATCCTCAAAACACGTAGAACAATAATACTAGAAATTTAGGAAAATAACTTTTACACTAATAAAACCCGATCCTCGGAATTTCATCGGGACACCCGGTAGGGTGTCTTCCATCCCATCACGGTCAACTTCTCACAATGTTATTTTACTTTGAAAAAAAAATGACCACTAATTTAGTAAAACAATTACAAAAGATTACAAAATTGATAACAACTAAATAAATGCCAACAAAAGATCTTAACACCAAAATAAATCCACACAAATCATCAACAAAACCGAGCCCTCATTGGCTCGGCCTCAATCTCGCCGACACATACTTGCAACCTACAATTAAACTCGGTCTATCAAGGTTCACACGAAAATAACTAGAAACTATAAAAGAAAAGGGTTAAGATTTATACCACACTAACCAAGACGCGATCAAACGGATAACATCCGAACTACAAAACTCAGCACCACCACTCGACGGCTTGAAATAAGCTCAAAAAAAACAATGTCTCCTCCTTTCTTTTCTGTTATAGAAAACAAATCACCAACTTTTTACTTGGTGTTTATGATCACACGTGCAAGGCAACAACATCTTAGTTTGAGGCTTGCATTTCGAAATACTCCCTGCCGACATGAGTAGATTTAATAGGCCAATACTCCACAATTACTATTAAGAAATAATGCTTCCATCTCAATTTAATACTCCCACCGTCTACGCATGAATCCAAGAAAAGAAAAAACGTGACGTGCTTGCTTGCTGGTGCTAACCTTTGATTGACGAGATACGGGAGAAAGAAAAATATAAAGACGATGGGGGCTTCTTTTCTTGCGGCCGCTCCTTCTAACCAAGGGAAAAGAGGGTTTACAAATATTAATAGGTTTAAAACATATACATCAGTCAAGCCCACCATTTGAAAGTCTAAGCCTTGGTTTTTAGCCGGCCCAACTCAAAAGAATTCAACCCAACTCTTACAATTTGTTAACCGGTCAAAACCCGAGACGAACACACTCGCACATTCATTAACGTCTAATAAAACGAACCGTCTAACTACATGTCGCCCAAATAATATAGAATTAATTATAAATAATAAATTGTGATTAAATAATTCTATTTAATTAATATAAATTTCAGGGCGTTACAACTCAACTCCACTTGAAATAGACTTCGTCCCCGAAGTCATTGCTCGGAAGAAGCTCAGGGATGCGATCTCGCATCTCGGACTCAGGCTCGACTTCGGCACACATCCTTGAATGGGGAAAGAAAACAAAATGATAAGATTAAGAATGAAAAGGAAATTCATCAGGATGAACTACGACATGCATACTCAATTGGAAAAGAAGAATAAAAACGATAAAGTTATGAATAGAAAGAGGCCCTTCATGGTGAATTTACTTAATAGGAAAAGGACTCCAGATCACGTAAGTGCTCATACAATTATCCGCCTCTAGTGACGCAAAACGATACGGCTAAAAGAAATAAGGTCAGGATGCTCACTATGGATCTCAGTATGCAAAGAAAATGTTGATAATGAGCATAAAAATACACCACGATGCTCTACTGGAGGCGTCTTCTTGTTCTCGCATTCGGATACAGTTGTTGCACTCAGCGATTAACGTCGCGTTGAATCACCGATTCAACTCCACTTGGAAATTTACTACTGATTTGTTGACGATACCAGATGCTCAACGTAGTACCAGGTCATCCAAACCCTTTGCACAATCACACTCGGATCTCTCATGACGATAACAAGTTTTTATGGAAAATTTTCTTCCCGCACAACTCCATCAAATTACCACTTACACATTTTAGCAACCGGTAAAAATTTTCGTTATCGACAATTTTTCTACCAAAATGACTCGGAAGGTCCTCTACTCTATGGGTCAACAGTTTGTTAACAGCATAATAAATAATTTAGCGGTTTACACCATTATCAATTAATATAAAAACCATGCAAATAAATCACAAGGAATATACATATCACACAGAATTCTCATATACTCAGGTATATAACTCCAAAATATGATCTGGAAATATAACTCAGAAGCCCAACTCAGAAATAAACTCAAAACATATCTCAGGAGTATAACTCAAAACTGTATAACTCAGGAGCAAACTCATAAATCTTAACTCAGAAGCAAACCCAAAACTCTAACTCCACTTGGAGAAAAACTCGTCCTCGAGTTTAGAACTAGTATTGTCTACCAAAATAAACAAGCAATTATGTAGTCACACAAACAATTAGGATACACATACTAAATTCACCATAACAAGCATTGGTCCATCGTTCCCCTCAAAATCTCCCCCTAACCAACCAAAAGTCCTGTGTGTACGGTAATAGGGGCCCTCTATTACTTTCGACACATGCTTTTGTTTGGTCACGAGTCAATCCCAAAGTTCACAACTTCCCACACATAAAAATAATCCACAACAAATCACTCTCAGTAGAAAGAAAAGTTTACTTTCAATATCTGATAAATACAGATATGCACTCAGCTGGGGGTACTCAAAACCTCATAAACATTACTCAGAAAATCATGCGTATATTTAGTCTCGTACGCGATACTCGGATAACTCAGATTCATAGAAATATTTCCACTTAGTCTTTTTCACAATACAAATCTTCTTTTAAACTTTTCATTTGAATATGCCATTTATCATTCCTCATAAATAGAACTTATATCCTCTTCACCGTTATATTTAATTTATTGTAATTTGCGAGCATGTCGATTAGTATCTTTTTGATCGGAGTTCTCAGTTATTGCGTGCCTCGTTTAATTTGATTCAATTTATCGCTCTTTTAACTCGTTTTTAAATAAATCATCATCAAATTGATGACGTTAGCTTCCTCTTAATCCTCTTATATAATTACTCTTTAAGATGAGCTTCAATAATATCTGATTAATTTGACTCAGCAATGTCTCAATTAATTAGTCTATTAAACTTACATAGTTTATTTTAATCTATCAGCGTGAACTCATTAATCTGTCACTTAACTTGTCATCCCCATTTAGTTTTGCACTCAGCAATTTAACCCACTAACTCGAAATGTTTTTCATATTTTATCTCAATTTAATTGAATACTAACTTGTTGATCTTAATATGGAATCTGCTTAACTATTATATCTCGTGATTCGATGCATTCACGAAAATTTTAATTTCTCATTTAGATAACTTCTCTTTTAACTCTGATCAATAATTCTCTCTTAGATCCTGTTAATAATTCTCGTTTAGCTAAATGTAATTATTTCCCATCTTATTGCCTTAATAATTCTTTCTTTTACTCAATTTGGTAAATCCTCTTAAAAATATTCTTAATCAATTTGATCTACTAATCTCTGATTTACTCGCTTTAATTGACTCAGTCTATTAAGTGTTTTTCTCCCATATGAAATATTTTTAATATTCTCCCAATACGAATATTAGGTACTCCTCTTTAATGTTAATAATTTCCTCATTTTTCATTTACTCACATCATGTTTCTCATTACACAGCTTATGGATCTTATATAATAAATTAATATCCCATTATTACACTTTGGTTCGAATTTCTCAGAATTTATAAAATTTCACCTCAACTCTATTAGGTTTGAAACTTTTATTATTTTCTCATTAGTTTTTATAATTTCACATTTCTCCAGTATATATTTTTCATATATATATAAATATAGAACTCTAAGAATTAAACTCGAAATTATGCTCAAATTAAGCTCTAAATTATTCACAAAATTGTGGAATCTCATAATAGTATATCTATATACATATATGTTTAGCCATACAATCACAAGTAATTCTCTCAGGAGATAAACCGAAAATTCTCAGAATATGCTACTCGTCTATACTCAGAATATAGCAAAATCTCAATTAAATAATACTCTTAAATATTACCGGCAGTAGGAAGCGAGAGGTCGACGTGACATGCTGTATGTTCGATGTGGAAACTTTTCTCAGAAAAATATTTGACTCTTTTCTCGTTTGAAAAAAACTCGATACTCAAACTTGAGTTTGAATTCGCCCCTTGCGAACCCAAATCCCTCAAGTCAGAGCTCTGATACCAACTTGTAACACCCTAAAATTTACAAGATTTTTAAAACTTTTAAAAACAAAATTATAATCAAAAGGTCCCAATAACTTGAATAATTAAATCCCAATAATAGTATTTTCATTTAAAAATATATTTAATGCGGAAATAGTTAAAATTAAGTGTTTTTAAAATATTAAATGCCGTCCACATCGGTAATGAAAGATACAGCGGTCAACCGTCCACCTTCTCCTTTCCTCTGCTGGTACCTGAAACAATGTGGGGGAAAATAGGGGTCAGCTGGAGAAGCTGAGTGAATAATCTCAAAATGTAAACAACTAAAACGTACAACACATGAGGGCACATCGGTGTACTCCTAGTCAAAACTACTCAGATTATTTTTCTCAGATTTTATTACTCAGATTTTAATTTATATAGCGCGCTTGTGTGACTTGGGACGAGAGATCAACCTCGTACCTCCTCACACCTCAGATAGGCATAAGCCAAAACTCAGACGGGAATAATCCCAAAACTCAGACTGGAATAATCCCAAAAACTCAGACGGGGATAATCCCAAAACTCAGACGGGAATAATTCCAAAAACTCAGACGGGAGGTTATCCCAAAACTCAGATGTGTGTTATTATGTTTTATTATTTCTTTAACATAATTATCTCAGATTGCCCTAGCATGTAATAGCACAGAATGACTCTGTGCCGAGCTCAGTTACCCAGGCACAATGTCTCAGATCATGAATCAGTAAACAGCTGCTCAGATACTCAGATAACAGATCAAACTCAGATAACAGATCAAACTCAGATAACAGATCAAACTCAGATAACAATTATGGTGCAAGAAATGTAACACGTAAGTCATGCATGTATAACGTTAAAACTGAATACACGGTGAGAATACTCACCTCGAGAAACGTAAGCTCCAAAGGTTCCTCAGTACTCTAAGGCGCTGCTTGGTTATTCCTAGACGATCCTAAAAGCATAAAAACGAAACCCGAATTACAATCCGTTCTAAGGACTCAATTCAGAAAACTGGCAGCACCCGTCGGTCTTACGGAAACTGCTATAACTCTTAAACTGTACAGTAGATTTATCTCATATTTTTCCCATGAAAAGTAGACAACCAGAAATACATATCTCTGTGAGACGGTCACTGGCCAAAACAGACTCTAAGGGTCTCAAAACAGGCTCACAAAACAGCATAGCTGCACAGGTCATTTTCCTAACAGCAGCATATTAAAATGGTTATAACTTTGAAACCGTAAATCGGATTGACGAGAGGGTTGCGGCGTTGAAAAGCTAACTCAGAAAACAAGTGACCAGCACGGGCCAAAAATCCAAAAACGTATTTTAAGTGTGGTAAAAATAGACTCGAACTCGACCCACAGAATCTGCCCACAAAATTCAGCATGTAGTTTAAAAACCGTTTTATAACCCGACATCAACCCGTTAAATCCCGAGACACCCGGCAGCCCCGAAATCCAGTTCATCACAGAAAACTAAATTTAAAATAAATTTCATTTATTCATTAGAAAAGTTTCTCGATTGGGAAATCAAGAACCCTACGGGCTTGGTTTCCCCTCTCGGTTACTAAAAACGGTAAATCAATAAGAGTGTTATTTAATCGGTTAAGTGACAATCGTGATGTTTCCCGGGACCTCATACAACCGAGCCCAAGGGACCGATACCATCCTTGGTGTAATCACACGCCACTTCCCAATCCTCAAAACACGTAGAACAATAATACTAGAAATTTAGGAAAATAACTTTTACACTAATAAAACCCGATCCTCGGAATTTCATCGGGACACCCGGTAGGGTGTCGTCCATCCCATCACGGTCAACTTCTCACAATGTTATTTTACTTTGAAAAAAAAATGACCACTAATTTAGTAAAACAATTACAAAAGATTACAAAATTGATAACAACTAAATAAATGCCAACAAAAGATCTTAACACCAAAATAAATCCACACAAATCATCAACAAAACCGAGCCCTCATTGGCTCGGCCTCAATCTCGCCGACACATACTTGCAACCTACAATTAAACTCGGTCTATCAAGGTTCACACGAAAATAACTAGAAACTATAAAAGAAAAGGGTTAAGATTTATACCACACTAACCAAGACGCGATCAAACGGATAACATCCGAACTACAAAACTCAGCACCACCACTCGACGGCTTGAAATAAGCTCAAAAAAAACAATGTCTCCTCCTTTCTTTTCTGTTATAGAAAACAAATCACCAACTTTTTACTTGGTGTTTATGATCACACGTGCAAGGCAACAACATCTTAGTTTGAGGCTTGCATTTCGAAATACTCCCTGCCGACATGAGTAGATTTAATAGGCCAATACTCCACAATTACTATTAAGAAATAATGCTTCCATCTCAATTTAATACTCCCACCGTCTACGCATGAATCCAAGAAAAGAAAAAACGTGACGTGCTTGCTTGCTGGTGCTAACCTTTGATTGACGAGATACGGGAGAAAGAAAAATATAAAGACGATGGGGGCTTCTTTTCTTGCGGCCGCTCCTTCTAACCAAGGGAAAAGAGGGTTTACAAATATTAATAGGTTTAAAACATATACATCAGTCAAGCCCACCATTTGAAAGTCTAAGCCTTGGTTTTTAGCCGGCCCAACTCAAAAGAATTCAACCCAACTCTTACAATTTATTAACCGGTCAAAACCCGAGACGAACACACTCGCACATTCATTAACGTCTAATAAAACGAACCGTCTAACTACATGTCGCCCAAATAATATAGAATTAATTATAAATAATAAATTGTGATTAAATAATTCTATTTAATTAATATAAATTTCAGGGCGTTACAACTCAACTCCACTTGAAATAGACTTCGTCCCCGAAGTCATTGCTCGGAAGAAGCTCAGGGATGCGATCTCGCATCTCGGACTCAGGCTCGACTTCGGCACACATCCTTGAATGGGGAAAGAAAACAAAATGATAAGATTAAGAATGAAATGGAAATTCATCAGGATGAACTACGACATGCATACTCAATTGGAAAAGAAGAATAAAAACGATAAAGTTATGAATTAGTGCTGACCCAGTTAGTGCTAATCAGTTAGTGTTGATTCCTGTCTGGAACACTTTAAATACGGGTTTTTGGCCATTAGGTGCCAAACTTGAAACCCTAACTCTCTCTCTAAGTTCTTATACATATTTTGAGTGGAAAAGGTCATTTGGAGCCGATTTTGGGGGTCTGAATCAAGTGATTTTGCTTCTATTGTTGAATATTAAGGTAAATCTTCACTCCTTGATGTTTATTACTTTAGATCCATGGAAGTAAAAGCTTGGATCTCGAACCCTAGTTCTTGGGGTTTTCTTAAATGGTGAAATAAATGTTTTATACACTTAATAGATGATATTTTAACAAAGGAAACAAGTGTATGGTTAAGATTTGTAAGAATCTTAAGATTTGGTTAAACCTAGGGTTATGTAAATCATCCAAATTGGGGGGAAATGTTATCAAATGGTTTCTAATAATAAATGGGTTATTATTAGTAGTATTTGTTGTTGAACAAGTTGTGATTGCCATATTAGGGTTTTCGGTGGATTCTCGAAAGTGTGCAATATCGTTGGAAAGGAAGAATTGTGTTTAAAGAACACTATTGGAGCAAGATTTGCTAAGGTGAGTACGTGTGGACTTTACTGGGTACATAGCCATCGAAATATTTTATTATGTGTGTTTGATCTATTTGCTTAATTGTGTAGACTATTAGTATGTAGAATTAGTTATATATTAATATGAATATTAAAACTAACTTGTTTGATGATTGGCGAGATAGCCAAGGGCTTAGATGGAATAACTCGAGAAATTATGATGAGTGATAGATTGGCGGTGATTCGGGGGATCCCCGGTCACTTTGGATGGGGCGGATTGGGCGTCGACCCATGGACCATCATGTGATAGGAGGCTTGCTAACCGGAGGGATCCGGCTAGAAGTCGGGTAATGGTAGATTGGGCGATTCCCTCTTGCCGTTATCGTAAGGCTTATTAAGGCGGGGGATCCCCGATTAATAAGTACGTGAGATGATGGGTTATTTGGAGATGTTCCATATAACTAGTTACGATTGCTAGGAAAGCAAAATGGATAGGGTCACATTAGGGTGACTAGACGTATGATGATGATATATATATATATATATATATATATATATATATATATATATATATATATATATATATATATATATATATATATGTATATATATATATATATATATATATATATATATATATATATATATATATATATATATGTTTATATATAATGTGTTACTTGTTGGTTTATTCGGGGTCTAAACCCATGTAGCTCACGAGACATCTTTGTGTCTCACGTACTACTTGTTGTTTTTGCTATGTACTCAGGTTCGGGATCGAAGATATAGGTACGCATGGATAGAGATATGCGGGGCCTAGAATAGAAGAGCATTAGAGCGGATTTATGCTTAGCTTTGGTTTTGATCTATTTTGTAACACCAAACTTTATACTCTGATTTTCATACCAAAGGTTTTTGTAAATACGTATTTTTGGAATGGTTCTTCTATTTATAAAACGATATATTTTGGCAAATGTTTTGTTATAAAATTTGAGGTGTTACAAGTATCTGAAGACTCATGGCAATCTGAAGTGTACAAAGGCCTGAAGTTTTAGTGTCACAGAAAGACACAAGAAAAACACAAGTTAGTGCATCACTGATAAATGGAATATCTTGCAAATCTTCTAGAAGATATCGGCGATCACAAGACGACAGAAAGTATTGTCGTTAGTAGTGCTCGTCGCATGAAATATCCTCTACACCAACGCAATTCTCACAGGTGGATTCGATCGATCATTCCTTTGGCACCACGTTTCTCAATGCCATAAATTGAGGACTTAGCGATCGAATTCAGTATGCACCCAACAAAGTTACACGCTGCTGAAATTACGTCAGACTATTATTTCTTCGAGCAGAGTGTAAACCACCAGTTAATCCTTTGTTATTTGATTTTGAGAATTAAATCTCTGTAACGAAGGTGTCTGGTCTTGTGCCTGATCATTTGTTGATCAAAACTTATCTTAGATAGTATCTGTTATTGTCTATCTCATGCAAATAGTTTAGTTAGGATTTGTTCTTAGCTATTCCGCAAACTACTTGCATCTTTATTGTATCATTATTGATTAATAAAGAAAAGTTTAAAAAGTGTTGAGTGTTACCTTAACTTTTATTTGGTCAGTAAAAGCGTATAAGTGTAGTAATTCACTTATCACGGGACTAAGATAAACTTTTTAAATACAGAATTTAGGAGATGAAAAAGTTGACAACTTACCTTAAATGTCAAGTTGTCACAGTATCAAACAACAAGCATTTCTAATCAACACATAATGCAAATAGCACATAAATGATGGTCGGCATGATACTAAGGAAAAAAGATAAGGAACTCACCTTTGTGAAGCTAACAATCCAAAGTATCCAAGAACGTCACCAAGAAGATCCGATGCAACTACAAGCCTAGATATACCATTAACGGGACTTATATTAGTTCCCGACCCGTTATTGACTAAAACTCATAATTGGCATAACTCCTAACCCGGCGGAAATATTCTATCCAAGTCCTAACAGCACTTTAAAAATGATTTCCGATGACAAATCCAGACATTCTCATCCCGAACATCTATCCAGACCTGAACTCTGGGTGTCCCTCGAGTCTTGACTCGGTAGCAATTCAACAAGAACAATAAACTCGAGAAAAAACAATAAATTGGGAACCTGAATTTACAGAATAAGTTTTAGATTCGAGTAACCAACATCACCATACAAAACCTTCCTTCAGTACAGCGAACATAAACAATGGGCTGCAGAAAACGAGATTATAACCCGACAATTTCAGGAGGCGCTTGACATGACGTAATCTTCCGTAATGGAATTGAATTCGGTAGAAATTGAATTAGGATGGAATTGAATTCAGTTAGAACTGAATTCAGTTAGAATTGAATACGTTTACGCATTTGGATATCAAAATTTTGAGTTGAAATTTAAATCAATACTTATGCATTTTTTTAAAAACTTTTTTAAATTCTATTTTTAAATTTTACGGAGTATAATTTATTATTTTATTATTTATTTATTTTTTAATTTTTTTATTATTTTTTTAAAAAAAATTAATATTTTTTATTAATTTGTTTAAAAAAATTAATTTTTTTAACAAAAATTTAAATTTATTTATTATTTTGTTTATTTATTTTAATTTTTTTAAATGATTATATAATCTGAATCATGCAAAATATTAAAATTTGTTAGTTTACTGAATTACCGTAATTGAATTCATAGATTGTTAGGACGGATTTCAATTACAACGAATACCGTATTTCGAAATTACGTCGTAAGTGAATTACGTTAAAAAAAATTCATCCAAACATCCATCCGTAATGTAATTGAATTATAATTACGGAAGATTACGCGACCCTAACTATGAATAAATTAAAATTAACAGAATCCTAGTACACCGTGACTAATTTTCTGCCAGGGGCAACGATGAGATTAACAAGAACCAATTCTAGGGCTGTTGGTCGACTATTTTAAGAGCATGAAGATCGATAATCATAAATTGCCTTACCGAATAAAACCCGAACACCAAACCCTTCAGAGTTCCGTCGCCGGCGATCAATTTGATCGGGAACCGAGTTTCAACTTCAAACCAGAGAACAGAGGCGAGAGAGAAGTGTCGATCGAGAGACTGGAACGAAAGATTATCGTTTCAAAATTACAATCGTGGGTGCCCATCGTGGTTAGCAAAAAGGGGAAAAACAGGTCAACTTGTACGTTTACGACGTAATTAATTTATCACGGGGAGTTACTGAGGACCCCGAGGAAAATATCCCAATATCCACATTCATTAGTTTACCAGTAAACACTCGATCTTCTCTCATCTGAATCAACAGAGGACCTGATTCTCCTAATGCAAAGAATGAGAAGGACTGCCACTCATCTCCACAAATAATAATCATTTCTGATGATTTGCAGGTCCAAGTAAAACAAGAGAAGAAATTGAGATTAGAACTCTCTTGTATATTAAGGAAGAAGATTCTGAATAAGAGATCGATCATCAGAAAGAAGAAAACATCTGAGGAACATCATAGCTCAGAAAACCATGTATCTTCAAAGAAACAAGGATTCAGAAAAACAAGATTTCATCATGCTTGTTACATAAACTTCCCAATACAAAAATTGTCAGTACAAGAAATGGAATGAACAATTATGACAACATTGCACCAACCTCCCATGCAATACAAGATCTCGGTGTACAAGACTGGAAGAAGAAAATTCTGGATCTTCCCTCTAAACCTTCTCAAGTTAAGAACTTGATGCCTCCAATTGAATCTTCTAGGTGAAAAAATGAATTCTCCCTGTGTTGTAATGAAAATGAAGGAGAAAAGGGTTTTATTGGTGGGGATTTTTTAAAGTAGAGGGTACTATGATCATTTAAAAATATTTAACAGCCATTTAGTGCATGTTAGTATTAGGTATCATAAGCGTGACAAGATTTAAATCACAGGGAGTAATTTCTAAGAGTTAGAGACTATATCCAAAACTCAAAACTTTTCGCAAAACCACATGACCATCCGTGTAATAAGCAATTAAAAAAATTAATGATTAAAATATATAAGTTGCTACTTATCTTGTCAAATATACTTTGCAAAATGTTATATGGTGTAGTATAATGTTACACGATATGGAAAACAATAATCTACGTAGCCTGGGCCACCACAGCAACCGCCCAGGGCCAATAATATAAGGGGCCCATATTTAGATCATGCTAGAACAGTAAATCCACTTAAATTGAGGTGAAAAGATCGAAGGTTGGAGGCCCAAAACAATCAAAGACGTAAATTGGGACTTGGAGGAAAAAAATTTAATTCAAAATGGCCGATAGAAAAGCGGGGCGCTAATCAATGGGGATTCTACGAATTTCAGTCTTCACCTTGCGAATCCAAAACCAAATCAGGTATGTGTAACTTGTTACAACCTTCAACAAATACGATGAATCTGGCTTTTATTGAAATTGAATTCGCATACGATAAATTTGTTCGTAAATCCGGTTAGTTCATAGATTCGTAAGGTTTTGCAGTCAGTTAATTGTGAATTATGGTTTAAAAATTGAAATTAAATCAGGTATGTTATTGTTTGTATTCTATTCTTTTTCCATTGATATTTATGATTAACTTGTTTAATAAAAGCCCATTAGCCAATTATGTATTTAACCTAGGCCCGTTTAAACAGGAAAAGAGACCACCGTCGCCTAAAAAAAACCTATCGCCTTCTCGATTCTGTCTGGACTGGACTGGACTGTTGCGCCTCCTATGAATCGACGGCTCGCCTGCATCTCCCTCTCATCTAGCGGCGTTGTTCTCTCGTAAGGACCCTTTATCGACATCAACCTATTTTTAGATTTCTTCATCGTCCATTATATCGAAAAATATAATCTTGTTATATTATGTTTTTTTTAATTTGAAAATTGATATACATGCTTCTATTATGTTGTGTTTTAAAGGTTTCTTATTTTGATTTCTTAGATTCGCCCCAGTATATCGGTTTGCGTGATGGCTAACTTCTTACCTGATGAAATTGTAATCAAAATAGTTGCTCGACTTCCAACAAAACCATTCTTACGGTTCTGGTGTGTATCGAAATATTGGAATCGCGTGCTTAATGAACCTTATATTATGAAGTCAAAATCACGTAGAATGACTATTCTGCCCCTATATGAAACTTTACATCTCATAGACCACAACATACCAATTGAAGACAAGTCTTATTCCACAGTCAAACGTTGTTATCCTTTAGAAAACCTACGCCCTAAAGATACAAGAGTCACCATTGTCGGAAGGGGATAATCCTTTTGGCCTATAAACCAACTATGATCCTATACAATCCATTCACGGGTGCGTCTAAGAAACTTCCTAATCCACCATGTGCGGATATTATTAGACGAAGATGTGGATTTGGCTATGGTGAAAACTCGGATGACCTAAAGATTTTTTGGTTTAGGAATTCTTACGATATAAGTGATGTTTACACTTTTAAAACGAGTTCGTGGAGTTTATGGGACACATCGGAATACAACATTGAACAGTGTATGTTTGATCATGAAGTGGGTCACTTTTTAAATGGTTTTTTGCATTGGGTTACAGTTTGGGGGGAAAAGTTGGCCTTGCTTGATGTTAAAGATATGCTACTTACATATATAAGTCTACCCTTTAAAAAAGACGACAAACGTACTATTTTGGGTACGACATATGGATGCCTTTGTGCGCTCTACCAGATTAGTAAAACCACATTTCACATGCACGTGATGAAGGAACATGGGAATGAGAACTCGTGGATGTGTACATATTCATTTACACTAGATTTGGAACGTTATTTGGGGTGGCCCCTTGGGGCCAGTTGTATTTTGGATAACGGGAAAATTCTCATGGAGTGTGTTCCTAATCCTCCATCTACTCGTGGTAACGACATGACGCCTCTGTCTAAGGAACTTATTGTCTACAACCCATTGAAACATTCGTACAAAAAAAATGAGCAAGTTAGTACTTCGGGAGCATATGTACCGGATAATGAACATCGTGGAGTACGTCGAGAGTCTAGTTTCACCTTCGTATATCACTACGAAAAAAAACACTTTTTGCGGCAAGCAAAAACGTCGCAAAAAGTCGAAAAATCTCCCCAAAAGACTTTTTGCGGCGACAAATCGCAGCAAAAGGATCGCCGCAACAGATCCGCAGTTTCAGACTTTTTGCGGCGAGGATTTTGAGTATTTGCGGCGAGCTTTTTTGCGGCGACCATTTTGCGGCGATCTATTTGCGACCAGAATTTAACCTTTCGCGGCGATCCCTTTGCGGCGAGATTTCGCTGATTTTTTTTTTTTTTTTTTAATTCTGCTTTGTTTGGCAATAATTTTTAAAATCATGTTGTATCTATCTATAAAACCCCAACAAACATCAAAATCAAATATTTCAAAGTTAACCATTTCATACAAAACATCTAGCAAAGTTAACAAACGAACATGTTTAAAAGTTAAGAACATGGTAAAATACGTGCACCACGAAACAACTCGATCATCGTATTTTGCTATTTCCGATTCTGCCCTTAACAAATGAATTTCCTGTATTTATAAAACAATAAAGTCAACTGTGCTAATTTAAATGATTGTTAAATCATCAAATAATATGCTAATTGAATCAATAGCCAACTATGTTATACTTATACATACCTCCACTCACTACCCATCTTCTCTATATCATTCCTTAACTTTTCCGTCTCACGTTGCAACAAAGAGAAATGATTTTCCTACAAAAGAATACAAAACAATCAAACACTGTGTTGTGCTGATGCTTATTTCAAACACATTTTTTTAGCATAATCTGAATATATGCAATCACAATACACCGCCTAAATCCTTAATAAAGAAAAACAAAATACCAATCACCTGAGAGCTTTGTACTTGAGACTTGAATTTACTCAAATTACCATCTTGAGTCATCACAATCTAAACAATGCAGAACCACAACAAATATGAATCTAATCACCAAAAACAACAAATTCAAATCAAGTACTTAACAGAAAGAAACGAACCCGAACCAACATCTTTTTATTTCCACTACCCTTTTTCTGTAATCTCGAGTCAAGGTTCCATGCAACAGTAGCAGCTGCAACTTCCATGCCAATATAACCACCACCAAGCACAACTACTTTTTGTGCTGAACCATGACTGCCTGCTGGTTTCTGTAAGTCAATGAAATTTTGTAAATTTTTTTAATAAAATATATTCATTAAAAGGGTAAAATATAATGATGAATAAAGGAACTTACATTTGCATTTGTATAATGTATAATTAATCAAACCTCTCCAGCATGCCTGCATAACAAAAGTTGTGCATTAGAAAGATGAATAATCTCTAAATCCATTTAATTTTTCCTTGAAATTTATCATATTTGCCCATGTTTTCAAAAAGTATAAAACAATTTGTTATCTAATAAAGTAATAATCATGCTTCAAATCCCAAACCTGCAAGTTTTGCTCTGCAGTGGCCAAGTGCTATCATCAAATCCCTGTGAAAGTGCCTTTGCCAATTGAACCCTAGAATTACAACAATTTGCCCAATAATATCAGTTAATTAACACCAACAAAACACACACCCACACACACATAACACACTGTAAACCAGAGTAAAAAGAGTAATCACTTTCCACTGCCAATGAAGTTATCATGTTTGAGTGTATTGCTATTCCAAACATTAATATTCAACTCTCTTCATCCTTCAATTAGTGTGTAAACAAATTTCTCTTGAAACGTAGGGTTCTTGCCTCCATCTATACCAATTCAAAACCCCAAAATTAGAACACAGATCTTCAAACATCAATCAAAACAGAAAAGGATCGGATAGATGACCTGTACAAGTACGCGTGCGAGATCTATTGCTACCGTATTCAACACAAACGTATGGATCTTGCCTTGAAATCCAATCTGTATCCTTTAATTTATTACAGCTAACAACTGAAAGTTCAAACAAGCAAAATTATATCTCAAAATCATACGTCAAATTAAGAGCGACGCAGTGTTGAATAATCCAAATCAGGAATCACGGTTGTGAGTTGTGTAAACGAATCAAGTGAAAGGAGCTGCTTACGAACCTGTTTGTTGTCAATGTTCGTTTATCGTCGGATCCGGAAGTGGTGATGAATCGGTGGTGGTGGTGAAACTTTCGTAATCGATCGATCGTGGTTGATGTGTCTCCGGTGATGGTGGCTCGTCGGTGGTCGTGGTGGCTGTGTCTCTGGAGTTCGTCTATCGATCGCAGCTCCAAATTAATGTTTCCGTTTTGCAAAAAGTGAAAGCTCGAAGAGATATAACCTAGAGACGACGGGTTTTATTTTTTCGGCGAAGGTTTTGCGGCGATAATTGATTTTTTGCGGCGAGGGGTTAAAAATTTGGGGGGAAACTAACCCGCCATAAGTTTTGGCCCGTGGATCATTTTTTTTTTTGTCCTTTTGCTCCTTTTGCGGCGTTTAGGGATCGCCGCAAATTCCAGACATGGTAAAAAACGTTTTTTCTAGTAGTGTATGTGTTTCTCGGGATTGGTAAACCATAAGAATAGGAAGACGAGTTACGAGTAAAAATTAAAGTCGAGAGTCCTGTTTCCCGATACTATATTTACAAATTAATTGTTGATATGGTTGTAAACAATGTTTTAAAACCCGGGTTATTACTCGGCCCGGTAAGATGGCCAGGTCACGGGTCAACTCGAGTCAACTAATAACATATAAAAAAATATTATATAAAAGATATGTACATTATGCAGCAAAATTTGTACATTTATGTATATTTGAAGTAAAAAAAGATTAAAAACGGGCCAACTAATAACTTATAAAAAATATTATATAAAAGATGTGTACATCATGCACTAAAGTTTGTACATTTGAAGTAAAAAAATTAAAAACCGGGTCAAACCGGGTCACTGGGTAGCCGGTTTTCACCATAACCGGCTGAGTCAAACCGGGTTGTTTCTAAGCAAAAACCCGATCACGGTTGAACCGCCTCTTACACCGGGTCGCGGTTAAACCGGTTGAACCGGCCGGGTCAACCCGGGTTTTAAAACACTGGTTGTAAACTAAAATCGAAAATAGGGTTTACGATTTCATAGACACCTATCTCTTTGTTTTCTTTAGTGGGTTTTAGTAATTTGTGTTCGAATTCATATTGATTTTTTAATCTTTAATGAAATTTTTAATTTTGAATGAATATATTTGAATTTTCTAGTTGATTTTTCATCTTTAATGAAATTACTTGCATTGTGCATAGGTGTGTTTATTGTTGCAAAATCGATTAATGGGTTGAAACCAATCGATATAAGATTGCTCTACATGGATAAAAATTGCATTGTACGAATCAGTTCCCTTTAATTAATTATCTTCATTTTATTTAACAGCTTATGCAAGATGGAGAAGAATGAAAGGATGAAGATAGTTGTATTTTGTATTTTATTTTTTCAAGTTTAACATTTAATTTTTGAAGTTGTATTTTAGATTAAGATAGTTATATGTATCCTCACTTATTTGAAATTTATTTTTTTTATTTTCACTTTTGTTAGTAATTCAAAACTATTTAATTTCTCACGTTTTTCTTCTAAATAGGGGAATTGATTTCTCAGTCAATTCCTCATGTCAATTCCTCATGTTAATTCTACGATGTTACCAAACAATAAAATCCATTAACATTTTTCAGCCTAGTTCATTTTCTTTACTAAATTTCATTTATCTGAATTTCTTCTCGCCAAACGTGTCCTTAAGGATCTCCTACGACCTCAAAATTGCTTTAACAAAATCAAGTCTAAAAGCAACTTATAACAACATTTCCAACCTATTCAATTGTTTATTTCCAATATAAAAAACTAACGTTCACCAAACAACAAAACAAAAACATAAACTTCGATGACAAAATCACATTATCGTACCTTCAAAATCCTCAATAAGCCCGCCTTTGCGCTTTCTTTGGTTTCTTCACAAAACTCAACCGAATCTTCTTAAGCCTCCTTCTCTTTCTCGCCATTTTCTCGGGTAAAGTTTCCCGTTTCTTCTCCTTCACAATCACAGCTTTCTTCACAAATCTTGGATCCAATTTATAAGCTTTAACTTCAACGGGTAATCCCTTCTTTTCGGCTTCTTTAAAAAGCACATTCGCCTTCTCAACACGCCCATAACCACACAATTTCCCCATTAAAAGATCATAAGTCTTGATTCCCGGTTCACACCCGTCTTTCTTCATTTTTGCAAAAACGGTCAACGCATGGTCAACTCTCTCAATTCCACACAAAATGTTTAGAAATTCGTAGTATGTTTTCGTATCCAATTTATCCCCAAATCCACTTGATTTCATTCTATCAATCATTTCATCTCCTTCACCGATTCTTGCAGCTTGATACAAACTTTTGATTAAAACAAGGAATGTTTCTTCATTCGGATGACAACCCCATTCCCCAATTCGATCAAACAAATTCATCGCATCCTCGGTTTTGCGAATCTTGCACAAATTGGTAATCAAAACGTTAAAAGTTTCCACATTTCTTGGAACGCCGGCTACATCCATATCAATCAACACTTTTTCGGCTTCAGATTGAAGCCGAAATGGATCTTTTTTCCTACAAAGTTTACAAACACAATCAAGAATCGCGTTATAAGCAAACGGACCAATTTCAAATCCACCTCGATACATTTCTTGTGATAATCTCCTAGCTTCATCAAGCTTCCCATCATTACACCAACCTTTAATCAATGTGTCACAAATAAATTCATCTGGAAAAAACTCATTAGCAACATTAGTAACCATTTTTTCAGCATAACTAGCATACCCATGATCACATAATTTCGAAACAATAAATTTTAAAGATTCCAAATTCCTCACAAACCCATAATCAATTTCCATATTTTCAAAGAAAGAAACAACTTGTGATGGTCTACCAGCTCTAACCAAACGATCAATTGCCGATTCGAATGTTGTAACACCCGAAATCGATTTATTGGCGATAAGGAGTTCATGGGTCGCCTTGAAATCTTTACGCCGGCCTATATAATCGGTGAAATATGATAAAGATTCGTCAGTGAGCTTAAAATCGGACCTTGTGGAGACCCATTTGAGGAATTCCAGTGATGTCCGTCCGGCTTCCGGTGAGAGATTGAGTGCGGTGAGAATGATGTTTGATGTGAGAGTGATGTGAGAGAAACTTAGATCAAGGCGTTGAGGGAGAGGGGTAGATTGGTCATTTGGGTCTTTGAGGAGTTCGTATGAGAGTGATTCTGCAATGTGTTGTGAATCTTGAATTGGGGTTTCGGTTTTTGTTTGTGAAGAGAAGAATTTGGAGGATGAAAGAGTGTAGGGTTTATGGAGTGAGGGTTTTTGGGGGTGGAGAAAATGGTGGTGGTGGATTGATTGCACCGGAGGGAGCGGTGGTGATGAGAAGTAACGACGGCGGAGTAGGATCCGAAGATGAGCCGCCATTAACGGCGGAAATGGTTTCATCTTTGTTTCTCAGAGCAGGCGAATTGTAAGATCGTCTACCTCAAAACCTAAAATGACTTGACCGGGATTTTTGTAACCACCCGAATTTGAAAAACGGATCTTGATTGCTGACACTGACAGTACCCATAATCCCAAATCGTAGTTTAGGGGAGGTGATAGTGTAAGTTTAGTGAAACACTATATTTTAACATAAAAAGTGTCATGTAATTTTAAAGAAACACGTTAACACTTGCTCATGGCCAAGATAATGGGTATTGGGATCAAAGCATTTTACTATTGAGGCTGCAGTTAGTACTGATGAAAACTTAATGAAGTTAGTACTGATGGGGCAGAAAAGCAAGAATACGACTGACTAGTGATCTACTACTGATGGGTGCGAATACTACTGATGATCATATATGGTGCAGACCGTATCCGAGATTCTAGTTGAGTTAGTTTAGAATGCATATCTTTTTGTAATTCTATTGTAATCGTATCGTAGAATAACTAGGTTAAATGTTTAGGCTTCAAGGACTATTATATATAGTTCCTTATGAATTGTAAACGTACGTGTGTATTAATCGATTATTAATATATATTGAAGCTTTTTGTGATAAACTATGTTTTTTTGATATTTCTTATTCAATTACAGTTTACATTGTTCTTAATCAAATAACAAGAGTGTTAATCCGCTGCAACTTCTCTTTGATAGTAGATCTGTGATTCAATAACTTGTTTGAGTTATTCGATCCTGACAAGTGGTATCAGAGTTTTAAGGTTCTAGATCTACGAATTAAGAACATCAAAAAGGTTCATACTTTCGAAACAAAAATTGTTAATCATGTCTGATAACAATGAAAGCACACACGCAAACAAAATCCCAATTCTCACTCCCAACAACTTTGGGATGTGGAAAAACAGAATCAAGCAATACATGCTTATTACTGATTATTCCATGTGGGAAGTTGTTCTTGAAGGCAACAAAACCATTCAGACTCAAATCACAAGCTCATAAACGAATCTGACAAACTCAAGAGTGACAAAGAAAAGAAGGACAGAGGAATCGAACTAAAAGCCTTAATCACTCTTCTGCTTGCTATTCCCAATGACTATCAACATTTATTTGTTGAATATGATGATGCTAAGAAGCTCTGGCAGGCATTGGAGAAAAGGTTTGTTGGCACCAAAAGTACCAAAAGAAACATGAAGTCTGTTTTGAAGCAAGACTTTGAAAACTTCAAAGAATAGAAGAATGAATCATTGTCACAAGTTTTTGATCGATTCAATAGACAACGATGATGTCAACAGAAAGTTCCTCAGATCTCTTGGTGAAGAATGGTCTATGTATACTGTTATATATAGAAAAGGAGATGCATTGGAAGAGAAAGAGCTAGATGAACTTTACAATGAACTAAGGGTGTTTGAATTTGAGGTAAGTCATAAAACTCCTACTTTACCTTCAAACAATGTTGCGTTTGTGTCTAGTACAGGAACAGGTCAGGATGCTGCAACTGGAAAGAATGTAGACATTGAAGATGTAGCAAGAGAATCCTTCTTTACTAGTCATGTACACACTACATTGATTAGTGAAGAATTGGAACAACTCAATCCTGATGATCATGAAGAGATGGACATCAAATGGCAGATGGCAATGTTGAGTTTAAGAACTAAAAGATTTCTCAAAAGAACTGGCAGACAAAATCTGACCTACAACAAAGGTGATCGTGCTGGATTTGACAAAACCAAAGTCAAATGTTACAACTGCAATAATCTTGGTCACTTTGCTAGAGAATGTCCTAGCAAAGATCAAAGATCAAATTATAACAAAAACAACACTTCAAACTCAACTGCATTAGTGTCTCAAGAGGGTCAAGGTTATGACTAGAGCTTTCAAGCAGAGGAACATGCTCAAAACCAAGCTCTTATGGCCTTCACTGATTCTACTAATGAGGTACATTCTAAATCCTGCACTCCTGAATGCATTAAAGCATATAAAGAATTAGAAAAACTTAACAAAGAAACTCTTGATGAGATGATTTTAAATAGAAATAGAAGAATTGAATTTAATGGTTGTATAGCAGATCTTGAAAATCAAATCAAAATCTATAAAATAACAGATCAAAAGATAAAAGATGAATTATTACAAACAACTTATGATAAAGAACACGCTGAGTTAAAATTAAAATAAACTCTAATTAAATTAGAAGAATGTCAATTGGAATTAGAATAAAATAAATTAACTATTAAAAAGTTTGAAAGAAGTTCTAAAATAATTGATGAATTAACCAGTAATCAAACCACTGAGAAAGTTGTTCATGGGGTTGGATATCATGCAGTTCCACCTCCAACTAATTTTATTCCTCCACTTAAGTCAAGCTCAGAAAGAATTTTAAATGAATTGAAATTCGAAAGTCAAACTGAAACCAGTAATGATTCATCTGATGATGATCAAACAATTAATTCAACTGATACAAGTTTTCATACCATACAAGTCAAACTGAATCCCCTAAATATAATTCAGAAAGCATACCAACTATTTTAAGAAGGGGAAATCAAAGAAATTTAAACCAGTTGAAAGAACAAAGAAAGCCTGAAAGTGCTAAATTAACAAAATTAACATGTTTAATTTGCAATAAAGTTAACCACTTAGCAAAGGATTGTCACTTCAATCCAATTAACTGCAAAGAATTTAAAGAATTCAAAGAAAACAAAGAAAAATTAAAAGAATTGAAGTTAAAACAAACCGCAGAAGCTAAAGAGATTAAAAATCCACATGTTGAAGTCCCTAAATTTGGAAGAACTGCACAAAGATTTGTGCAAAATATCAGGCATGGAAGTCCCAACGAAAGCAATTATTTCAAAAATAATGGAAAACAAAATCAATTTCAAAGATATTCAAAAAAAACAAACATCAGTAGGAACTATTCCAGGTTTACTACTGGTAAAAACCCTAATTACAATGCTGTCGGATACAACTACCAAAATACTACTGATTATGTTAAAAACTCATATTACCCAAATACTACTGGTCCATCAGTAGTAAAATACTCAAAAGCCAAAAACTACGGGTATAAACCTAGGTCGGTAGTAAAACAAAATAACAGTAATAAACAACAAATGAAAACCAAACCTGCATTCAAAGCTCATAAAATTCATAAATCTTACTCTTCAAAGGATGAACCCAAGACAAAACAAGCTTGGGTTCCCAAAATTAACTAATCCATTTACTTTATGTGCAGAGCATCCAGATCCCTGAAGTAGGAAGAACATGGCACATTGATAGTGGATGCTCTAGGCACATGACTGGAAATCTTCAAATTCTTAGAGATTTCAAGTCCTTTGCAGGTGGATATGTTGCTTTTGGTGATAATCCAAGAGGTGGGAGAATTACAGGTAAAGGTATAGTATCAAATGGTAAGATTACTTTTGATGATGTATTTTATGTTGCTGAGCTTAAGTATAATATGATTAGTGTCTCACAAGTATGTGATAAAAAGAACAAAATTCTTTTTTACAGATATTGAGTGCATCATTCTTTCTCCTGACTTTATGTTAGATGAAAAATTTATTGTTTTAAGAACACCAAGGAGAAATAATATGTATTGCCTGGATATAGGGGGAGAACTCATTTCTTCAAATGAGATCAACTGTTTTATATCTAAGGCAAACACAAATGAATCAGAACTCTGGCATAATTCTATTTCTTGTGTGATCATCATTGTGTGTCACACAAATTTTAAAAATATGAATAATTTAGTCAAAAAGAATTTGGTAATTGGATTACCTCAAAAAGAATTTTTGTGTGATCATCATTGTGTTGCATGCCTGAAAGGTAAGCAACACAGACTTGTAATAAGACCAAAGCAGTTAATTCTATTTCTAACCCTTTGCAACTCTTACATATGGACCTATCTGGACCTACAAATGTAATGAATATTGGAAAGAAACAATACTGTCGTGTTATTACTGATGATTTTTCCAGGTATACTTGGGTTTTCTTTCTTAGGACCAAAGATGAAACAAGTGAGATCATAAAGAATCTGATAGTCAAACTGGAAAATACAAGAGATCTCAAAGTGAAAGCCATTAGATGTGATAATTGCACAGAATTTAAAAATGCTAATCTAATTACTTTCTGTGATCTTATGGGTATTGACAGGCAGTACAGCTCACCAAGAACTCCACAACAAAATGGTATAGCTGAAAGAAGAAATAGAACAATTATTGAAGCAGCCAGATCCATGCTTGCAGATTCAAAATTACCAATAACATTTTGGGCTGAAGCTGTTAATACTGCTTGTTATGTTCAAAACAAAGTATTAATAGTTAAGCCTCATTTCAAAACACCTTATGAACTTTTTAATAAAAGAAAACATTCAATAAGTTTCTTAAAGTCATTTGGTTGTCCTTGTACAATTTTAATTACAAAAGAACAAATTGATAAGTTTGACTGCAAATCAGATGATGGAATCTTTGTAGGATACTCAACTCAAAGCAAATCATACAGAGTATTCAACAAAAGGCTAAGGATCATTGAAGAATGTGTGAATGTATCCTTTAATGAAAACCTAATGAATGAACAAGGAAATGGTCCAGATTGGTTATTCAATGTTGATAATCAAACCAAAGCGTTTGATGTTAATTATGATTGTAATGCAGGAGATTCAAACAATCAAAGACAACAAGGAGGATCATCATCATTCAATGGTAGTCAAGACACAATGAAATATATTCTAGTTAATACTGATCCCACAGTTAATACTGAGGACAGTAGTAACTCAGATAACCCTAGCAATCTTGATACCAGTAACAACTCAAACTCACACGACACTACTGAGCCCAGTAGTAACTCAGAAACTCAAACAAATGATGATGAACCAAACAATAATGATATCAGTACTAACAATGGAACACATGAATTAAATGAAAATCATGTTACTACTGATACTAGTAGCAATGAAGAATCTCCACAAAATCCAGAAAATCAAGAAGAAACATGGACAGATGCTCAAATTCCTGAATCCAATGAATCAAATCTCGATAGTCAACTAGTTGCTGATAAAGTCTCAAACTCAAGAACATAAAAGAATCATTGTAACACCTCAATTTTCAAAACACCTTTTAAACATATTTTTAAATAAAAATAATACAATGTCCAATGTTCCCAAAATACGGTTTAACAAAAACCATTAAAACATTTATCAGAGTTATAAAATCCGGTGTTACAAAGATAATATCATAACCATAGGATAAACGAGAACTACCTACGAGCTCCCGAGCTATTCAACACTAGGCCACTTCTAACGCGACCATCTAATCCAACGATCCTGAACCTGAGTACATAGCCAAAAACAAAGTAGTACGTGAGACAAAATAGTCTCGTGAGATACATGGGTTTTCGACCCATTCTCAAAAGATTTATAAAATAATATTTATAACATAAAAAAAAATACTTATCCTTATCATTTCTTATTAATTCATAACTCATTTTTCCATTCATTTAACCGTATAAACTAATAAGCTTACCATAAGCTTACTCGTCATCTAATCACATACTTGTAAGTTATCTCCAAACTTACACTTTCATTATCACATATGCAACGGACCTCTCCGAAGCCAACTCTCCCGATATGGGACGTCATAGGTAAACTATCAAGGTAATTGGGAACCCCCATCTTACCGAGATTCATAAGCTCTCCCCGTTCCCGGGTCGTCATGCTCACTCATCATTGAGTGTCGTAAACTGTGACATTCTACTCTTTGCGCAGGGAGGTACCACCCCAAGTAGACGTCTCATGCTCCCCCATTTCTGGGCGGTCTTATTCCGGATTTTTCATTCACATATGAGCCTCAGCTCCTTTCATCAAATATGAGCATCAGCTCCTTTCATCACATATTAGAATACATTTATTCTAACTTATCATGCTATTCTCTTTATTAATTCATTTTAAATCTTGACTTTACCAAGTCCTTTGCTAATTTAAAACATATTTATCTTTTATCAAAATCATGTTACTTTGACTCTTATTTGACTAGAATACATGTTTATTACTAGTCCCTTAATACTTATCCTCTTAGTATTTCAATATCTACTTTTATTAGTATAATATACTAATCGATACTCATTACTTTAAAATCATTGTCTCAAGCTTTATTAATACATATTATTAATAAATCGATTATCAAGCTCTTTCAAATCATTATCTTTATTCATACATCTTATTTATAAAAACTCATTAATTACTTTTCATAATCATAATCTCTTTCAAAATCATCAATCATTTAGACATACTAAAATAGTCTATTACTAGCATTTTCTCATCATATCAATCATATCTTTATTAAAAATGTTTATTAATAAAGACTCTTAAAACATCATAGTTTTCAAAATCATTTGCTATGTACCCAGTAAAAGTCTCATGTACTCACCTTAGCCAAGCTAACTCCAAATCGTGTCCAACAACACGAATCCTTGCTTTCCAACTTGTGAAATATCACCAATCTTTAGGCCTTCTTGACCTTTGATGTTTAGATCCTTCAAGATGGTGAAGATTTGAGCTTGGAATCACCAAAATCGCCCCTTCTCTCTCTAAAATCGGCTGCACAAGTGTTGGGTGGAAAAATGAAGAAACCCTAGCTCAAACCCGTTTTAATACTGCTCGTCAATAGTTCGCGATCGCCAACTTAAGTTCGCGACGCGAACTTCGCGTCTCTGGCACTTCGCGATCGGTAACCAGTCGGGAAGTAGTTCGCGCCAACATGCTCAACTCCCTGTAGCTACTTCACGGTCGTGAACAAAAGTTCACGCCGTGAACTTTCCCATTGCAGCAGGGCTGCACTTTTCGGTCCTTGGCTCGACCCGGTTTCGTCCATAACTTCCTCATACGATGTCCAAATGACACGAAACCAATTCCTACGGTTCTGAAATGAATTATCCTTATTTATCATATTTTTCCCAAATTTTATTTTATTCAAATTTCGGGTCGTTACAACTATCCACCCCTTAAAAGGATTCCGTCCTCGGAATCAACTCAAGGATTTCCGATCCTCATTCCACTTCCAACTTATGATTCAATAATACTTACGCAATTAATTGCCCATTTGACCCGTTATACCCCAATTGGGTCAAGGATCCAACTCGGTTTCCAATACCCGAGCGGGTCAAAATTTCACAATTTGACCTTAGCATTTTCCATCATTTAACCAAACTCTATATCCCCATTGGAGTGATATGACTCAATCATTACTAATAACCATTTGACCAAAATGATAGTCAACCCCTCGCTTTGACCAAATTGTCAACATTGTCCCATCTTTGACTTAACACAAAATCAACCATCTTTTTGTCAATTTCCTTACTCACTAATGATTCCATTAACCATAAATTCCTTAACAATCGACCTTACCTTCATGGTCCAAAAACAATCATACTCGATTTCTAAATCCCATACGAATTGCCCTAAGGTCAAAGTCGCACCCTTTGACTACAATTATTTCCATTAACCAATCAACCACTATCATACACACATACATGTGATACATTATGCCCTTATCCTTGACTAACCATTTTAAACGAAAGTCAAAACCCAAATTTTGACTAAAGTCAACATTCCACTAGTTGACCAACCTTGACTTATGATTAAAGTCAAACTTACCTTGCTAAATTCCACATATTCTTTATTACTAAGGCATCGCTTCTCAAGCTCTACATTTCCGTTTTCATATTTAAATTTCCTTTCTCAATTGTTCCCTTTTTCCTTGGTTTCTATTCCCACAATCGATTAACCATTTCCATTTGAACCAATATCAAATATCTAGTACTTTTTATCCTTCATCCAATTACTTATACCCTTCATAATTTCCTTCAAATATCCTTATACCATACTTGAAATTCCCGATCGCCGGCTCTAGAGCCTCAATCATATCCAATTGTGGCCTAACCACCCATAATATATCTTTCACCACTCATTGGCTTCTACCCACTTTGCTTCCTAAGGCATTCCTTTTTCATGAACCATTAATTTGTAGGCATCTCCTACACCTACTTATACTTAAACACTACCCGTGTTTTCAACCCAAGTTCTCACTTACCATAAGAATCATAATAACAACTAACCATACGGTTCTACATACGTCAGATACAAACATCATAACCCTTACATAACAAATTATACTTTAACTATCTTATCGAGATGATCGGAAAGCCTCCAATCCATCACGATCCCAAACTGTCACAATGATCAGAAAGCCTCCAATCCAAAGTGTCTCATACAATACCATTTCATCTTGCATACCATTCGTGTATGCCTCATTCGCTTAACATCATGCTATCATTTTCTTTCATAATCAACCACATTTTCTATCCACATTTTCACTTTTCCACTTACACACAATACCATACGGTATGCACAAATTCACTAACCAATTTATTTATCAATCGACCTTTACTAAACATGCTTTCTCAACATTAATATTTTTCGATCTTTCATTTACCACCGAGGTAACCACTAACACCCTTTTAATAATCTATATTTTACCGATTCACACGGTCCTTATGAGTCAACCCATTGACTCCCAACGATTCCCAACCTTGAACTATCTCATTTTTTTATTTTATTTATATTTTTTTTTTTTTATAAACTTTACCAATAACAAACTATTCACCCTTGCCATTGCATACGTCAACCCTGACTTGAATATCTGCACTACTTATCAGGATTCCCACCGAACACTAAAGTTCTATTTTCAAAAATCATTATTTCTATGGCTTTCCATTCATACTTTACCCGTCTTACCGAAACTTAGTACTTCACTGTACTACTACCCCTTTCTTTGAGCACAATTACTATTCTTATGATTCACCTTCCGATAATTTATAATGACATAATCCTTTCTATTCTTATTTCCCGCGACATACCGGTCGCCAACCCATAACTATACGCAAAACAACTCGGGGAGATTATCCCCCAAACTTATTTTCACATCATATCTTCCCTCTATAATTACTTCCATAGTTATATCACATAAGCACCAATTTGTGCGACATAAAAGCAATTGAATTCTAATTATCTATCAAAATTTCATAAATGCATTACCTGAAGCGGCCCCACGGGTTTCCTTCACCCGATTCCTATTGGCGGTTGATGCTGACGTGTCGGTTCTCTTCCTTGGGCACGCACTACTAAAGTGTCCCACCTCGTGACAAGTGTAGCATTCCACTTCCTCGAGGTTCCTTACTTTGCAATCCTTTGCTCGGTGTCCTACTCGACCACACTTGAAGCATATAGCCGAATTTGCCTTACATTCCCCATGATGATTCTTCCCACAACTTTGACAACTTCCAATACCACTATGCTTTGACGAACTCGACCCCAATCCTTCTCTCTTTGTTAATCCCAAGCTACTACCAAACTTCTTCTTTTCTTTTCCTGATGCCGACTCTTGTGCCCTTCGCCGAAACACCCTTTCAACACTCCGAGCGGTACAAATTGCCTCATCCAACGTGGTCGCTCGCTTGACTTCCAATTCAAACTCCGGTGGTAGTCCATTCGCATACCGAACCACCTTCATACGCTCCGTAGGATAGGACTTGATTACAAACGGAAGTAATCCCGTAAACTTTTTGGTGTATTCTTCCACCGACATATTTCCCTTCTTGATGAACATAAACTCTTCTTGTAACTCTTCTAGATCTCTCTCGGGACAAAACTTTTCCTTCAACCTTCTCGTGAACTCCTCCCACGACATCTTGTACACTTTCTTCCCCAAAGTTTCATACATGGTATCCCACCATGTCAACGCTTCATCCTTCAACTGGCGGGATGCATAAATGACCATGTCTTTCTTTAAACACTTGCTACTTTCTAGCACTTGCTCGGTTTCCCGAATCCAACGCATCGTGACCTTTGGTTCCGAACTTCCATAATACACTCCGGGGTTGCACGACATGAATGTCTTATAGGTGCATCCTTCTCTTTCCTCCGAATCCGAATCGTCGGTCTCTGCAGTCAATGACTTCTCTGTACGGGTCTTGCTACCCGAAGACTTACTTCCACCGCGAGATTTAGAATCATCTCGCCTATCCACATTCAAACGGTTATCGATAATCCGGTTCATATCCACATTCACCTCATCCCTCATCTGATGAAACAAATTTCTGATCGCTTCCATAGTTACCGGGGTTTGGTTTGCATCCAAACCGGAACCTTCTCCATTATTACCGGGATGAGTCGGGATTCGATTTGAATCCGTCTCATGATCTCGTGGAATCTCTCCACTTCTTGGGTTCACCATTTTCTATATCAACATATTAAACCGCCAAAATTCAAATATTGACTTATTAGTCAAACATAACCCATATAGCCCAAAACATTATCTTTTCTCTTAGGGATCGACCCTAATATACTCATACTTTACTGCCTCAACGGACTGATCAAGGACATCCTATGGAAAACATATGGTCCTACTTAGCATAGCTTAAGACTAGGGAGGTCAAACCTACCTAATTCACTTAAACTATAGCTCTGATACCAAGTTGTAACACCTCAATTTTCAAAACACCTTTTAAACATATTTTTAAATAAAAATAATACAATGTCCAATGTTCCCAAAATACGGTTTAACAAAAACCATTAAAACATTTATCAGAGTTATAAAATCCGGTGTTACAAAGATAATATCATAACCATAGGATAAACGAGAACTACCTACGAGCTCCCGAGCTATTCAACACTAGGCCACTTCTAACGCGACCATCTAATCCAACGATCCTGAACCTGAGTACATAGCCAAAAACAAAGTAGTACGTGAGACAAAATAGTCTCGTGAGATACATGGGTTTTCGACCCATTCTCAAAAGATTTATAAAATAATATTTATAACATAAAAAAAAATACTTATCCTTATCATTTCTTATTAATTCATAACTCATTTTTCCATTCATTTAACCGTATAAACTAATAAGCTTACCATAAGCTTACTCGTCATCTAATCACATACTTGTAAGTTATCTCCAAACTTACACTTTCATTATCACATATGCAACGGACCTCTCCGAAGCCAACTCTCCCGATATGGGACGTCATAGGTAAACTATCAAGGTAATTGGGAACCCCCATCTTACCGAGATTCATAAGCTCTCCCCGTTCCCGGGTCGTCATGCTCACTCATCATTGAGTGTCGTAAACTGTGACATTCTACTCTTTGCGCAGGGAGGTACCACCCCAAGTAGACGTCTCATGCTCCCCCATTTCTGGGCGGTCTTATTCCGGATTTTTCATTCACATATGAGCCTCAGCTCCTTTCATCAAATATGAGCATCAGCTCCTTTCATCACATATTAGAATACATTTATTCTAACTTATCATGCTATTCTCTTTATTAATTCATTTTAAATCTTGACTTTACCAAGTCCTTTGCTAATTTAAAACATATTTATCTTTTATCAAAATCATGTTACTTTGACTCTTATTTGACTAGAATACATGTTTATTACTAGTCCCTTAATACTTATCCTCTTAGTATTTCAATATCTACTTTTATTAGTATAATATACTAATCGATACTCATTACTTTAAAATCATTGTCTCAAGCTTTATTAATACATATTATTAATAAATCGATTATCAAGCTCTTTCAAATCATTATCTTTATTCATACATCTTATTTATAAAAACTCATTAATTACTTTTCATAATCATAATCTCTTTCAAAATCATCAATCATTTAGACATACTAAAATAGTCTATTACTAGCATTTTCTCATCATATCAATCATATCTTTATTAAAAATGTTTATTAATAAAGACTCTTAAAACATCATAGTTTTCAAAATCATTTGCTATGTACCCAGTAAAAGTCTCATGTACTCACCTTAGCCAAGCTAACTCCAAATCGTGTCCAACAACACGAATCCTTGCTTTCCAACTTGTGAAATATCACCAATCTTTAGGCCTTCTTGACCTTTGATGTTTAGATCCTTCAAGATGGTGAAGATTTGAGCTTGGAATCACCAAAATCGCCCCTTCTCTCTCTAAAATCGGCTGCACAAGTGTTGGGTGGAAAAATGAAGAAACCCTAGCTCAAACCCGTTTTAATACTGCTCGTCAATAGTTCGCGATCGCCAACTTAAGTTCGCGACGCGAACTTCGCGTCTCTGGCACTTCGCGATCGGTAACCAGTCGGGAAGTAGTTCGCGCCAACATGCTCAACTCCCTGTAGCTACTTCACGGTCGTGAACAAAAGTTCACGCCGTGAACTTTCCCATTGCAGCAGGGCTGCACTTTTCGGTCCTTGGCTCGACCCGGTTTCGTCCATAACTTCCTCATACGATGTCCAAATGACACGAAACCAATTCCTACGGTTCTGAAATGAATTATCCTTATTTATCATATTTTTCCCAAATTTTATTTTATTCAAATTTCGGGTCGTTACAATCATCCCTTAGACTTAGTTCTAAGTGATGTGAACTCAAACATGCAGACAAGAAGCAAATTCAATTCATCTTTAAATACAAACATTTGTAATATAAGTCTAATCTCTAATGAATGCATGTATGAATGTTTTCTATCACACGATGAACCTAAAAAGATTCAACAAGCAATGAAAGATTCAAATTGGATTATAGCAATGCAAGAAGAACTTCTCCAATTCAAATTACAAGCTGTATGGACACTTGTACCTCTGCTAAAAGGAAAAAGAGCCATTGGAACAAGATGGATCTTCAGAAACAAGAAAGATGAAAGAGGTATAGTGATAAAAAACAAAGCCAAACTTGTAGCCCAAGGATACACTCAAGAAGAAGGAATAGACTATGATGAAGTATATGCACCTGTTGCAAGAATTGAAGCAATAAGGATCTTTCTGGCATATGCTTCATTCAAGAAAATTAAAGTCTATCAAATGGATGTGAAAAGTGCATTCCTTTATGGGAAAATTGAAGAAGAAGTCTATGTGTGTCAACCTCCAGGATTTGAAGATCCTGAACATGATGACTATGTGTACAAACTAGACAAAGCTCTATATGGCCTTCATCAGGCACCAAGTTCTGTGGATTCAAAATCAACTCCTAGAATATGTAGCTTCATCTGCTTGCTGTGCTCAAGTTCTGTGGATTCAAAATCAACTCCTAGACTTTGGTATTTCTATTCTTAAAACTCCCATTTTTATAGATAATCAAAGTGCTATTAGTATTGTGAATAATCCAGTAAAACACTCAAAAACCAAACATATCGAAATAAGATTTCATTTTATAAGGGATTGTAATGAAAAGAAATTAATCAAAGTAGAGAAAATTCATACTGACAATCAATTAGCAGATCTCTTTATAAAAGCATTTGATGTAGGAAGATTCAGCTTTTTGGTTAGCAGTATTGGATTGATTTTAATAAATTAATTTCACAATTAAAATCATATGTAAAGTTTTTGTAACATCCCAAAACCCGTCCTAGTAGTTTATTGACTTTAAGGTATCTTATTAAATGATTATCTGATTAAATGCTTAGTTAATTTAATTAGCCTGCTGTCTTTTACGGTATTTTAACCAAGGCGTTAAAATACCCGACTTGTGATATAATTTGAATGAAAATGTGATTTTTATGTGTTTAGGTTCCTTATTGAATTTCGTTTCCGGAAATGCTTTCGTTTTTAAAATTGGAGTCCGTTTGCTATTTAAATAAATTATCTACGAAAGGGACTTACAGACGTATACTGTTAATTAAAGAAAAAAGCCACATGGGGCCCCACCCCTTGTGTTTGGCCGGCCACGGAGGAGGGAATACCCTCCTTCTCTCCATTTTGAAAGCCTTATCCACACACACACTATTCCATTGCCTCTCTCTCTCTAGAAAACCATCTCACTTGTTCTTGAGCTTGTTCTTGTTAATTCTTGGTGCTAGAGTCCGAAATTCGTACATAAGTTTGTGTAGAAGAACCCTAGAAGTAAGATACATCTTCTCCTTTACTTGTTCTTGTTGTTCTTGAGCTTTGTTATGAACTAGGGTTTGTGATCTTTAGGGTTTTATGGATGAATCTTGAAATGGATGTTGTTTTATGTGTTTATGCAAGCTTTTACATCATTTGTATGGTTATTTGTTGAAGGAGGACAAGATTTGGTGAAAATCACCTTCAACCTCCATTAATGGTGGATGTTGAAGGTGGGTTTTGATGAATCTTGGATTTCTTGTTATTTGGATGGATGGAATTGTTTGTTAGGTTGAGAAAACATGTTTGTTAAGCTTTGGATGTATAAAACCTAGTATTGTTACTTGGTGAAGTAAGTTAACTAGTGTTTGGATGATTTTGTCAAAATGGTGATCTAGTGATTATGCAAGTATGTTACTTGGAATTGTGATAGTTGTCAACTTGGTGGAATTTCTAAATGATTGTGAATTGCTAGTATAAAGATTAATTGCTAGTTGATGGAAATGTGGGAGTGTTAGGATCATGTTGTAACGCCCTAAAAATTTACGTAATGGAATTATTCACTTTTTATTAAATAAATTATGTGAGATTTATTTATTTGATATTTATATGTGTTGTGTGCCCTTAAGTGTATTAAATTCGAGTAGAATAAATACGTATTGATTCGTCTAATGACAAGTGTGTCGTTTAATTTGGTGTTAATTAATCATGAGGATTAAGTACTTAATGACAATAGCGTCATTTAAGTTCGAGTTTATTTAATCATGGGGATTAAATTAAAAGTAACTAGAGAGTTATTAAATTATGATACTAATTTATTATGAGATTTACTGAGTAGTTATTTTAGACGTTAATAATCCCGAGGCCGGCCGATAGGCTAAACCCTTGAATCGTTTTCTTCTTGATCCCGTGTTCTGTTCATTGTGCGTCTCGTTCTCATCCGAGCCCAAATCCCCAAGTGCAGCCATAATTGAGCATTGGCTAAACTAACTTGTTCTCTTCTCACTTGTTGTTCCCCATGTGAAAAAGAAAAGAAAGAGCCCACGTAGGGACAATCTGTGCAGATCGTAAAGGCTGGGCTAGGGGCTGTGGGCCCATTCTTTTTCCTTAAACCTCAAACAATTCCTTCTCCATGCAATTTAATAAGTCGTATACCCTCCCAAACCCTATTATTCTATTCGGCCGTGGGAACGTGTAGCAACAACTCAAACCGAGCGTCCATTACATTCGAACTGCAGCAGCTGTGAACTTCCTTCCTTTTGATCCTCAACCTTCGTTCGTTCCTCCTTCTTGGCCATTGAAGACTGTCGAGCAAGAGATAGAGTATTGAGATCGCAAGTCGGTAAGGGTTTCCACCTTTTCATTCCATAACTGTTCATGTACAAGAGGGTATTAATCCCCGGATGGTTATTCTGTTTCTGTGTGTATGTCCGATCGAGAGCAGGAAACCGAGTCCACAATCGAGCAAGTTCAAAACCGAGTCCACAATCGAGCAAGTTCAAAAACTGTGAAGAACCCGTGTTGAGCAAGCAGCGAGCAGGACCCTCTCTAATCGGTTGCCGTATTACTCTTGGTAGTACCCTATTTCCTTGTTTCATTCGTTTAGCGATTTTGTGTGCTTGCTTCTGTTCGTGTAGGATTCTGATTGTGAATCATTGGCTGTTCGAATTCTGATTTTTTGGAAGCTTGGGTCGTGGGTTTTGATCCCTTGTTGTCATAATAGTTCATAACTCTTGTTTTACAGATCGCATATTGTCATAATTTGTTTTAATGTTAAATGTCTTGGTCTATTCCATCGAGAGCTGTAATGTGAGTCTTGACCACTGAATTTTGAGAAGGTCGGGTCTTGGGTTGGGTAAAAACCGTTGCTCTTGTCTAAACGTTTTAATCAACCAAAAACCCGGAAACCGAACCTTAAGGTTCTTGGTTTCCTAATCCGAGAAACGTATTTAAATAAAATACTAGATTTGTTATAATCGAAATTCTGAAGTTAAAAATGAATTTTTGGGACTGTCGGGTGTCTCGGGAATAGACGGGTTGATGTCGGGATTTAAAACGGGTTCTATTTTAATATGCTGAATTTTAACAGAATCTGTTTGCTGACTTCGGGACTGTTTTTACCACCCTTAAAATACGTTTTTGGATTTTTGGCCTGAGTTGGTCTCTAGTTCTGAGACCTCTTTCCAACGACGCTGACGGCTCGTTAATCTGATTCGCGGTTTAAAAGTTATTGATGTTTTAGTAAACCTTCGCTGGATAGTTTTCGGTTCAGCTATTCTGTCTTGGGAGCCTGTTTTGAGCCTTTTCTGTTTGGATCTAGCTTTCGAAGTCTTCTGTAAAATTGTAGTCCTCTGAGTCATTTAACTACTGTAAAAATTTGAATAATATCTAGCGAGCGGTTTGAGAGTTATAGCCGTTCCCTCGAAAGTGCTGAGTGCTGTTTAGTTTCTGCTGAAACAACCTTTGAGCCTAATCCTAACCCGAGCTTCCTTGTACATTGTAGGACCTTCTAGGACCTGCTAGAGACGCTCTACTGTACCGAGGATATTTAGGAGCATACATCTATTCGAGGTGGGTAATCTCACTATAAACTTGTACTTACTTTCGATTCATGATTTTGTGCTATGTGTTGTGAATTGTCTTGTTGATTGAGCTTGAGTATTGATTGGGTGATTTATTTGAGTTATCTGTGATTTGAGTTATCTGGAGCCTGAGTTATCTGAGTTTTGAGTTCTTGAGTTAAAACATTAAACATAATATACTTGAGTTGTCTTGGCACCGAAGAGTACTGGTGCCAGACGTTTTGACTCAACACCGAAGAGTACAGGTGTTGAGCCTTGAGTTGTGTGAGGCGGGTCGAGGTTGATCTCTCGTCCCAAGTCACACAAGCGCGCTATATAAATTTAAAATCTGAGAAAATAAACTTGAGTAATTGAGAATTGAGTAGAGTCTCTAGGGATCACTTATGTGGCTTGAGTTGTCTGTATTTATTTGTTTATTTTGATATTATTCATTCAGCGGTGGCTGACCCCAGTCACTCCCCCATTTTTCAGGTACTAGTAAGGGCAAAGAGAAGGTCAACGGTTGACGGGCCGCATCTTTATTTATTGGATTTGGAGTTTTTAAAAGTTTGTTTTGAGTCAAACATAATTTTTAACCTTTTTATTTATTTCCGCGTTAAAGACCATGAGACGGTTTACATTTTAATCTGAGTTGGGACCTTTTCATTATTTGTACTTGGGGAAATTTTATTAATTAAATATTTTAAAATTTTTTAAATTTCTCTTGATTTTTGGGTTGTTACAAGTTGGTATAAGAGCTCTGGCTTGAGAGAATTGGGTTCACAAGGGGTGGATTCCAAACTCAAGTCGAAACACGAGTTTTCAAAATGAGTTTTCAAAAGTGTTTTTAAAACGAGTCCAAATCCAAATTGAGAAGCAGCGCATCACAACGACCTTATGCCTCTAGTACTTGTTTATGAGTTAGTTAGTCTATCAAAAACGTCGTGAGTGACATTGATTACTAAGAGAATAAAATAAAATTAACTCGAGATGAGCGTGAATTGTACGACTATATATGTATATATATACTACATGTATTGTTGTGAACTACTTGATTATGTGGATGGTATAAGGATGGGAGATCGTGGAATTTTTGAAACTGGCTCGAAACCATGACGTGGGTAGGTGCGGATAATAATAGAGGGCCCCTATTATTATACGCACAGGACTCGTGTCTATGTTTCGAAAAGGATTCAAGGAGACCATTTGTCAAACATCTAAATATCATGAAAACCCTCAATTATTATATTTAATAGTTGATAATACCACTAAAAGAGATTTATGAGAAAAACAGTGTAATCAATTGAATAAGAGAATCATCAAACACGAATTGATAAATAGTTATCAAAACATGTCAAGAGAGAGACTAATGAATTAAACGAAGTTGAATTCTTTAATTGATCTAATTGAGTTGTTAATGAATCAAGAGCGATTGAGCAATCGTTAAAACAAAGTAAAGAGAAAACAACAAGAATGTTGAGTTCAAAATTTAATGAGTAAATTGAATGAAGACATCGCTAAATTGAGATTTATGAGAAAATAATAAATAATCAAATAAGAGGTTATGAATTTAAGTTGATAAGGAGTTATCCAAACAAATCAAATGGAAACAATTGAGAATAAACTAATTCCTGTTATTGGACAGTGTTAAATTTATGGAAAATCAATGAAACGATGAACCAAAACAAATTTAAATGAGAAGATCATTTATACGAGATGTTTGTATTCAATAATACACTTGACTGAGTAATCAAGAAAATCACCCATAAACAAATCTGGATATATTAATCAAGGAGATATCGTTACATTCAAATTAACCAAGTCAATTATTAATGAATGAGATAGCGTATTTACTACATAAGGAATCTACGAGAAAATAGTGAAACAAACCAAATAAGAGAATCATTAATTAAATCAATTAAGGTCTTAATGGACATTTATGAATTAAATGAAAAAAAAATATTAAAATTATTTATAACTAATAATTTGAACCCATAGGTGTGATCTAATAAATAGTGTTACTGAATAAATATAATTGGTTATTGAGCGAGATGAGAAACCCAAAACGAGTTATTTGACGAGTTAAGTGCCAAAAGAAGATTTACGAGGTAGATTCACTACAAATTTATGAGGATTTTAATTAATAATAAAACTGTTATATGGTAATAATAATACCAATCACGGTATGAGAATTTAATACTCATATTTGATCAAGAAATAATCGTGAATGTGTAACACGAAATAGCAAGTTGTGGTGCTACTAAATGTAACGAGCTTGACTTATGAGGAATCATAAAATGAATAATTGTTAATGAGACAATGATAGAGAAGAGTTATAATTGAGGAAAATCTAATATGAGAATCCATAAGAAGCTTAATGAGAAAGCTAACATCAACCATTGGCAATAAATACATTATGATTTTTTTATAAAGTGATAAAAAGTTAATGAGTAGGGGTTTTCGTAACGAATACTATGAGTATAGAATATGAGACTTTTGAGCGCCACTTCCAAACTCGGGGACGAGTTTTCTCCAGGTGGAGTTGAGTGGTGGTAAAAGGGAAAACTACCAGTATTAAGAGTGCGACTAGAGAATAATTATAAAGTTGTGAATTGTTAAATTCGTACTATTGAGCTAATTGAGATTAATAAATCGAGAAACTATTCCAATGAGAATATAATGAGATAATAAGAGATTATTAAAATACGAGAATTTATTATGAATTATTCCAAATCGAGCTAAATGAGAAAAACATTATTATGAGAAATTATTAAATCCAGTCGAGAACACTGTTGAGCCAAAGTATTGTGTTGAGTAATATATATGCATGTGATTAAAGAATTTATAAGAATAATTGGGAAAAAATAATTTCATGTGATGGTATAATTATCAAGTGGTGAGAAATTCATAAATCGAGAGTAATGGTGCAAATGAAAAGTGGCAAATATATAATCATATAAATAATGAGAAATTATGAAATTCGAGTAATGAGAATGCTACCAATGAGTCGGTCATGAGAAGATCGCCATAATAAATTATATGGAAAACTTTATTATTACTGAGAAATTACCGAGTTATAAGAAACTAATAAATCAAGTAAACGAATAAATTATTAAAATAAATCAAATGAGGAAAATTTTATTTATAAACAATTTATTAAATTTGAACTAAGGTGATTATCAAGTTTAAATATTAAATTGAATATCACCAAATTTTAATCTTTATTGAGTACTTATTAAATCGAGAATAATTATTAAAATGAGCAAACGAGAAAAATATAAATGTATCAAATAATAAAATTTTATTTAAATATTATGTGTTTCTAAATCGAGAAAGCAATGAAAATATAAAGTAACGAGGAATCTTTATGATGGGAATGAGAATGAATTGATTAATTGAATACATGAGAATTATCAAGTTAATTAATTAACCAAGTGAAGAGAAAATATTAAGTTGAGGCAGTTGAAACTTAAAAATAAATGAGATTGGTGCGTAGATCTTTGGTCAAATTGATAAAGAGACAAAATTAAATGTGAACAAAGTGAGAAGTTAATTAACGAGCTAAATGATAAAACCATTAAAATGAGTTGAGCGAATTAAAAAGCGCTAACGGGAAAAGGTTAAATACGAGTTAGCAAGAGCACTAATAACGCAGCTTGAAAAAAAATTTTGAAAATAAATAAATAAATTTATCTGTTCGAGTAGTCTGATAATTAATTTTGATCACGTGAAAAATCATAAAAGCGAGTAAATGTATACATTGTGTTGACTAGTGAGAAGTCATTTAACGAGACTTGAGTTTAAAATTGATAAAATAAGTTTGCGTTGAGTTAAAAATAAGTTGTAGAGACTTGAGATTAGTACATTCGAGTATATGGAAATTGAGTAGAAGGCATGAGTTGCTTGGGTTTATGTGTGATAAAATTCATCTATGTGAATGATGTACTTGTGGTGTAGTGATTGATAGTGGTGCGAACCGCTAAATTATTTATTTTTCTTTAAAACAAACTGATGTCCCATAGAGGAGAGGATCTTGAGACATCATTCTTGGCAGAGATTGATAATAATAAAATATTCTGGTGTAAATTATGTAAAACTAATACCTTGTTAGGACTGTGCGGGAAGGATTTTCCATAAAAACTTATTATTATCGCCGTGAGAGGGTCGAGTAGGATTGCGAGCATGAGTTGGACAACCGAGTACTACGCCAAGATCACCTTTCGCCACGTTCCAAATCATAACAAATCTCAAAGTGGAGTTGAATCGGAGATTCAACGCAACGTTAATCGCTGAGTGCAGCAACTGTGTCTGACTACTAGAGCAAGAAGACACCTTTAACAGAGTATCGTGAATTATTTTGAGCTTCTATCGTCATCCTCTTCTTGTTGAAATAAACCGAGTTCCTAAGAAAACATTCTAATTTTGAGCCTTATCATTTTGCGCCATTAGAGACGCAAGAGTTGTGTAAGCAAGAGTCGGAGTTTATCTTAATCGAGTGGGATCATCATGGGAGTTTTCCTTTTCATTCTTAGCTTTTCGTGTTTTCCCATTTGAAGATGTCAGTCGTTGGCAAGCCTGAGCCCGAGATACAAGATTGCTACCCTGAGCTTTTCCCGACCGATGACTTCGGGGACGAAGTCTAATTCAAGTGGAGTTGAGTTGTAACGCCCTAAAAATTTACGTAATGGAATTATTCACTTTTTATTAAATAAATTATGTGAGATTTATTTATTTGATATTTATATGTGTTGTGTGCCCTTAAGTGTATTAAATTCGAGTAGAATAAATACGTATTGATTCGTCTAATGACAAGTGTGTCGTTTAATTTGGTGATAATTAATCATGAGGATTAAGTACTTAATGACAATAGCGTCATTTAAGTTCGAGTTTATTTAATCATGGGGATTAAATTAAAAGTAACTAGAGAGTTATTAAATTATGATACTAATTTATTATGAGATTTACTGAGTAGTTATTTTAGACGTTAATAATCCCGAGGCCGGCCGATAGGCTAAACCCTTGAATCGTTTTCTTCTTGATCCCGTGTTCTGTTCATTGTGCGTCTCGTTCTCATCCGAGCCCAAATCCCCAAGTGCAGCCATAATTGAGCATTGGCTAAACTAACTTGTTCTCTTCTCACTTGTTGTTCCCCATGTGAAAAAGAAAAGAAAGAGCCCACGTAGGGACAATCTGTGCAGATCGTAAAGGCTGGGCTAGGGGCTGTGGGCCCATTCTTTTTCCTTAAACCTCAAACAATTCCTTCTCCATGCAATTTAATAAGTCGTATACCCTCCCAAACCCTATTATTCTATTCGGCCGTGGGAACGTGTAGCAACAACTCAAACCGAGCGTCCATTACATTCGAACTGCAGCAGCTGTGAACTTCCTTCCTTTTGATCCTCAACCTTCGTTCGTTCCTCCTTCTTGGCCATTGAAGACTGTCGAGCAAGAGATAGAGTATTGAGATCGCAAGTCGGTAAGGGTTTCCACCTTTTCATTCCATAACTGTTCATGTACAAGAGGGTATTAATCCCCGGATGGTTATTCTGTTTCTGTGTGTATGTCCGATCGAGAGCAGGAAACCGAGTCCACAATCGAGCAAGTTCAAAACCGAGTCCACAATCGAGCAAGTTCAAAAACTGTGAAGAACCCGTGTTGAGCAAGCAGCGAGCAGGACCCTCTCTAATCGGTTGCCGTATTACTCTTGGTAGTACCCTATTTCCTTGTTTCATTCGTTTACCGATTTTGTGTGCTTGCTTCTGTTCGTGTAGGATTCTGATTGTGAATCATTGGTTGTTCGAATTCTGATTTTTTGGAAGCTTGGGTCGTGGGTTTTGATCCCTTGTTGTCATAATAGTTCATAACTCATGTTTTACAGATCGCATATTGTCATAATCTGTTTTAATGTTAAATGTCTTGGTCTATTCCATCGAGAGCTGTAATGTGAGTCTTGACCACTGAATTTTGAGAAGGTCGGGTCTTGGGTTGGGTAAAAACTGTTGCTCTTGTCTAAACGTTTTAATCAACCGAAAACCCGGAAACCGAACCTTAAGGTTCTTGGTTTCCTAATCCGAGAAACGTATTTAAATAAAAGACTAGATTTGTTATAATCGTAGTTCTGAAGTTAAAAATGAATTTTTGGGACTGTCGGGTGTCTCGGGAATAGACGGGTTGATGTCGGGATTTAAAACGGGTTCTATTTTAATATGCTGAATTTTAACAGAATCTGTTTGCTGACTTCGGGACTGTTTTTACCACCCTTAAAATACGTTTTTGGATTTTTGGCCTGAGTTGGACTCTAGGTTTCTGAGTCCTCTTTCCAACGACGCTGACGGCTCGTTAACCTGATTCGCGGTTTAAAAGTTATTGATGTTTTAGTAAACCTTCGCTGGATAGTTTTCGGTTCAGCTATTCTGTCTTGCGAGCCTGTTTTGAGCCTTTTCGGTTTGGATCTAGCTTTCGAAGTCTTCTGTAAAATTGTAGTCCTCTGGGTCATTTAACTACTGTAAAAATTTGAATAATGTCTAGCGAGCGGTTTGAGAGTTATAGCCGTTCCCGCAAAAGTGCTGAGTGCTGTTTAGTTTCTGCTGAAACAACCTTTGAGCCTAATCCTAACCCAAGCTTCCTTGTATGTTGTAGGACCTTCTAGGACCTGCTAGAGACGCTCTACTGTACCGAGGATATTTAGGAGCATACGTCTATTCGAGGTGGGTAATCTCACTATAAACTTGTACTTACTTTCGATTCATGATTTTGTGCTATGTGTTGTGAATTGTCTTGTTGATTGAGCTTGAGTATTGATTGGGTGATTTATTTGAGTTATCTGTGATTTGAGTTATCTGGAGCCTGAGTTATCTGAGTTTTGAGTTCTTGAGTTAAAACATTAAACATAATATACTTGAGTTGTCTTGGCACCGAAGAGTACTTGTGCCAGACGTTTTGACTCAACACCGAAGAGTACAGGTGTTGAGCCTTGAGTTGTGTGAGGCGGGTCGAGGTTGATCTCTCGTCCCAAGTCACACAAGCGCGATATATAAATTTAAAATCTGAGAAAATAAACTTGAGTAATTGAGAATTGAGTAGAGTCTCTAGGGATCACTTATGTGGCTTGAGTTGTCTGTATTTATTTGTTTATTTTGATATTATTCACTCAGCGGTGGCTGACCCCAATCACTCCCCCATTTTTCAGGTACTAGTTAGGGCAAAGAGAAGGTCAACGGTTGATGGGCCGCATCTTTATTTATTGGATTTGGAGTTTTTAAAAGTTTGTTTTGAGTCAAACATAATTTTTAACCTTTTTATTTATTTTCGCATTAAAGACTATGAGACGGTTTACATTTTAATCTGAGTTGGGACCTTTTCATTAATTGTACTTGGGGAAATTTTATTAATTAAATGTTTTAAATTTTTTTAAATTTCTCTTGATTTTTGGGTTGTTACACATGTTCGGTTTTTGGCCCGTTTGGGTCAAATGGTCATAGGATGAGCTAGATAGTCATAAACGATTACATGGAATGTTGTAATTGATAGACTAAGTGGTGGTATCATAAAATATGTATTTTTTGAGCTTTGGGTCATGTTTTGTTAAATTGACGATTTTAACATTTCGGTGGATCGGTTACTAACTCGGTATGTGTTGTTACAGGAACCGGGAAGGAAACTCAGTGATACTAGCTCACTGGGTTAAGGAAATCAAGGATTGAAAGGTGAGTGGATTCAACCTACAACTCGGGTTTCGGTTTATTCGTTTGGTATTGGTATTTTAGTAAAAATCGCAGGAAATTACCAGACAAGGGGAGTTCGCGTCGCGAACTCCACTTAGCGATCGGGAACTCGTGACAGGAAATTGGGTTGTTCGTTGGGAAGTAGTTCACGCTTGAGTTCCCGTCGCGAACAGTAGTTCGCGATCGTGAACTACAGTTCGCGACTAGGAACTCTTTTGTTACGTTTTTCGCGGTGTTTCGTAGCTAGTCTACTTGTTATGTATGCCTAGTGTTAGGGAATACCATACATGACTATGTGCACATTCGGGACGAGGTCAGTATCGGATGGATAACGGCTGGGCATAGTGTATCGACTAATAGGGTATCCGACCTTACCTGTATACGTTGCATGGTTAAGGGGAGGGAGTTACCCGGTGTGTTGGATAAAGGCTATCTGTTACCGTGGTTTTGGCCAACCATGGTTTAAGGCCCGCAAAGCCACCGATCCTTTCAAATAAGTGATTACCCAACCGGAGATGTTTATAACTTCCGTGTTTAAGCGATTAGTGTAGTTGGTAGTGCTAGGATTTCATTCACTTAGCTTTTGTGCTAATCCCTCCCTTATTGACACATTTCAGGTTGGATGGCTTGAACGGGTCGGGCTTGGACGGGAAGTTTGACCATGCTTTAAATAGTCGTTTTTGTTAAATGAGCCGTGTTTCGTAATACCGTCTTTTTAACTAACACTTGGTTTGTAATATTTTGTGGGACCCCGGTTTGTAAACCTAACGTAATTAGGAACCTAATTGTATGCTTCCGTAACCTTAGATTAATACTTAATTAGATGTTTAAAAAAAATGGTTTCAAAAATGCGGTGTTACAACTTGGTATCAGAGCTTCGGTTTGGCGATGGTTACCTGGAAGGGTGTATCATTCCCAAATCGTGGCTCGTGTGTGGTCAAACCTTCCGTACTAGAGGGATTAGAGCAAGTGTGAATTGGGCTTTGTAGTTAGTAGATGTGTACTAACGAGTTAAACTAAGTCTTGGTGAGTTGTTGTGTTTGTAGCAGGAATGACTACCGATGGAAACTTGCTCGAAGCTGTCCCACCGAATACGAACCTTGGGAACGATGGGGCCGCGACCTCGGGTGGTGATGAGATACCGAACGAGGAGTATATAGTGTTATTGGAAACCCGAAATATGGAACTAGAGGATCCGATTAGGGCTCTCCGTCAAAGCCAATCGACTGAGCCGTGACCCGAGGCTCGGTCTACCTTACCACCTACCACCCAAACAAATCCACCCCCACAATTCACTCAAACTACTCACATTCCCGTCTTTCCCTGAAATGACTCCTCATCCCCAAATGCAAGCATCCCACAACCAAACCCCACCCACACCGTGCCTATTGCTAATGCCCAACACCAACAATTCTTTTACCAACCCTTGCCGGTAGAGAAGAAACCGTGTACCTATAAGAATTTTCTCGATTGTAAGCCAACCGAGTACCGTGGTAGTACCAACCCGGCGGAAACTCTAACATGGCTTAGGGCTACCAAAAATGCACTTATTACATGTAGTTGTGAGGACCATTTGAAGGTCTGGTATGCGTCCCGGATGTTGGGGGGGACCGGCTATGGATTGGTGGGATGGGTTGACCGCAAATTTTAGCAATGAAATGATGGATGCGATCACATGGAAACAATTTAGGGATCAAGTGGATGCTAGGTATTGTAGCCCGTTTGAGTTGGATAAAATTCGGAATGAATTTATGATGTTGAAGATGAACGATAGGATGACGGTGGATGAGCTTATTCTCCAATTTAATGGTAAGCTCCGGTTTGTAACACAATGGGTGCCCGATGAGTCTACCCAAATCAAACACTTTGTTGGGGCGTTGTTGCCCGAGTACCGGAATGTAACGAGGCTTGCGGGAACTCTCATGCAAGCCTATGATCTTGCCAAATCGGCCGAAAGTGATATTTTGGCACAAAAGGCCATGGGTCGGGAGAAGACTTCGTTCAACAAAGGGAAATATGAGCAATCGAGATCTCACAATTGTAAGAAGTCTCAAGGGAATCATAAGTCGAGCAATGACCGTCGAAAGCAAATACTTCAAGGTTCCAACCAAAGGAACCCGTGGTGCCTACCGTGTAAGTCCTCGCATGCCGGTCCGTGTACGGCACAAACTCGAAGGTATATTAAGTGTGGGCAACACGGGCATGAGTCTTCGGAATGCAAGTTGGAAAATAGTGTTTGTTGGACTTGTCAGAAAGAGGGTCATAGGGCCATGCATTGTCCAACGAAGAAGGGTTCGGATTCGGGCGGGGGAGGGCTTCGTCGGGAGGTCAAAAGAGGAAGGGTCATCCGCCACCTACGGGTCGGGCATTCAAGATGACGGCGGAGGATGCCACCACTACCGACGATGTCATCACCGGTATGTTTCTAATAAACTCCATACCCGCTCGTGTATTATTTGATTCGGGTGCAAATTGTTCGTTTTCCTCAAAGAGTTTTTGTGACAAATTGAAATTGCCTACTTCTTTGATCGCGACACCTCTAGAGGTAGAGGTGGCCGATGGTGAAATGGTTCCGGTCACGACATCCGTGTCTGGGGCTAGTATTGATATTGATGGCGTGAAATTTTCGATTCTTTTACTTGTTATGCCGATATCCGGCTTTGATGTGGTGTTAGGTATGGATTGGTTAAGTGTTAATAAGGCCAACATAAATTGTCACCAAAAGTTAATTACCTTTCTTTTACCCGACGGGTCACATGTCGTGGCCCAGGGAGACCGTGCGACCCCGACCATACCCATTATATCCATGATGAAAGCCCGTAAGTCCTTGACCAAGGGATGTGATTCGTTTTTGGCATATGTGATTGATGTGAAAAAGGAAAAGAAAGTGGCTGGTGATCTCCGGGTGGTTTCGGAATACCCGGAGGTGTTTCCCGAAGACTTGCCTGGGTTACCTCCCGTTCGGGAGGTAGAATTCAAAATTGATTTGGTGTCGGGTGCCAACCCCGTGGCTAGAGCACCGTATTGTTTAGCACCGTCCGAGATCCGGGAAATGATGACTCAAATCCAAGATTTATTGGATAAGGGTTTTATTCGGTCGAGTTCCTCACCTTGGGGAGCTCGGGTTTTATTCGTGAAAAAGAAAGATGGTGCACTTCGTATGTGCATTGATTATCGGGAATTGAATAAGAGAACGGTAAAGAATCGGTATCCTTTGCCACGTATTGACGATTTATTTGACCAACTCCAAGGGTCTTCTTATTTCTCAAAGATTGATTTGAGATCGGGTTATCATCAAGTTCGGGTTCATGAAAGCGATATTCATAAAACGGCTTTCCGAACTCGTTACGGTCACTTTGAGTTCTTGGTTATGCCGTTTGGGTTGACGAATGCTCCCGCAATATTTATGGATTTGATGAACCGGGTTTGTCGGCCTTATCTCGACAAATTCGTTATTGTGTTCATCGACGATATTTTAATTTATTCCAAGACCGAAGAAGAACACGAGAAACACTTAAGGCAAGTGTTAGAAACGTTGAACCGGGAACATTTGTATGCGAAATTCTCGAAGTGCGAATTTTGGCTTCGAGGAGTTCACTTTTTGGGTCACGTCATTTGTTCGAATGGGGTCAAGGTGGACCCGGCGAAGATCGAGGCGGGTATGAATTGGGTTGCTCCAAAGAACCCAACCGAGATAAAGAGCTTTTTGGGTTTGGCGGGTTATTACCGCCAGTTTATTAAAGACTTTTCGAAAATAGCGGGTCCGATGACGAAGTTGACCCGTAAAGATGTACCGTTTCGGTGGGGTGATGATCACGAGAAGTCCTTCCAAACTCTAAAGCAACTATTATGTCAAGCTCCGGTTCTTGCCTTACCCGAAGGCCCAGAGGATTTTATTGTTTATTGTGACGCTTCACTTGCGGGTTTAGGTTGCGTGTTGATGCAACGAGATCGAGTTATTGCTTATGCTTCGAGGCAATTGAAGAATCACGAGAAGAATTATCCGACTCACGATTTGGAGTTGGCGGCGGTGGTTTTTGCACTAAAATTATGGAGACATTATTTGTACGGTACTAAGTGCGTGATTTGTACGGATCATAAAAGTTTGCAATACGTGTTCACGCAAAAGGAGTTGAATATGCGTCAACGAAGATGGTTAGAGTTGATTAAAGATTACGATTGTGAAATTCGATATCATCCCGGAAAGGCAAATGTGGTGGCCGATGCCTTAAGTAGAAAGGGAGATTCGGGGCGGGTACAATTTATGAGGATGGAAATTGTGTCGGATTTGGTGTCCCGGTTGAAGATTTCACAAATAGAAGCCTTGAATGTTGAAAATTTGAAGACCGAGATTTTGATAAAGAGGAAGGATGATTTAGAAGAAGATTCTCGGGGTTTGAAGACGTATTAATCTCGGGTTTGGGTACCGTTACTCGGGGGTTTGCGGGAATTGATTTTAGCCGAGACTCACAACTCTCGGTTATCGGTTCACCCGGGTAGCACGAAGATGTATAATGATTTAAAGGCTCTTTATTGGTGGCCAACGATGAAGACCGACATTGCCCGTTATGTGGGCCAATGTCATATTTGTGCTCAAGTGAAGGCCGAACACCAAAAGCCTTAAAGCCCTATGAAACTTTAACTCAATCACCGATTCCCGAGTGGAAGTGGGATCGGATTACTATGGATTTCGTGACCAAATTTCCGCGTACACAAAGGGGTCACGATATGATTTGGGTTATAGTTGATCGATTAACGAAGAGTGCTCACTTCTTGGCTACTAGTGAGACCGCGTCACTTAGTAGATTGACGAAATTATACATTGATGAAGTGGTATCTCGACATGGTATTCCGATTTCTATCGTGTCCGATAGGGATCCCCATTTTGCTTCGAATTTTTGGAATAGCTTGCAACGAGAATTGGGGACGCGGGTGAATTTGAGTACCGCGTATCATCCCCAAACCGATGGGCAATCGGAAAGGACGATACAAACACTTGAAGATATGTTGTGGGCTTGTGTGTTGGAGTACGGTGGGTCGTGGGATTCCCACCTACCGTTGATCAAGTTTGCTTATAATAACTCGTACCACTCAAGTATTAAGATGCCACCGTACGAGATGTTGTGTGGGCGTCGATGTCGAACCCCGACGTGTTGATTGGAAGCGGGTGAGAAACAATATGCGGGGCCCGATATTGTTCAAATGACCGCGGATAAAGTCGCAATTGCTCGAGAAAAGTTGAAAGCCGCCCGTGACCGACAAAAGATGTATGCCGATCCGAGACGTGACCCGCTACGTTCTCGGAAAATGAGATGGTTAATTTGAAGGTTTCACCTTGGAAGGGTGTCATTCGTTTTGGTAAACGAGGAAAGTTGGCCCCGAGGTTTATTGGGCCGTTTCGAATTAGTAAGGTGGTGAATTCCCAATCGGTAACACTCGACTTACCCCTGGAATTTTCGGCAATTCACAACACTTTCAACATTTGCTATTTGAGAAAGTGTAACATTGAAGATCCGAGCCAAATTCTTCCGGTACAAGAGTTGCGGGTCGATACAAAGAAAAGGTTGGTCGAGGAACCGGTGGAGTTATTGGACCGAAAGGTGACGAAATTGAGAAAGAAACAAATTCCTATGGTTTTGGTAAAGTGGAAGCACAGTTTGGGTGCGGATATGACATGGGAGACAGAGGCCGACATGCGGGAATGTTATCCCTCCTTATTTGATCGAGATGGGATTCCGGGGACGGAATCTTCCTAAGTGGGGGAGAGTTGTAACATCCCAAAACCCGGCCTAGTAGTTTATTGACCTTAAGGTATCTTATTAAATGATTATCTGATTAAATGCTTAGTTAATTTAATTAGCCTGCTGTCTTTTGCGGTATTTTAACCAAGGGGTTAAAATACCCGACTTGTGATATAATGTGAATGAAAATGTGATTTTTATAATGCTTTCGTTTTTAAAATTGGAGTCCGTTTGCTATTTTAAATAAATAATCTACGAAAGGGACTTTACAGACGTATACTGTTAATTAAAGAAAAAATCCACATGGGGCCCCACCCCTTGTGTTTGGCCGGCCAAGGAGGAGGGAATACCCTCCTTCTCTCCATTTTGAAAGCCTTATCCACACACACACTATTCCATTGCCTCTCTCTCTCTAGAAAACCATCTCACTTGTTCTTGAGCTTGTTCTTGTTGATTCTTGGTGCTAGAGTCCGAAATTCATACATAAGTTTGTGTAGAAGAACCCTAGAAGTAAGCTACATCTTCTCCTTTACTTGTTCTTGTTGTTCTTGAGCTTTGTTATGAACTAGGGTTTGTGATCTGTAGGGTTTTATGGATGAATCTTGAAATGGATGTTGTTTTATGTGTTTATGCAAGTTTTTACATCATTTGTATGGTTATTTGTTGAAGGGGGACAAGATTTGGTGAAAATCACCTTCAACCTCCATTAATGGTGGATGTTGAAGGTGGGTTTTGATGAATCTTGGATTTCTTGTTATTTGGATGGATGGAATTGTTTGTTAGGTTGAGAAAACATGTTTGTTAAGCTTTGGATGTATAAAACCTAGTATTGTTACTTGGTGAAGTAAGTTAACTAGTGTTTGGATGATTTTGTCAAAATGGTGATCTAGTGATTATGCAAGTATGTTACATGGAATTGTGATAGTTGTCAACTTGGTAGAATTTCTAAATGATTGTGAATTGCTAATATAAAGATTAATTGCTAGTTGATGGAAATGTGGGAGTGTTAGGATCATGTTCAGTTTTTGGCCCGTTTGGGTCAAATGGTCATAGGATGAGCTAGATAGTCATAAACGATTACTTGGAATGTTGTAATTGATAGACTAAGTGGTGGTATCATAAAATATGTATTTTTTGAGCTTTGGGTCATATTTTGTTAAATTGACGATTTTAACATTTCGGTGGATCGGTTACTAACTCGGTATGTGTTGTTACAGGAACCGGGAAGGAAACTCAGTGATACTAGCTCACTGGGTTAAGGAAATCAAGGATTGAAAGGTGAGTGGATTCAACCTACAACTCGGGTTTCGGTTTATTCGTTTGGTATTGGTATTTTAGTAAAAATCGCAGGAAATTACCAGACAAGGGGAGTTCGCGTCGCGAACTCCACTTAGCGATCGGGAACTCGTGACAGGAAATTGGGTTGTTCGTCGGGAAGTAGTTCACGCTTGAGTTCCCGTCGCGAACAGTAGTTCGCGATCATGAACTACAGTTCGCGACTGGGAACTCTTTTATGACGTTTTTCGCGGTGTTTCGTAGCTAGTCTACTTGTTATGTATGCCTAGTGTTAGGGAATACCATACATGACTATGTGCACATTCGGGACGAGGTCAGTGTTGGATGGATAACGGCTGGGCATAGTGTATCGACCAATAGGGTATCCGACCTTACCTGTATACGTTGCATGGTTAAGGGGAGGGAGTTACCCGGGGTGTTGGATACAGGCTAGCGGTTACCGTGGTTTTGGCCGACCATGGTTTAAGGCCCGCAAAGCCACCGATCCTCTCAAATAAGTGATTACCCAACCGGAGATGTTTATAAGTTCCGTGTTTAAGTGATTAGTGTAGTTGGTAGTGCTAGGATTTCATTCACTTAGCTTTTGTGCTAATCCCTCCCTTATTGACACATTTCAGGTTGGATGGCTTGAACGGGTCGGGCTTGGACGGGAAGTTTGACCATGCTTTAAATAGTCGTTTTTGTTAAATGAGTCGTGTTTCGTAATACCGTCTTTTTAACTAACACTTGGTTTGTAATATTTTGTGGGACCCCGGTTTGTAAACCTAACGTAATTAGGAACCTAATTGTATGCTTCCGTAACCTTAGATTAATACTTAATTAGATGTTTTAAAAAAAATTGGTTTCAAAAATGCGGTGTTACAGTTTTTGTACAATATATATAGTTAAAAGTATTTTTTACTACTGGTTATTCATCATTACTGACTATGAGTTGCACTTGTAATTTAGTACTGATAGGGTCTTTCTTAGAAATAGGTTAAGTATAAAACAACAGCTACTACTGACGTTTCTATTACTGATACTTAGTTAATACTGATCGACCGTTATCTGTAAAATACGACATTTTACCATACTAACCCCCATGAAAATAGTCGTTGGGTTATGATTCGAATGGTATTTCGGTCCTTTTGCAGGTTAATTCAAAAAATATAAATAGCTGAATGAGATTAGTTTAGCATTATCCAATCCTCGATCCGATAAACCCTACGATAAACCCTATCAAAATCTTGAACCAGTAACAAATCAATCCACTTCCAAAATTAACCATTTTCTGTGAAACTTCAAACTCAAAATCCTAACAATGGCAATGAAGAAACCTTTGGCTGTTGAAACCGATCTTATGTACTCAGAGTTTCACAATATGTTAGCATTTCTAAGAAATCCAGATGGAACAAAAAGCTTCAGGCCAATAGTTATGTTCTTGAAAAATTCTCCAATACTCTTTGCCTTGACTGTACATCCTAAACTTTGTGTTGAACACATTGTTCAATTTTGGGAGAAGGCAGAAAAGATTGAAGAACAGGGCACAGTGATAATCAAATCCGAAATTGATGGAAAGCCTATTACAATTTCAGAACAATCCATGAGAAATCATCTTCAACTCAATGATGAGTCAGGTATTTCTCTTTTATCTAAAGAATTTTTTATCGAAAATGTTTTAAAAATGGGGTATGAGGGAAGAACATATATTCAAACATTTCAGAAAGGTCTTCTCTCTCCTCAATGGAAATACTTGGTACATACAATTCAACATTTTATGTCACCTAAGAAGAGCACTTGGAATAAGTTCAACACATCAATAGCATCTGCTGTTGTATGTCTGAGCACAGATCAAATGTTCAATTTTTCTAAAATTAGTTTTAAAGGGATGCTTGGAAACCTATCAGTCTCAAAATTTTTAATGTATCCAAGATTTCTTGCCCACATTTTTGATTGTGAGATTCCTGATCTCATTAAAACTACAAACATTTTTCCAATACCAGAACTCAATAAAAAGGTTTTATCAAACATGAACAAAAAGTTCAATTTTTCTGGTATAGAAACTCCACTTTTTGCAAACATGATCTATGATCATCCCCCAACTGGAGAAGGTTCAAGTCACCCCATTGAACCGCAACCCACTCCACCACTCAAAACAGCCCAAACACAATCCCATAAGTCCACTCAATTACCCACATAAACAAATGTCCTGAATGTGTCTCAGGTACATGCAGATAAACCTCAGAGTGCTACTCTTCACTCTGAGGTAGACCAACCTAAAGCCAAACAAATCTCTACAACATATAAAAGGAAGAAAACTTCCTTAAAGGACACCAGGGGACCCACTGAGTCACACCCCAGACTCCAAGAGTTGTCCTCCAAGGAGGAGAGAGGGCATGAGGAAAGGGATCTCACTACTGATGCACCAAAGGTTGGTGCACAGGCTAGTGAGAACATAATTAGGACCCAGACCTCGGCAACTTTAAGTGATGACTCATCTTTTGAGGCAGCACTTAAAGAACCCCGGTGCCAATAAACCACAAGGGGAGGTACTTCTGCTTCTTCTAGGAAGAAGAGAGTATCTAAACAACCGATTTCATCACCAAGCAGTGATGAGGGTAGATTGAACAAAACTGAATTGACGGAAAGGATGGAAAACCTTAAAACCAATGTACCAAACAAGCCCAATGATCCACCTAGAAGGAGTGAGGGCAGTATTAAACAAACTCAATTGACGGATAGTAAGGAAAACCTAAAAACCACTATACAACATTGTCTGGAACTATTAAATTCTCAAGGAAAGACCATGAGCTACATGAAGCATTATATCAATACATTGAAAAGAAGACAGAAGAGGTTCGATTATAGGCTTTAAAGGCAATCCAATCTCATCAGAAAATTACAAAAGAAGATTGCAGATAGTGAGGCTCAATAAGTTGAGATCACTAATGTGGAGAATGATCAAATACAAGGAATGATTGATCACTCAATTGTAGCAGCAGCAGCCTCCCTCCTAAATCTTAAAGAAGCTCATGGTGAAACAGGTCAAAGTTTTGGTGAAGACTTGTACAGAGGAGTCAGAAGTATGGATGAAGATGTGTTTGTGTATGCAAATCAATCCCCAACAGCAGAACAAATATATTCTCCAGTTACTACTGAGGTCATTGAAACTACTGATCCCATGGATATTGATAAAGAACAAACAGAGGTTGTTACTACTGATCCCATTGATGAAGACACAACACCAGTAGTAAATGTTCCAATATCAGAAACAAACATTCCTGTTACTACTGATGCCCTAGCAGTAGTAACTACAACAACAACCTCACCAGTAGTAGACTCCTCACAACAACTAGTAGTATTTACAACAGCAACAACACCAGTTGTAACTACCTTGGTTACTACTGAAGATGAAGAAGAAATACCAGATGTACTTGAACCAGCTGTAATCATCCCTAGGCCCCCAACTCCAGAGTTAAAACCACTTATCATACCTGACATGGATGATAATGTGAATTGGGATGACGTTGATGAATGTGCCCTACCTCCTCACCCCAAGATTCTAGCTGAAGATAAAATTCATACATTTTCTCCATCAATAATCATAACTGAAGTTGTTGATATGAAATACACTCCACTATCAAAGTGTGTAGGTAAAGGTAAAGAAAAGTTTGATGATGACTACCCACACAGAGCTTTAGGTCACTTTCTGGTAAACAAAATAAATTGTCTCAGACCTGCAAATTAGCAAGATAAGTGGAAGGTAAAGAGGATGAGGTATCTCAGAAAGGTTGCTAAGACTCAAGCTCTTGAAGATAAGAGAATAGCTGAAGAAGAAAAACTTAAAAATGCAGCAATTCAAGAGATTGAAGAATTCCTGGTAGAAGATCAACAAGCAGAGTTTAGTAAGCGTAGAAAGATAGAAGAAGAAAATCTTAACTGTCTTGAAGATCTTGTTGCTGAATGTAAAAGAGAAAAGGTTGATCTACCAGATTAGATTTTTTAACAGAAAAATAAAATGATTGATTATTTGAAATCAAAAGGTCATAGTGCTAAATCTTTTGGCAGAATGAAAATGATGACAATTGTAGATAAATATTGTACTGCTAGAAAGAAGGAATTAGCAGAAACTGAAGAAGAAGAAGAAGTAAAAGATAAAGTGTTAGTTGACATTGATCCCCAACTAGTGATCACCAGAGTACCAATGACTGGTGAATCATCAAAACCTTCTGTCAACAAAAAGAGGAAAGCAATATAAGCAGAACAAGAACCAAGGAAGAAAACCAAACAAGACATAAAAATACTTGATCTTTCAATAGCTCCTCTACAAGATAATCCAATTATCAATTGGAGAGTTGTAATTGATATAACTGAAATAATAAGAGAAGACAAAACAACTCAGAAATTCAGTGCTTGGAAGCCAATGGTTATGTCATTAACCAGAAGTGATATTATTAAAGTTCAAATTATTGGTAAACCAAGAATGACAAAGAAGTCATGGAGAAACTCAGGAGCTGGATACTTAAAAGAAATGATAGATGCTGCATTCTATCCAGACAACTACCCTGAGAGGTTCACAAGTACAGAAAATGTTTATGCTTGGAATGTACTTCCTACAGTGAACATGTACTTCTTTGAAAGAACAAGTAAAAAGTGTGAACTATATCTATATGAAAGAGAATATCCACACTCAGAAGAAACTATGTTCCAAATCACCACTTGTTCATTTATGAAACCTCATGATCCTGCAATGTTTCAAGAAAAGTACAACTACTTTGTGAAGAGAAACAGTATATATATTATTGCACAGAGAAAACAACAAAACAAGCAGACATTAGAAGGTGATCAAAGAAGAGCTAAATTATTAGAAGAGGAAAGGAAGAAAGAAGAAGAAGAAAAGAAACTTGATTAATTCAAAGTTAATTAATAAGTTTAGGGGGAGATTGTTGGGATCAAAGCATTCTACTACTTAGGCTGCAGTTAGTACTGATGAAGACTTAATGAAGTTAGTACTGATGGGGCAGAAAAGCAAGAATACTACTGACTAGTGATCTACTACTGATGGGTGCGAATACTACTGATGATCATATATGGTGCAGATCGTATCCAAGATTCTAGTTGAGTTAGTTTAGAATGCATATGTTTTTGTAATTCTATTGTAATCGTATCCTAGAATAACTAGGTTAAATGTTTAGGCTTCAAGGACTATTATATATAGTTCCTTACGAATTGTAAACGTACGTGTGTATTGATCGATTATTAATATACATTGAAGCTTTTTGTGATAAACTGTGTTCTTGATATTTCTTATTCAATTACATTTTACATTGTTCTTAATCAAATAACAAGAGTGTTAATCCGCTGTAACTTCTCTTTGTTAGTAGATCTGTAAAATGCACATTGTAAGTACCTAAGGGTATTAACGAGTTGAGTAATTAACAAGTTACTCGAATATGATAATATACGAGCTGGAGTCGAGTTCGAACATAAAGTGTTTGATTAGTTTCACGAGTCGAACTTAAAAGAACTATACTCGTCTCGACTCGCTCGAAAGCTCATTTAAAAATTCGAACCGAGGGTCGAACGAGCATAGTTTATATAAGTTTTTTGTGTTCTGAAACTTGAAATATATGTTGGTAATAGGATTTGAACCTATTCGAGTGGAGATTATCGAACTTAAGTTCATAAACGAACTTTCGAGTTCGTAATTTAGTTCATTTAAAAAAATGGAATCATAAATCATATCAAGCTCGAGCTCGAACAATATATAAATATTTGAGCTCGAGCTTAATTGTAAAAAACTCCTTCGAGTTCGAATGGGCTAAGGATCTCCTCTCAGAATTATCCATGACTGTTTATGTCTCTAGCATGACCACTTGATGAAATGTGGAGGGAAGTGGGGTAAATGGCCGATACTACTGGAAGAATTCCTCTTTGGATAATAGGTACTGTAGCTGGTATTCTTGTGATCGGTTTAGTAGGCGTTTTCTTTTATGGTTCATATTCCGGATTGGGTTCGTCCCTTTAGTAATCGGATGAATTGAGTTGTAGACATGAAACCGTAAGAACTCAACGGATTCCCTTCTTTGTTTGTCTGATTTAAGGGTAAGGGAGAAGGTCCCGTTGAGTTCTTAATAATTATAAGATTTTTTTAGAAGTTCATTGAAGAAGTTCTATTTACTGAACAAACTTTCCCCTCCTCTTTTGTTTGGACACCGCTTTTATAGTATACGTAATTCTTAATTCTTATAAGATCGTTTATATGATAATAGAACAATTAATTAATAAAATACGTAATAACTCTAAAAAAACATTCTGATACGTCTGTAAAAAATCTAAACTAACACTAGGAATGTTTGACGAACAGTATAAAAAAATAATTATTATTTCGACACAAGAAAAGGATTTTTCACATCCTTTTCTTGTGTCGAAGACTAGGAAGACGAATAACCCCTCCCAGAAATATTTGTTCTCTTCATTTATATTTATCCGTTCTTTTTCGCGTTTACTTTTGGATAGGATCTAGCCGAATGTATTAGAATCAAATGCATTTTATGACATTTCAATCTGACAATAGCAACATGATAACATCACCCCAATTTTCATAAAAAAACAAAGAAAGGGTCAAGTCAAATAGTCTTCTTCACAATTTACGTACTATGGCTAGGAATGTGGTACACGGAAATCCCGGCATCTAAGAGTATAAACAAAAAAAAGGCTTTTTCTAATTATCATAGATAATCATACTTACTAAAAAGAATTGGGTTCTTTTTACAAATTTGATGTCGATAAATCCGCGAGTCTAGAAATTCATTTCGGACAATTGAACATTCTCAAACTGTTTCTTTTTAAGAACTAAAAATATTTGTGCCAAAATAACAGATGCGAAGAAGAACAAAAGGCCTTGTACACGTAATGGATCTTGAAGTACAATTTATGCATCTCCCTGACCAAATCCGCCCACATTAGGATTACTTGTCAACGGTTGATCCAACTTGATAGATTCGCCTTCTGAAACAAGAAGTTCTGGCCCCGGAGGGATAATATCAACCACTTGACGTCCATCTGATGCATCCGCTATGGTTATTTTGTACCCTCCCTTTTCTTTTCGTAGGATTTTGCTTACTTTACCGGATGCTATAGCATTATAAACTGTATTGTTACTTTTGTTCCCGTCAGGATAAATTTGTCCTCGTCCCCTGTTTCCGCCTACGTATATAGGATATTTTAAGAAGTGAATGTCCTTCTTAGTAGCGGGGTCGGGAGAAAGAATAGGAAAGGTGATTTCCGTGGGCTACAGGAGCTCAAAACCCTCGCTCGGAGGCTTGCGTTGGCTGGCACCCGCAAGCAAGACCTGCTTAGGAACAGGGCCTATGACAAGAATATTTTTTTAGATTGGGGCGATAGCTTTGAAAAGACAGATTGCCCATCTTTTCTTTTATCTCGGGGGAAATACGATCGGGAGGGGCTAATTCAAAACCCTCCGGTAAAATAAGAACAACCCCCACATTCAAAGCCCCTTTTTTTACCATTAGCAAGAACTTGTTTCAGTTGCATATCATAAGGAATTCGACCAACTGCTTCAAATACATTATCAGGAAGTACCGCTTGTGGAACCTCAATATCCACAGGTTTATTAGCTAAATGGCAATTGGCACATACAATACGTCCAGTCGCTTCTCGTGGATTTTCATAACCGTGCTGTGCAAAAATGGGATATGCATTTGAAATGGATGTACGAGTTATGATATATATCATGAGCGATACGGAAATAGATCGAGTAATCTGTTCCTTTATCCAAGAAAAAGTATTTCTAGTTTGCATGGTCCAACCATTGATCCCGAAAATTTATACAATAAATTGGGGTAGGTCACTAATTGAGTTTCCTATCCACGATTTTGTTACTTAATGAAATAATTTGACTGTACTAATATATAGGAATATAGGATGAATCCCCGGGATGGGTAGAAATATAAAGCGATTTTCAACGCTTTGCTTATGTACAACTACAAAGTAAGAAACAGTATAATTGGATTAGGTAGAGAATTTTTCAGTCATTCATTGAATGATAAATCACTACAAGTGACGGAGATACGCGATTTAAATAACGAAAAATCCAATATTTTAAAATTGTATCTAGATGACTGGAAAAGTGGAAACAAGGCCATATATAATTTGATCATTATGAACAAATCCAAAATCCTTGTATACAAAGCCAATCATAAGTTCCCAACCGTGGGTCGAATGAAAATCTGTTAATAAAAGAAGAGAAAAAGCTTTTATTGTGTCACTTAAGTTATATAGGAATTCGTGAGCCCAAGAGTTAAGAATAACAAGTTCTTTATTACCCAAAATGGAAGAACCACTTAGAATAATGAAACACATTATATTTGTCGAGAAGTGCAAAATCGTATGAATACGACCCTCGTTGTGTATCTTGATTAATTGGATTGTTTCTTTGTGAATTCCTATACGAAGGTTTTGTAGATGTGTCTTCGAGTATTCCTTGATCATTTCCTCTACGAAGAGGAGTTGCTCTAATTCTATGAATTTTTCTAGAATACTCTTTTCTTCAATATCATTCAAAAAAGTTTCGGATTGCCTAGTACTACACCAATTAGTAACCCAGGATTCCAGACTTTTTTGAAATGAGAGAGAAATCCACCGGGGCAAAAATACTATAGATGCAAGATATAAAAGAGGAGTGAATGCTTTCTTTTTTACCATTTTTTAATCTGTGAATTGTTAATGAACCCATCTCATTCGTCGACTCTATGTAATCTAATATTTCTCTCACGAATCAATTCTATTAGAAGTGATCGAACCTATGAATCTATTCACTCTTTTTTATTTGTGATTTCGTGGTTAGGCTTTGAATCTAGAAAAAAAGAAAGAAATAGACGAAAAATTCGAATGAATAAATAATAAAAAAATATTGTTTCCCTATATCTCAATTGGTCAAATTCGAAGTACATGTCTCCTTTCGATGAATGCTCGGAAAAACCACTTTAAATAATGAATATGAATATTTTTCAGATTTTAGGACGAAAGAACTACTTTTCTATCATTATATAAAAATCTCTACCGAAAAATTTTAATTGACTATGAGTAGTCAGGGATATAAGAATTCTAGTAAATTTCTGAAGAATATTGTGAAAAATGAATGGCAAAAAACGACAGAAATTGTCGAGTTATCATTCTAAGAGATCCAATTTTTGGTCATTAAGGAGCACAAAAAGTATAAAAAGAAGCTTAGAAAAAATTACAAGATATGATCTAAGGAAACCCTTGTTAGATTGATCCTCACAATATAGAGAATTCTGACATTACCTGCAATCGGGTGTTTTTCTTTCAAACTCTAATCTAGACCGAATAATTATTAAACAAGCCGAACTTAAATTTCCTGATTACTCGGATCATTAACACCTTATTAGTATCTACGTAATATTTGCATTGCATATCTTCCTAATTATACGTATTAAATCTATTTTTTAAATAATTTCAGAGGGCAAAAAGGGTATCTTGGGATAAAGGAATATGAGAGGCATATAAGGAAGTGGATAGAATGAGATGTATGTTATATTTATCATATGATGATGTGGTTGCCATACAATCAGCTAAAATTGAAATTTCCAACTGCTGCTTCATCTTTTGGCCATACTTGTTGCTTTTAGCTTTAAGGCCATTATATCCAACAAGGTACGATTATGAACTCATTTTTCCGAAATCTTTTATTATTTTGATTCATTTTATATGTATTCTTGTGTTGTTCATGCAATATGTTGTTTTAAGTAATAAATATCACTTAATTTTGTTACGAATGGTGTGTTATGTGATTTTAGGAAATGCAATCTTAATCTTTGTTTAGTGTGTAATGATTCAAAATACAATTGTTTTCTAATGGTGTTGCCAATTCAGAAAATATGTGTAATGAGGCTGTTTTCTTTTTTCTTGTGGGAAGTGCCCACCAGCTGTTCGATGAAAGTACTCAATGAAAACAAGTTCATAGTGTACATGTTTTTAATTTTATTTGGGTTTAGTTTTGAACAATTTAGCCATTGCGATTTAATTTTTCATCCAACAATGTTCAGAATTTAATCGAATTGTTGGTTGAATGTGAACATGATAATGCACATGAATCATTTTATTGAAATGGAACTGAAATTTACTATTGTTCCTCACATGTGATCTTGGTACGTGAAGCACATGACAAGCTGAGAATTAGAACTTAATTTCAAGACATATTTGAATTATGATTAAGGTTTTGTCTGACTAGTATTTTTGGATTAATGATCATATGATTAGGGACATTTAATTAATCTCGTTGACTTTAAAAGCCCATCTGTACCTTCTAATTGAAATTTGCAACAATTTTGTCAGAGTGGTTGGAATTATACGTTGCATAATTGGTGCAGAGCAAACCAAAGAAATGTTGTCTTTGCAACACTTACCTTGTACTCAGGTTAATCTCTTCTCTATCCTTTTGGCCCGTTTCTTGTATTTTGACTTCAAGAAACAAAAGTCAACATCATTTCCATAGAGGTAGCAATTTTTTACCCGTTTAATGCATAAGACCTCCTAAATCATTTTATTTTAAAAATTAAAAGTGACATTATTAGTATTTCGTGTCAACCTGACCTTACCCTTTTTAGACCATACAAAATTCACCAAATTTTGACCCGGGCCCGTTATAATCTGTAACCGACCCGCCCGTTTCGTCACCTTTAGTTTCCATACATTTATCTAAGTTGACTTTAGTTGACTTTGTGCATCAGGTAGGGTTGTGTACCAATGGTCGGTTCCAAAAAGGTGTCCCATTTATTGTGAAAGCAGAGCAAATATCAGCAGCACCTTTAACCTCCCTTCAAGGTAAATATTATATATTATTTTATTTAATGTATCTTATATTACTATATAACTCATGTTATTTAGTTTATGCTATTTTAATATGATAAATATTTCAGCAAGGTTAAAAGTTTATTTTTATTTTCATTACCAAAGCAATTATTTGTGAGTAAATTACACAAATGGTCCTTCAGGTTTGTACCATATTACATATTTAGTCCTTTAGTTTCATAAATTACACTGGTAGTCTTTATTTCTGAAACTATTGACAGGTTTGGTCCTTTACCTAAACATACGTTTATTTTCCCCGTCAAGTATGGTCACGTGTAATGAATGAGGGGGTAAATCTGTCCTTTTCCCTTCACCAGTTTGAAACCCATAAAAACTCATCTGTTTGATGGGAAAAGTCAACGTTTGTTTAGGTAAAGGACCAAACGTTTCAATAGTTTCAGAAATTTGGACTACCAATGTAATAAATGAAACTAAAAGACCAAGTATGTGATATGGTACAAACCTAAAGGACCATTTGTGTAATATACTCATTATTTATTTAAGTGTTCATTTTTTATTTTTACAGATAAAGTTGGTAGGCGTCAAATGCTTGCCACTGGGATAACAGTTACTCCTTGGTTCCTTTTATCATCCACAGCGTGTATGTATTCTTCCTTTTGTCAAAATATATTCATTAAAATTATATAGTTTTCGTAATTATATACGACACGCTAATTAAATATAATATTAATTAATTAATAACGACGGGTTTCTAAGAGTAAACTTTTGATATGACTCAGTTGGTGCAGAAAACACAAAGGGATTTCTACCCGTTACCGACAAAAAAGATGGATACTCGTTCATTTACCCCTTTGGATGGCAGGTACAATTATGAAAATTGTAAGGGTGTTAATGTAATTTGACAAGTTGAATAAAGTTAGTTATGGTGGTTAGGAAGTTGTTATTGAAGGGCAAGATAAGGTATTTAAAGACGTTATCGAGCCTTTAGAAAATGTGAGTGTTAATGTGTTCCCGACAAACAAAGAGGACATTCGGGACCTTGGTTCCCCACAAGAGGTTGGCTTAATTATATCCATTAATTATTATTTTTAATTACTTTTAATTAGTAGAATAATGTGGTAACTAATCTTAGGTTGCTGAAGCTTTAATTAAAAAGGTTCTTGCTCCCCCTACACAGACCACAAAACTACTTGCTGCAGAACAGGTTAGAGTTACATTCATAATTATATTCATATTTATTTACACAAAATGTTTTCTTACGTTTTTTAATATTCTTTATATATAAAAACCATAAATTAGTTGATTTTTTTTTATTATTTTTAAGCATGATGTTGATGGGAAAGCTTATTACACATTTGAATTTGTTGCACAAGCCCCAAACTTCACTCGCCATGCTCTCAGTACAATTGCCATTGGCAACGGTTAGTTATTAACCATGATTAATCATTTTTCTAGTATTATATATAGAATATCTATTTATAAAAACTAGCATGTTAAAATATTTATCATTTTTCTAAAGAGTAAATTCATAAATCCTTCATGTGGTTTATATGAAATTATGGATTTCGTCCCTCGGCTTTTTTTATGTCCCTAATTTTGAAATTTGTAACACTAACGTCCTCAATGGAAAAAAAAGGCCATTAATTTTCTAGGGACAATTAATGTTAAGTTTAAAAATTAGGGATATCCTTGACGAAATGCATAACTTCCTACAAACCACAAAGACGATTTATGTAATTTATTCTTTTTTAGTTAATGAATCGAAATTGCTACCTGTAATTTATCCATTTTCATGCCTTAAATGTGGTGGCTAAATGATTTAATTTTGAATATTTAGGGAAGTTTTATACTTTGACAACGGGAGCAAACGGGAGAAGATGGGGAAAAATGAAAGACAAATTAAACACCGTCATTAATTCCTTCAAAATCTTTAATGTCTGAAGAAATCATTCATTGTATCATATTCCTAGCTAACACTGCAGGCTATCCAATTTCCATATCTAGTTGAGCATTTTCGTGTTGAATGATCAAATTAAAGTTGTTCTTTTTTGCATTTTCGTTGTTATATATAGAGTAAATTACAAAGATGGTCACTCATGTTTCCACCAAATTTCATCTATATTCTTATGCCCATTCCGAGCAGTCTTAGCTAATTATGTCGGCGAGTTCATGTTGACAAGTTGACATTACCTAACCTATACAAAACCCAAAATTTGAGTAGAATTTTTTTGCTAAAAGAATATGCCCGTTATTATTAGTTTATCACAATCCAACCCGAATTGGCCCTTAAAAAAGTTAGTCAACACTATATTTTAACTTGTTAAACAGAGTTGCTAATTGTAAACAAGTTAGATTAGTAAGTACTAAAGTAGGTTGTAAACCGGTTGGCAGATTGATTACAAAACTTATGTATGTTGTATTGTTAAACGGGTTAGCGGATCAACCCTAAACCGTTTATTGGTGGTACTCGATAATTTCTTCACAAAGAACCGATTTTTGCTCAAATCAGACGTCTCCGATGTAGAATTATCTTTAAAAATCCTATCATCCTTTTGTTCTTCAAAGAATTTTGTTGTTTCCATTGTTAATAATTGATATGGGTGACTATTAGTACAAGGACCATTGTGTACTTTAAGCAAACTTGAGGGTTTATTTTGTAACTTTGTTAATTCTGTTGAGTTGGTTAATAGTTAGTTACTAGTCGTTTAGTCTAATGATGTATAAATAAGGGATTAGACTGCATAATTCACTGTCTTGGACCATATCTTGTAATTGTGATTTGTTGCTTGTGCTATAGAATTGGTACAGTGGGCTGTCTCACTTGTACATTTGACTGATAAACTCTTGGAGTCTATCAAGTGGTATCAGAGCTTTTCAATACTCGCACCTGTGTCGTGTATGGTTAGGTTCACCATCTCTCAAGCAATGGAGAGAAATGAATATTTGGAGCAGAGAATCAATCTGCAAGAACGAAGATGCAATTCAAAGGAAATCTCGAGCCTTTCAGATTTGCTATTGAGTGTGTCAAGGATTGAAGAGGCTAATCGGAAAATTCAAGAGTTAGTGATGGAAATGTCCGATTTCAAATTGAGGACGAAGACTTCGTTAATCTCAGAATCTTCAAATTTTGCGAAGAATGTGTCGAACATTAGAAATTCGTTCGATCTGGAAGAGGAGCTACCAGAAAACAATCCGAATCAACCATTTCGATTACTGAATCGTATTACAAAGCTAGAATTTCCTTCATTCGATGGGGAATCATCAATTTTCACTAGTAATGCAAGGAATTTAAGGAATTCATTTGAGTTCTTGAAGGAAGATGATAAGAAATTTGAAATAGGTATTTTAAATGGGACGTCGTTGAGTCTTGAGAGAAACAAGTCAGATTCGTTGTTGTTAACTGAAGAAGACAATCATCAAACACCAATTGTTCATGATTTGTACGTGTTCAGTTCAGAAACGGAAACGTCAGTTCTCAAATTTGGTGTAAGTGATGATGCGTTTCCACCACCGCCATCTCTGAAGAAAGAAGAATTTAGAAGTTTGAGATCAGAATCTTCATATGTTTTGAACGATAGTAATTGTGAAGAAGAGATGAATTGTTTGGGAGACGAAATCAATACAAGTTCGGAAAACAGTCAACCAAAGTATACAATCGTGGCCAAAGAAAATCAGGCTGAGGAAGAAAAGCCCAAGGCATTCAATGTAAGTAAACCTGAATTTGAAATCAATATGAATGTTACTCTTATACTACTACTTGATTCATATACGGGGAACATTACTAACCAGCTGATGCATAAATTGTTAATCACCGGGAACAATCGAATGAATGTATATCCGAATTATGAGTTTTTTTGGGGTGCACACAAGCTGTTTGATGAAAGTACCGAACCAATTTTGGCGTTGGTATTAGGGCCTAAGACACTATCGGTGTATGATTCATGGGGTTTAAAACCACCTAAACCTCCTGATTATGCTATCAATTTTCAGTTGTATCCCAAGTACCATTTTGAAATGGGTAACTATGCAAATTTCCTTTCACATCCATTACCTCCAACATCTAAATTCCTATATTCAGGGGGTGTGAAGCAATTGACAACGATCCTTATTGTGGGTCAGAATATAATCAGGAATGATGAATTGATGAGTTCGCTAAATAATATTTCTAATAAAATCAAAGATGTGTTGAGAGAGGGAGAAAACATTGTGATTGTCTTGAAGCTTTATTACCAGAAGTTCCTTGGTTGGATGTTTGGAGTATTGGATTCCAAAGTGAAGGCTGCTAATGATCTTATTAGTGTTCATAAGGAACTAACAATGGCTCAAACCTTCTGGTGTAATTTTGAACATCTTATTCTCATGGAAACCAGTACATCACATGGTACATTTTCTAATGGTGGATGGTTGTTGAAGATGTCAATTGTTACAATTTCATGTCATTGTCCAAGTTTATTACTAATAGATAAACTTGCTAAACATCATGATCAAGGTATAATGGAGCGGGTTACTCAAAACAAAGATGCAACTTTTAGTACAATTGAACTCTACTGGTTTCAAGTAAAGATCGCAAAGTTTTCTGCTTTTGATATTTTGGACGTCTTATGAGGCTTGAGGACAAGCCTCTGTTCATGAGGGGAGTATTGATATGGGTGACTATTAGTACAAGGACCATTGTGTACTTTAAGCAAACTTGAGGGTTTGTTTTGTAACTTTGTTAATTCTGTTGAGTTGGTTAATAGTTAGTTACTAGTCGTTTAGTCTAATGATGTATAAATAAGGGATTAGACTGCATAATTCACTGTCTTGGACCATATCTTGTAATTGTGATTTGTTGCTTGTGCAATAGAATTGGTACAGTGGGCTGTCTCACTTGTACATTTGACTGATAAACTCTTTGGAGTCTATCAATAATTGTCCTAGGATCTTAGAACCTAATTTTCTCACAAATTGGGAAATGTGTATTTCCAAATTAGGGTTTACAGAAAACACCAATGCGACGATGATTCAGAACATTCTTGAATTTTCTAGAAAATTTGATTTATATCCAGATGATGTTTTATATTGTATTGAGTATTTGAAGGGTTTTAGGTTTAGCTCTGGTACAATAACAAGGGTTTTAGAGGATTTCCCTATGATTATTACCATGAACGAAGAACAAATTTGGGCTAAAATTGAATTCTTATTAGGAATTGGAATTCATAGAAGTAGAATAGACTCTGTAATTAATATTTATCCAGAAATTTTGGGATTTGGGGTGGAAAACAAGCTAAAGCCTCTAATTTCCGAGTTTACCGAAATGGGGTTTAAACCTAATGAAATTAGGGAAGAAATAATTAAAAACCCTAAAATTCTTCGATCCGAAGTGGGAGAATTGTCAAAATGTTTAAGAATGTTACACAGTTTGAAATGTAGGGTTCCAGTTAAAGAGAAGATCTTTAAACAAGGAGCATTTAGGGCATCATATGAATTTAAATTAAGAATTGATTGTTTACACAAACACGGGTTGATATATAAAGATGCATTTAGTGTTTTGTGGAGAGAACCACGGGTGATTTTATACGATTTGAATGAAATTGATAAAAAGATTGATTTTTTAACAAATATAATGAAATTTGATATTCTTTGCTTTGTTGAAGTTCCTGGGTATTTAGGGGTACATTTTGAAAAACAAATTGTTCCTCGTTATAATGTGATTGAGTATTTGATATCAAAAGGTGGGATTGGTGATGAAATCGGGATGAGATCATTGGTTAAATTTAGTCGCTTAAGATTTTATAATCTTTATGTGAAACCGTATCCTGAGTGTGAAAAGATTTATGGGAGGTTTGTGGATTTTAAGGTTAGGAGCCGATATGCGGAAGGATTATGGAAGCTTTTTCAACCACCAAAGTATCCGGATTCAAAACAAGATTTGAAGAACATTAAGGCCCCGTTTGTTTTGACGTAATCCTCCGTTATCTTCCGTAATTGTAATTCAATTACATTACGGAAGACGTTTGGATGACCCATTTTTTTCGTAATTCAGTTACGACGTAATTTCGAATTACGATATTCGTTGTAATTGAAATCCGTCCCAACACCCTACGAATTCAATTACGATCATTTAGTAAAGTAACAAATTTGAATATCTTATATGCTTCAGATTTTAAAATCATTTAAAAATATTAAAAAAAATTAAAAAATTTTAAAAAAATTAAAAAAATTAAAAAAACTAAAAAAAATTTAAAATTTTAAAAAATTCTAAAAAAATTTTAAAAAATTTTAAAAATTTTAAAATTTTTAACAAATTTTTAAAAAATTTTAAAAAAATTTAAAAAAAATTTAAATTTTTTAAAAAATTTTAAAATTCTTTTTCAAAAATTTAAAAATTTTAAAAAAAATTTAAAATTTTTAAAAGTTTTTTAAAAAAATTTAAAAATTTTAAAAAAATTAAAAAAATTTTAAATGTTTTTTAATAAATTTTAAAAATTTAAAAAAAAATAGAAAAAAATAAAAAAATAAAAACTATTTGATTTTTTTTAAAATGTAAACAAATAATAAAAAAATTTAAAAAATAAAAGAAATAAAAATAATAATAAATAATAAAATATTGAAAAAAAATTTAAAAAAGTTTTTAAAAAAAGTCATAAGTATTGATTTGAATTACAACTCAAAATTTTGGTAACCAAACGAGTAAGCGTATTCAATTACAACCCAATTCAATTACAACCGAATTCAAATACAACCGATTTCAATTACATTACGGAGGATTACGTTGAGCCAAACGCCCCCTAAGTATTTTATGGAACAAATTAGATGAGAGAGAAACCAAGAGGTGGTGGTTTTAACCCGTTTATATAGAAACGGTCCAATTCATGTTGTATTTCATTTGTAATGGTCAAACGGGTTAAATATAAAAGTTTAGTAAAAAACGAAACTGAGTTAAAAGTCGTTAAATATTGTACTGAGACCTAGAGGTGGCAATTCTTTTCTGGGTAACTTATATTTTTACCCATTTAACCCGTTAGAGATAAAACACATTACCCAAATCAATCCATGTAGAAAGATTGGAAACATTAATTCATTGAAGTACCCAGATACTAAAGAAGATTTAATCCTTTTTGTTAATGGAGAAAGTATCTGATTTTGCTGAAGCATTTGGCAAATTTCAGATGCAAAATTCAAAGGTATATCTTGATTCATGCATTAACTGTTAAATTTGGTTTTTTAAGCTCAAATTGGCTTAAAAGCTTTGTTAATAAGCTTTCCCAAACATGCCCTTAGTGGATGTTTGTTTTGGCTTATGAAAGGTAAGCCCAAACGAGTGTTAGTTTTAGGTTATGAGCTTAAGCTTATTAGCTTATTTTATTTTGGAGGCTTTTGATAAGTCCAATTTTTGTGGCTTCTTAGAATAAGGAAGTTTATTTTAATTTGTAAAGTTGCTAAAAGTTGTCCGCAAAAATTAGGAAGAAATTATATATCTTACAATTCTTAATGTCAAAAGTTTGCCTTAAAATGATGACAAACAAAGCACACCCCAACAACAAACAATACTTGATTAAATTCTTATATTTTACACCAACAGTCACTTGGTTCCATCACCAAACAGGTAACCCAAGGAAGACCCTCCTCCTGGGGCAGCATGAACCTTGGTTGAAGGACGATCCTGATCAAAAATATATAAAAATTCAATCTTTTCTCTGTAAAAGTTTTGGATAAATCATACCGTGAGGAAGTTGCCAGTATTCTGACCATCAGCTCGGATATAGTTATTAAGCTTGCTACTCTGAACGCCAGCTGGAATCTGTTTTGCAATATCTGGCGGTGTTACAACAGCCGCCGCTTTAGCTGGTGGTTCAGCGGCGGCAGCATTGCCTGTGGTGGGCTTTGGTTCACTGCCACTACCAAAAAGATAGTTCAGTGAACTCTGGCCACCACCACTGCTCACACCACGGCCCATAATCTCTGCTTTAAACTTCTAAAACCTCACCCTGCTGCTTATAATTATAATGCAAAAAAAAAAACATAATCAACAAACAAGGAACCAATAAATTTAGCAAAGTTGTTCACTTCATAAGTTTTCTGCCCAAATTTCAATATCACTAGTGTGCGTGATGTAGAAGCTAATATCTTGTTCTCCTAAATTATAGGTTGAAAAAATAGATAGGATCCATCACCGAATAAACACAGTCGAAAAGCAATTTTCAATTCACAAAACTGTAAAACATAGCAGGATCGTAAAAAGTAAGCAAACGAAATGATTAACAGATACATAACAACTATGATTTCAATACTAGTAACGCAGCATTTTTTGCTCAAATTCATAAATGCAGATCTTACGTCTACGCACGAATCACAACTCAAAATTACAAAATACAAATGGCAGATTTATCTTCAATCGATTAAATCAAAGTACAAAATCAGAAATCTAGAGAGAGAGAGAGAGAGTTACCTTGAATGTTGTTTTGGGATCAGATCTGGAGCAGAGAAAATAGAGGGGAGAGTCGGGTGCCAAACACCAATATTCGTACCAATACCTTATCGCTTTTTAACAGGAAGACTGCTGCAGTATTTAATTTACTTTTTTTTAACAGTAGAATATATATTAACAACGTAAAATATTGATTTTACGTAGTTTATTAATTTATTCAGAACATATTTAAGAAATAAAAAATTTAACTAATTACAAGTTAATGTGTGCACAATAACATAAGTTAAAAAAAAAATCTAATATCTTAGGAGGCAACACTAACGTTGAAATTCTAAAATTTATCTTTATACTTTCAGTTTTATTATATTTGTCCGTATACTCTTCAATTTCCCGTAATTTTTACATTCCGTATATTGCCTTTTAAATCGACATGTAAAATAATCTCATGTGAAAATAACTTGAGGGTAAGATGTCTCTTTTGGGCCACCCTTCATTAAAACCGTTATTTCTTGTTGGGATGCCAGATATACAAGTTCTATTACTGATGCTGCAGTTGGTACTGATCAAGTCATATTGAAGTTAGTACTGATGGGGCAGAAACACTATCTACTACTGATGCTAATCTTGGAAGTTTACTACTGATAATGTTACTACTGACGATCAACTGTTACTACTGATGTTATATTTAGAGCTGATCGTGTCCGAGATTCTAGCATAGTTAGTTATAGAATGTATATCTTCTTGTAATTCAATTGTAATCCATTCCTAGAATAACTAGGTTAATGTTTTAGGCTTCAAGGACTATTATATATAGTTCCTTATGAATTGTAAACATACATGTATTGATCGAACGAATTAATACATTGAAGCTTTTTGTGATAAACTGTGTTCTTAGTTTTATTCTCATTCGATTACAGTTTACATTGTTCTTAATCTAATAACATAAGTGTTAATCCGCTGTAACTTCTTGTGTTAGTAGATCTGAGTTTCTAATAACTTGATTGAGTTATTCGATCATGACAAGTGGTATCAGAGCTTTACGGTTCTAGATCTACGAATTAAGAACAGCAAAAAGTTTCATACTTTCGATCTTAAAATTGTTAATCATGTCTGATAACAATGAAAGTACTCAAGCAAACAAGATTCCAATTCTCACTCCCAATAACTTTGGGATGTGGAAAAATAGAATTAAGCAGTATATGCTTATTACTGATTATTCCATGTGGGAAGTTGTTGTTGAAGGCAACAAAACGATTCAGACTCAAGCAGCAAGTTCATCAACTGAAGCAGACAAACTTAAGAGTGAAAATGAGAAGAAAGACAGAGGAACTGAACTCAAAGCTCTAAGCACTCTTTTGCTTGCCATCCCCAACGACTATCAACATCTCTTTGTTGAATATGATGATGCAAAGCAATTATGGCAGGCTCTGGAAAAGAGGTTTGTTGGTACAAAGAGCACAAAAAGAAACATGAAGCTGTTCTGAAACAAGACTTTGAAAACTTCAAAGGACAGAAGAATGAATCATTGTCTCAAGTATTTGATCGGTTCAACAAACTCATTGGTGAACTGAATCAAGTTGGTTATAAACCAGACAATGATGATGTCAACAGAAAGTTTCTCAGGTCTTTAGGTGAAGAATGGTCTATGTATACTGTGATATATAGACAAGGAGATGCACTAGAAGAAAAAGAACTTGATGAACTCTACAATGAACTAAGAGTCTTTGAATCTGAGGTAAGTACTAAAACTCCAAATCTACCTTCAAACAATGCTGCTTTTGTGTCAAATACAGGAACAGGTCAGGAGACTATGAAGAATGCAGGAACAGAAGATTTAGCCAGAGTATCTTTCTTCACTAGTCATGTGCATACTGCATTGATTAGTGAGGATTTAGAACAACTCAATCCTGATGATTTGGAAGAGATGGATATCAAATGGCAGATGGCTATGCTAAGTTTAAGAACAAAGAGGTTTCTTAAAAGAACTGGAAGGCAAAATCTGTCTTACAACAAAGGTGATAGAGCTGGATTTGACAAAACCAAGGTTAAATGTTACAACTGTAGCAATCTGGGTCACTTTGCCAGAAATTGTCCAAGCAAAGATCAAAGATCAAGCTACAACAAAAACAGCACGTCCAACTCAACTGCCTTAGTATCTCAGGAAGGACAAGGGTATGACTGGAGCTTCCAAGCAGAAGAACATGCACAGAACCAAGCTCTCATGGCCTTTACTACTGATCCTTCTACTACTGAGGTACATTCTAAATCTTGCACTCCTTAATGCATTATATCATACAAAGAATTAGAAAAACTAAATAAAGAAACTCTTGAAGAGATGATTTTAAATAGAAACAGAAGAATTGAATATAATGGTTGTATAGCTGATTTAGAAAACCAAATTAAAATCTATAAAATAACTGATCAAAAGATAAAAGATGAATTGCTACAAACTACTTATGAAAAAGAATATATTGAATTGAAATTAAAAGAAACTTTGATCAAACTTGAAGAATGTCAAATGGAACTAGAACAGAATAAACTAACCATTAAAAAATTTGAAAGAAGTTCTAAAATTGTCAATGAGTTAACTAGCAATCACACTACAGAAAAAGTTATTCATGGAGTGGGATATCATGCAGTCCCACCTCCAACAAATTTTATTCCACCATTAAAATCTAGTACAGAAAGAACTTTAAATGATTTAAAAATTGAAAGTTAAACTGAAACTGAAACCAGTAATGAATCTTCTGATGATGATCAAACAACTGAATCAAATGATACTAGTTTTCACACCACACAAAGTCAAACTGAATCCCCAAAATACAACTCAGAAAACATACCTATAATTTTAAGAAGGGGAAATCAAAGGAATTTAAATCAATTAAAAGAACAAAGAAAACCCGAAAATTCTAAATCAACAAAATTATCATGCTTAATCTGTAACAAAGTTAATCACATAGCTAAAAAATGTCACTTCAATCCTATTAACAATCAAGAATTTAAAGAATTCAAAATCAACAAAGAAAAGGAAAAAGCCTTAAAATTAAAACAAACTAAAGAATCAAAAGAAAAGGAATCTAAAACACCAAAACAAAAGGCATTCAATAAACCATATACTGACACTCATAAATTTGGAAGAATTGCACCACGATTTGTTCAAAATACCAGGTATAAAAGTCCAAGCAGAAGCAATTATTTTAAAAACAATGGAACACAAAATCGTTTTCCTCAATTTTCAAAGTTTTCAAACATCAGTAGAAACTATTCCAGGTTTACTACTGGTAAAAACCCTAATTACAATGCTGTCTGGTATAACTACAAAAACACTACTGATTATGCTCAAAACTCATATTACCCAAACACTACTGGTCCATCAGTAGTGAAATTTTCAAAAGCTAAAAACTACTGGTATAAACCTAGAGCAGTAGTGACTCAAAACATCAGTACTAAGTACAAAACTGCATATAAGACTCATTCAGTTAAAAAGTCTTATTCTTCAAAGGATGAACCCAAGACAAATCAAGCTTGGGTTCCCAAACTTAACTAATCCTTTTTCTTTATGTGCAGAGTATCCAGATCCCTGAAGAAGGTAGAACATGGCACATTGATAGTGGATGCTCTAGACACATGACTGGAAATCTTCAAATACTTAGAGATTTTAAGTCTTTTGAAGGAAGGTATGTTGCTTTTGGAGAAAATCCTAGGGGAGGTAAGATTACAGGTAAAGGTACAATATCAAATGGTAAAATTACTTTTGATGATGTGTTTTATGTTGCTGAGCTTAAATACAATCTGGTTAGTGTGTCTCAAGTCTGTGATAAGAAGAACAAAATTCTTTTTACAGATGTTGAGTGCATCATTCTTTCTCCTGATTTTATTTTAGATGAAAAATATGTTGTTTTAAGAACACCAAGGAGAAACAATGTGTATTGCCTGGATATAGGGGGAGAACTCATTTCATCAAATGAGATCAACTATTTTATATCTAAGGCAAACACAAATGAATCAGAACTCTGGCATAGAAGAATGTGTCACACACATTTTAAAAATATGAACAATTTAGTTAAAAAGGATTTGGTAGTTGGTCTACCACAAAAAGAATTTATGTGTGATCATCATTGTGTTGCCTGCCTAAAAGGTAAACAACACAAGACTTCTCATAAGACCAAATCAATTAACTCTATTTCTAATCCTTTGCAACTCTTACATATGGACCTTCTTGGACCTATAAATGTAATGAGTATTGGAAAGAAATAATACTGCCTTGTCATTACTGATGATTTTTCCAGATACACTTGGGTATTCTTTCTCAGGACCAAAGATGAAACAAGTGAAATAATCAAGAATCTGATTGTAAAGCTGGAAAATACAAGAGATCTCAAAGTGAAAGCAATTAGATGTGATAATGGAACTGAATTTAAAAATACTAATCTAATTGATTTTTGTGATCTTAAAGGAATTGACAGGCAGTACAGCTCACCAAGAACTCCACAACAAAATGGTGTAGCTGAAAGAAGAAATAGAACCATCATTGAAGCAGCCAGATCTATGCTTGCAGATTCAAAATTACCAATAACTTTTTGGGCTGAAGCTGTTAATACTGCCTGTTATGTTCAGAACAGAGTATTAATAGTTAAGCCTCATTTTAAAACACCATATGAACTTTTCAATAAAAGAAAACCATCAATAAGTTTCTTAAAATCATTTGGTTGTCCTTTTACTATTTTAATTACAAGAGAACAAATTGGTAAATTTGACTGCAAAGCAGATGATGGAATATTTGTAGGATACTCAACTCAAAGTAAATCTTACAGAGTATTTAACAAAAGGATGAGGATCATTGAAGAAAGTGTAAATGTATCCTTTAATGAAAATCTTATGAATGAACAAGGAAATGGTCCAGATTGGTTGTTTAATATTGATAATCTAACCAAATCTTTTGATGTCAATTATGAATTTAATACAGGAAATTCAAACAATCAAAGCCAACAAGTAGGACCATCATCAAGTGGAAGGCAAGAAATCATGAAATACATCTTAGTTGATACTGCTCCCACAGTTAATACTTAGGCAGTAGTAACTCTGGTAACCCTACCTTCAATGATACCAGTAACAACTCAAATTATGGAGATACTACTGATCCCAGCAGTAACTCTGAACCTCAGAGTTGTGATAATGAGTTACTTAATACTAATGCCAGTAACAACAATGATACTATTGAAGTTAATGAAGAGAACGTTACTACTGACACCAGTAGTAATGATGAATCCTCACAAAATGCAAACAATCAAGAAGAAGCAGGGATAGATGCACAAATTCCTGAATCAAATGAGTTAAACTTAGATTCTCAATTATCTGTTGACAAAATCCCTGGAACCAGAACTGAAAAGAATCATCCTTTGGACCTAACCCTAAGTGATGTCAATTCATCCATGCAGACAAGAAGCAAATTTAATTCTGCCTTGAACTCTAATATTTGTAATATCAGTCTAATATCTAATGAATGCATGTATGAATATTTTCTGTCTCAGGAAGAACCTAAGAAGATTCAACAAGCTATGAAGGATTCAAACTGGATCATAGCAATGCAAGAAGAACTTCTTCAATTTAAACTACAAGTTGTATGGACACTTGTCCCTTTTCCAAAAGGAAAAAGACCCATTGGAACTAGATGGATCTTCAGAAACAAGAAAGATGAAAGAGGTATAGTGATCAAAAACAAAGCAAGGCTTGTAGCCCAAGGTTACACACAAGAAGAAGGGATTGATTATGATGAAGTATATGCACCAGTTTCTAGAATTGAAGCAATCAGAATATTTCTAGCATATGCTTCATACAAAAGAATCAAAGTCTACCAAATGGATGTAAAAAGTGCTTTCCTGTATGGAAAAATAGAAGAAGAAGTATATGTATGTCAACCTCCAGGCTTTGAAGATCCAGAACATGATGACTATGTGTTCAAACTAGACAAAGCTCTATATGGCCTTCATCAGGCACCTAGAGCTTGGTATGACACATTGTCCTCATACCTATTGAAGAACAATTTCAAGAAAGGTGCCATTGACAAGACATTATTCACAAGGAAGGTCAAAGATGATATACTACTGGTCCAAATATATGTAGATGATATCATCTTTGGATCAACAAATGATCAATTGTGCAAATAATTTGAAGAACTGATGCGGATCAAGTTCAAGATGAGTTCAATGGGTCCAATGAATTTCTTTCTTGGACTCCAAATCAATCAGAAATCAGATGGCATTTTGATCAATCAATCAAAATATGTCAGAGATATCTTAGAGAAGTTTGCAATGAAAGATAGCAAAAGTGCAAGCACTCCTATGGAAACTCACAAACACCTACATCCTGATGTTGAGGGGGAGGATGTAGATGAGCGCCTTTACAGATCAATGATAGGATCTTTGATGTATTTAACTGCATCCAGACCTGACATTATGTATAGTGTTTGTGTATGTGCCAGATATCAAGCAAAACCAAAAGAGTTACACTTACAAGCAGTCAAAAGAATCTTCAGATACCTGAAAGGAAAACCCTCACTTGGTCTTTGGTATCCACATGCATCACCATTTGAACTCATAGCCTACACAGATAGTGATTATGGTGGTGAATGCCAAGACAGAAAATCTACTACTGGTGGATGTCAATTCTTTGGATCAAGGTTGGTGTCATGGCAATGCAAGAAACAAACCAATGTTTCAACTTCAACTGCTGAAGCAGAGTATGTAGCTGCATCTGCCTGCTGTGCTCAAGTGCTGTGGATTCAAAATCAACTCCTAGACTTTGGTATCTCTATACTTAAAACTCCAATTTTTATAGATAATCAAAGTGCAATCAGCATTGTGAATAATCGAGTAAAACATTCTAAAACAAAACACATTGAAATTAGATTTCACTTTATAAGGGATTGATTAGCAGATCTTTTTACAAAAGCATTTGAGGTAGGAAGATTCAACTTTTTGGTTAGCAGTATTGGAATGATTTTAATAAGTTAAGACTAAAAGGAAAATCCTCTGTAAAGTGTTTTGTACAAATTTTAACTTTAATTTTTTGTTTACTACTGATTATTCATCACTACTGATCTTGTTATTACTACCACAATCTAGTACTGATAGGGTTTCTCAGTAGAAATTGAGTCAAGTATAGAAACAAAGGTTACTACTAATGTTTCTACTACTGATACTTAGTTACTACTGATCGGCCATTATCTGTAAAATACGAAAATTACATTACTGACCCTCATGAAAATAGCCGTTAGGTTATTATTCGAAGGATATTTTGGTCATTTTGCAGGTTTAATCGAAAAATATAAATAGCAGACTGAAATTAGTTTAGCATTATCTTCTCCTCGATTTGATAAACCCTACGCTAAACCCTTATCTCTGCACAATCCGATCAAAACTCAAAATCAGTAACAACTTAATTCCGATCACACACTTGAAATTCCTACCAAAACGATCACTCTCTCTGCAAGATTCACTCCAAAAGATCAAAATCAAGCACTATGGCAACCCTAAAATCACTCAATGTTTCTATTGATCTTAAATTTTCAGAATTCCACAATATGTGTGTCTTCTTAAGAAATCCAGATGGTACAAAGGATTTTTGTCCTATTGTGATGTTCCTAAAGAACTCATATATAAAGTTTGCTCTCACCATCAATCCTAGAGCATATCAACAACACTTAGTTGATTTTTGGACCAATGCTGAAATAACTGAAGGATCAACCATGTCAATGATCAAATCAATTGTGGATGGAAAGTCAATCACCATAACAGAACAATCCATTAGACAACATCTTCAACTCCATGATGAGTCAGGTATGTTCTCTTTACCAAAGGAAGATCTTGTCGACACTTTAAAGAAAATGGGGTATGAAGGAAGACCAGATATAGTTACTTTTCAAAAAGGTCTTCTTTCACCTCAATGGAAGTTTTTGGTACACACTATTCAACATTGCATCTCTCCTAAAAGGAGTACTTGGAATGAGTTCAACAAGTCAATAGCTTCTGCTGTTGTTTGTTTGAGCACAGGACAAGTATTCAATTTTTCTAACATGATTTTTGAAGGGATGCTTGGAAATCTGTCATCCTCAAAATTTTTAATGTATCCCAGATTTTTAACTCATATCATAAATTGTGAATTACAAAATCTGTCCACTCCCAAAAACATTTTTGTAACACCAGAATTAAACAAAAAGGTTTTTGCAAACATGAGAAAACAATTTAAATTTTCTGGTAAAGTCACTCCACTATTCTCAAACATGATCTATGATCAACCACCAACTGGAGCAGGTTCAAGTCACCCCATTGAACCCCAACCCACTCCACCACCAAATACAGCCCAAACAGAACCCATTGAGTCCACTCAAATAAATGAACCAACAGATGTCCTGCAAGTGTCCCAGGTACATGAGATGAATCCCTAGAGTGCTACTCTTCACTCTGAGGAAGACCAGACCTTAGCCAAACAAATTTCTATCAAATATAAAAGGAAGAAAACTTCCTTAAAGGACACCAGGGGACAAATTGAGTCAAACCCAGACTCCAAGAGTTGACCTCACAGGAGGAGAGAGGTCATGAGGAAAGGGCTCTCACTACTGATGCCCCAAAGGTGGGTGCACAGGCTAGTGAGAACATCAATATGACCCAGACCTCGGCAACTCTAAGTGATGCTCTGAAGTTGAGGCATTACTAAGAGGACACCGGTGCCAAGAAACCACAAGGGGGGGGGGGGGGGGGGGGCACTACTGCTTCTTCTAGGAAGAAGAGAGTGTCCAAACAACCCATTTCATCACCACGAAGTGATGAGGGTAGAACAGAACAAATTGAATTTACGGATAGGATGGAAAACCTTAAAGCCAATGTACCTATTGAGCCCAATGATCCACCCAAAGGGGCTGAGGGCAGTATTAAAACCACTAAATTGACGGCTAGGAAGGAAAACCTTAAATCCACTGTACAAAATTGTCTGGAGTTACTTAACAATCAAGGGAAAACCATGAACTACATGAAACACTACATCAATACCTTGAACAAAAGGCAGAAGAGGTTTGAACAAAGGCTTCAAGGGCAATCCAAATTGATCAGAAAACTACAAAGAAAGATTGCTGATAGTGAGGCTCAACATGTTGAGATCACTAAGGGGGAGAAAGATCAAATCCAAAGGATGATTGATCAATCTATTGCAGCAGCAGCCCTCCTTAACTTGAAAGAGGTTCATGGTGAAACAAGTCAAAATGTTGGTGAAGACTTGTACAAAGAAATGGATGAGGATGTATTTGTGTCTGCAAATCAATCATAAACAGCAGAACAATCAAACCATCAAGTTAATACTGAGGTAATAGAGACTACTGATCCAATGGTTATTACTGAGGAAAAGGATCAAGAGGTTGTTACTACTGGTCATGATGAAAAAGTAGACACACCAGTAGTAAATACTACTGAAGAAAATATAATGGTTACTACTGATGCCCTAGCAGTAGTAACTACTGAAACAACCTCACCAGTAGTAAATCAATCACAACAATTGGCAGTAATAGAAGAGGAAGAAGAAGAAATTCCAGAACTTATTGAACGAGAACGTTTTGTCATCATCACCAAACCACCAACTCCTGATCAACCACTTATCATACCTGACATTGATGATAATGTGAACTGGTTTGAAGTAGATGAATGTGCACTTCCTCCACACCCCAAGATTCTACCAGAAGACAAGCTTAAGTTATTTTATGCAAAACTTGAAATTCCTGGTATTCTTGATATGAAATATACTCCACCTCCATCTATACTTCCAGCTTGTATTGGAAAAGGAAAGGAAATCTATGATGATGATTATCCCAACAGAGCCTTAGGTCACTACATGGTGAACAAAATTAACCATGTCAGATCTGCTAAACAATCCAGATGGAAGGTGAAACATATGAGGTACTTAAAGAAAGTGGCCATCACTCAAGCTCTTGAAGAAAAGAAAAAGGCTGAAAAAGAAAGATTGACAACTCAAAGAATTCAAGAAGTTGAAGTACCTATTCCACAAATTGAAGGAATTCTGGTAGAGGATCAAAAGGCAGAATTTGAAAAACAAAGAAAAATAGAAGAAGAACATATAAATTGCCTTGAAGATCTTGTTGCTGAATGTAAGAAAGAGAAAGCTGATCTACCAGATGAAATCTTTGAACAGAAAAGAAAAATGATTGATTTCCTAATATCAAAAGGGCACAGTGCTAAATCTTTTGGCAGAATGAAGATGATTACAATAGTAGATAAATATTATACTGCCAGAAAGAGAGAATTAGCTGAAACACAAGCAAAAGAAGAAAAAGCAAAGACTTTAATTGCTATAGATCCAACAATCATTCAATCTGGAACACCAACTCCTGGTGAAACCTCCAAACCCCAATCAAAGAAAAGAAAAGCTCTTCAACAAGAACAGAATGTCAAAAAGAAATCAAAGCAATCATAATAAATTATTCCTGTTCTTGAAGTACCTGTTTCTCCCCTTGAAGACAATCCAATCATCAATTGGAGAGTCATTGAAAATAATGTAATTGAAGTCATAAGGGAAGACAGAAAAGTCCAGAGATTTACTGGATGGAAGCGAATGATCAGATCTTGTTCAAGAAATGATATAATCAAAGTACTGATCATAGGAAAACCAAGAATGACTAAAAAGACATGGAAGAATTCTCGTGCTGGATACTTAACCAAAATGATTGATGCTGCATTTTATCCAGATAATTATCCAGAAATATTCTCAAACACAGAGAATGTGTATGCTTGGAATGTGCTTCCCACAGTAAATATGTATTTCTTTGAAAGATCAAGCAAAAACTGTGAACTATACCTATATGAGAAAGAATATCCACATTCTGAAGAAACTATGTATCAGATATTCACAAACACAATGATGAAACCATATGATGAAGTAATGTTTCAAGAAAAACTTAACTACTTTACCAAAAGAAACAGCAAATATATTATAGCTCAAAGAAAGAAGCAGAATCAAAGAACACTTGAGAAAAGAGCTGCTGAAGAAGAGCAAAAGAAGAAAGAAGAAGAAGAAACTTAATTAATTCAAAGTGAATTAATAAGTTTAAGGGGAGATTGTTGGGATGTAAACCAGATATACAAGTTCTATTACTGATGCTGCAGTTGGTACTGATCAAGTCATATTGAAGTTAGTACTGATGGGGCAGAAACACTATCTACTACTGATGCTAATCTTGGAAGTTTACTACTGATGATGTTACTACTGACGATCAACTGTTACTACTGATGTTATATTTAGAGCTGATCGTGTCCGAGATTCTAGCATAGTTAGTTATAGAATGTATATCTTCTTGTAATTCAATTGTAATCGATTCCTAGAATAACTAGGTTAATGATTTAGGCTTCAAGGACTATTATATATAGTTCCTTATGAATTGTAAACATACGTGTATTGATCGAACGAATTAATACATTGAAGCTTTTTGTGATAAACTGTGTTCTTAGTTTTATTCTCATTCGATTACAGTTTACATTGTTCTTAATCTAATAACATAAGTGTTAATCCGCTGTAACTTCTTGTGTTAGTAGATCTGAGTTTCTAATAACTTGATTGAGTTATTCGATTCTGACATTTTTTCCCTTTTTCCACAAAAAAACTTTCATGTCATTTCTTCCACACTTAGACGATTTAGACGATTTCTTGAAATCCTCCTCTGTGGGGGCGTTGCTGTTGTTCGAACATCATGGACATTAAACTTTTCACCTACTTTGGACTTGAGATTTATATGTATATTTGTTATATATAATTAATAGTTGAGAGTTTTGCGTTCTTCTTTGTGAGACCTATGCAATAAATTAAAGAATGTTCAAAATTAAGTTTTGGTTATTGATACATTAACTCTTAAAGTAGGGTGCTTAGAACTAAAACTTAAATAAATTAAATGAGTGGGAAATTGTCCCACGTTGGTAGATGAGCATATACAAGTGGGGTTTATAACCATGAAAATAAGGAGATTAGTCGCATTCCTTAGGTTTTTACTAGGGGTGAATACTGTTGGTGTGACAACCCTAAAATTTAGACATTTAATTCGACATTTATTGTAACCCTAATAGTGTCCTAGAACCCTAATTTAATTTATGAAAATATTTAATTTCATTTAAGCCTAGCGATAAACCCTAATGTCATTTATGATATTAACTAGACTGCAATTAAGTTAGTCAAACCCTAGACATCATGTCTCATTAAAATACACGTCATCCTTTGTGCATCATCATTCAATTTGCATTTTATCGTTAGATTAATTAGTCAGCGAGTTGGTGACACAACATAATTATGAACCAAATAAAAAATATAAATTATATAATTTATAATGTTACAATAACTCAACCAAACAAACCGGTACGAAAAGCAAAGTATAAAACACCTTACACGATTTATTAAACAAGTAACAACATCTAACACTCATTACAATACGAAAATAGTGAAAGTAGCCAAATATAAATCTGAACTCATAACTTTCAAGAAGATAGAATCACAATCAAAAAGCGAGTAAAACCTGGGTGAAAATATTTTATCAGCCAAATATATCAGTACACTCACATACCATATATATATGATAAAAACCAATTAAAATTTAAATTGAAATCACGTGACCCACACCCTTGTTCCGTGCGTACACCCCCTACACCACCATACGTGACATTTTCCTTTCTTTTTATATTATTACTAGGTTAAAGCCCGTGAAAAATCACGAGTTACCATCTTTTACGCTGAACATAATTAATAAAGAAAAGCAATATTGGTCGTTAAGCTTATGGTGATTACATTGACTTCAAGAAAATATATAAAAATAAAATAAAAGATTACTTTAAAAGGTTAAATTTTAAAAAAGAATGTCTTTAACAAAATAATGCATTCAGATATGATGTCAAGATATCTCTACATTTTGCAGGATAAATGTTCACCCATTTTATTTCTTTCAAGCAGCAAAAGGCTCCATTCAATCATCCTTGTCTGATACAATGCCTATAAAAATATTATCATAATGTGCAAATTAAAGTTGTAAAAATCTAAAATCAAAATTGAGATTTAAGCAGAACTTAACCAATTTAATTTTCTCGAGTTTCAAGTTATCTTTGGTCAAAATAATATTTTAAGGATTTTATAGTTACTAAGCACATTGTCTATAAGAATTTAAATCACAACAAATTTTATCAATACAATCATGCATTGATTGTATCTATAAAAAAGCCTAATAGAAAGTAGCCAAAATAGAAAATATTACCAATAATAATTAAATATGTTAAAATTGACCCGTTTGAGATAAAACAGAGCCCAAACTCCCAAATTGACATATTAATAGAAAAACTCGCTGAGATACAACACCTTTTCTACCTTAATACGTTGGAGCTAACATCAACGTGTAATCAGACTAAATCAACATGAATATATTTGTTTGGGGTATTTTTCATAGAAACATGTACATGGGTTAAATCCCATGAAAAATCATTGGCTGTTATAGAAGGGAGTTATATGGTTCAGGAAGAGAGGCAAGATTGAGGCCTCATATCACATCACATCTTACAATATACGTATTTACTAATCATAAACTTGCCAATTTTAATTTTTGTTATAATATTTTGTTTCAGTCTTTTGTATAAGATTGTGAAAATTCAAATTACAATCTTATAGTTTAATTAAAATCAAACTGTCAACATAAGATTGTTTTGTGAAAGACTTTGAAAACAATAAGGTCCTAGCGGGAGTATTTAATAGTTTTACGTTATTTCAAACAATAATTTATTTTCGAATGAACCATAAAACTGAGGCTCATAAACAATCAAATTCGAACATATTACATAAGATATTGACTTAAGAAGTCAAGATAAAAGTCAAATTCGAATCATAAACAGATTTGAAAATTTAAAATTACTGACCATTGTTTGGAACCAGTAATATGTATCAAGAAGAAGTTTTCCATAGTTAAATTTTGTTAAGATACCATTTTGACTATTTGTATATGGTTAAAATACAGATTTCAATTTTTATGCAGATGAGTATTTTGAAGAATTAAACAGTTATGGTTAAAATACAGAATTCTGGAAAATACATGCCCGAAGTTGCTGCAGTTTTACGAAAATGATTGCCTTTTGGTGTTGGAGGATGCGCTTTTATCTTTCAACTGTTTTATTTATATAGGTAAAGATAAAGATGAAGATGTACAAAAAAATAACACTAAATTAGTCGTCATAAAAAAATCTTGTACTTCACTGTTGATAGTACCCTTGATAAAATACTTGTTTTGACTATTAAAAGTCAAAGTAAGCATAAAGTTTAATAGTCAAACATTATAAAAATAACATTGAATGTAGCCGAAAAAGTCAAAGTAAGCATAAAGTTTAATAGTCAAACATTATAAAAATAACATTGAATGTAGCCGAATTCAGAATATCACATGGACTTACAGAATGATGAATTATTCCCTTATTTGCAGCGATAATTCTCTTTACTCTTCGTTTTCACACTCCTGTATATTAAATCATTTCATAAGTGTAAGTCACTCAATTCAGGCATGATTTAATACAATGTAGCCATCAAACGGTAAATATTCCAAACCAAGTTGATAATATATGTGTGTGCACATAATAAGAAGATAAATGATGGGTAGATGTAGGGTAACGGGTCATTATTATTAGGGTTTTTTGTCCATTATTACAAAACTTTAAATGTGTATGATACAATCTCAAGAGTATTCCAAATGTCTAAATTAATCTACATACTTGATCATCTCTTTTTTTGGAATATTTACCGTATGATGGCTACATTGTACAAACTTTGCACTTCTTTTACCAAATCAGCTTTCGATACGAAAAACTTGATTCTATTACCAATTTAGCAACAAAGTTGCATTTTTTAATTAATATTTTTGTAGAAAACTGAGAATCTTATATTTTAGTGTATATATTATGCTAAGTTTCAATTTTCCCTAAAAGGTATTGCATTAAAAGAAATAAAAATACCTTGCCCTTTTGCTCGCAGCAATGCGCGGGGTTAAGAGGCAATAGACGGGTCAAATGGGTGCTAATGAAAATTAACTAAAGAAGGAACCTGTCAAGTGGGTAAAAATGTCACAAGGGGTCAATATTACTAATTACTTTTACTTTGTGAATACCTTCAAATGCCAGATGACCCAAATGTAGAGCCCAGTGAAGGCTGCATAACCCAGATTCACCATAATGCATGGATTTCAAATAAACAAACCTTCATTTTCGTGAATTTGCAGTTTGAAGTTAGCAGTATGTTAGACTTCATAAAGTCAAAGTTACCCAAACATATGCAACAATTATAAAATAGTGATAAAATTAATTTTGGTTCACAAGATTATTACTAATCTGTATTTATTTATCTGAAAGTAAGTACTCTCTTCAAATTTTCAGATTATGAAATTGCAATGTATTTAAACTAATTATGGCAAACAATGAATACAACAATGCATACCCACAAATCCTAATGATGAAGAGCATCTTAGCTTAAGGGTTGACGTACATATGACCAATTAAATTACCTTATTTATTTTCAGAAGCATCATCATGAGTTTGGTAGGATTCCATTTAGCTATAAACAGGTTCAGTAACAGATTCAGGCCCCACATCGTCCTCAACATCATCATCTTCATAAGAACTTTCATCTTGTTGCCCAACTTCATCTTGTTCATTAAATCAGGTAAAAAAAAGATTACATATATATCAATTTAGCAAATTGATTTAACCTTGACAAAGGAGTCATTAACGGATTCGTTAGGGTCCATATTGCAATCTTTAACAAAAATATACTATGATAATTGTAAATCATATAGAAAATTTAATTATTAACCTGAAAACCGACTGGCAATAATCTTCAAATTTAAAAACTGCATGACTTGTGTGGCGTATGTTGGGAGGAAATTTAGTCCATAACTTTTCATTTGTATCAAGAGTTTTATATGATTTGTAGTTGGCCTTCCTACAGAATCTCTAAAATTGCAACATAAATTTATAATAATCATGAATATAGATAACAATTTGCAACCAGCCACATATTTTAATTTTTTTTTACAGAATCATATAGTTTAATACCTTATTCCAAACTGCAGATCGAGCATGAGCTCATAATTCACATGGCCTTGAATATCACGACCCCCTTCTGTCTACGTGTTAAATCCCATTCTGCGAATTTGCCCTGTTTCCAGCCCAATTTGAGCATCAACGGAGTGTCTCATGCTCATTTTTAGAATTAGTCCCAACGGGTGCTGCTTCCCATTATTAATTCACCAACTAAACATCTCATCAGAAGGAAAAATCGAAACCGATTAAACTTCATAAATCACACAATCACTCATATCAAATGCCCAAAATAAGCACAATTCTTTTTAACGAATATCAATGCATCAGTTACGAATCCAAATTCAGTAGTTGAAAGTTAGCAACTTTACCAGTTTTCACAACAGGGTAAGATTTTTTGCACTCCTGAAATCACTTCTTCAGCTAATGTCGGTCCTCTTTCAAGATCACAATCGAACGATCAGCCATTGACGACCTATAAAACGTGCGCTATGAACGCCGAGAAGACCCCGTCAACACGTGTATTATATCGTGGCTATGGTTCCTTTATAAATAATCTGTATAACAACAATTAAGAAGCAAAAGTAGAGCAAATTAACAGAGAAAGCTAAAGAACTACGAGAAGAAGATAAAATCAAACCTCAAAACACGGGGCTAGTGGAGAATGGTATGGAATAAAAAATAAGAAAGAGATCAAATGTGCTAAGAACGCGAATGTAGAGTAGTTCTTCTACGTTTAGAAAATGGATCATGAATTCATATGGTTGAGTATCAAGGGGCGGGATTTGAGGGGGGAGTTACGTTGAGAAAACCACTTCATATTCTAACTGCCTCGTTAAAAATCGTGCTTTTAAACCGTAATTAAAAAATTGGGGAAAAATCAAAATTCTAAGTAAATGCCACCTAAGCTGTTGTGCGTGCCACCTGTGCATTAAAGAGCTTTGTTTTATTATGTATATAGATTTTAATTTATTCCTTAAATTTTGGACCAAAGAGAATTCATCTTCCAAATAAAAACCCTTTAAACCCTATAACCATCTCTAATACCCTACGCCTTCCCCATGTCAGCCGCCACCCTCCCACCGTCCTTATTCGTTTCTCTGGCAAGACACTCTCGGAGAACTCAGGCAATAAAACAACGAGCTCCAGGGAACCAGCAACAACTCCGGCGAACTCCATATTGAACCGACGCAACAGTGCTCCGCGTAGCAGCAGTAACCCCGACGAAAGCTTTCATCTCCGGCAACTCAGACGCATCTCCGGTCAACGATTGGATGGTCCGGCAAGCCCTCGTATATATCATCTCGTCCATCCCTCTCGCTGTCTCGCATCGAAGGTAACCATCAAAACTTTTAGTTTAAATTCATTAAGTATGTTTTTTTTTCGGTATGTTTTCCGGCCACCTTTCTGTCGCCGGTGGTTTACCCGAGTTCCCGACGAGAGCCACTAACAAACCCAGTTATCGGGTCAGCAGTTGTCTCGGCCCAATAATTTCAGTCCAGCCCAGTTTTCGTTAAAGCCCACTGGTTTAACCCAACATAAGTCCGTGAGCCCAACTGATTTAACTAGTTCGTTTTTGTCCGAAGTCTAAATCACGTTTCTCACAAATTTATATTTTAGAAGATAGTGAATAGTTTTGTTAGTTAATAAACTATAAAATCTTTCTATCTATTTAATTATTAATTATTTATTTATTTAATTAATGAGTTGTTTATTAGTTATAACCATTTAAATGTTATTTAAATACTTATCTATGTTACAACATACCCGATATTTTCGTTTCTCGGTTCGGCCTTGGCTTCGGGCCGACCCAACAACCTTAATCCCGAGCCCATTCCTGACTCGAGCCCAAAATCAATCTTTTAATTGCACATTTATAAATACTATATTATTTTATATTAAATCTTAATTATCTAAAAAAAATACTTAATGTACAAATTACCTGTTATTTTAAAGTGAATCAATTTATCAAAACTTGTAAAATACTCCCTCCGTCCCACAAACAAGTTTCCATTTCTAACAAAACTTTTGTCCCACAAAAAAGTTCCCATTTCTCACATTTGATGGGCTCCACATAATAAAATATTATTATTCTTAAGGACCCCACTACTAATATCCACTAACTATCATTCTCTCTCCAATCAAACCTTATATTTTAATCAAAATTAATACCAATGACCCCACCACTAACTACCACCTAAAAACTTGTGCCAAGATGAAATGGGAACTTTTTTGTGGGACGGAGGGAGTACAAATTAACAATGTCACCAACATATCGCTCATAGTTACTATTATGCATTTAGGTCACTAAAAGTCTTTTGATTGGATCTTGCATTTTGGAAGCGTTGCATCAGGTGAGTCCACATCCCCACTTTTTACCGTATTTTTATTTACTGCTTTTAGAAATCTTTGGGGTGAAAAACATATCAATTGTTTTATTAAATACTTACATTATTTTATTGTGATGATACATTATTCAAACCATGACAAACAGTCTTTATGCTCGGACTAAGTAGGTGTAGTGCAAAGGTAGATGCTTACATGTCATAATCTTAGCTAGTTGCGAGTAGGCCCTGCATATGCAGATGGTACCATTGGCAGACACTCTTCCTCCCACATTTTTGTTTGTTACTTAACGGTTCTACCCAACCGTCAGGGGAGTGCATATCTTAGAGAACATAAACATCACACTTAGAGTTGCAGTTTGATTATGGGCTTAGGGTCGACATATTAACTCAACGGCGTAGCCAAGTGTTGGGGACACCAGTCATGCATTTTCAATATTTACTACTCTTTACAATCTTATTATTTTGTTTACTTACATGTCTTTACATATCAAATTTTATTACAATATTTATTTATTTCAAATCATTTTCGAACATCTTATCATCACACATATTTTTGCCTTGTTGGCGCATATATACATTTTGGGTAACTCAAATATATATTTCATTAAATAATTTATGTCGATTGGCACACAAAAACTTTATATTCCAAATCATTTTCAAATAACATTTTACTATACGATTTTGTCATGTTTGGCTTACAAAACTTTGCATTTCAAAACTAAAATTAAACTTGTGGATTCACTCAACAATTTTGTTGATCGTTTTATATATGTTTTTCAGGTAAATAGGAGAAGCATTGAGTCCTTAGACTTTGGATCATGAGCATGCATATTGTTGAGATGCCACGAACGTCTTTTTATTTCTAAACATTAATTTTTATTTTAATCTTTTTCAGTTACATGTAAATTTTAGATAATACTTATTTCAAGTATTTAATACATTTTAAAACTATTAAATGTTTGCAATAATCATAGTTGTGTTACTCATTAATGTTACATCCCGTTATTCCGCAAATCATTTATTACTATAAAATCACTTTTGGCGGGGTGTGACAGTTGGACCATACCTGATACCACCTTGTTCGTGACCAGATGGTAGATGTGATGAAAATTAAGTTGGCCTATTAGGAAAATTCTAAATGCATTGTATATTGTAAATATAAAAATAAATATTTGTATTAGCAATGAGGAATGGGTACACATTACATTAGTTGTGATGAAAATTAAGTCAGCCTATTAGGAAAATTGTAAATGCATTATATATAAATATTTGTATTAGCAATGAGGAATGGGTACACATTACATTAGATGAACTTGGAAATAACTCATTGCACATGTAAATGCTTATAGTAGATGCTTATAGTAGATGATCCATGAAACACAACAATGGACCATTTGTCGAAAGGTGAATTAATTCAAACCTAAACTCGACCTCCGAATTATTTTTTATTCAAGATACATAACCATTTATATGGACGATTAAGTAGTCCAGGAAGATTACACATAGAGGTTCACGTTGGGCAACCTTGGAGATGGGATAATATTGAGTGGTTTTGTTTTCTTTAGCGACATTCCAAATTTTGCAGAGAGGTCGAGTTTTTCACCCTCGGGCAAGCTCCAGTCAAATGAGTGCAAGAGCGAAGCCAAGACATACATTTGCATTTTCTCAGCCAGCGGGATACCTGGACATACTCTTCTCCCAGATCCAAATGGGATGAACGTTAAATTGTTCCCTTTAAAATCCCATTTGGTTCCTGACCCATCACTATTTATGAACCTTTCGGGATTGAATTCCAAGGGATTATCCCAGTACTGAGGATTACGTTGGATTGACCAAGCATTGATAAATACGGTACAACCCTTCGGGATGGTGTAGCCACCTACCGTGCAATCTTGGCTTGGAGCACGTGGCACTAGAATAGGGCCTACAGGGTGCAACCGGAGTGTTTCCTTGCACGTTGCTTCAAGGTATTTTAGTTTTGGGAGATGAGATTCTTCAACGATGTTGTTTACCCCGACAATCTCTTCTAATTCTTCATGAACCCTTTTCATCACCTCGTGATTGTTGATAATCTCGGTCATGGACCATTCTATCAGTGTTGCGATTGATCCCGTTCCTCCAATCATAACATCCTAATTTGGTCCAACAAATCACTTTAATTAATTAGCCAAGAGTTAAAATATATTTTATAATTTAATACGATTATATAAAAACCCTGAAAATATATCTTACTAGAAGAAGTGACTTTATTTGGGTGATGGTAACCGATTTTGAATCTTGTTGGTCCTTGAGCTCTAATAAGGTCTCTAAAAAATCTCTATTTCGATGCTCTTGTGATGTTTTGGAGTTAAATTTGATTCGATCTTGGATGATGTTTTCGAAAACTCGATCCAAATCATTAGCCAACTTCTTCATATCACGCTCGATACCTTGTAGGTCAAACCATGCAAGAATTGGGAAGAAATCAGACAAATTCGGCTGTCCAAGAATCTCAACCATCTTCAAAGCCATTTTCTGAAACTCGGGTCCAAGATGGGAATCCTTTGCCCCTTTGTTCCAAACCATGGTTGTTAGCAGGTTAGCCACCATCGAGAAAGAGATATCGCTTATATCGACCGTTTTCCCGGTCTTACTATAAACAAAGTTGATAGTTTTTCTAACTTCATCTTTTCTATAAACACTAGCCGCTTCAAGATTCTTGTTGCTTAGGACTTCATGGACTAATATCTTACGAAGGTTACGCCATAACGAGTTGTTGGAAAACGTTACATCTTGGCCTTCATAAGACATTATCGAGGCCGCAACGGTTGGCTTGCGGTGAGAAAACATCTCATCTTGGTCACGAGTTACCACCTTTGCTAGCTCTGCGGTGTTTATTACCACGTGAAGCTTGCTTCCGATATAGAATTTGAATATCGGGCCATATTTATGAGCCATGGTGGTAAACTCTTGGTGCACTTCAGGACCAAGAAATGGAAGGTATCCGATAATTGGCAAGGAAAGGGGACCGGGTGGCAATGATGGTGAGTAGGATCGAAAAAGTGTAAATATGTACCACAAAATAGCCAAGATTACTAAACAAATGGTGACAAGCATCGGAGTAAGCTCGTATTTGTTGATGATGCTCGTGACTAAGCTGCTTAATTGTGTCATTCTTGCAAACGAGCCAATTGATTGTGGGTAGTAAAATACAAGTCGATTGCAACATTTATAGCCTTGAAGTTATGTCATGTTACTGTTTTTAAGGCACTTTTTCTTCTTTTGTGTTCCAATTCGGGTGTGTTACCTTTATTTTAGAGTAAATTACAAGTATACCTCCTATACTGGTAGTTATTTTGGAAACTTTTTGTATTTGTACTCATTTAGGGGTTGTTTGTTTTTTCGGTCATTAAGTTTGTCTGGTTAAAGTGTATGTCTGGATATATTATGTCTATCTAAAAAAATTAATGCTCTTGTTTGTTTTTCATACTGAATGAATAGTCTTTAATAATAAAATTTGACAATTTTTCAATTTCCAATGTCTCATTATTGTAAACAAAACATATTAAAATGATATATAATTTTAAAATAGAACTTTCCGATAATAAAATTATATTCATATATAAATAATAAAGTTAAAATTTAAAATAAAAATTTTATTTTAAAATAATAACATTATAAATAAAACACTTTTTTAACCATACCATATAAAACATGAAATTATGTTTAATATAAATTCATAAATATGAAAAAGAAAAAAAAAAGTTATGACTTAATGGAGAAAGCATCATCTCATGGCTTTTCCAGTTAAGTCATGATATCTGAATTAAGTCGTAAACAAATAGACTCCTTATGACTTTCCACATATAGTTTTTTCCCCATTAAGTCGATTAAGTCAAAATCAAACACCACCTTAGCCTAACATTCGTTAAATTCTATTAAAAAAATTTAAACTGTAGAGCTTTAAAATCACACCAACAATCTTTTTGTTGTAAAATATTCACGGATTTTATGCTAAAGGATTATAGGTACAAATTATTTTTCAAACAATGAACTATCAATGTAAGTTTTTAAACTAAAAGAAAACACGTGAAATTTGAAGGAAACATCTGAACCATCTAGTAATTTACTCCTTTATTTTTTTGTGACAACGGTATCCCATTTAAGACTTTGTTGGTTAAGATTAGTGGTTGAAGTATTATTATCTTTGTTTTAATATATCATCTTAGTTCTCAATTGTTGACTAATGTTAATTATGGTCATAAAGGTATATGCATCTAAAATGTACTGAAAAATAATAACTAAGAATGGTTGTATAAATGGCGTAAGGTGAAATTGAAGATTCTGTGCAGTTGGGGAAAAGTGAGATTATGAATGACTTGATACAATCAACAGTCGATCTTAAAAGGGGTAAATTGTCAAAAAGGTCCGACTATTTCACCTTTTTCCTTTTTTTTTTTGAACGACGAGTTAGTTAGTTAGTGATTCGAGCCTAGACAGTGACATCCACAAGGGACAGTCCACGACGGGATTTGAACCCTCCACCTATGAGGATTAAACCCTACGTCCACGACGGGATTTGAACCCATGACCTTGATCATGGGCAACACCTTATCTTTTCACCAATACCACTAGGCTAGAAGCCTTGGGTATTTCACCTTTTTCCTAATAAACGGATAAAATAATTTCTCTTGTCTAAAATGTGTTAAAAATTTAACTTTGTCAATAAAAGGGTAAATTACCTGAACACAAAGGTAGCCGGTTACATAAACTTTGAACGACTAATTACTACGAGCGTCCACCAAATCTCTGTGGACCTCCATTTTTTCCGACAGCTTAGTTTTAGAAAGTTTTAAGGCCTATCCCAACAGTTGGGCGTCAGTAAACCCATCAGTAGCGCCACATCATCACGTCCTTACTGACATGATACTGACACGGTCAGACCAACCCTACCCATCACTAACACATTATTTCCACATCATCATTTTTAATTAAATTAAATAAATACTCACTCCGTCCCACAAAAAAGTTCCCATTTCCCTTTGGCACAAGATTTTAGGTGATAGTTAGTGGTGGGGTCATTGGTATTATTTTGATTAAAATATAAGGTTGGTTTAGAGAGAGAAAGATAATTAGTGGATATTATTGATGGGGTTCTTAATAATAATAGTATTTTATTGTGTGGAGCCCACCACATGTGAGAAATGGGAACTTTTTTGTGGGACAAAAGCTTTAGGAGAAATGAGAACTTTTTTGTGGGACGGAGAAAGTATAAAATAAATACAAGATATTAATTTAAAAATACGTTGTTTAAAAAAACGATATTAAATAAAAAAAATTACATTTATAAAATTTAAAAAAAAACCTTATTTTTTTATAAAAAAATGTAATATATTTTTATTCCTAAAACAAATATATATTAAAAAAATTAAAATTAAAAAAAACTGAGAATAAAAACAACTTTTTTATAAAAAATAATGAAATTTATACAAATTTTTAAGCCAAATATACAACTACCAAAACCCCCCACTCCCCGGTCCCCCCTCTTATTCTTCCCCCCTCCTCCTCCCCCTTGCCGACCCACCCCACCGTGCCAACGGCGTCAGTGGCTGAAGGCAACAAAAGTGCCCACGACGTGCTCCCGACGTTGGCACCGGTCGAAGGAGAAAGTTCATCAAGATGGTTGAACGCAACTCTTTTCACTTTTCACAGCATGTGAACCAAACAAACCAACAAAAATTAGAGAGAGAGATAGGAAGCAGTTCTATAGATTTACGAAAATCTTCTTCAACAAAATCTGCACTTTTGTTGGCGGGTAGGATTTCGACGCATTGAACTCCAGTGACCAATCTACCCGAGTGGCTGGTGGTGGTCCAACCGTACTATTTAGGGGTGACCATTGTTTATTCCACATAAATTTTTCCTCCCATGCTTAAACAAATGATCAAATTGCAACCGAATCCATGTATGTTTTTTTTTTCTTTCTAAATTTCATTAATAATTAAAAACATTACATTAATAATAAATATATATTACATTAATAATTAATAACAACATTACACTAGAAAATAAAAACACGGAACTAAAAATTCAATTTGTAACACTATTTGATTTCACGCTTCTTTTTCAAAATCCACTCAAGATGAGGCCCTGTCAAATAGTCACGCGGCTCACTATAGAATTCATATCCTTCAAAATAGTGTTCCGCCGCATCAATTCGACCTCTGTCTCCCTAAGAGCCAACTCTCCTATCTTTCACGTCGAAGTATTCTGCTAATGATTCTTTGCGACTTCAAAAATAGTCGGATGCGGCGTTTTTTCCATTTGTCGACTAATATTTGGCCTTGTCACGACCCATTGGTCGAACCTCCCTAACTTCAACCTCTTCAGAATACTCATTCACTTTTTCGTTTAGATTGACGCCTATATATGTACTAAGTCGGACTGCTCTCCTGACGTCCTTGATTTCTTTGGACGACTCTTGTTGAATTTTTCCAATTGTTTGGGTATTCAACCATTTTCCACTTTGGATGATTCTTCAATATTCTCCAGCACTCCATGTCTTTGAAGTCCCCTGTACGTGCAAATATATACGCGATCACCTCCTACTCGTAAGTAATTTGGTCGTTGGCCCCACTTTGGTTTCTTCGTATGATATTGTCGTAAATTGAACAAAAAAGGAAATCGGGATCGGCTGCCTTTACTTTATTTAAGGGGGGTCTTGAATCTCATGTCATCAAAAGTAGGCAGGCTTTGAACAACCAGATAAGAACTCCGAATCATTCTCTTGAAGCTCATCCTCTTCATCATAAATGAAGCATATTTTAGGATGAAGCATATTCTTTTACTTAGAGTTGACGGAGTCGTATCCTCTATTCAAAACGCACAACTCTTTCTCAAAGTAACCTAAGACCTCCGTCCAAATACCTATGTTTTTTTTGTAGTTACTTTCGACGCACTTTTCAGAGCTGTTGATCCAAGCCTTACACAGAGCTACATCTTCGTACTGTCTGCCACCACCGCCGCCGCCGGCGGCGGACGGCGGCGGCGGACTGCGGCGGATGGTGGCGGCGGCGGCGGCCGGCGGTGGTCGGTGGTGACCGGCGGTGGTGGTCGTGACTTGAAACACATGTGTTCGAAACACATGTAATTTGATCTTGATCATTTGGATTCAATGGCTAGGATTTGTTCCTTGGGACTTTAAAATTTTGGTGGACCTCCTTGAAGACAACTCTAATTTTGTAATCTTTGACGACTTTAGAAATTTTCATAATATTTTCGTAATCTTTTACTTCCTTAAAAATACATTTTCATAAAATTTTGTACATTTGAAAAAAATTCTTCGTGAAAACAAATAGTTTCATATATTTTGAGAACATGTACTATATAGATTACAAATTCATTAATAGCCAAAAACACTCTCTAAAACAACACTGAAATAAAGTAACAAAATATTAATTTCACTTTGACCCGTTTTAACTGAACCCGTATTGCCCAGTTACCGAACTCATCATCTTGCCACCTCTAACAAATAGTAACCAACTATACAACTAAAAAGGTATGACAGAAAGCTGATGTTGATGATGACCATTGCAATTGTTCAGCAAATCGATCACTTAACTCATTTTGTGAGTCTCTCACACCATAAACACCAGCTTATTTCACAAACTGCCTTCTTATTTCACAAACTTCCTTCTAACACCTGCTGCTTAAATCAGAAATATCCCCTATTTGACCATATTTTTTACTAACCACGAAATAATCACCAGGGTACATATTGTGTTGACTTGCATTGTTAAACCGTAACCATTTCTACCTTCTAAAGCAGTTGGTCCAAATCCTTTTGATCTTGCACCAGGAACCTGCAAAAAAAGAGAATATATATTTTTTAGAGTAAATTACAAAATTTGTCCTTGTGATCTTTAGGATTCTACGATTTTGTTCGTGTAACACCTCAATTTTCATAAAAATATTTAAATACATTTCATCCCAAAATATGCAATAATGTATCGGTGTCAAATACCGGTTTACAAAAACGAAAAGGTTTCTTGTTCGAGATTATCAGAGTATACAAAAATTGGTGTTACAAATTATATCTTAGCCATATGATATGGACTCTTATCATGAATACCAAGCTAATCTCAACAAGGCCTCTTCTAAACGGGCCTCCTATATCTTCGATCCCGAACCTGAGTACATAGCAAAAACAAAAACATAGTACATGAGACAAAATTGCCTCGTGAGATACATGGGTTTTATACCCGATAAACAACTAGTCACATAATATCATTTATATTAAAATAATATTATTAAATTCATTTGTGTCACTTCTTTTCATTCATCATTGGCCAATGTCAAGATAATCGGAATGCCTCCAATCTATCAAGACCATCATATCCACGGTAACCGGAATGCCTCCAATCTACCGGGACTCATAGGTGTTGGGTAATCGCAAATGCCTCCAATCTACCACTAACCTTAAGGTACCGTAATAACCGGAATGCCTCCAATCTATTAGGGCCCTAGGGAGATCATCATCATCATTACTTGTCTTTTATCGTTATGAGCTTATAGCTCCATCATTTCTCAATCAATCAACCGTTTCATCATCACATAAGCAATTCATCATAAATCACATAAATAACAAAATTACTTATAGACTCGATAAAACATTTAAACATAAAACATTTCCTAACTATGTACTCAGTTTTGAAAGTTCACATGTACTCACCTTAGCCAAGCTTAATCCAAATTGTGTCTCTTGAACACAATTATCACTTTTCAAGATGTGGAACCTCAAGTTCCTCCACCAAATGACCTAATACCAAAACCAATACAATGGTTTACATCAATCATCATATAATAATCACTTATTCCATAGCTAGTCAACTACCAGCACCATTTCCCCCCAAGTTACTAAACCCTAATTCCATAAATCACCATATTTACATAGATCCATATTATGACCACATTTTCCTTGTTAAAATACCATAGATCTAAGTTATACAACTTCCATTTAACCATTTATGCACAAACCCAAAGCTAGGGTTTGGGATTCAAGCTTTCCCTACTTGAATCTATAACTTACAACACAAGAGATATGAAGATTTACCTTCGATCTTCAACTAGGAGCAATAATCCACAAGATTTGTTGAAGATCTAGCCCAAATCGCCACTTTGCACTCCAAATTCGCACACACAAGCTGAGAGAAGAAAACTAGGGTTTTGGATTGCATTTAATGAGCTAAACCCGACTTTAATTCTGCTGTCAGGGAAGTTCGCGCCGCGAACCCAAAGTTCGCGCCGCGAACTATGAAAACACGCGTTTTTCGCGTCGGGAATTCGATCGGAAACTGTTCACGTTTGGACAACAAAATCTCTGGCTCGACTTCACGAACGCGAACAGAAGTTCACGCCGCGAACTTGCTGCGCAGCCCAGGTTGCACTTTTTCATCTATGCCTCGACCCAGTTTCGTCCATAACTTCAACATACGGTGTCCAAATGACACGAAACCAATTCCTACGTGTTTTATATGATTTACCCATATTTATCATATTTTTATACAATTTATTTATTTACAAATTTCGGGTCGTTACAGTTCGTATACTTTTAATTATTAATTTTTTATGTCCTTGTACTCTTTAATTTTGTGATGTCCATATCGTTTTCAAATTTCTTTTTTTTTTGTCATTTTTAATCTAAAATGACGAAAATACCCTTATTTTTGTTTTATTTCCTTTTTCTAATTTCTTTTCTTTCTCCTTCGGTCGTCTTGGAGAATTCCGGCAAGTTCAAATCTCAAACACTCTCTCCTCTCTTTTAAGGATCTCTGTTACGTTGCTGACACAAGATGAACAAACTTCTTAACTTAGCTAAAGGAACTGAGTACTGATTTCCTTTTGCTAAGTTAAAAAAATCAACCATGGTGTTGTTCGTATATTCAAGCATTGGAGCAAATTTCAACCATGGTGTTGTTCGTATATTCAAGCATTGGAGCAAATTTCAACCATGGATTTATACCTTGAAGAACAGTGAATGAAGTTGCTCCAATGCTCTTCAAGGTATAAATTCATGGTTGAAATTTAATCATGTGCATTAGGTGGATGAAGTGATTGTCACAATTTTCTTGACAATATATCAAATCAATAGATTTATGGCACAAAAGTAATTGAGACATTGATCCACATCATTGGAAGCAGTTTGTCATTACCAACTTCATATGCATACTCTGCCACCTGTGTACATTCATTTCATAAATACAAATGCTTATATAGATAATTGTGATTGAGTAACTAAAAAGTAAATAAATAAATATAACTCAGACTGACCCGTTTGACCTTCAACACTTTTAACTTGTAATTTGACCCATTGGACCTTTTTGACCATTCTCCTTTTAACCTAAATTCCGACTCAAATGTTCAATTAACCTAAATTAACATAATAAATCAAATATGCAATAAATTTTAAAATCGTTCCATATGAAATCTGAAACTTTTTGAGCATTTTCTATATGTTTAGAAACAAATAGATTTTAAAAACAAACAGAAAGCCAACGTGAGCTAACTTACCTTCTTAAAAACTGAAGCCATATGCAACGAAAATGGCCCATTTTTAGGCAAACGGGTCGAAATAGTCCCCTATACGGTAAGCACAAAAAAAAAAAATGTGCAACATTTTAACATATTTTTCCAGGTAGGTAAATTAATTTCATGAAAAAGAACCTGAATATGACTTTTAAAAGTCATATTAAAGTGTCTATGAAAAAGTTCATGAATACTTTTTTTTTTTTTTTGCAAGTTCATGAAGATTCTTTGAACTTGAATTTCATTTTTTAACGCAAACCCATCTAAAACATGTTTATATAAAAACTCCATACAATTCAGTTTATCGTGATTAGCAAAACCAGAGGAATTAAAGCCATAAATGTTTATATAAGATTAAAACAGTAAGCATACCATCAAAAGCCCTGGATATGTACCACCATTAGAACCCGCCAGAGAAAATCCTATTCGATCTATATTCTTTAGAGGTACCCTAGAAAAGTAATTGATCATAATAAGTTCGAACTCAAAGCCCTAATCGCAAACCCTAGATCATAATCCAGCAAAAACACTCCAATATATAGAATCAAACACACACAAAACATCGAAATCGTAAAGTGTAAAGAGAAGAAATAGCAAGATTATTTACATATGCAACAACAACTACGGTGAGCGAGGTAAATGACGGTAGAATTGAGCTTTGTTCGATTGGGGAACAAAATTAGCATCACGAAAGGGTAGGGCTTAGGTGGCATGATGAGATGGCATCAAGGCGTGACATGGCATTTGGTATTATGACATGACATTATTTAAGTGGCAAAAAGGTTCATTTATTATACTTCCTCTGTATCAAAATAAGTGACACAAATTGGCTTACACGTTTTTCGAGGTAAAAGATTAAAGTAGAAATTAAAATTGATTAAAGTACATAGTTAGTGTAGGATGAGTCCCACTTTTCTTGAATAAAGTGATATTAATGACTTTTAAAAGTAAAAGTAGGGATATAAGACCGTGCATAACGGCGACCGAAATCTCGGTCGTGACCCGCCACCTAAGCCTCCCCGACGCGTCCCCCTCCGTTACGCCCAACCCACCCGACGCGTCGACCAAGCCCAACGGTCGACTAGTCGACCGTTCGAAATCGAACGTTGCACGCGCCCATTTCCCCTCCAACGGCTACTTTTTACCCCAATCAAATTTAATTTTTACCCCTTTTTTTACCCTATAAATACCCAATTCTTTTACCAAATAATTCACAACTCTCATTTCTTTCTACACTTCTCAAACACACACTCAAATCTCTCTCAATCACCCTCTCCAAAAATGTCTTCCTCCAAGAACAAATGCAAAGGCAAGGCAAGGCGCCAAGCAAACACTCCCACACCCTCTCAATCACCCTCGATCAACTTTCAACCACCAAGTTTCATAAACCAAAGAACTCAACCAGTCCCACAAGGTTATCAAAATAATCCATTTGCTCTCCCTACTACCAACCACCATACCGACCATACCCTCCACAACAACAACAACCACCACAATATCAACAACCACCACAACAAGGTTATCAAAATTATTTTGGTGGGGAGCAATACGAACACCAAAGTTTTGATCCTTTCGCCGGGCTCGACCAATACGACTACCAACCAAGAACACAAAGTGGTTGCCCCGCCACTCCCGCCGTGCCCCTCGACGTCGAGTCTTCCGAGTCGTCCGACGAGCCCGAGCCCGTTGTAACGCCAACAAAAAAGAAGGTACCAAAAAGGCGTCAACCACCGACAAAGGGGGTGACCGACGGAAGCGCGACATGGACGAAGCTTGAAGAGATAGGCTTATGCAAGGCTTGGATCGACACTTCCGAAAATGTCATTAAGTCGAACTTCAGGGTTAAATGTGGATTTTGGCAGGATGTGTTAGTTCGCTTTGCGAGTGAAATGGGTGGGACGACCCGAACATATGACTCATTAAACTGCAA